>CM034151.1:817698254-818982946 GCA_019776745.2 Taxus chinensis | reverse complement strand
AATGTGGGAAGCCTTTTTACATAGGTGTCCACCCTTTAAAGGAGTGGAGAATAATTTTTAATTTTTGAATTTTGATTTTGAGATAAATGTCCATCAAGGGATCGGTCTATCATTTTAACAGGTAGTTGTCCTTCGAGGGATTAGTATACTTTTCTTTTTAATAATATTATTTATTTATTTTTTATAGTTTTACTTTGAGAGATCATTCTATTTATTTTGATAAGATGCATCCATATATATTTTTGACTTTCTGTAAGCTGAGGGAAAATCCTAATAGACCATTTTAAGGATGAGAAGAGATATGAGTACAAACTACACATGTGTGCCCCATGACATGTATTCAGTTGATAAAAAAGTTGGATGGATGTAACAATTGTGTGGTTCCTACTAAGGAGTAACTTTTATGTGTGAAATATGATATGAAAAGATCTTTGGTGCTCATATTTAATGTTATGGGGATAGTGGAGGAAAACCACATACTTTTAAATCCCTGTGATGATAAGATGGTTGATTGGTAGTGAAATAAAATATTTGATATGACTATTGTCATTATGGTCAAGATGTTAATAGTAAAATGTCAAAATTTTAATGCATTTAGAGGTTCCTTTTAAGGTGTAACATCAAGGAAGGTTAGAAGATAAGCTCATGAACCATACTTGTGAGTGATAATGTATGAACCAATTCAGTTAGGGGGAAAAAAATTATGTTTACTCTTTTCGAGAGTAGTGACATTTTGATTTTTCTTAATAACAAGATCACCTATGTTAAATTCACATTATTTTACATGTTTTTTATACATGTGCTTGAGATCTCTTGATAAACATGATGGTGTTCAAGAGCGAGGAGGTGGCGTTCATCTAACAATTTGATCTGTACTAGATACTCCTGGTCGATAATCTTCATCAGAGATGAAGTTGCAAAGAGACACATGTAAGGATTTTATTTCAACTTCAAGAGGAAGGAAAAATTCAAGTACATACATGAGAGAAACGGGAGTAGCTCTTATAGAAGTGGAGATGCTAGTTTGATAATCCCAAAGAGCAAAGGGGGGATGAAGATTCCAATTATGATTAGACTGTCAATTGTATTTGCAAGAATGTTTTGAAGGGTTTTATTAGTCGCTTCGGCTTGGATGTTAGCTTGAGGATAGTATGGAGAAGAGAAAATAAGCTAGATATTGAATGAGTCACAAAATTTCTTGAGATATTTGTTTTTAAAGGACTTTCCATTATCTAGTGATGAGTTTGTGAGGAATGCCAAAGTGGAAAATTATGTGTTGGTAGATGAAGTTAATGATTGGACCAGACTTAGTTGAAATGATCAGAATTTATTCCACCCATTTAGTGAAATATTTGGTTGCATGTAATGATAGAGTGATGTTGTTGTGAAGATTGAGGATTAATGAGACAAAATGATATCAAGACCCCCATTTTGAGAAGGGGCAAAGGTCTTGAGTTGGATTGCAAAGCTTGAATAAGAATATGAATAAGATTTGACCTGCTACTGAAATTTTTCACATTTCTTAACATATTCATGGAAGTCATGATTTAGGGAAGGCTAGTAATAGCCAAGATGAAGAATGCGTGCTTAGAAATGACTAAGACACTAAAAGTTTCACCACAAACATCTGTCAATGGAATTCCTAGATAGCATGAGAAGATTCATGGGATTTAAGGCATCAAAGAAGAATACAATCAAACCCACACTTATAAAGGATGCCACTAATTATAAGATAGTGGTTAACACAATGAAGGAAATACCTCCTAGCATTCTTGGAAAAATCAGGTGGAGTGATGGATTTGGATAAATAATTGAAGATTTGGGAATACCAAATATATTTGAAAAAATGGACTCAACAAGATTAACAGAAAGTAGGTAAGTCTTATGAAATGGTTGATCACTATGGTGAATAAAAATAGAAATTTTAGATTCTTTAGTGGTCTATGGGATGAGATCTGCAAGGGATTTCATTTTATCAACGAAATGATAAGACAACGCAAGGAATGACTTGGATGAGTATAGAAATCAAAGGCCTTCTAGGAAGAGATCAACGATGTCTTGATATTTTTGAAGATTTTCATTTTTACATTGATAATCACCAATGACTTGTTTGATGATAAGTTCAGAATCCCCATAGATGTCAAGAATTTGAACACCTAGAAAGAGAGTGGTTTTAAGGCCTAAGATAAGGGCTTTGTACTCTGCCATATTATTCGTACATTCAAAATTGATCTTATTTGCAAGGGGAATAGGATAATCCCAAGGAGGAAGTGAGAATGATGTTAGTGCCTCCTCCTTGCTAACATTCAGATCCATCGAAGAAGAGATTCATTTTAAGGGTTTCATACCCATGATGAAAGTGATTAATGGATTCATCTGGAAACTACTCATGAGGTAGATGCAAACTAGGAAGAGGGGCTTCTACTAACTAGTCTACAATAGCTTGGCCCTTAATGGATTTTTGAGAAATAAAATTGAGGTCAAACTTAGTCATGAGCATGAGCCACTGAGTAATATGATCGTTGTGATATGGTTTAGAATGCATCATTTAAGAAGATGAAAACTAGTAATGACATAAGTCTTATGATATAGATAAAATAGTGTCAAAGCTTAGAGGTAGTAAAGTAATAGAACGTACAACACATCTTTTTAGATTAATTTTAGCGAGTCTCACAGTCATGGAAAGTTTGACTAATGTAATAAATGTCAACCTCACTCACAACCTTGGTCATCACGATGTGCTAACATGGCCCCTAGGGCATGATTAGTGGAAGATATGTATAGATAAAAGGGCTCCCCCTCGCATAGAGATGTAAGAAATGGTGGGGAAAATAGGTATTGTTTAAGATCCTAAAAATCCTTTTGCAAATTATGATCCCATCTAAAGTCTATGTCTTTACGAAGAAGATGATAAAAGGGCTAACAATGATCTTGAAAGTTGGGAAATGAAATGGCAGACTGATTGAACTTAACCTTGAAGACTACGAAGTTGTTTGAGATTGAAAGGAGGAGGCATTTCAATAATTGATTTGATTTTCACGTGGTCAGACTTCTATACCCCTATTATATACAATAAAGACAAAGAGTTTACCAGTGAATACCCAAAACACACACTTGGCTGGATTGAGATGAAGGAAGAAGTGGATAAGGCACTCAAAAAGGACTTCAAGAATGGAAATATGGTCACGGAAATGTTTAGATTTACCTAAAATATTTTTGACATAATCCTCTATGGTTTTGTGGATAAGATCATGAAAATTATAAGTCATAGATCACTGATAAGTAGCTTCGGAATTTTTCATACCAAAGGGCATGATGCAGTAAAAAAACAGTTCCCCCAAGTGGTGATGAAGGAAGTCTTATGTTGGTCTTCTAGGGTGATAATAATCTAATTATAACTAGAAAAACCTATCCATAAGAGAAATCATCTCATGACCTGTGGTAAGATCCACAAGTTGATCAATGTTGGAAGAGGAAAGTCATCTTTAGGAAAAGTGAGATTAAGATTTTGAAATTAAGTGCATATACAAATTTTTCTAGCCGCTTTAGCGATGGGTATGATATTAGAAACCCATTGGGGATAGTTAATGGGGATGATGAAATTGGTCAGAAAGAAGACGTTGTAACTCCTCTTTGACAAGGAGGGAAACTCAAGGGTGTATGCCGTGAAGCTTTTGCTTAACCAAGTTTTGCATTTGGAATAGTGACAATATTGTGAATGACGATAGAAGGGTGAAGACCTGGCATGCACTGAATATGACCATAGTGAATTCCTGTTTATAATGAGAGAGGAACATGGTGAAATATTCGAGCTCATGTGGATCAAGGGATTGACCTATTTTGATGATCCAAGGTTCTTCGTGGAGTCCCTGATATTGATTTTGATGGTGGATTTGTTGAGAAGGGTGGATGTTTCAGATGGTAAGGTATTATGAATATAATATTCCTCCACCCCCATGTGGGAAAGAATGGTGTCATCGTTAGATCACTGAAGAATTTCAATAGAAGAGTCTTCTTCTATCATCTCTGGAGGGTAGAGGGGAAGGGATCTATTCTTGTTCCTATACTGATAAGTGATCAGTTCCAAAGTGATGTTGGAGAGTAAAACAAAAATCTAGAGGTAATAAACACAGTGTAATCTATATCCATAGACTCATGGGATGGAAAATATGGATAAGGCATGTCCATACACATCTTATATGGTGGAATGGGGTTAGTGAGTTTCTCCTAATAGTCTAACCTGAACGTTTTATGAGGTTTGTAGCACTGATCAATAAAAAGGCCATGTGGTCTATCCTCATAATGCCCCATGCCAAATCCCTTCCATGTGTAGTGGTGAAGTTAGGTATGGGAAAAGCAAGGTTTATTGAGATCATTCGAAACCATCATTCATAACCATCGTTGAATCCAAATTTGGCATGTGGAAGATCGGGGATGTGAGAAGAAGGGATATAAAAACCACCATATATGAGGCTAGTTCAAAGATGTGGTGGAACGAAAGGGACAATATCCCTCGATATTGGGTTGGTACATTGGAGCTTAGTCGAGTCTACCAAGAAGGTGAAGAGTGGGAAAGGTGTTGAGCGTAAGAATATGATACTCACCTAGTCAATGGCGAGTTTATCCATTACTTTATCCAGGGATTTATCATTGGTGAAGTTTGGATGAAGGGATGGATGAGCTAGTAGATGTTGTAGATGGATCGTTCTTGGGAACTTGATAAGAAGTACATTAGGTCAATAGGTCATGTTTCATAGCTTGAAAGGGAGGAGCATCCTCGGGAAGAGTCAAGATCTTCCCCTTATGCTCATTTTTAAGAAAATGATGAAGTGTATAGGGGAAACATCACATAACGCATATCCAAGGTCATCAAAGGAAAACATTATACTATAAATTATCCTTCTATGATATATAATAGCCTCAATGGAGATATTCTCAATGCAACTTGTATGGGAATGAAAATCATTCCCAAGGTGGGAGTGATAGCATTATTGAGGGCACGAAGGATCACAGGTGTTTGGGTGAATGTGGATTTTAGGATCTTAAATTGATCGAAGGTATGTGATGGGATGATGTTAATGTTTTCCCACTATCGATCATGGATCGTTGAATGAAATTATCATTGATCCTAACTGGTGATGAAAAGGGGAAGGTCATGCTCATCTTAGCCTGTGATATCCAAAATATCATTATCATCAAATGAGATAGCAACATAAGTTGTAAGCACTCCTATAAATTTGACACGAAGGGTTGAGCCTCATCACTAGATGTCAGAATATGCATGAAATCTTTAGTGAGGTCATGTTTATGGTCTAACGAGATTTGGATGAGCTCATAAAGTAGACATCTTAACTGGGGCTTGATGAATTTTTTTGATGAATACTTTGCTTAATAGGTCGAGGAGAAGCTAAGATGAAAATCCTTAGGTTTTGATGATGATGTGAGATGTCTTAGGAGGAGGAATGTTGATGAAGGTCTTGGATTTTAGCATAGGATGTTAGATTTAGGATCATGTGCATATTTGAACAATGTATTGATGAATAATGGGGGACTATCCTCAGAAGAATCATCGTTTGGAGGTGGGATGGCCAAAAAATAGTCTGTGATGAATGAAGGGGATTTTACATTTGGATGGATGAAGTCGAAGGTGTGGGTGTGGAAGGAGGAGATTAGTTTTCATCAAGAAGAAAGTCATTTTCCTCAATGATGTTGTGGAAAATGGTTTGGAGTGCTTCGAAGGATTTTTTAGTCCTAGATATCATGTTCAAGAGTACCTATGGTACACACAAATGAGGTTTAAATCAAACCATGATGGCTTCTTAATATACGTGCCTCATTTAGGTCAAAGTGCCTAATGAATAGTCTGGAAGTTTTCAGAAGCCAGATAGTTTTTAGTAAGTGTTGGAGAACCTTCCGCATAAGACTCAATCCCCAAAATGGTTAATTAGGAGGCACCTTGTATTTTTGAGACATATTGATCTTGAAAGAAGAATAGGATGCTTGAGATGATTTTAATGTCAAATATGAAGTTGGAGTATTTAGGGGTTTTGGTGTCTTATGTCTCAATTTTTATTGGTGCTCTATAAGAAGAAGCATCATATGGTTTTGGCTTGAGTTGATTGGTGGATTGAAGGGTCTTTGATGAAGGAGCTAGTCTTAGAAGGGATGGATGTGGTCCCAAGATATATGATGTAGTGTTATCCCATTGTCCTAATCTTAGGAGGGGGGATATCGATTTTGGCTTGTGAGTGTCCCTGACACCTATAATTTAACACGAGCAATTTAAATACTTAAATTGTGCTAATTATCTTCTTTCCCACAAATTGACGACATATCACTCAATATAGCACACTTTCTCTTCTATTTGTTCGTTACTTAACTACATTATGCTAGTTAATTAACCCTTTTATCCAAAAAATTCACCAATTAACGACCTTCCGTTAATTAATCCTCCCTTCTATCTAAACTAATTAATTATTATTAATTAATTGGCTTCCTCTCCCATTAAATCAATAAATCACCATTTATTTGATTAAATTCCTCCCATAGTCTAAATCATGCTAAATATTCCTCTAAAAAGCTTCTATAAGCTTGCACACCTATTAATTAATCACTTGGTTAATTAATAAATCCCCTCAAACCCCATGGGTCACTAAAGGACAAAATAAACTCTCATAAGGTTGACTCAACCCTTTCTAAACCTCCCTTATCCACAACTAACCCAACCTCTCTATTATCCCACATGTAAAGGGATGTAGAGATTCTTTTATCCATTGGGCTATATAAAGAGCCCTCCTCCTACCTTTCCTCTTACACCTTACATGTTTATAGCTAATCTATAGACATTTCATCTTAGAGCATCTTTCATTTGAGCTAATAGCCTCATTCTTGCATTTCATTCATCCAAGATTTTGGGTCATATGGAGATAATCAAAATGGTCTTGTAGCCATACTTTGATGAGCTTCCATTCCCAAACCCTTGAAGATCAAACAATCAAATTTGATTTCCATGGATCTGTCTAGGTTCATTTAGTATTTTTGGTGATCTAAAGAGTAGAGATTCTAATGCTTAGCATATTAGTTTGATTTCTATTTCAAAGTTTTAATGCATGATGTTGGTATTTAGTCTTGTTTAGCTCTTAGCATGATGATATTTGTTTAGTTAGTTCATGTTTTGAAACTACTAAGGTGTTAGTTTCAATTCTCTTTGCATAGCTAACTAATACATTGATACATATGGAACATGCCCGGTGGGACAGATCCTTTGTCCCTTAGCATTATAGTTCAAATTTTGTTGTTATTTCAACATTTGGCTAACCCATTTCTATACAAATGTGTGAAGTGAATTTTTTTATGATTTTTTGGTAATCTTACATGTGTAGAATCTCATTTAGAGCTTTAATTTTGATGGGTTATTGTCAATTTTGAGCTAACATGTTAAAATTTGGAGCATTTTGAACTTATTTGTGTCATTTATCCATATTTTGACATCATGACCAGGTATAGTTTTTGTAGGGGAGGCACAGGTACAAAAAAACACATGATACACTAAACCATGCACACATAAACCAGGCACACATCCCGTACACACACACACTACACTGCTATCATATTACCCTTTGTTGTTGTCAGAAACTATTAGGCGCACAAACACCCTAACCTTCGGTGCACACACCATTCTAACTAGCGCACCATTCTGCTAGTTTCTCGGCACACATTCATGTGTTTGTATCTATTTTGCAGGTTGGGCACACCCTATATCCTAACATATGCACATATCTCTAGGCATCTATATGCCAACACACACACCTTGTCATAGTTTTTGTACTATTTTTTAATTTCTGGGCACACATGCCTATACCCTAGCATAGACACACATATCCTAGTGCATGGCATCTCTTGAGTAGTGCACATGGTGCACATTACAAACCTAGATTTACATAGAGGGGCACAGGTTCCCTAACCCATGCACACATACCCTAACTTGCGTGTAGGTGCTTTAGTCTAAGTTTGCATATTAATTCCATGTTTCCAAAGGTTTGTGTCCTAAAGTGTTAACATCATTGTAGGTTTAATCTGGCTAATTCTTATTTTTGCAAGGGTACGTTTACATGCTTTTGCTAGACTAGACATTGGATAAACCTTGCATGCTTAATTATAAGAGTAAGGTCATGTATGTTCTTCCCTCGCATCCTTTGGGGTGATCTTGGGAATCAGAAACAATTCTTATATATTTTATTTCTTTGATAAATGTGTAGAATGTCCAAATTGAGCCAAGATAAATATATTTTGCGTTTGAATTAAGTGTTTTCCATTTTATTGATTTCTTGATTGGATTTTTGCATCGTGTATACTCTTCTCTTGTGTCCTAGGGTGATCTTGAGAATCAGAAATGACATTTATTATTTTTATGGAAAATTACTAATCCATTGTGCAGAACCAAAAAACTGCTTGTCAAAGAAAGGTGGAGTTGAAACAAAACTAAACTACTAATACAATTTTCGTGCAGGTTTCCAAAAGGTGTTCAAGCAAACCACATCAAATTAAACAAGATAAAAAACACACCACAAACATCACACTTGTATTTGTAGGTTCAGATAAGGGTACACTCCGTCCAATTAAAACTAGGACATAACCCCTTTGGCATAAGCCTTAAGCTACAACAATGGGGGTGGTCCTAGGAACCCCAAAGTAGTCCATGCAAGAGGGAACCTTGTGGACGAAATGGGAAGTTCTCTGCACAACCTACTTGACTAGTATTACCATTTGTGAGATTTAGCATCACAAGTTATCTGTATCGCAACCCCAATGAGAGTACACGATGGATGCATTTATTTCCCACTGTGCTTGAAGGGGGTAAAGTAAAGCTGAGATACTCCAAGAATTAGTCAGTGTAACTTTTCTTGGTAAATCGAGCTCACTCTTAGATAACTTGTGACACCTAGTTGAGTGAACCACCTAGGAATCTATCTTTGACTAGGAGCCAACTTAGACCATAACAAAGCTAATTTGAGTTGAGAGCCATTGTTCATCATGAAATGTGTGAAGCATTACTTTTTCTTAGTTTTTCACTTTCCCTAAGGTGAGGCGAAACTCTTCCGAAGTGAGGCCTAAACATTTTTCATCCCCAATTGATCTACTTCCTTCACTTTCTTTTCACACTTTGTTAATCATCAAGAGAGAGTGATGACCCTTTTGTTTCTAATTGATTGTATTCACCACTTTTTTTTCTGTTTACACTCATCCATGTTTGCGTTGAGTTGTTAAACATCTAAAGTGTGTGGAGACATTTTCATATCATTAGTAGCCTTTTTGATCTTGATACCCAAGTCAAGATCGTCATTGTAGTTAGGCTTGGTTCATCACTTTGATTCTCCTTTGAATGGTTATCTTGTTTATATTGTGTCACTACAATTTTGGTATTTACATCTTGTTTCTTGTAAACTTGACCTAAATATCTATATTGTGAGGTTACGCTATATACACTTTAACAATTCCTAAGTATACTCTAGCTTTTGTTTGATTCCAATTATTACCTCGATTTTTAAAAGTGTTAGTGTTACCACTTGTGCATGTTATATCAATATCATCTTGATATCAATACCTTACTTTCTCACAAAGTTTGGTTAACATATCTTGGTGACATTGTTGTGTCACTCACAATTGTAACTGACTCTTTTTGGAATATAGGTCTTGATTGGATTTAGGCATGCTTTTAGTATACTTTGTTTGGAGGTCATGTTAACTCCTTGTTATTACTTAAGCCTTGTTCATTTCTTTGAACTTGACATAAGTAGTGACATTTTTTAATCATCTTAAACATCAACTACCTTTTCAGAAACAAATTTAGGAAGTACATCATTTGATTGATTGGTTTGGAATTAAACATTGTGTGATTGTATCTTGTTTTATCACTATTAACTCATTCATTTAAGAGCAATCACTTTGTCACATTGGTTCTTTGACATTCATAATATACCTTGAATTCTTGACATTCTTTTTGTCATTTCACTTAGGTTTGATAAAAATATTTGAACACATTCAAAAGCACCTTAGTGAAACTATTACATGTCATGGCCCCTAAAACAATATTAGGGCTCAAAAAGTAGGCTTTGGAAACAAGACAAACGCAAACTTGGGAAACCTCAAACAAACAAGGGTCAAATCCCTTTATTGGCCATGATCTTGGGCCTTTATTCTCCATGGAGAAAGAAGTAGAAGAAATGATAGATCATAGTGGTGATGAGTTAGAATCACCACACATGGAATTTGATTTCACCCCACCTTGTTAGATGAATTCCTTTTTAGAAACAAAGATCAGGTACTAGCATGAGTGGTGGAGTTAGGAGCTAGAATGCCTATAGAACAAGAAATAATCCCACCAACAAATGATGATAATGAAGAGGAACAACCTCTCATTAACATGGAGGATATCTTAACACATGGACACACTTCTACCTCTAACATGTAGGAAACAATAATGTAGTGGGATATAGAATTCCTTTCATCAAAGTACCACGTAAAGTTAGAATAGAACACAAAAATGTTGAACAACCTCCACATCATGAATAAGAAGAACCTATTGAAGAAGAAGTCACTATTCAAAAAATCTCCAAAACCTTAGTCGACAATTAGCTTTGTTAACATCTCATGTACAAAAAGAAACAAAAAAATGTACAAAAACAAAACCTAAGGTCAAAATCAGTGAACTTCACATGGAAAGTCAAGGAGGAGACAATATGGAATACAATCACATATATATCCTACTTCTCCTACTAAAGAAAAATTACTCACACAATAAATGCAATCTATGAAAGTGACACTTACAAGCCTTCAAGAGAGTAATGTTGGGAATAACAGAAAATATCAATACGAAGAACTATGTCCCCATCCATTTGATAAAACTATGATGCTTCAACCCTTCCCTAAGAAGTTTGACATGCCAAAATTTGACAAATATAGAGGGAAAGGTGACCCGTGAGATCATGTGAAGGATTTTTACATGGCATGCCAAGAAGTGTCCTATAGTGATAATTACCTCATACAACTCTTTCCAAAGAGTCTAGGGGGGCAAGCCTTGGAATGGTTCACTCACTTACCTCATGGGTCTATTTTCACATGGTCTGAATTAGAAGAAAGGTTTGTTCAACACTTCTTGTACAACATAGAAAGTGACATAACCATGGTGGAATTTTGTGGCACTAAACAATGCCCCAAAGAAACATTCGAGTAGCTTCTTGCAAAGATGGAGAGGGATAGCTAATCGCTTCCCTTGCGCATTTCTTGAAAAATAACTTGTGAGTATCTTTGTGCCCAATCTAAACCCAAACATCACTTTTCATCTACAAATGCATTGTTTCACACCTTTGAAGAGGTCATTGAAAAGGGACATTCAAATAGAGAAATACCTTATTGCCAAAGGAACCATTAAATCACACTCTAAGGATAACTAAAATGCCAAACCCACAGAAAAGCCAAAAATATTTAACAAAAAAAAAGAACGTGGTGGGAGACGGGATCAAATATTCCAAACATGTACAAATAGGTTCAAGTTGGTCAACCTTTTAAACTGACCAAAGGACCTATTCAACCACCACCTAAATGTAGAACATTCACTCCTCTCAATGAGCCTTTGTATCTGCAATATTGAAGTAATTGGATGTAACTCACATGGTGACTTATCCCATGACACAACCCTTTGATGAAAATGCTCCAAAGCCATCATGGTACAAAGAGTATGACTATTGTGATTTACATCATGTCAAGGGACACAAAATAGACAAATGTCTATGACTTCATCACTACATCCAAGATCTCATTAACAATGGGGAGATAGAAGTTGACACCCCAAAGAGAAAACCTCAGACGCCAAATGAAAAGATGGGAATATTCAAAGAACCATTCCCTAAACATGGTAAGTCAGATGAGAAAAAACAGATTGAGGAGAGTCATCCCAAGAGTTACAAAGTGGTGAATTATCTATATACCAAAAGTGACAATAATCATTACAATTCACTCATTAGATGTATCTGATCTCCTAATGAACATGTGAATACCATTTGGATCAAAGGAAAGGATTACACTACGGTAACAAGGTGTGCCCATCTCATGATCCCCAAACCCTCTCCGTCAACCCTGCAAGATGGTAGGTATAACCTCTTAGAACAACTTGAGAAGACATCTGCCAAGATTTCAATCTTGGATCTTCTTAAAATATCAAATGTACATAAGGACATCTTGTACAAAAACTCTCCAAGGGTCAGGAGTGCCAATGTAAGTAGACCCTTTACATCTTCAAGTTACAGTGGAAAACATTGCACCAACTGAATACATCTCCTTTAATCATAGGGAGATCCCTTATTGAGGATCACTGCACATAATCTCCCCCTATATATTGAGGTATTTGTTACCCACCAAAATATAAAATGGGTGCTTGTGGAAAATGGATCAGGTTTGAATATATGCACTTTGAAACTAATTAAAGAAACTGGGACATACAGAAGAAGATCTAGAGTCCCATATTATTACCATAACCACTTATGAAAACATGGAGCAGGGAATCAACTAGAACAATCACATTGCCAATGGAGGTAGGACCAACTTGTCATCAGATGAAAGTTTCATGTCTTGGACTTGGAACTTCCATATAATATGCTTCTTGGCCAACCATGGATTCATGTCATGTAGGCCATACCATCAACATTCCATCAGTGCATCAAATTGAAAACATGAGGGACACACTGTTACAATACAAGGAGATCCAGAGCCCTTCGCTCACTACAAATATCTCAATAGTTTTGCATGTAAGGGTGCCTATACATGTCCCTCTATTTGATATAGTTGTTCCTCTTCAATCAAAAGCCATGGAATCACAGGTAGATTCAGACTCCCTAAGTTCTTATGCCCGTGAAGCTTCTACATCTACTTCTCCTTTTGATTCATGGGAGATGAAAGTTCTAGAATATGGTTATGGAGAATACAATGTGCAACAAGCTCTCCTAGTTTCAGACCTATCATTTTTCACCTAAAACTAGAGGATGACCCAACTATCATTTCAGATGACCTAGAGATGAATGAACTATTGGGTCATTTTTACCTAGGGGTTTACTTGCTGAGGAAAAATTGTTGGATCCACCTATGACTTGGGTCCTGGAAGATACTCAGCCAACTTGCTACCAAATCCCTAAGTATGAGAAGTCTATCTGAATGATGTATTCTATGGGCTACAAGGGTCTAGGATGTGGAAATAATGAGCAAGGACCAAGAGAACCAGTTCCTCTCCCACATTTCAAAATAGAAAGGTATGGTATCGACATTCAACCCTATGGATCACACCCCAATGATCAAGATGATTACCTGTTCTGAGCGTGAAGATAGCTCTGATTATTTAGACAGTGACACAGATTCCCACTATAGCCAATATGAGGATCTTGCCTCCACAAACCTATTCATGGATACCACTTTTCCTTACCTTAACCCCCACGAACCTAAAATTGACCTTGTTTACCCTTTCCTTGTCAAATGGGACCAAAAACATCACGTACCACTGGATCCTCTTTGAAAATGATGAGGCCATTGCAGGAATTCATGGGAATTTGAGATACAATCCCAATTGGAGACCATAAGAAGGGTTTCTACATTGACTTAGATACTTGTGTGTACTTTGGAGAGGAAGCTGAGCTTCTTGGTCAGTAAAACTTAAGAAAAAGTGAGGGCAAAAGTTCCAATGAAAAGCCTTGGCAAAAACAAAAGTCCAAGTCACACAGTGAAAACCTCTTTGAGGCATTGGCTGAAAAACAAGTGAAAAAATCAATTGGACAAGAAAAGGTGACCACGCCAAGGGTGAAAATCTCGTAGAGACACCCTTGGAAGAAGATCTCAACCTTCCTCCCGATCCTACGCATATGGAGGATTTTTCAAAATTACTAGTAGAAGAAACCATTGATGTGAATATTGGAACAGGAAGATGACCCAAAGATAGTCAAGACTGGGAGCTTCACTCTCAACACAGGAGAAAAAATACATTCACCATGCTTCTGCAAGAATTTGTAGATGTATTCACATGGTCCTATAAGGATATGCCAGGCTTGGATCCAACTTTGGTAGTGCATAACCTAGTTGTGCACGTAGATGCCAAGCCCATCAAATAGAAACTCAGAAAAATGCATCCACAGGGTGGCTCTTCTAGTTAAAGAAGATACTAGAAAGATTGCTAGTAGTAGGCTTCATTAGACCTATTGATTACTTAGAATGGATATCAAATATAGTCCCTGTACAAAAGAAACCTGTTGGGATCAGAATCTGTACATATTTTAGAGACATAATAAGGCGTGTCCAAAAGATGATTTCCCATTGCCCAATATTGATATGATTGTTGACTCAACTGTAGGATATGAAATGTTATCTCTTATGGATGGCTTTTCAGGCTATAATCAGATCAAAATAGTAGATGAAGATTAGCACAAGACAACCTTCACAACCCCCTGGGGGACTTTTAGTTATCAGGTAATGCCCTTTGGCCTTAAAAACATAGGTACAACCTATCAAAGGGAAATGACTGTGATCTTCCATGATATGATTCATGACATCATGGAGGACTATGTGGATGATATCCTAGGGAAATCCAAGATGAGAGCTAGATCACCCTGACATTTTGTGGCATATCTTCAAATGCCTGTGGGAATACAAGGTTAGATTGAATCCAAATAAGTGTGTGTTTGGCGTACTGTCAGGAAAGTTACTTGGATTCATTGTATCATGAAGAGGGATTGAGGTAGACCCAGCTAAAGTTACCACCATTACTGAAATGCATCCTCCCAAAAACATCAAACAACTACATAGCTTACAAGGAAAGATACAAGCCATCTGCCGCTTCATTTCCCAACTTGCTAAAAAATTCCATTCATTCACCCATCTTCTTAAAAAATATGTTTCCTTTATTTGGGGACCAGAGCAACATAGCAGGCCTTCACCTTGCTTAAGAAATACTTAGCCAATCTGCCTGTCCTCATGCCTCCAACTCCCAGTGAGCCACTTTTTCTGTATATTTCTGCTACTCAATTTGCTATTGGTGCGTTGCTCACCCAATATGACCTCAGCCACAAAGAAAAATTTGTGTACTATCTCAGTTGTACCTTAATTTCTTATGAGCTCAACTATCCTCAGATTGAAAAATCTTAATTGGCTGTAGTTTTTACCTTCCAAAAACTTCACCATTACCTATTGAATACTAAAACCAAGCTTATATCCAAAGTTGACCCACTCAAAGTACATATTGTCAAAACCCACCCTTACAGGAATAATGGCTAATTGGATCATTCTGCTGAGTGAATTTGACATTGAGTATGTACACAAAAATTTGGTTAAAGGAAAAGTACTCATCGATCAGTTAGCAGAAGAACCATTACCAGGAACAGAACCTGTGAATCTGGATCTTCCAGATGCATCATTAATGTATATTGAGGAATATGTCATGTGGCAAGTGCACTTTGATGGATCATTTTACTTTTCATGGTTCAGGAGTAGGTGTGGTGTTAATTACTCCTTCAGGTGACCCCATACCTCAAATCATTTTCATCTTGGTTTTCCTTATACAAATAATATTACAAAATATGAGGCACTCATCATTGGGATGAAGCTAGTAATCAAATGGGATATCCACCATGTTCAAGGTCATTGGTGACTCACAATTGATCATCAAAAAAGTCAACGATGAATACAAAGTTCAAGGATGAAAATCTCATCCCCTACAAGAAACTGGTGGAAAATTTGAAAGAATATTTTGTGTGTATTACATTCGAATATATTCCAAGAGCACAAAATATATATGTAGACGCAATGGAAACCATAGGTTCTATGCTATGAATTCCACCAGAGAGCAATGATATGCCATTATTTGTTGAGAATCTATGCCAGCCTGTGTATGACATGCCGAAATCTTGCTTGGCTTGTGAAGTTGTTGGTCCCTATTCCCCATGGTATGCACACATCTATGCCTATCTTAAACACAATACCTTTCCTCCTGAAATCTCCCACTCTGAAAAACAAAACCTTATCCACCCAGATAGCCCGTTACACCCTCTTAGGAGGTACGCTCTATCATCGTGGCTACAATGGGAATCTGTTGCATTGTCTTGATGTAACAGAGTTAGTCTAAGAAATCAAAGAGGTACATGAAGGGGTGTGCATGGTGCCCATACAAATGGAATGGTTTTAGCTAAGAAATTTTTTAGGGTGGGCTACTATTGGCCTACTATGGAAATATATTACTGTAACTATGTGAGGAAATGCATGCTATGTCAAAAGTATGGAAATTTCATCCATGTGCCATCACAACCGTTGCAACCTATCACAACCCCATGGCCATTTTCCAAATGAGGGACTTGATTTAATAGGGAATCTTACCCCTACTTCATCTGATGGCCATACCCACATCATTACAGCTACAAAATATTTCACCAAGTGGGTGGAGGTTGTTCCTTTGACTTATGTTACGGGTGCTCAGATTTCCAAGTTTATCATGAATCACCTTATTTGTCGGTATGGCATTCCTGCAGCCATAGTTACTGACAATGGAAAATAATTCAAGAACAAGATAGTGAAAGATCTTTGTCATCGATTTCAAATTATATTAAAGTGTTCTATGCCATATTACCCTCAAGGCAATGGACAGGCCGAAGCCACTAATAAAACATTGGTTCGAATCATGGAAAATATGGTAAGTAAGACAGGTCACAACTGGCATTTACAAATTCACCCAGCCCTCTAGGCTTATAGGACCTCCATTCGCACTCCTACTGGTGTGACACCCTATTCCCTAGTATTTGGAATCAAAATCTATCATCCCATTGGAAATAGAGATTCCTTCCTTGAGAATATCTCTTAGGGATTATCTAGACAAGGATGAGGATTACAGAGTGGCCAGGCTGGCAGAAGTTAGAACTCCTAGATGAAAAGTCACATCCGCATGCCCTTAACCATCTCAAGGTGTATCAGAACAGAGTCTCCCATAAATTATAACAAAAGGATCATACCTCATCAGTTTGAGGTCAGAGATTTGGTCATGAAAGAAAATCAGTTCAACACAAGGGTCAGAAAGAGAGAAGAAAGGCAAGTTTGAACCACATTGGTTAGACCTTACATCATTGTGGAAAAATATGGTACAGGAGCATACAAACTTTCCCATCCCAATGATGATGAGCTCTGCACGAGCCTATGAATTCCATGCACGTTCAAGCAGTTCTATGCTTAAACATGGCACAAAAATTAAAAAAGAAAATAAAAAAAAGTTTTAAAATGGTAAAAATACCAAAAAAAAAACAAAATCGAAAAAAGAGAAAAATAAAAAGAGAAAATAGGTCATCCATATGTGAAAACCACACAATTGTGGCACTTTGGATAGGTCCCTTGGTGAAACCCGGTGTACGAAGCCTTGAGAGGGTTCATTGTTCACAAGCATCTTACATCTTGAGGGTACTTGTACTTAGCCTATGGCTATTTCTGTGCCTACATATGATATTCCCTATGAACCTATCCTATCAAGCCTTGATCTGATTTTTCTCCTCTTGTAAATCGGTGAATGGATGGCCTTTGTATATTCCCCATCTAACACTGGGGGCACTTCCGCAACTTCACCCTCATGTTTATAAACATGTGGCGCTTGCCCTTGTATTTTCTTCTTCTAACGCTAGGGGGCATCCACATTTCTTGGTTACCTGTGCATAGCTTCAGAAAATTGTTTCACAAAAATGCAAAACAATAGAAAATTGTTTCACAAAATCACAAAAACAATAGAAAATCATTTAACAAAAACACAAAACAATAGAAAATTGTTTCACAAAAAAATAAAATATTAGAAAATTGTTTCGCAAAGACATCGCAAAAACATAATTTTCATTTACTTACTTTATTTCTTTCTTTGTTGGTGTACATTGTTTACTTGTATAGTTTGTTTATTTTATGCATTTGTATAGTTTGTTTCTTAGGCATAATTTGATAACATTCATATTTTATTGCTTAGATTATATTCATTCTTACTTGTACATATAAAGTGTATTTTTTCATGCTTATAAATAGTTGTACATAGTTGTGTTGGTTCATGCTGTTTGGCACTATATATTTGGCTAGATTTGTTAGCATTTGGTTGTGTTTGCTTGTCGCATGTACATAATTTTGTTATCATATCATCACATCTAACATCATCTATACATCATATATAAATAAACAGCTAAGTATACAACATACTTGAATGTTAAGCTAATCATCACTTACCATATCATCAAATGGAGGCAAGAGGGATCACAAATATCAAAATCTATCCCCCCCCTCACCAATATCATCATGTCATACCATCCACTAATATAAAACATCACATTGAACAATACAATTGATATTATCTGCACATCTATCATGTAAAAATCAAAACACATGCAATACATCAACATCATGATACATAAAAAGGGAGAAACCAAACCATCTAACATCATGGCACATCCATAATCCATATAATCAATCATCAAAATAGTAAAATACATCATCCATGACAAATGTGCCACATCAAATATGTCCATATAGATACATGTGTAAAATATATATCTCAAGGAGGATATGCATCATCAATACAAAATGGGTCATCAAGGGCACAACTCATAAATGCATTCATCAGAGGTGTACATCACAAAATGCTATACATCGATAAAAAATACTACAGCCTTCATCAGAGGTAAACATCCAAAAATGATACATCGTATACATTTGTCAAAAATAATAAAATCCTTCATAAGAGGCAAGTGTATCACAATACAAGTACACTTAGTAAGTTCATGGGAGTTAAGGCCGACTCAAACCCTCGGATGAACTAGCTGGCCTATGAGACAAGGGAGGACCCATTACCTGTGCACCCCACTACCCTATTGTCTTCCCTTGCAGCTACTAAACTGATACCTGCGGTCTCTCTGATCTCATTAATCCACTCAACTATTGACTATAGGACAGCACCCGCTGACCTGCTAGAAGAGCCTCATAGTATGGAGAATGATATTAGGAGGGTCTACCCTCCATTTTTTTCAAATATATATGGGTGTATGTTGTCACCATTATCCCATCTGTGCATCAAAAGGATGTTACCTCTGTCAGATAACCGTGAAACATCGGCCTAACCTACAGCTCACTTTGCACAAAGTCGATCTATCTCGGCTATCACCAGTTGTACCTGAGTCTGGGACTGCTGTAATAAGCTCATCATCTAAGCCATCTGGGTGGCCATATGTCATATCTTACTAAAAGTGTACAAACACCATCTCCTCCCTGGGCTCTGGCCTGGTCCCCACTCTGTTTTCACAACCTGAATATGAGCTCAGGCCTGATCTCTCTCTACTACCACCTATTGCAGCTTCTGTCATATGGCAGCTAGCTATCCTTGTTCATCTCCCCCTGAGCTTGGGGAAACCTCTGAAGCACTGTGGGAACCTCTCCCTACTCATGTAATCTAGACCTAGGGCCCTAAGCCTATCCCTATCCCCACTCCAGTAATCTGGGCCTAGGGCTCTGAGCCTGTCCATGTACATGTCCCTGCTCTGGTCGTCACTATCTCAGATCCTGAGCTGGATCCTGTCGATCATCCCCACCATCATATATTTGTCCATCAAAATGGATCATCAGAACCTCCTACCCTTGCATCACCACCCTCATCATTATTGTATGGGATCTCTGGTGGTGGTGCCGGATACCTGCTACTCCATTCCCCATTGGGTATAATCAATCATCATGGTAAGAAAGTGGCATACCAGTCCATGTAATCTAGTGCGGTGCCTAGATAAATAACCTATTGTGTAGGAGCCCAAACATGTGGTACCACCTATAGGAAACTATCCCTAGCTTAGGCCACCTGAATATGCGGCCTCATGGCATGTCTCTCTACATCATGGCGAGCGTACCACATATCGGGTTGAGGGATGTCCTGAATCATGCCCAACTGACATTGGCACCATTTTACCCTGTATATATCTATAATTTAGCTGTGGTTTCCGAAAATTAAATGATATACCATGTAGACACCAAGCTCTGCTCCATCCAATGGCCATTATATGTTTCCTATAGGGCCTCTAAATAATATCTCTCTCTTACAGCTCATCGAACTCCCATTGATAATAATAGATGTTACCTAGGTTCCCTCGTACATCATCTCCAATAGAGACCCATGCCATAAATTTCAGATCCTCAGGAACTTGTACGTACACTGTACCTAAGGGGTGCCTAATCGCTATATGGTCCCATGACCAAATCTATAACAACGAGGCCAGCCCCACCATCTTCTGACGGTGGTAAGTGATCAAATGCAGATCCCACTATAAATGTGTTAGTATGCACTTGCCCCAGTAATATCTCTCACCACTGAACAATCCATGGACTACTATGATCAATCCTAATAGAAACAATGAACATGTCTTATCAGTGAGTAAGAACCCATTGATAAGAGCCATCAACTAGAGTAGTCCCCAAAGAATGATAGGATCAGATATACACTGATGTAACGACATTGTCTATACCCTTATAGGGTATCTCATCACGGAAGATTATATCACTAACTACTGCAATGATCTGATCGAAATCACTCATATACTCAATCAACGAGCCAAAAATGGGACGTGTAATATCCGCCACACATCCTCTAGTATGACACTCATGTCTCCTATAGGGAGCCTGAAGCACTGGCCCTCATTGTGCCATTTCTCGATCAAAGCGATCAGTAGGCCATGATCCAAGGCCATCGATGGCCTCCCCATTACATGGCCTAAACCAACCACCTCTAGTAATACCACCTATCACGATGGTCTCGTCGACGCATGGTCGACTCCATATCTGCTATGTGAATATGTCACTCTTGCTTCTATAGCGCTGAAAACCATCTCTACAAAACACTACCTGTATTAGACACTAATAATTCTTCTAAGTTCTTCTATTGCTCTTCTATCCTACGCTAATTTTTAGTTTCTTCTGAGTATCAATTTTTGGCATTTTTCCTACTTATTTGTCTATATGACTTTCCTCTTTTTGGAACCTATACACCTAAGGGCGCATGCACCATGTTTTCCTTACTTGCGCTTGTGCGTAGGTATTTGCTTTGTGTGTACTAGGGTTTGTGTACTTGTACATTCGCATAGATGCTTTTTGCATGTGTGTGTGCACGCATACACTTTTGTGGCATATGCGCACACATCTTTTGTGCACTTGCACATGCGTGCACATGCTTGTGGGGTTCCTGTGCCACCTTAAGGACATCTGCGCACCCACACATGTGCGTATGCACTTATTCCTACATCTAACCTGGTAATTAATATATTAATTACAACATTAAATGCATAATTGACAAGGTTGGTCAAGCTACTCATGAAGGAGCCATCGTCTATGTGTTGGGTGTACTACCGAACTTGGTCGGCATGTCTCTTGCGGGCTCATCCTCTCACCATCATCCTCATTTTTATTGGGGGTCTCGCGGTAAATTTTGGAAGAGGTCGGTAACAAATGAATTTCTCGTGATGATTTACCCCCCCCCCCATGTGGGTTATATTAAACCATTCTCGCCAGTCATGATTCCTGGGAGACTGTTCTGACCGCCATTATCACTTTAAGATCTTATTCTACTCACCTTGAATAATTATTTTTCTTTTATTTTTTGTCGTGCTAGGGTATTATTTTCTGTCTGGTACTCATTTCTTCTCACTAGGGAAATTTTATTATTGTTAGGCGATATCACTTCTTCTACACACTTTGTCGAATAATTATTTCTTATTAAATAATTATTCTGGTAATTTTTATGTTGTGATGGGGCATTATTTGCCACCTATTATTTTTTCATCTCCCTGGGACATTTCTTTTGCTTTTGGGAGGTTCTTACTGATTCTTCTACCTTCTTCTATGTATTCACGCTGTCAAAAATAAAAAATCCAACAAATTTCAAAATTTCCCCAAAAATCCTAAAAATTGTAAAACTTCCAAAAATAGGTAAACCATCTCATAGCAGCTGAAACTCGTGTCTTGCACATGGTATTTTTCCATATCTTTTTGGAAATTTCACGTCTTCACAGATCAAGTGAATTGCGGATCATTAGATTTACAACCATTTACAAAGCTAGCCTTCTTGCTTCGTTGGTACTCTGGGGCACATCTAGTTACATAGTATTGTTTCGTGACTCACAACACTTTCTCATTGGACCCAGTTTCATTGATCATCTACCCTTGAATGTATCCTTGCTAGGGGCATCATTTTGAACCCTTTTCATCAATCATGAACATTTGGAAATCTTTAACTTGATAACAAAACATTTGTACAACCACCTTGACCGTTGTTGGTTGGAATATGTGTTCTTGTACATGTTTTCCCTATTAAATGAGTATGTTTCCTTCTCATATTGCATTAGTTTTTGTATGTTGTATTGATTTGGTGCTTTCAACAATGGACAATTTTTCATAGTATGGATTTTCATGTCATCCGATGATGTAGATCTTTGGAAATATGATGACACTAAAAAAAATTTATTACATGGGATAAAAGCTTTCTCTTTTCTCTCTCCATATTCCTTCCTCTTCTACATCACTCTCCTATCAACATTATTCTTCTGATTCATTTGGGGCATCCCACCCCTACCAATTCTTCTATCCATTTCTCTCACCTTTTTCAATTGTCTATCGCCTTCCTTCATCACCCCATCAACACTCAAGGGGGCATCTCCCACTTCTACTAAGTTTTCTTCCACCTCTTCAAAATATTATCTTTCTACCATCTTTGAAGTGGCGTTACATACGCCACCCCAAAGAGGGGCAAACATCTCCCACTTCTACTAATTTTTCTTCCACCTCTTCAAAATTTTATCTATCTACCATCTTTGAAGTGACGTTACTTACGCCACCCCAAAGAGGGGCAAATGTAGACGCCTATAATTTAGCTTGAGCAATTTAAATACTTAAATTATGATAATTATCCTCTTTCCCGCAAATTGATGACATACCGTCAATATAGCACACTTTCTCTTTTATCGTCGTTAATTAATTACATTACACTAATTAATTAACCCTTCTATCCAGCAAATACCCTAATTAATGACATGTCATTAATTAATCATCCCTTCTATCTAGAATAATTAATTATTATTAATTAATTAGATTCCCCTTTCATTAAATCAATAAATCATTATTTATTTGATTTAATTTCTCCTATGGTCTACATCATGTTAATTATTCCTCTAAAAAACTTCTATAAGTTTTCACACCTATTAATTAATCACTTTAGTTAATTAATAAACCCCCTCAATCCCCATGGGTCACTAAAGGAAAAAATAAACTCTCCTAAGGTTAACTCAACCCTTTTTAAAGCTCCCTTATCCACAACTAACCCAACCTCTTTATTGTCCCACATGTAAAGGGATATAGAGATTCTTTTATCCATTAGGCTATATAAGGAGCCCTCCTCCTACCTTTCTTCTTACACCTTACATGCTTATAGCTAATCTATAGGAATTTCATCTTAGAGCATCTTTCATTTGAGATAATAGCCTCATTCTTGCATTTCATCCATCCAATATTTTGGGTCATATAGAGATAATCAAAAGGGTCGTGTAGCCATACTTGATGAGCCTCCATTCCCAAACCCTTGAAGATCAAAAAATAAAATTTGATTTCCATGGATCTGTTATCCAAATAGCTCTCCTAGCGATTTGGAAAACTTTCATACACATCCTGCTCCCCTTCGCATTCTTCTATCTCCTTCCATTTTCCCTTGCATGCACCTCCACAAACTTACCTCCTAATCAGTAAGTCCGTGGAATTCCTCTTACGCATATTGTATGCTCCCCTCTTCACCACCTTCTTCCATTTCTCCCTTGTGGCCACACTCTGTGCATTCACCTTCTTTCTAGTCAGCTCGGTGCATCTCCAAAAGTTAAATCCAAAGGGCAGACCCAAACAAGCACCCAAGCTTCCATGCGTCCAGAGCCCCAAAACATTACACCGGCCATTGAAAAGTCTTCGACTTAGTGGATGGTGCCAAGCATCTTAATGTCACACATTCAAAAGTGGGATCTAGGCCGGAGACTCAAACTTGCACTAGCTCTCCACGTAGCAAATGGTCAACAGAGGTCAAATCCAAAAGAAAAATTAGGCCCAATATAGACTAAGTATGGAGAGCCAGCCAGAAAGCCTCCCTGTGGATCAATGGCACAATGTCAAAAGGAAATTCTGGAGGTAATCCCCAAAGAAGCGTGGGCCTTCCATGTGTCCCAAGTCCAAAAAAGGGAAGAGGTCAGGGGTTAAATATTCAAAGCAGAGGCATGCTAGTGGAGAGTGCCAAGTGGTCCAGTGCCACACTATTTCAAATATAAAAAATGGGAGTGGGTTTATAAACAAGCACCAGGATGCCACGTGTCCAGGCTCAGACTTTTGGCCTTGCCAAGCAAAGAGACTCAGGAAAAATACAAAATCCCATGGAGCTCACGAAGGCTACCACGTGTCGATCTGGCATGATTTCAAGAGCATAAAGAAGGGGATGAATCTCCAAGAAGCACAAATCCACCACATGGACCTGGTACAACCCAGAACTCTTTCAAATTTACATGCCCGAGACCCAAATATTTAAATGAGCATATCTTCTGGCTCAGTGCTTGAAATGTGACAAATCTGGCACCGTTGGAAAGATCTCATCCTCATCTACTCCTTAGTGGTATGAAACTTTTATTTTAGAGAGGTTAGGTGGGGAGAAAGTGAATAAATGTCTATCAGTCCATTAAAGCAGAATCAGATTTCTTTCAACCACCAGATCTGATTCAATTCAACCCATTGTTCCTCTTCCTTTGAGGTGCCAAACAAGTAATTGATGCAGACAAGATAGATTTGGGGTGGCATTAATGATGGTGGTAAAGCTTTGAATTATTTTCTCCCGTTTCTCTCTCTCTCCTTCTTCCCTCTATGCTAAATCTATAAAAAGCAGGGTCGGGGCTCATTAAAAAAGATTCGACACTCTGGATCCTTACGCATGTTGCTGAGGAATCCATATTTTCTAAATTTTTGAGTTATAGACCTCCATCTTTGGCTCTTGCATGTGGATATTGGCCTCCTTATCATTATAACAATTCTGTGCATTTTTAGAAGTAATAAAAGCATCGTTTTGTGACTATTCTTTGTCCTAACGTGTTTGCATTCCTTCTTCTTGCATTATGTATTGTTGTGCTACTTCAGGTCCTCTACAGTTCCATATTTGGTTGTGTTCCATGAGAATGATTTAGTGAATGCGTGTTTTGTTATGCTACTTGTGCCTAGCCTCCTTTCACACATTCCATGTCATTCTTGCTCAGAACATATAGTGTTCATCCCTCTTTTCTGGTGCTATTTCCTTTTAGTATAGTTTACTTCATGTTATCCTTCTTTCCCTGGTCCCTTGGCATTCTTAGCTTAGTTTCCCATTTCAGCACTAGCAGTAGCAGTAATAGTAGAAATAGATAGAGGAACCATCCTTCTCCGGAGATCCATCCCAAGCTCTCAAGGTCCCACAACTTGGGGATGGTTCCATTGTGGTCTCAGACACCTCAGCCCTTTCGAGATCCGAGACGCAGGTGCACGTTTGAGAAACCCAACAGTTCTGGCACTCCCAGTGGGACAAGCATTGAAATCTCAAATTTCATATCTCTAAGTTATGATGTGTGAAATTAGTGTTTCAGCCTTTGGAGGGTTAATTTCAAACACATCTGGTGACTCCTAACATTTTAAGATATCTGTTTCAGCAAACCTGAGTACATTTCATGAGAAGATTCCACACAAGAAGAAGTGATACAGCTGAATATTATTTTGAATACCTCCATCTATCCCTAAGAAAATTACGTTCCAGAAATCCCATGCGTACATCTCTATCTCTAGCACACCGTGCCCACTCAACTCCTCCTGAAAATAAACAACTTGTGTGCCCTATAATGATGCATCATCCACCCCCTCCATTAAGAATCTTTACAAAATTTAATGGAGGGATTCCCATATTCCTAGCCATGCAGCATGATATCCTAATTAGTGCACTCAAGAGTATTCCTTAATTTACTGGTGAGAATCAAGTTACCCCTCAGGAGCATATCTAGGACGTAGCAAATGTGTGTTCACTCTATTTGATCACACATAATGATGTAGCAGTCTAGGTTGCTTGTGGCCTCGTTCAAAGGTAAAGAACTTCAATGGTACCAAGGCTTGAGACTTAGATCTATCACCACCTGGGATGAGCTGGGAACAGCTCTATGTAGTTATTTTGGAGACAAGTCAGATCACCTATCTCTAGTGGAGCAACTCACAACAACAAGGAGGGTGCCCAATGAGCAAAATGACTGATTTCAACATCAGATTTTAGAAGACTTGGGATAGAATCCCTCTTGTGGTAGGACCTACATCCCAACATGCTTTCCTTTATTATCTGAAGGCGCTCAACAACGATATTTCAGTTATGATCCAATCTATGGGAGGTAGGACTCTACCAGCTGCTTATAACGTTGTATTAAGGGCATAAAATAGTCTCAGTCAGGCGGGAAATTTTGGCTCCTAGACCACCCATGCCCTTGTTCCCAGACATGTCACAAGTTCCCAACCTTCTGTGGCCCTTGTTCCTACTCCTGAGTAGGTCACGCGACTGGTTACCTCAACATCCTATTCTCCATCACAACAAAAAGGAGGATGAATAATTGAAGGCTTTCATCATAAATTTATCAAACAAGGTAATATCATTTAGAAAAGCAGCAAGCACAAGTGTTTATGAGGATTTCCAATCAGGTGCATGGCCAAGGTAATCAGTCTTGGTAGAAATCAATATGGAAATTAAAGATACGTGTGCAACCAACAGAATGATAGGTGGTAGCCTAATGCACATCTTCCCTTGCAAGTTTTCCCTCCCACGCCTTCTCTCCCAGCACCCAAAATGATCTGAGAGCTCATTCGAATTTAAAACAACTTGACACAAGAGTCAGAATGGTGCTTCCCTTGTAAAATGCCTCATAGTCAATACCATTGTGCTAATGTTGTGCACACCCAAGCCTTTATGATCTAGAATGCTTCATTCTATGAGCCCTCAACAAGCACCCATGAAGCAGATAATCTAGAAGGACCAGAGGTTCCTCTGGAAACAAATTTGATGTTCTTTGGCGTAAAGGAATTTTATGTAATCAACCAAGCTGCAGAAGATACAAACAGACCGCGCGCCCAAGTTACGGATAACACAAGATATAAGAAAAGAATATTAGAGTCAAGCGCGCAGGTCACAGTCCTAGCAACACAAGTAGATCTTTAAAAGAAAAAATAATCATACAAGACCTCTTATAGAAAAAGCATTCAAATCCCTATGCAGGAGGTCCTGTGTAAGGCTACTTCTGAAGTGACACGCTCCCATTCTTTGGTAGGCCAATCCTCTGCTCCAGCTAAAATTTAGGCTTCTGTGCCTGAATAGTCAAGAAGGGATGTTGTTCCCCAAATGCACAAGGTAGGGGAGATTTCGTTCAGCATTGTTGACCAGATGAAGAAAACAAACATAAATGTCACAATGTGGGATGCCCTAACCATTCCATCTCAATGAGATCTGTTGCATGAAGCTCTAGCGCAACTTCCACGCGTTGATCCAGTTATGTAGAAACCACATGATTTTTCTCAAAAATTTCCAAGAAGAGGAGAAAAAATAAGAAAAATTGCTAAAACCCCACCCTTCTATATGTCCTTGATTATAGGTAAACACCTAGTGCATAACTACTTAGTTGACTCAGGTGCTAGTACTTCTGTTATGCCTAAGAAGATAGCTGATGTCTTAAGTCTGAATTATAGCCCTTTGTCTAAAGGATTTCTAAAACTTGATGACTCAATTGTAACCACCTTAGGATTCATCAAGGATCTTGAGTTAACCCTCCATGCATGTCCAATCCTGACAATTACTCAAGATGTGTCGATTATTGACCTACCTCCTTTGTTTGCCCTATGTCTATCAAGAGAATTTACTACTAAAGTGGGTGGTTACTTGTCTTCTGATTGGTCTTGTATGTTACTCAAGACAAGGTATGGTACCTAGTTTACCATACAAGCTGAGCCTATATTTTCTTATCATGAAGAGCCATATGTCCCATCCCCTCTCCAAGCCAATTGTCTTGTCCAAGAAGAACAAGTTTCAGTTCCTGAAGAGCAGTCTCTTCCACCCTCTGTTCCAGACCTAGTACTTGATGAATGGGTAGAGAGGCATCACAAATTTGATCCCTATGTTGAAGAACTGGAAGCCTATGAAACTGGGCTTGGTACTTATTGCATTCTAGAAGAAGACTCTATAATTCCACGTGCGCTCATAGGAGACAAAGTTCAAATTGGTCTATGGAAGTTATACTTTGATGGATCCAGAAGTAGAAACGATACTAGGAGAAAGAGTGGTTCTCATTTACCCTAGGGATGAGAAATTATTCTTCACACATAGGCTGTAGTTTACATGTTCTAACAATGTGGCAGAATATGAAGCACTCATGCATGGCTTGCTTATTGTTGAAAAGAAGAAAATTAAAGCGTGCTACAGATCTTTGGGGACACAGAATTGGTCATCCACCAGGTCACCAATAAATTCCAGACAAAGAATAAGCTTCTTAAATATTATAAACATAGAGTTTGGGACCTACTTGAGAGCTTTGATGCCCTTAATCTGTAGGTAGTCCCACGCAGAATGAACAAAGAAGCTGACCAAATGGCCATGCTCAGTTCATAGTTTTCTCCTGTTGAGGACTTTTTCAAAGGCAACACTCAGCACATCAAGATGGTAATCCAACCATCCATTCCAGACAATAACACCAGCTGGCAAGTGTTTGATAGTGATGTGTAGATCATGTAGTTTATCCAGAATGAAGCTGAAATTTCATCAAGTATGCAAGTTGACTTGTATGACAGCTATGGTGACCAAGTAATACAGCTAAAGACAAATAAGTTACCTAAAGGGTTGGTCACCTTAGAGAAAATGTTCAGCCCTGATGATGATTTCAAAGGTGAGGAAAGATACATGCACGCCATGCAAGAGGATTGTTCCTCCATTACTATTGTGCGGGGAAAGGAGTTGTTGCTTAACAGGACTTGTGCGCATGAAGAAAAATAGGCCATCATCTCTCTGTCAAAAATACAGTGACATTTTCTCATGGGAGTATGAGGACCTCAAAGGTTTTGATCCAAGTGTTTCTCAACACTCCATTGACCTTGATCCTAGCATAAATCTCATCAGACAGAAGAAACGGCCAGTCAATCCAAAAATAGAGCCCCTCATGAGAAAGGAACTATCAAAACTCATTGAGGAAAAAATTATCTTTCCTATCAAATACTCTACTTGGGTTGCAAATCTAGTTCCAGTACGCAAGAAAAATCGTGAAATCAGACTTTGTGTTGATTTCAGAGATTTGAATAAGGCATCTCTAAAGGATCATTATCCTTTCCCTTCAATGGAGCAGATCTTACAGAATGTGGCTGGTGCACAAAGGTTCTCCATTCTAGATGGGTATTCAGGTTTCAACCAGATCCTGGTCAAGGAAGAGGATCAATTCAAAATAGCATTTACAACCAAGTGGGGAACATATGCATACCAGAAAATGCCCTTTGTTCTGTCAAATGCGGGTGTAACGTTTCAGCGCATCCATGGATATTGCCTTCAAAGGTTACATCAATGAGTTCATATTGGTTTACCTTGATGATTTAACTTTCTTCTCAAAGCAGAGCATGGATCACATGGCGCACCTGGAAAAGGTCTTTGAGAGATGCAGAGAATTTGGGGTATCTCTTAACCCCAAGAAGTGTAATTTTGTGGTGGCTCAGGGTAGGCTCTTGGGCCATGTGGTTTCGAAAGGATGGTATCACGGTTGATCCTGAGCACGTTTCAGCCATCCTAGCCCTTTCCCTACCGGTGCAGAAAAAGGCCTTATAGTCCTTCCTTAGAAAAAATTAACTTTATTAGGCACTTTATCCCTAACTTTGCGGGACTGGTTCAGCCCATCACCCTTATGCTCAAAAGGGACTTAGCCTTCAGATGGATAGCAGAAGGAAGAGAAAGCTTCAACAAGATCAAGAAAGATATTTCTTGTGTACCAACACTCATCAATCTCGATTACTCAAAGGATTTCATCCTTTATGCTTATGGTTTTGATGCAAGCATTTTTGTTGTCCTAACACAGGAAAATGTACAAGGGCTGGAACAGCCAGTGGCCTTCTTCAGCCAGACGCTGAAGGATTATGAATTAAAATACAGTCACACAAAGAAGCTAGGTCTTTGCCATCATGCGTGTGCTCAAGAAATTCAAGAGCATGATCACCACAAATCATATCAAGGTGTTAGTCTCCCACTCATCTGTTAGAGACTTCATCATGGGAATAGAAATCAGTGAGAAGAGAGCGTGATGGGTGACAAACATCATGGAATATGATCGTGACTATTAAGGCCACAAAGCTAGTAAGAGGTAGTGCACTCTGCAAGTAGATTGTTGAGGATGCGCAGAGTGAAACTGAGGGCTTCATTATTTCTAGATGAAGACCTCCCACATGTAGAACATGAACAGGATATAGACCCTGGCATGCATGACTGGATGAAGGATATGACCACATTCCTTTCTGAGGGTGCGTACCCTCCTGGTTTGAACAAAGCAAAGAGAAGGCATCTAAGGTTATAATCTATTCCTTATGTTTTGATTGATGGACTTCTCTTCAAAATAAATCTAGATGGCCTGCTGTTAAGATGTATCAACAATGCATAGAATGAGCAAGTGTTTAGCAGAATTTCATGATGGATTCTCTGGTGGACACTTCTCTGCCAAAACTACAGCAATGAAGATCATAATGGCAGGTATCTTTTGGCCTACCCTGTTTACAGATGCACATAGGTGGGTCACAAAATGCAAAGAATGCGCTTTCTTTGTAGGAAAGAAAATATTGGCAGCACTTCCCCTCTGACCAATCCAAGCAGATCAGCCTTTTATGTAATGGGTTCTTGACTTCATAGGCATGATCAATCCACCTTCAAGCACTAGACATAAATGGGTGTTGACAGCTACAGATTACTTCACCAGATGGAAAAAATCTATCTTGCTTAAGGAATCAACTGAGGAAGTCATCCTTGACTTTCTTGAAGGTTTAGTCACAAGGTTTGGCATTCCTCAAACCATTATCTATGATAATGCAAAGGCCTTCCTTGGTGCTAAAATCACTGATTGGGCTCTAAGTCTGGGAATTTACCTGAAAACCTCTTCCAACTATTACCCTTAGGGAAATGGTCTGGCAGAATCAGACAAACAAGAACCTGATCAGAATCATGAAGTGCACAATGAACATCAACCAAAGAGAGTGGCATATGAAGGTCCTGCACGTGCTCTAGGTAGATAGAATCATAGTCAAAAAGGTAATAGGAACTTTGCCTTACAAGCTTGTCTATGGAAAGGAGGTTGCCCTTCTTTTGATGCTGGAACTAAATTCATTGGCACTTGCCCAGCAGCTGGAATTTGAGGGCATGGATCAGAGAGAAATCAGGATGACAGAGCTGGTTCATCTTGAAGAGCTCAGAAACTCTGCCATGATCAAGCTAGAACATCATCAACAAGAAACAAAGAAATGGTTTGACAGAAAGGCTAGGCCTCAAGCTTTCAAAGTTGGGGACCTGGTTCTAAAATGGGATGCTAACAGAGCTAAACCAGGGCACCATTCAAAGTTTGATACACTTTGGAGTGGCCCATACATCATCAATTCCTACAAAGAAGCTAACTCTTTCAAGTTAACTCATCCAGATGGAAGCGCGCTATAAATCCCAGTAAACGGGATCTATCTCAAACCCTTCCATTAGGTTTTCTACATCATGTTGTATATATTAAATTAGTTTCAATTCCTCCAAGTGTGCTCCGTACACATTGTTTTTTTGTTTTTACATAGTTCTTTCCTCTCGCGTGCTTCCTACGCACACTCTTTTGTTACTTCCAAAATATAAAGATTCTCTCAGTAGTTGTGAGATTCAGAACGTAGTGCATTTTTAAGTGATTACAAGGGCATTTTCATGATTGAACAAGCTAACTCCATGCCCAATGGATTCTAAGGCTACTGATCTCTTTCATCTAGTAGGCAGATGGCCCCGAAAGTCACCAAAACTGTTATCCAAATAGCTCTCCTAGTGATTTGGATAACTTACATACACATCCTGCTCCCCTTCACATTCTTCTATCTCCTTCCATTTTCCCTTGTATACCTTCCTCCTGTGCACCCACTTTCTCTCCTATCCCATCATGCACTCCTTGTGTGCACCTCTCCAAACTTACCTCCCAATCAACTAATTCCCTAGCATTTCTCTTGCGCGCATTGTGTGTGCCCCTCTTCACCTCATTCCATTTCTCCCTTGCACCCACACTCTGCATGTTCACCTTATTTCTAGTCAACTCGGTGCATCTCCAAAATTTAAATCCAAAGGGCCAGATCCAAACTAGTGCCAAGCTTCCATGCATCCAGAGCCCCAAAATTTTGCACTGGCCATTGAAAAGTCTTCAACTTAGTGGAGGGTACCAAGCGTCTTAATGGCACACATTCAAAAGTGGGATCTAGGCTGGAGACTCAAACTTGTACTAGCTCTCCATGTAGCAAATGGTAAACAAAGGTCAAATCCAAAAGCAAAAGCAAGCCCAAAATAGACTAAGTATGGAGAACCAATGCTAAGCCTCCACATGGATCAACGACGTAATGTCAAAAGCAAAGTCAAGAGGCAGTCCCCAAAGAAGTTCGGGCCTTTCACATGTCCCAAGTCTAAAAAAGGGTAGAGTCATGTGTTGAATAGTCAAAGCATAGACAGGCCAGTGGAGAGTGCCAAGTGTCAGTGCCGAGCTATTTCAAAGATAAAAATTGGGGTGGGTTTCCAAACAAGTGCCAGGCCACCACATGTCTAAGCTCAAACTTTTGGTCCCACCAAACAAAGAGACTCGGGAAAAATACAAAAGCCCAAGGAGCTTGCGGAGGATGCCACATGTTGATCTGGCATGATTTTAAGAGCATAAAGAAGGGGTTGAATCTCCACGAAGCGCAAAATCACCATGTGGACCTAGTACAATTCAAAACTCTTTCAAATTTGTGCGCCCGAGACCCAAATATTCAAATGAGCATATATTTTGGCTCGGTGCTCAAAATGTGATAAATCTGGCACCATTGGAAATATCTCAACCTCATCTACTCCTTGGAGATCTAAAAATTTAATTTTGGAGAGGTTAGGTGGGGAGAAAGTGAAGAAACATATATTAGGACATTAAAGCAAAATCAAATTTCTTCAACCACCAGATCTAATTTGATTTGATCCGCCATTCCTCCTCCTTCAAGGTGCAAACAAGTAATTGATGTAGACATGATAGATTTGGGGTGGCATTAACGATGGTGGTTGAGATTCGAATTAGTTTTCTCGCTTCTCTCTCTCTCTCCTTCTTCCCTCTATGTTAAATCTATAAAAATTAGGGTCGGGGCTCATTAAAAAAGGTTGGACACTCTGGATCCTTACGCATGTTGCTAAGGACTCCATATTTTCTATATTTTTGAGTTTCATACCTCCATGTTTGGCTCTTGCATGTGGATATTGGCCTACTTATCATTTTAACAGTTCTATGCATTTTTGGAAGTATAGAAGCATTGTTTTGTGACTATTCTTTGTCCTAATGTGTTTACATTCCTTCTTCTTACCTCTTCTCTTGCATTGTGTATTGTTGTGCTACTTCAGGTCCCCTACAGTTCCATATTTGGTTGTGTTCCATGAGAATGATTTGGTGAATGCATGTTTTGTTGTGCTACTCGTGCCTAGCCTCCTTTCACACATTCCCTATGTCATTCTTGCTCAAGAACAGATAGTGTTCATCCCTCTTTTCTGGTGCTATCACCTTTTAGTGTAGTTTACTTCATGTTATCCTTCTTTCCCTAGTCCCTTGGCATTTTTAGCTTAGTTTCCCATTTCAGAACTAGCAGTAGCAGTAGCAGTAGAAATAGATAGAGGAACTGACCTTCTCCAGAGATCCATCCCAAGCTCATAAGGTCCCACAACTTGGGGACGGTTCCATTGTTGTCTCAGACACCTTGGCCCTTTCAAGATCCAAGACGTAGGTACACGTTTGACAAACCAACAAGATCTATCTAGGTTCATTTAGTATTTTCTGATCTAAAGAGTAGATATTTTAATTCTTAGCATATTAGTTTGATTTCTATTTCAAAGTTTTAATGCATAATGTTGGTATTTATTCTTGTTTAGTTCCTAGCATGATGATATTTGTTTAGTTAGTTCATGTTTTGAAATTACTAAGGTGTTAGTTTCAATTCCCTTTGTTGTTCCATAGACTATTTGTGCAAGTTTTATTCTGACTTGTCCAATGCTAGTGCCTTGTGGAGCTTTTGGCTTTCTCTATCCCACGTGTCCCAAGTGTGTTCCAGCCTCCATTTCTGTGCAAACCCGCTTTTGCCACACTTCACCCACTACGAGTATTTTTTTCTTTCGAGTCACAAATGACCCACTTAAGATTGGGCCTCCTGTGCTACTTTTTTCTGCCATACATACATATACTATATGGAAAATTGGTTTGTCTACAATGTTTTCAAATATCCCAAGCCATTAAATTCCCACATTAATTACTTCTTTCCTAGCTTCATTCAACAGGGTTATATAAACGGATGGGTTATTCATTTTTCACCGTCATAGACACAACCAAAGCTTTATGCATCCCATTCTTAGTTGTTTTTTTCGTAGCATAGGTCACCCCCAGCCATTTTCAAAATTTCAAAGTATTTTTTGATCCTGAGAAGGCCGTCATTCATTCCGTAGTTGAAGGTTTAATTTTTGTGTCCTTTTGTGTGCTTTCCAAGGTCAATCTTATCATGTTCCCTATCATATTTTTGTCTCCTAAAGTGAGTATCCTCTCTCCTATTATTCCTCAGCTCTTTGTTTCCATGATGAAGGTTCACTATAAAGGTCACGAGCATCTTTCATCCCTTGAGACATATGTACCTAATATAGGAGATATGTATGTACATCACTTGGACTTCAACTAATTTTGGGCACGAATTAATGACATGAATCCTTAGCATATGGCTCGACACATCAAAGATTGTGGGATAGCACATGCAGGAGGGTTCTCTATTTCACTTCAATGTTTAGACACAATTTTGGCTTGTACTTCCCATTTTGACCCTAATGCAAGAGAAATCACAAACTCTTAGGGTCAGGTAATTACCAAATTGGATTTGGGATGTATTAATATTTCCCTTAGAATCCCAATATTTGATAATGCTAATGTCTTTTCCATGGCACAAGCTCAACACTTGTTTGATAAAGAACCTAATAAATATAAGTACATGGTGGCCAAATCCTAGTTCAAGGCCCCAAAGTAGGGAGCTTCTAGATTTCCTAAAACCATGTACCAAAGTGATTTTAAAGAATAACTCTCTAACATAATTATTCTCCTATCCTGGATAAAGTGGCTCCCTATAAGAAATGAATTTCATTTTTGGATTTTTCCTTTCATCAATATCATATGTGAGGGGAAACAAAATTTGGAATGGGGAGAAATCATTTGTACTAACCTAATTGAACAGTTGGCTGATGTGCATAGAATCCATACCTTCTACATGACCTCTTATCTAAGGTAAACTATTTGAACATACAAGGAATGGTTGGGTTTTCTCCAAATGAAACCAAGAAAAATGCTCCACTATATGAGTACTATTCAAAATTGACTGTGAAGATCATCAATCATCATTTTAGGAGGGTCAATGATGCCTTCACAATGTACATAGTTAGGCTTTTAGAAGGAGATACATCCAAAATATTTTTTGAGGAAGCTAAGCCATTGATATCCACTTATGGTAGTTATTACATTCAATTTAGAAAGTTCTCCTACATCATGTTAGCATGCTTTGAAGATTCTCCCTACAAGCTCCCTATGTTCTGCAATGAGAATATTGCCATGTTAGAGATTTGTAGGAAACTAGGTAAGATACATAGAATTTGAAAAGACAAGAAGATAAGAAGTATACAATTCCCTATCACTCTAGGAAATTATACTTGTAGGACTTCCTTAGATGCTCATAATATTGAGAGAATAGTGGCTACATTCAATTTCCATTTCTTTCAGAAAATTTCATGTTTTGATATCAAGGGTTTCATTGACAAAAATGTAAGGATGTCTTTCCATCACCTTCCTAATGTGGAAGATTATTGGGTAGATTTCTCAGACAATTATGAAGCAAAGAGAAGATATTACGGTCATCTTTCTTTACAAAAAAACAAATATTTTGGCATCTATAAGGTACCTAATGAACTGCAATATGATGATGAAAAGTTATAATCTCTTGAGTTTGAAAAATCTATCAGGTGCATACTCCCCTTAAAACTATTGATTGGTTCAAGAAGGAAAAAGGATAACTAGGAAGATATCATTAATCCAGTCTTGGTTAGGACTAAGGTTTGGTTTAATAGGAAAATGAGATCCTACAGAAACAACAGAGTGGCATACCCTTCTTAGGAAGCATCTTCCTCTCAAAGAGAGGCCTCTACTCTCACACCTATGATACCAACTCAGACAGTTCCTTCCCCTCCTGGAACTTCAACCTTGGTGTATACCAAAAAGGGGAAGGTTAAAAGGATGGAAAAAGTGAAAGAAGTAGTTAAAGAAGAAGGTAAGCAATCATCTTCTCCAAATCAATGTGAAGCAGTGCTAGATATTGAGAAAATTGTTGATCTCTTTTGAGATGAAGAAGAAAAAACAAGAGAACATGAAGAAAGAAACCTTTAAGGAGGCAGCACAGAAAAATAATATGATAAGCAAGAGGATCACACTTCAGAATCCAAGACAGTGGTTGTCCCAAAATCATTAGTCAAAGAAACTTTCGTCAAGGAAATGCTTGTTTCTAATGTTAGGGCATCTGTTTTGGAAGTATCAGCTGCACAAACCTTATAGTCAATGAGCAATCTAGCATTGGGGCCTATTTTTCCTCCTTCTAGTACTTCTTTTTCTTGGGTTCAACCGTTTGTAGATAGTAAGAAAAGGAATACTTCATCTAAGATTATTGCTCCCAAAATTGATGCAGTGGCTGCTCTCCTTGCAACAACTCTAGCTCCACCTACTAAGAAAGAAATGACTACTTCTAGATTGGTGTATGATTCTTAAGGCCAAAAATAATTAGAGATTGTTAAGCCTAAAATGGATAAATATGATAAATATTTGGTGTTAAGTGATTTGGAATTGACAAGGATCCCTTTGGGAGAGTCTAACCCTGAGAGTGAAGTGCATAACCTAAAATAAATAGTGTTTAGGGTGATTGAGAGAGTGGAAAATGGGAAATGGTCTCAAGAACATATTGAGGAACATATACAAACCCTCTCTGATAGTAAGTGATAAGGTGATTTATCCAACTCCTTTGAATGTAATTCCTCCTCCTATTGTCCTCACCAAGGAAGAAGTTCAAGTGATTAAGGACATCCATAAGCATGCTGCCTATGGAGAATTTATGGAAGCCATTGTGGAGGAAATGTTATTCACTGATCTTAATTTTATTGAGGAAGCCTACAAGGCTTATGATCAAATCACGGGTATAAAGTTGAAGTTTACTACAACACTCAATAGTCTAATGATGGAATTGAGAATGTGGATGGAATGTATTCAAGACATAAAACTCATGAGTGAAACAAATATGTAAGTTCTCTTTGGTAACAAAGATTATGATGATCCAAAGAATAATTTGACTGAAAAATGGGTATTTAGCATCGACTGGAAGATGAAATTTCTTGATGAATCAATTGATGAACTAAGAAACATGATGTAAAAGGGAGAAGCATTTCAGGCTTGCATTATATCTGAATTACAAGATCTTCCTTACCATAGCTTCACAAAGAAAATTCTGAGGAGAAATACACTGTCCAAGAAATCAAGGAAAAATTCAAAGCATTTATCAAGATGGATTTGTTAAGATCAGGCACTATTTCAAAGGAGAAAATGGAAGAGATTTTTTCTCTGCAAACCTCAATTAAATAGGGAAATAAAGGATTCTTGGACAATGCAGGGTTTGGAAAGGACATGGAAGATTGTTTAGGAAGCTAGACTCACGCAACTACTAACACCACTATTCCTTTGGGAATGGAGATAGAAAGGGTATTGGTGAAGTTCAAAAATCAAATACTAAAAGTGAAGACTATAGCGGAAACCTTTTCAAGTGCTCCAATAGCTAGCTCTTAGGATTTTCTTTTAACTCATGTATTTCTATTAAGTTATCCACCTTTTATTGTAGTCATATAATATTTTAGTGAGGACAACTTAATAATATAAATATTTGATTAAGTTTAATCTTTCATTAAAATGAATGAAACTAAAAAGACTCATTTGTAACCGCCCTAGGGGATATTTAAAGATATCTCCATGTCATTTAAGGGGGTTGGATTTTGATGTTTTGAGGTAGAGACATTGAATTTTGCAATCAATACAGAAGAAGCTCTATTATTATCTTTACTTTTGTTCTATATCTTCTTTCTATCTGATTCATGTGGATTATATATGTTTGAATAAGAAACTTTTTGTTTTCCCAAATGATGTTATCTTTATAACTTTGTGTTTATTGCATAGATGTCTTGTATTCAGATGTGTATGATTCAAGATTTATTTTCCATGCATGCATAAGTAAGATATCATTATGAGATCTATATATCTGAAATTGTTTCCTTCCTCAATTTCTAAATCATTAATTCTTCTGTATTGAAAATCTTATGAGATGGAAACATTTAAGGCATCAAAATCCTCATTAAAAGATTAATAGTTTATACATTTGTAAATAAGTAGATTTTCTTGTTTTTTTGTGTGTTCAATAAGGGAACTGTACGTACCCAAAATTGTAAGGTACTGTACTGCCAGAACAGTGTAACAAGTGCCCCAATGATGATACAGGTCTCCTCGCAAGGTGTTCGGGGTCCGGAAAATCCTTCAGAGTATGCGTTAACATCCCGCATGCCTCACTTTGCCCCCGCGCCCTTTGTTTTCCCCTTTTTTCCCTCTTTCTTTGGCTTCTTGATCTTCAGTGACGAAACCGCCGCCCTGCAGGGCGGCGGTCTCGTGACTGCCGCCCTGAACAGGGGGGCGGTCCTGTAACCGCCGCCTTGCTCAGAGCGGCGGTCCTGTGCGCGTTTTCCAGAACGATCTTTTGACATGACCCGCGTGAAATATCATGATTTACCAGCTTTTCTTTGCCGACTTGAGCATGCATTAATGTTTTTGGTCCCCTGGAACAGTGTTTTTCCTTTGTTTATTGTTTAGGAGTTCAATTTGATTTTGGTTTTGAGTGTTGGAATTCCTATAAATGCATGGTTTGTATACATGCAAATGGTCTGATTTTGGTCTGAATTTGGGCTGAGTTTTGTGAAGAATTTGAGCTGGAGTTTTGGCCACCATTTTTCCTTGTTAGAGTCTTCTGGTTTTTAGTATTTTGGGTAGCTTGCTTAGGATTGATAGCATAGTTTACTTCATACTTGGTTTAGCATTGCTCAGCTGTTGGTAAGCCATAGACCCATCTTGTGTAGGCAATGTTGTTGCTCCATCCAATCCGGTTAGAAGCTTGCCTCTGAATTCCTTTTGCTGTAGATTTGTTTTACTATGACTTAGAGTTCTCAGTTCAGTTCATTATATACCCGGTTAGCTTTATTCAGTTGTTAGTAAGCCACATATCCAACTTGTGCAAGCAGTGTCTTTATTTTGGAACAAAATAGCTTAGGAAGCCATTAAAGTTGCAGGTTTTGCTCTTCGTATAGGATAGTCACAGGTTCTGGTCGCTTCACGTTGCATGACTTGCAGTAAAATCCCGCTAGGAATCACATAAGCCAAGCTTTGTACTCTTGCGCTATCCCTCTCCTACTCGCATTCTCGGTCTGCATTCTGAGTTGTCCTTGTCCCAAAATCTACTCCTATCGTTGCTAGCATTACACGCTTTTCTGGATCCAAGTGAACATGAAAGAACGAGAAGATCATACTGAGGGGACGAGATCAAATACACCATCGGATTTTCCACTGTTCTGCGGAGTCCAGGTTTTAAAATTTCAAAGTTCTAGTCAGATTTATATCAAATAGAGTAGTTAATTACTTTATTTCATTTTCATTATATTCTTGATATTACCAGGGAAACTGTGGGGATTGATAGTTTCTGAGAAACTATGATTCATTCCTCACTTCTGAGGTAGGATCGAGAATCTTGCAGATAGATTAGACGAGCTATTTTACCTATTTAGAATTCTACCAAATCGCACAGGCAAATAACTACACTCGGTTATCTTGTCTGTTTTAAATTATTGTTTAGTTATTATTTCTAGATACGCTTAAAATAGTTTGTTTTTCTTAGAATTGTTAGAATATTTCTTAGAAGGATAAAGTTATATGCAGTTAGATTTATTTCACGTAGTTAGAATTTATTTCATTACAGTTAGATTACATTTTGTTTCGTATGACAATAACGGGACCTCAGGAGCCCAGGGAATATATATTTGAGCCAATCGTGCCTCAACCAAACCTCGCCACAGCGATAGTTGACATAGACCAAAATCTCAGGATACAAGTATTCCGAACAACCATAGATCTCCAACTGATCAGTTCACAGTTAAGAGGATTAAACATAGAAGACGACCAAGCACATGCGTTTTGGTCAAGTCAGCCAAACTACAGATTACCCTCGAAAATATCCACATGACTGTAGAAGGGCTCGAAAGAGAACAAACATTCGGGTGTGATCCTCTAGTTCCACAGCCAGACGCTGGAGACACCCTAGTAGATATAGATACCAGCTTAAGAATCCAGGTTGCGAGAACGCCTGTAAGGTATTCTGAGAAGATCGCACAACTATTGGTTCTAAACGTAGAAGCTGAAAAGGCTTACGATTACTGGATACTAGGGATTAGAACTTGATCTCACGTATGACCATAACAGGACCGCAACAACCAAGAGTCTATGGTTGTGATCCACAGATCCCACAGCCCAACGAATCCACAAGTCAGTTGGATATAGACACTGGCCTACGCACACTAGTATTCCAGTCTACCCCACTTCCACCTATCATTATCCAACAATTATCCTTACTGGACACAACAGCTAACGAAGCTAGGGAATTCTGGACTAGGCCAGAAAATCATCCGTAGAGTCAATTTTATTCATCATCCACTATATGACCTTATCAGGAGATATACACGAAACAATCCCAGGTCATTTCCCACGCATTCCGCAACCCATAGATCGAATCACGCCAGAGCTCGATATTGATTGGAGCCTTCGAGCAGTCATCCTCGCTGATCGATCTATCACACCAGTCCAAGTTAGAAGGGCCTTCTTTGCCTTAGATTCGCAAATTCCACTAGTGCGTGTCGAAGACATTAGACTACCTAACTAGTTTGTCTGCATATTCTACCCCCCCACCGGCTGTCTCGGCACGACCTCGAGAGGTCGGGTACGCATGGAAGAGTTACTTTTTGATTCTCACGCCCGTTTGACTGTCGCTTTTCCGACGTACAAAATTGGTGAACCCAACGTGAATCAAACAATTGTTTCACCTTCTCTTTGAGAAGTTTCATCTTCTCTCTTTCACCTTCACTCTTTCCCATTATTCTACGGGTATTCATATACCCCCCGAATATGTCAGGATTTGATGCATATGGCAGACCCCTCCTGGGTCTTGAGGCATACTACGCCTCAACAGAATAGGGAATCATCACCCTCGCTCTCAGTATGGGGCGAAAACTATTCAACTAATCAGTTGTCAAGTCAAACCCCAAGAACCAGATATAGTTTGTCTCTTCAAACATGAGGAGTTAGATTGAACTCCCTCGAACCCAACAAACAGAGCCTTCAGGGTCAAACAATATGACGTTTACCAGAGAAACTGGTTCGTCTCCTCAAATACTACTCAGACCACATATTAGTAGACAATCAGACCCATACCTGGTCTTAGACGATGGACAATCGATACCTTATCCTAGGAGTGAACAATGCTCCCGGGGTATGTACCCACCTATAGGAGGTTTACAAGTACAACCCGAGACCCCTTTTCAAGAAAATACCTCTACAGGAAATATTCTTGGAGAAACTTGGCAAGATAGCAATCAGTTCATGACAGGCTATCACATGCCTATACAACACCAGGGTATACGACAAACGCCGCTCAGGAAAAGTACCGTGACTTCACCAAATGAAGTCATTTCAACGTTAGTAGAAAGAGTGAGAGGGTTAGAACTTGCTCAAGCAAATCAAAATTCTCCGTTCATGCAAACGGGGAGTTCTAATCCTCCATACCACCCTGGCCAAGTAGATCTCCTCACAGGAGTAGGCACGTTAGGCATGCCTCCTCAATTTCCTCAACAAACGCCAACAAGGCCCACCATCTCTAACACTATTCCTCCAGGTCTAGTGTCAAACAACCCATTCCTTGACAATACCCCGTCCTATTTAAACGTGTACTCTAAATCCCCACAAGGAGATATGTTCTCCTCTCCCGGCATGTTTGCTCCAACGCGATATGGGACCTCCCTATACCCCTGCCAACGCATATGTTGCACCGTATCAACAACATATCCCACCATTGCTCCCTCAGCAACCACCATCAATGGTTGAAAGCTATGCAATAGGGACGTATTCAGAATATCTAAAGGAACCCTTAGATTTCACCATACGAAGCGTCATGCTTCCAAGACCTCTCCCTGATTTGCCCAAGTTCAAGGGCGAGGGAGATCCAAACGCGCATATCAAAGCTTACGCTACCAGCCATACGAGAATTACTCCCTTGGGATGGGGTTGTTGCTAAAATATTCCCCAAAACACTTGGAGAGGCATCGCTCTCGATTGGTATTATAGAATACCTGAAGCTTCCATACATTCATTAAAACAACTCGTGTCAGAGTTCATCAAATCTAGCCTTTGACATGAACAAACTATTGAGAACAGGAATCAGGGAATTCTTACATATCAAACAAGAACACAACGAATCTGTCACCCATTTCATCCAGAGGTGGCGTACAATTCTTTATTCATCAGCAAGTGCTCCAAACATGCATCCAGATGGAACTATGCGATTTATTCCTTCATTCTCTCAGCAGAGAAGTGAAGGAATAAGTCCAGAAGTTCCCACTAAGGACTTATGATGAGGTACTTGAGAGCACTCGGCGAATTGATCAAGCAGCAATAGATAGTGGTCGTAAGACTTACAGAGCAAATGGGAGGTTAATCACCTCCACTCAAAATACTACAACTACCACAAATGTCAATCAAGGACCCAAAATCCTTAACAAAAATCGTGGGGGTAACAATGGATGGGGTAACCGACCAGCCCAAGAGGGTAAATGTCGTTAATACTCCGTCACAAACAAACAACCAGCGGAACAACAACTTTACCCCAGTGAGTCAATACAGTGGATTTTAACCATCCACAACAACAACAACAACAACGGCGAAATCCCATGCAAGGGCCAAGCCGAAAACTCATTTGGTTACCAAAACCAAAGTCAAAACTAAAAACAACAATTCCAAAACTTTGGTCCTAATAGGCAACAGTTTGATCGGAATTTTAGGCCACAATACACACCTAACCAACAAAACGGGAATTATAACCCCAATTCTTATTGTGGTTTCCATAAAATTTATGGTCACGACACTAGAACGTGTCGTGACTACAATAAATTTATGCAACGTTTGCCAGAAGAACAAAGACAGTTCTTCACAGACCTGTTCTTGGCAGATCCCGTCTCATCACAACCAAATACGCTCGCAGGGGCAGTTTCTCCTCAGAATGCTCCCCTCATGATCTTTAACGATCCGCTCCCAAATCATGATGGCAATAGGCTGAATCCAACCGGAACAAACAAAGGTGCAATAACGGGAAACAATGATCATGAAGCTTCGACTTCATTAAATCCGTCAGTTGCGCCACAGTTGGGAGCTCAACCAAGACCTAAGATAGTTAGTTTGGTAGAATTAGACGTTGAACTACCTATCGAAGCTATAACAAGAACACAGAGATTATTTCTCTCAACCGAGCCCAAGTCATCTGCCAGAGACAGATAGGAGTCAGCAAATAATTGAAAAACCCATCGGTGCCTATGATTTAATTAGTGACCTAACAAAGACCTTCTCACACATTTCATTTTTGGACTTGCTAAAGAACTCTCCCCCTCACAGAGCTGCTCTTTTAGAAGCATTAGGTCTAGGCCATCTAATTAACATCACTCCACCTCCTGAAACACAAGTAAATCATGTAGATTTTGACATCCACCCTCCGGGGCAGCTGGACAAGGATGTCGAATTCATTTTTGAAATAAGTAAAATGCCCATGGATGTTGAGATCGCACGCCGAGGTGACCCAGCCTTACACTTACAGGTGTGGGTTTATAATAATTATGTAAAACGGGCAATGGTTGACGACAGGGCCGCAATTAACATAGTCCCTTTCTCTTTCCTCCAAAAACTTGGATATGGAGAAACGAATTGTTCCACTACACGGGTGAACACCTTGAGAGGCTATGATAGCCTTAAAGCCACTTCGATAGGAACTATAATACTGCCGGTCACCTTAGGGCCCAAAACCATCTTGACTGAATTTTATATTATAGATCGGGAAACTAACTATAATATGATCCTCGGCCGACCTTGGATACATCGAATGAAGGCAATCCCTTCCACGCTATTTCAGGAAGTAATATTCTTGCATCTGGGAAAGGTATTTGTAGCCAAAGGCGACCCAAAACCTTTCGATTTGCACCTAGCTGATTTAAAGAAAAGACCAGGGGTGCACTCAGAATTCGAACTGCCAACAAACCAACTTAATAAACCCTCTGACCCAAAGCCAGAGGAAAAGTTGATACCTACGACAGATCTTGAAACTACCAGCATAGCCAAAACAACTCCAACCCCTAAAGGTAAAACTAAAGAAATAATATCATTAGGGACTACTGCGAAAATCGTTGAATTGATAGAACAAGATTCACCAATGTTCTTACCATTCGATTCAGTAGGCATGGGATTTTCCCTAGGTGTTGGTTCCTTGCCAGCAGAAGATCTCTGTATGGTAGAAGTAGAGTGTGCAAACGCAGCAGATACCCCAACATCTATACTCCCGAGCTAAGTATTGGACTCTCCATTTCGATGGAGCTAAATGCCGTTATGGAGCGGGGGCAGGTATAATTCTTACCTCGCCCGAGGAGAAGGTCCTCCCATTCTCTTTTAAGTTAAACTTTGAATGCACAAACAATGGCGCTGAGTACGAAGCCCTCCTTCTTGGCCTCACCTTAGCTAGAAGGATTGGTATTGATAACATCAGAGTCTTGGGAGACTCGCAATTAGTAACAAACCAAGTTTCTGAAGTATATGAAACTAAAGCCGAACATTTACAGCTCTACAAAAACGCTGTATTAGATTTAAGCAAGGCGTTTAACTTCATATCCATTGAAGCGATCCCGCGAGAGAAAAATCTTCTCGCCGATTCAATAGCAACCTCGGCATCACGTTTTACTCCAAGCAATGAGCTAGAAGATACTCACTTCACAGTATCCATTCGTGACGAACCATTGATAAAAACAATGACAAATTCTCTTTCAAGCGGAAGTGAATCTACCGTCCTAGACCATGTTGGAAATGATGCGGCTACTTTGGATTATTTAAATGCCTATGCAGCACTACATCTCTCCTATCACACGCTAGATTTATCCCTGATTCCGCATTCATCTTCCTACTTCGGAAATCCCGTAACGGATCTTCCCTCACAAAGGGAACCTGGCATATACTCAATAGAAAATGGGGATGATATAGATCTACCTCCAGCACCACCTGAGTTCGAAGAGGGTAACGCCTCTTTAATCGAAGAAACAATCGATGTCAACATCGGGACAGAAGATGAACCAAGAATACTGAAACTAGGTTCTTCATTGACACCAGAAGAAGTGGAAATACATACTCAGGTTCTCAAAGAACATCAGAAGGCGTTTGCATTTAATTACAAGGAGATGACGGGAGTCGCACCCCACATTGCGGTACACAACCTCGTCACTAGGTCAGATGCAAAGCCCATTAAACAAAAATCAAGACCCATGAAGCCCAAAGTAGCTCTCATGGTAAAAGAGGAGGTAATAAAACTCCTTCAGGTAGGATTCATCAAGCCAGTTGACTACTCCCAATGGGTATCCAACATCATTCCCGTTCTCAAGAAGAACGGAAAGATACGCATTTGCATAGATTTCCGAGACATCAACAAAGCGTGTCCTAAAGATGATTTCCCATTACCATCCATAGACGTTATTGTTGATGCAACAACTGGTTTTGAACTCTTGTCTCTCATGGATGGATTCTCGGGATACAACCAAATCAGAATATCCGAGCAAGATCAAGCTAAAACCACGTTCATAACTCCTTGGGGAACCTATTGCTATGTTGTCATGCCTTTCGGTCTCAAAAACGCTGGTGCTACATACCAGCGGGCTATGACTTATATATTTCACGATTTAATTCATAAAATCATGGAATCCTACGTAGATGACTTGTTGGCTAAGGCCAAGAAGCGTTGTGACCATCCCGAAGTACTCCGCATCATTCTTTCACGTCTAATAGAATACGGAGTCACGCTAAATCCAGAGAAATGCATATTTGGTGTAACAGGAGGAAAGCTCCTAGGTTACATCATATCCTCACGAGGGATCGATGTTGATCCAACCAAAATTCGGGCTGTCCTCGAAATGGTCCCACCTTCGAGTGAATCTGGAATCAGATCATTTCTCGGAAAGCTGGGTGCAATCCGGAGATTTATCCCGGATCTAAGCTTCGCCATTCATCCAATCAACAATTTACTCAAGAAGGACTATAGCATTGATTGGACTGAAGATTGCAATGAAGCTTTTGATGCAGTCAAGTGTTTCCTGTTATCACCGCCTACGCTAATGCCACCTAAGCTAGATCGCCCGTTAATTCTATACTCACGGGCTACCGATGTCTCGCTGGCCTGTATGTTGGCCCAAGAAGATGATGACAAGAGAGAGCGTGCGATTTATTTCATTAGCCAAACATTGCTCGACTATGAAACACGCTATACACAGGCAGAATGAGAATGCCTTGCCATAGTCTTTGCTACTAAACGTCTAAGACATTACATGCTGAATCAAGAAACAAAGGTCATGGTAAAGATGGACCATTTACGGACTTTTCTCACACAAGGGTCCTTGTCCAAAAAAGCTAGACGTTTTATAACCTTAAAGGGACAGTTCGAATTAACGTTTGTAAACCAGAAGTTAGTTAAAGGACAAATCATCGCGGATTGGTTAGCTGACAACCCATTAGACGAAGGCGATCTAGTAGATTTAGACTTTCCAGATGAATGTGTATACTACTTCGAAACTCGACCTGCTATCTCTGAGTGCCCTTGGTACACTGATATCATTAATTATATCATGGACCATACGTACCCGGAGGTAGTTACACCGCAACAAAGAAGGCAGATTACGCATAATCGTAGCTAAATATGTCATCATAGAGCAGGTGCTCTATCGAAAAGCATTCGATGGAATGCTCTTAAGATGTGTCGACACAGAAGAGTCCAAGAGGATTCTCCATGAATCCCACAGCGGTATATGTGGAGGCCACTTCAGTGGCCATGCCACTGCTCAAAAAATACATCGAATGGGCTATTTCTGGCCCACTCTAGAACATGATGCGATAGAGTTTGCACGCAGGTGTCATAAGTGCCAAGAATTCTCCCACGAGATCCACATGCCAGCACAAGCTCTGCAACCAATTGCTACTCCATGGCCCTTTTCTACATGGGGCCTAGACTTAATAGGGAAATTCTCTCCCTCATCCACAGACGGCCACAATTTTATAATCACGGCCAATGAATATTTTACCAAATGGGTGGAGGCCATGCCTCTTACTACCATACCTAGCTCGGTGATCGCTAAGTTCATTTTGAATCAAATCATTTGTAGGTACGGTATCCCGCAAATCATTATCTCTGATAATGGAACTTCTTTCAAAAATGAAGAAGTTCGCGAACTATGCGGTAAATTCAAAATAAGCCATCACACGGCTTCCTTGTATTATCCCCAAGCTAATGGACAGGCTGAAGCAACAAACAAAATGCTAAAGGCCGTTCTCCTTAAAACAGTAAAAGAAAACAAGCGGGATTGGCATTTGAAGTTATATCCGGCCTTGTGGGCCCACCGAACCTCAATAAGAACACCAACGAGAGCAACTCCTTTCTCGCTAGTATTTGGGGGCAGAAGCAGTTCTCCCACTTGAGGTCGAAATACCCAGTCTCCGCAGTTCACTACAAGGGATTCTGGATGAAGACGCTTACAGAGAAGCACGTCTTTCCCAACTAGAAAGCCTAGATGAAACTAAGTTAGATGTTGAACAGTGGCATAGAGCTTATGCTGACCGAATGTGCCGGCAGTATAACAAGAAGGTCTATGAACGCGACATATATGAAGGTGATCTAGTTCTAAGACTAGACAGCCGGATCGACAAGAAGACCGGTGAAGGAAGGAAGTTCCGGCCCAAATGGTTGGGCCCATACCAAGTCATGAAGGACTACGGGAATGGTGCTTATCTCCTATGTACGTTAGAAGGTGAGGAGTTTGGTGAAACAGTCAATTCATTGCACCTCAAGCGTTTCTACGCATAAGCAGCTAACGCTACCTATATAACTATCTACATTGCATCTTCATATAGATTTAGGATCATCTTGTCCACTTGTTCTTACACAAATTGTGATCAAGGAATCTATTCTCAAAGTAATTCATTACAAACTCATGATGTTGTCTGGCACAAAACTCTTCTAATCATATCTCTCCATTTTCGCGATATCATCAAGTCATCTTCAGAATCTTTTATCAAATAAAATCAAACATGACGAAGTCTTAACGGTAACCATACCAAGATCTGCAAGTTTGTTCTTGCTTTGATTTCTTCTTAGGATTGGTGTCTTGCCTATGGTCTGTTCTAGAAGCTTCATGGTGTCACATCTATCCCATATATACATCTCTTTGGAAACAAGCATATGCTGACATTTTACTCAAAAAGACAAGTCAAAAAGTGATTAAACAGAAAATTTTATTTTTACACATTTCCTTGCCCTACCAACCTTCAGTGATGAGCTTGCGTCTCTTACTAGTGACGTAGGGTTGGGAAAGGATGGAAATACCCTTACTCGCCTATGCCTTGCCCACGGTGATAAACCCACGCTTCTTACTAGTAAGCATGGGGCAAAGTGTAGGGGGTCCTCTAGACAATGCAAACATTAAAAGGTCGTAAACAAACTATTCAAACTTTGAGTCAAAAATGAATGAATCAGATATTCAAAATTCCAAAAAAAGAGTTAAAAATCCTAAAAACCAGATTTTGTCTACTATGTGGCCATCTACGGGTCTAAGTCTGGATAAACCGCAAAGCAAGTTGCATGCAAAACTATGAGGTCATTCGGGTGGAGTAAGCTTGTAGTTTTCAATTTGGTTCCACCAAAGCTTCGTCTGTCTTTCATCACTATCATTTCACCATATTTCATAACTTGCGCCCTTCTTGGCTCTTGGTGATGAGCCCTCGCATCTTACTAGTTGCGTGGAGTTAGGAGTGGGGCAAGTTAATCTGTTCATCATACTGGTTATTTTCATCACTTTGCCAAAATAATCATGAGGTATCCAAATTGCTCACAGAAGCTAAGATTTAAGATCACATTATATCTACAATATCATGTATCAGCATCATGAAACACAAAAAGAAAGCAAACATTTGCATCATCTATTTTCCATTGCATACATTCTACAAAGCATATAAAACATACATTGTAGTATACACGAGAAGCAGCTGGAAACAGAAAGGGACAAACACAAGTGACAAAGCTTTTGATCCAAAAACAAATGCATATATATAAATAATCAATGTTTATATACAATGCCATCATGCTCTAGGCATGGTCAAAACACTCAAAGAGCCCGTGATATACAACAGAATCTATGAGTACAAAATACAAGGGCCAAGTCGCCTCTCAACCCCTACGCGACCCCTCCGAGGGTGCGCGCCCTCGCCTAGGACTCCGGCTACGCCGGCGCTCTGAATTCACGGAGGGCTCGGGGTCTCGAGGAGCAGCCGCGGTCTCACCACGAGAATGGCTCCTCATAAGATGCTCGGTTGTCCTATAGCCTGCCAACTCTGTATGGAGAGTCGACACCATCCTGGCCACATGCCAAACGGGAGCGAAGACGTCGGTATGCCTGCCGGCTACTAAGGGCTCCCTGGCATCTACAGATAGCTCCGCATGGGTCCTATCCATAGGGATCATCAGGGAATCAGTGCATACCCTACGGATTAGATCCCGCCACTCGTCAACAGTCTCTGTAAAACAAAGAAGAAAAATGAATTAGAAGCTAGGCAAGAGACTAAAAGATACAATATCAAAACATAAGGAGAGATAGCAATTAAAAATCCTAAATTAGACAAACATTGAAAAGGAGAAGAGGATAACTTACTCGGGTCACCGGGCCTCCAAGATGGGTCACTAGGGCCAGCACCCGGTGCAGATGCCGCTGCCGACTGAGGGGTTGCTCCTGTAGTAGGGGCAACATGACGTCCCGCAACGGACTCGTCCTCTCCACCACAGCCCTGAGAGAGTATCTCCTCTGAAACTAGATTCTCTCTCTCTGCACTAGAGTCTCTCTCTCTCTCTACCTGTAAAATATCCTGAGTGTCATGCCACTCAGGATCGCTATCATCCGTCTGCTCCTCCGACCCTCCCTCTGTAAGCTCCTCAGAATCAGAGTCGATATCTATAGGGTCATCGCTGCTATGATCAGGACCCGCGGCAATCTGAAGCAAAGGTGCCCGAGGCGCACCGGCTCTCCCTCTAGCCCGAACTACCCTCTTGGCTGCAATAGGAGTGCCAGGAGTGATCGCTGTCCAACCACGGCCTCTAGGGCCCCCTCTAGCCTCCCAGACTGATCTATAGACTGGTGCCACTGGAGGAAGCATGCCCACATATGGAAGGCCGAACTGCTGAGGAACCCTATCAAAAGGATGTACCTCCACCCGTCCCACACAGTCAATAAGCTACCCTGTGGTGGAGCAAGAGATCAATGTGAGAGCCTCCTCTCCCCAAATGCCGGCCATGAGCTGGTACGGTGTGGCCTCCATGTCTACTGTGGTGAGGGAAGCTACTGGCTGGTGAGGTGCTCTAAGCACCGACATGTTTGACCATCTGGCTGCCCTCACAGCCCCGGGATCTGCCACCTCCATGCCTCTGCCATAGGGAATGAAGCGCTCATACACCCAACTCATAACTAGAGTAGGGTGGCTCAAAGACTGTCCCTATAAACGGACCACCCTGTATAAGTCGTGATAAGTGGTCCCCAAAATATCTGCGCCCTAGGCGTATATCCAACCATGCCCCTCTATCTGTGCAATGATGGGGGCCCAGCAGTATAGTAAGGTATCCCCTCCCTTGTCCCCAATCAGCCTCGAGGCAAGGATCCCCATGATAGCCTGTCAAAATACGGGGATGGGAAAAGAAGGAATGGATCTAACTCTCACTCCCTTCTTCGGCCCCGTGGAGATGGCTGCATCCCCCATGTAACCTGCCCACTGTGCAATTTGTGCTCGGGACCCTGCTGTCTCCAGTGTGAGTCTCCTCCCGATGATCGAGACCCCCAGGATACGGTAAACATCCTCCAAAGTGATGGTCCACTCACCGTGGACCCCTGGCAGTCGAAAAGTGTTTCGATCTGCATCCCAATATGAGAACAAGTCACAAAGAATGTGACTAGACGGTGTGACATGGGGCACGCGCGATATACGTAATATACCGGCCCTCTGTAATGTATCCTCCTCATCCTGAGAAAGGGCATCTAATACCCCTGAAAGCCAATCACACTCCCTCTCTCGACTCCATCTGATGTACTCCTCTCTCACCTGCATGCACCCAAAAACACACAAAACAGGGCAAGTTAGTATCTAATCAATATCGAGAGAGTCATAAAATCATATAGAAATGATAAAAATACAAGTGCAATCTCAAAAGTTAAGTTCTTTTGCATTCTGTGCAAAACCGCCACCCTGAGCAGGGGGGCAGTTTTGTAACCGCCGACTTAAAGGCGGCGGTTGTGTAACCGCCGCCCTAAACAGGGCGGCGTTCATGTAACCGCCGCCCTGGCCAGGGCGGCGGTCGCGGTCCCAAAACCCGCGCGGTTTTTAAACCTAAAAAGCCCAAAAAATGCAAAAATTGACCATTTTGGCTAAAAACAAAGCCTACCCAGTAGGCGGCCCCCCTAGGTGGACCTTTTGAACCTAGCATTTTCAAAAATACCCCCCCCATTGCAAAGAATTTTCCATTTCAAATTTGAAGGGGGAAAAATGCAAAATTAAAGAAAACCAACCTGTGATCTCGCGGGGTGGCATTCCGCAAGTGGGGGCATGATCGCTATCTCACTCCAGACGTTTCGACTCTATTCGCGCAAGAAACCATCACCGTGGGTCCCAGAGCTCAAAATCTATCAAATCGACTCGCGCAAATGAATAGGAAAATGGGCCCACTTTCATATATATATCGTTTTGTTTCGTTTTAAAATGGCTTTTTCGCAGGTTTGGAGCGCTGTTGGAGGTAAGTTTCTATCCCCGCACAAATGGTACGTTCTCTTTCCCTATTATTTTAGCGTTTATCTTCCAAATTATTGTATCTATCTGCACTTGAGTTCTCTTTTCATTTTGCAGGTAGCGGGAATTTTGGAATGGTGTCATTTCAACACACGGACGTGTAAGGTATAACTTCTAACTCCCCATTTCGGGACGGCCATACTCGGACCCACCGTTTTACGCCTCTTCATGGCTAAAACACTTCTCCGAGGGGGCAATATGTACGTACCCAAAATTGTAAGGTACTGTACTGCCAGAACAGTGTAACAAGTGCCCCAATGATGATACAGGTCTCCTCGCAAGGTGTTCGGGGTCCGGAAAAGCCTTCGGAGTATGCGTTAACATCCCGCATGCCTCACTTTGCCCCCGCGCCCTTTGTTTTCCCCTTTTTTCCCTCTTTCTTTGGCTTCTTGACCTTCAGTGACGAAACCACCGCCCTGAATAGGGAGGCGGTCCTGTAACCGCTGCCCTGCTCAGAGCGGTGGTCTTGTGCACGTTTTCCAAAACGCTCTTTTGACACAACCCGCATGAAATATCACGATTTACCAGCTTTTCTTTGCCGACTTGAGCATGCATTAATGTTTTTGGTCCCCTGGAACAGTGTTTTTCCTTTGTTTATTGTTTAGGAGTTCAATTTGATTTTGGTTTTGAGTGTTGGAATTCCTATAAATGCATGGTTTGTATACATGCAAATGGTCTGATTTTGGTCTGAAATTGGGCTGAGTTTTGTGAAGAATTTGAGCTGGAGTTTTGGCCACCATTTTTCCTTGTTAGAGTCTTCTGGTTTTTAGTATTTTGGGTAGCTTGCTTAGGATTGATAGCATAGTTTACTTCATACTTGGTTTAGCATTGCTCAGCTGTTGGTAAGCCACAGACCCATCTTGTGTAGGCAATGTTGTTGCTCCATCCAATCCGGTTAGAAGCTTGCCTCTGAATTCCTTTTGCTTTAGATTTGTTTTACTGTGACTTAGAGTTCTCAGTTCAGTTCATTATATACCCGGTTAGCTTTATTCAGTTGTTAGTAAGCCACATATCCAACTTGTGCAAGAAGTGTCTTTTTTTTGGAACAAAATAGCTTAGGAAGCCATTAAAGTTGCAGGTTTTGCTCTTCGTATAGGATAGTCACAGGTTCTAGTCGCTTCACGTTGCATGACTCGCAGTAAAATCCCGCTAGGAATCGCATAAGCCAAGCTCTATACTCTTGCGCTATCCCTCTCCTACTCGCATTCTCGGTCTGCATTCTGAGCTGTCCTTGTCCCAAAATCTACTCCTATCGGTGCTAGCATTACACACTTTTCTGGATCCAAGTGAACACAAAAGAACGAGAAGATCATACTGAGGGGATGAGATCAAATACACCATCGGATTCGCCACTGTTCTGCGGAGTCCAGGTTTTAAAATTTCAAAGTTCTAGTCAGATTTATATCAAATAGAGTAGTTAATCGCTTTATTTCATTTTCATTCTATTCTCGATATTACCAAGGAAGCTGTGGGGATTGATAGTTTCTGAGAAACTATGATTCATTCCTCACTTCTGAGGTAGGATCGAGAATCTTGCAGATAGATTAGACGAGCTATTTTACCTATTTAGAATTCTACCAAATCGCACAGGAAAATAACTACACTCGGTTATATTGTCTGTTTTAATTATTGTTTAGTTATTATTTCTAGATACGCTTAAAATAGTTTGTTTTTCTTAGAATTGTTAGAATATTTCTTAGAAGGATAAAGTTATATGCAATTAGATTTATTTCACGTAGTTAGAATTTATTTCATTACAGTTAGATTACATTTTGTTTCGTATGACAATAACGGGACCTCAGGAGCCCAGGGAATATATATTTGAGTCAATCGTGCCTCAACCAAACCTCACCACAGCGATAGTTGACATAGACCAAAATATCAGGATACAAGTATTCCGAACAACCATAGATCTCCAACTGATCAGTTCACAGTTAAGAGGATTAAACATAGAAGACGACCAAGCACATACGTTTTGGTCAAGTCAGCAAAACTACAGATTACCCTAGAAAACATCCACATGACTGTAGAAGGGCTCGAAAGAGAACAAACATTCGGGTGTGATCCTCTAGTTCCACAGCTAGACGCTGGAGACACCCTAGTAGATATAGATACCAGCTTAAGAATCCAGGTTGCGAGAACGCCTGTAAGGTATTCTGAGAAGATCGCACAACTATTGGTTCTAAACGTAGAAGCTGAAAAGGCTTACGATTACTGGATACTAGGGATTAGAACTTGATCTCGCGTATGACCATAACAGGACCGCAACAACCAAGAGTCTATGGTTGTGATCCACAGATCCCACAGCCCAACGAATCCACAAGTCAGTTGGATATAGACACTGGCCTACGCACACTAGTATTCCAGTCTACCCCACTTCCACCTATCATTATCCAACAATTATCCTTACCGGACACAACAGCTAGCGAAGCTAGAGAATTCTGGACTAGGCCAGAAAATCATCCGTAGAGTCAATTTTATTCAACAACCACTATATGACCTTATCAAGAGATATACATGAAACAATCCCAGGTCATTTCCCACGCATTCCGCAACCCATAGATCGAATCACGCCAGAGCTCAATATTGATTGGAGCCTTCGAGAAATCATCCTCACTGATCGATCTATCACACCAGTCCAAGTTAGAAGGGCCTTCTTTGCCTTAGATTCACAAATTCCACTAGTGCGTGTCGAAGACATTAGACTGCCTAACTATTTTGTCTGCATATTCTACCCCCACCGGCTGTCTCGGCACGACCTCGAGAGTTCAGGTACGCGGAAGAGTTACTTGTTGATTCTCACGCTCGCCTGTCACTTTTCTGACGTACAGGAACCTCTCCCATAAAGAGGAGGGACTGTTGTCCCCCTGACTATTGCTTTTTTTTCAAGTCAAATTTTACAACTGATAGGTTGGCATGTGGTTGAAAAATGGTTGGGTTCATGTAATATGATCCATATTATAATTATGGCTCACATTGCCATCATAATTCAAATGTAATGATTTCAAGACATTATATTATTGAAATATCACTTTTGGTCTCTTGTCTTTAAAAATTATTCTTGATCCCTATTAAATCTATTAATCTATTTGTGTGAACATTATTGAAAATTATAAAATGATAATAAGGATAATTTATGTTTAAGGAATTGTAAAACGTTGATTAAGTTGTAAATTGAGGATGAGATAAGAAATAGACATGTCATATTTTTTATATACTAGTTATTATATGTTTATGATTAGTTGTGATAACTAATGCATCACTTGTAATGTCTCAACTAATCATATTAATGATGTTGATTTTTTTTAGGTTATGTTAGAAACTTTTAATTTGGATATGAGAACGAGATGTACATACTCCATTTTTGTAATGAAAATTAATGAATAAGCTATTGACTATTAAAATGGTTAAAAATGAACTTAGAAGCATTCTTATGTGACTTGTCCAAAAATGAAAATTAAAGCTTAGTAAAACATACAAACTTGACCCCAAGCTTATTTATAATTGGAGGATGATTACCTTTCTCAAAGTCTCTAAGAAAATCATTTCCAAATCCTTGGATCTACACATCTGCTACCTGCTACCCTACAATTTTCATTCCAAAGAAAACAAGGTTTACTCCAAGAAAAATACATATTAGACAATTTATTATCCTAAAATGTAATATCCTAGCCTAATCTAATACGAGTTTTCAGTAAATAATAAATAAATAAATAAAGGAAACTAATTGAAGCAAACTAAGAAATGAAAATGTAAAAACCCTAATGTACAAAGAGGGTTAGAATAGCCTTAGTTTATTCAAAGAGGTTACGAGACTTTGTTGTAATGGAGACACCGCTAAACATGAGTGGAGAACCATCACACAAAAGCTTGGAAAATTGTAGATCTGGGTGAGTTAGTTGGACTAAGGAATTTGGAGAGGGATGGGAGCACCTGAAGTTCTCTACTCTTAATTTTGGGTGCAATTATTTGTGAAAATGTCTAGAACCTGGTTCTGATAGGGTCACTAGAGCTTCACACTTGTTCACTTCTTATCATGTTTATGTCACTAAAATTTTCCAGATGTCGCCATAACACCTATATAATAAAGGAATCACTTGTAAAACCCCAAGCAAAGAATCAAAACCCTACAAAAAGAAATATACAAATAAAGGGGATGGATTGTCCTTAGCTTCCAAATGGATGGACTTATCACTAATCGCTACACTACATCTCAGACCCCAATATAGTTTTATGTGGGTGTGTGTGGAATTTTGCGCTAGGGTGCTCTTGTGCATATCACACGGGAAGTAGCGAGAAAGTAACTAGATTCTAGAATGTAAATAATGTGTGTATGGAATAGAATAAACTCCCCTCCTATGAAAATGTGATGCAGATAAACCAACATTCGTCCCTTGTGATGGAGCTAGATGGATGTAAATGGAAGTAGATTCCTTTGATGGATGCAACCTTAGGTGACGCTAGATAGTGCTTAGTGTTTGGTCCCTTATTATGATCACATAACTTTATATTTATATGGTTCCCTTGTTTAAATTTCGTAATTAACCTTGAAAATTTTGATAATAAAAAAGATAAGATGCTTAAATCAAACTAGAAAGGACCCAAAGAGTGTGAGTAAAGTGCAAAGAGGACAGGGGCGCCCAGAGGGGATGAGGGCTCCTAGCGTTGACCTCCCCGACTGGGTGCTCTAGTCTAGAAAAGGAAAAACTGAAGTATGAAAGGACAAACTGGGCCAATAAAGGTTCAATGACCGAAATTAGCAATAGAAAGCAAAAAATATGGCCAAAGACATGGGGTTAATTATTAATTTTCATACTTAGAAACCATATGAATAGTAGTATGTGATCGAGACTAGATAGTTACCCAAACTGTGCGATTTAGTGTCTAAATTTTCTTCCAATTTATGTTGGTGAGTGTAATACTCGGTAACATAAAGTAGATAGAGATGCGTACTTGATATCCATTTAGATTGATGAAGAAAGCATGCCAAGGGGACTATACAAAATGTGGACTAATAAAAATATGGAGCATGAAAACTGAAGATGTAAAAGTGTTAAAAGTGATGAGAGTGAACCTAGGGCAGATGCACGTGTGTAGATTTTGATGTGTGTGGTGTACCTATTTGGTTAGTATCATGTGTGGGTGATGTACCGACTACGTGTGTGATGTTGACTTATTGTTTCCCATACAGATGGACCTACAAAGGAGGAGGCAATAAAGTATCCAAATACGCATTTATATATGTAATGAGTAAAAAAACACATGTATATTTGTAAAGAGCATGTAAGGAAATATGTGAAATGCTGAAAAACGTAAAAAAGGAACATGTGTACCTGATCTATGATGAGAAAAAGGGTGTAGAAAATATAATGTAGATGATGTGATTACGTGCTAATTTTTTGGGTGATCTCATGCCACTAGCCGAAGACGTTTAGGGATGAAATTCTTATTTATCCTCCAACCTGTAACTGCTTCCAGAGACTGAAGAAATCTTTGTATTGTCTAGTTTTTTTGGGTGATTTGATGCCACGAAAAAAGTAGTGTAGAGAGCAAGGCTTGGTTTTATAACCTGTAACTACTCCTTGAAATGTGCTAAGGACAACTTGCCCTGTAAAAAGCCACTGTGTATGAGTTCTGTAGACTGTGCTGAACCCAATCGTTATGTAACCCATTGTGTCATGGACGAAAAATTGAAAACTAAACTATACTGGTACTGTTTTGTGTACTATGTGTGAACCAAAATGATGTTCCCCCTCTTTGGGGGGCACATGCTACGTCATTGTAGGAGTATGTGGCCTCAAAAATGGACCAACCATTGTAACTAAAATTGTGTCCTGCAGGAGGGAGGGGATGTGCTTGGTAGAAACCAAGGCACATACAAACAATGTGGCTAGAAATAAAGTGTTAGTATGAATAATAATGCATGTAGAAGATAATTATAAATGAGGAAGACAATATGTAAGCTAATACGTAAGAAGATAATGTAAACACCCAAGAAGACAATGTAAACTACACAAAGTGGGTTACAAACATGGGACAATACTCATGATGTCGCAAAACACTCAAGGCTACAATGGCCGCAAACAAATAAATGTGCACACAACATAAATGGTGATATCCGCAAACAAGAACGAGCAATAGTAGATAATGTAATAAACAAGTATGGAATAAACTATCCCTACATAGAAAATGTTGCACATAAAACACCTGTTAGCATGTCAAAAAGATAAAACACATGTAAAAGCATGTATGAAGCAATAATGTAGTGTTCTATGAATAAAAATTAAATAATAGAACCTATAGTGTACGAATGTGCATGCCCACGGAAGTGTTAGGAAATAAGGGACAAAATATGAAAACAATCCCTCACAGAATTTCAACAATAGAAACTAATATGTAGAAAATATTACAAATATGAAATAAAAGTGCAAAATAAAATAACACAAACACAAAGAGACAGTATTTAACATGGTTCACCCAATTTGGGCTACGTCCACCAAGAATCACTTTCTCATATTTTATTACAAGCCACCGCTCTCTCAATACAATACCTAGATCTATTTGGAACTATGCTCAACAAACTCTACAAAATTCACACCCAAATTCAGACACATCTACAATGTTACATAATTCCTACCATATGCACAAAACCACACAAGTAGACAATTGCTTAAGTATTTTTATAAAACCGTGGGTATCAAAACCATGGGCCAAAACCGTCCCATGAACCTATGGGTCAAAAGTCCCGCCCATATGAGGAAAAACACATTTCTCCGGTATATCAGGCATGTTTTGTTTCAAGGCCAAAAAAAATCAGGGGTTGTGCCCTTAGACCCCCATGTAAGGCCCAGTCCGGCCCTGAACCTCAGGTCATGAGACAACTATGGAAAGTGTATAGTACTCTTAGTGTATAGTCTTCAACACTTTCAAACATGAAAATAGGATCCACAACCTAATAGGAAGCGGTTGTGGGAATGGTACTAGGTCTAAGAATTCATGTTACATGTAATGGATATGTAGATTCTTCAATCACAACCAGAAAGTAAATTGATTGTGCATGTGTGTATGATAAGGATAATGACATACAAGATATACATATATATATAGCATGTGTAATAAGGAATACATGTAAAAGCATGAGTAAGCAAGATTAAGTGGAACAATTAAATTTAGTATGTTATGGATGGATGGAATGTAATGTAATGTGAATGATAGGATATGCATGCCCCTGGAGTGAATGGAATTGTACATAGTGAGGTTCATTTGGTATGCCCCGTCAGCAATCAAGAATGAACCATAAACAAGAGTGCATCATCGAGAAATGGTCGAAATATATGTTGTATGCAACATGCCTAAGCACATATCATGACAAGATGATCTAAGGGTGATGATTTATCCTAAAGTGTATATGACTACAAGATAAGGAGTGGTGATTTAACCTAAAGCGTATACCATTAAATGATGCAAGTAGAAGTGATGATGTGTCATATGGAAAATATCACTAACCTAGGAATTTTGTATGATAAAAGGATTGAATAGTTGAGTGTGTGAATGTGGTGTGGTCCATTGGAGATTGTATACCCTCAACAGTCTAGTATGGATAGTGATACTAGAGTGTTTCATATGGTATTAAGTCCAACACATAGAAGTAGATGTGTAGAATGCATGATGTAAGGTGTGTAGTATGTAATGCAAAAGGTATTAGATATAACTAGATTGTTTATAATTTAAGTATCACAAGGTGTAAAATGTAATATGTGTGAAGATGCACAATGTGTATTGTCTATTATGCAGTGTGTGAGGTTCATGTGTAAAGGATGCCCTCAATAGTCAAGTGTGAACTGAAGCACAAGAGAGTGTCATCAGGAAATGGCAATACAAATGTATCAAGAGGTTTATAATAATTCTTAGCTAAGATTGGTCATTAATCATGAAGCATCAATTGGATGAGATGATATCGACATTCAATAACAATTCAAGGGGGGGAAGGAGCTCTAATTCCCCAACAATTATGTAAGCAAAGGAGGTATAGTCAAAAGACACTAAGTGGATCAATGTAAGGAGTAGTTTCCTTTAAAAAGTGATGAGATGTTGAGGTGGTAATGTCATAGTCTTGTTGATCAGTGGAAGTCGAAAGATGTTAAATAGATTTTGGAAGTCTTACATAGTGAAGGGTTACTTATTTACTGTAGATGACTTAAGTGGAGGCTAGGTTGAATTGCTATTTAGAGTAGGTTTCTTAGATTGACTTGGTAATTTCGCAAATAACTTGAGTGGAATAGGACTATCCATAAGAGGAGGTTGAGTGGATTGAATAGGAAGCTCTTAAGTGGCCAAAGAAGGCACCTTAGAAGTGATAACATGACACACATTAGATATACATGAATCAGATTTAGGAACCCATTGATATGCAACGATCATTTGTAGATGGGCATGCAAAAAAATGTTGTGGAGTGAATGAGATAAATCCTTAATTCTCAAGATGTTTGATTCTTCATTGTAAGGTTTAGCAATAATTGTCTTCATGTCCATTGATTCGATGATAACTATAATATGGATGACTATAAAAAATAAAATCAACGTGTGACCTTCTGATCACACCCGACCTCCTGAGGTTGTGTCAGGACAGCTGGTGTGGAATGTTTGGACAGATAGCTATGAGATAATCAATGACTCAAATCTGGTATTTTGATTTCCCTATAGCAGAATCAGCAAAAGGAGAGATTTAGAGGCTATGAATAGGTAGCGTAAATTCCCTATGGATTGTTTTCCTAATTGTATCTAAGTGCTAAACTAGTTTGAAGTGTCCATGTAAACCGATTGAAATTAACAATCTAATCTAATACTTGAAAGGAAACTAATCTAATAAATCAAAAAACTGAAATATTACAATCACTAAACAACAAATTACTTCTATTCTAAATAATTAAAATATTTCTACACTAAAACTAAACAATCAAGATAACCCGGTGTGGTTATTCACCTGTGCTAAGTGTATTCCAATTAATGTTAATATAAAACAAGAACTTTTCCACTTAATCTATGATACGTAGACAACCTCCTACCAATATTCTCTCCTTTGAATCCATGGGGATAGGAAGAAGAAGATCTGTCACTGGGGGCTACTATGAAAGATTTAAACCCTCATGGAAATTAACTAATTACTTGCAAATGAAAGGAAATTGATTTCTACTCTATTTGATATGATGTAACAATGATAAATTGTAGCAATGAAGGAAATAAAACAACAACTCCAACCTAGAATTCACATAACAGAGGTAAATCCAACTGTGTAGTAATTTTTCCCCTCAGTTTATCCTTTCATTCTCTATGTGTCCACATGTGTCCAAGGAATTTGGGAATGCATAGGCAGTAGCAAGAGAAATCGCTTGAGCAATGGCATTTTGAAGGCAGTTTGGTTGCAATGCAAGTAGAAAAGAGATAGCACAAGAGATATGAGCTTAGCGATATAATTTCTAGCAGGATTGTTGCAGCAATACAATGCAAGATACACAAAATTCTCAAGCCCTTTGCTTGAATACAAGCATTGAATATATAGGAATTGGCTGGGATGTTCCTTCATGCATAAGGCAGCTTTGGAGTGCTAAATCATTGGGTGAAGAGGAAGTTCAAACTAGTTAAATATATTTAAAAATAGAAGGGGGAAGGAATACCATGCAATCAATACAATTTTTAGGCAATTTGGTTCACAAACGCACCTTGGAAGTCAATTTAAGTGAAGCGTCACATGTTAAAATCACACATGAAGAGTTCTGGAAAAAATGCACAGGACCGCCACCCTCCGCAGGGTGGCGATCACAGGACTGCTGCCCAGGAAGGGCGGTGGTTTTGACACTAAAAGCCAAAACATGCATAGAAAAGAGCGGGAAGCTAGAAAAAAGAGTGGAAAAGATAAGTACAAGCATCTAAGCTACAAATATACACTGCGAGTGAGCTTAGGAACTTGAACACCTTCTGAAAGGACATGAATCATCATTGGGGACATTTTGTAAAACTTTTTATGATAATGTAGCACATGAAATTTTGGGTGCATACATATTTCTCCCTTGGAGAATCGTCCTTAGCCATAAAGAGGCATAAAATGCAGAGTCTGAGTATGGCAGTCCTGAAATGGGGAGTTAGAAGCTATACCTGACACGCCCGTGTGCCAAATTGTTTGCCATCTAAGCTCCGTTATCTGTAAGACGAAAGGAAGACTCAAGTGCAGATAAATACGATATCGAAAAATAAACACTAAATCAAAATGACAAGAGAACTTACCATTTGTGCGGGGATAGGAATATACCTACACCAACGCTACAACCCTGTGGACACATACACTTGAAACAAGGTTTAAAACAAAGCGTATATATATATACATATATATATATATATATATATATATATATATCATATATACAAAACAACTTATTTTCAATTCATTTGCACATATTCTCATTGTTATTTTTCTCTTAGCTCTGGGCCCACGGTGACCATTTCGTTTGTGAGTATGGTTGAATTGGAATGGATTTAGGAATGGTATTTTGCATTAGGCTTGGCCCTTTTATATTTGAATACTTTTGAGAAGAACTCCTAAGAAATTTGTAACTAGAGTGGTCATAAGGGGTTTTAAAGAGGCAGATAGGCAAAGTGCCTTTATTGCTTAGTCTCCATTTTTTGAGGTATATATGATGTTTTGGTATGTCATTCTCATTGCGAGCATTTTTACCGCACCTAGTGTGTGATGGCATTGTACAAAACTATGACACTCCATGATATATACAGATATCTCTTTTTGGTTTGGATATTCCTTGCACTAGAGTTGACTTCTTTTATGGTTTTCTTCACATGTGTACTCTTATATGCTTATAATTTCTGATTTTCTATGCTTTTCAGAATGCATGTGATGGATGATGATACACTAAATAGAATGATGTATTTCTTTGTTTTTTTTCTTTATAAAATGTTGATGCAGAACACAGTGTAATTTCATAACTTTAACCTCTCAAGCAATATTTGTTACTTCTTATTTGTTTGAAAAAATGTGGTTAATGATTTGATTATAAGATGAACCCACTCCACTTCTAACTCCACGTAACCAGTAAGATGCGAGGGCTCAACACCAAGAGCTAGAAGGGATGTGAGTTGTATGACTTGTTGAATGAATGTAATGAGAGAAAGACTTTGTTTTGACATAAATCCAATTGGGAATCTACAAACTAATTCTACACATAGTTTACTACACAATTTAGAATGTGATTTACTTGCTAGTTTATCTAGATTTAGATCCATAGATGGCCACTTGATTGAAAAAATCTGGTTTAAGGCTTACAACTCTCTTGGAACTTAGACATCTAACTCACTTTGTTGGGATTTACGATTTCAAAGAACTTTTTATTAAATGAATTACTTTTAACTTATTGATTTATTTGCAGAGACCCCCTACACCTTGCCCCATGCTACTAGTAGGAATTATGGGCTCATCACCAAGGACAAGGCACAAGCGAGTGAGGGCACTTCCTCCTTTTCCCAACCTCATGCCACTAGTAAGAAGCGTGGGCTCAACACCGAAGATTGGTAGGACAAGGAAATGCGTAAATAAATATTTTGTATTTGATTTTGACTTGACATAAATACTCTTTTTTAAAAACTTTAAGATGTGCTTTTGGGAGGGAAATTGCCCCTAGCCTCAACCCCACACAACTAGTAGGGTGTGAGGGATCAACACCACAGGCTAAGATAGGAAAAAAAGGAATCTAGGTAAAATGTTTAGAATGTTTTGCTACCAAAGAGGTGTTTTTGGGAAATATGTGACACCAATAAGCTTCTAGAACAGAGTTATGGGAAAAAGACACCTAAGCTGAAAGTAAATTGAAGTAGAACCAAGTATGCAGGCCTTGGTAGGATAATTATCAAAATTGTGTCTTATCTTACTGAAAGGATGAAACAATTGAGAAATTTTTGATGATAATATTACAGATATTTAAAGAGGTGTAATAGAGGTTTTGCCAATATTTTAGAAGTTGCTAAAATTTTCTTGAAAGATAAGTTCTTGATTACAAACTTCATTGAATGAGCTAACAAATGAGTATGCAATGCAAATGAAGTAATGTACATATGAAATGTAGATGAAACTACATGTCATGATGGATAAGGTGAAGAGAGTTAATGAATATTGAATTCTTCACCCCTAAAAGCACACAATGGAGAACCATGATCCTCAAAATTTTCATTCTCTTGACAAGGGCCTACCATTCTGGGTTTAAAATTACAACCCTTTCCTAGAAGCATATATGTCCAATCATTAAACTCATTTTTCTGAAAGAGGTTTTCTAAACCTCTTTGTCACATTCTTGATACATGGTGTGTGAGTGAGCATGACTATGTTGCTCAGCCTTGTCTCCTATGTAGAGCATGGTGTTTACCTGTGATTTCTGTTGAATAATGAGGTCATGCCCCATGGATATGACAAACTTAGTTTCATATGCATTTGGATTGACACCAGGGTTTAGAATAGAAAAACCCTTAGAGATGGTTTCAATGGGCATCATTTCAATTTCAAAATGCTCTTCTTCCTTTACCAATTCTATCATGTTTACACCTAGACCTAGGTTATCGGCGGAAGAGATGTTAAACCAGAAGACTACCCATCCCTTATGGTTCAAATGGGAGGAAAAATGGATCATCACTCTCTAGGAGTTTCATGATTTCTATTGTCTTAGTGGACATTGTTTCCACATATATTGATTTAACCTTATCTTTTTTGGCCACCTCAAATGTTTTGGGATCAACAAATTCAACTTTTGGAATGTTCAGGGTGGTTGTGACCAATTGGTTTGTGGAGGTGGCTTGTTTAACTGGTTTACGTAGGGAGTCTCATAGTCCGTATCGACTCCTCAAGTTTCTTCTTGAGGTTCTCTAAGTGTATATCGAAGGGCTTAGGATCCCCTTGGGTGATGAATACTTTTCCCAAATGGAGGAATCTAATTTCTTGGAACATGGTAGAAGGTATAGCCTTCATTTGATGAATCCAAGGTCTCCCAAGGATCATGTTATAACTTGTTTTCCCTATCGATGATGTAAAATTCCGTCAAAATGGTTTTTGGACCGAGAGTGACCGGAAGAACCATGGTTCCAATTGAAGGTTTCTTTAAGACTGTCATACCCTCGCAATGTGTTTCTTGTAGAGGAGCAATTAGTTTCACCATATCCTAACTTCTACAAGAAAGAGAAATGGAACTATGTTTACAAAAGCCCCATTGTCAATCATGGCTCTCTTAATGTCAATTGTTGTAAACCCAAACCTGCAAAAATAAGGCAAGATCACCTCTTTGATGTTATTTCAGCATCAAAAGAATCTTGTTTATATTAAAAACAAACCCAATATCCCTATCACTCTTTCCCAGAGGATGTATGTCAAAATCAATATGATTTATTTGAGCACTGGGAGGAGGCGTAACATGGATTAGATGACCAAGACCTAGTGCATCGAGCAATGCAAAATGATGCACGGGGGAATTCTTCAGCAAATCTAGAAATGAGATGTGAGAGAAGGTCTTGTTCAAATCTGATATTAAGTCATATGCTTCTACTAGTTTTGTGATTGTAGGAACATCATCCTACGAAGAGGAAAGAGTGGGTAGAATTTGAGGAAAGTATTCCTTCACCCAGAGTTGTTGCATTAATTTCTGGTTCAAATTCTAGATCAATTAATCCCATGATCTTTGTGTTTTTTGTTCAAATCTAAGGTTAGGAGAAGCCCAAGATTTATTGGAAGTTGAGGCTTCATGGTCATTGTTTCCTATAGGAATGCCTTTGTTTATGTTTTGTGAATTTACCTTGAAATTTTAAGGATGTAGGAAGTAGATCTCGAAAGATGCTCACATTAGCGCTCTAACGAGCTACAGGTCCTGTATAGTTAGACTGCGAGTTTGTTTTAGGACCTACTAAGAACATATCGACAAAGAGTTACATTTGATTCTCAAGGAGCCTTTGTAAGAATTTGTTGCAATCACAACAAGTCTAGCATAATGGCTCCAAACCTTATGGAAACTGTAATATAGGTTAGGGTCGTAATTATGTGGCCTTTGGTAAGTGTCTTTCTGTTGTTGATTATAACCTTGACAGTAGTTTTGTAACTGATTGTTATAACCATGATTCGTTGCCCCTTGGCCAAAATTTTGGTACTGGTTTGGGCCTTGGGTTTGATTTTGCTTTTGTGGGGGACGATTTACATCAACTATGTTGACCGAAGACATATGTTAGGTCACCTTTGATTTCCTAATTTTTGTTATTTTTTATTGTTGTTGGTGTTACTGTTGTTCGTAAAACTAGTGTTTTTAGCTTGATCTGTAGCACCATTCGTGGTAGCACCTTGATTGCAATTCACACCCTTAAGTCCTTAGTTTTTGGCACCATTGTTGTGATAATTTGAATTTTTCTGATTTGGGGATACCAATTTCCCATTTTAACTCATAGGTCTTACGCCCACTATCAATAGCGGCTTCATCAATTCAAAGTGCACCTTCCAAAACTTCCTCATAACTATGGAAAGGAAAATTTTGTACCTCTTCCTTAGTCTCTCGATTCAGCGAGTGCAGAAAAAGATCACAAAGATCCATCTGGTCCATATTGGGTGCACTTACATAGGAATAAAGAACTTGATGCCATCTCTGGATGAAATGAGTAGAAGATTCATTTTTCTCCTGTCTAATGTGCATAAACTCCCTAATCCATGTACATAAAAACTTAATTCATGTCAAATGCTTTGATGAATTCAAAGACAAGTTGTTTAAAGGAATGTATAGAAGATTCTAGAATATGGTAATACCAATCCAGTGCAATTCCTTTGAGAGTCTTTGGAAATATCTTAGCTACCACAACATCCCAAGGAAGTAATTCCTGGATAGCCGTAGCGTAGGATTTGATATAAAATTTCGGTCTCCTTCCCCCTAAACCTTGTAAGATCTAGAAATGGGCGTGGAAGCATGACACCACATATGGTGAATTCAAGAGGCTCCTTTAAGTACTCAGCATAGGTACCTATTGTGTAATATTCCACCATTGAAGATCCTTGATGAGGAGGTGGAGGAGGAGGAGTTGGGTAAGCTGCATTATAGGCATTGACTGGAACATATGGAGCTCCTTGATACTACGTATAAGGAGCAGTAATGGAATATGGGTCCATCTTGGGGGACTTTAAATACATATGCAAGTAAGGTGGGATAATACCAGGATATGGACCAGGGAACGTTTGCATTTCCTAATGGAGTGGCATTCAAGAATGCACTTCAGACCAGCCCTTCCATAGGATTATCTTGAGAAGGATGAGGACCCATCCCTAGTGTTTGTTATACCCTGTGAGAAGATCAAACTGCATTCATCTGAACTAGGTAACTTGTTGGATAGGATGTTACATTGGTTGTTCATTGGTTATTCATTGGTAGGGATGTACCCCTTGTTATCTACTAGATATCCCATGTTTTGCCCTATAGCATAAGTTAGTTGCGATGGTTGAGCACCCTCTAGTTCTCTAATCCTCCCTACTAAATTGGAGATGAGATTATTGGGAGAGGATTGATTCCCTTGTTGGGGTTCCTGCGGCATAGGGTTTGACTGAGCAGGCTCATGATACTCTGTTATGAATTGTTCAGTGTTATAATTATTGTCTTCCTCAAAAGTAAGAATCTTAGGATAGGAATTTGAGATCTCACAGGTTATGCAGCCTTCATTCTATCCAAAGACACATCTATTTGATGAAGAGGATTAGCTATTCACATAACTATGTCATCTTTTGTTGATTGTATGGCAATATGAGGTCTTGAAAAGACTCTATGGTAAGAACATGTTCTATTTGTGATAACAATGTGGTTTGCATTGGGTTGACCATATTACATGTTTAACGGTTGATCAACCTTCTCCATCCTTACAAAGCTAATGGAGTTTGAAGTGTAACTAGGGGAGGTATGCACATTGCTTGTATAGTTGTCAACCCATCCACAAAGGGAAGGGGACTGTTGTGGTTGCATGTTTTTGTAATATCTATCATAGCCAAATGGCCCACCAAGCTCTATTCTAGACATATTTTAGAAAGTATAAAATACCTACCAAAATAGGGGAAGAAATAGAAATATGAGGTAATAACAATGAAAGAAAAGGAAACAAGAAGGAATTAATTGATTCACATTGAATTCACCAATTTGTACAAAAGAAAATTGACATGTAACCTTTTTTCGTACCCAACCTCTTGAGGTCATGTTAGGCTGGCCGGAGTGGAATGCGTGGATGATTGGCTATAGGAGAATCAATGACTAAGACCCAGTAGTGTGATTTCCTAGTAGCCAAATCAGAGAAAGGGGGAGATTTTGAGGCTATGAACGGGTAGCATAAATTCCCTATGGCTTGCTTACCTAATTTATTCTAAATGCTAAACTAGTTTAAAGTATCAATTTAAAAAAAGATGAAATTAATGATCTAATCTAATACTGAAAAGGAAAATAATCTAAACAAATCACAAAACTGAAATATTACAATCACAAAACAACAATTTGCTTTTATTCTAACTAATCAAATCTATTTCTACACTAAAACTAAACAAGAAAAATAACCCGGTGTGGTTATTCACATGTGTTGAGTGTATTCTAATTAATACTAACATAAAACAATAACTTTTCCAAATACTTAAAGATGTATAAACCACTTCCTACATATATTCTCTCCTTTAGATCCACACGGATGGGAAGAAGAGGATCTTTCACCAAGAGCTGTTATTAATGGTTTAAAACCTCTTGGAAATTAACTAATTACTTGCAAATAAAAGAATATTGGTTTTCTACTCTAGTTGATATGATATAACAGTAATAAATTGCAAAAATGAAGGAAATCAAACAAAATCTAGTATCTAAGCAATAAATCAAGTTTCAGAAATGAAGGCAACATGAGGAGAAGGCATCTAAGCAATGGTATCTTGAAGGAAAATCTTGTTGTAATGCAAGTAAAAGATAGATAGCACAAGTGAACATAGCTTGGATATGCAATTTCTAGTAGGATTGTTATAGCAATACTATGCAAGATACACAAAATTAGCAGGCCCCTTTTTCTTGAATACAAGCATTGAATATATAGGAATTGGTTGGGATGTTCCTTCATGCACAAGGCAGCCTTCGAGTTCCAAATCATTGGGTGAAGAGGCAGTTCAAACTAGTTAAATCTATTTTAAAAATAGAAGGGGGAAGGAATACCATGCAATCAAGACTATTTTTAGGAAATTTGGTTCAGAAACATACCTTGGAATTCAAGTTAAGTGAAGCATCGCGTGTTAAAATCATGCATGAAGAGTTCTAGAAAAAACACACAGGACTGCCCGCCATGCCTAGGCAGTGGTCCCAAAATTGCCCGCCCAGGCAGGGTGGCGAATTTGACACTAAAAGCCAAAACATGCACAAAAAAGAGCGGGAAGCTGGAAAAAAGTGTTGAAAAGCTAAGTACAAACATCTAGGCTACAAATATATACTGCGAATGAGCTTAGGAACTCAAACACCTTCTGAAAGGACATGCATCACCATTGGGGACCTTTTGTAACTGTTTTTCCAACAATGTAGTACGTGTAATTTTGGGTGCGTACAATGACCTTGGTATTTTGCTAGCTAATAAGGAGGATAGTAATGAGTAAGTGGTAAAGTGATTAATTGATGACTAAGGAGCTCGATAAGAATGTCATGTTACTTAGTATTGTGATAATTGGTGAGAGGCTATGGTAATGGCATGACTTAAGGCTCACTGATATGAGCACATGTAGTAAACATAAAGTGAAGATGAGATGTAGAAAGAGAACAAACATGAGCCTGAGAAGCATCCTTAAGATGGTACATTTGAAATTTGAGAAATGTAGTCATGGATTCCATAACCTTAAATTTTTCTTGAAATAAATAATGTAAATCTTGAATTGACTCCAACATGGGTTGATTAGATGGAGGACTACAAAGACTAGGGTCATCAAATAAACGATCAAAAATAGTGGTTACTTGATGCAGAGACGTATCTTGGGGAAGATACATGGTGTGTAGGGTTTTTTTTAAGAAGAACAAGTGGAAATTAGGATACATCTTAAATAAATTAGACAAAGAAATTTGAGTAATTGTAGGCGACATCATAGAAAATATGATATACTAAAGAAGGATCCAAAAGACTGATCACGAGTGGGGTTCACCAAATGATTAACATAAAATGTAATATCTTAGCCTAATGTAATGAAAGTTTTTACTAAATAAATAAAGGAAAATAACTCAAGAAAACTAAGTAATGAAAGGTAAAAACCCTAATGTATAAAGAGGGTCAGAAGAGCATTAGTTGATTCGAAGAGGTCGCAGGACTGTGTTGCAACGGAGACTAGCTAAACAAGAGTAGAGAAGCATCACATGGAAGTTTAAAAAGTAGCATATCTAGGTGATTTGGCTAGACTAGGGCACCTGGAGAGGGATGGGGGCGCTTGGGGCACTCTGTTTTGAATTATGGGTTCCCTGGTCTGTGAAAATGGCCAAAACTTGGTTCTTACAAGGTCGCTAGAGCTTCACACTTATTCACTTCTTGTAATGTGCAAGTCGTTGAACTTCACTAGATGTCACTGTAAAACCTACAATAAAGGAATCTCCTGCAAAACCCTAAACAAAGCATCAAAACCCTAAAAAAAGATGCATATGAAGGAGTTTGATTGTCCTCAGTTGCCAAATGGATGGACTTATCATTGAGCGATGCACTACATCTCAGATCCAATATAGTTCTATGTGTGTGTCTGTAGAATTGTGCCCTAGGGTGCTCTTATACATGTCACACTTGAAGTAACTAGAAAGTAACTAGATGTAGAATGTAAATAATGTGTGTATGGAATAGAATAAACTCCCTTCATATGAAGTGTGATGCAGATAAACTAGCCTTTGTCCCTTGTGATGGAGCTAGATCGATGCAAATTGAGTTAGATGTCTTTAATGGATGCAACCTTAGGTGACACTAGATACGGATTACTACTTTATCCCTTATTATGATCACATAAGTTTATATTTATATGGTTCCCTTTCTTGAATTTTTTAATTAACCCCGAAAAGGCTCACTACCAAAAATATAATATGCTTAAAACAACTAGAAAGGGACCCAAAGAACGTGAGTAAAGTGTAAAGAGGATGGGGGAAGCCAGAGGGGACGAGGGTGCCTAGCGCTGGCATCTTGGATTGGTGCTCCAATCTAGAAAAGGAAAAATTAAAGTATGAAAAGAGAGACTAGTCCAATAAAGGTGCAAGACCGAAAGTAGCAATAAAAAACAACAAAAAGATGGCCAAAGATGAGGGTTAATTATTACTTTTAGTACTTAGGAACCATATGAATAGTAGTATCTGATCGCGGCTAGATAATTACACAAATTGTGTGATTTTGTGTCTACAACAATATTATCATGGTATGGGAATGTATGAAGCTGACCTCTTCGATCTCAAAAGAAAGCCTTATGTGTGAAAATTGACTTTGAGAAATCCTATGATAGGATGGAATGACACTTCATTTTGGTCATGCTCGAAGCACTTGGCTTTGGTCCTACATTTAGTATCTCTGTGTCCATGATTTTCAATGATGCTTTAGTTTATTTTTTTTCAATGAAATCCATTCATATTTATTTGGTATTTTCCACTCTAATCACCAAGGTTGTCTTCTTCCTCCTCTATATGTTGTAGTGATCAAATAATTTTCTTATCTTCTAGCCAACGCCACTCATTATGGCTTGATGAAAGGAATCACATTGCCAAGGATGCCCTCCATGAAGTTGTTCAATGGTCACTTTTTAGACGAATAATTTCTCACCTTAATAGAAGATGAGAACAATGCTCAACAAGAAATTTATTTCTTTAATGCTTATTGACTTGTCGCAAGTTGAAACATCCAGTGGAAAAATATGTAATGTTACAGAAAATATATTCTTCCCCAACCTCCATGGTTAGATACCTTTCAATGGAAGTCGATTCAACATGGATAAATCTTCCATTTTTTGGAGCATCCCTTTTACTTTCCAAGAAACTCCCTCCTGAATTTGTTAGTATGTGGTGGATATAGTGGAAAATAAGTTGTCGTATTGGATCAAAAAGCCTTTCTCGTTGAAAGGTAAGTTCTAGATTTGTTCTAAAGTACATATTGCCACACATGTGTATTATTTTTACTGTTAGGCCCCTTCTCAAGATTCATACAAAACAAAATTGTGGGTTGCTTCAGAGCTCAATAAGGATTTTCATAGAGGTTCTTGTGAATTTTGTTTCCTTCTCAAAGAATTCGGTTGTCTCATATTATTAGATGTTGGCCTCCAAGGCTCTACCCTCTGTACCAAATAGATTTCTCAAGTCATAGAAGGTCAGGAGACATGGAATTTCTCTTTTACAATTTTAATGTAAAAGGCACCCCTTAAGGATCAAAGACCTAGAAGTGTCTATTTATTTCAAAACTTGATCTTCATTAAAGCTCCATAAAAAGAGGTGGGCTTCTTTCTTATCAAAAATATTTGGAAGGCTTAGGAGAAAATCAAGCCATGGATTTAATGGAACAACCATGACTTCAGAAATGGTCTCTCCAGGGAAAATTTTAGTGGCAAATATTCGTTAATTCACGAATATTCCAGTTTTTAAAATTTGAAATTGACGAATTTTTAGGGTACCCAGTTAGGACTAGTTTGAAAAACATTTCTAGGTGCAAGTCAATTTTAGGGGTTAATTTGTCATTCCTGTGAAATAGGATTTCAAAAAATTCACCCTGAATACAACCAATCGATATCATTTTTTATGCTACCAGATGACAACATATAGTATGTTGTTGGTCAGTAGCATAGAAAATGCTACTGACTAGTAGCATAGAAAATGCTACCAACCAACAACATATTATATTTTATGTTGTTGGCTGGTAGAATAAAATATACTACTAGCCAATAGCATTTTCTATGCTACCAGCTAACAACATACTAAATGTTGTCATCCCGGCAGCATAAACTATGCTACTGACCGGTAGTATATAAAAAATCTACCATCCAGTAGATTTTAATAGTGATGTCGTGATGTCTTAATATTCACCATTTGTGCAAAAGATAATTTTCAGATATTCGCCAAACATTTTTTAAGGCTTTTTTTCGGAGGGACCCTTAAAATTTTCCTTGGACTGTCTCTCCATAAAATCTCACTCCGTGTGATGGGTCATCAGTTGTTAACTTCCATAAGATGCCTCTTGTGGAGGTCCCATGGGTTCATGCCCTCAAGGTTTTTTAGACAAGGGATTCTCATGGTGCATGGCATATATAGCCCATAACTCAGAAGGATTTTACTTTGGTCATAATATAAGATCATATTATTTGTAGCCAATAGTGACCAAGAATCCTATCAATATATTATTGAAGTTATTGTGGACGACATGTCACACAAGATTGGGGTTATTTCCTCTCAGACATAGTGGAAGGATTGGAAATACTTTCAAAATACACTTTTTCACAATTACTCACCCATTAAAGGCTATGAATTGTTGTCTCATAAGCTTCCCATGGTGGATAAACTCAACTCATGTTGGTCATTACACGTTTTGGTTTATGTTGGAAGCATAAATTTTCTACTATCTGGGTAAACATTCTTTAAACCCAAGATTTCTCATTTGGCTCTATGTATTCCTTTACGACAGATTACCCAGTGGCCACATGCTTATTGAATTAGGTGTTTTAGATCCCAATCACCCATTTTATGGATGAGTTCAAACCCTTATACACCTTTTTTGGCTATGTCACAAAGCCCCAAGCCATACGGGCTTGGATTCATGATTTATTCCATCCATTTTGTCACAAATTCTATAAGTGGATTGACTCGGCATACCCATGGCCTTCACTTGAGTATGACATAATTTCAGAGTGGAAATCCTTTCCTTCATTTGGAAATAGACAAATTCAACTATTTTTTCTCATTCTTCTATTTATTGCAATTTTTTAGCTTTTAACAAAACAATGATTGTGTCAAATATTTTTCTAAAAATTCAAGTACAAGTGTGGATGGTGGTGCTAGAAGTGGCCCACCTCTAGACCCTATTTGAACATTAGGGCAGTGCCCCTTACACCATTACTCATGTTCCACCACCCCCTAACTTTTGGGGTCCCTCACCGAGGGGAAAAGGTTGTCAGCAAAGTCGCTTTCGTTTCTGCTCTCACAGTTGTTCTAGATGGGCTCGCCACCTTATTGGCCACACTCCTCCACAACCTTAGCATGGGAGTGGGGCTTATCGTTTCCTCATCACCAAAGCTTGTTGCCATCACCTACTGAAAACAAGTTCCCTTGGTTGGCCTTGCCCATTTCTTAGCTTTGAGGGAAATAAAAAATAATCTAAAGAAAAAAATGAAGGTATCAAAACCATTTCCACTTGTTGGGATCCCATTCCTAACGGGCATGACCTTCTATATGTCAAGTGGGGAAAGCCCAACAATAGATATCCTTCACCTTTGGCTCTGTTCGTGGTTGCTACCAAATTCATTTTGTTCTTGTTTTATAGTGTGATTTTGTAATCAGTTGGTTGTTTGCATGTTTGTTCTTATTTTGGTCTCCATTGCCTTCAGGTTGATTTGAACTTAACCCCATGCTTCCACACCACCTTTTTTTTTGTGAATAGTTGTACTATTTTATATTTAGTAATATAGCTAACATTTCATCAAAAACATAAATGAAAAACTTAAGTAAATTTTAATCAAGGTGATTTATTTATGATTATATTAACACGGAACTATGACCAAATATGTCATGGTCAGTGAGTTTGATTTTGGATTCAAGGTAAATAGACATGACAATTGCTAAGTGCATTAAGTAAACACTAATGACTTTAGCACTCCAACCATGAAAGCAAAAATAAAAGACTCTGTGTAAAAATTAAGAACATACAAATCAAAGATGCAATCGTTATGATGTTTGGACGACTTATACAAATACATTTAGATTTAGTGGAATTGAAACATGTTAAGGGGTCTCAATACCAGTATATTTATAATTTGTTTAAACATGAATATTAATTGATAAGATTATGCAAACTTTGGAGAAATGCAACAAAACTTTTGGGTTCAGTTTGTGGATGCAGTACATAGGTCCTTTATGATTTCGATATAAGTTAGCAATTACATTCTTGTGTGTAAATGTTCTAACCCTATATTCCATTTATGCTTTATTGCTAGATAGAATTTGAATAAGAAATAAAATAAATATGTCTCTTATAATTTTAATATTATTTTTGTGCAAAAGAATAACTCAATTTATGATGGTCTCTTTCTTTGTATCCTTAATACACTTATATACCTATGTATTTTTGGATTTTTTGAATTGAAATTAAAATTAATGGCAAGTAAAATGACACCTAAGTTAGTAAGTGGCAAAAAATCAAATTAAAAGAAACACAAAACTCAATAAAACCAAATATAGGATAAGCCCTAAAAAGACATGAAACTAAGTTTGTTGAGACTTGTACTACATTTATGGGTACAAATGTTCACAATCCTATAAAAATTAAACCTCAAACAATGCAAAAACATGTGAAAATAGAAAAAAAGTATAAAAACTAAAGTCATCAAAGACAAAAGGACAACAAATAATTCAAACACAAAAACAAAAATTGACAACACAAAAATGACAATACAACAGAAAACTAGCCAATAAAAACCTAAATTAAAACTACTATTTTATAAACATCTAAAAATATATATTAGTACCAAAACAATGAACTCATCTTGTACTAAAAGTAGGTGCCTGCAATTAAGTGGATGTACCCCACTTACAAACCTAAATATACTCCAAGATTTTAAAAATACTTTACTATTTTATTTCATCTCATGTTAGGTATACACCCAATAATAATAATAATAATAATAATAATTGTTTTTATAGTCCACGATGCCGGGTATTCTGTTTTTGGATCTACAGGAGGTTCATAGCATATAGGACTACCTCGTACTCCAGTGTGTGGAGGCACATAACTGTGCTACAAACGAGACGTACATACTCTACTGCCTCCTGAATTTAAACTTACTCATGGCCCGCGCACATGCACCACAAACAGTACAAAATGCGCGCTCAAAGGCACCCACCTGCTGAGAATGCGAGTTATTGCAGCAGTCCTCGCTGCTGCAGAGGCTACAGGTAGGGGCGCCGACAAGTCTGTCAGAAAGGACAGTATTTAATATTTGATGAAACATTTCAACCTCATGCAGACTGTCACGTATTCAAGATTTTTATTTTTTCATTAAAATACTAAAAATTACTAATTTGCTATGTGCGGGAAACCAAATTTTTAGCCCTCCCGCGTCAGCAAAGGGCGCCCTTCAGCACGGTGCATTTTAGCTTGAATAGGGACACATGGGTAATCATAAAAAAACTGTGGGGGCTACTACTATTTAAATATGATGATGGGAATTTCCTAAAGTAATGGAGGGGCCTACAATCACATGTTGTTCTTATTTTTTATTCTTTATTCGTTTAATTAAATGTTGAGTTGTCAACTCTATACCTACATTAGTGTCTGTTGATTTGTTTTGTTTTTGAGCATATTTTCTTATATACTCCTGTGATTTGTAGACTTCAACCTTATCCTCCACACATGCACTATCCTCATAATGTTTGCTTTAATTAGTTTCAAATGAATGGATAACTTTTGCTTTTACTTTCGGCTGTATACTTTGCTCTGTTTCATTTCCACTACCCTCTCAAAGCATAAGAAAAAGCATACAAGAATCCTCTTTTTCAAGACTCTTCCTGAGCATTATAACATGTTTATATAGACTATATTGCAGATTATTTTGTTATTAACTGTCATAGATTTTACAGAAATGGCCGCTTACATTTCACAGAGGCTTGTTGGGTATAGAAAGCATGTGATAACCTTTATTGCATTGTGTTTTTCAGGCATGTTGCTCTTAATACCCCAAGTCTTAAATGTCTTCATATACTTTTCCCCACTTCTTCTGTCCACTGCACTGTTTGTTACAGCACTTTTAAGCCTCAGCTCCTTCATAAGCTCCACTGAAGTGGATCAGAGTGATACGTATAATGTTGAGGAAGATTTCCCGGTTGTGGCAGAGGAGAACCATGCAGACACCATAGCTGATGGACCTGTGGAGAACAAATGCTTGTTTGAATGTGTGAAGGAGCTTGATGAAAGTGGATTACTGCTGTATGAGAGCATGTTCAAGCTGGAGGAGCTCAAACAACCAAAACAGAAAAGTACTGAAGATAGTCACCAGCAAATACAGGAAATCAATGGCACTTCTTCAAACAAAGAGAGCTCAAACACAGAAGGGTAAGAACTGTAGCAATTAAAAACACAGGAGAGGATATCTCATGCCCTAGTTCCATTACTTTGTAATATATCTTTCTGCTATGTATTTTGTGTACAATTTCATTGGCATCTGGGTTTTTCCAGGACTGATGAGAGCTTTATTTTATAATTTTTCTATATACTTTGAGACAGTGACATATTAACAGAGTTAAAGATGGAATTATTGGGCACTGTGATTAAACTTTCAGTAAACATTATTGAAAAGAATTATCATACATATGCATACATGTGGTGGTTAGTGAAAGCTTGGAAGTTATGCCATGAAGTTAAAGTGGTCTCTATCGACTAATTTTTCAAAGGCATCTTTGATTTCACATTAAACCATATATCTTATCACAAACAAGTGACCTATCAAACCATATATCTTATCACAAACAAATGACCTACTAGGAAAATGTGCATGTATAATTAAATTATTGATGTTCTAGATCTGTGCATGTACAATTAGATAATCTATATTGAAGATTTGATTGCTTCCCCCCCCCCTCCTTTTTTTCGGGTGAGGGTGGGAATGCAGCAGATTTTTTTTACAAGAACAGCCATACGACAGTTTCCTAGAGGGAAACAATCAACTAACAAATACACAAGATTGAAATTTTCAGATCTTGTAGAAGAACATAAAATTCAGTCAACCCATCACTAAATTTGTTTAACAACTTCTCTAAGAAAACAGCCACATAGTTGCTGAGTTTTCCAACCTTTTTGGTCAAACTTAATTTTCCTCATGTCATGTCATCTGCATTTTGATCTCCTTCATCTGCTTTGCCAAGTCCTCATTTTTCTTGAAGAGCGGTTTGCATTGATACAAGGGCAAGACCTGTAAAAGGAAGTCAGAGTAATGTCTGTGAACAACTACTTTCTGAGAAGTGGGACTGTTGTAGAAAGCATGAATGACATCTACTTTTCCAAATGTGATGAATGATTATTTGCCTGAATGACAACTATATTTCTAGGAAAACTTATAAGAAAAAGAGCTGGCAATTTCAGCTGAACTTTATCCCAAATGTTTTTAGTAAATAATTTGCAATTCAAGAAAGCATGCAAGATTGTCTCTTTATTTTTGTAAAAGGGGCATGAAAGATTGATGTTCTGAATAAATTTGAGACTTTCACATTTTGTAATGGAGGAATCTCCACACCAACAACTGAGCACTGGGTTCATCTTTTGAGCTTCAGAGGTAACTACAGAGACAGAGCCAACTGTTTTCACCAACATTTCATGTCCACTCATAGTAATAAACTGAATTTGATGCCTGAAAAGAATCTTCCATGGTTCATTTCTAAGGATCTGACCATCCACTCAATAATACCGACACCTCCCTTGTGTTTGGCTTGACTGCAAAGAGCCCAAGAAACTGCAGGCAGACCTCTACAGCCATCCCCCTTAACCCAAAGAAAATGCCACACCTTTTGAACCAGCTTGAGATAACAAGCTTTGGAGGGAAACCAACATAATAGACATGAGTAGCGATCAAGATGTTAACAATTTGGACTCTTCCTGCCAAGAATAAAAATTTCACCTCCCAATTATCAATCTTTTTATTTAATTTGTGTGGAAATTTCGCCCATATTTGGGAGAGCATGATACCAATACGGTAATACCAAATGGAATGCCAAGATATCTCATGTTTTTTCCGTGCTTGTCTGGATATCTAGTCTGAAGGGCCTTAAGGTCTACTCAGGATGTTATGCCCCTAGTCTGACCAAATGCCCTGATTTTCTTTAACATGTAACCAAAGGCATCTGCCATAAGCACATGGAGAAGGGGGTCTTGTGGTAAACCTTTCTGGATTGATCTTTGAAGATGGAAGATTCAGCGAGAGGAACTTAAAAGCCATTCCGGAGGAAGCATCAGTAAAGAGGAATTTGACATGGTTAATGATTCTCCTCCCTGATACCAGCAACTGTAGCATTTTAAGCACAAAGGACCATCACATCCTATCATAGGATTCATCGAAGTCAAGATTAATGAGGATGACATCTTGCCCTTGTTAAGAGGCTTAATCAGTCACTTCCCACACCAAGATTAAATTGTCAAAGGATGAATCTGCCTCCAAGAAAGCCAGTAGTTCATGTCTGACAATGTTTTTGGCCATTGGTTTTATCTTCGTAGCCAAACCTTTAGTAGAAATCTTGTGTATGTGGTGTTGAGCAGAGTTATAAGACGCCATCCCGACATGCCATCTCTATTAGATCATTTAGGAAGAAGCTCGATAAGGCCACTGTTTATATCCTTCCACAATAACCGTAACGATTCAGCTTCAATGTAAACTTTGTAGAAATCATTGTGAAGAATGGGTCAGACGGCTTGAAAGAATTCAGCAAAAAGGCATCAAGACCTAGACTCTTATTGTTGGTCACTGAAAACAAAGCCCTTTCAAGTTCCTTGAGAGTAAGAAGTCGATCCAAACCTTGTTAACTTCTTGGGAGATCTGGAGCAGGATGCAATTGCTGATAGCTTTTTCCAGTTAATGCTAAATGATATCTTCTGTCGAAGAATACTGAAACAAAGACTTACAGTGAGAGAAGAAAATATGTTTAATGCCATCCGTAGTGGATTTGACTCTCCCATCTGAATGTGTTGCAATTTAACGTTGCATTCTATTCTATGTTTGTGTTCCAGGAATTGAAAGAAAAAATTAGAATTTTTATCTCCTACTTGAATTCAATTTAGGCAAGATCTAATTCTAGCTTGCTTCCCTTTGTAAGCTTGAAACTCACGAAGATGCATCTCAATCAAAGACAATTTTTTGCAGATTTCCATTGTTGGGATTTGATAACAGGGCAGTCCCATAAATTCCATTGAATTTATTCTGCAACATCAGCGTAACCCACAAGCATTTGTGAGGTGGGTTCTTTCCTCTATCTCCTACAGCATTCTGCAAGCACGGTGTAAAACCCTGGACTGCTCCTCCGCCATCCTCATAGATGTTTAAAGAAATACTAGCCCCTTCGAAATACTTTTAAGTGGAAAAGAAAGTCTGACATTGCTAATTTTAAACTCTTGAAGAAGAAGAGTATCAGGGGTATTGACTTAATATCTGTTGAGAAAGTGATAAGCTCCTAACATTCGATGAACAATATTTTGCAGCTCATTGAGACAGTGAAGAGTTAACATTTCCATCTGTGAGGGCTAAGAATCTATTATTCAACGTTAATCAAGTGTCCCTCCGTTCTGCAATAAAAGCAGGGATTCTGTTTATGTAGAAAACCATTTAGATTGTCTTGGCATTCTTTCAAGACACTGTTTTCTGTAGAAGCGGCGTGCAGTGATCAAAATTGAGCCCGTCAGAGCCCGTCAAAGGGCTTCTAACCCGTCAGAAAAGGGCAGACAAATTTTGGCCCGTAAAAAGAAATTCAAAATATAAAAACTGTTTGACAATGTTGAAGCGTAGCATTTTGATAAAAATGTCATTTGAAGGGCAAAATTCGAAAATGTCAATTTGGAGGGACAGGCAGAGGCAAGCCGCAAGATGACAGTAGCTTGAAGTTTGAACACGGCTTTGGAAAATTGGAGGGACAGTCACTGTAACACGCCAAAAAATACCAACACAAGGACAACACAGTGGAATACAGGATAATTTTTTTTTTGACTTGCTTGAAGATAATACGACACTACACAAGTTCTCTAGGGAATACAACCGACCAAAGACATGCTTTCCACAACACGGACCCACACTAGTTACAGATAGACATGAGGCACACACTAAGGACACAATGGTTCATCTAAAGTATGCAGTCTTACAACAAGCTCTTCCCACAGAAGGTTTCTTTAGAATTATGTTTTAGCTGTAAGTGTTCTTACATTTTTTTACTTTTCACAGAGGAATCATAATAGGAGAATCTGAAAGTCATGTCTCCTTTGAAGAATTTTCCCCTACCTTGATAATGTTAATAAACAGTGAAAACCAATTATTGGATGGTAGAAGGTTGCTTCATTAACTTGATGAACTAGTTCATTGGTTAGGAGGCAGTTTGTTTATCAAAGCTCTCAACTTCATCAAACTGTTTTCAACGTTGTGCTCTTAAACATATATGTTTTACATCTTTTAAGTGGTCATACTTATTTTATTTTATTTTTACAGTACATGACTGTCTAACTCTTGGATTCATCATTAAGATCTTATTAGTTATTAATAAGATTTCATTGGGGTCAAGAGTCTAATCAGAAAAATTAAAGGTTTCACTAGGGCTTCACTTGAAGAGATAGAAATAAGTATATTGTTTACATTTTCAATGGGTAAGACAGATCGAAGAGTTTCTTAGTCAAGTTCCCTCTATTTTTTTTTTTTAATAATCTTATTATCTTCCAAGAATTCAATCATTGATTTCACCTTAAGACCATTATGAGGATTTACCACAATAAGAAATTGTTGATTAGTTTACGCGGAATCACAAGGTATATTTGTTTCTCTTGTTTTCTTTATGCTAGGTTCCAAAACATAGTCCTTTACCAAACGACACAAGACCAAGGTAACTAGAGCGATGCAAGATGATTCAAGTTCGGATAATGAATTAGGTTTGACAATTCAAGGATAAATCATATTCTGAAAAGTGAAAATTAACAAAGGATACGCATGTCAAAACAAGTTCATTTAATCTTATTGACAATAATATTTCTCAAATTGACTTTCAAACGATAACAACAACCTACAAGAGAACAATACAAAATTGTAACACAATGCCCCTTCTAGATAGCCTCCACAATTTCCATACCAATGATGTAAAGCAAAAGAAAACATTCGTACAACAGCAATTCCTAAGAAGGATGGAATCCACTTTCTACACGTGTTTCTTTTTCTCTCTCTTTTTTTTTTTTTTTTCTTCTTTTCTACTCAGGAAAAATCCTCCTGCACATTTGTTAGCACATGTCAGTTCGCAAGAACTGAGCACGATAAAAGCTATATCATTAAGACATTATGTTGTTATCTAACTGTTTCAAGGAAGAAAAGTACCGTTGAAGAAGAAAACAATAATTCAAGAGTCTAAACAAGAACAATTAAAGAGCTATCCAAAAGCATAAAATGTCTAAATAAAAGGGATGGCACTAACTCTATTCAATTATCATTATCACATAGGAGCAGTTAATAAACATCATAGTAAATTTCACCCATATCACAATAATGACCGTCATTAACAAGATAACATTTCGAAACAAAAACAATTACAAGAAGAGGGTTAATTTCAAACGTGATCTATCCCTATTTGTTTAAGTTAGTTCACCAAGCCAAGGATTCACTATGCCACTGGAAGATCCCAAACAATCAATCGACAAGAGAATATCTAAACCAACATGACTTATTAATATTAAGATGATGTGCCTATAACAGTTAATTTTATGTCAGTACAGAATAAATAAATTGGACAGAAAAGGGGTGAAATGCACAAATGACCTCGCATGGGTCACATCCTATCCTAACAATCCTTCTATTAGACTTTCTTCTAATCAAGAGAATGTCTTAAGAAAAAGGACAAACTTGACAAGACCAAACATATCCATTATAATTCTTACAGGTGGGTTACTCAATCATTCACAAGAACACAACACAAGATACCTAGCTTCCAAAGGATCTGTCGTCAACAACAAGTTGACTTAAACCTTTTTGGTCAATACATAACCATTCTACTACAATGACGGCAAGGAGGTCGTATCACAACGATCATCACAAAACCCAGTCAAACAAAGAGTTTCCAAACACACCAACCTATGAGTCACAGGAGAAATGAAATTTAAGCATCTTTACGGAGCAAAACGTAGAGTAATTTCTTACACATAAAACCAACATCCCAATTTTAAGATTTGAAAACTTCCTCAACTAATGATCCAGTAGATCTCGTATCCTCCAACATGTGTGAAACAAAATCACGGTACGAAAAAGAGTATTTCCTCTGACATTTTAAGCTATCCAAAAGAAATGTGAGTATCGTCAAAAGAAAACATTCCATAGGTTCAACTACATTCCTCAAAACATACAACAGTCACCAAGGGAGAGAAGGTGATTCCAAAGACAACAATCTCCAAACGGTGAACATGAATTGATATCAAATTATGACAATCAACCATGACACTCGAAGAATAAAAGTATTTCTTTGAGCGATTCAAAACAAAATAACAAAAGCAACTAACCTAGTTGAGAGTAATATCAACTTAGCTCAAATTGATAATCAGTCAAGCTAAGCACACACCAAGCCAACCGGGAAGGGTTACTAGAAACTAAAAGAACTGAAAGAAAAGGATAGAGACAGGAAAAGCATCATTCACCTATACACGAGTGCACTTGCAGTACTAAATCACCTAATTCGCAAATACTCGACATAGACCCAGAACTAAAGATCTCGAACCGAAACAAGAATAAGAACAAAACAGGAACTGTAAGGTTGAGTCCAACAACAATGTTTGATAAATCATTCAATTCGTGAGACCAACGCATAAGGAACTAGGGGGTGTTCATTACAGGACCCCCACCTCTTTTGTTTTATTAGACTTAAGAGCAAAGTTCACCCAACTAATATTTATTAAAAACCCAGAAAACAATATAAGGGCTTCAACCAATGCAATCATTTCTAACACCAAAACAAATACAAACGAACCAGGAAAGTGGAAACCAAACAGTATACCATCACACGAGACATTAATATGAAGAGTAGAGTTGTTTAGTGATTCAATTAAATAACAACATAAGAATTAATGGTATAGAGAATATCATGCCTGATTAAGCTCCCACAGTCGATAACAAGATGGATGGGGCCTGCAACAGCAACCGAAGCCTAAATCCATTTTCTTCAAGCTCGTTGGGTGCCCAAACATCGAACATCTTCATGTTGGCACAGGTAGGAATTCACAGCCAGGGTGGGTGGTCTAAAATACTTGCCATCATTCTCCCAACACCGCTCCAAGATCAGCCCTAAAACTTCTGTAGGCCCCATTTTTGGCAAATGAACTTAATCCTTCGTCATACATCCAAACACCTCCACCATCTCCATATGCATCTGATTGCTTCTAATTTGGACCTCCTAACCTTGATGCTCTCATATTAGGAGCAGCCCTAGTCTGAGACAAAGCAAAAGAAGATGGCTTTACAACCAAGAACAATCTCTTGGTATAGACTCCATATCCATAAAACAGTCCCTAGACTTAGCATCCTCAATTAAGGCTGACCAGTCACTAGATTGCTTCAATGCAGCTGCTTTGCGAGCTCGTGCCAGTGCCACATTCAGGCAGCGAATAACATCTACAAAGCCAACCCCATGATTTGAAGCTTGGACACAAGATATATTGATTACATCATGCTCCTGGCTCTGAAGGCATCTACCATAATGATAAATAAACCTTTTCCTTCATCAGATCAGAGGACAGCATCAAACTCTCGGTGCAAACATTTCAGCTGTAGCTTGAAAAAGTGATAATTCCATCAGCACCCCTTTATGCCTGCCAACATAGTGACTCGTAGAAGATGCTCATATAGTTGCAAGGCAAATTGTGCTTCATGAATACTCTGATATGAAACAGATCCGCCCCTAACAGATTCTCTTCCATGAGTTACATCCTACAACAAGTAAGATCTCAATAGAGACTCTTTGCAAATAAATTTCATTAGGCCTGTTGGTAACACCCTCACTGTCACGAATCGGTTTTGGAGAAATGACTCAGTGCAAGCTCTGGATCTGAGGAATATCCTGCTACCTTCATCTCCCAAGACATTTTCTTCAACATTGCATAGATCTTCTGTGCCTGTGGGTGTGATCTGTCACCAACACATAAAGCAGGCGCCATAACTGCAGCAAAGCAAACGTGCTTCATGAATATTCTGATCTGAAACAGATCCGCCTCCAAGAGGCCCTCTTCCATGAACTACATCGAAGAACAAGCAAGGTTTCAGTAGAGAACTCTGTAATAAATTTCATCAGGTCTGCTGGTAACAGTCACACTGTCACTTAATCGGATTTGATAGAAATATCTTGTAGGAGAGTCTCGAATTTGAGGAAGCATTCGCACTGAACAGATAACAACACAGCGGACAACCTGCTCATTGGAAGCGCTCAAAATGGCTTCAACTAAAACTTTATCTCGTCCTTCTACTACGGCTGCAAGACTTTACACAACTGATCACGACTAGTCGCGTGCAACCAGAACAGCAGGAAAACATTCCAAAAACAGCCCGCGCGGCCAGGAGAAGGGAAACAGGCCTCCATTTCACCCGAACGCCTCAAGAAACAGCAAGGAAAATCCATCTAGTCTCCTCACGCGGCCAGACCAAAAGAAAAAAACGTGGGCAACCAAACAATCCTCCTTGTTCACGCGACCGGGGAAGACAGAAAAGGACGCGCCCAGGAGGAACAGTGAAGGAAACGTTTCAAACACGCCTGCAACACTGGCTTGGAGCTCCATCTCATCCGTCACATCGACCAAACTGCGCCCAACACCCACCCAAACGCATTGAAGGAGAATCCTGGAGAGATCACGGCAAAGAACAGAAAAACGCGACTCCAACACGTCGAACAATAAATGCTCCACCTTCCACGCCAAGGGGATGACGCTGACTGAGCCCGGGTAGGTTAGGGGGGGGGGCATTACAGTCACCTCACACCATTGAACACGGCTTTGGAAAATTGGAGGGACAGTCACCTCACACCATTGACAAAGATTTGAACACTGGTGGCGAGAGCAGTTGCATATTAATTATGTGTTGTAATTTGCAAAGATTTGTATTGACCAATGACACCGTCCAGTTTTACAGTTGAAGCCTGAAAGTCCACATAAACATTAACTCCAACTGTATCCCATCAATGATCATCAATTCATCCATGTGCAAATGATTAAAAAAAAAATTTAATTGGAGATTCAGCTGCGCAGACTGTATTCATTCATTGAATGCCATTGCCTGACTACTAGACTAGGTTTAATTTATTCAAATGTGCATCAAATTCGTGAAGAAAACAAAGGCAGATCGGTCCACCGTCCGGGATCTAAAGCCTGAAGGTACACTGTAATTCCAGGGGCGGGGCAGGTGCGGCCAGGCTGCAACATTCAATTTGTTGACCCTACATACAGAGCCTCCCGAGTCCCCCGTAGATTGTACAGAGACAGAGTTATTTGATATTGGAATTTGGGAGCAGTTAAGTTTATTTGAGAATAGTGAGTCGTGAGAACCTATGGAAACTTGAAAGGACCTGGCAGGCTGCGCTGGCAATATGGGATATGGGTTTGTTCAAAATCTGATATCATTTTCCAGCAATTATATCTTATAATCAACAACAGCTGTAGCATATATGCAAAGAAAGGATTTTGTAGACACACAGGCGGATCAAATGACACTGTAAAGCAAAGTCATATTTCTGTGTCTCAATTTTTTTCTCCTATACATAAGTTATGATTGTTAACAAGATATGTATTTCGACAGGCCATCTTGAAGTAGTGATTTTGTAAAATGGGCTGTAAATTAAGTTATTGCAGGTGTACTGGCCTGGACATCATAATTTTGGAGGGACAAATTTGATGAATTTTAAAAGCCACTGAATGAAACCTGATACTGTTTTCCAGCTTAAAATATATCCTAAATTCAACTACAGCTATAGCATATATACAAAGCGAGAATGTTACAGACATAGAGGTTTATCGAATTACAATCCATAAAGCAAAGGTATATTTCTGTGTCTCAATTTTTCTTAAGCATAAGTTATTGTTGGTAACAATTGAATGAGTAGTTAATGTAGCTACACATTAAAAATCTCATTTGGATTGTGGAACTGGAGAGGGCCAATACGTTGTATGAGTTTGTAAGTTAAATAAGTATTTCATCATTTTCAGATTTCTATTCAGTGCTGAGGGGCAGACTGGTTCATACAAATTAAGGTACAGAATCAAAGGGACCAGTTGGGGTATTGCTTTCATCTTGCTTCAGACATTGAAACAGGTACACTTGTGAGTCAGCTTATACTGAAAAATAGAATAAACTTTGCACAGTTTATATTTTCATTACTAAAAGTATTGATTAAACACTTCTCCATCTTAAAATTAGATATTATTGTTAGTGCAATCTTATATTTGAGATTTTAGTGTTGCATGATTATACAAATTACTCTAAATTATTTTCTTAAATATTCTCTAATCTCTAATTGTAAATTATCAAAATAATACACAAAAATTCATGTGAAAACACTATTTTGATATTTTTATAATTATTTCATTGGAATAGGTGACAAGTGTCGTGTAAGAAGTTTGAGAAAATGGCTTCCATTGGTCGTCCAAAGAAGGATAAAAAACAATTGTCACTTGCTGATGCATTTGGCATCTCTCGGCATTCTAGTCAACTATGTGATTCTCAAAATGAAGAATTTGATATTCTTGCACAAGAAGAGCATGAGTTAGATGGAGCAGAATTTGGGGAAGAGGAACACCCATCAAAGAAACCTAAAAGGACATTCAAGGCCAAATGGAAAACAAGATTTCCATGGGCTTATGCTATAAAAGACTCCAATGGTGTAGAAAGGATAAAATGTTCTTGGTGTGTCAAATATAAGAGAGATACTCCATTTGCTAAAGATGGAAGCACCACCCTTCAAGTTAGTGGCCTTCTTACCCATGCAGAATCAGATCCTCATAAATTTTTATCACAACGTTTGGAGGGAGAAAATAAACAAAGTAACATTCCAATTACTAAACACATAGAACTAATGGTAGATGCTGAGAAGGAGAGAATCATATCAGTGATGGAAAATATGTATTTTGTTGCCATACATGATTTATCTTTGGATCTCTATAAGCCGATTTGTGACTTGAACAGGTATAAAGGAACTCCACACATGCCTCTCACAGATGAATATTCTGCATATACAAATACAACATCTGGAAAAGAGTTTTTACAAGCTGCTAAGGAGGTTTACTGGAAAAAGTTGAAATATGATATATTTCATAGTCCATTTTATTCTATTTTAGTTGATGAAAGCACTGATTGTACTATGGAACAACATTTGATTGTTTATATTACATACTTGACAAATGGAGGAAGAGGTCAATGTGTAACAAAATTTATACGACTCCTTGAAATAAAGGATGGAACAGCTCAAGCTATGTATGATGCCGTGATCACTCTTTTGACAGAGATGAATTTATCCTTAATGAAGTTAGTTGGATTTGGATCTGATGGGGCGTCTGCCATGAGGGGAATTCGTGAAGGTTTGTCCACAAAGCTTCGTCGAGATGCTCCTCATTTATTAGATATTCATTGCATAGCTCACCGAGAAGCATTAGCAGCAAATGATGCTTCATCTCATTTTCCAGAGTTGCAGTTTATTGATAAATTTGCAAATAAAATATATTCATGGCTTGGAAAATCTGCTAAAAGACATGGAGCATTGAGAGAGTTGATGGAGTCATTTCAAATCAACAGGTTGGAAGTGTTACAAATTCGTCAAATTAGGTGGCTTTCTAGAGGAAAGGTCATGGAAAGACTTGTCAAACTCATGCCTGCTTTGTTGAAAGAATGGGAATTAGAGGAGAAAAACATGTATGATTTGGCAACAATATTTCAGGTACAATTTTGCATCCATTTACTTGCAGATGTGCTTATTGAGTTAAATACGCTGAATAAAAAGTTTCAAGAGGATCATATTGATATTACTTCCATTGGGACTACATTAGATATCACAATTGACATGCTTCGTAGGAGATTTCAAAGAGGCATATTTGGCACAGGTACTCTACATACATCATCTTTTCTAACCAGGGCACAAGGAGGATCTCTTGAGTTTGCAGATGGAACAGGTACATTACATGTACATGCATTGAGATTTGAGAGCTTGCCTAAGTCACATAGATCAGGGACACTAGATGATTGCATTGAATTGGGGAAAAGCTTTATAATTAAGGTAATTGATTCTCTTGATACAAGATTCACAGATTTACCTATATTTAATGCTGCTAAATTTTTCAGTCCTCGTAATTACTACGAGGAGACAGAAGATAGAGATCGTCAAACAAAAAGATGGCTAACATGTTTATGCGACAAATTTAGTGTTGGAAACTCGCCTATTGTGGACAGTGTTAAATGTTTGGGTGAGATGGATGAATTTATTTGTACTATTTATAGATCATATCCAAAAAAACATATGTTTGGAGCATGGGATCTATGTGGCAGTGAACCTGAATGGTTTGACGGGTTTCCATGTCTGATGAAACTATGGCAAGCTATTCTTGTAATTCCAGCAAGCACAGCCGTATGTGAAAGAGGTTTTTCAAAGTTAAATAGGATAAAGAATGATGATAGATCCAGGCTTTCTTTGAGCACATTGGATATGCTAATGTTTCTATCTCTTTGTGCACCTCATGCTCTAAATGAGGTAGATTGGGATGCTATTTATGATGAATGGAAGAATAAAAAAACTCGAAAACCACTTCCATTAGACAAATAGATGGTGAGTTTTTGGAAGTTCTTTCTATAAAATATGTTCTTTATTGTTTTTTATTTATAAAAAAAAATTCTTTGGAAGTTTAGATAAGTGTTTTCAATATTTTACTACTAATTTAATAAGATTTTTTTTTCGAAATAATTGATGAATACTTGTCAAGAACATTTGACTTGGTCTAAATGTTGATCAACGTGTCTTGTAATGACTTATATCTCATTTTGTGTTTCAGGTATTTTCTTTTTTGAAGGGAGCCTAAAAAATGTGTTGGTGATATGTTTTGCTTACATTGAGGTGAACACGAGAAACTTTCTATTTAGATCACAATTTTTTTGGTAGTTTGATATTTTTCTTGATACTATTTATTAGATGAAACATGAATTATTTTTATACAACTAATTATTTTTTCTCTTATATTTAACAAATTAAATTTGAGTAAAAGAACCTTGTGTTGTCATTAATTTTTAGGTTCATTATGTGTGTTAAAAATTTTGTTTGTCACTTTGTAATTCCAATGTCAATTAGAGAGTTTAATTTTAAATTTTTTATTGGATCTCGCAATATAACTTATTCATACATTATTTATGAAATGGAATTTATTACATTTTAAGGGGAGACGCTCTCTTTGTAAAAAGTGTTCAATTTTTTACGACATGTGTGATTTCTTTACTATTTTCATATGAAGTGTAAAATGATTATAATACTTTTCATAGTTGAAGGGTTGGTCCAATATTTACCCTTCACAATGAAATTGGGACTAGCCCTTCAAATTTGATCACTGGCGGCATGAAGGATGGCCCTCTCCATAAGAGCAGCAGCACACTCCATGAAAGGCCCTTGTCCGAGCGCAGACACCACTGTTTCCGGTGCCCTGCAATGCTCCCAACGCCCTGCTCTGCAACTGAAAATACCTTTGATACTCACAATCTATGTAACGATCTGAATAAGATCCTCTAAGAAAACAGTAAGACTAAATTTCTGCTTTGACATCTTGGATTACTTCCAAAGATCCATGAGAGGGAAATTTGTATTTTCAGTCCTCGTGCATGAGGAAGACATTAAAAAATTAAAATGTGTAATGTATATTGGCCTCTAGGAGCCTCATCTTTGAAGCTTTCTTGACCAAGGGGAAGGGTACAGTTGTTTGGATGGGTTTAATAGTTGAAATAGGTGTTCAGTCTCTATGGGTTTGCTCTCTTGGTCTTCTTTTCTCTTTGTGCGTGGCTTTATAATCCAAAAATATCTTATAAAATTATTTTTAAATATATAATTTTAAAAATCTTCATCTTTGGGTGCCTCGAGCATTGTAGTCTTCACTGGGTTAAAGTGGGGGATCGCGTTTCGAAAGAATTTTTTCTATCCCTCAAATCTAAACATTCCTTTCAACAAATTCGTGCCATATGTGATGGTGGAACTCGGCTCACGGATCCCCAGCTTATGTTGTAGGCCTTTGTCAGTGATTACAAACTGGTTTTTTAATCTCAAGCGCCCTCCGATGAGCGACGCGCTGCCTTGGATCATTGCTTGGCCATGGTGCCATGCAAGCTCTCTCAAGCGCAGAAAACCGCCTGTGATCACATGCTCACCCTTGATGACCTTCACGAAGTAGTCATGCAAATGGCCAATGATAAGGCACCCGGTTACAATGGTTTTCCCTGCGAGTTCTATTAAACCCTTTGGAATTCTGTTGGCCCAGGACCTCTATCGGGTCTATCTGGAAGGATTTCAGAGTTAGACGCTTGGAGCTCACATTAACAAACGGAATAATAAGTTCGTCCCCAAGCATGGAGACCCTGAGTTGATCACCAATTGGCGACCTATTACCTTGCTCAATGTCTCCTACAAGATTATTGCTAAAGCCCTTGCAATTCGGCTGCGTCACATTCTTCTAACCATTATTTAGTTAGAGCAAACTGGGTTCATCTAAGGGCGTTACATACCGGATAATATCATAGTCGTCTGGGAAGGCATGGAATGGGCTTGCAAGTTCAATCAACCATCCCTATTCAATAAAAGTGACTTTGATAAAGTGTACAATAGGATAGAGTGGCCTTTCATTATTGTTACGCTCGGGCGTTGGGCTTTGGTCCAATTTACATACAATCTGTCAAGATGCTTTTTGTGAATACCTCAGCTCAAATCACCATTAATGGGCATAGCTCGACTTCGTTTGGCCTCTTCCATCCATATGATAGGGTTACCGTTTAGCTCTTGCTTTTTATGTTCTTGATACACATACACATGTTTATGAGATACACATGTTTATGAGATGATGTACATTATTGTTTTTGTGTCTTGATGCATGTGACATGAGTGGGCATAATTCTATGATGTAAAATAACCCTTTTTCAGAAATTACTCTATGTCGAATCTTATTGCATGTTGTGTGTTTTGATTAAGCACTTATGGATGCATTATGATGTTATCTGATTTTGTATTTTGTATGTATCTGATCTTGATGTTTGATGTTTACATGTGCTGTGGATGTTAGATGATAGATCCGTAGATGATATCAAATGCAAATTCCATGTGTTATTGTAGATGTATATAGACGGGATGATATGATGATATTGGTGCGGGGGGGGGGGAGGGGATAGATTTTTGATCATGCACAACCCCTCTTGCCCCCATTGATGATACGATATGTGATGATTAGCTTAGCCTACATGCATGATGTAAAACTTAGCATTTTGTTTATAGATGATGTTAGATGTGATGATAATGATGGTAATGTGATGTTAATGATAACAAAACAATGCACATGCAATAAACACAACTAAATGCCAACAAAGAAAACCAGGAAATAATACAATACACCATGATTCACCATGTTTTATTGACATGTAATAAACACAATCAAATGCTAAGAAAGAACACAATGAATTAACATATTACATCATGATTTCCTAAGACTCACCAACATGCAAAAGCATACCGCAATATGCACAAGTAAGAATAAATGTAATCTAAGCAAGAAAAGATGAATCCTAACAAAGTATACTCGAGCAACAAACAACCCAAAAGCAAAAACATAAAACAACTATACAAGCAACAAGAAAAACAAGAAACAAGACAATGCAAGTAAATGTAAGTAAATGTTTTTGTAAGATTTGTTTTAATGCAACAATTTTCTATTGTTTAGGTTTTTGTAAAACAATTTTCTATTGTTTTTGGTTGTTTTTGAAAAAAAATTCTATTGTTTAGGTCTTTGTGACAATTTTCTATTGTTTTTGGTGTTTTCTAACGGTTTTCTAGAGCTATGTGCAGGTAACCAAGAAAGCGTGGATGCCCCCAGCGTCAGATGGGGAATATACAAGGGCAGAAACCACGTGTTTATGAACAAGAAGGTGAAGTCATTGAATTTACCCCCAACGTAAGATGGGAAATAGCGAAAGACCATACCTCGCACAGACGAATAAAAGAAGACAAAGCTGGATCAAGGCCTGATAGGATGGGGCTCACAGGGAAATCTTGAAGGTAGAACTAGGGCTAGGCCAAGGAAAACTACCCTCCAGATGCAGGATGCTTGTAAACAACGAATCCTCCCGAGGCATCGGAAACCGGTTTTCACCCAAGGATTTGTCCAAAGTGCCACAATTACGTGGTTTTCACTAGTGGACGACTTGTTTTCTCTTTTTCTTTTTTTGATTTTTTGATTTTTTTTGTAATTTTGATCATTTTACCATTTTTTTTATTGATTTTTGCGATTTAACCTTCATGTGTCATGTTTTAAGCATAGAACCGCTCAAGATGCATGGCGTTCATGGGCTCCCGGAGCTCATCACCATTGGGGTGAGCCAGTTTGTATACCCCTATGTTGTACTTGGTGACTATAACATAGGGTCCCAACCAATGTGGTCCGAACTTCCCTTTCTTTTCTTGTTCCGCTCTAGTGTTGAACTAGTTCTCCTTTATGACTAAATCACCAACCTCAAACTGACGAGGGATGATTCTCTTGTTGTAGTTTCTGGAGACATTGTGTTGATACACTTTCAGGTGATTAAGAGCACGAATGCGCCTCTCATCTAGGAGCTCTAATTCAGCCAGTCTTACCACTTGATAATCCTCATCCTTATCCAGATAGTCCTGAAGAGAAATTCTCAGGGACAGAAGTTCGATCTCTTAAGGAATGATAGATTCTATCCCGAACACTAGGGAATATGGTGAGGCACCCGTAGGAGTGCAAATGGATGTTCGGTAAGCCCAAAGGGCTGGATGGATTTGTAGGTGCCAGTTACAGACCTATTTTGCTGACCATATTCTCCATTATCCTTACCAAAGTCTTGTTTGTGGCCTCAACTTGTCCATTACCCTGAGGGTAATATGGCATGGACCATTTTAACCTAATTTGGAACTGTTGAAAAATACCTTTCACAATTTTTTTCTTAAATGACTTCCCATTATCTATAACGATGGCTGCGGGAATACCATATTGACAAATGATGTGATTCATGATAAATTTAGAAATCTGGGCTCCTGTGACATAGGTTAAAGGGATAATCTCCACCCGTTTTGTAAAATATTCTATAGTTGTGATGATATGTGTATGACCATCAGATGAGGTAGGAGTAAGTTTTCCTATCAAGTCAAGTCCCCACTTGGAGAATGGTCATGGGGTAGTGATAGGTTGCAATGGTTGCGATGGAGCATGAATGAAGTTTCCATACTTTTGGCAAAGTACACATTTCCTGACATAATTGCAACAATCAGTTTCCATGGTAGGCCAATAATAACCTACTCTTAACTATTTCTTAGCCAAGACCATTCCATTTGTATGTGCTCCACACACCCCTTCATGCACTTCTTTGATTGTTTGGATTGACTCCGTCACATCCAGACAACGTAACATATTCCCATCGTAGCCACGATGATAAAGTGTACCTCCTAAAAGGGTGTAACGGGCTATTTGGCGAATCAGGCTTTTGCTTTTCAGAACGGGAGATATTTGGAGGGAATGTGTTGTCCTTAAGATAGGTAAAGATGGGTTCGTACCATGGGGAATTGGGACCAACAACATCACAAGCCAGGCAAGATTCTGGCATGTCATATGCAGGATGGCGTAGATTTTCTACAAAGAATGGCATGTCATTATTCCCTGGTGGAATACGAAGCATAGAAGCCTACTGTTGCCATGACATCTGTCGATCTATTTCTGCGCTCTTGGGATTTGTTCAAAGGTAATGCACACAAATTACTCCTTTAGAGTTTCTACTAGCTTTTTGTAAGGTATGAGCTTGTCATCCTTAACCTTGTATTCATCATTAACCTATTTGATAATTAACTACGAATCACCCACAACCTTGACATGATGAATATTCCACTTGATAGCTAGCTTCATTCCTGCAATAAGTGCCTCATATTCTGTAATGTTGTTTGTGCAAGGGAAGCCCAGGTGAAAAGCCTGCGGTATAGGATCTCCAGAAGGAGTAATAAGGACCACTCCTGCACCTGAACCATGAAATGTAAAGGATCCATCAAAATGTATCTGCCACATGACAGATTCTTCAATGTAGAGCAAGGAGGCATCTGGCAGATCCAAATTCAAAGGTTCCATGTGCCTTGCAAAGGTGCTTCCGCTAGCTGGTTAGCAAGTACTTGTCCTTTAACTGATTTTTGATGTACAAATTCTATGTCAAACTCACTGAGTAGAATGATCCAATTAGCCATTCTACCTATGAGGGTGGGTTTAGACAATAAATACTTGAGTGGGTCAACCTTGGATATTAGCTTGGTTTTAGTATTCAATAGGTAATGGCGAAGTTTTTGAAAAGTAAAAACAACAGCCAAGCAAGAATTTTCAATTTGAGGATAATTGAGCTCATAGGCGATGAGGGTGTGACTCAGATAATACACCACTTTCTCCTTATGGCCAAGGTCATATTGGGTGAGCAGCGCACCAATAGCAAATTACATAGCTGGAAATATAGAGCAAGAGTGGCTCTCCAAGAGTGGGAGGCATGAGGACAGGTGGATTAGCCAAGTATTGTTTAAGAAAAGAAAAGGCTTGTTGTTGCTCAGGTCCCCAGATGAAAGTGACGTCCTTTTTAAGCAAGTGGGTGAATGAGTGACACTTATCTGCAAGCTGGGAGATGAAGTGGCAAATGGCTTGAATTTTCCCCTATAAGCTGCATAGTTGCTTGATATTCTTAGGTGGAGGCATTTCAGTGATAGCAGACACTTTAGCAGGGTCTACCTCAATACCTCGTCTTGATACAATGAAGCCCAACAATTTCCCAGATAGCACACCGAAGACACACTTCTTTGGATTTAGCCTGACTTTGTATTCACGCAAGCATTCAAAGATACGCCACAAAATGACAGGGTGATCCTCTCTTGTTTTAGACTTTCCTAGGATGTCATCCACGTAGTCCTCCATGATATCATGAATCATATCATGAAAAATTACTGTCATTACCCACTGATAAGTAGCTCCTGCATTTTTGAGGCCAAATGACATCACCTGATAATAGAAGGTGCCCCAAGGAGTCATAAAAGTTGTTTTGTGTTGGTCTTCTTCAGCTATCTTGATTTGATTATATCCCGAAAAAGCCATCCATGAGTGATAGCATCTCATACCCTGCTGTTGAGTCAACAATCATGTCAATATTTGGCAGTGGAAAATCATCTTTAGGGTAAGATTTATTGATGTCCCTAAAATCCGTGTAGATTCAGATACCGATAGGATTTTTTTGGACAGGAACAATGTTCGATATCCATTCAGAATAATAAATTGGCCTGATGAATCCTGCCGCAAGCAATCTTTCCAACTCTTCTTTAACCAATAAGGCCACTCTTGGGTGCATCTTTCAAAGTTTCTGTTTGATCAGCTTAGCGTCTACATGCACAACTAGGTTGTACACGACCAAAGTCAGATCTAAGCCAGGCATGTCTTTGTAAGACCATGTGAACACATCTATAAACTCTCGTAGCAGCATAGTGAATGTCTTTTGTTCTCTAGCCGAGAGTGATGCTCCCAATTTTACTATCTTGGGATCCTCTTTTGTACCAATATTGACATCAATGGTTTCTTTGACTAGTAATTTTGATAAGTCCTCCATACGCGTAGGATCAGGAGGTAGGTTGAGATCTTCATCCAAGGATGTCTCCACGAGATTTTCATCCTTGGCGTGGTCACTTTGTTTGTCCTTTGATTTTTTTATTTGTTTTTCAGCCAGTGCCTCAAAGAGGTTTTCACTGTGTGACTTGGACTTTGATTTTTGCCGAGGCTTTACTTTGGAACTTTTTCCCTCACTTTTCTTTAAGTTTTGCTTGACCACGAAGTTTCAGCCTCCTCGCCAAAGTAGGCACAGGTATCTAAGTCGATAAAGAAACCTTTCTTATGATCTCCAATGGGAATTGTATCCCTTATGCCCATGAACTTTGTGATAGCTTCATCATTCTCGAATAAATCTAGCGACATGTGACATTGTTGGTCCCATTCAACAAGGGAAGGGTATACAAGGTCAAGGGTTGGTTCTGTGGGGGTTATGGTTAGGACAACGTTGTTCATGAAAAGGTTTGTGGAGGCCAAGGTCCTCATATTGGCTATAATGGGAATCTGTATCACTATCTAGATAGTCAGAGCTATCCTCACGTTCAGAACAAGTAGCGTCCTGGTCATTGGGGTGTGCTCCATAAGGGTGAATCCCGATGCCTAATCTTTATGTTTTGAAATGTGGAAGAGGGACTGGTTCTCTTTGTCCTTGTTCATTTCTCCCACATCCTAGGCCTTTGTAGCCCATGGAGTACATCATTTTACTAGATTTTTCATATTTCTGGGGTTCGATAATAGGATGGCTGAGTATCCTCAGGGACCCAAGTTGTAGGTGGATCAAGCAATTTTTCCTCAGCTAACAAGCCTCCAGGTAAGAATGACCCAATAGTGTGTTCCTTTCTAGGTCTTCTGAAGTGGTAGTTGGGTCAACCTCTAGTCTTGGGTGACAATGAGAGGTCTGAAACCAAGAGCGCTTGTTGTACATTATACTCCCCGCAGCCATATTCAAGGATTTTCATCTCCCATGAATCAAATGGAGATGTTGAAGTAGACACACCATGAGCGCAAGAACTAAGAGAATCCGAATCCACCTGGGATTCCATGGCCTCAGACTGGAGAGGGACAACTATATCTGCAGAGGGACATGCATATGTACCCTTTCGTGCAAAGCTATTGAGAGCTCTACAATGAGCGAAGGGCTCTGAATCTCCTTGTATTGTAACGGTATGTCCCTCATGCTTCAACTTAATGCATTGATGAAATGTTGATGGCACGACCTGCATGGCATGAATCCATGGTCGGCCTAGAAGCATGTTATATGGAAGTTCCAAGTCTAGGACATGAAAACTTTGTCTGATGGAAAGTGGGACCCACCTCCATGGGCAGCGTGATGGTGCCTGCTGACTCCCTTTCCACGTTTTCGTATGCGGTGATAGTGATAATATTGGACTCAAGATCTTCCTCAGTATGTCCTAACTATTTAACCAACTTGAGTGTGCAAATGTTCAACCCAGATCCATTATCCACAAGCACCCATTTGATCTTCCTGTGGGTGACAACTACCTCAATGTATAAGGGAAGATTATGTGTTGGATTCTCAGTAGGGATCTCCCTATGGTTGAAAGCAATATGTTCATTTGGTACGATGTTTTCCACTGTGGCTTGAAGGTGTGTAGGATCAACTTCTAAAGGCACTCCTGACCCCTGAAGAGTTTGGTACAGAATGTATTTATGCACATTGGATATCTTGAGAAGATCTAAGATTGAAATCTTAGCAGACATCTTCTCAAGTTGCTCTAAAAGGTTATATTTACCGGTTTGTGGGGTCGATGGAGAAGGTTCCAGAATCATGAGGTGGGCACACCTTGTTACCGCAGCGCAGTCCTTTCCCTTGATTCGGATGGTATTGACATGGTCAGCAGGAGAGTGAATACATCCAATAAGTGAATCATAATGATTGTTGTCTCTTTTGGTGTACAAGTAATTCACGGCTTTATAAGTTTGGGATGACTCTCCCCAATCCGGCTTTGACTTTTCTGACTTATCATGATTGGGGAATGGTTCTTTATATATCCCCATTTTCTCGTTAGGTGTTTGTGTTTTTCCTGGGTTATCCACCTCTATCTCCCCATTGTCAATGAGGTCCTGAATATAATGACGAAGCCACAGACATTTGTCTGTCTTATGTCCTTTGACATGATGCATTTCACAATATTCATGCTCCTTGTACCATGAAGGTTTTGGAGCGTTGTCGTCAAATGGTTGCGTTGTAGGATAGGTCATCATGTGGGCCACATCCAATTGCTTTAGTATAACTGACAAAGGTTCATTAAGAGAGGTGAACGTTCTTCACTTTGGTGGTGGTTGAATTGGGCCCTTGGTCAGTTTAAAAGGTTGACCAGTTTGGACCGTTTGAACACGTTTGGAATCAGTGATTCTGTCTCCCACCACATTTTTGTTTTTGTTAAAGATCTTCAGCTTTTCCGTGGGTTTGACATTTTGGTTGTCTCTAGATTGGGTTTTGAGGGTGCCTTTGGCAATGAGAGATTTTTCTATCTGAACCCCTTTCTCGATAACCTCCTCAAAAGTGCAAACACAATGCATTTGGAGGTGGAAAGCTATATCCGGGTTGAGGTTGGGAATGAAAATACTAACCAGCTATTTTTCAAGGAAAGCACAAGGGAAGCGACTAGCTATCCCTCTCCACCATTGGAGGAAGCTGGTGAAAGTCTCATTAGGGTGTTTCTTGGCACCACATAAGTCTGCCATGGTGACATCACTCTCTATGTTATACAAGAAGTGATGCACGAACCTTTCTGCCAATTCTGGCCAGGTGAAAATTGATCCTCGTGGTAAGCGTGTAAACCACTCCAAGGCTTGACCTCTGAGACTCTTGGGGAAAAGTCTGATGAGATAATTGTCACTATAAGACACCTCTTGACATGCCATGTAGAAATATTTAACATGATCCCGTGGATCTCCTTTCCCTTTATATTTGTCAAACTTTGGCATATCAAATTTCTTTGGAAAGGGTTGAAGGGTCATTGTCTTGTCAAAAGGATAGGGGCATAATTCTTCGTATTGATATTTCCTAATGCTCCCTATATTTCTCTCTTGTAGGCTCGCGAGCGTCACTTTCATAGACTGCACCTCTTGTGTGAGCAATTGTTCTCTAGTGGGAGAAGCGGGGATGTATACACGATGATACCCTGTGTCTTCTTCTCCTTGGTTTTCTCGATGGAGTTCATTGATCTTAACCTTAGGCCTCGAATTTTGAACGTTCTTGTTTGCTTCCTTCTGTACATGGGAGGTAAGCAAAGCTAGTTGTCGGCTTAGGTTACTAATTTGTTGTTGGATTGTGGCTTCTTCTTCTAAAGGTTCCTCCTCCTCGTATTGTGGAGGTTCTTCACCCGTCTCATGTTCTATCTTGTTTCTTCGTGGCACTTTGATAAAGGGTATTCTATGCCCCACCACTTTATCATTCCCTACGTAAGAGGTAGAAGCATGTCCGTGCATTAAAATATCTTCCATATTGATAAGGGGACGTTCTTCCTCAGTAGCGTTATTCACAGGTGGTATTGTTTCATTTTCAGTGGGAAATTTGGCCCCTAATTCTATGACCCGTGCCAACACTCTATCTTTGTTTCTGAAAAGAAACTCATCTAGTAAAGTGGGGTCAAAATCAAATTCTGCGTGTGGGGATTCTAATTCATTTCCACTATGATCGACCATCTCTTCTATTTCTTTTTCCACAGAAAACAGTGGTCCTAGATCATGTCCAATGAAGGGGTTTGACCCTTGTCTATTAGAGGTTTCCCAAGCTTGCGCTTGTTGTTCCTCGTATGTCTGTTTCTTTAATCCTAGTCGTGTTTTAGGAGCCATGTTTTCGTGATAGTTTCACTAGGGTAAGTTGTAAATGTGTTCAAAGCTTAGTGACCACCCCTAAGTGAGATGCAAGATGTATTTGTTAAGAGTATGAATAAGTCAACAATGTGAGAATACCAATGTGATAGAGTGATAAATCACCAGTGACACAAGCATTTGGTATCTAAACCTGTTTAAATGAAGTACCTCCTAGACTACGTTTCAAAAAGTAGTTTCGCATCGCAAGATGATTAACAAGATGTTTTCACTTATGCCAAGTTCAAGGGAATGAACAAAACGTAAGTAAATACAAGAAGTCAATGTGACCTCCTAATCAAGATATACTAGGAGCGAGCTCAAACTCGATTAAGACCTATATCTCAAAAAGTGCCAATTACAATTCACGAATGACACAACAATATCACCAAGATATGTTAACCCACTTTAAGAGAAAGTAAGGTATTGATATCAAGGTGCTATTGATATAACATGCACAAATGGTAACACCTAGCACTCTTCAAAATCAAGGTAATAATAGAACCGAACTAAAAATCTCAAAGTATAGCTAGGAATAGTTAAAAATGTGTGCAGCGTAACCTTACAATATAGACATTTATGTCGAGTTTACAAGAAACAAGACGTAAATATCAAAATTGTAGTGATACGATACAAACAAGCTAACTCTTCTAAGGAAGTCCACGGTGATGAACCACGCCTAACTACAATGACGATCTTGACATGGGTATCAAGATCACAATGGCTACCAATGATGTGAATACGCCTCCGCACACTTTAGACATTTAACTTACCCAGCCGCAAACATGGATGGGCGTAAACGGACATAAAAGTGACAGAAACAGTCGATTGGTAACACAAAGGTAGTCACCCTTCTTCTGATCAACAAAGTGTCAAAAGAATGTGAAGGAAGCAAATAAAAAAAATGGGATGAAAAATGCTTGGCTTCACTTCGGCAGAGTTTCGCCTCGCCCTAAGGCAAGTAAAAACTAGGCGAAAGTAACGCGTCACATGTTTCGCAATGAAAATACGGTTCACAACTCAACACTATTTTAGAATGGTCAAAGTGGGCTCCTAGCCAAAGTATATTTTCCTAGGTGGTTCTCTCGTCCTAGGTGCTACAAAGATTATCCACGAGCGGGACGATTTACCCAAAAAGTCACACTGACTAGTTTGGGAGTATCTTGACTTTGCCCCCTTCAAGCACAGTGGGCATCAGATGCATCCAATTGTGTACTTAAAAGGGTCACGTAGGGACAACTTGTAACTCTATCTCACAAAGGAATTACTAGTCAGATAGGTAGTGCGGAGCACTTCCCGTTTCATCCATAAGGTTCCCTCTTGCGTGGACTACTTTGGGGTTCCTGGAACCACCCCCATTGTTGTAGCTTAAGGCGTTATGCCAAAGGGGTTATGTTCCAGTTGAGCGGAGAGGGACGTACCCTTTTCCAAAACCTGCAATACAATGTTTTGAATATGTTGTTCATTTTATCTTTTTTAATTAGATGTGGTTTGCTCGAACACTGTTTGGCAACCTGTATAACAACTGTATTAGTAGTTTTCTGACTTTTGTTTTGATTCCTCCGTTCTTTGGCAAGCGATGGCGTTTTGGTCCTGTATGAAGATTTTTAGTAGTTTTCCATCAAAAGAGAAGGCATCATTTCTGATTCTCCAGATCATCCAAGGACGCAAGAGAAGAGCATACGTGATTGTCTTCAAAAATCCAAAAAGATATCAAAATGGAAAAACACTTTTAATTCAACTATGCCAAGTTAGCCAATTCCCACTCAAATATTCCTAACAACCTCAAAGCATCAAAAGGACTTAAGAATCATTTCTGATTCCCAAGATCACCCCAAGGGATGCGAGGGAAGAGCATACGTGATCTTATTCCTATAAGTAAACAATGCAAAATATTACCTAATCAAATACAAACATGTAAAAATAGCCTGCAAAGACAAATATATGATTAGATAAACCTACAAGAATGTTAGCACATCAACACCTTAATTTCAAAAATACAAAAGGACACATGCGCCCCTTTTTTAGCACCTGCATGCGGGTTAGGGCGTATACGCCACTCTGTGTTGTTTCAGATTACAGTGCACCTGTGCCACCTGAGAGGTGTGTGCGCCACGAAAAATAGCATATGCACCACAAAAATAGTGTATGCGCCACTCTGCGGATTTTTTTGACTTACCATGCACCTGCGCCACCAGAGAGGCGTGTGTGCCACAAAAATAGTGTATGCGCCACTCCCGAAAAAAATAGACAGGAAAACAGACAGAACAACGACGTCACCACTAGAAAAACGTGTGCGCCACCAGAAAAGCATCTGCACTACCGGGAAAACGTGTGCGCCACCACTTTTTGAAATAGCTACAGATTCTGATAGAACATCTGCGTCATCAAAAATGTGTCTACGCCACTAAAACAACATGTGTCACTCTGGTTAGGGCGTGTGCGCCAATCTGACAGGTTTCAGAATGTAGTGAAGGTACAGTACGAAATGACTTTTGTGCCCAGGTTAGTGCATCGGTGCGCTGGTTAGGGTGTGTGCGCCGGGGTTAGCGTGCATGCATGGAGGTCAAAATAGAGTAACAGGTTTTACCAGTGCGCCTGCGCCACTAGAGAGGCGTGTGTGCACCATGAAAACCGCACCTGCGCCCCTAAAAATGTACCTGCGCCAGACCTGCAACCAAAATACGGCAAACAAACACAAGAAAACTCACAATATCTCAAATTTTGACAAGTTAGCTTAAGAATGGAAATAACCCATTAAAATTATGGCTATGAACATGAGGTTACACATATCAAATTAGCAAAAATTCCAAGAAAATGGACATTAATTACTACATGTGTATATCAAAAATTAGCCAAAACAATGAAACTTAAGCTAAAATGCCATGGGACTAAGTGTCCCACTGGGCGTGCCAAATGTGTACAAGTATTATTTTTCCTAAGTTAGATTGAAAGCAAGAACTACCACCTAAAATAGTTCCCTAACCTAGCTAGAAACAAGAAAAGAGTACCATCAAGATGAAGAAATGAACAAGGCCTACACTAGCATCATAACTTTGAAATAATGAAATCAAACATAATGCAAATCAAGAACTCTATTCTTCTAAATTGCCTAATTAAATCAAATGGACCTATGTAGTCCAATGGAAATCAACAATATTGCTTGCTTTGATCCTTCAAGGATGCTTGGGTGTGAGGCTTAGCTCTTCAAGATGGATGATGGAAGGGCTTGAGAATGGCAAAAGGCTTTTAGTGCAAGACTATGTGCTTTCTTTTGCTTTCTCAAGGGAATTAGGTGTAGGTATAAAGGTAGAAGGAGGGCTCCTTATATAGCCCAATGGATAAAGGAAACACTTCATCCCTTTGCATGTGGGATAAAGGTAAAACATGATTAGGAATGGATAAGGTTGCTTTATTAAAGGTAACCTTACTTTAGAAGGGTTTAATTTATGCTTAGCAAGTCATGGGAGTTGGGGGGTGTTTTAATTAATCAAAGGTGATTAACTAATAGGTAGATGTAAGCTTATAGAAGCCAATTAGAGGAATATTAGTACGATTTAGGCTATTAGGAGGGGATTAAATCAATTAAATATTGATTTATTAGTTAAATGAAGTGGAAGGCTAATTAATTAATAATAATTAATTAGTCTAGATAGAAGGGGTAAATAATTAACGGAAGGTCGTTAATTAGGTTGTTAGTTGGATAGGTGACTTAATCAATTAGCGTATTGTAATTAATTAACGACAATAAGAGGGAATATGAGCGCTTTTGACGATATGTCATCGATTTGTGAGAAAGGGGATAATTAGCGCAATTTAAGTATTTTAAATTGCTTGGGCGTAATTATAGGTGTCTACAGTGGCTCCTCGTATTCCATGAGAGCTTAAAAATGTTCACGAGCCATCATCCTCCACAACTCTAGCGACTCCTCTTTGTCCCATGCCCATGAAATTTCCCTTTCCTATGCTTCATTATACTTGATTCATCTTTCCTCTCTCTATGTATCTACCACTAGGTCCACCATCTTTCACCACACTTGCTCTTACCCCTGTGCATGGTGGGGGTTTAGCTAGCCATGGGAAGTCTTTCCAATTCTAGTTCTACCATCAAGATCTTGATTTCTAAAGGGATAACGCGTAAATAATATCCTTTGGGCTCACGTAAAAATTCAAACTCAGCCACCTCTGGGCACGAATATGTAAAAACAATGTATTCCAAGGTATAATTGTGCAATACACTAGCCCACCAATGATTTACAACTCTAGTCCAATCTTCATCTGCATCAAACAAAGTCTGGTAATCTTCTTGCGTCCAAATCCTTTTCCTAGGTCCCCAACTCCTCTTTGATGTGTACGCTGCCAACCACTCATATAATTCTACTAGGAAGAAGCTGAAGAATGTTTCATATAGCTCATGATAAAGATTTTCCTTCACACACTTCTATGCATTGAAATTAGGTCCATTACTATACCTTTGAGAAAAATTATCTTGTTTGTCTTCTACCAACTTTCAATACTATCCAAAGTTGATTGATACACCATCTACATGCAACATCCTAACAGACAGTTTGAAAAGAGGTCCCAAAATGAAACCAAAATGTAGTCTTTATTTATCCACTTCAAATGCTATGTGCATTAACACCTCATTTCGAGAGATTTAAATGCTCACCCAAAGTGCGCAAAGTTACCGGATTTCTCCTTTGTACTTTCTTGTCAAGATGTTAGCATGCATATTCATAATAACCATTATCAAAGTAATCATTCAAGTATAGATCATTACATACATCATATCATGAAACACATATAATAAAGAAATCATAATAGATCATATAAAAATAAATATCAATTGCACCATGTAATCACCATAATCAAACATGTCAATAAACATAATCCATCCACCATAATCCATAATAACAAAAGTCTTACATAACAAAATTTGAATACATGTCGATCAATGTACCAAAACGCTAGAACATGTGCAATCATCAAAAGCCTAGATCATAACAACATACTCTGTTCGTACATCCAAAACTACACACTAACTCAAACTAGTCTCAATACAAGTATATATAGGGTTGGGGACTTTCCCTTCACTACCCATGCACTCTCCTAATAATAGACGTGCCAAAAATAGACTCTATGCATGCTTTCTTACAACTAGAAATAGTCTATCCTATAAATAAATATGATTTAATCCTAATTAATATCCTCCATGTGTGTACTCAATCTGCATGTTTGTTCTCAATAAATAGCCCTTACTTGGCCACCAAGTCATCATGTTCACTTATCTCCTTGCTTGGTTGACACTCCATCGTGATTTTTTATTTTTGGCCTGTATGCTGGAAATTTTTCTAAGTCTTGAGTTCTGTCTATCTGGGTGTGAACCTTCTGCGCGCCACTTCAACTAGTCCATGTGTGCATACACACACCTCCCTTACGTGCCACATTTCTCTATGAAATATCCATACTTAGCCATTTTATCAGTCCAACAGTTTGAAATTTTGATTCCAAAGCATTCTCAATTAGAGCTCAATTTGTATCCTTTTTTACTTGTTTGTAATACTTGAATTTTTTCACTAGTTTAACATATTATTTTTCAAACTTTGTAATCTATAATGAATTTGGAAAGAAAACTAATGTTTATGAATGAGTGATAAGTGTGAATGCTTCATTTTCTCATACCTATCTAGTATAAATAATTAGTCATTGGTTATCTAGCTTATGCTTTCGTGCTCTTAAAGTTCTTTGGAATGCATATAACAACAACAACAACAACAACAAATAATATCATGGTTTAATATTCTAGGATATTAGGTGCCCTATGCTTGGGTATACAATCGTATTATAACATATGGGACTTCCACATACATTCCCTACCCCCTACAGAGTTCATACTTGTAACCTCTCTTTTAAAAGCACAAGTTCTACACCATCAGAAAAAATCAGGTTTACATAAGGCAAAAATTGTGAATATTCTTAAGGTTGTGAGATTGTAAGACTTAAACACATGCCAATATTTCATACATCCAAAGGAAAAAGAGTTGCAAGGGTGAAATAGTGGAAGTTTTTTTAAGAAGATGATTTCACAGATAAATGACAACTGACACAATCTCATGTTGGAAAGCATGTATGACCTTAATAACTAAGAGAAGCTTTCTCCACAGGAAAATATTACAAAAGTGTGACATGTGTATTCATTTCTTGCAAGCATAACTTGAAGGAAAATTACATTATTATAAAAAATTACGATATGTGGTTATATACAAATTATTGACATGCAGCTCCAGGGAAAACCAACAGAGATAGGGAAAAACATTGGTGGCATTAAACAATTTGCAATACCCATGAAGCTCAATGCCACAATATGGAAACACGTGGTAGTGTCACACTTCACATAAATTCAAAGGAATTATCTAGGAAGAATATAAAACTATGGGTAAGTGCACCAAGTTGGGGGGCCAAAAGGGGGTCTTAAGTGGATGCATTTTTCTGAAAAATAAAAAACTTCAACTTGTACAAGTTTTTCAAAATAGTTACACTAAAAATTGGAAGATGTTGTAAAAATATGAATTGTATAATTTTGAGTCTAGTTTCTAAAATAACAAATTTTATTGAAAAAGGATAAGTTTAAGTGGGTCAAATAACTAAAATACCAATAAGTAATCTTGTTTTTGTTAAAAAACATAATAGAGTGACTTTCGTGTCACCCACCATTTTTTGAGCACCATTTAGTATTTTTGAAAACCCTTTGGTAGAAAAATACCTAGGAGCATATAGTTTGTGTTAGAAGTTTTTTTAGATTTTTTTAGCAAGTATTTTTTTAATGATTTTTCTAGTACATAAATTTTATGTTTTGAAAAATAACGGAGCTCCGACCGTGTCCCCACCCCTAACTACCTCAAAAAATATCAAAAATTAGATTTTTTTGGAATATGTATAGAATTGGGCCTAGTTTGTGATAGTATAATTTATTTTTTCAATTTTGATGACCCAAAAAAATATACATGATGAAAGATAAACATATTTAAACTTCAAAAAATAGCTATAAAAAGGCATAGTTAAAAAATAAATATTATGGAAACTTTATATGAGTCAAAAAATTTGAAAAATTACATTTTTAGAAAGAAGAAACTCTTCTCTACGTCATGGTATAATCAGTTTTAAACGAATTGATTGTTTTATGTTGATTTATCATGGATGAAGAGGCATTTTTACATTTTCCTGCAAAAACATGTTGTTTGTTGTGTTTGTGCAGGTCCATGCCTCGGGATTGGGGATCCAAACCGGAACACAAGCCTTGAGGCATGGCTTGGAAAAAGTGAAAATGCAAAATGCATACATGTTATAACGTGTATGCACTATAACGCATACACATTCTTTGTAATATAAACATTGTATATGCTTTTGGCATGCTTCTATTTACAAAAATAAATGTTGAATATTTACAAGTATAAGTTTTTCATTTATTATTATTTATATTTTATTATTTCTTATAATTTAAATTTATTTATGTAAATATAAGAAATTAGGGTCACTCTGCACCTTATGGAATTAGTCTCCCAACTCCATGAGTCATGGTTTAGTAGAGAGTTTTTATCGTATGATCTGGTCAGTATATAGGTAATTTTCAGGATTTCAGCATTCAACCTAAATATTTTAGTGTACAACTTGTAAAATCAAAACCCTAAACCCTAGCCCATAAAATTAAACCCTAAACTGTAAACCTTGAGCCTTAAACCCTAAACCCTAAACCCTAAACCGTGAACCATGATCCCTATACCTTAAAACCTAAACCCTAAACCCTAAGCTATAAATCCTAAACCCTAAACATTCAACCCTTACCTGTGAGCCCTAAACCCTAAGCCTTAATACCTAAACACTGAGTCCTAAGCCCTAAACCCTAAACCCTAAACCATGAACCATGAGGCCTAAATGCTAAACCTTGAACCCTGAACTATAAAAACTAAATCCTAAACCCTAAACCCTAACCCCTAAACCCTAAACCTTAAACACTGAATCCTAAACCCTAAACCCTAATCCTTGAACCCTACACCCTTATCCATGAGCCCTAAAATCTAAACCCTAAACCCTAGACCATAAGCCCTAAACCCTAAACCCTAAACCCCGAGCCCTAAACCATAAACCCTAAACTTTAAGCCTTAAACGTTAAATCCTAAACCTTAAACCATGAACCCTAAACCCTAAACCGTAAACCATAAACCCTAATCCCTAAACACTAAATACTTAACCCTAAACCATAAACCATAAACCTTAAACCCTAAATCCTTAACCCTGATCTGTAAACTCTAACCATAAACAATAAGAATATAAAGGGGTTATCAATCGCCTTGTAAATCTTTCTTGTTTAGTTCTAAATGGGAGTCACCTGGCCTACGACTTAGTGACCTTCCATTCATTGATAATTCCTTATATGATAAACCCATGGATATTTTCAAAATAACCTTAAAAAAGATAGGGGTAGTCATCAATCCTAGTGAAGGGTGTGATGTGATTTCCAAGTAGCTTGAAATTCATATAGATTTGGAGGTCATAACACGAATTTGTAAATATCTCTATCATTATAAATGGAAGCCAAGTAACAGTGTCTCCCTATATCCAAGGATTGAGGACTACTAGGATCTGTGGAAGGATTGGACATTCAAGAATTTGACATTTCCCTCCTTCAAAATATCAACAGATGAAATAAATCAAATTGTGATGACTTTCTCTAAATGTTCTTCCTATGAAGTCGATGAACCCTTTTCAGTTAAATACTCTCTGTCAATTGCTAATAAGAATGGGTAAGACACAGAACATTACAATGAGTGAAATATTTCCCATGCGATGGGCAAAAGAAGATAGATGTATTGGGTAATATGTCTTTACCTTAAGCCCTGGGCCCAAAACCCTAAACCCTAACACCTAAACCCTAAATACTGAGTCCTAAACCCTAAACCTTAAATTCTAAACACTAAACCCTAAACCTGTTAACCCGTAAAATTGGCAAGGGCAATTTTATAGATAACCCTACCGAAAGTTTTGTTCCGGTCCCTCGTCAGGGACTCTTTGCGTTCGGGACGTTGCAAAAATCCTTTCCCGGGAAATCTAGTTTTCCGAACTTAGCCATTTTTGGTCTTTTTTGGTCGGGCGCACATAATGTCTATGCAACATCAAGTTTTGGTGTGCCCCCTTTCAAACCTTTGGCGCATGGTTCGAAGTGTCAACAGGCATTTTGGTGCGCCTCACTATGTTGCACCTTTCTTGCATGTGCCTTCATGTCAACAATACTTTTTTTGCACCATGGCGCATATATTCTTGTGTCAACAACACTTTCGGTGCACCAAGGGCGCACATAACTTTGTGTTGGCAAGTGTTTTGATGCGCCAAAGGGCGCATGCTTTCCGTTGTCGACAACACTTTTGGCGCGCCACTTGAAAAAGTGGTTGGCACATTTATTACCTCCTCACCTATATATAGGCGCATCTGCACTGTCATTTTCATCAGTCAGAATCATGTGATTTTCTCTTCCCTCTGTACCTGTCAGCGCACCTGCCCTGTCGTTTTCGAATCACTTCGTGGACCCGGTTTCACACTTCTCCATTATATAATCCAGGTAGGAGGTCCTCATTTCTTTGTGTGTTTTATGTTTGGTTTTTTGCTGCTTGTTGGTATGAATTGGGTTTAATAAGGCTATGAAACCATGAACTTCCCCCCCCCTTTGTTGTTTCTTCTATTCTTCCACATGCATTTCCCCCTCTTTCTAGATCTGCTGGTAAAGGGGACTCTGTCTTGAAAAGATTGCTTGAAACTCTTTGATTAAGCTTCTTCATCACCCAAAGACATCCTGCAAAAGAAGTTTAAATGCATGTAACCCCTCAAGAGAAAGAATAAAGGCTTGAAAATAAGACACTGTCATTTCCTCTTTTGGCGCATCTACCACCCCTGCAACATGATAAACAGTCGCGCCAATGGCACACATACCATGCCTGTTACATAAAGAACAGATGCGCCCTCAAGGTGCACTTCCCTTGCTTGTTATAATCACTTTTCCTGTGCCCACTTGGCGCACCAAACTCATATGTTGCATTATTAAAACTCGCGCCATTGGCGCACCCTGCATCCATGTAACACCCACTTTATATGCGCCAAGTACAAAACTGTTAAAAAGGCACAGGCACACCCGTTGTTACAACAACATCATGTTATGCAGACCTTCCATGCGCCACACCAAGTTCCCCTGTGGCGCATGAAAAAATGATGTTACACGCATTAAACCTGCGCCCTTTGGCGCATCCTATACCCGTGTAACATGAAAAATATCAGCGCCCTTTATAAAGTGCATACATATGGCGCTGGCGCACTTCTGCTTACAAAAACAACAAATGCAACCTGTAATATCTATGCGCCATGCGCCCTTTGGCGCTGATTTATCCCTTGCAGCAGCCCTTTTCCATGCGCCATATTGTTTAACCCTGTAACCTGCAGTATTCATGCGCCCTGCGCCCTGAGGCCTTTAAATCACTAACTCTTTCTTCTATCAACGCTTTAATGGAAGATCAAACATCTAATATGACTTTCTTGCGTTGGGTTTCACTTCTTCTTCTTGCAGATCAGCAACTGAGTTCAGAGTTACATATGTCAACATCAAGCAAGAAACCGACCAAGTCTAAGGGCAAAGCCAAACTCACGGAAGAAGAGATGAAGTACAAATATCAGAGGGTCAGGATACCTGAGTCCCAAGCAGAATGCGACCTAGATATAAGGGATTCTGAGCTCGGACACATTGACATGGAGGATTTCTGGGCCAGAACCAAAAAGGTTACAAGAAGTACTTGGATGGAAAAACTGATGGGAAGTGCGTTGCATTTTGCTGGGGGGATCCCAGTCAGTGCAGTAAATAATGAATTTATGATGGTGGTGGCCCGCTGTTACAATAAAGACACCAGGTGTGTCGTAAATGAGAAGGGCGAGGTCATAATCAACCTCACTGCCTGAAACTTTGAAATAATGCTCGGCATTCCTCACCACCGGCACTTTGTGGCCGTAAGCCAAGAAGATTGCATCAAGGCTTGGGATGACAATGAGGATCAGTGTATGTAGTTGATGAACGAAGTATACCTGAAGAACAAAAAGGTGGTGACCCGATGGCCACAAGTCATTCATCGCAGTGAATTTTTAGAGGAACTCAGTGATACAATCATGTTCCTGAGCAGAGTATTTGGGCTTCCTGATGCCCATTACTTTCACAAGTGGATGCTGAGATACTTAGAAACAATGAACAAAAATGTGCCCGATCAACACTTTGAGTGGGTGGAGATCATAAGCAGCACAATATCTAAGCAGCTCCAACAACTTACCATAACGGGGAGGTTCTATATGAACTCCTACGTAGTTTATGTCGCGGCCTTAGAAAGAGACTATCCAGCTTTGATGCGGTGCGGGGTTTGGCCCCAGGTTAAAATATACGAATACTATCCAGAGCTGAAGCTGGAAAACAATATTCCACAATTTACAAAGATCAACGACGCCTTCTTCTATGACTTCATCTGCCTTTTGAGGCCAAACATGACTCACGGTCGTACGACCAAGAGCATTGTGAAAGTGACAGAAAAGTGGGGAGCCTTGTTCACACAATTCCCTACCTTCACCTACCTAAGGGCAGCCAACTTCTTGGGAAAACCAACCAAATTGCCAAGGTATGCCGGTCCCAAGCTAATCCTGTTGGAGCTATCAAGACATCTCATTACCTACCACGAGAAGTGCTTAAAGAGGAAGAAGGGTGGAACTCCTTTCCCCCTTATAGTGGGCATGTATACTTGCGTTTCACATCACAAAGCCGGGGAGATGCTTGCAGAGTTGGAATTGCTGAATCTAAAGCACAACTTCCCGTCCAGGCCCACCTTCGACCCAAGGAATTGCCTCCCTAGGGATAAAATCGATCTGATTCATATTCCACAGATCGAGGATATCTATATCGACCTGTACCATGAGGTCGAACTCAGAAGGAAGGACCACTCCCGCTTAGCCTTGGCCAAAATCATCCAGTACGGCGTAGCCATCGTCCCAAAAGGTTATCAAACTGCTGATCAAGAAATTGATCAGGTATATTTGGATACAGGTGGAGATGACTGGCTGTTTGCTGCAATTGACAGGACCAAAGCACCCTAAACGATAGAAGAAAGGGTTAAAGAGACTCTGCGAAGAACAGAGCATTGGTACAAAATGAACGGTCTCATCTACCTCGGAGTTGATTTCACCACATCTCCGTTAGGCAACGCACCTCCTCGGGAAAAAGAGCAGCCAAAGGGCAAAGAGAAAGGAAAAGAAGGTGAATCTAGCTCCACCCAAGAGGAAGCTCCTGAAAGCCCTCCTTCCACTTCACAAGAACGGGTTGTAATCCCAGAAAGCTTAGAAGAAGAAGCAACGGAAGATGTTCCGATAGGCACATCCACTCAGGATGTCACCACTACTATAACTATTGAGGTCCCTTCTGTCCCTTCTCCCTCTCCTCCTTCCCCTCCTCGGGTGACCTAAGTGAACATTCCTTTGGGCGTGTCCTCTCCCCCGTCTTCTACTGTTCCCCCTTCTTCATCATCCATCTTCTCTTCTCTCGCGGAGCTGTCCCCCACCATTTCTTCTCTCATCTCTGAGCTCCCTTCCATTCCTATGTCTTCCTCCCCTGCAGTATCTCTTCCTCCCGCGAGCACTTCTTCGGCTTCCCTCTCAATGCCGCCTCCAAGTGTCTCCACGTTTTTCCCTTCTACTACTGTAGCTGCCCCTTTCTCTATTTATGGTCCTTCTCCCATAAGTCCAGCATGGATCTCCCAGCACCTGAGTCAACAGAAGAGGAAAGTTCCCATCGCACCAATGGACTTCTCCGTGATCCCATCAAAAGGGGCCAAGAAGCAAAATCCCATAACCCGCTTCTCTTAGAGTGCATTAGGGGAGAGAGTGATGGAGATTGCATACCCCAATCCTTTGAAGGATAAGAAGGATTTGTCTTCGACAGATTACACAGTGACTCAAGTCACAACGGGGACATCTTCAGAAAGCCTGCAAGGAGAGGCCCTATCTGTAGTTGACGCCCTTTGCAAAAAGCTCCAGGAAGCAAAGGAAGAGAAAATGCTATTGAAGGAGAAAAATAAACATCTTATCCATGCCTTGTAGAAGATGGGCAGTGCACCTCCCACAACTGCCGCCGAAACTCCTGAGCCTCTGAGTCAGGATAAAATCAATGAATATGCCAAAATCGGCGAGCAGGGCATGGCAGTTTCCGCTTGGAGGAGCCAGATTCTCAAGGACAGTGAAGGAGTAATCGCTAAGTTCACCGGGTGATATCAAAATATCAATCAGACGAACAGAGAACTCCAGGCGATAGCAGGACCTATCTCCAAAGAGCTGGATCATGCCAGGATGCAACACAAGACCTTTCAGAAAATGTTTGACTGTTCAGTCAAAGATCTGGTCAAGTTCGACGTCTTTGGTCACCCCATAGCCCTCAACAAAATCCTTTCTACTCTAGATTATTAGGTTGATCAGCTGGAGTTCATCCTGGAGAAGATCGACAAAGTAAAAGAGGAAGCCTTGGATGCAATGCATCAAATGGAACAGATTGTCTTAAGGATGTCTCCAGGCTTTCTCACTTCTTCTTTCACCTTAAGAAAGGTCTAAGAAACTATTCAGATCTTTAAGGAGATCGTTTCACAGGGGCTGGGACCAGAGGTCACGTTCGACGCGGAATCCATCAATAACCTGTTGGCTTGTCGCAACTTCATTGGGTACCTGATAGAGGTAGAGAATGATTATTCAAAACTCCCAGAAAAGCTCACAGATGAGCGGGGAGACTTACGAAGCTATCAGCGATCGACACAAGGATCCTTCTGAGGATCAACTCCAACCCATGATCAACAATTTCATGGAGTACCGTGCCCAGTTCCATATCTCGTCGCCCGAGCAGCAAAATCAGGATACCCCCTTCCAGCCGCGGGACGATGATGAATAGTTTCTTTCTTCCCAACTTTCTCCTTGTAAAATATTTAAAGTTTGTTGACACAAACGATGACATCATCCATGTTGCACCATGGGATGATGTCATCCACTAAAGTTGTCAAAAGTCAATTAATGGCTTTGTAATCTATTGTAAGATATTTTTGTAATTAAGGGGTTGGTTTTCTTTTTTCTTCTTTTCTTCTCTCCTTCTATATATACTTGAATAATTGTTGTATTCAAGGGGTGGATATCTTTTAGATGAAAAATAGAAGTGAGAAGAAAAGGCTTTGTACTTTTTGTAACAGAAGAAGATATTAATGCACATATTAAGACTTTGTGTTGAATATGTGTGTTATGGGCATCTGATCTTTCTTATGTCAGATCTATGAGTTTATTCTGTTGAATCTATCTCTACTTTTTCGTCATTTATTCATCAGTATTGCTTTATTCGCTTATGCAAGTAGGTTTGGCTCTGTTTACTACCAATCCCACAACATAAACCCTCTGAACCTTCTGCTTTGGAATTCATTTCTTTTCTTCCTTCGGACCTAATCTTTCTTCATCCTCTCTCTCATTCCTTTCTTTTCGCAGTTGGAAACACCCCTACTGGGATGAGATCCCAAACCCCCGAAGGTAGAATATTGTGAGACTTGCACAGATTCCTGCATGTAGAATAGCAATAAACCAGTTTCGCTTTGCTGACTCAAAGAGGGGCTATGCCCTACACACTGTTGGCTTGTCTATCCATAAATCTACCCAAGCGACAGATTTTTAAGCCAACAAAACCCTAAACTATGAAACCTAAACCCTGAACCATGATCTCGAAACCCTAAACCCTAAATCCTAAACCCTAAACACTAAACCCTAAACTTTGAGCCCTAAACCCTAAACCCTGAACCCTAACACCTAAACCATTAACCATGAGCCCTAAACCCTAAACTCTGAGCCCTAAATCCTAAATCTTGAACCATGAGCTATGAACCCTAAACCCTAACCCCCAAACCTTGACCCGAAAAACCTAAACCCTAAACCATACACACTAAATCCTAAACCCTAAACCCTTAGCCCTAAACCCTCAACCTTGAGCCCTAAGCCCTAAACCCTAAACCCTAAACCCTAAAACCCAAACCCTAAATATTGAGCCCTAAAATCTAAACCTTAAACCCTAAATCCTAAACATAGAATCCCCAAACCCTAAACTTTAAACCCTAAACCTTAAATTCTAAACACTAAACCCTAAACCCTAAACTATGAAACCTAAACCCTGAACCCTGAGTCTAAAAACCTAAACCTTAAATACTAAACCCTAAACACTAAACCCTAAACCCTGAGCCATAAACCCTCAACCCCGACCCCTAAACCCTCAACCATGATCCCTAAACCCTAAACCCTGAGCCCTAAACCATAAACCTAAACCCTGAACCATGAGCTCTGAACCCTAAACCCTAAACCGTAAACCATGAGCCAAAAAACATAAAATCTAAACACTAAATCCTAAACCCTAAACCCTTAACCTTAAGCCCTAAACTCTATTCCCTGAACCCTAAAACCCAAACCCTAAATATTGAGCCCTAAAACCTAAACCTTAAACCTTAAACCCTAAACAAAAAATCCCTAAAACCTAAACCTTAAACCCTGAACCTTAAATTCTAAACACTAAACCCTAAACCCTAAACATAATTTTAGTAAGGATCTCATTTTAGTAAGAAGTAGACAAACATCATAAAGCTTATTTGTGGTCACTAAAATGAATTATGGACCAAATTTCAAAATTAGTACCAATTCAAGCAGTGGTATGGCCAAAATCCAATCCAGAAGGTCAAAAACCTACAAAACGACTATATGTTTTCACAAAACAAAGACCAAATACAATATATATGGCTTGAAAGTTGTAGGTCATTACTGAAATTCTTAAAATGAGTAAGTACTGACCAGATTAGATTTTGAAAAACTATCTTCTAGATTATCACTGTCAGAACTACGAGACCACTTCCATTAGGTGCAGAGTGACCCTAATTTCTTATATTTAGTAAAATAAATTTAAAGTATAAGATTTCTTTTATTGTAATAAAAGAAATCTTATACTTCACATTTATTTTACTAAAATATGGCTCCCTCCAACCCCTGCAAACTTCATATAGAGAAAAACATGTACAGGGGCTGGAGAGAACCATATTTTAGTAAAATAAATTTAAAGTATAAGATTTATTTTATTATAATAAAAGAAATCTTATACTTAACATTTATTTTACTAAAATATGGCTCCCTCCAGCCCTTGCAAACTTCATATAGAAAAAATGTGTACACATTTTTTTTTCATAAAAACATGTACGCATTATAATGCGAGCACGTTATAATGCATACGGGTTTTAGGTTCGTGAATTCCCGAGCTTGAAAACATAACGCAATCATGTTTTTGCAAAACCCGATCACGTTTCATTCATTTTTAGGTTTTTGTCCACTTTTTGGCCCCCCAACTTGGTGCACTTATGCCTATAATTATATTTTTTACAAAATGAAAATTATAGGATACAAAATAATTATCTGCAAGGATGGCAGGTGCTAGCTCTCAATACAACAATATACTCATGAATCTTTTGATCTATTTTTGGTAATTTATCGTCAAAATTTGAAGAAGGATTTCTTATGTGGATTATGAGTGACATAAAGCATACCTTGACATAGAGAATACATTTAAAATTATTAATAGAGAAATGGACACACGTGGCATTGTCACATTTCGTGTATCGTTACAAGATTTTTCTTGGAATTCAGATTTTTTTTTTGCAAAACTATACTTCACAAAACTAAAACATTATTGCAAAGGTTAGCAGGTGATAGCTCTAGTATGACATATACTTGCATATATTTTGGTAAAATTTTGGCAATTAGGTGTCTAAATTTAAAGAGTGATTTCTTAAATGCACTTTAGATGACAAAGATGAATATTTGAAAAAGTGTATTGAAAAGTAGAACTCTAAGTTTTATATTTTTTTTAGAAAACTTGCATAGATAGAATCCAATATTAGTAAAATTGGAATCCAATTGTAATTATAATAGAATCCAATATTAGCGAGATAACGAAATCTAATAGTAGCAATAATAGAATCCAATATAAGAAATAATAGAATCCAATCTAGACACTAAATATCTAACATTTCACCAAAATATACAAAAAATAAATTGTTTAATATTTAATAAAATATAATCATTTTTTGAAAAAATTTATCTATCATTATATTAAACAAATTGTTGTGTGTGTGTGTGTGTGCGCGCGCGCGCGTGTGTATTCATTAATCAATTTGAATATATAACCTATTGATGACCCTTCCTTCTTATCGAATCTACTCAAATTTTAAGGATAAAATTAAAGACACGTTTATACCTGAAATTTTAGGACTGTGTCAAACTTATCCATAACATCATATTGAAATTTATGGGACCCTTTATGTACGGTATGTTAGTCAGTCTTTATCTCTGATATAATGGCATTGATCACTAGGCAATGAAAAATAGATTAGTATTTTATATATTTTTTTGATTGAATCTAAGTGTGTCAATTTAAGCATTGGATTACATAGTTTAATGACATCTCTGCCTAAGTTATGGAGGAAACATATAGATTCAAAAATAAAAATTAAGCGAAGAAACTTAAGCTGTGATCACTTTCAGCTAAGCAGCTACGAGTAAGGGGCATCCACACCGACAAAATCACCTAGGGCATGATCTTGGCCTCAACCATTTTGACTCTCCATGTCAGGTATCTCCAGGCCTTAGACTCAACAATATTTGATGTGTGGTGGGCTCATTGAAATCCATACATCAACACCAATAGACCAAGGGCCCTTCGACCATTTTTAATATTTTGACTATATTGTTAATAAAAACCTAACTAGTGATCCTTGTTGTAACATCATGGTAGAATGTTTGAATGCCTATTATTCATATATATGAAATATTAATCTATTTAATATATTGTATTTTTATTGGTGTATTTCCATTTAAAAATTTGCTTAGATGTATATTGTTTATTTGTAGTTAATTGTCTCCTAGGTTACACATAATTTTGTTGAAACGTGATTTTCTTCATCGAGATGAAAGTGCTACTTGCATTACCAATGTCTAAAGATAGAACACGTCCTATGTTCTAGGTGGATTGTTTGATCTGTTAAGGTCATGTAAGGATGGAAAATCCTTATTTGCAACTGCATATTTCCAAAATCACGTTATGGATTAAGAATCAAGATTGATGTATAATTTTTCGATAAGAGAATTTTGAAATCCTTCTTGAAAGTTAAATTGTTTCTTAGTTGGGATGAAGATTGTTTTAGATTAAGTATCTCTTTAAATGGCTATAATATTTAGTTGAGTTTCATCCTCACTAGGAAAATTGAGTCCACGTGTGGAAACTCCGTGAATTAACTCTCTTATATATACATAGAGATGCATACAGATGATGAAAATAGAGTGTTTCGTCATTTTCTTTAAGTTTTTGAATGACGAAACAGATAGGGTTATGGGCTAGGAGGAATACCTATTAAAGGGGTTGGTTGGAGGTTGATGCACGCATTATGACTTCTCGATCCAATGTTGATTGTGAGAGCTTCATTTTGGCTAGGAGGAACTACCTGTAATAGAAAACAAGACCACAAAAGAGAAGTTAAATGATATATGACAGTGGACTACCTAGCGTATGTTAGTTCCGGGAAGTGTGATACTTCCTAGATGGCTGTCAATCCACTGTTTTATAACAAATTAATGCAAGAAATAAGTAAATTCCTACTATAGTTGATATGATTAGGTATCTCATTCAAGTACAATAAGCAAATCCAATCACAACAGGCTAGGCTATAGTTGGATCTAAAGGATGAAGTGACTGTCAAGGTACTGGGACTGGTCAAGGTCTGATTCTGGGTTGTTTAGGTCAATTGATAGGAGGTTGTTTGGCTCTGTTCTTGGGTAGGGTATGAAACACAGAGACCAGCGTCGGTCTTGTATGACCGACGATGGTAATAACAGACGGTGGATTTTCAATAACTCAATATTTCATGGTTTAGGAATTTGTCTGAGACTGACTCGGGGATGGTGAGGAGTGGGTGTAAGTTTGGGGAGGTGTTGGAAATACTTAAAGGTCTCTAACTGTCAGGTATGGGTGATTTTATGGTGTGGGTGAAGGAATGATCAAACTTATATGGAGATAAATGGTGGGGAAGTGAGAGTTCAAGTAGAAACTAATAACAGAGGTAACAGAGCCTACTAGAACGAAAATAGAAGAATGTTGGTTAACAAGATACTTACTATGATGCAGATTTGATGGTTGGATGGAGGTGATGGTTGATATGAGGAATGGTGTTTGGTGCCATGGCAGTGCTTCTTAGAATGCTACCATGTGGGAGAAATGCTTCTAGATTTGTCTGGATAATGGTTCTAGATGCCTGGATGCACGAAAATACCTTGTTTCGCTTGCATGCAGCTCCTCTTTCTCTTCCTTGATCTCCCAATGTGCCAACCTCTCCAACAAGGTTGCTAAGGTGAATAAATGGTAACCGAAGATGGTTCTTTCTTGACCGGTGTCAGTTTAGGTCTGACTGGCGTCGGTTTAGGTGGGATTCCCTAGGTTTACTAAAATGGGCAGATCTTTCTAATTTCTTGGGCCAAGTTGGTTTTTTGTTGCACGGATCAGAATGGAAGCTTCCCTTCTAATGAGTGGGAATGTGGTTAGAGAAATCTTAGGCTATGTGATTTTAGGGTTAGACCAAATCTTAGCTCATTAAGGGAAGTAAGACTTAGTTTTAGTTAGTTATGGGAACATGCCAAGAATAGGTCTAGGGTGAGATGGCTGGGTGAGGTGGAAATTAGGTCAATTAAGGTAATAAAATAATGGATATTGTGAGGATGAGTATTTAATTTAATTAAAATAATTAAATTAATTATTAATGTGGGGTGAAAGGGGGCCATGGTTAGGTGCCCATGTTTAAGTTGGTTATCCGATCAGGGGCTAAGGGGAATGTAACTAAATTTAGGTGTCTACATTTTCCCCTTTTTGTCACGTAGCTTATATTGGTAAGTGATGTTGACAAAAATAAGAAGTGGGTACCCCATGTGTGGGTGAAGGTGATCCCCCTCAAACCAGGAACTGGTGAGGTGGAAGATGGAAGTGGTGAGTCGTTTGATAAAAGGTGGATGTGGTGAAAAGGAGCATAGATGTGGGTGAATGTGGGAAAGGGTAGAGGTCAAAAACAGACAAACAGGTAAATGGGCCAGGGTCAAAGGTAATGGTAGTCAAACACACGTACACGTTATAAACTGCGACACGGCTCTAGGTTGAAGAGCTTGCAAACTCTACATTTTCTAAGGTCGATAGGTTTATCCGAACAAGATTGAAGTGATTCCGGTATCTAAGGTATAGGATATGGTGCAGAAACACAACATAGGTCAGGTGCAGGAACGTTTAGGTATGTTCCGGTACACCAAAGGTTGGGTCAGGATAAACAACAAGACAATAGGCAAGGTAAGGTCATTAGGTCAAACAACACGGGTAACAATGTCACAAGGTATATCAAGCACATGAGTTCATAGGTCACTAACAATGTTTCGGGTCTAGGTAGCTAGGTCACGGTACGGGTAGGGCCAAGGTACGGGTAGAATAACAAGTCCCTAAAGGCAATTAAGGATAGGGATAGGTAATGTAGGCTTGGAGGTAGGTTGTGATAAAGGTGGGTAAGGTCAAATGGTGGCAGGGAAGGGTAAATTGTGGTCGGAAATGGGGAAAGGGTATTGATAGGAGTATGATAGGTAAGCGATGTTGGTCATACTAAACCGGTGATGGGTGAGGTAAACTGACCACGGTTTACTAGGGCACATGACCGATGTCGGTTTAGGTACAACTGATCATGGTGTGCTAGGGCACAGGACCGATGTTGGTCTAGGTATAACCAATGCCGGTCAAGTCGATGTGGGTATATAAAAAGGAAAAATCCATAAAATATGGATTCATTTGTATGTTTTGGATTTTGTGAAAATGACGAGAGCACGAGACTTTTGTGCTGTGTCAAGAGGAAAGTACCTGGGGCTGTACCAAGCTGAGGTGGAGAGATCCAATTAGAGAGGAGAGCTACAGGTAGACGGGTCCACGAGATTAGGTAGAGGGAGGTGATTGGTAGAGAGGTTGGAGGTTGATTTGGACATGGCGGAGGTAGGAGAGGGTTCGAGTGGACCACCAGCACAACGACCAGACATGCCACCACGGAGGTGACGTCAAGAGAAGGTAATATCTAATCCTTTAATTGTTATTTGATATAGGAAGAAGGAAATGTAGAGGGGTAGAGGTAGGGAGGTTAAAATAAGTGAAATTTGTGGTTAAATGAATGAAAGAGGGGGTGGGAAAGGTCAGAGGTAGGGGGAAGAGGGTTGGGGAGGGACTTAGGTGAGGTGTGGGTAGGTTCATAGGGAAAATGGGAAAGAAATTAGGTAAAGGAAATTGGGGTTTTGGGTTTTGGCGCGGTAACAGTGACCGATGCCGGTCAAGGTATGGCTAATGTCCGTCGGTCTTTGTACATCGACATCGGTCAAGTATGAGGGAACCGATGCCGGTTAGAATGGACCGGTGACGGTCAGGAGTAACCGATGCCGGTTAGGGTGAAAGGGATAGAGGTTTAGGAAGGGTAAGGGGAAAGTGGTTAGGGTAAAGAGTGTAAAATAGATAGCGGGTGAGGGGCCGGGAAGAAGGGAGGGGTTGAAGGTCAATGTTGGGTAAAATCAAGTTTTAATAATGTGTGTGATTGGTTAAATGTTGGCTAGGGACCAGCTACGGATGCGGGATAGGGTACCTCCCTTACTCGTGGAGGTATGAGGGAGTGCAATAGCCGATGATTGGTTCCATGTTGCAGAGGTTGGCTTGATTGGGGTCAGACACTACTGGCACGTAGTCTGGGAGTCGAGTTTGATGGTCACTCTCATCAACAGATGGGACTCAGCAACCAATACCTTCCATATGTCGACGAGTGAGATCACAGTCACCCTGGAGGATGTGTACAGGATACTACGGCTACCGATAGTGGGGACACAGGTGTATTCTATCTCCTTAGAGGCATCTGAGGAGTTGATGCTGACCGTGTTTGGCGAGGGGTTGGTAGAGTTGAGATTCCATATCGCCAGTATGAGCTACGGGGATATGTATCGGGCCCATCCAGAGGAGATGAGGCTGGTAGTGTTACTGATGGAGGCAGTCTACTGCTTTGCACTGCCATATGTAGAGGGTGGGAGATTCCCATGATCATTTATGGGAGTTCTGTACGACATGGTGGAGGAATAGGACCCATTTTGCATGGGTTCCCACATTCCTGGTACTGTTATATAGAGAGCTATGGGCTTATGGGTGGCTACAGAGGTTTAGCCTGTGTTGTACTTTCATACTTCATTTCTGGACATATGAGCACATTGTGTGTGTGTGTCTAGTTGGTATGCCCTGGGATGATGTATTCGAATCAGGTTTTGTTCGAGTGGGCTTCAGGTGATGGGTGCTTGTGATTGGGGATAGCCGAGCTGCTAGAGCTACACACGATGTAGCCAATTACAGGTGATTGCTAGAGGGGTTATCTGGCATGGACATAATTTGGAGGCCTTTTGTGGGTTTTTCATCATATGGGTGGATGGTAGAGCAGCTACAGGAGCTATAGTTGCTCCGAAGGATAGAGGGGCGATGTGCAAGAGAGCACGAGATGATACTCGTAGAGAGAGTTAGACGGCAGTTTGGGTTGCTTCAGGATATACCTCCACTCTTCCCACAGTATAGGAGGGATGAAGTGGAGAGGCCTCTACCTCTACCATAGTCGACAGTGCCGACAGGGCAGGAGGATCAGGTGATAGACTGGTAGATTGAAGATGTCAGGGTTACTGATAGATACAAGCAGTGATGGGTCGCACATTTACGAGTAGTACCGCCGAGGCCGAGGCAACTAGATTTAGCCACCATCACAGTGTAGAGGGATGCCTTACAGGGGCAAGTGGTTACCTTGATTACATAGTTGGGGATAGTGCAGGGGCAATTAACAGGCTCAGAGGCACATGTTTCTATTTTGCAGGTACAGGTGGCCACTCTACAAGCCCAGGTAGCGCAAGGAAAGGTACCTACATAGGGTGGAGATGGGGATGGGGTACAGGTGGCCACCCTACAGGCGTATATTATAGGTTTGCAGGGCTAGTTTGCCACTACACAGGCACAGGTTACAGCCCTTCAGGCCCAGATACAGGAAGGGGCGTGACAAGGCCCCTCAGGATAGGCACAGGCATAGGGAGAGGGTTCCTCTTTATAGGTAACCAGCGAGATAGGGTCCTAAGAGACAGGTACAGGAGCCGAGGCCGATGGCACCACCACAGACAAAACCTATAGGTAGGTTAAGGGATGCCTTAAGTGAGGTGAGGTATTATCAGGATCAGCTGATGGCCACAGGGGTAGATTTTCTATTCTATAGGGAGTATAGAGCACAGTTGGCCTCGAGTGAGAGGACCAGGTCACATACCCACAATGTAGAGAGTACAGGGGGGTAGTGAGCCCCAAGAGAGGGTCAGGGAAAGACTACCAATGCACATAGGCCAGCTCTAGGTGAGGGACCATCAGAGGACAGATCGAGGCGAGGTGGAGAGAGGTTAGTAGGGCACCCCACTAGAGGGGAGATAGAGGAGACTGATGAGACAGGGATGGATATTAGGTGGGGTGACGATTAGTCATCATTTATGATTAGTGTATCCATTTTTTAACACATTTTTGATATGTATACCGGCTTGTGTGCCGAATATGATGAGACTACATACAAGAGTTTTTGTTATTTTTGATCATATATCGGCTTACGTGCCAAAGATGGTGAGGTTGAATATGAGATATTTTGAGAGATTGTGATTATTATTTGTATCTATGTTCACATGTATGTGTACACATACTTTCCGATTCATAGATGATGGTATTTATAGTATGAATGGTGTACTTGTTTTAATTTTCATTGCTATATATTTATAGGTGGAAATCAAGTGGATTAGGCATGATAGAGTCAAGTTCGCGTAGGCATGACAGAGTCAGGTCTTGTTTAGGCATGGTGGATTCATGTTTGTTTAGGCATGGTGGAGTCAGGTCTGTTTAGGCATGGTGGATTCAGGTTGGTTTAGGCACGGTGGAGTCAGGTTGATGTAGGCATGGTTGAGTTAGGTCGAGTTAGGTATGATACAGTCAGGTTGATGTAGGCATGGATAATTCATGTTGATGTAGGCATGGTTGCGTTAAGTCAAGTTACACATGATGGAGTCAGGTTGATGTAGGCATGGTTGAGTTAGGTCATCTTAATGTCCAAGTTTTTGGTAATATGAGAGATAAATGTTGTTGTATATACTGGGTATGGTTTTTAATTTCCAAATTTGTGCCATAATGGAAATGTGAAAATGATAAATGGATAAGTTGATTATGTAATAAAAATGTGTATGAGTTGATGCTTATTAGGGTTAATTTCTAGCTATTGATATAGAATGGAAACTAACTAGGATCGAATGTGAATAGAAAAGGGAAAGGGGGGGGGAATTGGTTAGGGTAAAGAGTGGCTGAGCTAACCTCCAAGGGCCCCATGCCCTCAGAGTGCTACGTACATAGTCCCGGTGAAAAGGGACCTCAAGCCGATGTAGTTCTCATGTAAGCTAGGGGAAGATTAGAATGAAGTAGAAGAATGGGTTTGTAAGTGTTATGCATTGTTAAATGTAGGTCATAAGCATGGTTGAGTGTAGGTCACAGGCATGGTTGAGTTCTATTAGAGTAGGTATTTACCTTAGCTCATGTTCACCTAGGTACTTTATTTAACTTTATTGTATTTATCCTCACCCACTTATGTGTGTGGATATTTCTTTTATCTTATTTAGATATTAGGAGATATTATCTGGTTGTTAGGTATAATTCTTTCCTTGATCTATGGTATTGACTAGATCCTTGATGTCTAGTTCTCTCCTAAATCTATGGTCTTGACTAGTTCTTTGATGACTGGTTATTTCCTTGATTTATGGCTTGATCTACGACCTTGACTGGCTCTTAGATTGTTATTCCTTGCCTATATAAGCAAGGCCCATTCTCAATGTATTGCATTGAGTTCCATAATAATATATGATATTGCTGCTCATTTGTTTGCAAAGGTTTTATGTAAAGCTATTATGGTGAATTGCTTTCATCTTATTGATCGTGGTGTTTGATTAACATCTATGTTCTTGGCTTGGTTCAATCTGGTTATCGTTCCTTTCATGGTATCAGAGCAGGAGATTGCTGTTGACATCTGTCTGTAAGTTTTATTTTGCAAATAAATTATTTGTGTATTCATATATTTTGGATTTGGTCGTATTTTGTTGTTGCGTGCATTTTTATGCAAAACAGAACACCCCATTAAAATCCTTAGCCCTTGGTCATATGGTATGGTCATATGAGGGCTTAAAGCTTGTGATTCCTACTAGTAGGTGCTTAACTTCAGCGCACTTTAATTTTATTTGTGTGGTGAATGCAACAACAATTTATTTTGTTTGAGTGGCAACTACAGTAAATAACAGAGAAAAATAGTAAAAAGCTTGTAACTTTTGATCGGTAACTCGGTTTTGAGTGTTGTTTTTTGCAAAAAGCTTGTTTTTTCATGATATTTCCATTCGAGTTATTTAGTTTTAGAATTTTCACTATAATTATAAAGTGCCAAATATGGAGGAGTGTTGTAATCAATTATGGACGTAATCTCGGCTAAGCCCGACATCCTAAATTTTTTGGGAGTTGCAGCTTGTACATATCATGGATTATGAGAATGATATGCTTTTCTCTGAAGTATGTGGACTTCAAGAGGATATTGTAAAATTTGTGGAAGAAAATAGATCGCTTAAGAAGTGAAATTCTCTTCTACAATCACTCATTCATGATAAGGATACAATAATACACTCCCTGCAGAACAAACTTGCTAGCCTACAACGTCACCATCATATTGTTGACAACCATATCCATGCTCCTAGTCCACTTGCAGCTGTTTCTCTTGTACCCACTGACCTTGATCTTCCAGTCTTTGAGCCTGAACCTACTTTTGATGCTTTTAAACCTTTGAGGCTCATTACTGCATGCTCTTCCACATCTGTGCCTATTACAGTACCATATGTTATGTATCATATTTCTACTCAGCTACATGGATTTTTTGATAAGCATACCACTGCATTCAGATCTCGCATGCTCTGTTCTATGGGTCTCACTAGTGGAGTCATTGGCAGACATTCACAGGGTATTGGTTTTCGAGCAGATACTTCATTGGGATCACACATTGATAGAGCTCCTGTTTTTGTTAGCTCAACTCTTTCTGAGGATCATGAGCAACACATGAGTTTTGCACCTTCACTCAGCCTTGAGAAACCTGAGATTTCAGCTGTCAGACGTGATCAACCTAACACACATTTTCATGTTCTTTTGCATGCACCCATTGTGCATTTTGCACCAAGTCATATGCAGGCATTTTCTTCATCCATCTGTGTTGATTTGGGGTGGATATCTGATCACTCGTGGTGGAAACATAGGCATTCGTTGAGAGGACTCTACGGGCATGGCTCCTCCACCATTAGGCCTCTTGCTCCATTTTCTATACCTTATGCATTGTGATGCTTCTTGTTTTGAGCATTTTTCTTTAGCAGGTGTAGTGTATCTCTCTTGTTTGTTGAGATATTTTGTATCTGTATTTTTGACACTTTTGGCATGTTGACAGTATCTCTTATGGGGGATCTATTCTGGTGGAGCCTGGTGTTAGTTTTTCAATGTTCGAGTAGTTGTTTTGAAAACTCATACAGATTTGTAGCGTCACTCCACCCATTTAGCAGTATGGAAGGGTGTGGTGTTGATCTTGCTTCTTCGGGTTTCGTGTCCTTCCCTTGTTACCTTGGCTTTTCTTGGATTGTGACACTCTAGAGTTTGTGTCCTTGCCTTGTTGCTTTGGTTATTGTTCTTGGATCAAGGCACACTTATTTGCAGTAGTAGATCGGATTATGTTTGGTTTTTTTTTTCGCACCTTCGATATCACTCTGTTGACAGTCTCCTTGTATGGAGCTATTCTGGTGAAACTCAGTGTCAGTTGTTTTTGAGTTTTGTGATTGAGCTGTGGATTCAGACCACAGTGCACACTAAACGTCTTCAGCATTGTATGATTTTTTTGAGCCGAGCTTCTTGGGATGCCTTGGAGAGGGTATTTACTCTCTTTACTTTGCTGTTACTGGTTTTGGGTACCTTGCAGTGTCCTTTTTTTCCCAGTTATTGTACATGAGTACCTCATCAGGCCTAGTTTCCGCGACTCATACTGTGGACATGCCACATCTATTTTGGCCTCTAGCTTCACTTGAGGGGGGTGTTAGAGTAGGTATTTACCTTAGCTCATGTTCACCTAGGTAATTTATTTACCTTTATTGTATTTATCCTCACCCACTTATGTGTGTGGATATTTCTTTTATCTTATTTAGATATTATGAGATATTATCTAGTTGTTAGGTATAGTTCTTTCCTTGATCTATGGTATTGACTAGATCCTTGATGTCTAGTTCTCTCCTAAATTTATGGTCTTGACTAGTTCTTTGATGACTGGTTATTTCCTTGATTTATGGCTTGATCTACAACCTTGACTGGTTCTTAGATTGTTATTCCTTGCTTATTTAAGCAAGGCCCATTCTCAATGTATTGCATTGAGTTCCATAATAATATATGATATTGTTGCTCATTTGTTTGCAAAGGTTTTATGTAAAGCTATTATGGTGAATTGCTTTCATCTTATTGATTGTGGTGCTTGATTAGCATCTGTGTTCTTGGCTTGGTTCGATTTGGTTATCGTTCCTTTCAAGTTTAGGTCATAGGCATGGTTAAGTGGTTTTTAAATTTAAGTATCGATAATCTGGTCCTGTATAGTATAATCAATAGGTAATGAGGAAGGTGAATGGTAAGAGGTGGTAAAAGATTCACTTAATTGATAAGAACCCTAATGAGTCGGCCATACATAAGAGAGGCCTAAGAACGTAAGACCCTAGAGGCATTGCATAATGAACCAGTCTAAGGGTGAAGAAAGTTACATAATAAAAAAGTGTCGCGTTTGCAGTAAGTCCCTTGAGTAATGAGGAAATTAGGCTAAAAAGGCAAGGAGGTGAGAATGGGCGGTTTAGCGTAACTTGGTGTACGACAATGTGTCTTTCTGAACAAGAAAATCGGGATCAAGAATAGGCAAGTTCATGACAAATTTCATCTTTTTCTTCATTTGTTTGTTTTTAATAGAGTGATCAATACAAGAAGTCTATATGGGATGAGTATATTATCTCCTTGAGGTCTTTGTGAAGCTTATCAATGTGGGAAGCTTCTCGATATTTTTATTGTATTTGTGAAATAACTATGATATATCCATCCTTCAAGGGATCAGTCTATTTATAGCAGTGGAATTAGAGTGAAGAGATGTCCCTTTTGAGGGGAGTCATCTTTTGTTGGAAGTTTGACTCAAGGATTTGTATCCATTTTTTTGTTTGGACGTTTAAGTCATAGACAAGACTATAGAGGAAGGGTAGGATTTTATTCAGATGACAAAACCATAGTGCACAAGAGTTAACTATGAAAGGGGATGGTTTTGAGTGATGAACAACCATGGGATTCCATCCAGGAGAAGATGAAAAGTATCTATGAGAATCATGCTATGAGTAGAGCCGTTAGTACTCATATTGAAGATAAGGCTAAAATGGTGACGAGTAATCAAATGATTCTTGTTTAGTTATGGATCCTAAAAATGGGTAATAGGGAAGGTGAACAACACTCAAGGGACGAGTGATCAACTGACAGAAAGTGATATAGGACTTGATATCAACAATAGAATGGTCGAAGATGCAAAGTATTAAGGGGCTCAGATTCGGGTTTACCTTCGAGTGAAGACAAATGATAAGCACCTGATCTATAGGCATGGGTAACGATATAGGTCCAAGCCAATTAGGGGTAAATTTGCCCCATTTACTTTTCTCTTCTTTGGTTACATGTTGATTTTCCTTCAGGACGTGGTCACCGACCTGAAAGGTTTGTTCGTCAACACGTTTTCCATAGGCACGTTTGATACGTTTTGGGTAGATTTGGAGATGGATGAGAGCATTGAGGCGGCATTCATCTAATAACTCAAGTTTTATCCCGTAAAATTGATAAGGGAAATTTTACCGATAACCATACCGAAAATTTTGTTCTGATCCCTCGTCAGGGATCCCTTGCGTTCGGAACGTTGTAAAATCCCTTTTCCGGGAAATATGGTTTTCCAAACTTAGTCATTTTTGGTCTTTTGGCTGGGCGCATGGAATGACTATGCAACATCAACTTTTGATGCGCCCCCTTTAAATCCTTTGGCGCATGGTTTCTCGTGTCAACAGACCTTTTGGTGCGCCTTGATATGTTGAGTCTTTCCTGCGTGCGCCATAGGCGCATGCGTCTTAGTGTCAACAATCCTTTTGTTGCGCCACTTTTCGGTGCACCAAAGGCGCACATATTCTTGTGTCGACATCACTTTCGGTGCGCCAAAGGCGCACATAACTTCGTGTTGTCAGGTGCTTTGGTGCGCCAAAGGGCGCATGCTTTCTTATGTCGACAATGCTTTCCATGCGCCACTTCGAAATGTTGGTGGCGCATTTATTACTTCCTCGCCTATATATAGGCGCGTCTGCACTGTCATTATCACAATGCAAATCACGTGATATTTTTCTCTGAGCTTGTCAGCCCTTGCAACCTATCACTTTCATCGTGTTGTGGACCCGTTCTCACGCTTTTTCATCATTTATATCCTAAGGTAAGAGGTTCTTCCCCTTCCCTGTCTTTATGTTTTCTGTTCTTTGGTTTTTTTGGGTGTTGGTATGGTTGCTTGCTGGATGGTTGAATCGAAGTATGATTATGTTTGCTTTCCCCCCCTATGCTGCCTGGTTTCCCGTCTCCCTTTTTCCACCATGATTCCTCTCCTCTTTCCAGATCTGCTGGAAGAGGAAGCTCTGTCCTGAAGTATTGAAGCTTGAAAACCCTTGGTCTAGCTGGACCTCTTCATATCCTACAATGAAACCTGTTATAAAAGCTCAAGCCATTTGATGGAAATCCCTCAGTGAAGAAAGTTCATAGTTGGAAAAGATCAACTGTTTTCTCCATTGGCGCATGAGCACGTCATGCAACATTAAAAACAGTTGCCCCTCGGCGCATCTGTCGCCCCTGCAACATGAAAGATACACTCGCCAATGGCGCACTTTCCCCGCCTGCTACATCATAAAAAGATGCGCCCTCATGGCACACTTCCCTCGCATGCTGCAAATGCTAAAACCATGTGCCCCCTTGGCACATCAAACTCCATGTATGCACCATAAATAATTCCTGCGCCCTTTGGCGCACCCTGCACCCATGTAAGAGCAAGCTTTCATATGCGCCAAGTACTAATCTATAAAGACGCAGGCGTGCATCCTCATCGCAACAACATCATGTTGTGCAGACCCTCCATGCGCTGTGCCAATTTCCCTTAAAGCGCGCACAAAAGCACATGTTACACAAACCATACATGCGCCTTTTACGCACCAAATACCCCCACATGGCGCAGGCGCACTTGTGCGTGTTGACAGTAACATAAGGTCTCCGTGAGCCCTTTAAAAATGCACCATGCAGTGTCTATGCACCATGCGCCTTTTGGCGCTGATTTAACCCTGCAACATTCCTTTTCCTGTGTGCCTTACCTATTTAGCTCTGCAATTTGCAATATCTGTGTGCCATGCGCCCCGAGGCCTTTAAATCACTAACTCTTTCTTCTGTTAAGCATTTCAATGGAAGATCAAATGACTAATGACAACCTTTTTGCATTGGGTCTCACTTCTTCTTCTTGCAGATCAGCAACTAAGCTCAGAAGAACATATGTCAACATCAAGCAAGAGGCCTACCAAATCCAAAGGCAAGGCCAAGCTTACAGAAGAAGAAATGAAATATAAATATCAGAGGGTCAGAATGCCTGACTCCCAGGCTGAGTGCGACCTGGATATCAGAGACTCAGAGTTGGGTCATATTGATATGGAGGAATTCTGGGTCAGGACTCAGAAGGTCACAAGAAGTCCGTGGATGGACAAGCTAATAGGCAGTGCCCTGCACTTCGCTGGAGGAATCCCAGTCAGTGCCATTAACAATGAATTCATGATGGTGGTTGCCCTCTGCTACAACAAAGACACGAGGTGTGTCGTAAATGATCTGAAGGGCGAGGTTGTCATTAACCTCACTGACCATCCATTTGAGATAATGCTCGGCATCCTCATCACCGGCACTTGTGGCAAAAGTCAGCCACTTTGAGATATTGTATGTAAAGCCTGGGACGACAACGAAGATCAGTGCATGCAGTGATGAATGAGGTCTATTTGAAAAACAAAAAGGTAGTGACCCGATGGCCTTCAAATCATTCACCGCAGTGATTTGTTGTGAGGAGCTCAGTGATACCATCACTTTCCTGAGCAGAAGTCTTTGGGCTTCCTGACGCCCACTTTTTCCATAAATGGATGCTGCGGTACTTAGATACAATGAATAAGAATTTGCCCGATCAATTTTGAATGGGCAGAAATTATAAGCAGCACAATCTCTGAGCAGCTTCAACAATTTGTACAACAGGGAGATTCTACATGAATTCCTATGTCTGTTTACGCTGTCAGCATCATCAAGAGATTACCCAGGCTCTTTATGCGGAGTGGGGTTTGGCCTCACCAATCCCAAAATATATGAGTACTACCCAGACCTTGAGGCTGGAGAATAGCATCCCTCAATTTCTCCCTTCGGACGATGCTTTTTCTACCACATCATCTGCCTGTTGAGGCCAAATATGACTTTCGGTTTCACGACCAAGAGCATAGTGGCAGCCACTGAGAAATGGGGGGCCTGTTCACCCAATTTCCCACGTTCACCTATCTGAGGGCTTGCACAACTTCTTGGGAGAGCCAACAATAGACTAGTTTCGAGGTATGCTGACCCAAGTTGATTCTGCTATGAGCTGTCAAGACAGCTGGCTCACCTATCCATGAGAAGTGCCTCAAAAGAAAGAAGGGTGGAACTCCTTTCCCCCCACAGTGGGCAGATATACATGTCTTACCCATCATAAGTGCGGGGACATGTTCCTGAGCTGGAGCTACTTAATTTGAAACATGATTTCCCGGCCAGGCCTACCTTTGACATCCTCAGAAGTGTCTGCCAAGGAACTAAGCTTATGAGGATCCCATCCAGATCCCTCTCTATCGAAAAAATTTACATCGACGTAACTTCATGAGGTTGAGCTCAGGAGAAAGGACCATGATCTTGCTTAGGCCTTCCTAGAAAGTCATCCAATACGGGTAGCAATTGTCCCCAAAGGTGATCCAAACTACGGATTTATGAAGTAGACCAACACTATATAATCAACACAGATGGGGACTAATTGGCCTTTTCCACATCGATAGAACTAAGTCACCTCAGCTCGATTGAGGAAAGGGTCAAGGAGACTCTGCGCTAGAACAGAGCATTGGTGCCGGTGAACTGAGTAATCTACCTCGAGGTTGATTTCACAACATCCCCGTTGGGTCAACGCACCTTTCAATCTAAAAGTAGCCTCAAGGCAAGGGCAAAGGCCTAGAGGGTGAATCCAGCACCACTCATCTAACAGAAGCTTGAGAGTCCTCCTTCCTGCAGCCCTCGAACAGGTCATAACTCTGGTTACGCGAATGAGACCACCAAGTAGAAGAGGATGTTCCAATAGGCCCATCCACTCAGGATGTCGGCACTCCTACAACCAGAGGTCCCTTCTGTCCCTTCTTCTTCTCTTCCTTCCCCTCCTCGAGTGACTCAAGCGACCATCCCTTTGGTCGTGTCCTCTCCCCCTTCTTCTACTATTCCACCCGCTTCTTCGTCTATCTTCTCTTCCCTCGTTGATCTCATCAGATCCCCCTCCATTTCTTCCCTCATCTCTGAGCTCCCTTCCCTTCCTATGTCTTCCTCAGCTATAGTATCCCTTCCTCCCGTGGGCACTTCTTCGGCTGTTCTCTCCATGCCGCCACCACGTGTCTCCACGTTTTTCCCTTCTTCTACTGCAGCTGCCCCCTTCTCTGTTTCCGGCCCTTCTTCCATAAGCTCTAGCCTAGATCTCCCAGCAGTTAAGTCAGCAAAAAAGGAAAGTTCCCATCGCATCCGATGGACTTTTCTGTAATCCCATCTAAGGGGGCAAAGAAGCAGAAGCCCGTCACACGCTTCTCTCAAAGTGCTTCGGGAGAGAGGGTAATGGAGATCGCGTACCCCAATCCCCTCAAGGATAAAAAGGATCTGTCTCCGACAGATTATACTGTGACCCAAGTCACAATGGGGACGTCTTCTGAAAGACTCTAGGGGGAGGCTCCTTTCTGCAGTTGACGCCCTCTGCAAGAAGCTTCAGGAGACAAAGGAAGAGAAAAGGCAATTGAAAGAGCAAAATAAATATCTGCTCCAAGCCTTACAGAAGATGGGTAGTGCACCTCCCACAACTGCCGCCGAGACTCCTGAGCTTCTGAGACAGGAGAAAATTAATGAATATGTAAAGATCGGCAAGCAGGGTATGGCCGTTTCCACTTGGAGGAGCCAGATCCTCAAAGATAGTGAAAAATAATCGCCAAGATCTCTTACTTGTATCTGAACATCAACAAGGCAAATAAAGATCTCCAAGCGTTAGCGGGACCCATATCGGAAGAGCTGGAACATGCTAGACTACAACACGAGACCTTTCAACAAATGTTTGACTGTTCAGTTGAAGATCTGGTCAAGTTCAGCGTCTTCAGCCATCCCAGGGCCCTCAACAAATTCATGTCCACTCTGGATTACCGGGTGGATCAGTTGGAATTTGTCCTTGAAAAGATTGACAAGGTGAAGGAAGCAGCCCTGGACGCGATGCACCAAATGGAACGGATCGTTCTCAACATGTCGCTAGGTTTGCTTACTCCTTCCTTCACTTTAAGAAAAGCCGATGAAACCATCCAGATCTTCAAGGAGATCATTTCTCGAGGGTTGGAGCCAGAGGTCACTATTGACGCAGAGTCTATCAACAACCTGCTGGCTTATCGGGAATTCATTGGGTCCCTCATTGAAGCGGAAAAAGAATATTCCAAACTCCCCGAGAAGCTCATAGACGAGCGGGAGACTTGCGAGGTGATTAGCGAGGGACATAAGGATCCTTCCCAGGATCAACTTGGGCCCATGATCAGCAAGTTCATGGAATACCGCTCTCAATTCCACATCTCGTCGCCTGAGCAGCAACAAAAGCAGTCTACCCCCCTTTCGGCCACAGGATGACGATGACGAATAGCTTCTCTTTCTTCTTTCTCTCTCTCTCTCTCTTCTTCGACTTTCTTTTTGAAATATCTAAAGTATGTTGGCACAAACAATGACATCATCCATGTTGCACCATGGGATGATGTCATCCATCAAGTTGTCAAAAGTCAACATGACTTTGAGATATTTTGTAAATATCTTTGTAAATAAGTGGTTGGCTCCTTTTTGCCTTCTTTTCTCTCCTTCTTCTATAAATACCCCAATACTTGTTGTATTGGGGGGATGAGTGAATATCTTTCAGATGAGAAATAGGAGTGCGGAGAAAAGACTTTGAGCTTTTTGTAACAGAAGGAATTATTAATACAATATTTAGACTTTGTGTTGAATACGTGTATTATTTGCATCAGATCTTTCTTATGTCAGATCTATGTGTTCATTCTGTTAAATCTGCTTCTGTTTTATTGTCATTTATTCATCATCAGTATTGCTTTGCTCGTTTATGCAAGTAGGTTTGGCTCTGTTTACTACCAATCCCAAAACATAAACCTTCTGACCTTTCTGCTTTGGAATTCATTTCTTTTCTTCCTTTGGACCTGCTCTTTCTTCATCTTCTCTTTCTTTCCTTTCTTTTCGCAGTCGGAAAATTGTCACCCTACTGGGATGAGATCCCAAACCCCCGAAGGCATAATTTGTGAGACTTGCACAGATTCCTGCTGGTAGAATAGCAATAAACCTGTTTAACTTTGCTGACTCAAAGAGGGGCTATGCCCTGCACACTTTTGGCTCGTTTATCCATAGATCTTCCCATGAGACAGATTTTCAGACCAACATCAAGTTATGCCAAAATATCTTGGAAAAATTCATCTTCATTGAACATGTATTTTAGTGAGATGCGGAGAGATGGAATCTGGACTTCGAGAGGTAAGACAACCTCGGTACCGTAGACCAGAGAAAAGGGTGTAGCTACAGTTGAAGTGCGTATACTAGTACGATAAGCCTACAAGGCGAAAGGAATGTGAGTATGCCAATCTTTCCCATTATCGGTGACTACCTTCAAAAGAATTTTGTTCAAGGTTTTATTGGTTGATTCGGCTTGACTGTTGGTTTGTGGGTAATAAGGTGATGAGAAACTGAGTTGGATGTCAAAATAATTTGTTTTGTTAACCTCACATAGTTTGCGTAGGGTTTTGTTTTTTAATTGTTTTCCATTATCAGTGATGAGGCAGTGAGGGAAACCAAAATGAAAAATGATGTGATGGTTGATGAATTCACATATTTTCTCAGCTTTTGTAGAAATGAGGGGAATGTCCTCTACCCATTTAGTGTAATATTCGGTAGCAGTTATGATCCATTGGTGGCATTGTGAAGAATGGGGGTTGATCTCACTGACAAGATCCAAACCCCATTGAGAGAAAGGCCAAAGGTCTTTTGCGACCTGTAAGGCATGACTAGGTGTGTGGTGGAGATTAGCATGATGTTGGCATTTCATGCAATGTTTAACGTAATCACAATAGTCACAGTTTAGGTTTGGCCAATAAGAGTCTAGGCAAAGGATGTGTTTTGTGACAGCTAAACCACTAAAGTGGTCTCCAAAAATTGCATTGTGGACTTCCTTAATGGTGTAGGGAATTTCCAAACTCGTAAGGCATCGTAAGAGAATGTTGTCGAAGCCACACTTGTAAATAAGACCACCCATGATGACATAATGGGAGACACTTTTAAGAAATACACGTTTTCCATTACGAGTGTGATCAGTGGGTTAAATGGAAAGGGAAAGATAGTCTACATATTGCTTATACCAAAGGTCACGTGGCTCAGGGGCAACGGTTTCGACGAAGTATACATCACGAGGTAAATAAGAGGGTGATTATAGCCTTGTTGGTTAGATATTTTGTCAAGCCAAAATATGAGGTTCAACCACAGTACATGGGATTAAATCCCTCCTCAAAGATAGGTGAGGCTTCCTGTTTATTACTAATCTAAAACACAGTAGAAATAATATATATGGTATTAACACTAATCTAACCATTGGGGTTGGGATAGAATCCCGAAATCCATATTCATAATAGGTGAAGATATGCTCTTTCAAAATGAAATGGATCGGAAAGGAAATTATTATTATGGAAGAAACACAATGGAAAGGAAATGAGAGGAACGTATTTTCTTTTGAGTAAACACAGAGCACAAAATAATCATATGAGCTTTACATAACAAATGTAATGCTTGAAATGATTAGAACAATCAAGAAGCTAAACAAATAATAGCTTAAGATTATGAACATAAGAACAATATCTTAAGAAAGATACATCTCACAACACAAAGTTTGCAAAATAGTATCAGCTCCTATTCCTCAAATGATTAAAAGAAAACACAAAGTCTTTCTTCTTCACAATAGATCTCAATATTCCAAAAATCTCAACCTTTTGGAATGCATAAGCATTCCTTATTTATAATAAAAGGAGTTGAGAGAAAATAGGATAAATCCTAGAAAATAGTCTTTTTAATGGTAGTCCTATTTTTCTTGACTCTCACACAGGATACCAAGTCAAAATTTGCTTCCTATGTGACGAAACAAAAATGAAAAAGACATGTCAATTTCAGGATTGAAATGACATGCAACATTGTGACTTTTCTATTTCATCATCTTTGTCTTCCTCCAACAAAACCTGCTTGTCCTGAAATTCTTGGAACTTTCAAATTATACCATGCATCTCATTTTCATTAGGCATGGTGGAATGATCACTCAGAACTTCACATGTTTCCTAAGTATCACTTGCATTGTCAGGAAGCTTTTTTAGTCTCTTGTTGAGTTTCCTCAGGGTTTCCAAAGAATGTTCAATTTTCACAAACCTGTCAATAATTTCCAGGCCGAATCCAAAAGTTGGTTCATGCTGAATTGATTCTTGGATCTTCTTGTAAAGATCATAAACAGGCAGAATACCTGAGCTTTCACTCAACACCTTAGTGTAGATCTTGACTAGCTCTTCTTCTATGTCATTCGTGCCATCGACCAATTGATCTCTTGATTCCATCAATTTTCTGAAAGCTTCATTGAGAATCTTTATTCTTAATCTAATGGATTTGGTTAGTTGAAAATGTTTTTCCCCATGTGGAATGATGCCTTCTTTGACTAAGATGTGGGAGGAAACCTGTTTCAACATTTGGAGAGCTTCAAAATTTAACTCTAGGTTCCTGAATTCTACTAAAAATTCATCATCTATTTTCTCTCCATCCTTCTTTATATCCTCTAAGGATTTGTAGACTTCCACGGTGTCCTCAATGACTTCTTTTCCTTGCAGCAGCAGCCTTTGGATCCATTCATCGACCGTTCTCCCCTTCTCATTAATCCTCTCGATCATGGGTACCGATGAGAAATCAAACCTGATAGGAGTAGAGGATGATGGTGTTGACTTAGGAGGCTTTGAGAGATTGAGTAGTAATTTTGTTAGCTGTTGTACTTTCTCTTTTAACTCATCTCTATTTGCCTTAGTTTCCTTTAGCTTCTGGCACAACACATTCATGGCATCTTGTGCGTCCTGCTGTGCTCCCTCCGTTATTAGTTTTCCTAGATCCACCCTTGTGATTTTATAATCTGTGACCATTATATCATCCTTGGTTTTATCAGCCATAGGAGTAGAAATTTCTACAAATTTATGCCCTCAGGCATCCACTAAAATCCTTGAAACTTTTTTGGGTTTCTTGGCCGACTTGGTAGGAGTGACCTTGAGGGAACTGAAATCAAAGGTTAGTAGGGGAACTACCACCTTCCTCTTCCTTGGAGTCTGATCTATTAACCATTTAGGCATATTGGAAGAAGTTTCTCCCATTGTAGGTGTTACGGTCACATCCTCAGGTGGAAGAAGATTAGCATGTGGAGTGGTGACCACTACAAGTGTAGTGTCTGTGAAAATGGAATCTGGGAATGAAGGTGCAGAAGGAGGAGGCATATCCATGGTTAACTGAGGTCTAAGTGGGGAGAGGTGAGAGGCCAGAGAAGATACTATCCATGGATGAGGAACTTGGTGAAGAAATCTGACGCAAGGAAGGTTAAATGGGAGGAGGAAATGATTCTGAAATTAGAGTTTGAGAGATAAGAGGAAGACTTACCTCTCATGAGCTGTCAACCAAAAGAGGAATGGAAGGTTGAACAATCTCTTCTCCTGGAAGGAGGATTTCCTTGTTTTGGTTGTGGAGGTGAATCAAGAATCTCAACTATTTTTGGGAGAGGGGCCACTGGTGTAGTTACTTGATCTTCTCCCTTTCTGACCAAACTTAACCTTTATTGGCCTCTTGGAAGGGTTCTTATCCTTTTCCTTTTTTCCCTTGGAGGGTCCCACTTCCAAAGTATCTAGTTTTAAAAACTCCCTTCTTTATAACTCATTCCCCAAGAAATGAGCCACGCCTTAGTACGGGAAAAAATTTGAGCATCTCTCCTCGCAATAGAAGCTTTCTCAGCAATGGACCAATCAATGGTTGGGAATACATATCGGTCTTCATTTAACCCATCATACGAGGCGTCAAGGACACTTTCATTATCCATGGTGCCCTCTGGGACGTCAGATAAATCTAGCATCTGGATTTCTTCAATAGTTAACCTACTATTTTCCTTTCTTCGGATGGCAACTTCATCCCGAAGATCAACCCAAATATATTCTATGTTGGGAACATGTAGATATAAAGTCCCGTACAATTTAAGGACTCCTCGGAAATCAAATCCATCTCTGTGCTTCATGTGCTTCTTTGACTTGTCTTAAAGCTCGTGCACCACATTTTTAGCTTTAACCACTGTCAAGCATGTGTACCTTCGAATGGAAATAGGGAAGGATACAGCAGCCTTGTGTTTACTTTGTTGGAATTTGTGGAAATCCAACAATTTTCTTACCAACTCCATTAGGATTAGCTTATCACCTAGGAATCTGGGCAATCAGAAAGGATCACCCGAGGTACATGACCACCCGAAGGTATGTGAACTTCTTGAACTTCAAGAAGATACAACCCCATTTTGATACTTCGGCCCATGCCTCATCAGAGACTCTTCTCTTTCTTAAGTCAGGGTTCAACATGCAGATGTTCTCATAAAAGAAGGCATCATTCACTCTTCTTGAATTGATCCTCGGACCCCTTCATTGTCAACTGAGGGAAATACCGATATATATGTTCGGTTGACTTACTTCCCTTCATGTCCAACCCTGGATAATTCCTCATGCCGTCTACTACATAGGTGACATATGATGACATATAAAACTTGTCAGTAGTCAAGACTGTCTTCATCTGGGAATCAATCTCATTACTTATAATACTGCTCCAATCAATCCCTTATTCGTTCTTCTTTATAAGGACCATGAATTGATACATCCACCCGTGAAAGTATCTTGACTCAGGCAGTCCAAATACTCAACTCAACAGGGTGATGATGTCATTGATTTCAAGGATGAAATCACTCCTGGGGAAAAACTTGGGAAACCTAGAGACAGCTGGCTTGGCCTTGATCAAGAAATTTTTATTCACATGCCTGATGCAATCTTCTTGATCTTTGTCCCAGGATTTCTATGCTGACTTAAGATCTCAAATCGACATATTCCTCAAAGTTGGGTAATCTTAAGAGGTCATCAAAGTAACCTCCGTCCAACTTCACTATGGTTTCTCCTACCTGATTTTTCACTAAGCGGGAATCTGAGTCATAATTGGAAGTGCAGGCCAAAATGAACTCGGGGCATTGAGCAGACATTGGGAATCCTTGTTAGAGTAGGTATTTACCTTAGCTCATGTTCACCTAGGTACATTATTTACCTTTATTGTATTCATCCTCACCCACTTATGTGTGTGGATATTTATTTTATCTTATTTAGATATTAGGATATATTATCTAGTTGTTAGGTATAGTTCTTTCCTTGATCTATGGTATTGACTAGATCATTGATGTCTAGTTCTCTCCTAAATCTATGGTCTTGACTAGTTATTTCCTTGATTTATGGCTTGATCTATGACCTTAACTAGTTCTTAGATTGTTATTCCTTGCCTATATAAACAAGGCCCATTCTCATTATATTTCATTGAGTTCCATAATAATATATGATATTATTTATCATTTGTTTACAAAGGTTTTATGTAAAGTTATTCTGGTGAATTTCTTTCATCTTATTGATCGTAGGTGTTTTTTTAGCATCTATGTTCTTGGCTTGGTACGATCTGGTTATCGTTCCCTTTCATGGTATAAAAGCTACATGACTTGCCGTCACACCAAAAACTCAATTTTTATGGTGGAGAGGGATCTCATTATGTTAAACAGCTGCTACGCCAATACCCTCCTGCACGATGGAGTCGGGTATACATCCAATCAGGCCCAACAACATTAGGAGGAAGTGACACCGAGAATTTTCGGAGAGGTCACCCATCTCAGAACTACTCTAGGGGTGGAACGCTTAACTGCCTGGTATCAGAGCTCTGTGTATGTTGATAGTATCTCTTATGGGGGATCTATTCTGGTGCATTCCAGTGTTAGTTTGTCAGTGTTCGAGTAGTTTTTTTGACAAACTCATATAGATTTGTAGCGTCACTCCACCCATTCAACAGTATGGGAGGGTGTGGTGTTGATCCTGCTTCTTCGGGTTTTGTGTCCTTGCCTTGTTACCTTGGCTTTTGTTGGATCGTGACACTATGGAGTTTGTGTCCTTGCCTTGTTGCTTTGGTTTTTGTTCTTGGATCGTGGCACACTTATTTGTAGAAGTTTATCGAAATATGTTTGGTGTTTTTTTTTACACTTTCGACATCACTCCGTTGACAATGGACATGCCACTTATATTTTGGATCCTAGCTTCACTTGAGGGGGGGGTGTTAGAGTAGGTATTTACCTTAGCTCATGTTCACCTAGGTACATTATTTACCTTTATTGTATTTATCCTCACCCACTTATGTGTGTGGATATTTCTTTTATCTTATTTAGATATTAGGAGATATTATCTAGTTGCTAGGTATAGTTCTTTCCTTGATCTATGGTATTGACTAGTTCTTTCCTTGATCTATGGTATTGAATAGATCATTGATGTCTAGTTCTCTCCTAAATCTATGGTCTTGACTAGTTCTTTGATGACTAGTTATTTCCTTGATTTATGGCTTGATCTACGACCTTGTCTGGTTCTTAGATTGTTATTCCTTTCCTATATAAGAAAGGCCCATTATCATTGTATTACATTGAGTTCCATAATAATATATGATATTGTTTCTTATTTGTTTGCAAAGGTTTTATGTAAAGTTATTCTGGCAAATTGCTTTCATCTTATTGATCGTGGTGTTTGATTATCATATATGTTCTTGGCTTGGTACGATCTGGTTATCGTTCATTTCACTATGATGACTGTTTATCAAAGCAGAGAGAGTACAGAGACTCACATGAAATCTAACAACAAAGAAAATGAAATAAGGTTTCTTTTAGGCAATTTAACCAAAAGAACAGAAAACCAATGTCAGTTAAGAAAAACAGATTCCAGTCAAGGGAAATTTTTACATAGTCCTTAGCCCTTGGTCATATGGTATGGTAATATGAGGGCTTAAAACTTGTGATGCCTAGTAGGTGATTAAAATTCAGTCCCATTTTTTAAAAAGCCTTGATAATCACTTATGGAGGAGTGTTGTAATCAATTGTGGATGCAATTTAGGTTGAGTCCGACGTCCTAAATTTTTAGGAGTTATAGTTTGTACCTATCATGGATTTTGAGAATGATATGCTTTTCTCTCAAGTATGTGGACTTCAAGGGGATATTGTAAAATTTTTGGAAGAAAATAGATCACTCAAGAAGTGAAATTCTCTTCTACAATCACTCATTTATGATAAGAATACAATAATACACTTCCTGCAGAACAACCTTGCTAGCCTACAACATCACCATCATATTGTGGACAACCATATCCATGCTCCTAGTCCACTTGCAGCTATTGCTCCTGAACCCACTGACATTGATCTGTCAGTCTTTGAGTCTGTTCCTGCTATTGATGCTCATACACCTATGAAGCTTGTTACTGCATGCTCTTCCACATCTGTGCCTATTACAGTTCCACATGTTGTGTATCGTACTTCTGCTGAGCTGCATGGATTTTTTAAGAATCATACCACTGCATTCAGTTCTCGCATGCTCCGTTCTATGGGTCTCACTAGCGGAGTCATTGGCAGACATTCATAGGGTATTGTTTCCTCTCTTCCACATGTTAAGTGGAATTCTCGCCATGACATTGGTTTTCATGCAGATACTTCATTGGGATCACACATTGATAGAGCTCCTTTGTTTGTTCGCTCGACTCTTTTTTAGGATCATGAGCAACACATGAGTTCTACATCTTCACTCAGGCTTGAGAAACCTGATATTTTAGCTGTCAGACATGGTCAACCTGACACACATTTTGCTATTCTTTTGCATGCACCCATTGTGCATTTTGAACCAAGTCATATGCAGGCATCTTCTTCATCCATCTGTGTTTATTTGGGGTGGATATCTAATCACTCGTGGAGGCAACATAGGCATTCGTTGAGAGGACTCTATAGGCATGGCTCCTCCACCATTAGGCCTCTTGCTCCAATTTCTATACCTTATGCATTGTGATGCTTCTTGTTTTGAGCATTTTTCTTTAGCAGGTGTAGTGTATCTCTTTTGTTTGTTGAGAGATTTTGTATCTGTACTTTCGACACTTTTGGCATGTTGATAGTATCTCTTGTGGGGGATCTATTCTGGTGAAGTCCAGTGTTATTTTGTCAGTGTTCGAGTAGTTGATTTTGGGCAACTCATACAGATTTGTAGCATCACTCCACCCATTCAGCAGTATGGGAGGGTGTGGTGTTGATCCTGCTTCTTCGGGTTTTGTGTCCTTGCCTTGTTACCTTGGCTTTTCTTGGATCATGACACTCTAGAGTTTATGTCCTTGCCTTGTTGCTTTGGTTATTATTCTTGGATCGTTGCACACCTATTTACAGCAGTTGATTGAATTATGTTTGATGTTTTTTTACACTTTCGACATCACTCCGTTGACAGTCTCCTTGTATGGAGCTATTCTGGTGGAGCCCAGTGTCAGTTGTTTTTGAGTTTTGGGATCAAGCAGTGGATTCAGACCATAGTGCACGCCAAAATTCTTCAACATTGTATGAGTTTTTTGAGTCGATCTTCTTGGGATGCCTTGGAGCGGGTCTTTACTCTCTTTACTTTGTTATTACTAGTTTTGGGTACCTTGTGATGTCCCTTTTTTCCAGTTATTGTACATGAGTACCTCATCAGGCCTAGTTTCCGGGACTCATACTGGGGACATGCCACTTCTATTTTGGCCCCTAGCTTCACTTGAGGGGGAGTGTTAGAGTAGGTATTTACCTTATCTCATGTTCACCTAGGTACTTTATTTACCTTTATTATATTTATCCACACCTACTTATGTGTGTGGATATTTATTTTATCTTATTTAGATATTAGGAGATATTATCTAGTTGTTAGGTATAGTTTTTTCTTTGATCTATGGTATTGACTAGTTCTTTCCTTGATCTATGGTATTGACTAGATCCTTGATGTCTAGTTCTCTCCTAAATCTATGGTCTTGACTAGTTCTTTGATGACTAGTTATTTCCTTGATTTATGGCTTGATCTACGACCTTGATTGGTTCTTAGATTATTATTCCTTGCCTATTTAAGCAAGGCCCATTCTAAATGTATTGCATTGAGTTCCATAATAATATATGATATTGTTTCTCATTTGTTTGCAAAGGTTTTATGTAAAGTTATTCTGGCGATTTTCTTTCATCTTATTGATCTTGGTGTTTGATTAGCATTTATGTTCTTGGATTGGTACGATCTGGTTATCGTTCCTTTTAGTATGATGATTGTTTATCAAAGAAGAGAGAGTACAGAGACTCACAGGAAATCTGACAACAAAGAAAATGAAATAAGGTTTCTTTTAGGCAATTTAACCCAAAAGAACAGAAAACCAATGTCGATTAAGAAAAAAAGATGCCAGTCAGGGGTAACCGATGCCGGTTGCTATGAAAATTTGAAAGATGTAAAAAAATGGATTGTTGTGAATGTTAGTGAGATAAATAATCAACCCAAAATTCTGGTGATGATGTAATGAATCCTTGACACACTCAGAAGAAGTTAGAATACTCCAACTGTGATTGTGGAGTGTGTAAGGAAACAAAATGAAAAAAAATAATGGAGAAGCGTATCCTCACACCTCAAAATGCATGTCAATAAAACATTAAAATCATGTACCTAACAAGTGATTTTTAATGTGTTGAGCTTATGCTATTTAGAAGACTGACTCATGAATTTAGAATATATTTTTTGGTGAGGAAGGCTTCCTACGAAGAAGGATATCTAAAAGGAGAGGTTTCAGATATGTTATGGCGGGGGTGGGTCGTCTTCTGAGGTAATGACTTGACAGAAGCAAAGAGCTGGGGAGTACCTACCTATCGGATCGTGTGATCGCTGACAAGCATTCCCAGGCAAGATGTTGTTTAAGAAAGATGTGTATATATTAATTTTGTGTAAGTTTGGTACGACAGAGAGAGAGAGAGAGAGAATGTGCTTTCTATGATTCTTTGTGTCAACCATCAGCTGGGCATGACTTCCATCATATAGGTTGCCCTCATTTTAACATGAGCTAAATTCAGCAAATCAGAATGTAATGCAACCAATTTAAGCCCAAATCGAAAATATTACGTTCGATGAAGAAAATGATGAATATGAGGGGGTATGCTCGTTCACTAAATGCATAAATCAAGAAAGAAGAATGATTCCTTTTAAATGCACCAAGAGAAATGTTTCTTTTAGAGAAATTAGAAAGAAGAGAGGATTTATAGGGAAGAAAATTACTTTGTAAGCCTTTTGAAGGGAAACAAACACACAACTTTCTCCTAGAAGTGAAGAAAATGCAATAGAACCCCTGATGGCTCCCATCAGGCGTGCCAAAATGTTTCACCATTTTCTTTACGTTTTTGAATGACAGAACAGATAGGGTTATGGGCTAGGAGGAATACCTATTAAATGGGTTGGTTGGAGGTTAATGCACATGTTCTAACTTCTTAATCCAATGTCGATTGTGAGAGATTCATTTTGGCTAGGAGGAACTACCTGTAATAGAAAACAAGACCAGAAAAGAGAAGTTAAATGATATATGACAGTGGACTGCCTAGCGTATGCTAGTTCTAGGAAGTGTGATACTTCCTAGATGGTTATCAATCCACTATTTTAAAACAAATTAATGCGAGAAATAAGTAAAGTCCTATTGTATTTGATATGATTTAGGTATCTCATTCAAGTACAATAATAAAATCCAATCACAACAGGCTAGGCTATAGTTGGACCTAAAGGATGAAGTGATTGTCAAGGTACTGGGACTGGTTAGGGTCTGATTTTGGGTTGTTTAGGTCAATTGGTAGGAGGTTTTTTGGCTTTGTTCTTGGGTAGGGTATGAAACACAGAGACCAACATCCGTCTTGTATGACCGACGATGGTTTAGTAATAACTGACGACAGTTACTGCAGATTTTCAATAACTCAATATTTCATGGTTTAGGGATTTGTCTGAGACTGACTCGGGGATGGTGAGGAGTGGGTGTACATCTAGGGAGGTGTTGGAAATAATCAGAGGTGTCTAAGTGTCAGGTATGGGTGATATTATGGTGTGGGTGAAGGAATGATCAAACTTGTATGGAGATAAATGGTGGGGAAGTGAGAGTTCAAGTAGAAACTAATAACAAAGGTAGAAAAGGCTACTAGAATGAAAATAGAAGAATGTTGGTTAACAAGATACTTAATGTGATGCAAGTTAGATGGCTGGATTGAGGTGATGGTTGATCAGAGGAATGGTGTTTGGTGCCATGACAGTGCTTCTCGAAATGCTACCGTGGGTGCAATGCTTCTAGATTTGTCTGGATAATGGTTCTGGATGCCTGGATGCACGAAAAGACCTTGGTTCCACTTGCATGCAGCTCCTCTTTCTCTTCCTTGATCTCTCAATGTGCCAACTGGTCTAAAAAGGTTGCTAAGGTGAATAAATGGTAACCAACGATGGTTCCGTCTTGACCGACATCGGTTTAGGTCTGACTCGCATCGGTTAGGCAGGATTCCCTAGGTTTACTAAAATGGGTAGATCTTTCTAATTTCTTGGGCCAATTTGGTTTATTATTGTGGATCAGAATAGAAGCTTCCCTTCTAATGAGCGGGAATGTGGTTAGAGAGATCTTAGGCATGTGCTTTTAGGGTTAGACCAAATCTTAGCTCATTAAGGCAAGTAAGACTTAGTTGTAGTTAGTTATGGGAACATGCCAAGAATAGGTCTAGGGTGAGATGGTTGGGTGAGGTGTATAGGTGAGGTGGAAATTATGTCAATTAAGGTAATAAAATAATGGATATTGAGATGATGGGTATTTAATTTAATTAAATTAATTATTAATGTGGGGTAAAAGGGGGCCATGGTAGGTGCCCATGTTTAATTTGGTTATCCGATCAGGGGCTAAGGGGAATGTAGCTAAATTTAGGTGTCTACACTAAGCTATCTAGCTAGAATGGAGTGTCTAAAGAGGGACTAAGGTTCCTATGGGTTCTCTGGTCTGCAAAATGAGCTCCCTAGTTTGTGCAATAGGCCCAAAAATGAGTTTTACTGGTTTAGTATATGGTCCAACACCCTCATTGTTTGTCGTACCAAGTTTTCTAGTCTACATTAGGTGTCACTAATAATCCCCAAAGAAAGACCTGTAAAACCCTAAACAAGCATCAATCCCTAAAAAAGAAAAATGCATATGATAGGTTCAGACTGAACTCAACTGCCACAATGGTGAACTTACTAATTGAGTGTTGCACTACATTCTAAACCCAAATGTAGTTCTCTTTGTGTGTGTATGAAACATGCCCTACGTTTTTCTTGTGTTAGTCATAATTTGTGAAATAGCGAGGTAACTATGTGTAGAAAAATGTAATAAATGGTGGATGGAATAGCATTAACTTCCCTCCTATGTTTTTGTGATGTAGATGAATCATATGTGTCCCAAGTGATGGAGCTAAGTGAATGCAAATGATCTCTAAATACTTTACATGAATGCAACCCTAGGTGGATAATAGTAGTGACTAGTGCTTGGTCCCTCATTATGGTCTCATAACTTTATACTTATAAGATTCTCTTGATATAATTTCTTAACTAACCCCGAAATGGCCGACCACCAAAAAATAAGAAATTAAAATGGCTAGAAAGTTTCCAAAATGTGGCGGGAAAGTTCAAAAAGGATCGGGGTGCCCCAGGTAAGACCAGGGAGTTCATGGGCACCCCAGTACTAGCTTGGGTGACCCAGTCAAAGCTAAAATGATAGAAGATGACGAAAAACTTATTGGGCATGTGTGTGATGGAGATCGGGCATGATGATAGAAATCAAATAAAAATGTCCAAGAGACCAGAGTTAATTAGTACTTTCTTCACTCAAAAACCTTATAAATAGTAGTATGAGACCAAGACTAAATATTACCCAAGGTGCGTGATTTTTTGTCTACATTTTCCCCCACTTTATGTGTAATCTATGCAGACAGTGTAAGAGTTACCAAGAAAATTAATGTAAACACGCCATAAGATAAGGAAAGCCACACAAAGTGGGATGCAAACATGGAACATCACTCATGATGTTGCAAGACACATAAGGCCATCATGGCTACATACAACAAACAAGTGTGCACACCAAACATAGGGCAAGGACCACATACAATAGCAAACAATAGAAGATAAGTACAAACAACAGATAACCATGGAGGTAAGTAATCATGTAAACAAATACTGCATATGAAGCACCCGTTAGCATGTTATAAAGATAAATAGTATGTCTAAAGCATGTATAACCAAATAATGTAAAGTGATAAGTACAAAATGAAACAATAGCACCTGTGAGAGACAAATGTGGATGCCCCCAATGACCAATATAGAAAAGGTAAAAGGTGATCATTTGTGCTACGTGCAAAATATCAATACCTGTGATCACAACTAAACAAAGGCGTGAACGTACATGTGTGGGTGGTATAGATAAATGACATACAAGAGATATAAATAGCATGTGTAACAAGATGACCATATACAAGAAAGAGTAAGAAAAATTAAATGCAACCAAGATATGCAATATGTTGTGGATGGATGGAATGTAATGCAAGATGGAGTGATAGGAGCCACGTGCCCTCTGAGTGGATGGAAATGTATACAGTGAGGTTCATTTTATTTTTCCCCTCAGTAGTCAAGACTGAACCGTAAATGAGAGTGTGTCATTAGGAAATAGTCGAAGTGTGTGTTGTGTCTAGCGTGTTGTGATGAGTGTAGTGATGATATGCGACATATAAAATAGATGTGCATGAACATTATATCCTAAGCATATATCATGACATGATGAAAATTAGGAGTGATGATTTATCCCTAAGTACATATTAGTACAAGATGAATAGAATAAGTGACAATTTAACCTATAACTTGTGTCACTAAAAGATGAAAAGTAGGAGTGTTGAATTAGCCTAAAGTGTATATCACTACAAGATGACAGAACAAGTGACAATTTATCCTATAGCATGTGTCACTATCATAGAAGTGTTGCATGATGAAAGGTAAAATAGTAAAACCGTGATGAGTGTAAGGCCCGTTTGATTTGTAAACCCTTGGTAGTTGAGTATCAACCAAGGAACTAAAGTACGTCATATGGTAGTGAGTGTAATGAGTGGAAAAATGATGAAGTATATGTAATCAAAAGAGATGACCAAATGGTGTATATGATGAATATATAATGTGTAGTATGTGTTATTCATATTTCCCCCCCCCCCCCCGGAAAAATTGATCAGCCACGACCCTACACAAGAAGAATCCAGAGAATTCACGTTTAAATCCTACAATCAGACAACAGAGGAACTCTATAATCGAGTTGCAAGGCCTGCGAAAGATCAAACGACCCTGTGCAAGAATAAATTCAAGAAAAAACTCTATCGAGTGAACCCATGCTTCAAATCCAGAAAATAGATTATAGGTAGGCTCAAAAATGGAATAGTAGGGTCGGGGTAGGAGGTTGAGCAGCATCAAAAGAACCAGAGGATCAAAAGAAAACAAACGGCAAAGATTCAAAGTCTTCGGGCTTCACAAATGGTTCAAAACGGGCCCAAAAATGACTAAGTATGGAGGAGACAAGTAGCGGAAGCTACCAAGTGTCCAAATGACGCACCTCCAAAGATTAAATCCAAAGGGCTAGACTCAAACTTGCACCAAGCTTCCACGCATCCAGAGCCCCAAAAAGTTGAAGCGGTCGTTAAAAATTCTTTGACTTAGTCAAGGGTACCCAGTGTCTTAACGATGCACATTCAAAAGCGAGATCCAAGCTAGAGCCTCAAGCTTGCACCAGCTCTCCACGTAGCAAATGGTTAACAGAGGTCAAAAACAAGAGTGGGCCCAAAACGACTAACTATAGAGTGCAGGCAGAAGGCGTCAAGTGTCAACACGACGCTCCTTCAAAGATAAAATCCTGAGTGAGTTTTCAAATGAGTGTGGGCCTTCCATGTGTCTCAGAGTCCAAAAAGGGAAAGATTCAAGGGTTGAATAGTCAAAGTATTGAGACAGGCCAGCGGAGGGTGCCAAGTGTCAACAACGGCGCCATTTCATAGGTAAAAGTTTGGGGTGGGTTTCCAAACAAGAGCGTCAGGCGGCCAAGTGTCTAAGGTCAGACTTTTGGCTCCGCTAAGCAAAGAGACTCAAGAAAAATACAAAGAATCCCAAGGATCTTGTGGAAGCTGCCACATGTCATCCTGATGTGATTTAAAAAGAGAAAGGTAGGGGCTAAATATCCAGGGTGCGCGAGGTTGTACATGGACCCAATACGACAAACTCTTAAAAATATTGCGCGCTCGCAACCTAAATATTCAAATGGCCATATCTTTTGACTGGAGACTCAGATTTGGGTGAGAGAGGACTTTTTGGAAATGTATCGACACCCTCTATGCAACATGGAAACATAAAATATCATTCTTAACTAGGATTTTGTGGGTGAAAAATGGGGAAAAATGTCTTCTAGACCATTAATACAAAGCCCGATTTCTCCAACTACTAGATCTGATTCGATTTGATCCACCGGGGGAACCAAACACGATAGATTTGGGGTGGATTTGAGAAAGGCATTGATTGATAGTGGTTGAGATTTCAAAGTAGGATTCAATGCGTATCTCTAGGTGGTTGAAGTAGGATTCAAATTCTTCCCCTTCTCTCTCTCTCTTATTCTTCCTATATATTGTAATGAGAGGGGCATATTCAAAAGGTTGCTCATTGTTTCTCCACTGTCCCCCATATCTCTTTCTTCATTAGGGTAGAATGTACGGAGTCTAAGCCTCCTCCCATGGATCTGTAATGGCATTTTATTGCCTCTTGCCCACTAAGGATGTACTGTGTAACATTTTAGAGCAATAGAATCTGTTTCGTGATGTATCTGTCCATCCTTGGATTATTTTGTTGTCTCTTCTTACCTCTCATTGTTGCAGGGTATTTTGTGCATACTCTGATGTTCATTGTAGGTCCTAGGAGCTATGCTTAATGGGTTTCAAAGTGGTGTCTATTTGTAAAATCTATCTTTGGTCTGTGGTGTATTCTTTTCCACCCTCTCCTCTTCTTATATCTCCCCACTTCAGGTGGTCGGGTCTGTGATTCAACCACTTCCTTTTTTGGTGTATCACCGCTAAGTGTAGGAACTTTAACCCTCTCTCTCTCTCTATCCCCTTGGAATGGTTAGATTAGGATAGAATAGGTTCTTCTTGCGCTGGAGTAACTTAGTGGAAAATATATTAGGAAGAAAGAACTGGCTTTCTCCGGAGGGTCCATCTCAAGTTTTGCAAGTCCCACAGCTTGAGATATGGTCCCATGTTGTGCAATCAAACTGAATGCCCCACTTCACACCTGATGCCATTCGAGGGTGCCGTGATTCATGCACTAACAATTTTTTCATGCATCCGGTGGGACAGGTTTGAAGCACCTTACCACTTTATTTCAGCAAGTTGGTGTGTGTTCTTAGTTAAATTTAGACCTTTTCAGGCACATGCAAGCACATCTGGCAACTCCATATTGTAAAAAACCCATTCTCTGAGTTGCAGACCTTTTCCATCCAATTCCACTCATTTTCATCTATTTTATTCTTCCATCTCTTTCATTTTCTCCCATTCCATGAGGTTGTACAATCATGACTTCATTCCCTTCATGTAACTCACACTTACAACAATGCAGTTCACCACCAATGCATTTCCCAACTCCTCCAAATCAACATTATAATCAGATCCAGGACCATTATGCTTACCCATATGAGCAGGGTCAAAGTTAGTTTAGCCATGGAGCTTATCAAGAACAAGGGGACGCTTATCAATGGTGAAAACTATGTGGAGAATGCTGGTTTATTGGAGAAAATTCAAAAAATGGAGGCTGACATGGTTCAGTCAAGGGGCATAACACAAATGAAGGCATTTAAGATTGGCTGCAGGGCACCGTGTCCATGGGAAGACCCTTTTCCAAGACATTACAGCCCTCAAGAGAAGCTTGGCTTCATGGTTGAAGTGTTGCCTCAATTTACATAATGCGAAATTGAGAACATTGAGACTTATGAGCAAAGTGTGAGACAACCTTGTCAATGGGTAAGTCCACCACCTCTTAGCTCTTCATTTTCTCTTCCTCAGTCTTTATCATTTCAGCATGATCAAGAGTCAAGCCCCTCAGTTGCTGTCCCCAAGTGTTGGTTTCTCTTCTCCATCCTCTGATCTTCCTCCTCATCTCAATTCTTCTTCCCTTTTCCCTTCCAAACATTCATCCCCTCCAAACAAACAAGAAGTTCCACCTCCCTCCCCACCACAAACAATTTCAAAACTAGTTAAACCCCAACCTGCCGCTCCTCTTTCTTTCCCAAGTCCATGTTGGGAAGATACTCAAGAATCTAGTTAAGGACAACAAGAAGAGGATCCTAACAGAAAAGATATAACAGACAATTTGATGAGTTGGGCTGCTAAATTTGGGTTTACAAAGACCCCCTTGATGGTCAAGCCAACAAAGAAGGTCAAGGTTGAAGAGCTAATTGTGGATGAGGCTGAATTTGTAGCAAAGAAGGAGGACCGTACGGTTTCAGATGCCCCAAGTGTGGAGCAGGCAAAAGAAGAGCCTTCTAATTCTTCCTCCCACTTCATCCCCTTCGAGCTCTGATGTTGAGGAAGAGTTTGATCTTTCAAACTTCATGTTTGAGGAAGAGGGAAACCATGGTGATTAAGTTTTAGGTCAGGAGGACACCATGGAGGAGGTTGAGCACATGCAATAGGATAACAATGGGGCGGATTATCTATCTAAATTGGAGGATTTCTTTGATGGAGAAAATCCCATGGAGAACACATCATTTTCTCCTCCATCATTCATTTTCCAAGCATATGAGTTTGCTGCCATGAAGGAGGGCATTCAAGAGACAACAACCTATGTCTCACAACGTACCCCTAGAACCAAGGTTGGAAAGATATGAGTCTTCCATGTTCTTCACAAGAGAAGGAAGAAGAACTGCCAACTCCAAGCCCAATTAAAAAGGAGCATATGGAGGTGACCAAGAAAAAATTCATAGAGCCACTGAATCATGAGATGGTTGCATAAGAAAATACAGCCCCCTCTCCTATTCAACCTCTCTAAAATTATGATTTTTTAGAGGAGCCTGAACTCATTAGCTTCATGTTTGAAGACGAAGCCTCATATGGTGAAGATAACGAAGATTTTAAGATCACCATGCAAAAAGGTAGAGACCTTGTTACATTAGGAAAATAAAGAGTTTGATTTCCTACCAGTCTCAAAAGAATGTTTTGATAACAGGGAGCTAGTTGGAATTGTAATATTTTATCCCCCATCATTCAATTCTTCAATCACAAGAGCCTGTTGTCATCGGAAGAGAACATGTAAAGCACAACCTGCAGTTTGAAACATGCCTCCTGAATCAAAGTTGGAAGATTTTGATCTTCCAAAAGTCACACCTGCTGTAGAGGAAGAGAAAGAGTATGAGGCTATCATTCCTCCCACACCATCCATCCATGAGGGTCAGCAAGAAGGCTCCATTCTTGGTGTTAGAGTTCAGAACCATGGGCAGATTCAAAGGACCATACCTTGCCCAATCATATATTTGGCTTCATTGGATCCAAGGGAGAAGGCAGAACCAGTCATGCCTACTTCAGGGCATGAGGATGAGCATCAAAGCACCAAGGGTCACCATTAACACCTCCAGGAGTCCAATGCAAATCAGCTTGAGGAGGTATTTTCCATTAATGTTGATACCTTGTTGATATGGGAAGAGGATCGGCTTAAAGTTAGTTTTTTCACTCATACAGGCAGCCATATTTAGTGTCAAATCATTTGCATGGCTACCTCTCTTGAGAAAGGGAAGCTACTTCTCCCTACCTATAGCAGGATTTATTTAACCCATTTTCTCTCTGGTTAGTTGAGGAGTAGGAGTAGACTTTGTTTCCAGTAGAAGTGCTTGTGCACACTCTGCATGTCTCATTTGAGGCATGTATGATTTTTTTTTGTACATAAGTTTTTTTCATATTGCTCTAGAGCTACTGAGCCCAGGCCCTTCATTATTCATGGCAGAAGACTCATAGTTTCGTGTAACAGTTGCAAAATTCAAAATAAAACAAATGCAAAGAAACTAAAGAATATTTTCAAGACAAACCCATTCAGGGATAGACGAAAGCCCCATATCAAAACAATTTTCTACTCTCAGAAGCCTTGTTTCAACATCTCTTATGAAAATTGAGAGTGCATACGCGCAGAGCAGGCTCAGGGTTAGGAAAAAGTGAAAAGCGGGTAAATCAGAGAGTCCATTTTGAAAGAAGGGTCAGTACCAGGCCATTAATTATGACTCCATGCCCAATGGATGCTTCAAGGCAACTGGTCCCCCTCATCTAGCAAGCAAATACCCTTGCGAGTCGCCAAATTGTTATCCATATTTTTCCCCCCGGAAAAATTGATCAGCCACGACCCCCACACAAGAAGAAGCTAGAGAATTCACATTCAAATCCTACAATCAAGCAATAGAGGAACTCTATAATGGAGTGGCAAGGCCTGCAAAATATCAAAAAACCACGTGTAAGAAGAAATTCAAGAAACGGCTCTATCGAGCGAAACCCATGATTCAAATCCAACAAATAGATTACAGGCAGGCTCGTAAATGGAATAGCAGGGTCGAGGTAGGAGGCCGAGCAGTGTCAAAAGAACCAAAGGCTCAAAGGAAAATGAACGGAAAAGATTCGAAGTCTTCGGGATTTCGCAAATGGTTCAGAACGGGCCCAAAAAAACAACTAAGTATGGAGGAGACAGCAGAGGGAACCAAGTGTCCAAAATGGTGCACCTCCAAAGATTAAATCCAAAGGGGTAGACCCAAATGAGCGCCAAGCTTCCACGAGTCCAGAGCTCTAAAAAGTTACACCGGCCATTGAAAAGTCTTCGACTTAGCAGAGGGTTCCAAGTGTCCTAAACGACGCACATTCAAAAGCACGATCCATGTCGGAGACTCAAACTTGCACTAGCACTCCATGTAGCAAATGGTCAACAGAGGTCCAAAAAGGAGAGCTGGCCCAAAATGACTAAGTATAGAGTGCAGGTGAAAGGTGCCAAGTGTCAACATGACGCTCCTTCAAAGGTAAAAATCCTGAGATGGGTGTGGGCCTTCCACATGTCTCAGATTCCAAAAAAGGGACAGAGTCAAGGGTTGAATAGTCAAGGCAGAGGCAGGCCAACGGAGGGAGCCAAGTGTCAACACGACACTATTTCATAAGTAAAATTTGGGGTGGGTTTCCCAAACAAGCGCCAGGCCCCCACGTGTCTAGGGTCATACTTTTGGCCCCACCAAGAAAAGAGACTCAATAAAAATACAAAGAAGCCCAAGGAGCATGCGGAGGCCGCAACGTGGACCATGTATGGAAAAACTCTTTAAAATATTGTGTGCCCGCAATCTAAATATTCAAATGGCCATATATTTTGACTGAAGACTCAGATTTGGGTGGGAGAAAACTTTTTGGAAACGTCTCAACACCCTCTATGCCATGGAAAAAATAAATTAGCATTCTTAACAGGATTTGGTGGGTGATAAAATGGGAAAACGTCTTCCAATCCATTAATACAAACCCTGATTTCTCCAACTACCAGATCTTATTCAATTTGATCCACTGGGGAACCAGACTTGATAGATTTGAGGCAGATTTGAGAAATGCATTGATTGATAGTGGTTGAGCTTTCAAAGAAGGATTCAATACATATGTCTAGGTGGTTAAAGCAGGATTCTAATTCCTTCCCTCTTCTCTCTCTTATTCTTCCTATATATTATAATGAAGGGGCATATTCAAAGGGGTTGGTCACTATTTCTCCTCTATTTCCCCCCCTCTCTCTTTCTTCCTTAGGGTAGAAATGCAGAGTCTAAGCCTCCTCCCATGGCTCTATAATGGCATTTTCTTGCCTCTTTCCCACTGATGATTCACTATGTAACATTTTGGAGCAATAAAATATGTTTCATGATGCATCTGTCAATCCTTGGCTTATTTTGTTATCTCTTCTTACCTCTCATTGTTGCAGGGTATATTGTGCATATTCTAAAGTGGGTCCAGTATGCAGGGTATATTGCACATATTTTGTTGAAGATTTGTTTAATTAGTTTCGAAGTGGTGTCTGTGTGAAATCTATCTCTGGTCCATGGTGCATTCTGTCTACCCTCTCCTCTGCTCACCTCTCTCCACTTCAGGCGGTCGGGTCTGTGATTCAACCACTTCCTTTTCTGGTGTATCACCGCTTAGTGTAGGCTCTTTCACCCTCTCTCTTTCTATGTCCCCTTAGAATGGTTAGATTAGGATAGAATAGGTTCTTCCTGCACATGGAGTAGCTTGTGGCAGGCATATTAGGAAGTAAGAACCGGCTTTCTCCAGAGGTCCATCTCAAGTTTTGCAAGTTCCACAGCTTGAGAGATGGTCCCATGTTGTTAAATCACATTGAATGCTCCACTTCACACTCAGGCCATTTAGGGGTGATGTGAATTCCCCACTAATAGTATGTAATGCTAGATGTGTATAATGTACAAAGTGTAATGCATAATGTGCAAGGTAATATGTGTAGATAGACTATTAATGTGGTATGACAGCATGACTGTAATGTTAGACACATGTATGATGAAGACTAGCATAATATGTAGAACATGAGTGATGTGGAGATGCATAGTGTATGATGTAAGGTACATATCCCCGAGATGCATTGTAGAGATTCTATGTGTAGATAATCTAATAGTATAAAGTATGTTATGTAGTATGTAAAATGAATAGGATTGTAATGCGAATACTATAGATAATAGAAGTATGGACATATGGATAATGACAAATACTATGATGTATGATGCACAATATGTGAATAGATGTGGTGTGTATGACCTAATGTGCAATGTGTGGGGTTCATGTGTAGTAATCCCTCAACAGTCAAGTGTGAATCAAAGCATAAGAGTGTGTCATTGGGTAATGAAGATGCTAGAATGTGTTATGAGTATGCATATACTAGGAGATGGATACATGACTATGTAAAAGATGATGAATGCATAGATTCTAACATTGTGATGTAGTGCTATGTAAAGATGTTAGAATGGGGGGTGTATGAGATTTTATGCCCCCAAGTGTGCAGTAGAGAAGGTGACTATGTGTTGTCAATCAAGGAGATCATATTTGTCATCATCAAAACCTACTAAAGTAGCATCAAAAACATAGTAAGCTATAGAGTGACGAGGGTCATACAAGGACCCATTTTGGATTAGCGTGTACACATTCATTACATATTCCTCATCAGTGAAGGCTATTGGTGGGAAACCGTGAGCATGCCAACTAGAGATATTTGGAGCGTAAGTGGGAGAAGAATCATTATGAATAGAGATATTGCCAAAAGGCATAGAAAATGTAAGCAAGGAGTGATGAGCATCTATTTGTACTGCCAATATAGTCAAGTTAGGACTGTCCATGTGTGAGTGGAGAGTCACGAAGGATATGCGCAAAAAATACCGTCAAATGAAAGACACGCAAGCCATAAAGCAACCGTAATGTGAAACTATCCTTGATAAAGATGTGGTGAATGAAGAGGTGGTAATATATCATTAAGTGTCATACCAAACCTAACCTAACTGTCATGTGTACAAATAGTATCTAAGCAAGTGGAATCAATGGGGATGTGTTTCCAAAAGGACATGTTGATGAATAGTGTGCATGCAAAAGGAGGTAACGAATCTACCACCCGTGGAGGAGAAGATGAAATAAAACATTGACATTGTTTATAGATCCCTGATACAGTACCAAACATTAGTAGAGGGAGGAGTCTTGAACCTATATTCATCTAGGCATCAGACACAAAGGTTTCATCAAAGTAAGGGTCATCTACACTAAGAGGGGTAAAATTGAGTTTCCCTAATTCTTCTCATCAGTAAATTCTATAGCATCAACTTCATCGTCAAAAATCCTCAAAATCATTCGGTGTGAGCATCATCATTGTTGTGTTGGCACTATCAAGTATGTTATTAAGTAACACCGTAGGCGAAGGAGTAGAGGGTGCCACAACTGGTGGAGAAGAAAAACTTGTAGGAACTAATACTGTAGGTGAAATAATAGCCTTAGTGTGAGTAGAAATGGCTAGAGCATTGACAGTGGTAGGGAAAGATTGTGAAGCGCTATACCAACCAATGTCATGTGTCAAGACTGCCATATGGAATATATTACGAAGGTGGTCTGGGCATAACACTAATAGGTTCTATGTGACAATATTTGAATGGCTCTAGATCTGCAGTGATAGTATGTTCATAGCCATCATGCAAAAACTTGACACATTGGTGAATACTAGATGGAACTGTTTGCATTGTGTGAATCCAAGGCCTACCTAACAAGAGATTGAATTGAAAAGAGGCATCGATGACATAGAACTTAGTGAGAACAGGCTTACTCCCAACCCAAATATGTGATGAGATAGTCCCTAAGCATGTGCAAGTGGTAGAATCGTAACCGCGAATGCAAGTGGAATTATTAGAAATTAGATTATCACTAATACCCAATTCCTTTAAGAGAGAATGAGAAAAAAGATTGACAGCTGATCCATTATCAATAAGGACTCGTTTGATGCAAGTAGTGTTAACAATGGCAGTAATGAGAAAATGTGCACACGGATTGATTTTAGCGAAAGGCGACATATCCTCATCAGTGAAAGATATAACATGTGGTAAATTACGAAAGGACTGTATAAGATGTGCAAAGGCCACCGCAAAATTATCACTTTCAATATGAATGGCCCAAAGGGCGGATTTTAGTGTGCTATGAAAATTTGGCACACTACACAATAAGTCATAGAGAGAGATCTTAACAGGCATATTTTTAAGTTGTTCAATGATGGCATAGCCCTTAGAAGTGGTGGGAGGATCTTCCAGAGTAATGGGTGGAGAAATAGATGCGGCTGGAGCCATAGGTGGATTAGGATGAGTATGATGAGTAGTAACTACATTAATAGAAGGATCAACCATAGGCGTGAGAAAGCGAGGAGGATGTTGGGTACGTACACACATGGAATCAACAACAATAGTAACTATTATTGAGACCTTAGTTGGTGCAAAAGTAGGATAAGAAGATTGATTCATAACTTGATAAGGAGACGACATGGTCGAAAGGAAGTGTTGAAATGTTAGGTTCACCAAAATGATTAACTAAAATGTGGAAATATGTTATAGTTAATCTAATCTAGAATGACATATAAATACAGTAAATGAATATAATAAACACGTATGGAAAGTGACCTAAGCAACTAATCTAATGAAAATAAAAACTCTAATGTGCAAGAGAGAAGAGGAAAGAACTCAACTGATTAGAGGAGTTTGTTGGACTGTGTCACAAAGGTGACTGGAGAAATAAGAAGAAGAAATGGCTGTGCCAAATCCTTGAAAAAGATGGATTTGAGCTATTTAGCTGAATTGGAGCGCCTGGAGAGGGATTAGGGCACCTTTGGGCACCTTGATATGCAGAATGGGTGCCCTGGTCTGTACATTAGGTCTGGAACTAAGTTTCACTGGTTTGGAAGATGGTCTCAAACCCTCAGTGTTTGTCGTATTAGGTTTGTTGCTCTGCACCAGGTGTCGCTAATAATCACCAAAGAAAGACCTGCAAAACCCTAAACAAACATCAATCCCTAAAAATGAAAAATACATATGATATGGTCGGACTAACCTCAACTGCCACAATGGTGTACTTACTAATTGAGCGTTGCACTACATTCTAAACCCAAATGTAGTTCTTTATGTGTGTGTGTGTGTGTATGAAACATGCCATACGTTTCTCTTGTGCTAGTCACAATTTGTGAAATAGCGAGCTAACTATGTGTAGAAAAATGTAATAAATGGTGGATGGAATAGAATTAACTTCCCTCCTATGCTTGTGTGATGTAGATGAACCAACCTTATCCTAAGTGATGGAGCTAAGTGAATGCAAATGATCTCCAAATCCTTAGATGAATGCAACCCTAGGTGGATGATAGTAGTGACTAGTGCTTGGTCCCTCATTATGGTCTCATAACTTAATATTTATAGGGTTATCTTAATATAATTTCATAAATAACCCCGAAATGGCTGACCACTAAAAAGATAAGAAGCTGAGACGGCTAGAAAGTGCCCAAAAAGTGGCGGGAAAGTTCAAAAAGAATCGGGGTGCCCCATGTGGAACCAGGGCGCCCATGGGCGCCCCAGTCAAAGCTAAAATGATGGAAGATGATGAAAAACGAACTGGGGCACATGTGCAGTGGAGTTCGAGAATGACAATAGAAATCAAATAAAAATGGCCAAGAGACGGGGGTTAATTAATACTTTCTTTACTCAAAAACATTCTAAATAGTAGTATGAGACCAGGACTAAATATTACCTTAAGTGCGTGATTTTGTGTCTATAGTTAGCTAGTGGATTTCACTTTCTCCACATAAGACCTCTATTAAGTCTTCATGGTCCACATTATTGGTGCATTATAGTATTGATCTAGGTATGAGTTTCCTTTCTTGGCTTGGGTGAGGAGTGTTTATGCATTTCACTGCTCAATATAATTGGGTGGCACCACATCCACTAAAGGGGAGCCCTCTTGTCGGGGCTCTTTTGCTACTCATAATGATTTTCCTTCTTCTTTGTATGATGTTATAGCGCGTGTCTAATTTGGGTTGTTATATTTTGTACATTGTTTAGTTTAAATAGTAGGTTTTTGGGGATTTTTCTTTTTATGCGATAAATACTAATTAACCATCATTTTTTGTTATAAACTATCTATGTAATTTATCTCATATAATTCTTAATTAAAAATGTGAAAATAGATTTATCAAAAAATTAGAAATTTTGAAAAATATTATACCACCATCTCTATAAATAACTTCTTACTGTATTTTGACAAACTATATATGATATTTTTTTGTTATTTATCAATAAAACAATTATCCAACCTATTTATTTAACATAACAAACTTACACATTTATTTACAATATTTTGTATTGATTTCCTACCTAATTCATATTCTCATAAAACATTCTATTTTATTAATGTTTTTAACTAATAATTTTCAAAATAAATTTTAGAAAATTATATATAACATTATCATTACAATTAATCTATAATACATATTTTAATAATATATTGATAGGATTATTTTGGAGTGAAATAATTATCCAAAACATAATTTTCAATAAATTAGAAATGCTAATGTGTTAACATTATTTAAAGAAACAACAAATGATGTTACCCATATACTTTCTTATAATTCATAGAAAATACGATGGTGGGAGAATACATCTTTTTCAGAGTAGAAAATTTCATTTTTCAACAATTAGCCAAACTATAGGGAATTTCATTTCCCAACAATTATTAACTACCTCTCAATTCATGTGACAAATTGATGACAAGCTTATCTAATAGTTGAACGTATCTTCTCCTCCAGTCCCTTTTTACAATTAAAGTTCCAAACACTCCCCAAAATCCAGCAGCAAAACTTGCCATCCACCCTACATACCAATACCATGGAATATCTTCAACCTCCTCTTCATCTTCTTCTACAACAGGGTTCATGTCAAATGTTGTCTTATCCCCGCATTTACATGATTTGTTATTAACAGGAAATCCACAAAGACCAGCATTCCCAAAGAAATAGGCAGAATCGAATGTGGCAAATTGACGTCCTTCTGGGATTTTTCCACAAAGCATGTTGTTGGATACAAAGAAAGAGCTCAGACAGAAAGCGTTTAACATTTGATTAGGAATCCTGTCGTGTAATTTATTATTTGAAAGATCCAGGGACTCTAATTGTTCTAGCATTCCAAAACTGATTGGAATCTCTCCAATAAGACTATTCCTTGATAAATTCAAGACACGGAGACCTTTAAGATTTGCAATTTCTGAAGGAATTTCCCCTGATAGCTGATTTGCAGATAGATCAATGCAAGTTATATGGAACAAGACATAGCGGACATACTTCCAATGTGATCCTTTGGTGCTCACTTGGATCCCTTCTTCATAATAATATGAACCATCATAAGAATTTGGGATTTTGACTTGTGGATCCATCATAGCTTTGAAAGATGCCAACTGCTGAGGGATAATACCAGCCAAACTATTTTGTGAAATATCCAGCACATGGAGACTGGAAAGATTGCTTAATTGATGGGGAACGTTTCCTTCAAATTTATTTGATCTCAAAACAAGTATCATCAACTTAGTGAACTTTGATAACCAAAGAGGTATGTTTCCCACTAATGAATTACTACCCACATCTAAAATTTGCAAGTTGGAGCAATTCTCAAGACTTGGTGGCAACCTTCCATTCAACATATTATCATTGAGGTGTAGCGTCTTGAGATTGCTGAGCATTCCTATCTTAGCTGGAATCTCCCCTGCCAAATCAGTATTTTCCAAATTTAATCTTTCCAAAGAAGAGCAATTAATTAAGCTTGATGGTGTCTGACCAGATAATTTGTTCTTTGAGAGATCCAAAACCTTCAGCATTTGTAGAAGACCAATGGAAGAAGGAATACCACCGATAAGCTTATTTGTTGAAAATGACATGAATTCAATGTTGGGTACAAGTCTGCTAATTCGTTCTGGGATAACACCTTCAAATCTATTTTGTGATAGATCCAGTATGTATAAATATGAGGTAGGTGTTGAAGGAAGTCGAAGATAACCAGTCAATTGATTAGCATGCAAGTCTAGCTGATAAAAATAGTTCATGTTGAAGGTGAAGGGAAGTGGACCTTGCAAGCTATTGTGCGACAGATTAAGACTTCGTAGATTCAAAGAATCCTCAAAAAGCCAAGGTGGAATGTTTCGGAAAAGATGATTCATGGAGAGATCCAAATAATGTAATCTATACTGCGTTGAAAGGAATGGAGGGATAACACCTTCAATATTACAAGAAGCCAACCTCAATGTTTTTAAGTTAAATGTGGGTATCCATTGTGGCTCAATTTGGACATTCAAGTGATTGTCAGAGAGAGACAGGTAATCAAGGTTCTTACTAGTTGTAAAAACATCATGCAGAGAAAAGTTGCCATGCAGGTTGTTTGAAGAGAGGTCCATCATTTCAAGGTGAGGGAGAAAAAGCAATAGATGCAGGAATGGTACCCTCTAGCTGATTGTAAGAGAGATCAAGATATCTCAAAGATGGCAGATGAGCAAGTGACAGTGGAATCTCTCCGGTCAACGAGTTGTTCCAAACATCTAGATGTTGAAGAGTAGAGATGTTGCCAATACAACGTGGCATACTTCCTGTTAGATTGGAATGTGCAACAGAAAATGTTGTCAGATGAGGCCATTGGCAGCATAATATATCACTAACATCTCCTCTCAACTGGTTGCGAGACAATCTAAGCTCTTCCAAATGAGACAGGGCAGAGAAACCCGGTGGAACTGGGCCCCTTAAATCGCAGTACTCCAGGTCCAAGGAAACTAAACTAGTCATATTTGCCAACCAAGAAGGTATTGTCGAACTAAAGTCATTGCCACCTAAACTAAGAACGGAGAGGGAGGTGAGGTTTTGGATAGAATTGGGGATGTGTCCTGACAACGAACACTCTGAAAGGTAGAGGTGGTGGAGATTATGGAGATGAGAAATGGATGCATCCAACTGCTCACTTGTCATATTCAGCACCACACTTTGAAGCCCCAAATATTTTAATTCCCGCAGGTTCTCCGTCCACCCAAAACTGGAACTATACATGTTGCTACTATAGCCAGAAATATCTAAAAAATTGCAGCTCAGAAAGATCTAAAAATTGCAGCTGAGAAAGATCTAAAAATTGCAGCTGAGACAGATTCCCTAGCTGCCACGGAATTTCACCTTCAAAACGGTTTGTCGCTGAGATCCAGATGTCTCAATTTTTGGAGACCAAAAAGTTCTGCAGATCAGACACCAGATGATTATGCTCTATTTTTCAAAAGATGTAAGATTTGAGTTCTCAACGTCATAAGTAGAATAAAAATAAAAGTGAAGTTTGAAAGTACCTCTGGGAAGAGCACCCTGGAAATAATTTTGGCTTAAATCCAGATACTCTAGATGTTTTAATTCAAACAAAACCGGACCAAGTCTTGCCGGATCTACTTCTATTGAATTCCTCCTAAAACGGAGTTGGATGACATGGGAGGTGTATTTACTGCATTTAACACCACGCCACTCACAGCAATTAAACCCCTTCCAATTCCATGTCATCAATTCAACTGAAGAATTATTCTTCAAAGCGAGAAGGGCGTCCCTCTCATTTGGAAAGCAATGCAACACCAGCAGTTACAGTGGCACATGTCATCCCAATGCACAGACATAAGATGCCCCTGTATTTCCTCCATTTCCTGGAATTCTATCTTTTTTCATCTGCAACAAAGTTAAAACAATGATGACAGAAAAATTAAGTATAAACATAATTTCATTCAAAAAAAAATGAAAAATGAATCAACGATAAAACCAAGTTACCAAAGGAATAAAAGTGAAGTGCATGTGAGATTGTAGAACGGTGCACTGCATATGCAAACAGAGGTGACTGAATTTATAAGAGTAGGAAATCCGCATTTTTCTTTGAAACACAGACCAAAAGACTTGGGAAAGTCTTCGGTTGTGTGGACGGAAACAAATTGAAAAGTCAAAAACGGGAAAGATCTAAAATTTGTCCCCAGTTTTGTGGAAAATGAACGGTATTCCATAGGGTGGGCTGTTTCCCTCGAAATAAAACCTTTTTATCACATTTACGCGTGTGGGAGGTCCCTCCCGTGCGACCTTGATGTGTGTTAAATTGTAATTGTAAAAGTGAGTCCTTTAACTAAGAATATCTTACAACTAATCACATTTAACTTTTGGTGTACGTTTAAGAAAAACGTGGCGAGCTTGAGTTTGAGAATTGTAGGCGGAGCGAGAACTTCGGTGACCTCCCATCATTAGGAGAGATGAGGTGGAACACAAACAACATTACAAGGGTGTTACGCTAATGTTCCGTGAACTTATCTTATTTGCTTAAAATACAGTAGAGATTTAATCATGTTTTTGTTATAAGTAGAGAATTGTAAATAAACATTCAAGTTAGCAACAAAAGTTGTATTTCTATCTTTACGCAAAGAAAAGAATTTTCACTATAAAAATGTGTCAAATATGTGTGTATTCTACATGAGCCAAAGAAATGTCGTCTCTATGGTTTTAGATGAAGGGTTGAAGGCAACAAGGTTTGAAATTTCAACATATTTGATTTTTTTTCCCCACAAGTTCTCTCAAATTCAAGTGGAAGGAAGAAATTGCTCTGCTAGGATTTTTCAGTTGCATGTCATACCGCAGCCTCTCCGGGCATTGCGGGATAGTACTATACTTGTTAAGTTCTAGGGTTTCTCGCCCTCTTGGCTCGCCTATACAATGCCCCCTCCACTTCAAGGCCCAATTATTGATGCCGAGGTTGGAGCTACGAATAATGGCACCGCTATAGAAATGTCCCATGAAATTTGTTGCAAAGGTATTTTCACGAGATAATGTTTCTCCTCCTAATATTGTATTACCTGTTTCTGAATTTTAATGCTACGTGCCGACGGTTTCGAACATTTATGCCTTATCGGTTATTTTGTGGGGTGTATCCCCTCGGAAAGCATGCTTAAGTCCTGGGTTAACTTAGCATGGGTTTGCTCATGGAATCAGGCTTGAAAGTGTGTAAAACATGACTAAAGTATTTTTACTTTTCCGGTTCTCTGACCCCATCGCACTCCCCAGCTATCAGCTACCTGATATGTGTGTGACTCCCTCTTGGTTCTTTCCCCTTGGACTAAAGACTTTGTGGTGTCCGAGTTTGCAAATCTAAAAGTATCGGTTTAGGTGGAGTTCCCTGGTTTTGTCGCTTCCGTGCATACATTTTCTTCACCAAATCGCCTCCTCTATAAAGCAAGTTGTTTGTATGGAACCACATCGCTTTTACAAACGCCCGTGTGCAGAAGCGGGTTTGCATTGAAGTAGACCTCTCCCAAGAACTGAAGGAATTCGTGGAGATCCAAATGGGGAATACTTGCTATTCTCATCGAGTTCTCTATGTCAACCTGCCTAGCACATGTTTTCGATGTCAGGCCTCTGATCACAAGATCAAGGATTGACCACTTTATTGTGCCACGCAATCACCAAACGCATAAGGCGGCTACCGAATCTGTTAAACCCCTACAAGAGGAAGGGTGTCAATTTGTCAAAGGGCAAAGGAACATGAACAAAACGACTCAAGATAAGGCATTTGGTAACAATGGCTTGAAAGATATACCTATTAAGGAACATACTCTCGGCCTACGTAGCTCCTCAGAGTAGGTATTTGAAGACCTGCTAGCCCCCTTACCTAAGTTCTCCAGCATGCCTAAAGTGGTCACAGTTCTCATGGACCCGTCAAACTCCACCTGGACTTCCTTAACACCTCTGAATTCATAGTTGCTTTTGACAACTGGTTAACAGGACTCGTCCAAAAACGGTCTGAAGTCCTTCTCAACACTCCATGGCAAGTCGCGATCCCATTCTGACACGCAGTGTGGAGTCAATAGAGGAGGAGCATAATAGTGAGTATGCTAGATGAAGGAAAGTTGAGTTGCAAGATTTTTTGAGGCAAAATAATGTTGAATTCTTACAAAATCAGTTTTGATGCCTCAGATAGTTTGGATGCAGATGGTATGGCCCTTGACTAACCTATCTCATGAATTGTGTTTCATCGAATGTATCCAGGTTCTTACAAACTCCAATCACAAGTATATCATTTTTTATGCTTGCAGCCAGAAAATTTCCAAGTAAGATGTTTTGTGTCTTCAGGAAGTTAAATTTATAGGTTTTTCAGTTGTCAATGGTTTGTAAATCCATTTGGCCTCATAACCTGGCTCATACTAGAAATCATGATGAAGGGCGTGGGGGTTTAACTTCCTTTTTTCTCCTAAATGGCGGCCCTTCTTTATGGATCATGGCGTAGACCCCACCAATCGAGCCATCTGGGCTCTATTTAATATTTAAAGCCACCCTTTTGGCTATTTGTGCCTCTAATGATGTGGTTGAAAGGGTTAATTTTTGGTGGTGGATAGCCAATGAAATACCCAATGCCTATTGGGTCATTTGCAGTGACTTTAATATGGTTGAGTTACCCATATATAAATACGGGCACTTTCCTATGCGATGGACAACTGACAAAAGGGAGGTGTGACTTTATATACGTAATAAATTAAAGTTTTATGACCCAAACGCTTCATGCAGGACCACTTCTGAAATATGGTTCACTTTCTCCAATCTCCGATGTGGATTGGATTGGGTTCATAAACAACTTGACAAGGCCATGCTATCCACTCAATTTTTTTTATTTTGACAACATTTATTCCTTTCCTGTGGAAGTGATGTCATATTTTGTCCTTTCTGACAACTTTCCTATTCGATTTTATAACGCTTGGAAAGCTAATAGGTATTTTATTCATAAAGGAAATTTTCCCCTCAATATAGCCTTGATGGAACACGGTCCCCACACTCAATCATATCAAATGAGTTTGGAATTTAATGCCCCAGTTGCATCATCTTTATAACTATCATCCACCTCTTCAGTCTAGTTGGACTCAATGGTGGGAGAATGCAATGACTAGGAGAATCTATGGTCAATAGTTGGCCAACATTCGATGCCTATCCTATCACGCTACCTTCCTCCACTCTTAGGTGTCAGGTAGTGGCGCTTGAGGGAAATTCATTCTCCGAAATCTTGCAATTCCAAGTGGTAGAGCTTAGACAAAAAAATCCAAATTACGAAAAACTATAATGCTCAAGGTGCTTAAATCTGTGCCCGCCTCCACTAGCTCATAGTTGGGGGATCTTGTTTCGAAGGAATTCTTTCTTTCACTCAAATCTAAACCTTCCTTTTAGAAAATTTGAGCCATTTGTGATGGTGGAACTCGGCTCATGGATTCCCAACTCATGTTACATGCATTCACTAATCAATACAAGCTAGTTTTTTCAAGCTCAAGCTCCATCAGTGGAGCGACATGATGCCTTGGATCAATGATTGGATGCAGTGTTATGCAATCTCTCTCAGGCACATAAAATTTCTTGTGACTGCATGCTCTCCCTAGATGACTTACAGGAAGCAGTCATGCAAATGGAAAGTGATAAGGCTCCTGGCTGCGATGGAATACCGTACGAATTTTACAAATCACTATGGGATACAGTTGGCTCATACCTTTTTTAGGTGTACATGGAAGGATTTTAGAGCCAAACTCTTGGCCCTCATATTAAGAAAGGGAATATTAAGTTCATCCCCCACAACCTGGGAGACCCTGATCTAATAAGCAATTGGTGTCCTATAACCTTGCTTAATGTTTCTTAGAAAGTTATTGACAAATATATTTCTATTCGACTAACGCCAAATTCTTCCTACCATTATCTAGTCAGAGAAAACATGTTTCATCCAAGGGAGTTATATCCTTGAAAATATCATCGTGGTCTGGGAAGGCATGGAATGGGCACGCAAATCCAACCAGCCAACCCCTTTTCATCAAAATTGACTTCGAGATAAATTATGCCAGAATAGAGTGGCCTTTCATTCTTGTTATGCTTTAAGCCCTAGGTTTTGGTCCCAATTTCATTCAATCTGTCAAGATGCTTTTTTTGCATGCCTCCACCCCCAAATCACCATCAATGGGCACAACTCGGCTCCATCTGTCCCTCTTAGATCCATTCAACAAGGTTTCTCGTTAGTGCTTGATCTTTATGTTCTTGCAGATGAAGGGTTTGGCTATCTTCTCGCCAAAGTGAAATCTCAGGGGCTTGTCAGGGGAATTACCTTACCTTCATCTGATAGCTCCCAACTGCTCAATGGTTATTTCGTAGATAATTCCTTCCTTATGCTCATTGAAGATGAAAGTGACATTAGCAGTGTTATTTAGTACATTGAATCCTTTTGTTTAGCTTCATGCTCTTCCATTACATGCCATAAAACACAATGCTACAGACAATCCTTCCTCCCCACACCCCTAGATGACTATGTATAGTTGGAAGATGCTTGACCATGGTGAAATTTTTAAATTTCTTGGTATTCCTTTTGCCTTTCAAGTTTCACCTGCAAATCTTTGGTAATATTTCATGCAACGGGTGACTTGAAAGTTGGACTACTAGATAACTAAACCAATTTCTTTAGCGGGTAAATTTCAGATCTGTTCTAAAGTGTTTGAAGCCATGCATGTCTATAATTCTTCCTCTACTGGGTCCCCATCTAAAAAATCTATGTAGAAGCTAGAAAAACTGCTCAAAAGATTTCATTTGGACCAATACTTCTTCTAGAAAAGGATATCATATAGTTGTATGGGAGACTTGCTTTCTTCCCAGAGAATCAAGAGGGTTAGGTGTCATTGATATTTTATGTCAAGGACAAGTGCTCTACCACCAAATGGATAATTCACAGCATATAAGGGGAAGAAGCTTGGAAAGTACTTCTGAGACATGGCATCTCTAATGGCTCCCCTTATGGTCACTCATATTGGAAAGGAATTGGATTTTTCAATCTTCTCATTGCCCCCGTCCGAATCAAAGTGGTTAGCACTTTTGTGCTCAAAAGTATTTGGAAAGTGATGCAGGGCATCACTACTAGGCCTAATGTAGGATGTGTGTCATTAATTATTATTGGTTTTAGGTCCCTTAGGTTGTCTTAAGAGTCACTTAGGTGGTCTATTTAGAGTCCATAGTGGTCTAGATAATTTGAATAAGGAGGTTTCCCTCCATTTCGGCATAGTTTGAAAATTTCGAATTTTTGTAAATTCATTCTTGGAGGCTTATTTCACATGTGTAGGTTGTATTAAGTTGGTTTGAATAGGTCTTCTAGAGGTTTGTAGCAATCTTAATAATGTGTCATGGTGAGCTCCGTCATGGCCCGTGGGAAGAACTATTGTAAATCTTTTCTCTAATTGTAGCTCCTAGTCAACAATGATGCCCTTCTTGTATGTAACTTACATCTATGCTGCATCATCATGAGACATGTAAGGGTAGTTACCACATAAGAAATTCAAGTAAAGAGATGATATTAACCCAATCTTGTAGCTAGTTTATACAATCCATTTAAAAATCGAATGAATCAAACATTGGAGCTCCAAGTAAGAGAAGAGGGTGTTTTTGGATGTTTTGTTGACTCTTTGCATGTATGTTGCGTAATACTATGGGTGTGTATGTGTAATGTTGTGGAAGATTGTAAGATTGGATTTCTTATTAGAGGAAATCCATTTCCATGTTTTCATAAATTGATGACCTCCTCTTAGTAGCCAGGGTATGTGAAAATTCCTAGTATTTATTGTCACAGTCAAGCAAGAACTGAGCACAATTCAGTTTGGGAAGAATTTTGAATTGTAGATAACTTGTGCCAGTTGTTCATTGAAGATCATGCATTTAGGAAGATTCTCTAGAGTTTATTCATACTTATAAAACTTCTAGATTTAAAGAAGATAAAAAATTTGATCAAGAACCATACAAGTTCCACCTCTCGGGTTTGTCACAGTCGTGCTTACCTAAAACTAGGGTTTTAAAGTGTAAAATTAATCAAACTCGAACTTGAACCAACAAAAAATCTCAAAAGTAGGTAGAAAACCTCTGTGGAGAGGTCGTGATTCTATTTCAATAGGAATCAACTCATTTCATTTCATATCAAAAGAGAAATATGTACCAGAATTCTGTACAGTCGTGCCAGGGCATAAGAGGAGGAAAATTTGAGTTCTCAAGATTTAAAAATCGAAAAATTCCCTAAAATTTGCAAGAAAATTCTTCCCTGGGGTCGTGAAAACAATGCAAAAATAATTAGTTCGATTCATCAGGAATTGAGAGAGATTTTTATGACAGTTTGTGCTCACAGTCGTGGAAGGTCAGTAAACGCAATGTTTACAAATTAATATTATTGCTAGTGAAGGGAAACCCTGCATCCTTCAATGAAACTCGAAGGAGGAGAATATTGGTATAAAATAACGCCTAGTTTAACCTTAGAAGGGGATGATTGATTATAGATCCTTGATAGTGCATAAACAGAGGCCAATTTGGCTAGATAGAGACTATTAGTTAACAGTGCAGTGAGCCTATGAACTAAGATAACTTTCATATTTGATAATACACCACAAGGGAATTGTTGAAGTGTTGCCAAACGCAGGGGAGTGTCAGACAAAGTTGTAGAGATCAATTAGTTCCTAAAATTATAATTGGTTATCTTGGGAATATAGGTGAATTGTAAGTTTGGGGAGCTAAGAGTGAGTGAACTAGCCAATCCTTAGGATTTCATTGACCTAAATTGTTGCCATGAGTTTGGTAAGGGATAACAAACTTGAATGAAGCATTAGAATGAATTGTTCTAAGCTCTTAGGGCATACTTGCATGACCTTACTGTTCCCTGACACTGAGAGAAGAGTTGCATTTTATAGGATATAAGTTGAATTGAAGTTGGTTATCTAACCCATCTCGTTGAGAGATCAAAGTTGAGAATGACAAGAAATTGACAGGAAGAGAGGGAAAGAAGTAGTGAAGAAGAAAGATTTTGAGAGAGAAGTGAAGAATTAAAAAATGCCACTAAGAAGAGGAAATAGAGAACAACTCAGGGGTGTTGAATTAACCACTGTGTTAATACAAGTCTGCCAAAGAAGAGGAAAAGCATTAGAATATAAAAGTGATGATGAGAGAGAAAAAGAAGTGGCAACAGCAGAAGGAGGAGAAGGACCAGAAGTAAAGATATTAAAGGTGGTCATTGGAGCAAGCTACAAGCCAAAGACGAAGGTACCAGAATATGGAGGGAGTCTCCATCTAGAAGAACTCATAGACTAGATAGAAAATTTGGATAAATACTTGGAATTTGAGAACATTGCAAAGGATAAGAAGGTGAAATTTGAAGTAACAAAGCTTGTAGGACATGCTGCAATATGGTGGGATTGTGTTCAACAAGAAAGATTGCACAAAAACAAAGAGAAGATCAAGAAGTGGGACAAGATGGTGACAAGATTGAAATGTAAGTTCATTCCTGCAGATTATCAAACTAATTTATTGAAGAAGTTACAAAAACTTGAGACAAAGAGAACTAAGTTTAGTTGATTATACTGATGAATTCTACAAACTAGCTATGAGGTCTGGTCATATACAAGATGATGCTGAAGAAGTGGGAAGGTATGTGAATGGTTTGAGATTGAATATACAAGATGAAATCAAGTTTATTTCATTTGAGATCAGTAGAAGAAGACATATTAGGAAACCTTAAGGGATGAGGAGAAACTATCAAGGAAAACAACTCAATATTTGAGAGGTAGAGGCAAAGAATAAGAGGAAGAAATTAGAAGTTAGGAAGAGGAAAATAACAACAACAAACAAATGAGGAATAAGGAAATAGTTCACAAACATAGATTTCATTCAGAGGTTGATACTCAAGAGGTGGATACTCAAAAAGAGGAAGAGGTGGATATGGAAGAGGTAGAGGTGAATTCACTGGCAGATGTTTCAAGTGCAAAAATTTTGTTGGACATAGATCATTTGAATGTCCCTAAAAATATCCTCAAACAATAAGCAACAATAGGGCTAGTGAAGAAAAACTCAAATAGCACATGCATATGAAAAGAGAGAGTGTAACATCACCATCCTTGGTAGAGGAGCCTGAAACCATTGAAGAAGCATTGATGATGAGAAGAGCTTTAGTGAGTGCTAACAAGTATGAAGAACTAGTGCAGAGAAGAACATTGTTTAGAACCATATGCAAGGCAAGAGGTAAGTGCTGCAAACTCATTATTGATAATGGTAGTACTGATAATCTAGTCTCCACTGAAATGGTAGAAAATTTGAATTTGAAGAAGATAAAGCATCCACATCCTTACAAAGTATTTTGGGTACAAAGAGAGCATCACGTGTTAGTGAATCAGCAAGTGTTTGGTTGATTTTCAAGTTAGGTAGATATCATGATCAAGTTTTGTGTGATATAATTCCCATGGATGCATGTCATCTTCTATTGGGAAGACCATGGAAATTTGATAGGAAATCCATCCATGATGGATGGGAAAACACCTATACATTTGTGAAGGATGGAACTAGAGCACACCTTGAATCCATTAAAGGATAAACAAGCATGTACATGAGCAACAATAAAGGGTGATGTTCATGGGGTTGAAGTCATTCTTTCAACAAGGAAAGGAAGGCAAGGTGATGGAAGAAGGACCTAACACATTCAAGAAGGTGTGGCAATGGATAAGTGGGAAAGAGTATCAAAACAACTTGCAAAAAGAGAGGTGAACATGAAGGATGAAGGTGAATATGAAGATTATGTTGAGAAGAAAGGTAGAGATGATAGCTAAGCAAAGAGGTGATTGCAGATAGCTTGAAGAGAAAAATGCAACAAAGTCAACCTAGTTGAGGATGAAGAACATTTTTGAAACATGCCCTAAAGACATTGGTCCAAGAAGATCCAATAGTGTAAGAACAAGAGGAGAACATGCATGAAAAGAATATAGTGAGTCAAGTGTGAAAGGAAGAATCATATTTTTCCAACTAAACTTTGCTTTGGATGTTGTGTATACATAGTCAAGTACTTGAAGTGAATGAAAGAATAGTCACAAGAAGATGCAAATTTCAAGCAAGAATACAAAATTGAATCAATTTTGAAGGTGTTATGAATCAAGGAGAGCAATAAGAAGGTGTCAAACATGTTTTACCAATCATCATCACCTCAAGAACCATCACTAGTGACCATGAAACAAGTCCATAACTTCAAGCAAGAGATAAGAAGGGATAGTCATGCAACCTTAACACAGTCAATGAACTCATGAAAAGAATTGCATTCAGAGGAGAGAAGACTTATAAAAGAGGAAGGTCTAGCCACTAAGGAATCTTGGGGAAAAAAAATCATTCAAGAGTGCATCCTATTAAGCTTATATTATAGTTGGAAAATAAGAAAGAAGGGGTAGAGATCACCTTGCAAGTACCAAACACTACAAGAATAGCCTTCTTTTTCCCCCTTGGTAGTATGATGTAGGGGCATCACTACTAGGCCTAATGTATGATGTAATGTCATCAATTTTTGTTTGTTTCTAGGTCCCTTAGGTTGGTCTTGAGAGTCACTGTCGAATTGGTCATTATAGGTTATAGTGGTCTAGATTTTGAATAAGGAGGTTTCCCTCCATTTTTTATTAGTTTAAAAAAATTGAATTGTTGTAAAGCCACTTATAGGATTGTTAACATGAGTAGGTAGTCTTGAAGTTGGTCTAATTAAGTATTCTAGTAGGTTTGTAAAATGATGTCATAAGTGTCATTGGTGAATTTCCATCATGGTTTATGACAAGTAATTTTTAACTCCCCTCCCTTTGTAACTCCCTCACTGATTTATAACTCCTCCTTGTATGCAAATTACACCTATACTGCCTCATCATGAGACTCTAAGGGTAGTTACACTTAGCAATGATTCAAGCTAAGAAGATGATAAAAAGACATTCGTGAAACTATTTTTAAGCTATTTGATCAATAAAATAATTAGAATTGGTGCTCCAAGTAAGAGAAAAGGGTGTTTTTTGATGTTTTTTTGACTCTTTGCATGTATGTTGCATAATACTGTGGGTGTGTATATGTAATTATGTGGAAGATTGGATTTCTTATAAGAGGAAAACCATTTCCATGTTTTCATAAATTGATGACCTCCTCTTAGTAGCCAGGGTATGTGAAAATTCCTAGTATTTGTTCTCACAGTCAAGCAAGAACTGAGCACAGTTCAGTTTGAGAAGAATTCGAATTGTAGATGACTTGTGCCAGTTGTCCATCGAAGATCACATGTTTAGGAATATTCTCTAGAGTTTATTCATCCTTATAAAACTTCCAAATTTGAAGAAGATGAAAATTTTACCAAGAACCATACAAGTTCGACCTCTCGGGTTTGTCACAGTTATGCTTACTTGAAACTAGGGGTTTCAAGTGTAAAATTAATCAAACTCGAACTTGAACCAACAAAAAATCTCAGAAATAGGTAGAAACCTCTGTGGAGAGGTCATGAGTCTATTGCAAAATGAATCAGCTCATTTCATTTCATATCGAGAGAGAAATCCATACCATAATTATGTACAGTCGTGTCAGGGCATAAGAGGAGGAAAATTCGATTTCACAAGATTTAACCAACAAAAATTCCTCAAATTTGCAAGAAACGTCTGCCATGGGGTCGTGAAAACAATGTAAAAAGAATTAGTTTGATTCATCATGAATCGAGAGTGATTTTTTTGACAATTCGTGCTCACAGTCGTGGAGGGTCAGTAGAGGCAGTGTTTACAAATTAATATAATTGCTAGTGAAGGGGAAACCTTGCATCCTTCAATGAAACTCTAAGGAGGAGAAGAGTGGTAGAAAATAACCTTAAGTATAATCTTGGAAGGGGCTGGTTGATTATAGATCCTTGATAATGCATAAGGAGAGGCTAATTTGGACAGATAGAGACTGTTAGTTAACAGTGCAGCAAGCCTATGAACTAAGATTACTCTCATATTTGATAATACACCACAAGGGAATTGTTGAAGTGTTCTCAAAACCAAGGGAGTGTCTTACAAAGTTGTAGAGCTAAATTAGTTCCTGAAATTATACTTGGTTAGCTTGGGAATATAGGTGAATTGTAAGTTTGGGGAGATAATGGTGAGTGAGCTAACCAATCCTTAGGATTTCATTGACCTATAATGTTTCCATGAGTTTGGTAAGGGATAAAAACCATGAATGAAGCATGAAAATAACTATTCTAAGCTCTTAGGGCATACCTGCATGACCTTACTATTACCTGACACTGAGAGAATAGTTGTATTTTGTAGGATATAGGTTGAATTGAAGTAGGTTACTTAACCCATCTCATTGAGAGTGTGAAAAGGTATATAGAAAGCTTTGGAGCAGGTCAAACCATGGCTTCTATGGAATGGAAATGGTTTCTATAATGGTCTTTCATTTAACCAACACTCCTTGTGGTGGTCTTCTATCATTCAAATCCAGGATCACTATCTTTCTAAGGTTCCTTAGATTCTTGCGCTTCGCTTGTTCAAGTGAGGAATTCACACTATCCAAGACCTCTTTTGCAAACACGCTCAGTCTTGGTGCCTCTGGAATGAGCTCAAGGATTAATTTAAGTTAGCTTTGCGTGATCATGACATCATCAATGATATCATCTCCTTTGTTGCTGATCACATGATCCAAAAAATCTCGATGTTTCCCTCTTGTCCTTGGTGGATAGATTGGAAGTGGTATGTGGACACCCCATTCCAGAATTACTCTACTAGCAAAGGATATGCTTAGATTTTACCTTGTTTTCCCATGGTTTCCTAGCTCAACACCCAGTGAGGATTGTAATCTTCTCCATCTAGTTAGATAAGGATATTCAATATTGTCTGGTCTGCCTATGTGGAACCAAAAAATACTCATTTTGTTTGGTGCGTTTTCCACCAAGTCCTTCTGATTGGTGTCTTTCTTATTCATCTTGGTATGTCGTCCCCCAAATGCCCCTTATGTGGCCACTCAAAATACTTGTCCCACCTCCTCTCATACTATTACAAAGCCCAAAAGGATTGGAAATGGACTCATTAATTCTTCCTTCCCTTCCGGCCAAAATGTTTTACTGGGCATCACATTTTTAAGAGATAATCCTAGAGTGCCTCACAAGTTTTCCCAAATTTCGCATGCTTTCAGAGGGGAAATTCTCTTCTAGATTTGGAAAGAATGAAATTATTGTTTTTTTACTAATGTAGATTCTGACTAGTAATTCTCTATTTATAATATGTCTATGGTTATCAAAAATGTATTACTGCAGATCCAAGTGCACCCTAACAAGGTGGCACATCTTCATAATCTTCTTCGGAACTAGGGTGACACCTATTATAATGTTTCTCATGAGTCGCCATCCTTCTCCCGCTGCTCCCCGCCCCATGGCGGTGCCAACAGACATCCCAGAGGTGACGGTCTTTGGAGTTGCTTACAACGATGGTCATTCAACCGAGCCCACCAATCCTTGTGTAATCAACCTCTATAGAGGAGCTTCTCCCCTCTGCCTTCATCTCACCACCTGGTTGGGATGCCCCTCCATGACCACCTAGCTATCCTCTCCCCTCTACCTTCATCTCGCCACTGGGTTGGGATGGGGCTCTCAAGATTCCCTTCTACCACCCAGCTAGCTTTTCCCCTCTGCCTTCATATCACCACTAGGTTGGGCTGGGGCTCTCTAGATGCCCCTCAACCACACACTCATGATGGTTGGAGTCTCCCACCTCCATGTGATAAATTTCCCAAGCCATCTCTTGCCATCTCACCCACTGAGGGAAATGTTAATGATACAAAATAAGGAATCCAACTCAGGTTTGGTTGGGATGTGTTGGATAGTAGAAAGGACCTTCCTGATTCTAGCTGGCCTGATCATGATCTGCCTTGTGCATGAAAAAAAAATCGTAGTGGTGACTTAATTTCCTTGCTTCTTGATTTTTGATGTTTTGTAATATTTGATCTTCCTAGGCTCTGCCTCCAAAAAATCTTATTCATCATTTTTTTTCCATTTAAATAATTAAATTATATAATCCACAATAATATTGAAAAAAGATCATATATACATTAGATAAGTGTAGACATAACTTCAATAAAAGAAACTAGGTCACTAGAATTAAAATGACTTAAATGTCACATTTAATAATGATAATTTGAACTCTATGTTAGATTCAAATGGTGAATAACATCAAGACAAAAATATAAGATTTAGATTCGATGATTATTTGTATATTTTTTATGTTTTCAATTATAAATATTCTAAAATAAAAAATAAATGAGTAATTATACATAGATTTAATAATGACAATTAAACTAAAATCCGTGTCAAATTCTAAAGGGTATATATATATATATATATATTGAAAAGTACACTTTTATATAAATAACAATAATGTATAACACTAATTATACAAAAAACCGTGTATAAAGAGTCACACCCTAGAATATGAGAAGTCCAATCAAATTGAACCAAAAAGGCCTCGAGAGAGGCCAAGTCACCTCAAAATACCAGCATAAAAAATACACAAAGTGTGAACTTCAATAAAAAGGGAACATAAAAATCAAACAACAATTGGGTAAGTGCACGAAGTTGGGGGGCCAAAAAGTGGACGAAAATCTGAAAATGAACGAAACACGATTGCGTTATGTTTTCCTAGGCTCGAGAATTAATGAACCTAAAATGTGCATGCGTTACAACGCGCTCACGTTTAACACGTACGTGTTTCTATGTATACAAAATGTGTATGCATTTTTCTCTATATGAAGTTTGTAGGGGCTGGAAGGAGCCATATTTAGTAAAATGTTAAGTATAAGAAATAATAAAAGTATAAAGAAATAATAAAATATTTCTTTTATTATTTCATTATACTTTTATTATTTCTTATACTTTAAATTTATTTTAGTAAATATAACAAGATAGGGTCATTCTGCACTTGATGGAAGCGGTCACGTAGTTCTGACAATTATAATCTAAAAGATAGTTTTTCAAAATCTAATCTGGTAAGTACTTACTCATTTTAATAATTTCAATAATGACCTAAAAATTTCAGGCCATATATATTGTAGTCGGTCTTTGTTTTACGAACACATATAGTCATTTTGTAGGTTTTTTGACCTTTTGGATTGAATTTTGGCCTTACCACTACTTGAATTGGTACGAATTTTGAAATTTGGTCCATAATTCACTTTAGTAACCATGAATCAGCTCTATGATGTTTGTCTACTTCTTACTAAAATGAGATCCTCACTTTGTAGATAGAGGATTGCTCCCTGAATGGGATTCCCATCCTATTGAAAAAAATGAGGTGATTTTAATGCACCTCCTTCTTAAGGTATGATCACACAACTAGATTTTTAGTGAGTTTGTATAAATAGTACCAAGTGAACTTAGATGATTGCTCCTTCTTAAAAACATGGTGCTCCATATAAAGATCATCCCTTCACCTTTCTTGGCTCTAAAATCATCCTTTCATGGAATCAAATTCAAGATTATCATGTGTCTTTTCTCATATGTATCTCAGGGAGATATATGATGCCTTAATACTTCACACATGATGGTCTTGGATACCTCGGTGGCATGACTAGCTCATTTTAGCTTGTTCTTTAAAGAGATTTGAGTACAATGACAGAGTCAAGATATGGTTATCATAAAGGGTTAGGGTTTAGAGCTTAGGATTAAGGTTTATGGTTTAGGGTGTATAGTTTAGGGTTGAGGGTTTATGGTTTATAGTTTAGGGTTTAGGGCTCATGGTTTTTGGTTTAGATTTTAGGGTTTAGGGTTTAGGTTTTAGGGTTTAGGGTTTAAGGTCTAGGGTTTAGAGTTTAGGGTTTAGGGGTTAGGGTTTAGGGTTTAAGGCTCAAGGTTTAAGGTTTAAGGTTTAGGGTTTAAGGTTTAGGGTTTATGGTTTAGGGATTAAGGTTTAAGGTTTAAGGGCAAGGGTGAAGGTTCAAGGTGTGGAGCACAAGGTTTAGGGTTTAGGGTTTAAGGCTCATGGTTTAGGGTTTAGGGTTTAGGGTTTAGGGTTAGGGTTTAGGGTCTAGGGTTTAGGGCTAAGGGTTTAGGGCTCATGCTTGCATTCAGGTCAATGTAATGTTCTGTGTCTTACCCATTCTTATTAGTATTGACTAAGAGTATTCAAATAAAAAGGGTTCATTTGCTTCATAGGCAGAACATTCAAAGGGATTCATCACAATTTGATGTCTTTCATCTGCTGATATTTTTAAGGAGGGAATTTATAGATATCCAAGAATAATTCAGTGCAAGGAAATGTTACCAAATACATCCATCTTCTTTTTCCCATTGCATGGGAACTATTTCACTCACTGTAATGTTTTGTGTCTTACTTATTATTATTAATATTGACAGAGAGTATTCAACTGAAAATGGTTCATCTGCTTCATATGCATAACATTCAAAGAGAGTCATCACAATTCAATTTCTTTCATTTGTTGTTATTTTTAAGGAGGGAAATGCCAGATATCTACGAAAAAAATTATACAAAGAAAAGTTTTTGACGTTATTTTGAATAATTCTTTCAGTTGCAAGCTGTCGAGAACGAATGTTTCATTCGAAGAATAAAGTTTAATATGTTCATTTCTTGTGTAAGCTTGAAATTTGAGGAGTATTTCTGAGGTTCAATTTTATTTTCCAACATGCATTGCTCCAATTTTTGAAAATGTTTCTCCAGATTCAACGACATTCTGAATCAGACACTCAATGATTCCTAGAATGTCCAATCTTGCCACAAACCCTAGTAGTCCTCAATCTTGTGATAGAGGGAGACACCGTTACTTGGCTTCCATTTATACCGATAGAGATATTTGTAAATTCGTGTTATGAACTCTAAATATGTATGAATTTCAAGTTGTTTGGAAATCACATCACACCCTTCACTAGGCTTGATGATTACCCCTATCTTTTTGAAGGCTCTTTTAAAACATCCATGGGTTTATCATAGAAGGAATTATCAATGAATGGAAGCTCACTAAGTCATAGGCCAGTTGACTCCCATTTATAACTAAACAAGAAAGATTTATTAGGTGATTTATAACCCCTTTGTGTTATGTGAAATTTGCTATCCATTTCAGTAGCATAAGAACTTTCTCATTCTCCAGAGGAGAAGATATTACAGGCAATTCGGTTCTGATCCTACACCTCAACATTGGTATATTCTCTATGTTTATTCCATTTACTTTGAGATTAATTTTTGTGTTGTCATGGTTATTTCTCTAGCTTCCAATGGGTCATCCTGGCTTGCATAATACCATACATGAAAATTTGAGAAATGTGAAATTTGTTTCAAAGTGTGAAGAAATTGACATTCAAGAGCGCAAGTATATATGGGGATAAAATGGTTTAGCAGAGATGTGTAATATGCATTTCAAGGCACAAGATAGATGTCATATCCATTTAGTTTATTGTCCCACCTCTCAAAAATAAGGTAGTTGTACAAATAGACTCAATGATGGTTCTAGGCATAAAACTAGGAAATATGGTCCTAATATTGATATTCAAAAAGATGAACTCACTCAGACCTACTAGAAATATATGAGGTTTAGGGGTTAGAGCTTAGGGCTCTGGATTTTGAGTTTAGGGTTTAGTGTTAAGGGGTTCAAGGTTTAGGGTTTAGGGTGTAAGGTTAAGGGTTAATGGTTTAGGGTTTAGGGTTTAAGGTTCAAGATTTAGTGTTAAGGGTTTATGGTTTATTATTTTGGTTTTAGGGTTTAAGGTTTAGGTCTCAAGGTTAAGGGTTAAGGGTTTAGGTCACAAAGTTCAAGGTTTAGGGTTTAGTGTTTAGGGCTCAGGGTTTAGGGTTTAAGGTTTGAGGTTTAGGAATTAGGGCTCAAGGTTTAGGGTTTAGGATTCAGTGTTTAGGGTTTAGTGTTTAACATCTAGGGCTCATGGTTTAGGGTTTAGGGTTTAGGATTTATCATTTAGGGCTTAAGGTTTAGGGTTTATGGTTTAAGGCTCAGGGTTTAGGATTTAGGGCTTAGGGTACGTGGTTTACGGTTTAGGGCTCAGGGACTGGGGTGTAGGGTTCAATGTTTAGGATTTAGGGTTTAGGGTTTAGGGCTTATGGTTTAGGGTGCATGGTTCATGGTTTATGGCTCAAGGTTCAGGCTTTGGGGTTATGGGTTTAAGGTTTAGGGGTTAGAGCTCAGGGATTTGGATTTATGGTTTAGGGCTCATGGTTTAAGGTTTAGGGTTTAGGGCTCAGGGATCAGCATGTAGGGTTCAAGGATTAGGGTTTAGGGATTAGGGATTTTTATGGCTCAAGGTTCGAGGTTTAAAGTTACGGGTTTAAGGTTTAGGGGTTAGAGCTCAAGGCTCTAGATTTAGTGTTTAGGGTTTAGGGCTTAGGGCTCAGGGTTTAGTGTTTAGGGATTAGGATTTAGTGTTCAGGGTTGAGGGTTTATTATTTTATTTTTAGGGTTTATGGTTTATAGTTTAGGGTTAAGGGTTGAGGGTTAAGGGTTTAGGTCGCAGTGTTCAGGGTTTAGGATTTAGAGTTTAGGGTTTAGGGTTTAGGGTTTAGGGTTCATGCTTTAGGGTTTAAGTTTCAGTGTTTAGGATTCAATATTTAGGGTTTAGGATTTAGTTTTTAGGGTTTAGGGTTTAAGGTTTAGCATTTAGAGCTCATGTTTCATGGTTTAGGGTTTGGGTTTTAAGGCTTAGGGCTTAGGGTTTAAGGCTAAGGCTTAGGGCTTAGGGTTTAAGGCTTAAGGATCAGGGTTTAGGGCTCACAGGTAAGGGCTCTATGTTTAAGGTTTAGGGTTTATGGCTTAGGGTTTATGGTTTAGGTTTTAGGGTTTAGAGAACATGGTTTAGGTTTTAGGGTTTAGGTTTAGGGTTTCGATTATAGAATTTAAACGCTAAAAGCTTTAGGTTGAAATCCTAAAAATTACCTATGTACTGAGCAGGTTGTACTATAAAAAACTATCTCTTAACCCGTGACTAATGGAGTTGTGAGACTAGTTCCATAAGGTGCAGAGTGACCCTAATTTCTTATATTTATTAAAATAAATATAAAGTATAACATTTATACTTAAACATTTATTGTCGTAAATAGAAACATGCTAAAAGCACATATAATGTTCATATTATGAAGAACGCGTACGCATTATAACGCATACACATTTTGTGTTTTTTCTACTTCCAAGCCATGCCTCAAGGCTTGGATCCACAAGCGTGAGGCATAGACCTGTACAAACACAATAAACAACGCGTTTTTGTAGGAAAATGCAAAAAATCCACTTCCGCCGTGACAAATCAACATAAAATGATCAATTCGTTTTAAAAAAATTTATACCACGATGTAGAACAAAGTTTCTTCTTTCTAAAAATATAAATTTTCAATTTTTCTGAATAATATAAGGTTTCCATATTATTTATTTTCTAACTATGCATTTTTATAGCTTTTTTTTTTAAGTTTAAACATGTCTATCTTTTGTCTTGTATCTTTTTTTTGGCTCATCGAAATTGAAATAAAATTATACTAGCCCAAACTAGGCCTAATCCTATACATATTAAAAATATATATAATTTTCAATATTTTTTGAGGTAGTTGGGGGGGGGCGCACGGTCAGAGCTCCATTATGTTTTTTAAATTAAAAATTCCCGTACTAGAAAATCCATAAGAAAAAATACTCACTAAAAAATCTAAAAAAAAATGGAGCCCAAACTAGATGCTCCTATCTATCTTTCTACCAAAGGCTTTTCAAAAATACTAAATGGTGCTCAAAAAATGGTGGGGGAACGAAAGTCACTCTATTATGTTTTTTAACAAAAAAAAGAGCACCTGTTAGTATTTTAGTTATTTGACTCACTTAAGATTATCTGTTTTCAATAAAATGTAGTAGCTTAGAAAACTAGACTCAAAATTCTACGATTCATGTTGATACAACATCTTCCAATTTTGAGTGTAACTATTTTTAAAAACTCGTACAAGTTGATTTATTTTTTTTATAGAAAAATGCGTCCATTTAAGACCCCCTTTTGGCCCGCATATTGGTGCACTTACCCCTACCTTGGTGATGATAAACAACACAACTTCATTGCACGACAGAAGGAGAAAGAAATAGGTAAGTAGGTTTGCAGAGTGCTTATCAGGGGCATGTGAAGAACCTGAAGGAAAATTTGGGGGGGGATGCATTTTATTTTCCCCTATGTCCCCTTAAGACATGGACAGGAGGGACAAAAAAATGTTCTTAGTGATGACATGTGTCCTCTTGAAAAATTGGCTAAGTATGAGAGACATACCTTGCGAGAGAGAGATATTGAAAACAAAGTTGTCGGAGCTCTAGGAGGTCTTTTTTAGTGAAATCTTATATGAATTTGGACCCCCCAACCACTAGGAAGAGGTGGTGAATGGTGGCTCTGAGGTGGTTAGTGGCGGTGTGGAGGTGCACATCTGAGGGAGCTCGACTGACGGCATAGGGATCTGAACCCCAATGGTCAAAGAGGTGCTAATGTGCTCCACCTCCAAGTGCACTTTTTCAGCTTGGCATTTTAGATTTGAAGGATAGCATTAGAAATCACATCCACCTTATTAATAACAGATAAATCTATAATCCAGATGAACATTATTAAACATAACATTATTTTTTCTTTCTATAAATGGAAAAAAATGTCAGTTCTGAAGATGTGCCAAAAAATTTTGTAAATTACGGGTAAGATGGTTGAATCCCCAAAAGAACCACTTTCCAAGGTGTTTGAAATCATGAGAAAAGGGTTAGAAAATGGTGCGAATCCATATCGAAGCTCATCTGAGTAGGGGGAAAAAACTTCCCAAAAACCCTGTGTTTGATAGACTCTAGTTTGGCCTGCAACTCAATCACAAAGAATGGGGTTAAGCCCAAAATGTTTAAGTCATAGAACCAATGGGGAGACCTTAGTGGAGAAGACACCAAAGGAAATGAGATTTTTTAGGCTCAATAATGGCCAACAAAAACCTCTAGAGCATATATGAAATTCGAGGAGGAAAGACATGGTGATCCTATTAAGTGTGTTTTGCAAAAGAACCCAGGATCCATTATAGAATAACCAAGGGAGAAATCTAGTGAAAAGGAGTAGCAAAAAAATTCTAGTCATTCCACCAAGGCTCTAGAGGTAACTCCCTATCTTGTGTAAATATTCCAAACAGATAATGTGAGTTAATTAATTGTCAATAGGAGAAACATCTAAAAGAAGAAGGTGGAATTTTAAAGCCAGAGTCTCTAAAGAAAACAGGAAAGAATTCTTGTAAAACAAATCCCCAACGAATTTAATCCCCTTTTTGAAAAATATGAGATATTTAGCCTAAGGATCCAAAGCCAGGGTGAAAATCTTGAAAGGAAAAGAGAGATGACCACTATAGAGAGAATGAATTGAGAGAGATACCAGATCTAAAACCATTACCAACCCAAATAAGGTGTTGTCTGAGAGATTCCCAGGCCTTCCAAATACTTTGCGGAATAAAAGTTCCCTTAATCTTAACTGGCACTGGGCAGAGAAGGAGAGATTGAAAGTTAAGACCCTTCCAAGCTTGTCTGCCCATAGGAACACCCTAACAAATACCATGCCGAAGGAGGATTTTCCAAGCTTCATTCCCTTCCAGGCTACACAAAATCCATTTAGCACAAAGAGCCCACCTCTGGTGTTTGACATCAATTAAGCCCAAATCATCAACTTCTTTAGGCATGCAACAAACTTCCCAAGCTACCCTGTGGAACCACTTGTGCCCTTCAGTGTTGGCCCAAAGTAAATCATGAAGAAGCTTCTCAAGTTTGGCATAAATAACATTGGAGGGAGCCCAACATGAAGAATAATACACATGTTGGCAGCCAGAACCTTAGAGCATATGTGGAATTTCCCTGCTAGAGAAAGAGGTTTGGTGATCTAGAAAGAGATTTTGCATTCAACTTAGCTAGACGACGTAAGACCAAAGTTGAGCTGAAATAGCCTGAAAAGCAAAAGGGATACCAAGAAATTTGAACTGCACCCCAGGTTGAATCCAACTCCATTTCATATCAGCTAACCAAACAGGAATGGGAGATTGAGATTGTTGATAGCATTGAGTTTTCTCCCATTGAATAGTAGAGCCTGAAGCAAGACAAAAAGTGTCACGACAATCAAGAGCATGATGAACAGATTGCTCTTCCTCCAAGAGTGTGAGAAAAGAATCATCAACATAATGACCATTAATAAGCTGCTGAGTAGTAGAAGAAAAGAAATACCTTTTACTAGTCCTTGAGAAGCACTGTTGAGCAAGAAGATAGCTAAATCCTTCAATGGCCGACACATAAAGGGAAGGGGCTAGGGGGCAACCTTGCTTAATAGATCTGAACAAACCAAACCTAGAAGACTGAGCACCATTAATAGTAATATATGGCTCTTGCATTCTGAAAGAGCATTTGCACAGACCGAGCAAACCGAGGACCAAACCCTAAAGCTTGGAGTATAACTAAGATGAAAGACCATTCAATTCTGTCATATGCTTTAGCAAAATCAATCTTGATAAACAGAGCCAGTTGAGAGGAAAGGCGAGCCCATTCCATGCCTTCTTAGACTACTATAATATTATCAAGAATATACTTGTGTTTAATAAGCCAGTTTGTTCACTTCTAATAATCAAAGGCAGAAGATTAGAAATCCTGTTAGCCAGAGCCTTAGCAATAATCTTGTATGACATGTTAAGAAAAGTAATGGGTCTCCAATTGGAAATTTGTCTTAGGATCACTTGATTTGGGAATGAATTTGATATTGCCTTGATTGATTAGGTCACCCAAAGAATTAGTTTCCAAAGCTTCCAAGTAGACATTGTCAGGATCAAAACCAACAGTGTCCCACAGAGCTTGATAAAATTCAATAGGGAAGTACCATCAACCCCAGGAGCTTTGTCTGAAGCCATTTGAAAGGCAGCCTCTTTAAGATCAGAAAGAGATAAAGGCCTATCACAGGCCACCTGCTTGGTTTGAGAAACTTTGCAAGGCACCGCTTGGAGACATTTTAAAAGGACTGCTTCCCGAGTTGGAGTGGCAGGATGAGCAACAAAAACCCCATGATAATGATGCACAAAAGCTTGGAGAATCTCAGGCAAGGTGGTAAGCCTAGTATCGCCCTGAGAGATAACCTTGATCTTGTTTGAAGATTGTTTGGAGCGTAACATGGCAAAGAACTCCTTGGAAGCACAGTCCCCAATTTTAAGCCAATGTAGGCGAGCTCGAAGCTGAGCGCCCGGCTCGGTAGGCTTCGTGGACTTTAAGAGTGTGCCGCCAATAGGCAACTTGGGTTTGCAAAGCACGATTGAAAGGTGAGGCAATAAGCTCTTGTGAGATTCTGGAGAACTCATGATATGAGGCCTCATGCGCATGTTGTCTGAAGATGGAAGCCTGCTTCCCATATATGTGAAGGAAGGTGGTGGTGCATTTGATGGCATCATTCCACCAAGTGATCCAACCATAACCATTTGAAGGCCGATCAACCAGATTCCATACTCGCTATATGTGTGACACAGTCTGAGCATGCTTAAGGTGAGCAGTATTAAGGTAAAATTGAGAAGAAACCTGATGCCTTTTTGTAGGTGTAGACCATGTAATATTGGAAAAAATGGGAGAATGGTCCGAAAGCAAAGCGGTGTCAGCAACGACAATAGGACGACCTGGAACAGGGGAAAGATAGAAAAATCTTGACTGCTCATGAGGGAGCGGTCTAGCCGCTGAACAACATGATCTTGTCCTTCTCTAAAATTAGACCAAGTGAACCAGGCAGAAGGGGATTTATGACGAAAGGGAAGATTGGGATCAAAAATTCCGAGCTTGTTCTTGAAATAAAACCAAGCCTCCTGCTCGCCTGCACACTAACGCATAGGTAGATGCCCCTTTTTATCCTCAGGGCTTTCAACCATGTTAAAGTCACCGCAAATAATCTAGAGAGCCTCTAGTAAAAAATTGACAAGCCAACGCTAAAAAAGAACCCGCTCTCCCACATCATTCGAAGCATAGATGTTAGCTAACCCAAAAAGCGCCCTTCAAAATCGAAAAGGGACCACACGACTTGATGTGTGGGGTCCAAGCCCCAGGAAATCACATGTTGAGCAATGTCAGGAGCAATCAAGGTCATGACTCCACCTTGGCCAGGATCATGATTAGAGGTATGACAAATGACATGGGGCTAGATAGTACGAGTTAAGAGTGTAACAAAAAGCCAACCAACTTGACTTCTTGCAAACACAAAATTTTCATGTGATGAAAATGAAGACAATTATCCTGACCAGATATTGCTGGGTCGGTTCAGTAAGACCACGTATATTCCAAGAGTACACAATCATTGAGAAGGGTCTAAGTACATGTTCCCCTCATCATCTATATCAGAAAGGGCAGAAACTAGGTTATGAGAAGAAGAAACTTGGGTAAGAACCGGAGCTAAATCTCCTAAATTCCAAGGGCGGCATTTATCTTGCACATACTCACCATCCTTTGAGGGGGATGAGCTACGAGAGTGGGCTAGCTGAGTCTTACGAGAGTGGGCCAGCCGATCTTGAGAAGACGAGTCGACCACAAAAGGGGACTCAGGTAAAGCCAAAGGAGCCATGGAAGGAAGCCGAGGAAGAGTAACAGGGGCAACAATTGAAGAAACCAAAGGTGTGCGGGAAGGCGAAGGTTCAGATTTAATAGGCTCAATTTGTTTGATAGGAGTCGTGGATGCAACAACACCGTTGTTAGCAACTACATGATAAGTGGAGGTCGAGGGTTTTGAAAGGACCCCGCAAAGCACCCTTTTTGTTAGTGACAGTGGTCCAACCATTAGAAGCGGGAGTGGCCTTAGAGTTTGTTTGGGGTTTATCAGTGGGAGCAGGATGAGAGTCGGCCATAAGAGGACACTCACGAATCATGTGCTCAGACGACTGACAACGAAAAAAGTATTAGGTAAGTTGATATAAAGCACCCTTTGGGAGAAACATGTGTCCCCAATCTGAATATCGATGGTTTCTTTTAAATCTTTTGACAAATCAATTTCAACGCAAACACGGTGTTGAGGACGAGCATGAAAAAATTTTGGTTGCTTATTGTAGATGAACCTCCCCAAGGGTTTGACTAAGTCCCTAATAAAACCCCAAAGTGGTAAAGGGAGTCCTGGAAATTCAATCCAAACAGGGACTTTGAGCTTGGCTTGCTCAGAAACCTGAAAGTCTCGGGTCCAGTGTGAGAAAACAACCAAGGAGTTGTAGATGAACCAAGGACCATGGTTGACAATGGCCTTACAGTGTTCTCGATTGGTAAAACAAAATAAAAAAAACCCTTGGTGAGGTTTTGAACTCCATCGAGTTTAACCCCATGACTCTGCCAGTGGTTGTGGACCCATTGTTTCAAAAGGCTTTCAGGGGGGACTCGGCTAGCAAAATACCCAACCAGGGTATAGTTTTCAAACCAATTGCATGCATTATCAAAAGCAGGCAAATCAAGAATCAACATCAAGTAAAGGAGTAGCAGATTCATTACCTCGTCGAAAACCTTAGGGATGAACTTCTGTGCTTTCTTTGGTGCCATTGTTGTTAGTCACTTCGTCGACGAACCCTGCATTATTAGACGAGGGAGTTGAGTTGGAGGCCATTAAAAGGGGGCCTATTGTTGCCCCAAAGGGCGGAGTAAAAGACTCGCGTAACAAAATTACGTTCACACACATATCAAAAAGATTTAGAAAAATGCTCCGTTTCGTGGAAAAGCATATGAAAATTCTCCATTTTAAAGAAAATTTATTGCATTGCGACATGAAAAGTCTTTGTGGGGTCCGAAAATATATTGATAAAGGGACATGCTACCTTTTCTATCGCTTTAATAGATTGCGTATAATTTACGCTACAACCATCTTTAGGTAGTACATAATATTTAATGTTTATTTTATACTTAGTATCATTATATTAAAATTTAATTATCCAATCGAAGGTAGTAATACAACAACGTATACCTTGGACCGTTATATTTTTCAACAGTTCTTTAGATTTCAATTCCATGGTTTAGATTATAATTTTGATAAATACATTCATTTATTTATTATTATTTTAAAAAAAATTCAAATGGTGATTGGTCGAGTGTTAATTTTTTAAACCAATTTTTAATTAGTCAAAAATTTTACAATCTATGGAAATGTGATATTTTATTTTGGTTTATAATGAACTATAATGTTGAGTTTTGCAACAATCATTATTTTATATTTATAATGCCATACTTTTTATTATTTTTTAATCAATAGTTTTATGTAGTATTTTAAAGACCTTTAATCAAGGTTATAAAATATGCCCAGGGATGACATCATGTCAAATTGTATGTATTCGACAATGTTGGCCTTGCTTCAAGGTGTTTGTTTTTGAGGTCACAACATTAACAAAAAATTTGAGGGAACTTGTTTTTGGGAGAGATGGGTTTATGGATTTGTTGAGGCAGAAGTACAAGTGTTATGGGAAATGATTAGTAAGATCTAATCAACTGATTATTGCTTTAATGCGAACATGTTTGATCTCCTACCTTTTTCAATTGTTGTGGTACTGTGTTGTAATGCACTCATTTAGACAACCTTGGTAGTGGATGGTATTGGTTTGGTTTAATTTCTTGTATTCAGATTTTTGTTATTTTATATATGTGACAATATGGCTTGAATGTGCAGTTGTTATTTAGACCCTAAATCTATTTATCAAATTTAGTACATGGGGATTTAAGGTATGTTACATTTTGAATATTCTGAATAAGCTAATAAACATTAATCATACAATTCATAATAATTATTTTAATATAGTAAACAATGATATAGTCATTGCTCAAAAGGCAAAGAAGGGATAAGTAGTAAGACACAAAAAGTGGTAAAAGAGTTATCTTTGTGTGCAAAGTAGGTTATAAGGATGATTTGAATATGGTGACGTTTTGTCTTTGGAATTGTTCCTCAAATCTTCTCTTGTACAAAATCATACAAATCTTGTTGGGAAGCAATACGGTTTAGACATGAGCTATATGGTATCATACTTGTGTATAATGGGGTTCTATAACTTTGTTTATTTATTTTTGGTTGAGAAATGGTTCTCTTTGTTATCGTTACAAATCACAAAACTTTAACACCACATGTAATGTTATGCAAAAATGGAACGCGCATGGAAATGATTGACCCAAAAACAACCTTAAAGCAAGGCCAACATAGTCAAATTCATATTTCAATTTTATTGGATTATAATATTGAAGTTTTATTATCTAATCGAAGGTAAGTAATACAAAGGCAGATACTTTGTCGCTATATTTTTCAACAATTCTTCAAATTTCATTTCCATGGTTTGGATTATAATTTTGATAAATACATTTATTTATTATTTTTTAAAAAAACATTTCAAATGGGTGATTGGTCGAGTGTTAATTTTAACCCAATTTTTAATTAGTTAGTTTTTAAAACCAAGAGAAATGTGATATTTTATTTTGGTTTATAGTGAACTATAATTTTGAGTTTTGCAACAATCATTAGTTTATGTTTATAATGCAATAAAAAAATTATTGATTTTTTAATCAAAATTTTTATGTAGTATCTTAAAGACCTTTCATAAAGGTTATAAAATATGCCCAAGGGTGACATGATGCCAAATTGTATGCATTTGACTATGTTGGCCTCGTTTCAAGGTGTTTGTGTTTAAGGTTGTAACATTAACAATAAATTGAGGGAACTTGTTTTTGGAAGAGATGGGTTTATGGAGTTGTTAATGCGGAGGTACAAGTGTTATGTGAAATGATTACTAAGATATAATCAATTGATTATTGTTTTAATGTGAATGTGTTTGATCTCATACCTTTTGTTATTGTTGTGGTACCGTGCTGCAATGCACTCGTTTAGACGACCTTGGTAGTGGATGGTATTGGTCTGGTTTAATTTCTTGTATTTGGATTTTTGTTATTTTACACATGTGACAATATGGTTTGAAATTTGTGGTTATTTATACCCTAAAAATCTATTTATCATATTTATTCTTTGGGTATGTAAGGTATGTTGCATTTTGAATATCATGAATAAGTTAATAAACATTAATCATAAAATCCATAATAAATATTTTAGTATAGTAAACAATGATATAGTTATTTCTCAAAAGAAAAAGAAGAGATAAGTTGTAAGATGCACAAATTGGTAAAAGAATTACTTGTGTGTGCAGACTAGGTAATATGGCTAATTTGAATACGGTAATTTTTGTCTTTGGAATTATTCCTACTATAGACACAAAATCACGCACTTGGGTACATTTCTAGGTCCTAAAAGTATTCTAGCATTTACATTATTCTTAAACAAGAAAACTAGTGGTTGACAACTATATTTGAGCTCTTTTCTTTGTCTCTAGCTTTCTATTTGGTCTTACACACCCAACAACCACGTTGGAATTTTATTTATTTATCTTTCATGGCTTCAGAAACTAACGCCAAACTAGGATAATAACACCCAGGCACTCATGTCCCCTCTTGGTGCCCCTGACCCTTTCTTACCTTACTTTCTCCTTTTGGATCTCTTTTATCTTTTGGGCATCTTTTTCACTTATGGGTAAGTTTTCCAGTTGTCAATTACGAAATTCAAACAAAGGAATCATATAAATACATAGTTATGTGTTCAAAATGAAGGACCAAACACTAAGCATTACTACTATCACCTAATATTGCATTCAAAAGGTACATAAAGCACTCTAAGGCATTCATATAGCATGCATTCAATGGAGAAGGGACTACATACTTTGCATACACTACATAGGAAAGGGAAGCTTATTCTATTCCATCCACACGTTTACATTTTAGACAAAATCTAGCCCGCTATCTAGTACAACTTGCACAAGGGAATCCTAGGGCACAATTTCTACACACACTCATAAGAACTATATGGAGTCTGAGATGTAGTGTAACGCTCAGTCGTAAGTTCAATCTCAGGGTGACCATTGGCATCAATTTGACTCCCCATTATGCATTTTCATTTTTAGGTTTGATGTGGTTTATGGGTTCGTGTAGGTGAAATTTTATTTTGTAGGTTACAGGTACCTTTGGTGATCAAGGAGAGACTATTAGGGGATCAACATGGAAAAAAAGTGAAGACCTTGTGACACTCCAAAAATTAGATCTTGAGATCCTACACAGTCGCCCATGCCTAGATGCGGTCTCGAATACCCAGACATTATGGCCCTATCCCACATGCCTGTGTCCGACCTCATCTATGCATTTCATAATTTAAAGTGAGTATTAATGACACTCTACCCAATTTGTTAATCACTTCTCTCTACCTAGATCAGTTGTAGATTACGTGTAAACTAGCTAAGTCTTCTTTTCTCTATCTCTTGCTTAGTGTTTCATACTTTGTCTGCATATTTTCTTGTGTCATTTTTGTATCTTAGCATTTATACAATAAGTGACTCTATAATACATAGATTAGATTTAATTCAAATCAAATTAAATAGTTTGGTGAACTTGACATGAATCAAACACACAACCTTCTGATCTGGAGTCACTAATGATTTTATTTAATTTGAATTAAATATAAATATTAGAGCTCGTCACTAATGAAACGAATAATGTATAAATACTGTTATATATAAATGACACAAGAAAACTAAGATGAAAATATGAAACCCTAAGCACAATAGATAAATGAAGAGACTTAGTTGATTTACGTTCAATTTGGAATTGATCTGGATTAGGAAATTTTTTGAACAGGATGGACAGAGTGTCATAAATTCTCAGTACAAATTTTGTAACTCACAAACATAGAAAAACATGGGTTCCCACAATAGGACATGGGTTCCTGAACACTGGAGACTACTACTAGGTGCCTGTGACTGTGCAAATAGTCAAAATATGGTTTTCACTGTGTCACAAGAGTGTCACAATTATTTCCTGTTGATCACCTGATAGTCACTATTTGAATTCCAAAGGTACCTGTAACCTGCAAAATGAGATGTTTTCCTGTAAAATCCTAAAAACTACATCAAACCTAAAAAATAAAGATGTATAATGGGGAAGTAGAATGACCCTTGCGGTCACCTCGAGAGTGTACTTACGAATAAGCATTGTGCTACATCTTAGACAACATGTACAATTCTTGTGAATGTGTGTAAGAATGATGCCCTAGGATGCTCTTGTGCAAGTTGCACTTGATAGTGGGATGTAGCTAGAATGTGTGGATGGAATAAAATCAACTTCCCCTTCCTATGTTGTGTATGCAGAATTGCAGCCCTTGTTCCTTGAGTGAATGCTATATGGATGAATTTTGAGTGCTTTAGTTGACTTTTGAATGCAATATTAGGTGATAGTAATAATGCTTAGTGATTTTTACTTCATTTTGAACTCATAACTATGTATTTATATGATTCACTTGTTTAAATTTGTAATTAACAACTAGAAGGACAACCCATAAATGAAAAATATTTCTAAAAGCTAATACCAAAAAAAGTGAGTAAGGTAAGAAAGGGTTAGAGGCACCCAGAGGGGACATGGACACCTAGGAACTTCTGTCCTAGTTAGGAGCTGATGTCTGAAGCCATAAAAGATAAACCAATAAAATTCTGATTGGGTTGTATACTGTGGAAGACAAAAGAGAAAATAAGAAATGAAGAAAAGAGGTCAAAGATAGTTGTCAACTACTAGTTTTCTTGATTAGGAATCATATGAATGTTAGTATGATTTTAGGACCTGGAAGTATACCCATGTGTGTGATTTTATGTCTACATTTTCCCCTACTTTATGTTATTGAGTATCTACATTAGGTGAAAAAATCACCCCTATAGTATCTCATAGCTACAGTTTAGTTCAGTACAGTACAAAATCAACACAAATATAGTCATAGAATGACCCAAAATCAGACTTGGATTAGAATTACAACACATACACTAGCTCCTAGACTCAAATAGAAGCGCTTGGATACTTGTGTCCTCTGCTAGGAACTAATTTATTCAGGGAACACATAGTCATCTTATCAGATCAGAAAAGTTCACATAAGCCCTCAGATAAATTCTACAGTTACATGCAAAATCCTTTAGTTACAACATACGTGTAATCTACTACAATATATTTCAATTGGAACAAAATGAATAAATCAGGGACGCACCATATGTAGTGGTGCTTATTGGGCAGAGTCATGGAATGAGATTAACACTATACCTCTCTCCCTAACACTTTCTTTTTTACGTGAGATCTCCCAAAAACTTGCATTTGGCATGAGATCACCAAAAAAACTTGAATTTGGTGTGAGATCACCCAAAAAGCTGTCATTTGGCATGAGATCACCCGAAACACTTTCATTTGGCATGAGATTTCCCAAAAAACTCTCTTCACATGATATCACCCAAAAACTCTCTCTTTACAACATTTCAGGACACATTTTCTATCCCTTACACTCTTATACATTAGGTGCACACTTTCCTTTTAGACACTTTTACATACTTATGCACATTTTTATTTGATTTATTATATATAGGACCTTGACAACATTCTTACTCTTCTTTTTTAGGTCCATCCCTACAAGAAGAAAAAATCACAAGCACAACAACAACAGGTACAATGCAACATATACGTCTCACCCTAATGGTCACTTTCCTTTCCTAGTCTACATACTTCACTTTGCATCATTTCACGCTTCACTTTTCCACTTTACACACTATTCATAAGGTACACATCTCTTATTTAATTTATGTTATCGAATTACTCACTCAAAAATATAAAGTGGGGGCAAATGTAGATACAAAATCGCACACTTGAGTACATTTCTAGGTCCTAAAAGCATGCTAGCATTTACATGATTCCTAAGCAAGAAAACTAGTGGTTGAAAACTATCTTTGGCATTTTTTTCTCTTTTTTTCTATTTGTTCTTACAAACCCTATAGCCCAGTCAGAATTTCACCTATTTATCTTTTATGGCTTCAGACACCAGCACCCATCCAGGAAAATAACGTCCATATGCTCCTGTCCCCTCTAGGTGCCCTGACCCTTTCTCACCTTACTTGCTCTTTTTGGGTCTCTTTTATCTTTTAGGCATATTTTTCACTTATGGGTCTACCTTCTAGTTGCTAATTACATAATTAAAACAAGGGAATCATATAAATACATAATTATGCGTTCAAAATGAAGGACCAACCACTAAGAAATATTATTATCACTTAATCTTGCATTCAAAAGGCACCTAAAGCACTCCAAGGCATTCATCTAGGATTCATTCAAGGGACAAGGGACTGCATACTTGACCTACACTACATAGGAAAGGGAATTTTATTCTATTACATCCACACATTTGCATTTTAGACAAAATTTAGCTCGTTATCTAGTGTAACTTCATAAGGGCACTATGGGGAAAATTTTCTACACACGCACACAAGAAATACATGGAGTCTGAAATGTAGTGCAATAGTCGGGTGTAAGTTTAATCTTGGGGTGACCGCTAGGGTCAGTCTGACTACCCATTCTACATTTTCCTTTTTAGGTTTGATGTGGTTTATGGGCTTGTGAAGGTGAAATTTTATTTTACAGGTTACAGGTACCTTTGGCAATCAAGGAGTGACTATCATGAGATCAACAAGGAACAACAAATAAGACCTTTGATAGTCTAGAAAGTAGATCCTTATCTCATGTGCATTCACCGGTGCCCATAAGGGGTCTCTAGTGCCGAAGCGCCCTTTCCCTATCCTAGGAACCCATGTCCGTTCTCATTCACACATTTTAGAATTTGCACTAAGTAGTAATGACACTCTTCCCAATTTGTTCATCACTTCTCTCTTCCTAGATTAGTTCTAAATTTCACGTAAATTAGCTAAGTGTTCTTTTCTCTATCTATTTCTTAGGGTTTCATACTTTCCATTCTTATTTGATTGTGTGATTTTTGTATCTTAGCATTTATACAATAAGTGAATCTACAATACCTAGATTAAATTTAATTCAAATTAAATTAAATCACCAAGAAGTTTATCCTATACAAAACCATACAACTCTTGTTGGGGCATAGTACGATCTAGACATGATCTATATGGTATCATACTTGTGTATAATGGGGTTATATCCTTTGTTTTTTTTTGTTGGTTGGGAAATACTTTTTTTTGTTATTGTTAAGGATAACAAAACATTAACACCACATGTAATGTTCTACAAAAAGGTAATGTGCATGGAAATGGGGTACACAAAAGTAACCAAAAATCAACTTTTTGACCATTTTGAACATAATGTGCTCACATTATGACTCGGTCATGTTATAACACGACACTATTATAAATTGAGTGCATTATAACATGCTCACATTATAAGGCAACTTAGTTATGATTGTTAAAAAATATAATAAAATCAACTAATATTGAGCCATTTCATTTCATTTTTCGAACAAACGCATTTGAGAAAATAGTTGAGAGGGAAATAATTTCATTAGGTTTTTTATAGATAAATTCTTGTATGCACAATGAATCGATGATGGAAAAGAGATCACCATGTATTTTTGACTGAATTTAGGGTAATTTTAGTGATTAAACATTTTTCTTGCATTGTTCGTAATTCATTTATTTTTTATTTTTAGTGGATCCAATATCTCGAGTTCAAAACTTCCTTCACTTAGAGACAACATGACAAAAACCAACCTCATATACATCCTTTATTTTATAGACATCATCCTTATACCAAAGAAACTTTGTAGGGGATATCCTGAATAACAAAACTTAGATTCAAGGTTTGATAAAAACCCTATGTAACTCCAAAGCCACGAGTACCCGTCACCAAATTCTTGTGTTGTCATTAGATTTATTAATATATAATATTAACAATGTACATATGGGTTGAATAAACATGTGTTAGGATAAAAAAATAGTTGTTGCAATATTTATGTAAACCAATTGTCTTACGATGTGATGAAGAAAAATTATCACTAAATACAAGTGTTTTTTGTCATTGACCCAAAAACCAATGCACCTAATCTATTGAGTTGCAAAATATTTTTGATCCATTGATGCAACAATTGTGACATTAAAAAAAATTGGGATGGATGGCGGATGGTTTTTTACTAACTGTCTAGCAATAATTTTGAGGTACCACATCTTCTTGAGGAAACTCTATTGTGAGTTTATCATCGATATAATACAAAAACTATTTTGATATTCAAGAGTTATATGGTAGAGGAAAAGGATATACATATGATATATTGAGGGCATAATGTCTACAAAAATGACCACATAGACCCCTTACTTGCCAATCTATTCAACATGATTTTCTACCTTCAATTGTGAAGGAAACCATAGAGGTTAAGACACTCCATTTTATTATTTTTTTGACAATTTGTTTGGTTCAACATGGTGCCAATATCTCCCAAAATTATGGGGCTAGGTGTGTGCGGAATCAAACATCATATAATATATTTTTTCATGCCTGTGGGAGTCTAACAACCTATGTGGTTGATGAGGTTGATATATAACCTAGTCAGGTTGCTCCACAGCCTAGTGAAAATTCTCAACAACTTATCAGGATGTTCAATAACCTAGTAAGGTTTCTCCACAAGATGAGTAGGGTTCTCGATCGAAGAAGACACTTCATGATTATGTGTTGGATAATATCACCATCACATGCATTCTATTGGAGTTGAAGTTTTGGTATTGACTCACAGGTTATTCTACATGAAGTTAAATAAAATTTAATATATATATTTCCAACTAAAGTTTATAATTAACAAAATTAATTCATTTTGAATGAAAATTAATGAAAAATGTGTATTTTTTTTTATAAAAGGTCAAGTTCAAACAACATATCATGCATCACATTCCACTTCCACACATTTGTTTGTAGGTGATAACCCATTATGTCTATATTTATAATAAAATAATAAATATTTTACACGTTAATTTATTTTTCATATAGAGATGCTATCTTGATATTGAAATTCTACATTTAGGGATGTTGGTATGAGGGAACATGTTAGGGGATTCACCAATATGATTTTTTAGTAAATTTTTAATCATCATTTATGAGGATAATGACATATATTTAAGGTATGCAAATAATTCCATGTAACTTTTATGTGTGGGTGTGTTTTATTATTTTAGGTAGAGAGCCTTGTTTTCTTTTATTTAATGATGTCATTAGAGTATCCACATGACATTCAACGATCGCTAGATATTGGATTTGTTATGGGAATACTGTATGTTTTACTTCTTAAACTTGTATGATCTCTTGATGTGAATTTGATAAATAATTTATTGTATTAAATAATGTCATATAGTACCAAAAAATGAAATTCATACATAGTTTAATTTACTTCTTCATGGTTTCCATAGGAGAAGGTGAGAACTATAATTTGTGCAATGAACACTGAGGTTAATGCACCTAAGTTTGCTTTGAATGAGTTCAATTTCCAGAGGTAGAGGATGATTATGAGGGATTGTGAGATTATAGTAAGTGAAGATTTATAAATAATTTCATTTTATATGTCATTAGTTGTATACTATTGTGTATATTGTTTGTTTTTATTAATAGGCAAAGTTACACTCATCCCTTGAGCATAGGAGGTCTTATCAGTGGAAAGGACATCCCATTTATGAGATTAATTATTCATCATCTTGGTGGAATAAGAGAAACATATTATTTAAGGTTACCTCTTAATCTTTATGTATAAGCATTTTGTTGTATTTGTTAATGGCATGTAGGTTTAAATTTGTACATTTTGATGTATATCCGCATATGAATATACAAATTTGTTTAGAAAATTATATTGCTCAATTTTTTTATGCCATCATAGTTTCCAGAAATCAATGTAATAAATGACATAAAATAAATTCTTTCAAACATGTATAGTGGATCGAACACTCTTATATGTATCACAGTGGATTATTATGATTCCATATGGTGTGTTATGGTAACATGTATTACTAATTATGAGAGAGAGAGAGAGAGAGAGAGAGAGGAGATAAGAGAGGAGAGAGAGATGAGAGAGAGGAGAGAGAGAGCGATATAGAGAGAGAAGATAGACGAGGAGAAGATCGAAGAGAGAGAGAAGAGCTACTAGAGATACATTAGAGCTAGATTATCTAGATCGCGGCGCCGATACTATATATCTATCTACAGATCTCTATCTCTTCTCATCTCTCTCTACTCTCTCTCTTCTCTGCCTTCTCCTCGTTCTCGATCGTCATGCTCTCTCTTCTCTCTCTCTCTCTCGTTCCTCTGCCTCTCTATCTCTCGCTCCTCTCTCTAGCCTCGTCTCTCTCTTCTTCTCTCTCTACTCTGCTCGTCCTGCCATCTCACCTCTCTTCTCCACGCCTGCTATCATACTCTACCATTCCTCTCTCTCATCTTCCTTCGCACTCTCCCATCTTGCGAGATGGCTCCTGCCGTCTCTCTTCTCTTCTCTCGCATCTCAACTCTCTCAGTCTCTCCCTCTGCGCTCTCTTCTCTCTCTCTCTCTATGCTCTCTCTCCTCATCGCTCTCCCTTCTCGCTTTCTACCCTCACCATCAAACATATCGGGGCTTCGTCTCCTCATCTCTCTCCTCCTCTCTTCTCTCCTCCGTCGCTCTCTCCTCTACTTCTCTCTCTCTCCTCTCTCTCTCCTTCATCTACTCTCCTCTCTCTCCTCTCTCCTCTCTTCTACTCTCCTTCACTCGCTCTATCTCTCTCTCTTCTCTCGCTTCTCTCTCTCTCTCTCTCATCCGCTCTCTCCCTCTCTCTCTCTCTCTCCCCCCTTCTCTCTCCATCTTCTCTACTTCTACTATATCTCCTTCGCTCTCTCTCTCTCTCTCTCTCTCGCTCTCTCTCTCCCTCGTCGCGTCTCTTCCTTCTCTATTATGCTATCTACGCTCGTCTCCTCGCGTCTCGCGCCTCGCTCTCTCTCTGCGCGCTGCTCTCTCTCTTTGGCTCGTCATCTCTCCTCCTCTCTCTCTCTCTCTTCTAGACTCTCTCTCTCTCTCTCGTCTCTCTCGCGTCTCTCTTCTACTCTCTCCCTCTCTCGCGCCTCTCTCGCTCTCTCTCTCTCATCCTTCTCCCTTCCCTCTCTCTCTCTCTCTCGCTCTCTCTGCTCCTCTCTTCTATGCTGCTCTTCTTCTCTCCTTCTCTCTCTCTTCTGCTCTCTCTCCTCTCTCTCCTCTCTCTCCTCTCCTCCTCTCTCTCCGCTCTTCCTCTTCTGCCTATTCTTCTCTTTTTCGTTCTCGCCTCCCCTTTGCTCCTCCTTTGCAATTATCTCTTTTTTCTTTGCTCCATTCTCCCTCATTTTTCCGTCTTCTGTTTCCCTTTCTCCACGCCTCTGTCTTCCGCCCCTCTTTTCCCTTCATATTCTTTCTCCCCCCTCCTACTTATCACTCTCTACCCTACTATCCTCTCCGCTCGATGGTGCTGTGCTCGCCCCACCAGCTCTGAGTTTTGTCTCCACGATGCCGCGTACGTTTCCGAAGTCCCTTTTCCCCGCATCTCCCCATACATTATGTCCTTACGCGATATATTTCCAATAATACTATTTGCTTCAGTTCTACCGGCGACTCTACTCTGCATTTCTCTGTCTATTTGTATTGCGTTGCATCCTAACATTGTTCTTCGTGCATCCCTCTGTTCAGCTGGTAGTGCCCGGAGATCCGATCTCCGAAGTGGTCATCAGAGGTGAGCGTGGGCCTCGGCTTTCGTGTGCCCTCCCCTCTCGTCTTACGCCGCCTCTGTCTTCTCTTCTATCTCCCTCTCCGTGACTGGGAAGCCTTCGAAGGCTTCGCATCCTTCCGCGCTGCGCGCCTTATCCCGACGGCCATTACGTTCTCTCCCTCATTCTCCGGTTTCCGCTTCGCGGCTTTACGGAGATTTTCGAGGCTGCTGCGCTCTGATGGCCTTTGATGGGAGAGTCCTGCCCCCCCCTTAATGATTATGGATAAGGGCGAGAACATTTAATTTGGATTTGAGGATGCCATAGTAATGACAAGGGGTAAATATTTTAGATTTTTGATTTGATGTGGCACCTTGGGTCAGGGTATAGAGGAAAGATTCAGGATTATAGGATGCCCCAGTCAGAGGGTATGTATAATGGATGTGAACGGATTGGGATGATGGTTAACATTGATTTATTTGATATCGGCATTGATTGGAGAGAAGATGATGCATGTATATAGTGAGTTAGATAGGATCTGGGTGATGGGAGGATAAAAGATGATGATTTAGTGGGTGTACTAACCATAAAGTGCCCACTGATATCATCATTAGTAGGTGATTATTGTGGAATAGGGTAGGGTGCATAGAAATAACGTCGTGGTGACGAGAGTGCCAACGCCTGTGTCCCTCATATCCTCAGATAAAGTTAATATGGAGGACGTCCTCATATCTCAGTCGCACACAAGAAAGATTCCCAAAAACTAGCCTCATCATATTAGCAAAAAATGGCAAATAAGATAAGTCAAGTCATAAAAAAAAGACATAAAAAATCATATTTTTAATTAATAGTTTTTTTGATTTTTTTGATTTTTAACATTTTTTGATTTTTGTGGCTGTTTTCCTTATTTTGTTGATTTTTACTAATTTTTTTTGATTTATTGGGATTTTTTAAATTTTTTAGGTGATAGGTGGGGAAATTTATTCAAGGTATGAAGAACACGAGAGTGAACACAAAACCTACTGGTTGGAGAACATCCCTTTTTTTTTTAGGGCATCATAAGCGGGTAAAAAGGAGCAAGAAATGAGAATCGAGCGAGAACACATTTGTTTGGGTGTGGGAACGTTAAAAAGGTGAAAGAAGAACGCAGATAAATTAATAGGATAAATAAAAAGGGTTATGAGGGGGGGTTACCAAACGTTAGGAGAGATCAGATAGGTTACGTAGGATGGTAGAGGGAATACGATTAGTAGTGAGGCAGGATGGCGTATAGGATGATGGATGTGAAAGGATTGGAGGATGTGAAAACATGATTTATTGCTTATAGGATTGATTGGAGAGAAAGATGATGATGTTATATAGTGAGGAGATTGATGATATGGATGATGGGAGGATTAAAAGATGATGATAGTAGTGGGTGTAACTAAAAATAAAGTGCCACTGATCTCATCATTAGTAGGGGAGATTGGGAAACTAGGGCTAGGGTGCCACAGAATAAACGGATCGTGGTGACGAGAGTGCCAAATGCATGTGTCCTCATATCATCAGATAAGTTAATATGAGAACGTCCTCATATCATCAGTCGCACAACAAGAAAAGAGTCAAACGAGGCCTCATATAATTAGCAAAAATGCAAATATAGATAAGCAAGTAGATAAAAATAGACATAAAATCATATTTTTAATAGTTTTTTGATTTTTTTGATTTTAACATTTTTTGATTTTTGTGGATTTTTAATTATTTTGTTGATTTTTAATAATGTTTTTGATTTATGGGATTTTAAATATTTTTTAGGTGATAGGTGGGGAAATTTATTCAAGGTAGGAAGAAACGAGAGGGAAAACAAACATACGAGGTGGGAGAACATCCTCTTGGATGTTTTTAGGGCATCATAGCGGGTATAAAAGGGGTTGGGGGACCACAATACTAGTCATTTTCACTGTGCATAGTTGAAAATGAGAGCTTTTGAGAGAACAAAATGGCCTATGAGAGGATTTGTGATAATCGAGTAGTTGTAGTGAGGACATACCAACAACCAAAAATTAATGGAGCATGGGTAGATACCTTCTGATTTATGATGATTGGTAAATTTACACATTTTTTGATGTTTTAAGGGTTTTTTAAAGTTAATTTTTAGGCACTAGGGTTTTAAATCAATGCATATGCATATGATTTGACACATATGATCAAGAAATGACACATATGTTGTGATTGTGGAGCCTATGAGTCATGCGGTAGGTGGGTATATAGAAGGGGGATGAGAAATAACACTTATGTTTTGTTTTGGTGCATTTTTTATAGATTAATATAAAACAACACATTTGTTAGGAAACAAAAGGCTGAAAATAGAATAACACATATGTGATTATGAGGGTATGTGAATAAGCACATTTGTTTTGAAATAACACATATGTGATAAGAAGTAGCGCGTTTGTCATGTCATGTTGAATAGGATATGAATTAGCGCATATGTGTCAAATATGGGTGGGAAATGGTGCTTATGTTATGAAATAGTGCGTATGTTGTAAAGTAGCGCTTATGTGTGAAATAATACTTATGTGGATAGAATGGCATGTATGCGATAATGATGGAATGAGAGGGTTTAATAAGGGGCGAATGAAAAAAAGGGGTTTTATAGGATGAAGAATGAGATATAAGGGATAATATAGGTTGTGTGATGTGTGCAGGTGGCATTAGGTGTTGTAAAGGTGAGGAATCGATGGTCGGCTACCTTGAGAAATTTATTAGGGGGTGCAGATGTGGAGGAAATGAAGGACGAGGTGTTGTTGTTTCATGTATTGGGGCTACTACATGTGGCAAGGATGCCCTTCATGTGGGAAGATCAGGGTTTATTAACAACACTAGAAGAGCGGCGAAACTTGGAGACAAGTACTTTCTGACTACCAATTAGATATGTGACAATAACATTAGAGGATGTCTACTATATCTACTGAATTCCTTTGGATGGGGATCTAATGGTATGATATAGGTCGAGGGCTAGAGCTATATTGTGATTCTTGACGGATGTAGAGGATACACCCCACAAGGGGTTGCAAATAGACCTTGGTATTTATTTTAGAGAGGAGTATATGGAGCGTGTTACACTTCTATTGTGTTCCTTGATTAACTTCATTTTATTTCTAGATAGTGGAGGATGATACTTTAACATTGGTTTTGTGGATGTGGTACACTCTATGTGGAAGGATGAGATAGTATTTGCATGGGCTCCAGAGGTATTGACATGATTATATTGTGATTTACACAGAGTAGATTACCGAGAGAGTAAGAGTATGGGAGTAGGTATATTATTATAGATATGGAGTTATGACCACATAGCCATGGGTAGACCTATTGGGATTCAAAATCAACAATGAGCTGGAGAGCCCTTAGTGTATGGTTGGTACATTATTAGGGGAAAGAGGGAGTGAACTTGGGTGAGATAGATTGGTATAGGTGGGAGATTGATGAGTTGCAAGTGGGTGATATCACATGGTAACCATACTGGCAGTATGAGGCATGGGAGGGGTATCAGGTACATTTTAGGAGGATCCAAAAACCCTATTATGTGATTAGGTTCTGGCCATATATAGTAGAGTGGTATCAGCCAGACCACATGTTATGATAGTTTGAGATTATGTAGGACATACCTTTAGGTCGTCATATATTCGCACAGACTACACGAGAGGTGGGTGAATGGGGTGCATTAATTCCTAGGGATGTGGCCTGGTCCAACTTGGATGATGTACATGTTATCCCATGGGAAGCATTAGTAGCTGTGGATAATATAATGACTTTGCAAGGATATGCTGAGTGGTAAGCAGGGATTAAGCCAACTAGATTAACACGACCACTAGGCGGTATGATATTTTTCATGGTCGCCGTCAAGTATATATGGGGATGTCACAGGGGTAGGTATTAGTAGTACATAGACCCAAGGGACAGGATGAGAAGGAGTTACAGTGGGCACCTTCAGTGATTATTTTGGGTGGTCCACCAGTGCAGCAGCCAACAATACATTTACCTATACATGAGGTACCATGGAAGAGTCCAAACATGCTAGAGGTGGAGGTGATAGAGATAGATGATACAATTGGGCCCTTGTAGAAATTTATGCCCCCATAGGTAGATACAATGGGAACCTTAGGTACATGCATGACAGGTACAATAGGATTGGGATCAACAGGTGCAAGGGGATCATGTGATACAGGTGCTAAGTTACAGGATCAGATAGATAGATTGGAGACATAGGTTTATACACAAGCCATAGATATTGAAGGTCTATGAGCTAGAGGTGAATCTCACGTGAGAGATGCAAAAGGCTTGAGATGAGGAGCAAGTTTGCTAACAATGGTGGTGAGATAGAGGGAGGATGATATTTCTCGATTATAGGGGGATCTAACTCGGATAGAGTAGGAAATTGATGATTTGTGGAAGGAGAGAGATTGGGCCTTGCAGAACTGGGATAGAAATCACCGTTAGTGAGATGCATATAGAGCTATATTTTTTTTTGGAGGGAGAAACAAAGTGGAGTGAGACATAGGGTGCATCTCAGGGAGTAGGAGTGAAAATGACTCTTAGTACTTCAAAGAGATTAATATGGATGGGCCACCTGGTACAATATCATTACACCAGTATCAGGATTTGATGGAGGAGATGCGGTACTATGAGAGGATTCTGGCATGTGAGTTTCCAAATATGCCTCATTATATAGAGCATTTAGTAGGGCAGAGATAAGGAAAACCTACAAACTCTAGGATTATGGAGGGTGTCTTATATCCTCCATTAGGCGGTGTAGGGGATGATACTGGTAGCTCAACACAGTGATGCAAACCATTTTGTGTATTATAACATGTATTTTATTGGATATTTGATGATGACTATGATGGTCATATTTTTGATGTATATGTATTGATGATTAATGATGTATCATTTATCTTGTTGATGAGGTACATGATGAGGATGTATTATTGTGTCATGTTGCTTGGATGAGATTGATTGATATGATTTGAGATGATGTATGATGATTATGATTATTATGATGGTGATGTTTATTGATTAGATGATGTGATTTTATTTTATATTGATGATGTATGTGGATGACATATAGTGATGATGTCGTGGATGGGATGATAATTTGTTTACTTTATTTTTGTTGTGACGATGATGTATGATGATGATTTTGTATGTGTTTTTGTATAGAAAATTGTGTTACGATGATAATATAGGTGATGTGATGGTATTTGTGATATACTTAGGATTATTGTATATGGATGGTGATGATATTGTTAATGGGATGATAATTATTCACATTATTTTATTTAGTATGGCGTATGATGTGTAGGATGCGATGATGATTCGATACATGTGCATATAGATGATGTAATGGTATTTTTGATGTTGACTTATTTTTTGATGGATATGGTTAGTTAAATTATTACTGATGATGTAATTAGTGATGCATGTTTAAGGTAGGTAGTATCTTTTTTTACATTGAGTTACAATGTTAGAGCTTTATTGTTGTTATGAAGGGGGGGGGGGGGGGGGGGGGGGGATCTGGATGGGATGATTGTTTTTAGGTTTAAGTTATGTGTGTTATAAATTTGGATGTTTGGATAGATGGTTTTCGTGAATCTATGAGATGTATGATCTAATTTGAGATGGCATCTAAGATTATCTGTCTCAACATTACCCTAATGTGTGATTGTGGTATGTACATATGAGATGGATGTTAAAAATGTGTTAAATTTTTTCAACTATTTACAATATAAGTATTGTGCTAAAATTTGCATAATAAAAGAGAGAAAGGGAAGTGGGTTTGGAAGGCGATGGGTAGTAATAAGAGGTAGATTGGGGGGTGGAGAGAAATAAAGGCCCTGAGATCTTACAAGGGTTACATTTCTCACCATTTGACTTAGATAATACTATATGTTATTGTTTCCCACTATATGACCGTGGACAATGTGACCTTGGCTAGGATCAGGAGAGTATTCCTAATCATGATAGATCTTTTGATTTTTAGTGAAGATCAGAAGAAGTATGGATTTATAAATGTATGATGTGGATAGGGATAATGTGAGTAGGGATAAAAGAGGTGTTATATTTTGTCAAACCAAAATATGAGGTTCAACCACAGTACATGAGATTTAATCCCTCCTCAAAGACAGGTGAGGCTGCCTGTTTATTGCTAATCTAAAACACAGTAAATAATATATACAATATTCACACTAATCTAACCATTGGGGGTTGGGATGAAATCCCGAAATCCACATTCACACGATTCAAGGATATTGCTTTCGTACGTGAAATAGGTTAGAAACTATTACAGTGAAAGAAGCACGGTAGAAAAGAAATGGGAGAAACGTATTTTCTTTCGAGTAAACACAGAGCACGAAATAATCATACGAGTTTTAGATCACAAATATAGTGTCCGAGATAATTAGAAACACTGAGATTTTATGCAAAGAATAGCTCTAAGATCATGAACATAAGAACAATATCTTAAATAAGATATATTTCACAACACAAAGTCTGTAAAACAATATCAACTTCTATTCTTCAAAATGATTGAAAGAAAACACAAAGTTTTTCTCCTTTCCAATAGCCTCTTAATGCTCAAAAAATTCTCGACCCTTTTGAATGCACAAGCATCCCTTATTTATAACAAGAGAATCAGAGCCAAAATAGGCCAGATCCTGAAAAGTAGCATGTTTTAACTAGAGTTTCAGCTTTGCATGATTCTCACGCAGGAGATCAAGTCGAAGTCTGAATTAAAAATACGATAAAATGGAAATAAAAGATGTGTCATTCTAAAAATAGAAATGACATGAGACGCTGGAGCTCAATCCGAGTCATCATCTTTTGATTCTTCTCCTTTCTCTTCCTCCAGCTGAGACTGTTTGTTCCGGAACTCCTGGAACTTCCGAATAATGCCTTGCATTTCGTTTTCCTCAGGTGCAGTGGAAAGATCATTCCACATTTCGCAGGTCTCATGGATATCACTGGCACCGCCGGGAAGCTTTTTTAACCTCTTGCTGAGCTTTCTTAAGGCCTCCAACGTATGCTCAATCCTCACAAACTGACCAATGACTTCAAGGTCGAATCCATCTACAGGTTCATGCTGAATAATCTCTTGAACTTGTTTGAAGAGATCATCTGCTGATAGGGCACTTGATTTCCCAACCGACATCTTTGGACAAATCTTTAGCAATTCTTCCTCCAGATCACTTTTCCCATCGATCAATTTATCCCTTGATTCTCTCAACTTGCTGCAGGCTTCGTTGAGAATCTTTACTCTGAACTTGATGCCCTTGATCAGCTGAAAGTGTTTATCTGTATGTGGAAGAACGCCTTCTTCTACCAAGAGATGTGCTGGTATTTGCTTTAGCACTTGGAGAGCTTCACAAGTCAAATCAAGCTGTCCAAGTTCTTCAGTGAATTCCTCATCCATCTTCTCTCCTTCCTTCTGAATCTCTGCCAAGGACTGATGAACTTTCACCACGTCTTGAATTACTTCCTTCCCTTGTTGGAGCAACTTTTGGATCCATTCATTAACCACTCTTCCTTTTCTGGTAATCTTCTCAATCGTAGGCACCGATGAGAAATCGAATCCGGCAGAAGCAGAAGCAGATGGTATGGATTCCAGGGGTGTTGAGAGTTTAATCAAAACCTCTGTCAACTGCTCCACTTTTTTCTTAAACTCATCTCTGCTGATCTTTGTTTCTTTCAACTTTTGGCACAGCACGTCTATGGAAGCCCGTGCATCTTGTTGCGCTCCTTCTGTTGTTACTTTCCCTAGAGCCACCTTGGTGATCTGATAATCAGCAGCTGTTACATCATCCCTAGTTTTGTCAGCTGAGGGAGTGGCGATCTCTGCGAACTTATCTCCTGAAGCATCTACCAAAACTCTTGAAACTGTTTTGGGTTTCTTGGCTGATTTCGCAGTAGAAGTCTTGAGTGAGCTAAAATCAAGGGGTGGTAGGGGTACAATCACCTTCCTCTTCCTGGGAGTTTGCTCAAGTAACCATTGTGGAGTATCAGAAGGAACTGCTGATGTTGTAGTAACTAGTAATCTACTCTCAAGAGGAGAAGATTCTACTATTGGAGGGGGAACAGTAGTCAACGTGGTAGTAGGTGCAACAAAGAGAGGCACAGGTTGTGGCGAGCTGGTAATTATTTGGGTTCCAGTAGAGAGGGGAGAGAGACCAGAGAAAATGCCTGCCATACTTGAAGAAGTGAATGGGGATTGAGGAGATTGGAGTGGTTGTTGAGGGGCAGGCACAGATTCAGACTCCAAACCCTGGGTTGCAAGAGACAAAGTTTCTTTGGTCTGACTATCAACAGATGATGGAATCAAGATTTGACTTCCTTCCTCTTCCACATTAATTTCTTCTTTTTCTGGTGACGTTGGTGATTCTGGCACAACCACCGTTTCAGCTGGAGAAACAATTGAAGAGATTTGTCTTTCTTTCCTCCTCCTAGGAATCCTGATTTTTATAGGCCCCCCAGAAGATTCTTTGCCCTTTTCCTGTTGGGAGGGCCCCACCTCTAAAGCAGCCAATTTGGGAAACTTGTCATCATTGAAATTCATCCCCCAAGAAGAAAGCCATTTCTTCGTACGAGCCAAAATTAGGGCTGACCTATCGGTGATAGAGGCTTTCTCAGTAACTGACCAATCAATAGGTGGAAAAATGTATCGATCTTCGTTAAGCCCATCATAGGACATATCCAACACACTTTCATTATCTGCAGTGCCATCTGGCAAATCAGAAAGCCCCAGTGTCTGAATTTCATCAATAGTAAGCCTACTATTATCCTTTCTGCGTATCGCAACTTCGTCCCGCAGATCAATCCAGATGTCCTCAATATCAGGCCTGTGCAGATGTTGAGCTCCATAGGCCCGAAGCACTCCTCGGATGTCAAAACCATCCCGAGATTTCATATGCTTCTTTAATTTCTCCTGAAGTTCACATTCGACATTTTTGGCCTTAGCCGCTGTCGAGCAAGTATATCTCCCAATAGAAATTGGGAAGGATACTGCTGCCTTGTGCTTGCTCTGTTGGAACTTGTGGAAATCCAACAATTGTCTGACCAATTCCAACAAAATTAATCTATCCCCAGGATAGCGAGGCAGACGGAAAGGCTCTCCTGCATACATCACTGTTCGAATGTATGTAAACTTCCTAAACTGTAGGAAGATACATCCCCATTTAGATACCTCGGCCCAAGCCTCATCGGAGACTCTTGTTTTTCTCAATCCCGGGTTCAGTCTGCAGATGTTCTCATAGAAAAAGGCATCATTAACCCTTCTAAACTGATCCTTAGACCCCTTCTTCGTTATTTGCGGAAAATGCTTGTAGATTGGGTTTGTGATCCTGCTGCCTTTTGTATCGAGCCCGGGATAGTTCCTCATCCCGGCTGCCGCATAGGCCACATACGAGAACATGTAAAATTTTCCCGTCGACAAGACCGTCGTCATTTGGGCATCAATCTCATCACTGATCAAGGTTCCCCAGTCAATCCCTTGCTTATTCTTCTTGATGGTGACCATGAACTGGTACATCCATCCGTGAAATAGATTTGACTCTGGTAAACCAAATGCCCGGCTAAGAAGTGTGATGATATCATTTATCTCTTGTATAAAGTCACACCTAGGAATAGTCCTAGGAAATCGGGATACCGCTGGCTTAGCTTTAGCCAGGAACTTCTTGTTAACATCTCTTATACAATTCTCCTGGTTAGTGTCCCAGGTTTTCTGGGCTGACTTCATATTCAAATTCCCATACTCCTCGAAATTGGGTAATTTCAGGAGGTCATCAAGATAAATCCCATCTAGCTTGATCACTACTTCTCCTGCTGGGTTCCTAACGGAACGAGAAGCAGAGTCGTAGTTAGAGGCACAGGCCAGAATGAACTCTGGACATTGGGCCGATAGAGGAAAGCCTGCTGCCAAAGGTAAGCCACTGTTTGCTAAAGAGGTCATCCATTCAGTTTGACTGGGACTTTTCACCCTGTTCCAGAAATCGTCCATGTCAACATTACCGAATTCGGTATCCCGAATATCGTAATTACAGTCAACATATGACGGGGATTCTGGTTTCTTAAACTTATATTTCATCCTGCTTGATTTCTCGGTCTTCTCTTGTGATGGACCGGGGTCTGTCATGAAGAAAATCGGATGAAGAGATGCTCGGAAAACCCTGGTGATGCTATGCACGCTGAAATACCCGATTGAAGGTATGTGACGGAAGATAAAAAGAACCCGACAGGCTGAAGGTGTCGGAACTTTGGAGGAACCCGACACGCACTGCCTTTGACAGAACTTCGACGGAACCCGACACTTAGTGTTACTGGCGGAACCTTTTGAGAACCCGGTACCCACTGTTGAGATCGGAATATTGAGGAACCCCGAACTTCGAGCTCTCTCTGTACTTTGGGCAGATTAAGGAAAGCCTGCAAAACAGCTTCCGAAGTCCGGGTAGCACAAAAAGAATTTCTCCTTTGAGTTTTTGCATATAAAACCTTTTTTCTTTGATAATATTCCAAATATCATGCAAACAATTGTAATTCAAAAGGAACAGTACCAACTGATATTTGCAAGAAGAAAATAAACCCTAGAAAACCCCAAAACGCTTTCGAAAACGATTCAGAGGAAATAAGGAAGAAAAATCTTCAACAATCGGCAAGGAAGTACACGGAAAACGTTTCTTAAATCAAGAACAAAGGAGGAACGATTAATACCTTCCAATCGAGACAGGTGAAAATGAAAACAATCGATCCAGTATGATAACGCGAGCTTGCGGGTTTTGGGAGCAGGAGAACATGCGCAAAAATCCACGGTGTAAAATTAAGAACGGTGAAAATGACGTGTAAAAACCGCATATTTATAAGAAAACCAATAATAAATACACATCAGCTCCGCACGTGCCAACGCACCGACCGCTTAGCATGTGCCACGTCAGCATGTTGGAGGAGTTCGGAAACCCGATGGGAAAAGATTTGGTGTATTTCGGGTTTTGAGCGTCGGAAAACATGGAACACAAAACATGTCTAGAAACACGAATGTTCCGATGTGTTAAACTTCCGAAAACCCGATTTACAAAGGATTTTCTTAATACTTGGCGGGTTTCGGGAATCGGAGAACATGCCATATAAAACATGTTTTGTAACACGAATGTTCCGATGCCTTAAGCTTCCGAAAACCCGATTTGAAAGGACTTGCTCAATATAAAGCGGGATTCGGGAATCGGAAATCAAGCAACACAAAGCATGTTTTAACTCATGAATATTCCGATGCATGAGATATCCGAAAACCCGATTTACTCATAAAGAGGTCATAACTCAAAAGTGTTAAGAAAATTTTGTAGGGGTTATCCAACCATTTCGTCGTTAACTCAAAATGGGGATAACAGCTGGCTCCAGTTGGGGACTTTCTTTGTAACATCAAAGGAAGAGAACTCAGAATCTCTGGTCTTATTCATTAGGCTACGGGGTCAAGAAGAAAACCAAAACAAAACAAACAAAACAGAAAGCAAAGCGAAAGCAAACACACAACGGAAAGTAAAATATGTACAATGCAAGAGAGCATTTTGCATCAATGGTGGAACAGCTTCAGATGTTGTCCACTGAAAGGCAAAGGGAGTAACCCTCCATCCAAATATGATAGAAGGAAACTATTTTCACCATTCAACTCGTTGATCTTGAAAGGTCCTTTCCATAAAGAATCAAATTTTCCATGCATTCCTTTCTGTTCTCTTCTTTTATCCCAAAGCAATACCAGGTCTCCAATCCGGAAGTTACGCTGCTTTGACTTCCTGTCGAAAATCTTCTTTACCTTGCTCTGATGATCTGCTATACGATCAACCACCTTAATCCGCTCTTCTTCTAGCTTGGTTAGGTACGTAACCCTTTTTTCTATAGAATTTTGAAAAGCTATATCTTCAATCGCTTTTGCCAACTGCAAGGCTGGCAATTCTACTGAGATAGGAACTTCAGCATCAGTCCCGTATAGCAATTGAAAAGGGGACATCCCTATGGCTCGCTTTGGAGTGATCCGGTCAGCCCACAACGCATCATATAATGCTTTGTGCCATGTCCTCTGATTTTCGTCTACTAATTTCCTGATTATTGTAACCAGATTCTTATTACTAGACTCAGCTTGCCCATTGCCCTGTGGATAATAGTCAGATGAATGAGCCAAAGTAATGCCAAATCCATAGCAGAATTCTGTCAATTCATGTGACGAGAAATTAGAGGCATTATCTGCTACAATTTTGTGAGGAACACCGAATCTGACGATTATGTTTTCCTTTAAGAATTTGCAAACAGCTTCAGAAGTTGCTTGCTTGATTGGTACAGCTTCTACCCACTTAGTAAAATAATCAGTAGCGGTCAGCACATAATTGTGTCCAGCACTAGAAGCAGGATTCAATGTTCCGATAAAATCAATCCCCCATTGGCGAAAAGGTTCTTCAATTACCACAGGTTTTAGAGGAAGAGCTGCTAGCTTAGGACGACCAACGAAATGTTGACAAGCTTCACATTTTGATACCCATTCAGCCGAATCTCGGAAAAGAGTAGGCCAATAATACCTGGCCCGTAAGATTTTATACGCTGTTACGGAAGATGAAAAGTGTCCCCCGCATGCCAGGCTATGAAAGGATTCCAATAACTTTTCCTGTTGTAACTTATCAACACAACGCAAAAAGACACCATCAATACCTTTCTTATATACTGCATTATTCCACAAAAGGTATTTTGCAGCTCTCAACTTAACAGTCCTCTTCTCCTTTTGATTTAAATGCGGAGGGCATTCACCATAGGTTAGGAAAAAAACAATGTCAGTGTACCACTCATCAGTCGTACTTACAAAAAGTACCATAGGCAGCTCGGGAGGAGTATCTTGAGTCTTTTCACACTCTTTTTCGATATGGTTTTCTGCAATCAATTGACACAGGCCCCTTCCTCGTACCAACTTGGTGGGTTTAATGTCCAAATCGTACTCCTGAACCTTTGCTATCCAAGTACCTCGTTGACTTCCCAGTTCTTGTTGAGTCAAAATAGACTTAACAGCAGTATCAGGAACAAGAACGACCGTATGGGAATTCAGCACATAGTACCTGAAGTGTTTTACCGCTCTTACCACTGCGTAGGCATGTTTCTCAATCTGTGACATCTTCAGCTCATGTTCCTTCAACGGACAACTCATGAACGCGATAGGAGCTTCTATGCCTTCTTCATTTTTCTGCATTAGAATGGCTGATACTGTATGAGCAGAAGCATAACTGTACATTATGAAATCTTTCTTGAAGTCTGGACACACTAAGACAGGAGCATCAGCAACTGCCTTTTTGATTTCTTCAAAAGCCAACTTTCCTTCTGTACTCCATCGAAATGGAGTTTTGCTTTTCATCATTCCAAGGATATCCTTGGTTTTATCAGCGAAATCTGGTACAAATCTTCTCAAGAAATTAACCTTTCCGAAGAAAGAATGAACTCCTGTTTTGCTTGTTGGCAAGGTAAGGCTCTGAATAGCCTTTACCCTTTCTGGGTCAATCTTAGTTCCTTCTTTGGTCACAATATGGCCCAGCAGCTTTCCTTCTGTTACCCCAAACATAGACTTTTTAGGATTCAACGAAATTCCGTGACGTCTGCATCTCTGAAGTACCTGTTCTAAATGATCATAATGATCACTTCGTTTTTTAGAAAAGATAGTCAAGTCATCCAAATACACGACTATGACCTTACCCATCAGATCTCTGAATGCTAGGTCCATTGCTCTCTGAAAAGTAGCTCCGGCGTTGATCAAGCCGAACGGCATCCTCCTATATGCAAAGGTACCCCAGGGGGTTGTAAAAGCTGTTTTGTGTTGATCTTCTGTGGTTACCTCGACTTGATTATATCCCGAAAACCCATCGAGCATGGACAGCATTTGTGATCCAGTAACAGTTTGCAATACCTGGTCCATAATAGGCAAGGGATAGTTATCCTTCAGTGAGGACTGGTTCAAGTTTCGGAAGTCAACACAGATCCGAATCTCGCCATTTTTCTTCCTGACAGGAACAATATTAGCAATCCAAGTGGAGTGATGGATCGGAAAAATTATTCGAGCATCCAACATCTTCTGTATTTCTGCCAGGATAGTCCCGGAAATCTTTGGATTGTAATGCCTCTGTTTTTGTCTATACGGCTTCACATCAGGCTTCAGAGGAATACTGTGCTGAACATCCTTGGGCTTGAAAGATTTCAAATCTGCATAGGACCATGCCAACACATCGATGTATTTCTTTAAAAGCGAAGTGAATCTTTCCTTCTCTTCAGGAGAACAGCATTTACCGATATTCACCATCCGAGGTTGATCAGATGAACCTAAATTGATTTGATCCACTTCAGAGGAAGAAGCTCCTTCAACCTGCTTTTTGTTTTGGATGAAGCGATCATGCTTATCAAACAAACCCTCCAGGGAAACCAGACCTTTTGGTATCTTGTTGCCTTTCAGCTGGATAAATTCGCCATCAACTTCTTGGTATGGATCTGAAATAGTTTCACGAAAGGCTGATTCTGAACCCTCGAAATACAGCTCACTGAAATTGTCAGCCTTTTCCAGGAAAGCCAACACTTGTTGATCGTCATTGAACACCTGCCAGTGAGTTGCATTATCTGGGATGCTAGGGCGGTACACAATCTCGATAGAGTATGTGTCTTGATTAAACTGAGGATGAGGAAGAAGAAGAGATGCAGACACAGCCAAAGAATCAGCCTTGTCATTATAATCTCTTAAAACTGCCTTAATAGAAAATGCATCAAAGCATTCTATACTGTCCCAGACCTTGTTCCTGTAATGCCTCAACCGGTCGTTTTTTACCTGATATATACCCCTGACCTGATTAACAATCAGCTCCGCATCTCCCTGTACTTTGAGATTCTTGATTCCCTTCTGTCTGGCTAATTCTAATCCTAATAACAGGGCTTCATATTCGGCCGTGTTATTAGTATTATCAAATTGCAACTTATAAGCTGATGGGAAAATCTCGGAGCTAGGAGATATGAGAACAACACCAGCGCCTGACCCAGAAGTTGAGCAGCTACCATCAAATTCAAGCGTCCAAATTGCATTGGGATCTTCCTCTTCCACATCTACAATAGGTATTTCTGAAGCCATGAAATAATTCCCAAAGCTAGCATCTTCGAAAAGGATCTGAGCTTTTGGATCATCTGATTTGGTCACCAAATACTTTGCCTGTGATTCAGGATAAAGAACCTGTTGAACCCCTTTGACTGGGATCTTAGCTTGGGTCCAATCCATATTAATTTCTCCTCCGACATCTTTACAAAATCCTCTACCCAAGAGGATACCATAAGCTGCAGGAATATCTGCAACCAGAATAGTCATTTTCACTCTCTTCTCAGGAAAAGCAACAAATGCGAACTGTGCGTCCTTGATTTGACCAATCAGAGGGACTTGCTTAGTTTCCATGGAATAGCACCGTCCATATGACTTGGTCAAAGTAAGCCCAAGGGCATGGGCCACTTTTGCGGGCATAACATTATCAGAGGCCCCTGAGTCAATAATGCAATTGCTGAGTTTAAACCCATTTATTAGTAGAGACAAATAAAATGGTTCAATCTTTCCTAAGGAAGAAGCAGAGGTTAGATTATTCTGAGGTGTGAGTTGAGTAGGATTTGGAAGGAGACCTTTTGAAGGTGATGGAATAGCCGCTTTACTTCTGATGAACTTGGCTAGTTTTTCAAATTGTTCAGGATTTGATTGAAGGTATTCTGCTTCTGACATTTGAATTTTAGTTCTCTTTGCATGATCAATAATATCAAAAGCAGTATAAGAAGGAATGATAGTAGGCTCAGTTCTAATTACATGAGCTTGTGCTGGGGTACTGGCCTTAGGAGAAGGAGCATAAGGAGCAGCTGCCTTTTTAGTAACCTCTTTCTCAGTTTGTGCCGAAATAGGTGTACCCCTCTTGACTATGGATATGGGAGGTTCCTTATTCTTCTCCTTAGTATTTTCTGGAGGTCTTCTGGGATTCTGAGATTGAGACCGAGTGAAAACAGCAAAAGATTGACCATCGGACTCACATTCATCTTCATCATATTCTAAATACCCAATGCTGGAGTCGCCAGCTGACTCATCATAAGACTCATCAGCATATCCTGAAGCTTCAAAATCCTCATGGGAATCCTCTTCTTCTGGTTCATCATCCTCTTCAATCAGTTCCACTGCTGCATTAACGGGCGGAGCTTCAATTGCTAATCTTGGTTGAGCAGGAGCTAACCGTGGCCTATCTCTGGCAGGTACACCATTGTTATTAAAATTCCGCCTAGGGATATCCCGGTACGGAACATTGCTCCCCTGCTGAGACACTTGCTTCTTTAGGGCAATCAAATCATTAGCCATTTTTTGAAACATAGGGTCAGTATTACCTTGAGAAGAACCTTGATTTTTTAGTTTGGGAATATCTTTCTTGATCCTTCCGGCTAAGATGAGATCATCCTCTATTTCAGTAGCCGTTGACTGAGCAGTAGCCAAATCTGGGATAACCGACCTTCGTAATAAAAAGCTTATATCAGGAGGTTGAGCATTGATGAAGAAGCACTTTTGGTTTTCCAGAGTTGGTACAGCTATAACTGGAATTTTCCGAATCAGCTTATTGAACTTAGCCACGAATTCCCGCATAGGTTCATGCGATTCCTTCTTCATATGAGTAAGCTGGGCTAACAATGCATGAGAATCTTCGGCTGGTTTGAAACGTGCCTCAAACTTGGTCCGCATGGTAGCCCAATCCGGAATGCATGCATTCGGGAGGTGATAAAACCATTCAGCTGCTACTCCCTGCAATGTTTCAACGAAGAGCCGAACAGAGACGTCTTCATGGGCTACTCCAAGGACACCGCATGCAACAAAGAAAGACGCAATATGCTCATCAGGATGCTGCTTCCCATCCCCATTAAACTTGGGAATGTTTTTACGTGATCCACGTGGTAACTCATGCAATGGAGGAGTCAAAGTAAGAGGACCAATGGCTGCACCCCAAGGCACAGGTTGAACCGCCATCCTTCTGAAAAGAGTGCGTATAGGGATCCGGGTATCAGACAAGAGTAGTGCACGGCAAGTTGCAGATGCTTCACGTTCTTCAGGGATCCGATTTCTCCGAACAGGTGAAGAGCTTCTGGCTCGATTAGAGACAACGCTGTTGGGAGAAAGGCTGAAATTGTGCTGTTGCAGCAACTCGAAGAGTGGATCAATTTCACCTTGAGCTCGGCGAGACCGAGTGAAGATCCTCCTGGCCAGCTTGAACTGAAAGGAGATCTTATTAAAAATAAGGCAAATATGGAGTCGCCAGACACCGAGAGGATAAGCTTTATACTATGGATCTGTAGATCCCCAGCGGAGTCGCCAAAAACTGTTGGTTGGATATTTTGTCAAACCAAAATATGAGGTTCAACCACAGTACATGAGATTTAATCCCTCCTCAAAGACAGGTGAGGCTGCCTGTTTATTGCTAATCTAAAACACAGTAAATAATATATACAATATTCACACTAATCTAACCATTGGGGGTTGGGATGAAATCCCGAAATCCACATTCACACGATTCAAGGATATTGCTTTCGTACGTGAAATAGGTTAGAAACTATTACAGTGAAAGAAGCACGGTAGAAAAGAAATGGGAGAAACGTATTTTCTTTCGAGTAAACACAGAGCACGAAATAATCATACGAGTTTTAGATCACAAATATAGTGTCCGAGATAATTAGAAACACTGAGATTTTATGCAAAGAATAGCTCTAAGATCATGAACATAAGAACAATATCTTAAATAAGATATATTTCACAACACAAAGTCTGTAAAACAATATCAACTTCTATTCTTCAAAATGATTGAAAGAAAACACAAAGTTTTTCTCCTTTCCAATAGCCTCTTAATGCTCAAAAAATTCTCGACCCTTTTGAATGCACAAGCATCCCTTATTTATAACAAGAGAATCAGAGCCAAAATAGGCCAGATCCTGAAAAGTAGCATGTTTTAACTAGAGTTTCAGCTTTGCATGATTCTCACGCAGGAGATCAAGTCGAAGTCTGAATTAAAAATACGATAAAATGGAAATAAAAGATGTGTCATTCTAAAAATAGAAATGACATGAGACGCTGGAGCTCAATCCGAGTCATCATCTTTTGATTCTTCTCCTTTCTCTTCCTCCAGCTGAGACTGTTTGTTCCGGAACTCCTGGAACTTCCGAATAATGCCTTGCATTTCGTTTTCCTCAGGTGCAGTGGAAAGATCATTCCACATTTCGCAGGTCTCATGGATATCACTGGCACCGCCGGGAAGCTTTTTTAACCTCTTGCTGAGCTTTCTTAAGGCCTCCAACGTATGCTCAATCCTCACAAACTGACCAATGACTTCAAGGTCGAATCCATCTACAGGTTCATGCTGAATAATCTCTTGAACTTGTTTGAAGAGATCATCTGCTGATAGGGCACTTGATTTCCCAACCGACATCTTTGGACAAATCTTTAGCAATTCTTCCTCCAGATCACTTTTCCCATCGATCAATTTATCCCTTGATTCTCTCAACTTGCTGCAGGCTTCGTTGAGAATCTTTACTCTGAACTTGATGCCCTTGATCAGCTGAAAGTGTTTATCTGTATGTGGAAGAACGCCTTCTTCTACCAAGAGATGTGCTGGTATTTGCTTTAGCACTTGGAGAGCTTCACAAGTCAAATCAAGCTGTCCAAGTTCTTCAGTGAATTCCTCATCCATCTTCTCTCCTTCCTTCTGAATCTCTGCCAAGGACTGATGAACTTTCACCACGTCTTGAATTACTTCCTTCCCTTGTTGGAGCAACTTTTGGATCCATTCATTAACCACTCTTCCTTTTCTGGTAATCTTCTCAATCGTAGGCACCGATGAGAAATCGAATCCGGCAGAAGCAGAAGCAGATGGTATGGATTCCAGGGGTGTTGAGAGTTTAATCAAAACCTCTGTCAACTGCTCCACTTTTTTCTTAAACTCATCTCTGCTGATCTTTGTTTCTTTCAACTTTTGGCACAGCACGTCTATGGAAGCCCGTGCATCTTGTTGCGCTCCTTCTGTTGTTACTTTCCCTAGAGCCACCTTGGTGATCTGATAATCAGCAGCTGTTACATCATCCCTAGTTTTGTCAGCTGAGGGAGTGGCGATCTCTGCGAACTTATCTCCTGAAGCATCTACCAAAACTCTTGAAACTGTTTTGGGTTTCTTGGCTGATTTCGCAGTAGAAGTCTTGAGTGAGCTAAAATCAAGGGGTGGTAGGGGTACAATCACCTTCCTCTTCCTGGGAGTTTGCTCAAGTAACCATTGTGGAGTATCAGAAGGAACTGCTGATGTTGTAGTAACTAGTAATCTACTCTCAAGAGGAGAAGATTCTACTATTGGAGGGGGAACAGTAGTCAACGTGGTAGTAGGTGCAACAAAGAGAGGCACAGGTTGTGGCGAGCTGGTAATTATTTGGGTTCCAGTAGAGAGGGGAGAGAGACCAGAGAAAATGCCTGCCATACTTGAAGAAGTGAATGGGGATTGAGGAGATTGGAGTGGTTGTTGAGGGGCAGGCACAGATTCAGACTCCAAACCCTGGGTTGCAAGAGACAAAGTTTCTTTGGTCTGACTATCAACAGATGATGGAATCAAGATTTGACTTCCTTCCTCTTCCACATTAATTTCTTCTTTTTCTGGTGACGTTGGTGATTCTGGCACAACCACCGTTTCAGCTGGAGAAACAATTGAAGAGATTTGTCTTTCTTTCCTCCTCCTAGGAATCCTGATTTTTATAGGCCCCCCAGAAGATTCTTTGCCCTTTTCCTGTTGGGAGGGCCCCACCTCTAAAGCAGCCAATTTGGGAAACTTGTCATCATTGAAATTCATCCCCCAAGAAGAAAGCCATTTCTTCGTACGAGCCAAAATTAGGGCTGACCTATCGGTGATAGAGGCTTTCTCAGTAACTGACCAATCAATAGGTGGAAAAATGTATCGATCTTCGTTAAGCCCATCATAGGACATATCCAACACACTTTCATTATCTGCAGTGCCATCTGGCAAATCAGAAAGCCCCAGTGTCTGAATTTCATCAATAGTAAGCCTACTATTATCCTTTCTGCGTATCGCAACTTCGTCCCGCAGATCAATCCAGATGTCCTCAATATCAGGCCTGTGCAGATGTTGAGCTCCATAGGCCCGAAGCACTCCTCGGATGTCAAAACCATCCCGAGATTTCATATGCTTCTTTAATTTCTCCTGAAGTTCACATTCGACATTTTTGGCCTTAGCCGCTGTCGAGCAAGTATATCTCCCAATAGAAATTGGGAAGGATACTGCTGCCTTGTGCTTGCTCTGTTGGAACTTGTGGAAATCCAACAATTGTCTGACCAATTCCAACAAAATTAATCTATCCCCAGGATAGCGAGGCAGACGGAAAGGCTCTCCTGCATACATCACTGTTCGAATGTATGTAAACTTCCTAAACTGTAGGAAGATACATCCCCATTTAGATACCTCGGCCCAAGCCTCATCGGAGACTCTTGTTTTTCTCAATCCCGGGTTCAGTCTGCAGATGTTCTCATAGAAAAAGGCATCATTAACCCTTCTAAACTGATCCTTAGACCCCTTCTTCGTTATTTGCGGAAAATGCTTGTAGATTGGGTTTGTGATCCTGCTGCCTTTTGTATCGAGCCCGGGATAGTTCCTCATCCCGGCTGCCGCATAGGCCACATACGAGAACATGTAAAATTTTCCCGTCGACAAGACCGTCGTCATTTGGGCATCAATCTCATCACTGATCAAGGTTCCCCAGTCAATCCCTTGCTTATTCTTCTTGATGGTGACCATGAACTGGTACATCCATCCGTGAAATAGATTTGACTCTGGTAAACCAAATGCCCGGCTAAGAAGTGTGATGATATCATTTATCTCTTGTATAAAGTCACACCTAGGAATAGTCCTAGGAAATCGGGATACCGCTGGCTTAGCTTTAGCCAGGAACTTCTTGTTAACATCTCTTATACAATTCTCCTGGTTAGTGTCCCAGGTTTTCTGGGCTGACTTCATATTCAAATTCCCATACTCCTCGAAATTGGGTAATTTCAGGAGGTCATCAAGATAAATCCCATCTAGCTTGATCACTACTTCTCCTGCTGGGTTCCTAACGGAACGAGAAGCAGAGTCGTAGTTAGAGGCACAGGCCAGAATGAACTCTGGACATTGGGCCGATAGAGGAAAGCCTGCTGCCAAAGGTAAGCCACTGTTTGCTAAAGAGGTCATCCATTCAGTTTGACTGGGACTTTTCACCCTGTTCCAGAAATCGTCCATGTCAACATTACCGAATTCGGTATCCCGAATATCGTAATTACAGTCAACATATGACGGGGATTCTGGTTTCTTAAACTTATATTTCATCCTGCTTGATTTCTCGGTCTTCTCTTGTGATGGACCGGGGTCTGTCATGAAGAAAATCGGATGAAGAGATGCTCGGAAAACCCTGGTGATGCTATGCACGCTGAAATACCCGATTGAAGGTATGTGACGGAAGATAAAAAGAACCCGACAGGCTGAAGGTGTCGGAACTTTGGAGGAACCCGACACGCACTGCCTTTGACAGAACTTCGACGGAACCCGACACTTAGTGTTACTGGCGGAACCTTTTGAGAACCCGGTACCCACTGTTGAGATCGGAATATTGAGGAACCCCGAACTTCGAGCTCTCTCTGTACTTTGGGCAGATTAAGGAAAGCCTGCAAAACAGCTTCCGAAGTCCGGGTAGCACAAAAAGAATTTCTCCTTTGAGTTTTTGCATATAAAACCTTTTTTCTTTGATAATATTCCAAATATCATGCAAACAATTGTAATTCAAAAGGAACAGTACCAACTGATATTTGCAAGAAGAAAATAAACCCTAGAAAACCCCAAAACGCTTTCGAAAACGATTCAGAGGAAATAAGGAAGAAAAATCTTCAACAATCGGCAAGGAAGTACACGGAAAACGTTTCTTAAATCAAGAACAAAGGAGGAACGATTAATACCTTCCAATCGAGACAGGTGAAAATGAAAACAATCGATCCAGTATGATAACGCGAGCTTGCGGGTTTTGGGAGCAGGAGAACATGCGCAAAAATCCACGGTGTAAAATTAAGAACGGTGAAAATGACGTGTAAAAACCGCATATTTATAAGAAAACCAATAATAAATACACATCAGCTCCGCACGTGCCAACGCACCGACCGCTTAGCATGTGCCACGTCAGCATGTTGGAGGAGTTCGGAAACCCGATGGGAAAAGATTTGGTGTATTTCGGGTTTTGAGCGTCGGAAAACATGGAACACAAAACATGTCTAGAAACACGAATGTTCCGATGTGTTAAACTTCCGAAAACCCGATTTACAAAGGATTTTCTTAATACTTGGCGGGTTTCGGGAATCGGAGAACATGCCATATAAAACATGTTTTGTAACACGAATGTTCCGATGCCTTAAGCTTCCGAAAACCCGATTTGAAAGGATTTGCTCAATATAAAGCGGGATTCGGGAATCGGAAATCAAGCAACACAAAGCATGTTTTAACTCATGAATATTCCGATGCATGAGATATCCGAAAACCCGATTTACTCATAAAGAGGTCATAACTCAAAAGTATTAAGAAAATTTTGTAGGGGTTATCCAACCATTTCGTCGTTAACTCAAAATGGGGATAACATAGATGCATGATATTCATGGGCTCATCAAGTTTACACCCATCAAGAGTAGCAAGCTTATAAACAAATGAGTCAAAATTTTCTATGACGACGTAGGGTTTGAGACAATTAGGTTTGAACTAATATCCTCCTGCTTGATTCACAATTTTTCCAAGGATACATTTTAGTGTTTTGCTAGATGCTTTAGATTCTCCATTTCCTTATGGATAATAGGGGGTGGAAAATTTGAGGCTGATATGGAAATGGTCACAAAGCTCATGGACTTCTTGAGTTTTTTAAAGAACTTTCCATTGTTCATGATGAGAGAAGATGGAATACCATAGCGGAAAATGATGTGGTTAAGGATAAAACTTGGATATTTGTTTTCCAGTAACATAGGTAAGTGGGATTTATTTGACCCATTTAGTGAAGTATTTTTTGTATCAGTGATAATAAACTTGTGACCACCAAAAGAAGTGGGATTTAATTTTCCCATGAAATCGAAACCCCAAGTGGAAAAAAGGTCCATAGGGTGGTAATGGGTTGTAAGATGTCAGATGGTGCATGGATGAGTTCAACATGATTTTGACATGGGATACATTTGCAAATCTATGAACATGCATCTTTTTCCATGCTAGGCTAGTAATAATTGGTTCACAAAAGCTTCTTAGCGAGTACCACACCACTGGTGTGAGTAGGAAAAATACCATCTTATACTTTAAGTGCTAATTCAGCCTCTTGGGAATTTAGGTATCATAACAGAGTTCCGTTGAAGCCTCTATAATAAAAAGTGTCTCTGAAGATGGTGAAGAGAGAGGCACATTGGATGAAGGATTACGATGGCTGCGAGGGAGGTTAGGTGGAAGGATGTGGTCATGGAGGTAGGTATAGATGTCATGGTACCACAGGTGAGGTAGGACCAACAATAGTCACATACCATATAAGACTTTAGGGATGTCATCATGATGGAGCCATGTATTTGTCATATGCTTAACCAACTAATTGAATCATGTGCAATATGCTATGGTATTTCCTATCAGAGGAGCCAATCATGGCCATTGACATCTACTGATTTTTTGATTGTACATGTGGACATACCTATTAAAAGGTTATATAAATTAGAAGTACCCCTTTATAATGTCAATCATACACTTGTAGGGGATTAAAATTGCATCTTTGACAGCTATATTCACCATTACAATATGTGTGATAATGAACTAAGATTTGCTAAATACTATCAAATGCATTGTATATTCTATTGAGATGGTACATTTTGAGTCCCGAACATTGAGTGATTCATACTTAGAACTACATTTATTAGTGTACAAGGAAACCGAGCCAATTTGAAAGATTCTTAAGGTATTATCATCATCCAATTGGGGAGTGATGAGAAGAAAATTCCTACTCCTTTGAGATATGTTTATGTGTGACGTAACCATCAAAAGTATAAGTTTCCATGTATTGGGTGACATTGTTGACTATCAGTGAATATGGATTCATTTGGGAACCATTTCATGCTCAAAGGTTTCGTGAATCAGGTAGTGATGATTTTGCAAAAATGATCATAAACGATAAATTATCCTTTGATAGATTTCTGGATTCAGATATTTAATGTCAAATTCACTAAGTAACATGATAACATAGTTGGATCCATTATGCCATATAAGATAGCTGATGTGGACAAAATACACTTAAGAGGATCAACCTTGGTTATGAGATTATCAATATTAGGAATGAGAAAGCGCAATGCTTACAGATTTTGTGAAGTATAAAGTAAATAATAAAACATGTCTTGTTCAGTTTGAGTCTAGTTGAGACTCACATAAGAAATTAGAGTTCTGACTTAGAGATACTATATAGCCTCGTTATTTTCCCTGCAGTATTATGTTGAGCTAGTAGGGATCCTATAGTGAATGTTGTGTTGATAGAGATGTATGAGAGAATAATAGGTATTCTTAGAGTAAGAGGGACTAGGAATAATATATTATGCAGTAGATATTTTTTAAGATAATCAAAGGATCTTGGTATGACACTTCCTTGTTCCAATGGAAGGAAATGGTTTCCTTAAGAAAGTGTGATGAACATGGATGACACATATCAGACTAGCTGTGATAGTGAATATTCTGTATGTGCTTTTATCTTTACCCTATAGGAGTTTTTAGAGTTATGTGAGATTCTTAGGAGGAGGAATTTCTAGCATAATTTGTGTGAGTTTATATGGGTCCAATTTAATGCTTCCATCGTTACAAGATAGTAAAGCCCAGAAACGTTTCCCAGACGTGACGCTAAAGACACTTTTCTTAGGATTGAGGCACACTTTGTAATACTGGATTAACATTTAAAATATTTGACACAAAAAGGAAGGATGATCTTCCATCACGAGTTTTATATTTTACCAATAAAATTATCAACATAGTCTTCAACAATATGTCATGGAGCACATCATGGAAATTTAGAAATTATGGTCATGGATATGTTGATATGTTGCATCTAACATTCTTGAGACCAAAGGGCATGACATTGATAACAAAAGGTTCACCATGGTGTGGTAAAGGATAAGTTTCATGTATTGATCTTCTTAGGTGCAATTTTGTTTTTATTATAGCCTAGAGAAATCCAACCATAAGAGTATAAAATCTCATGCTTTGGTGTTGAATAAACTGATCATGTCAATATTTGGTACAAGGATTAGTCATCCTTTAGGATAGGATTTTTTGATATCTCTTAAATACAGTACAACATGTGAATGATCATAGTATTTTCTTCTTTTGAATAAGAACAACATTAGAGATATCCACTCAAGATAGTTGATTGGTCAGATATGAATCCTACATCCAAACCATATTTTTTAGTTCCTCTTTGACAAGAAGGGTCGACTTTTGGATGCATCTTCCTGGAGATTTTGTCTTGACTTGCTTTGAAATCCTTACACAATAATAAGCAATGTGATGCACCATTAGGAAAGGATCCAAGGCCTAGGCATGTCCGACATCGGTCTAAGAAAAGACATATGAAAATTCTTGGAGAAGTGTAACACAATATGATTTGTTCTCCCAGGTGATGAGGAGTAACCCTAAGTTTGATGATCTTGGGAGTGTCTTATGTCTGTGCCAATGTGTACATATCAATGATTTCATTAATTAATGAGGATTTTTGATCCATCCTCCATGTGAGGAAGTGCATGGGGGAGATAAGGGTTGATCTTCTAGTGAACAAATCATGTTCGGGAGGTTTTCACCAACTTGAAATACCATTTTAGTTACTTTTTTGGTGATCCTCTTGTGTTCAATAATGCTTCAAGGAGGTTTTCTCCAGGGGATGTTGGATTTTTTTGTTTTTTTGATTCTTTAATTTATTAGGGTAATAATAACCTCATTCACTCTTATATGAAATAAGTTAGCAACATCTAATTATGACTTGTAAATCCTTTCTTGTGGTCTCCTTGGTGGGATATAATCTCCAACTTACCCATAAATTCAACAATGGCTTCATCGTTGTGGAATAATTCCAGAGGGTAATATTCTGATTGTTGATCCCACTGGAATGAGTTTAGTGGATAAGTGAGAGATTAATATTAATGGTTAGGATGAACACAGGTGTCAAGGAAGAAGGTTAGTGGTGATAGAAAGATCCTCATGGATTGTCTATAGACGGAGACTTTTTTCCATATTGTCTATGGCCTCTCTTAGATAACAAAAGAAATATCACTAAGATCACCATCATGCATACTTAAAAAAGGTAGGTTAGTATCCTAGGTACATAGAGTGGTTAAGGTTTTGGGAAAATTACAGATAGGGGTTACAATATGCCTTGTTCTTTGGTGCCTAGTCCTTGTACCTTTGATAATCCATAACCGTAAGTATTGTATTGCCGATATGATATTCAAATGATTTATAACACAATGAAAAGTAGTGTCATTATATAACCATAGATCCAACCATGTGAGATTATGATGATTTGAGGTACATCTATAAGGAAGGTACCTTAAATTTGATAAAGGTAGAGCTACTGACTTGATCATATAGATATTTTTTCCTTTTGTCTTGACATATGGTCAAACCTGTTATCACTGTACGGGGTGATATGGTGAAAATTGGGTTATATGAAAGTAATGTTGGATATTCCCATATTCCCTATCAATTTCAACTTAAGTGGATAGATCTTGGTACACAAGTGTTAGGATTGGATTTAGATGGAATGTGGTAAGAGAGGAGTGGGTCATCGATAATGTGATACGTGTAATGATGGATGGATTATTTATTCAGTCAGATATATGAAGTAGTGGATGATGATGGTGGTAGACATTGTATCAGTTCAGTGGGATAGGAAAATAACTGGTTCTCGATAAATTTCTTAGCATATAAGAATCCTGATAATTATTAGAAAGGATTAGGGTCACCATGATATGGTGACATGACTTGTATACCAACATGCATTAAATTTAATGTATTAAGGATAAGCATATGATGATGACCCATGCATAACATGAATCCATGAGTTGACCAAGTAGGATTGGTTAGAAGGGAGATCAAGATGTCCGTGACATGTAATGATGGTTTTGAACACAGTGACAATCCCAACATACATAATGAAAATGGAGATAGTTCCCATATGATTTACACTTTCACATATTATCATATGATTTTATGGTTATAATATTATATTCTAATGGATATAATTCATAGTTAATCCTAAACACTTGATAAGCGTTAAGATACATATTTTTAGACTAGCAAACATGTTGTCTACTAACTAACCTGTTTGATTTTGGTAGGTGGCAATGTGCAAGTTTCAATGTATAGTGAGGAATTTTCTGATGGATTGGACATGTAGTCGGAAAGTCACTTTTGATTGAAGGTGAGTGGAAGTGTTGTCTTAGGGACAGAGATGGGAGATGACCATGTCTTGAAATTGTGAGGGTTCAACGTCATTTGGAACAAGAGTTTTGACTCTTGTAGGAGCTGAATGTAGTATGTGCTTTGTAAGCAATGGAGGATGTTTTGAGAAGATCCATATGATAGATATTTATGTGGGGTTCTTCTCAAGTTATTCAATTATTTTGTATTGAGCTTGTGGTGTGGGATTAGAGGAGGAAAAAGTAGATCCTTGGACCACTACACAACTCATTCTAGTGGTAACAAACTAGGATTTCTGTAAGGGGCCTTTAACTTTAATAGTAGATGTACTTAGTGTGAGGAATGTAGGATGTGGCCATAAATTGACTCTTATTGGAATGATACATGATGATAATTGATGTGGTTAGAACAATGAGTGGGTGATTCGGGTTTGCTTCCAAAATTCTGTTGATCCTACCTTGAGGCATAAGTATGACCATGATTAGGAAGTGGATTATGCTAGATTCCAAGATTTTGATTTTGAGAGGAAGTAGATGCATTGTCCTAAATATCATTTTCTCCTCGGTTAATTAGGTCTTGAATACAAGTTTCAAGATTCATATGCCTATTAGTAGCATGACCCTTGAATTTTTGGGACTTGCAATACTCATTTTCCTTAAACCATGAAGGTTTAGGTCAAGTGTCATTGATTATATGAGTTGGGTGGAAAATGACCATATTAGCAGAAACTAGTTTTTCAAGGATTACTTCAATAGACTCACAGAGGGGGTGTATGTTCTCCATTTTGATTCTTGGGTGGACCGATTGTTTCCTTTGGGGACAAATATTGTATCAATTCCATGGACGTGTTGGATGTGCTTGTTTTCCATCACTCCATATTTGACAACATTTTTATTCTTATTGATGTATTTAGGCTTCTCGGATGTGGATGGTTGGTTGGAATGGATCTAATTTTCTTGAGAATACAATTTAATAAGGCCTTTGAAAATAAGGGATTTTTCAATTTGTATTCCTTTCTCAATGATGTTATCGAATATATTGGTGTAATGGAGTTGTAAGTGGAAATATATTTCTTCATGGAGATTGGAGATAAAATAGGTGACTAGATTCTTTGCTGGGATGGGCCATGGGATTAAACTCATAAGGGTTTTCCATTGTTAGAAGAAGGATGAAAATATTTATCCATTGCGATGTTTGGTTTTACACAAATCAATCATTGTTACGTCATGTTCCACGTTATACGAGAATTTCTTGACAAATTTTTCATATAATTCATTGAATGTAGTTACTGAGCCTTTGGGTAGATGAAGGAACCATTCTAGGGAAGGATCGCCTAGGCTTCTTGAAAACAATCTTAGTAAGTAGGAGTCATCATAGGAAAGTTATTGGTAGATAATATAATTTTTTTTAACATGCTTGCGGGGATCACCGTTTCCCTTATATTTTTCAAATTTACATGGTTCAAAATATGGTGGGAAAGGGACCCACAACATATCATGGTAAAATATATAATGTCATCCCCATGTGCCGAGTTGCAACCCTTGAAGCATTTCCTTCATAGAATTTACTTCTTGTTCCAAGGTGGGTTCTTGAGGACCGACTAGTGGTGGATTGAATTTTAGTTGGGAATATTGGGATCCATGATCATTAGATGGTTATGGGCCGAGTTGAGAGGCTAACTGAAAAATTTGGTTACTCATATGTTATCGTAAGGACAACACAACTTCTTTGGGTATTTTTGGGTTGTTCTCTCTTCTATCTCGTCCATATGTAACGTGATGGTTGTTTGGATTATGACAATGTGTGGCTAGTGGTTGTTGGCCATTGCCATCGATTTCATCATGGATGAGACTTTGGAGTTGGTCATGAGTATAATCAGGAGGAAACTTTAACCCCATATGATATAATTGAAGAAAGAGAACATCTTTATTTTTTTCAAAGAAACGATTAATAATTCCTTTTTTTCTTCCTCCTGTAAAGTATGTGCTTGAATCATCATCATGGGTGGTATTGACTATGTCTCCCTGACTTCTCCTTAAGTATGATTTTCTTTGGAATTGAAATCATAATAGTTGTGGTTAAATATATCATGGCCTATATCACAGGGGTTGTTTTCTTCATTGTTTCCTAATTGAGATCGAGTATTCATTATCTTAGGTACCATTAGAATCTAGTGATTTTAATATGTACTGATGAGATGAGGGTGTGTTGAATAGATTAATGATGCGTGGATGAGGAAAGTTGTGATTTCTTAGTTGAATGTTGTATAATCTCAATAATTTAATCTTTCCTTTAGGAAAAAATAATTTTAAGAAGGTATTGAAGGAGATAGAAGAAGGATAAATTTGCCTCACTAGTAGAGGGATTATGATGTGCCTTTTTATAAGGTATTAGAAGAATATGATAGGTGATAAGGATATTTTTTCCATTTGTAAGGTGTCATTTAGTAAGACTAGATTGGTCGTATAAAAAAAGAAACCGTAAATGGGGTGTTTAGGGATGAAAGTGTGGATGAAGATGCAAGGTTATGATGAGTGTTGTAATTAAAAGAGGTATGTGATTGGGATATGTTTTTAGAGTCTTATAGGCCTATGTTAGTTTTGAGATACCAATAGGAAACACTAAATGATTAGGAGAAAAGTTATGTGATTGGGAGAGGGGTGATTGTTTAAATTGGATTAGGTGGTATGAAATGGATTACATGGATTAGGATGGGGAAAGTGTAATATTTGTTTATGGGACTGGAAGGGATGTTTATGAATTATTATTAGTTGATTGGAAGGATTTTTCATTTATTTGATCTTTATTAAAGGGGTGACATTAGGTGAAAGATGAATGGTGAACTGTCAAAGTTTTTGTTAATGTTTATTTAATTATGTGGAAAGTTTTTTTATTTGTTTGGGATTTGGATATTTATGGTAACATGAAAAGTGTGAATGAGGGTTAGTGGGATGAAGGAAAAAGGGTATGTGGTCAAAGTAGTTTTATTTTATTAACGAGATAGGAATGTTTACTAATTATGTGGATTGCTATTTAAAGGATCACGTGAAAGGTATACATGAGGAATGATGAATATGTTCAAAGGTGTATGGTAAATGATGTGTGTGTTTAGAGATGTTTTTAATTTCCTACTTTAAATTAATGAAGTGAAATAATAAAACAAAACTAACATCAGAAGACAAAAGGGTTTAACGATACCCGCAAGGATGGATGTTGATGTTTGATCAAGATTATCACGTCTAGATGAATGTACAAGTCATCCTATCCTACAAAGAAATATGTGCTCAAATACACTAAACAGAGAGGATAAGATAAATGGATAGATAAGCTTCTTAGCAAAGGATGAATCCAGGAATCCAAAGGGACTTCATTGGAGGCTGTCATCTCATTTTGTAACAATTAGGTAAATTGATAAAAATGTAGATAAATACAAAGATATATGATGAATATAAATTTAGATAACATATGAGAAGCTCTATAATTCCAAGTTGAAGGGTAAGCCTTGTGTGGCTTCAATGGTAGCCCAAGCGAGGGTGGATGCAATTTTTACACATTCGAAGTAGTAGTACCAAAAATCCTTAGTCTCTTGTTGGATTTAGTGCAAGAATTCAAACTGATACTTAATGTCCTCTTCGTCAACATCGAATCATATTTCCTAGAGTGTAAGCTCATGTAATATGTTTTACTGTTCCTAGAAGAAAGGGTGCTAGACTATGGGGAGATCATAAATATTGGTAATCGGATGTGAACGGCCAGGAAATTCCATCTAACAGGGAGCTATATAATTGGAAAAAACATGTTAAATATAGAGTATTTGATAGAAAATGATGTAAAGCTAATAAATTGATAAAAGGATAGATTTGATAGGAATCGTCGGTGATTTAGGCCAATCGCTGGCGATTAGGGTGAATCACTGACGATTTTTGTGATTTGGACAATTTTGCTAAAATAAAAGTTTGAAGTTATAAAATGATGTTTTTGATTTATTTAAAGGTTACTTATGACTTAAGAATGACAAAAAAAGATATAGGAATACCTTTGGACATATTGAGAGCCAAAAGAAGCCTCAAATCTTTAGTAGGAAGGATATGAGTTTATAAGTTGTTGTGTCAGGTTCCTAGAAGCTGAGTGATGAAAAATAACACAAAAATGCTTGAAAGTGATTGATGTTGATGCCTGATAGTGCTTGAAGATGTCTTGGATGTTGTAGTGTAAAAAAAACTAAGTGTAGGATCGAAAAGGAGGTCCAAGATTTAAGATTGAATATCAGAAATCGAATATCCCCAAGGGAGAACATAAAGGTGCTATTTATAATCATTGTCAATTTGGTTGAATTGTTGGAAATCCATTATTTACGGGGAAACAACTACAAAAGTGGTTGAAACCACTTCTAATTGAGGGTTTTTGGTTTGGGATTCAATTAAATGATTAAGGGAATATTAGGGATGAGGTATAGAGGTTAGGAAGGTTGTGAAATGGCTAAGAAATTGTTGGTTTTGTTTTCATTTATTTAATTTTAGTCTCCAAGTGGTTTTGGGTTGTTTTAAGAAGAGTAAAATGAGATTTTATATATGTGAAATGATTATTACGGTTTTTAGGAGAATATTTATATGGAGTAAATGTTGTGGCAGATTTTAAACTTAGGATAAGAGACATGGATTAAATAATGTGTTGAATTATTTTCTTTGGTTTGATTAAATTGTGAAGATGATGTGTGTGGTGAAGGAGATTAGTGGTGTGAATTTTGAGTGTCTACATTTGCCCCTTTTTTTCGAGTAGTTTAGTGTAGGCAAAGTTCTAGATAAAAATAATTTTTGATAGATTTATTTGTATGGGTGATCCCCCCTCAAAATGGAGTGATTGCAGTGTAGTGTAAGGATTTTTTTTTGAAAATGTTGGTTTGGGTAAGTTTGACATGCGTTTATTTTAAATTTTCCCCACGATAGGGTATCAAAATGATATGTGCTACAATGTAATTAAGTGACAAGGGAACCAAAGGGTTCGTTGCCTATGGACATATGATTCGTAAGGGTAGGCTGTAAGGATGGGGAAGTCAAGTGTAAGGGTAGGCTGTAAGAATAGGGAAGTCAAGTGATGGGGGGAAAAAGCGCTCGTGTCCCAAAGACATATGAAATATCCTGTGGTAAGAGGATTATGATGTGGATTTTTTAATTTTAATTTTCAAGGATTGGGTTAGTAGAAATGAGAAAATTGGTTAAAAATGTGACAAAGTGATATTATTTTTTTGAAAATGATGATTAGGGTAAAAATGGGATGAACCGCTAGCAATTCATAACAATCATCGGTGATTTACATGAATCGTCGGAAATTCCTGTGAAAAATGGGGGAGGCTATAAAAGCCCTAGGTTGGTGATGAATAGTTCATTTTTGCAGCTTGTTTTTGTAATTAGAAGAGATTGAATGAGTGTAAAATGTGGTTTGAAAGTAATGGTGTTGTCGAGCAGGCAAAAAAACCAACATATGCAGAGGTAAGTGTATAACTTTGTTGCTTTTATTGAGTTTTTAGCTATTTTGGATGTTTTTATCATTTTTATGCGTACAAAGGGTTTATTTTTGAAATTTATAGAATCGTCCAAGTTGGGGGGCCAAAAAGTGGACAAAAACTAGAAAATAGAAAAAACACGTATGCATTTTAAAAATGTGTTTGTGTTTTGCTTACTGAACCTATAACGTTACTCGTTATATGTTTCTTACGCGTTTTAAAGAAGAAGTAAAAATGTGTATAAGCATTTGGAGTTTTATGTGTATTTCTTTACTACAAAAATTTTATTATTTCTTATACTTTAAATTTATTTTAGTAAATATAAGAAGTTAGGGTCACTCTACACCTGATGGAAGTGGTCTCATAGCTCCAACAGTTATAATCTAGAAGATAGTTTTTGAAAATCTAATTTGGTTAGTACTTACTCATTTTCAGGATTTTAGCAAAGGACCTAAAACTTTCAGGGCATATATATTGTAGTCGGTCTTTGTTTTGGGAAAGCATATAGTTCATTTTGTAGGTTTTTTGACCTTCTAAATTGGATTTTGGCCCTACCACTGGTTGAATTGGTACCAATTTTTAAATTTGGTCCATAATTCACTTTAGTGACCATGAATCAACTCTATGATGCTTGTCTACTTCTTACTAAAATGAGATCCTCACTTTGTAGATAGAGGATTGCTCCCTGAATGGGATTCTTGTCCTATGGCCAAAATGAGGTGATTGTAATGTGCCTCCTCCTTAAGGTGTGATCACACTACTAGGTGTTGAATGAGTTTTTACGAATAGTACCAAGTGAATTGCATCAAGTGAACTCAGATGATTTCTCATTCTTAGAAACATGGTGCTCCATATAAAGATCATCCCCTCACCTTTTTTAGCTCTAAAATCATCCTTTCATGGAATCAAATTCATGATTCTCATACATGTTTTTTCTCATATGTCTCTCATGGAGACAAATGATGCCTTAATACTTCACACATGATGGTCCTTGATACCTTGGTGACATGAATAGCTCATTTTAGCTTGTTTTGAAGGGTGTTCAATTAGCTACAAAATGGCCAAAAATGGCTTTTTAGGCCTTCAGAGGAAGTAGTCTCTCATCAAAACTAAATGAGTTGATCAATCACCTTAGACACTATTCCCTACACACTAAAACACATTGAATGATCTTATTAGGAATTTCCTTTGGGTCAGGGTTTATGAATTTAGGGTTTAGGGTTTAGGGATCAAGGGTTCAGGGCTTAGGTTTAGGACTCAGGGTTTAGAGTTTAAGGTTTAAGGTTTAGTGTTTAGGGCTCATAGTTCAGATTTTAGGGTTTAGGGTTTAGGGTTCATGGACTTCAGGATTTAAGGTTTAGGGATTTATAGGTTTAGGGTTTAGGGTTTATCGCTCAATGGTTAAGGGTTGAGGGTTTAGGATTTAGGGTCAAGGTTCAAAGTTTAGGGTTTAGGGATCAGGGTTTAGGGTTTAGGGTTTAGGGTTCAAGGTTTATGGTTTAGGTTTAAGGGGTTAAGGGTTCAAGTTTGAGGGTTTAGGGTTTGGGGTTAGAGAGTTAGGGTTTAAGGGTTTAGGGCTCAAGGTTTAGGGTTTAGGGTTTAGGGCTTAGGGTTGAGGGTTTAGGGTTTTTTAGGGTTTAGGGTTTAGGGCTGAAGGTTTAGGATTTAGGTTTTAGGGTTTAGGGTTTAGGGTTTAGGTTTATTTTAGGGTTTAGGGTTTAGGGTTAGGGTTTAGGGCTTAGGGTTTAGTGCTTAGGGTTTAGGGTTTAGGGTTTAGGGTTTAGGGTTTAGGGTTTAGGAATTAGGGTTTAAGGTTTAAAGGTTAGGGTTCATGGTTTAGGACACAAGGTTTAGGGTTTAGGGTTTAAGGCTCAGGGTTTAGGGTTTAGGGTTTAGGGCTCAGGGTTTAGGCTCACCCATTCACTCACTGTAATGTTCTATGTCTTACCCATTCTTATAAGTATTGATAGAGAGTATTCAACTAAAAAGGGTTCATCTTCTTCATAGGAAAAACATTCAAAGGGAGTCATCACAATTTGATGCCTGTTCATCTACTGATATTTTGAAGGAGGGAAATTACATATATCCAAGAATAATCCGGTACAAATAAATGTTACCCAATACATCCATCTTCTTTTTCCCATCATATGGGAAATATTTCACTCACTATAATGTTTTGTGTCTTACCCATTCTTATCAGTATTAACAAAGAGTATTCAACTGAAAAGGGTTCATTTGACTTCCTAGGAACAGAACATTCAAAGAGAGTCATCAAAATTTGATGTCTGTCATCTACTCATATTTTGAAGGAGGGAAATGTTAGATATCCAAGAACAATTTGGTACAAAGAAATGTTTTTGACACTCTTTTGAATAATTCTTTAAGTTGCAAGTTGTCATGAACAAAGGTCTCATTCAAAGAATAAATCATGATATGTCCAGTGCTTGTGTAAGATGGGAAATTTGAGAGGATTTTTTAGGTTCAATTTTATTTTCCAAGATGCATTACTATAATGTTTGAAAATGTTTCTCCAGATGTAATGACATTCTGATTTAGACACTCAATGATTCCTGAATGTCCAATCTTGCCACATACCCTAGTAGTCCTTGATCCTTTGGATATAGGGGGACATTGTTACTTGGATTCCATTTATAATGATAGAGATATTTGTAAATTCATGTTATGACTTCTAAATCTACATTTGTAAATTCAAAATTGTTTGGAAATCACATCACACCCTTCACTACGCTTGATGAATACCCCTATCTTTTTGAAGGTGTTTTTGAAAGCATCCATGGGTTTATCATAGAAGGAATTATCAATTAATGGAAGGTCACTAAGTCGTAGGCCAGATGAATCCCATTCAGAACTAAACAAGAAAGATTTACTAGGTGATTGATAACCTCTTTATGTTCTTAGCCATTCCCTAATTACTATTCTTATTTTGAACACTTCAGGAAGTTCTGTCAAATTTACTATCCATTCTAGTAGCAGAAGAGCTTTCTCTTTCTCTAAAGGAGAGGATACTGCAGGTAATTCAGTTCTTATCTTACACCTCCGCGTTGGTATATTCTCTGTGTTTCTTCCATTTCATTTGAGATTAATTTTTTGTGTTGTGATGGTCATTTTTTTCCAGATTCCAATGGGTCATCTTGGCTTGCATAATACCATACATGGAAATATGAGAAATGTGAAATTTGTTTCAGAGTGTGAAGAAATTGACATTCAAGAGTGCAAGTATATGTGGGGAGAAACAAGTTTGGAAAAGATGTGTAATATGCATTGCAAATCACAAGGTAGATGTCATATCCATTTAGTTTCTTGTCCCACCTCTCATAAACAAGGTAGTTGTACAGGCAGACTCAATGATGGTTCTAGGCACAAGACTAGGAAATATGGTCCTAAGATATTTCAAAAATATGAACTCACTCATGAGACCTACTGGAAATATATGAGGTTTAGGGGTTAGAGCTTAGGGTTCTGGATTTAGTGTTTAGGGTTTAGGGCTCAAGGCTTAGGGTTCAAGGTTTAGGGTTTAGGGTTTAGGATTTAGTGTTCATGGGTTTAAGGTTTATTATTTTGGTTTTAGGGTTTAGGGTTTATAGTTTAGGGTTTAGGTCTCAGGGTTAAGGGTTTAGAACATAGGGTTTAGGGTTTAAGATTTTAGGGTTTAGGGCTTTTTAGGGTTTAGGGTTTAGGGTTTAGGATTTTAGGATTTAGGGTTTAGGGTTTAGGGATTAGGGTTTAGGGTTTAGGGTTTATGATTTATGGTTTAGGGTTTAGGGTTTAGGGTTTAGGGTTTAGAATTTAACATTTAGGGCTTAAGGTTTAAGGGTTTAGGGTTTAGGGGTCATGGATTTAACATTTAGGGTTTAAGGTTTAGGGCTTTATGGTTTAGGACTTAGGGTTTAGGGTTTGTAGGGTTCAGGGCTTAAGGTTTAGGGTACATGGTTTAGGGTTTACAGCTCAAGGGTTCGGGGTTCAAAGTTATGGGTTTAAGGTTTAGGGGTTAGAGCTCAAGGATCTGGATTTAGGGTTTTTATGGCTCAAGGCTTAGGGTTTAAGGTTTAGGTTTAGGGCTCAAGGATTAGGGTGTAGGGTTCAGGGCTTAAGGTTTAGTGTTTATGGTTTAGGGATTATGGTTTAGGGTTTAGGGTTCATGGTTTATGGTTTATGGCTTAAGGTTCGGGGTTTAGAGTTACTAGTTTAAGGTTTAGGGGTTAGAGCTCAGGGATCTGGATTTAGTGTTTAGGGTTTAGGGCTTAGGGCTTAGAGTTTAGGGCTCTAGGGTTTAGGGTTTAGGGTTTAGGGCTTAGGGTTTATTTAGTGTTTAGGGTTGAGGGTTTATTATTTTGGTTTAGGGTTTAGGGTTTATAGTTTACTGTTTAGGTCTCAGGGTTAAGGGTTGAGGTTAAGGGTTTAGGTCACAGAGTTCAGAGTTCATGGTTTAGTGTTTAGGATTTAGGGCTTATGGTTTAGGGTTTAGGGCTCATGCTTTAGGGTTTAGGATTCAATGTTTAGGGTTTATGGTTTATTATGGGTTTAGGGTTTAGGGTTTAGGATTTAGTTTTCAGGGTTTAGGGTTTAGCATTTTGAGCTTAAGGTTCAAGGTTAAGGGTTTAGGGCTCATGGGTCAGGGCTGAATATTTAAGGGCTTAAGGTTTAGGGTTAGGGTTTAGGGCTCACGGGTAAGGGTTATGATTTAAGGTTTTAGGGTTTAGGGATCATGGTTTAGGGTTTAGGGTTTATGTTTAGGGTTTCAGGTTTAGGTTTAAGGTTTAGGGTTTAGGGTTTCGATTGTAGAATTTAAACGCTAAAAGATTTAGGCTGAATGTTGAAATCTTGAAAATTACCTATGTACTGACTAGATTATACTATAAAAAATTATCTCCTAAACCGTGACTAATGGAGATGTGAGACTAGTTCCATAAGGTGCATAGTGACCCTACTTTCTTATATTTACTAAAATAAATTTGAAGTATAAGAAATAATAAAATATAAATAATAATAAATGAAAAAAATTAAAACATTTATTTTTATAAATACAAGCATGCGAAGAACACATATTATGTTCATACTATGAAGAACACGTATGCGTACGTTTATAGTGCATACATAGTGCGTACGCATATAACACGTACGTGTTTTGTGTTTTCACTTTTTCCAAGCCATGCCTTGAGGCTTGGATCCAGTTTGGATCCCCAAGCCTGAGGCATGGACCTGCACAAACACAACAAACCATTGTGTTTTTGCAGGAAAATGAAAAAAATCCACTTCCACCATGATAAATCAACATAAAACGATCCATTTGTTTAAAAAAAATTATACCATGATGTAGAGGAAACTATCTACTTTCTAAAAATATAATTTTTCAATTTTTTTGACTAATATAAGGTTTCCATATTATTTATTTTCTAACAATGCCTTTTTATAGCTATTTTTTGAAGTTTAAACATGTCTATCTTTTGTCATGTATCTTTTTTTTTTACTCATCAAAATTGAATAAACATTTTTTAAGCACAGACTAGGACTAATTATATAGATATTTTTTTAAAAAGACTAATTTTTGATATTTTTTTGAGGTAGTTAGGGGGGCATGGTTGGAGCTCCATTATTTTTCAAAACGTCAAATTTCTATCCTAGAAAAATCATTAAAAAAATAATCGCTAAAAAATCTAAAAAAAATCTAGCACAAACTAGATGCTCCTAGCTATCTTTCTACTAAAGGTTTTCGAAAAATACTAATTGGTGCTCAAAAAATGGTGAGGGGCACGAAAGTCACTCTATTATGTTTTTAAAAAAAATAGGAGCACCTATTGGTATTTTAGTTATTTGACCCACTTAAACTCATCAGTTTTCAATAAAATTTAGTAGCTTAGAAAATAGACTCAAAATTCTACGATTCATGTTTATACAACATATTCCAATTTTGATTTAAACTATTTCAAAGAACTTGTACAAGTGGAAGTTTTTTTATTTTTCAGAAAAATGTGTCCAATTAAGACCCCCTTTTAGCCCCCCAACTTGGTGCACTTTCCCAGATATGGGATCCAGCCACCTATACATTTTGGTTACCGACATGTAAGATTATGATCACTTTGGAGGATACCCATAGGATTACGAGACTCCCAGTCCATGGGGAGGTTATCTATTGTATCAATGAGGCAGAGAGAGAGGATGTGATGAGGATATTATAGGGAGATGATGTAGATGGCATGAGGTATACTTCATGAAGTTTTTATTATCAGTATCTATACTCTACATGGAGAGAGGGTTGTACACAGATGCCTATGTTGATGATGGGTATTTCATATTTTGATTTTCCTATTTCCAAAGGGGGGATATTTCCATGATGGATGATAGGAGTGGTTGCTAAGATGATGGAGCATAACATTGTGTTTTATTGGGTCCCTCCACTACCAGCACAAACATATAAGGAGCTATGGGATTGGAGAGTCCACAACAGGTTTGGGATAGATGTTGCAATTATATTACAATTTTGGGCATTCAAGCATATTACCTTGACTCGTCTACATGGTTTACCATGGGGGGTGTATATATGATTGGTAGATAACATAGATTTATGAGATGATCGAGGAGATGTAGGATGGTTGAGAGAGAAGAGGAGAGAGGATCATTACATAGATATTATTATAAGGTTACAGGTGGGAGATGTAATGTGGATACTGTATATTGATTTTACAGTGTGGCCAAGATTTAAGCATGATCTTGATGGATTGCAGTGGGAGTACTAGGTGTAGGGAAGATGAGGGGGAGAGTGAGAGCTTGTCAGATTCATCCATGTTAGACGATAGTTTCGTTTGATTTAGGATGTGCATGAGGCTATGGTACCATATAAATGATATGAGGAAGATGTGGATACTCCCAAGGTAGTTGTGGGACGTCCTCCTAATATAGTTCATGAGTAAGGAGCCATGGGTTTAGATGAGTATGGTGACCTAGTGCCTATTGATGATGCTGGAGTGACTGCTAATTACAAGCGATGGTGGACTGGTGCTTATGATGAGTTTGAGAAGGATCAATTGGTTTAGAGAGGGAGGAGAGACCATGCTCAAGTAGAGGGAACACAAGAGATTGTTGATGTTAGTGATGATGAGGAGGGTGATGGAGACGAGGAGGAATTAGAGGTCATAGTTGCACAGTTCACAAATGAAAAGGCCACAGTGGAGGTTAAGAAAGACAATATGTAGAGGGAGAGGGATGATTTTATTGGAGTGAGGGCTACTTTGATTTGTGAGAGGGATGGTTCTCTAACTGAGTGGGATGGAATTAGAGTGCAGTTTCCAAATGCCATGACTGATCATGATTGGTATAGATAGCAACAAGAGACCCTAAAAAGGGCTCTCGATATTACATGATCTTCAGTATCAGGTGCATAGTTGACGGCTTGTGCTCGGGTTAGTAGTCAGATGGTTTCACCAGGAATGATTAGCTCTACTCATTATCAGTATTTACGGGAAGAGGTAGCTTATTATGATTATTTGGTGATATGGGGCTTGCCCAATGTAGTTCTCTATGCAGATCATTTTCCGTACTGAGTAGAAACTTCTAGTGTCATTACGGTGAGTGTGTATCAGCTACCTTGAGGACAGGATGGAGGAGCTAGTGGTGATGTTAGTGCATAGGGAGGAGGTGATGGGAGTGTTGTTCATGAAAGAAAGTTCCTTGGGGATGTCCAGTTCAATGGGTAGTAGTTATATGTATTTGTATTTGTGGTTTGATATGTATATGTCTCTTTAATGAAGCCTCAATGTAAAGTTTTTGATATACGGAGTGAGGGGACTCCTTGATGATGTATTTATACTTTGATTATGATTATATATATGTACGACGATCTTATTTGTCCTATGATTCATGTGTTTTGATTTATAATTTTTATGGGTTTTAATGTTTTTAGTTGATGTTTATGGGATTTGAATATGGAATGTTAATTTGAATGTTTATATGATTTGGATGGTGATGTATTAAGATTATCATGACTTATATGTGATTTGAATTTAATCAACATGTATTCTATCTCTTAGAAAAAGTAAATATGGAATGATTGATTTGATTTGGATTTGATACCTACGTGATGGGTATACAAATGTGAAAGCACTTGCACTTTTGGCCTTAACAATAAATGTTAATGCAAGACTATCAGTAGGTAGTTACATGTGGGATCTCAGCTATAGAGATGAAGTGATAAGATATACCTTCCTAAGATTTGAAAGGGGTTTAACATGTGTAGGTTTATGTGGGGAAGTAGGGTTCTCCTTTTTAATAGTTTCTTAGAGAAATACCCTAGCTATACATATTTTTCTTTTTTGACGTAAACTAATCAATACGAGAAGTTTGCTTTTGGTGAGAAAGTTGATCAATGTGGGAATATTTCCTAGAATGTTTTGATATTTTGGATTTTTTAAGGTTGATCAATGTGGGAATCCATTTTTTACATGGGTATCCATCCTTTGAGGGTGTGGTATACAATTTTGACTTTTGAATTTTTATTTTTACAAAGATAGCCTTCCTTTGAGGGATCAGTCTATAATTTTGATAGGTAGTTGTCCTTCGAGGGATCAGTCTACTTTTATTTTTTATAATATGATTTTTTATTTTTGAATAGATGTCCTTCGAGGGATCATTCTATTATTTTTTAGAAGGAACATCTATAGATATTTTTGACTTTAATATTGAGCTAAGGGAAAAAACCCTAATAGATTGTTTTGAGGAGGGGAAGAGAGATGTGTACACGACCTACACATACATGCCCCATGACATGTCTATGCTTGGTATATCAGGTAGATTAATGTAATGATTACGGGGTTCTCATGGAGAGGGAACTTATCCAAGTGAAAGATGTGATGAAAAAAGCAGTGTTGATCATATTTAAGACTTTTGAGGATAGTGACGGAAAACCACATACTTTTAAATAATTACAATGAGAAGATGACTGGTTGATGGTGGACTAAGATCTTAGATGTAATGACTATTCTAACAATCAAGGGTTCAAAATAGAAAGTCCACAAGTGCAAGGAATTCAGAGGATCATTTTCAGGTGTACCATCAAGGGAGGCTAAACGATACAATCCTGACCCATACTTGTTAGTAATAATGTATGTACCAATCCAATTAGGGCAACAATTTCCACGTTTACTCCATTCTAAAGTAGTAACATTATGATTTTATTTGAGAATGAGATCACCTATTTTGAAGTCACATTATTTTACATGTTTATTATATGTGCACTTGATGTGTTATTGATAAACTTAATGATGTTTAAGAGATGTTAAACGTTTTTCATCTAATAAATCTAATTGTGCTAGATGGTCTTGCTGGTATTATTCTTCGGGGATAAATTATCTAATTGATACAAAAAGTGATGGAATTTAAACTTCAAGGGGTAGAACTTTCTCAGAGGCGTAGATGAGTGAAAAAGGCGTAACACCTGTAGGATTACAGATGCTAGTTCGATAGACCCAGAGAGTAAACGAGATTTGGAGATGCCAATTCTTGTTTGCTTCATCTACTATTTTCATGAGGATTTTATTAAGTGATTTGTTAGAGGCTTCAGCTTGGCCATTTTCTTGGGGATAGTATGGTGATGAAATTCTAAGTCTGATGTTGAAGGTGTTTCAAAGTTTCTTAACATCTTTATTTTTGAAGGATTTTCCATTATCTGTGACTAGTTTTTGAGGAAAACCAAAGTGCCATAAAATGTATTGATAGATGAAATTAATGATTTGATTATATTTAGTTGAAGTTAAGGGAATGGATTCAACCCATTTTTTAAAGTATTAAGTGGCTATGATGATGGAGTGATGTTGTTGAGATGAGAAACGATTGATAGTGACAATGAGGTTTAACCCCCATTGTGAGAGAGGTCATAAGTCGTGAGATGGTTGTAATGCTTGGTTGGGAACATGAATGAGGTATGAATGTTGTTGAAATTTGAAACACTTCTTGATGTATGCACAATAATCTTGATTGATGGCAGGCCAGTAATAGCCTAGCCGTAAGACACATTTAGTGACGACGTTACCATTGAAATGGCCACTACATATACCGTCATGGAATTTTTGGATTGCTTTGATATATTCATGAGACTTAGGACATATTATTAGGAGGCCATGAAACCTCATTTATACAGGATATTTCCTATAATGACATAGTGAATGAAACATTGAATATATGATCATTTAACGTTTTCGGATAGGTCAGGGGGAATTTTAGATTCCGAATGATAGTCAAATATTCGAGAATACCATAGATCAGTTGGATGATTATTCATAGTGTTGATAGAAGGGAGTTGATTTTTGTGTGAAGGTTAATCTAATCTATAAAAGACTAAAAATATTTTAGATTTATCGGTTGACTCTTCAGTCGATAAGGGGATGTGAGATCCTAAAGAAGCCGTGGTGTATACAAATTTATTAGAGGATCGTGGAACTGCTTGAATGGTGTAATGATCAAAGGATTCGAGGAGAAATTAAATATTGTCTTTATAATTTTGTAAGATCTCATATTTACATTGGTTCTCCTTTAATTTGATTAATGACGAGCTATGAGTCTCCATAGGTTTCTAAGAATTGAACACCTTGAAGACCCATTATTAAAGCTTCATATTCGGCCATGTTATTAATACACTCGAAGTTAATTTTGAAATATAGAGGAATAAGAGTTCCCCAAGGGGTATGATGATGATATCGGTACCTCCCTCTTATTGGAAGTTAGAACCATCAAAGAAGAGGGTCATTTTTATTGGAGTGAATTCATGTTTGTCAAGAATAATGTTGATAGCTATTAAAGGACTTTTGTGATATAAAATCAAGGAAAAACTTAGTCATAATCCTGAGCCACTGAGTTATGTAGTCACTATGATTTGGCTTAGAGTGCATGGTTTTGAGTGGGTTGAAGCTAGTGATAACGTAAGTTTTATGATTGAGGAGATCGTGGCATAATTTAGAGGTTGCAAAGTCTAGAGCGCAACATAATTTTTCAGCTTCGGTATGATGAGTTTCATATTCACAGAGTGTGAGACTTATGTAATAAATAGATTGTTTACGAACTTGGTTATCATGATCAGTGAGCATGGCCCCTAAGGCATGATCTATAGAGGATATGTAAAGATAAAATGGATCCCCCTCACGAGTAGGTATGATTACATGTGGTGATAAGAGGTAAGGTTTGAGTTCATCAAAATATTTTTGACAGTTAAGATCCCATTTCAAATCAACATCCTTGTGGAGAAGGTGATGAAATGGTTTAAAATGATATGATAGTTGAGATATGAAACATTAGATAGACTGTATTTTACCTTGAAGGATATATAATTGTTTGAGGTTTGATGGAGGAGGCATTTCAATAATTTCTTTGATTTTGGTTGGATCTACTTCAATACCTTAGATGGATACGATGAACCCTAAACATTTTCCACTGAGAACACCAAAAACACACTTACCAGGGTTGATACGAAGGAAATATTTGATAATTTGGGTGAAGATTAAATTAAGGACAACAAGATGATCTCTGCATTGTTTAGATTTCCCTAAAAGGTCATCAACGTAGTCTTCTACAATTTTGTGGATGAGATCATGGAAGATAAATGTCATGGCACATTGATAAGTAACTACTATGTTTTTAAGTCTGAAGGGCATGACATGGTAGTATAATTTCCCCCAAGGGGTAATGAAAGATGTTTCGTGATGATTGTCAGTGATGATGAGGATTTGATTATAACTAGAAAAACCATCCATAAGGAAGAGAATTTCGTGGCCAACTATTAGATTGATGAGATAATTGATGTTTTGAAGAGGGAAACCATCTTTATGACAAGAAATATTGAGATCCTAGAAATCATTGTAAATGAGTAACTTTCCTAAGGCTTTGGTTACAAGAACGATGTTAGAGACCCATTGTGGGTAGTCAATGGGTATGATGAAGTTAGTGGAAAGAAATAATTTTAACTCTTCTTTTATGAGAAGAGTTATGCGAGGGTGCATCCTATAAAGATTTTGTTTGATTGGTTTAGCATTGAGATAGGTGGAGATATTTTGTATGACAATGTTTGGATCGATACATGACATATCATTATATGAATAGGAAAAATATTAACTATATTTAGATAGGAAGAAGGTGAAATCATTTAGTTCCTATGGATTCAATGATTGACCAACTTTAACTATGTCGGGTTCTTAATGGCTTCTTAAGTTAACATCAATAGTAGATTTTCTGAGAAGGGTTGATGTGTCAGGTGGTAAGGATTTCTATAAGAAAGGGTCCTCTACCCCCATGTGGGAGAGGATATCTTGATCATCATGAAATTGAAGAATATCGATGGTGGGTGAATCTTCTTTAATTAATTATGGCTAGATGAGAGGAAATGTCTTAGTGACATGACCATCTTGATAAATTAATTGTCCTACGGATATAGTATTGATTAGATTTTTTTTCGGTGGGATGGATATTGTGTCATTAGTGAGCATGGGATCATCAAGTTTTGTGGAAGGTGGTGGTTCTAATTCTGTTATACGTAGATATGCGGCATGTGTTGATGGTTTAGTTCTTGGCCTTTCATATCCTAGGTCATACTTGTGTGGTTTAAGAGAACATTGGACAATTAAATCAAGTATTCCCTATTTGTAACATTCTAAAACAAATCCTTTCTAGGTGAAAATGATGGAGGTAAATTTGTAGGAATATTTTATTATATAAATATTTAAAATTTGATAAGAAGGGCATGGCATGGTATTGGTGAATCTATTTCAAATAAGGGTGATCAAACCTACCATATATGAGGTTTTTTTTCTAATACGCAGGGCCATAGGAAATGATGTATCCAATGTTAGGATTTTACATAGGTTATTTATTTGATCTACCATACATTTTAGGTGTCGGAAGGGAATTAAGCATATGGAGGTGGTACTCTTCTAGAAAAACACGTTTCATAACATCACCAAGGGAAATCAACTGGTAGTTTGGATGATGGGATGGATGTGCTTGTGGATGCTTCAGTGAAGGGTTATGATTTTTATTTAGGTATAAGGACATCATTTAGATGATAATTCATATTGTAATCGACAAAGGGATTATGATCTGTAGGGACTCATAAATGTTCTACCCTCATAATCATATTTAATACTTTAGTGTAGCGTGGAAGGAACAAAACACATGGTGTGTATCCAAATTCTTCCTAGTATTATGTTGTATTGGAATTCCCCTTATATGATATAGAATAGTTCTTGAAGAGTTTAAATGCCAAATTTAAGAGGTAGAATGGCAGTACCTAATGTGGGTGCGATTGTGTCGTTAAAATCTCAAAGTAAGACTAGTGTTTGAGTGATAATAGTGTTTGGTAGTCGGAGTTGGTTTAAGGTGATAGATGATATGATATTGACTATGGTGCACCCATCAATCATGATGATTTTGTCAAGGACATCATTATTTTGGGTGGTGATGAAGAGAGGTTAGTCATGATCCTGTATCAAAAGTAATGGTATTTTAGATGATTCAAAAGAAAAGGAAGAAGATGCTTTGAGAGCACCTACAAATTTTGTAAAGGAAAGTGGGTCATTTGTAGCTATTGATATTTAATGAAGGGATTAAATCATCGCTTGTTTATGTGAAGGATATGTTTGAACAAGTTCATAAAGTGACATTTTGATAGGATATTGGTTTATTTGTTTGATGACTACTTTTTGTACTACAGTGGAAGATGGGGGAGCTCCGAGGATTGAAATTTTAGTCTTGGGTTATGGTGTATGATTGTATGTCTCAAGGGGGTGAGAGAAATGGAAACATTTTATTTATCATTGGATGAAGAATATTTGAGTTCTAGATGTGGGGGAATGGCAACAAAGTTCTTAGTTTTGTTTTGTTCTTATGGATTGGGTTCATGTGTATGTGCATGACTAGTAATGTGGACAACATCAAATTGGGGAGGAAGAACCTTACTCAAAAACTCCTTAGGTGTGGGTGAGGGTGTAGCTATAGATGTTGTGTGGGGTTTCTTTGATTTGTGTAACTTTGAAGGAAGAAGAAATTTAATTTCAAGTTTCTTTACAACTGCATGAAAGGATTTACAACCCTCTCCAGAGTGTCCCAACATTTTATAGTAATCATAAAAGGCCTCAAAATTATATTAGGATGGATTCCAGCCCTGAGATATGGAAGGTTTAAGAGGAGAAAACACTATGAGTTCTCATTGGTGGATTCATTCTAGAATTGTTGCATAGTTTCTTTCAGATGTGGATGTTAAAAGTGATGGTGTCTCACTTGACTTGATATTTACGACAGACATTACTTTGGATATGTATTGTTTAATTTTTTGTGGATGAATGGTTTTAGTAGGTGTGATGGTATTAGGTGATTTAGATGAATGGTGCGAATGCAAGATATATCAGTGATACTTTGATTTTTGTGTAGGTGGGGTTGCATGATTTCTGGATATGATAGTAATATTTTTAGATGAGGATGGGATGAACTTTTGACGGTTACATGGTTGATATTGAGCCAAAAACTCATCATATGATATTTTCATAATTTGGATTATAAATTTCTTTTGAGGTGTTTACGAAAATTCCTTAGAGGAGATGGGTGAAGAGGTGGTAGTCGTGGATTTAGAAGATTAATTTTTGATAACAGGTTCTAGGGATGTTTCTGATTATTTGTCAGATGTTGATTAGGGGGCATTACTAGATGATGCGTATGTGGATTCAGTGATAATAAATGTATTATTAATGGTGTTTATGGTATGGTGGGCTTGTATGTTGTTGGATTGTGGTTGACTACTCGATGGGAAATGATTCATAAATGGTTTCTTGAATACAACGAGGTTCTAATTTTGGGGTGCATTGGGATTGTCTAAATGTAGTTCACACTTATCAATTAGGTCTTAGAGAAAATTCACGAATGAATGAAACCTTTTGATGCCGTGGCCTTTAAATTTTTCATACTTATAATAATCGTTATCCATGTACCAAGAGGGATTCGAAACATAATTTTTGATAGGACGAACAGGTGGAAGGGAAATCATTTTAGCGGTGAGAAGTTTTTCAAAAACCACACTATATGACTCTTGTATGGGAGTATAACTTTGTTGAGGACAAGAGCATTCGGTAGTCAAACGTTCTTTGGAAGTGGATTTGACAACTACGACATTGGTTGATAAGTTGGATTTATCTGGATTGGAAGATGATTTTGATTTTGGTTTCTTTTGTCTAAGTTTGACTCTGCCTTCTTCAAGAGTGTGAAGTTTGAGATTACATGCCATGGTAAATATTCATCAAACATTTGAAAATATTGGATTTGGAGTGTGGATGAAATGTTCTTAGCACATGAATGGGAAAACATTTAGATTAATTCTATTTATGGGAGTGATAATTATTGTTGATTATTTATACCCCTCAAGTGGGAAACAAAATATGCGATGGACTCATCTTTAAACTGTTTAATTTCATATAAGTAAGTAATGGTGATTTTTTGGGCAATGTTGATTGAAAAGTGTTCAAGAAAGAGTTGGGTGAGCTGTGTAAATGAAAAGAGGGAGTATTGTGGGATGATATTGTTGAGCACAAGATAATACTGAGAGGGGGGGGGGGGTGAATCAGTATTATGAAGTTATTTCAAACTTTAATACTTGAACTTAGATCTATAATCATGAGAAATGTGAATATATCAAATCAATCAAATAACACAAAACTTAACGCAAGTAGACACAAATATATGTGGAAACCCTTTTAGGAGAAAACCATGGAGAAACTTCTTTCTTTATATATATTTCTCAAAAATTTGTAGGCACCAACCTACTGGAGACACCAATCCCTAAATTACAATTTTGTAGGAACCAACCTACATGAGCACCCACCCCTTTTGCTAAGCACCAACAACAAGAGACACCGATGTCTTCGAATATGAAGGCACCAACCTTCCTTACAAAATTTGCTTTCCACTTTTGAACTTGTTGCTTCCTCAACAAATAATGGAAAATTCTTCTTCTTACTTTCAAATTTGCTGTTCTAAAATTCTGCCTTTACGCTTCCTCTTCTTCTTCTTTTTCCTTAAGATATTCAACTTGAATCCATGCTTAATAAGTATCGTATGAATCTTCTTATATAGCCTTTTGTACCTTTTCAAAAAGACACTTCATTCCAACCGACACAAACTTTCCATTAACACAACTTAATTAAGTGCATTAGTCGGCTAAAACCAAAAAATAATTAATGCAACCCATAATTATTAAATGCACATTAATCAATGCAATTAACCACTTGATAGGAGCACTGCCCCTCCTTAGACAAATCATTGTTATCATTAAATCACTACCAGCCATCATTAAATCTTCTTTTTCACCATAAAACATTGCATATGAACACCTTAAAATGCGGATATCTCTCTCTTATGTATAGTTGTGTATATCTCGCTTATACCATGATAATCCTCATGAAAAAACACTTCTTTTCACGTATTTAAACTTTCATTTTCTACCCTTCTATACTGATGGTTATTTCCGTTACTTTCTACCATTTCTATCAATAATTCCGTTACTTTCTGACAGATTACCGTTTACCAGTTCAACACCTCTTTTGACATCAATGACAATATTTCCAACAATCTCCCCCTTTTTCATTGATGGCAACCCCAAAAAATAATCTCCTCTTTTGCAGCTTCCTCTTGCCGTAGCTCCCCCTTACTACCATTCTCCACCTTTGACATCAATGGCAAAGGGTTATCTTAGGAGCTGAAAAATTTGCAAAGTTTTAGCTCCCCCTTAACCAGTGCTACCCTTGACTCTTCAATGTAAGATGTAAAAGAAATTACTCCCAGCTTATGCTGTAGATATTTTAAAATGTCTCCTTTGGAAGTGGATTAGTGAAAATGTCTACTATCTGTTCAGATGTAGCGACATACTCCAACTTTACTTGTTTCTCTGCCACCTGATCTCTTAAGAAGTGATATCTTATGGGAATGTGATTTGTTCTAGAATGCATAACTGGATTCTTTGAAATACTTATTGCACTAGTATTATCACATAATATGGAGATGGGTTGATCATACTCTACTTTGATATCCTTCAAGGTCTTCTTCATCCATAAAATTTGCTTGCAACATAGTACCGCTACTATATACTCTACTTCTGATGTGGATAGGGATACAAAATTTTTCTTCTTACTTAGCCAAGATACTAGGCTGTTTCCAAGAAAAAATGCTCCTCCACTTGTACTTTTTCTGTCATCTACACATCCTACCCAATCTGAATCTGTATAAGGTGTCAATGTGAAATCTTTTCCTTTTGGATACCACAACCCGTATTCCATAGTTCCCTTTAGATATCTGAATATGCGTTTTACAACTTGCACATGTGTTTCTTTTGGCCCTGCTTGAAAACATGCCACCATACCCACTGCTTGCATGATATCTGGTCTTGATGTTGTCACATATAATAAACTCCCAATCATTGATCTATAGAGAGATTGATCAGCATCTAGAGATTCGTCATATTTTCTTAACTTGGTTCCGGTGATCATCGGTGTGCTAACAGGTGCACACTCCTCCATACCAAAATTTTTCAACATTTCCTTCACATACTTGGTTTGGGATATAAATATTCCTTTATTAGATTGAGAAATTTGCAATCCAAGGAAAAGGGATAACTCACCCAACATAGATATTTCAAATTCCTTTTGCATGTCTTCTACAAAATTTCTAGACAGTTCTTCATTGTCTCCTCCAAAGATTATGTCATCCACATATACAACCATAATTAACTGGTGTTCATCTTTATTTTTGATGTAAAGATTACTATCAGCATGTCCTCTCTTGAATCCTTGGTCCTGTAGATGTTGATCAAGCCTCGAGTACCATGCTCTGGGGGCTTGTTTTAATCCATACAATGCCTTTTTCAACCTACACACATAATCTTCATTTTCTGATAATAGGAACCGTTCAGGCTGTTCTATGTAAACCTCCTCTTCTAAATTCCCATTTAAAAAGGCTGATTTGACATATTTGAAATTTTTAAACACTACAAAAGCAAGAACATTATGATTGCTTCTAGTCTGGAAATAAGAGCAAAAGTCTCTTAAAAATCAACACCTTCCACTTGAGCATACCCTTTGCATACCAATCTTTCCTTATTTTGAGTGACTTGACCATATTCATTTATTTTCTTCCAAAATACCCACTTAGTGCCAATCACATTTTGGATCTTTGGTCTGAGAACCAGTTCCCAAGTTTCATTTTTCTCAATTTGATCTAATTCTTCTTCCATCTCCTTCAACCAATGTTTATCATGTCTTGCTTCTAAAAAGTTCTCAGGTTCTACCTTCAATAGCAGAGAAAAATACCCTTGCTCAGAATCATTTGTAATTCTTCTTCTAGTTTGAACCCTGGTATCAAGTTCTCCAATAATCTGACTTTCATCATGATTTTTCTGAACGAAGCGAGAAGGCATCTTGGTATCCTGCCTTTCTGATTTACTCCACTCTTCAATATATTCTTCTTCCTCTTGTTCTTCTTTCACAAGACTTGGTATTTCTAAAGACTCTTTTGAATTTTCTTTTGTCTTTAGATCCAGACCCTCATCCACTATGACACTTGCACTTTCTATGATAGTCCACAACCTCTTGTTATAACATTTGAAGGCTTTACTTTTAGTGGAGTACCCAAGAAAAATCCCTTCATCAGATCTTGAATCAAATTTGCCTAAGTCCTCTTCAGTTCTTTTAATGAAACATCTGCTCCCAAATACCTTAAAATATTTGATTGAGGCTGGTCTTCCTTTCCATAATTCATATGGAGTTTTTTCATGGTTAACTCTAATTTGCACTCTATCCAAAATATAAACGACAGAACTTACCGCTTCTTTCCAGAATCTATCTGATAGCTTAGATTCAATCAACATTGTTCGGGCCATCTCTTGAATGGTTATGTTCTTCCTTTCTACCACTCCATTTTGTTGTGGAGTTCTTGCAGCTGAGTATTGTTTTTTAATTCCATGGTCTTCACAATATTCAATAAATTCATTTGACATGAATTCAACTCCACGATTTGACCTTAGACATTTTATCTTTAGCCCTGTTTCATTTTCTACTAATGCCTCGAAAGCTTTGAACTTTCCAAATGCTTCAGATTTTTCTTTCAAAAATGCTACCCATGTCATTCTAGTGTAGTCATCAATGAGTAACATAAAATAACTCTCACCTTGAATACTTTTCGTTCTGGTAGGTCCACACAAATCCATGTGAATTAGCTCCAATGGTTTGGTGGATGAATACTCCTTTGTTTTGAATCTTGTTTTGGTCTGTTTCCCAAGCTGGCACTGCTTGCATAGAGTAATTGAAGGATTTGTTATTTTAGGCATGTCCTGTATGGCCTACTTATTGCTTATCTTCAAAAGATTATCAAAATTTATATGTCCCATCCTTCTATGCCATAGCCAACTTTCCTCAACTTGAATTAGGCAACATTTTTCTTCTTTTATTTCTCTGAGCATATATAGATTATTTGCAGTTCGGTGGCAATCTACAATTAGTTCTCCTGTATCTGCTTTCCTTATTTCACATCCTTCGGCATAGAACTTAAGAGTGTGTCCCTGATCACACATTTGACTCACACTCAAGAGGTTATGTTTTAATCCTTCAACATACAAAACATTCTCTGTTTTTTTTTCCATTATCCAAACTCAGCGTATCTTTGCCAATGATCTTCGATGTAGCATTATCACCAAATTTTACTGTACCTTCATTTAATTTCTTTAAGGAGAGAAACTTACTTTTATCACTAGTTATATGTCTTGAACATCCACTATCAATGTACCACTGCTGTCCTTCATCTCAAGCATGAAAAGCTGTTTGAACGAGCATGTATTTATCTTTGTCTAGCCCATCTTCCTCCTACTTCCTTGTCCAGGATTTCGTAGCCTCCCTTTTCTTTGTATCTAAAGGCTTTGTATTTTGATCTTGTCTCGAGTCAAGCACACTTCTACAAAAGTGTGCTATATGTCCATAATTATTGCACTTGTAGCAGATAATGGCTTCCTCATTATAATAGGATAGTGGAGCAAACGAATTATAGTTCATATTCAACACTCTATGAGTAGATTTTGGTTTGTTCCAGGCTTCATTATCTCTCATTCACTTTCTACACTCTATCTTTTTATGCCCATATATATTGCAATAAAAACAATAAACATGAAAGGAACTTTCAAACTTGTTCATATTCCTATGTTGTGGAATAAATGGTCTTTTGGTGTTGTTCTCTTTAACACCTTCCTTATGGATGGAACTGGTCTTCGTAGTTTCCTCTTCTTTTCTACTTTTATTCTTTGTAGGTGTATTTAGAATTTCTGCATAACTTTTTTCCTTTTCTAAACCTTTCTTCTCCGGAAGCTCAATGGATTTTAAAGCTTTCTCTAGTTTTTCTTCATATCCGAGTCTTGATTTGTTGGATGGTGATCTTTGAATTTCTAGAATCTCATCTAGAACCTTAGTACTCTTTTCAAATTTCAAGTTGTTCATTAGTTTGGTATTTACCTTTTCTAAGTCTTTTCTCATCGCAACAATCTCTGACTCACGATTTTCACATTCTTCTTGTTTCTCCTTGAGCTGACTTCTCAACCCTTCCTTAATTCTCTTTGCTTCTTTAATCTGGGTCTTCAGGTCAATGATTAGATTCTTTGATTATTCAAGACTCTGGGCTAACTTAGCTTCAAAATATTGATTTTGTTCTTCATATTTATGGAGCTGAAGTCTTTGCTTCTGATTCCTCTTTTTGGGTGCTTTTATTTCATCCAACGCACAAATGAGTTCTTCTTCAAGGTTTACCTCACCTTATTCTTCTATGTCCTCGATTCCTTTCAAATCAACTTTGCTAGTTGATGAACCTTCTTTTATAGCCATAAACAATGTTTCTTCATCATCACTATCTGAATCACTTATTCCGCTTTCTTCAGATGAGCTGCTACCGTCCTTTTGAATATAGACTCTTCTTTTGATTTTCAAATCTTTTCTTGCCTCTTGCTTCTGCCTGTATTCTCTTTTGAACTTGGAATTTCTTTCTTCATCTTTGCTATCTTCCTTCTCTTGGCATTTAGCTACAAAATGGACCAATTTTACCATAGTTAAAGCATTTAAATGGTAACTTATCTTTGTATCTCCCAGATCCTTTCTTTAGCTTTCGAATGAATAAAGCTTCCTTTTCATCTTCTTCGCTGTTTGATTCAACATTCGCTTTAGATTCCTTGATTTCCTTTTTCTTTGAGACTTTGAATGTGGCTTCCTTCTTTGCTGGTTTTATTAGATTCGGTCCTCATTTCATAAGCCGTCAGTATTCCATGTAGTTCTTCCATGCTTAGTGTTGTCAAGATCCTTCATTTCTTTAATGGCAGACACCTTAGCATCAAATCTTAATGGTAAATATCTTAAGACCTTCTAGACGATCACAGGTTCCTCAATCTTTTCTCCAAGCCCTCTTATGACATTGACAACTTCATCCACCCATAGAAGATAAGCTGCAACATCTTCCTCATCCTTCATTTTTAGGATCTTAAATTTTCTCCTATGGGTTTGAAGCTTAGCTTTTCTGACCTTATCATCACCTTCATATATTGTTTGAATTTTATCCCATATTTCCTTTGCCCATGTCACATTGCATTACCTTGACAAATTCAGACTCTGACAAACCACACAAGATTGCATTCATCGCCTTGGCATTATTTTCAAAAGACCTTCTTACTGGCTTGGTCTCTTGGTGGAGTTGATGGAATGGTATATCCAACTGCTACTGATTTCCAAATATCAAACCCTAGTGCCATCAGATATGTTCTCATCCTTCCGCTCCAAAAATGCATAGTTTGTTCCGTTAAACAACGGAGCATTGTTAGAGGAAAATCCTTCTTGTAATTGAATAGCCATATGGTCTCCCGAGATCTACCTTCTAACTGTTATATTGTTCCTAAAGGAACCCTCTCGGATACCAATTTTTGAGCACAAGATAATACTGAGAGGCGGGGGGGTGAATCAATATTATGAAATTATTTCAAACTTTAATACTTGAACTTAGATCTATAATCACGAGCAATGTGAATATATCAAATCAATCAAAGAACACAAAAATTAATGCAAGTAGACACAGATATACGTGGAAACCCTTTCGGGAGAAAACCACGGAGAAAATTCTTTCTTTATATATATGTTCTCAAAAATTTGTAGCGCACCAACCTACTGGAGACACCAATCCCCAAATTACAGTTTTGTAGGCAGCCAACCTACAGGAGCACCCACCCCTTTTTTCTAAGCACCAACTCAACAAGAGACACCGATCTCTTCAAATATGTAAGGCACCAACATTCCTTCCCAAAATTTTCTTTCCACTTTTGAACTTTTTGCTTCCTTAATGAGTAATGGAAAATTCTTCTTCTTACTTTCAGATTTGCTGTTCTAAAATTCTGCCTTTACACTTCTTCTTCTTCTTATTTTTCCTTAAGATATTCAACTTGAATCCATGCTTAATAAGTCTCATATGAATCTTCTTATATAGCCTTTTGTACCTTTTAGAAAAGACACATCATTCCAACCGACACAACCTTTCCATTAACACAACTTAATTAAGTGCATTAGTCGGCTAAAACCAAAAAATAATTAATGCAGCCCATAATTATTAAATGCACATTAATCAATGCAATTAACCACTTGATAGGAGTGCTGCCCCTCCTTAGAAAAATCACTGTTATCATAAATCACTGCCAGTCATCATTAAATATTTTTTTTCACCATAAAACATTGCATATGAACACCTTAAAATGCGGATATCTCTCTCTTATGTATAGTTGTGTATATCTTGCTTATACCATGATAATCCTCATGCAAAAATGCTTCTTTTCATGTATTTAAACTTTCATTTTCTACCCATTTATACTGCTGGTTATTTCCGTTAATTTCTGACAGATTTCCGTTTACCAGTTCAACACCTCTTTTGACATCAATGACAATATTTCCAACAGCTATTGTACTAGTCCAGGGCAGGGCCAGCTAGAGACATGGTAAATTTCCTAAGCATTAAGTATTGATCGTGGGATATAAGATAATAGGCGTGAAGAAAATATCATATGTGTTACTGGGGGTCTTTGTTTCTATTAAATTTGAGAAATTTTGAAAGCTCTTAGTGAGGAGGATAAGATTTGTAAGGCACAAATGGGGTGAATAGGATCATTACATATTTTTTTCATATGATAATGTATTCTTAGGGCCCATGGAATTGGATTTTAGGCTAGATATGATCATCTTCATTAATGCCTGAAGAAGATATTTTTGTGGTGGTTTTTGTTTGCTAGATGAGGATGGGCTAGGTTGATTGAATGAAAACTGATTAGGCTATGGGTATGGTTGATATTGTTGAGGGATTATTTTTGGAAAGGAATGTTTTGCTAAGGAATGTTTGTAGGGATGTTGTATATGGGTTGTGAAAATAAAGGTCGTGATGGATGGATATATTGATACAGGGTGGAGATGGATGCGTTATGTGACTATTGAGGTATGTGTTAAACATGAATGGATGCGTAAACAGGAGGTTTTGAATACTGAGGTGGCTATTAGAAAGGAACATAAGTGAAGATGAGGGGTTGTGATTGTGATATGTTTTGAAAGAGAATAGAATTATGGATAAGAGGTTGCGATTGTTGTGGTATATATTGGGAAGAAGTAAGTGGTTTATGATGGTTGAGGTATGTTTTGTGAAATAATTGGTGTTAAATACTATTTTGAAGCTGGGATGGGTAGTGGCAATAGGGATAGTTTTGATTAAAGGTGTAGATGTAGGGATGGACATGGTAAGGTTTTGGAGAGGTGGAGAGGTTTAGGAGGATAGTGGTTGAGACATGCTAGTAGGAATGGTGGCAGAACTCACGGGAGGTGTTTGGATGATAGAGGAAGATGGAGGGGTTTATGTGGATGAAGAAATGTTCATATTTCTTTGAAGGGATGTAGAACTAGTTGAAGGGTCTGGTGAAGATGTTGGTTGTTGAGTGGTTATGTCTTGTGAATAAATCATGTTAAGGTCAAAATGGTGAATGAAGACACAATATTGGAAGTTTCTATTTGGTTGTTAAAAGGATAAGAATATATTGATTGAATAAATAGTTTGTGATTTTCATTAATGATATGGGAAAACCACATGAAGGATCATGTACATAAGGTTGTGTCTCAGGTAATGATGACTGAATATGAAAACCCTTAGTTGCAAGGTGTGCATTAAGAGCTACATGGTTCAAATATGATATTTATGAAAATACATGATCCCCACTATCAAAGAAACATAGACTAAATGGCTCAGGTATCTCGAATGAAGTGGATTAGAAAATAGGAGTGTTTGATTATTCCTGATCATCTAATTAGGGTGATAAATAAGCCCATCATATTTTTAATAAATGCAAGGCATCCCAAAGACGTGTTTGGATGTTTTCAACAAAATGTTGAAGGTCTTCTTTTATGTTCTATGATGTTTGGATACAAGTTTTTTTGTCTTGTAAGAACCAAGAAATAAACAAACACTCACCTAACAAATGGAAAGAAAATATAGATTGGTTGAATACAAACAACAAACAAATCACACAATTTTTTTTATTATCTTGATTACAGAAAAGAGAAATGTGTAAAACAGATGATAGGGTCCTAGGAAATGGCCATCTATGGATAGTTTCAGGAATGTTTAAGGCTGGATTCCTTGCTAAACCCAAAGGTACGTGAGGCCAAAATCTATGTTGGTTCCAGTACAGGGCCTAGTATTGGGGCATACCCCCTCACTTCATGGTCTCACAATGATAAGGGATTCAGGTGCTTAGGCAATATACCGACAACCAAATTCATTATAATCAGCCAAAAAATTGAGTCAATTTCCCTATTAGGTGATGAAATCCCAATAGTTATCACCTAGGAAGAAGTGTTTGATGCAATTTTGATATTCAATGTGGTTTGGTTATGTGTGAGGGAGATTATGTGAATGTAATAAATTAATCTATGTTATCAAGTAGGATGTAAGGTTTGTTTTTAATCCCAAAAGAATGATTGATTTCAATGAGGATAAATAAAAAATGCGATGCTTGAAAAACAAAAAGAAAGGAGAGAATCACATGAGAAACGCTTCCTTTTTTATTTCTAAATTTTTGATTTTTTTTTAGCAATGCAATAGCACAGTAAGAAAAAGCCACCAAAGTAGAAACATGCAAAATTTTTAGCATAAAACCAAATAGTAAAAGGAAATGATGTTAGAGGCTAACTGACTGAGTAATCAGAAGTAGTCACAAAGATTTTCAGTGATTGATAGGAATCGCTGGTGATTCACCTAGATCGGTGGTGATTACAGAGAATAAAACAAAAAATGAATTAAATTAATTTGAATGAAATTGAAAAAGGGACTAAGGGTACCACTAGGTGTGTCATAATTTCCAGAGATGTTTTTAATTTCCTATCTTAAATTAATGAAGTGAAATAATAAAATAAAACTGCAACCTCAGAAGATGGTGGGTTTTATCAATACCCATGAAGATGGATGTTGATGCTGATATTTGATCAAGATTATTGCACCCGAATGAATGTACAAGTCCACGTTTCCTGAAAAGCAATCTACACTCAAAAAAACTAAACAGAAAGGATTAGATAAATGGATAGAAGATATGCTTACTAAAGGTTGATTCAATGAATCCAAAGGGACTTCCTTAGAGGATGCAAGCTCATTTTGTAACAATTAAGTAGATTGATAATGATGTAGATAAAGAAAAATATATATGATCAATAGAAATGTAGATAATAGATGAGAAGCTCTAGAATTATAATTTGAAGGTTAATCCATGTGTGAATTAGATGGTGGTCCAAAGAGAGGGTGGATACAATTTGTATGCATTCGAAGTAGTCGTAGCAGAAATCATCAGTCTCTTGTTGGATTTTTTTATAAGAATTCAAATTGTTCCTTAATGTCCTCTTTGTCAACAGTGAATCAGATTGAAAAAAGTGTAAGTTTGTGTAAGATGTTGTATGCTATTCCCAGAAGATAGGGTGCTAGACTATGGGATGATTATAAATATTAATAATTGGATGTGAACAGTCATGAACTTGCCATCTAACAGAGAGCTATAGTTGGAAGCAACATGTTAAATGCAAAGGAATTTATAGAATATGATGTAAAGATGATAATTTGATAAAAATATAAATTTTATAGGAATCACCGGTGATTTAGGCCAATCACTGGCGATTAGGGTAAATCACTAGCGATTTCTGTGTTTTGGATAGTTTTGCTAATTTTTTTTTTTAGAAGCTCTAAAATGATTTTTTTGATTGATTTAAAGGTTAATTATGAATTGAAAATGACAAACAGAGATATAAGAATACCTTTGGACATATTGAGAGCCAAAATATACCTCAAATATTCTCTAGGAAGGATCTGAGATGGTAAGTTTTTGGGTTAGGTTCCTAGAGGCTGAGTGATGAAAATGACCACAAAAATGATTAAAAAGTGATTGATGTTGATGCCTAATAGTGCTTGAAGATGTTATGGATGTTGTAATGTATAAAAAAAAGTGCAAGATCAAAAAGGAGGTCAGATATTTGAGATTGAAGATCAAAAATTGAAGATCCCCGAGGGAGAGCACAAAGGTGCTATTTATAATCATTGGTGATCTGATTTTTACTGGGAAACAACTAAAAAAGTGGTTGAAACCACTTCTAATTGAGGGTTTTTGGTTTGGGGTTCAGGTAAATGATTAAGGGAAGGTTGGGGACAAGGTGTAAAGGTTAGGAAGGTTATGAAATGGTTAAGACATTGTTGGTTTTGTTTGGATTTATTTAATTTTAGTCTCTAAGTGGTTTTGGGTTATTTTAAGAGGATTAAAATGAGATTTTGGCAGCTGTGAAATGATTTTTACGGGATGTGGGAGGATATTTATATGGAGTAAATATTGTGAGGGTTTTTAGACTTAGGATAATAGATGTATGGTTTAACATAATGTGTTGAATGATTTTCTTTGGTTTAATATAATTGTGAAGATGATGTGTGTGGTGAAGGAGATTAGTGGTGTGAATTTTAATTTTCTACAGTGCAGTCAAAATTGAGGTCAGAGGTTGTAGTCAAAATGGATGGATGATAAGTTTATGGTTTGATTAGAAGGATTTGTATGAGGGTTATTCACTAGTTTTCATAAAAATACTCAAATAAGTACAATCATGTAAGCACAATCCTAGCTAGTCAAGTGGGATTACAATCACACTATCGCTCACTTTCAATACCATTCACTGATGGTGGTGCCATAATTGGCTCTCAACTTATGTGTCAATGTGTGATCAACTTATGAGTAATCTTGGGAAGTGCATCCTTCTTGCACTATAGTTCAATATTCGGTCAAAAGGGCTACCTAATCTAGGATAATGAGATCATTAAGGGCATCCTCGATATACCTTGCAGTACATGGGGCCCAAGTCCATGCTGCAAGGATGTTGTCTTAGGCTTGGGTATTGGAACGTGAAATCCCATCACTTCATGTTGCTCTTAAAACAATGAAGCATTTAGCCAATAATGATAGTTTTCTTTGAATATATATATCCCGCCAGAACACGAGGTGTGTCTACATGTGTGGAGGTGAATCCCATGATCACGAGACCCATAGGACTATTGTAAGTGTGTGGATGTCACTTCAATGTCACGTTACCCCCTAAAAATAAAAAGGGAAGGAATATTTTCCACTTTTGATACTCAAGATCATCCTAAGACCAGAGAGGAGAGCATACATGGTGTCATCTTTTGGTAAAAAACAAAAGGTTCAACAACACGTAACACAAAAGGACAATACAAAAAAATTAATGAAATTTTTTGTATAATGGGGCCTTCGACAAGGGGACTTGTAAAACAAAAGGATTAGTAGTTTGTTTTTATACCCCAATATTCTTAGACCGTTCGAGCTGCAAAATAAAGGGTTAGTATTCTTTAGTTAATCAATGTCCTACACCCACAAATGTTAGAACAAATACATGGTATCGAGTATTAAATTTGGAAGAGTTTACCCTTATCTAAGTAATATTCGTGCAAAAATATAATGTAAGGCCCTACAAAACACCACTAAAACACCATAAAGTGTTATTATATTGGTTAATATTAGCATAAAACTATTCTAAACAAAGTGCTGATTGATAAAACAAAGGCAATGTTTCAAGTTAAAAGTGCCAAGATAGGACAAAAGTGCTAATATACTAAAAAATGTTGAAACAGTAACAAAAGACGCTAAATTATTGACACATGCACTAATATTTGAGTAACACCAAAACAAACACACATATATTTTTAAATCTAAATAAATGTGCTAGACTACTGATAAATGCACCAAAGTTAAGAGAAAATTGTCAAAGTGTAAAAAATTTTCTAATGCTACATAGAACAAGGTTAGGGAAATAGATGCAGTAGACTACTGATAAATGTGCTAAAATTTAGACCAAAGTGCCAAAGTGTGACCAAAAGTGCTAATCCTATAAAGAACATGGTTAGATGAAAAAAGTGCTAAAGTAAGTTACAAAAGTGCCACGTGTTTTTTATCAAATCACTAAAATAGATCCCTATCGACCACATGCATTATTTTTTCATCCAAAAACACTATTTCAGGTCAAAAGCGCTAATATGAAAGACTGCAACAAAAAATTAGAATTTTCAAGATACAAATTAGAACAAAACTTTTCCAAATTTGGAAAACTTATTTTTAATATGGAATGCTACCAAAAAATTAGAATTTTGGGGGGTAAGCCCCATGGCGGGTGCCAAAAAGTAGACAAAAAATGTGTTAGCATGCACATGCATGAACCTAAGAAACAAAACTCACTAATTCCTAATCTAACACTTCTATTTCCTACCTCATATTGAGTGTGATAAAAAGGGAAATATATTGTTATACCTGTACTTACCCACTAGATTCAATGCTCTTCCCTTATTGCTTTGGATGTGCTCAAGATAATTAATATATTGCCTCAGATTTTATGGGATAAATTTGGCAACACCTCCCCTTGATAAATGATAATTTTATCATGATAGGATGCTTTGAAGATTGAGATCTTTTCTTAGTATTTTGGTAGCATATACTTGCAAGTGTTCTAAGGTGGCGTGCACGGAGCGTGGCACCACTATTTATAGGTTTGAGTAGGGAAAAATGGAGGGTTGAGATGTTTCCATGTAAATGGTAGATCAATGGTTGAAAATGAATAAGAATGAGGAATGATATAGATTCCAAAAATTCTAGAGATTAGAAGAATCCTCCAATGAATAAAAAATTCAATGGAGGAGGAGAAAAATTTGAATATCGAAGAGGGAAAATTGGAGAGGCTTTTAGAAATAGAAGCCTCTATATTTGGAGGATCATTTAGCTTGTAGTTAGGTGAAATTAATTGTGTTTAGTGGGGTGAATTAGATGGAGAGGCTAGGTGTAGAGTAGGCACAAAGTAGGTGGTAGGTGGGTGGTAATTTTAAATTCCTATAAAATAGTTAAAAGATATTAGTTAGTGAGATAATGAAATATTAATGATGTATTATTATGACTAAGGATAAGATGGGATTTTATAATGCATAATAGCAGATGGTTGAAGCATGATTAGATACAATAATAATTAATCTTATGATTAATTATTATATGGTTAGTGATAGGAAAGTGATTTATAATGTAAAATGAGTGTGTTATTTACTAAATGATCATGTCGACATTTTACATGTCTACAATAATGTTGAACCTTTACCTGAGTTTCCAAATGTTACATGTCTACAATAATATTGCTAATGAATATTTACCTATAAGAACACCTCCTTCAATTTTGTATAGAAAACCCATTCACTTAATTGAAATTGATGAAAACATTATAAAACCAATGCCTAACAAAATGTCTAAAATAAATGTGCGAAGAAAATATATGGGAATTTGGGACAATTCCTTTGAGAAATTAAATGATACACAAAGATGCCAATTATTTGTTATGTTGATGAAATTAATCAGGATGAGACCTACAATGGAGACCCTGTGGTTAAGAACATTTAATTTTGATGATCAAAATACAATTTTTTTTTGATAATATACATAAAGCATACCATACTATAGGTGTCAAAAATGCTACAAAGATAGTAATACTACACAACATGCACTTACTAATTGTATAATAAGTAATAAAATAGTTAATAAATGCTTGATTAGAAAAAACAAGTACAACTTTGAAGCTAAACAAAAAAACACTAATGAAAGCAATAGGTAGACATTAAATTCTTGATTCAGCCAATAACACTTACTATTGGGTATTATCTAGTAGACTCCTACAGAAAGGAAAGGATGTTTATGATATTCTATGAGAATTACTTGTAAAGTTTTGGAATGAGAACACAAGGGTCTCACTGAATAGAAGAGATACAATAAAAAGAAGAATAGGTTCTCGTAATCGTGAAGCACATGCAAAATATTTATTAGATATGACTCAAACACAATTGTTCTCTAAGTTTAAGAATGAAAATACACAAATTAACATTAGAAAAATTATTTTTGAAATAAACAAACCATTTTATGTGAAAATCAGTCACTCACATACCATTTGTTGTTGTAGGCATTATGTTGAATTTTCAATGCATTATGATACTTTTTGTCAAGTACATTGTGTTTTTCATATTGACATCATGTTGTAGGAGTGTGGATTAAATGTATAACCAAAATATGTAAGGGAATTTATTCCTATGATATTTTGTGAAAATTCAATTGGTCAACTTTTTATAACAAAACATGTTTGGATGGAACGTGCAACGCAAGAGGTGACTTTTCACAATTGAAAATTTGTATCCATGAGGAGAGTACACATTCAATAGGAAACTAATTAGTTGGTTTCAGATAATATAAATATTTGGCATATAAATTAAAATATGGAAAATAATCTAAGAGGTGTGAGATTGTTAGAGAACAATTACTTATATTAGAATATATGGTCAAATTTAGAGAAGAAATGGTTTATGAGTATGTAAGGCACACACATAGAGCTCAATGGTTGGATGAAAAATTCAATTTAAGAAAGAACACATTCCCACTTGGTACTATTGTTTCAGTAGTTGAATTCATAGAGAATTACTCATTGTAGCCATAAATGGAGGTTCCGTCACAATATTATAACTCAATGCAAGTTGTTATTTTCGTGCATATAACATTCATGCACTCTTCAGAAAGCACTAAGAAAGATCAAAAAATATTAAGAGATTATCATTTATACATCAGTGATTATTAGACACATTCTATAGAATATTTGCAAGGGTGTTCCCAGTTGTTTTATGTGAACTTGGCTAAGAGAAACATTGTTTTCAATCATCGTTACATTTGGTTGGAAAAATGCACATCAAAATTCAAGAATGCATAGATGTTTTATTGGCTAAGGAAGATGCACATAACAAAAGGTTTACAACATATCTAGATTTTTATTGATTAAATACATGGGAAAGGAGAGCATGATGGAGCAAGAGTATGTGTGAAAAGAGCACTTGCAAGAGAATAATTAAAGTTCAAAGATGGTGCTAAATTTACAGGTGTAGAAAGCATTGTTGATTGGTGTAACAAGAACATGGGCCATGAATCTCAAGAGAGTTCAAAACTTTGTATATATTTCTAGTTAATAGATGAAGAACATTTAGCAAGCTATTAAGATTGTATGACGGTTAAAGGATCAAGTGATATACACTCATTCCGTAATTCAAATGCAAGTTCTTGCGCTATTCATACTAGGTAAATGGCGTGTTTTTGTATATCATGCATTGATTTTGTGTGGAATGAATGTGAGTCAAAACAATGGGTGGATAAATGGAATTGTATATCTCTAATTCCACTCGACACATATCAAGTTCCATGAGCATTACAACTTAGAATGTCTTTAGATCATATGAAAACATCACTTGACTTTGACCAAGTCTTTGATTTAGTACAATAAGGTACATACATGTCATGTTATAAATTTATAAATTATTAAATGACAATCTCTTAATGTATTTTAAATCTGACTTAGAGTATTATTTTGTGATGCAGGAATTGTTTTTGCTGTTATTACGACATAATTTAATGAAGAGGGAACAAACTACTTCTTGTCTCATTGTGTAGAGGAATATTTTTTGACTTCCATGGTCATTGGTGGTGAAAACCATTAGTATCACACTAGGTCAATGGTAGTCACTATAACTTGTCTTCGAAGATATCCTATCCAAAAATTAAATATTTGGTTATTTGAAGACTATGAAATACATAGAAAGATACTTCACTATTCACATTTGGTTCTTACAACAAATATTTAGTTGATCAAATATAGAGGTAGGCCATCAAACAAGAATTTTTGGAAGGTTCGTGAATCAGATCATGACGCATTTATTGCTACTGTAAAGAGTAGATTTGATCCTTACAGTTCATTGGATTTAATTTCCAAAGGTATGTTCACTTAAGATTATATATACATCTACATGAATTTAATTTGAATATTTACTTTAATGATTTTGTTTAAATTTTGTAGGTTTTAAAATTCTATTTAATTGCTTATTAACATGTTTACATAGGTTAGTGATGCCAAAAATATTCCACCTTCATGTGCTTAGCACTGTTATTAGAGAATTTATTATTCTCAAAACTAAGGAAAATCTAATATTGGAAATAAATAAAAAGTATAAATTCTCATTTCCACAACCTATACTGTATGAAAAATATCTTCTTACAATGCTCATTTCACCACCTATATTGTACGAACAATTTCTTCTGAACTTGTTTCATAATACTTATTTCACATTAAAGGATTTTGGAACTAGGCCAAAATGAAAACCTAGAAGTGCCAAAATCATTGACCATAAAAATGAAGCCTTTCCCAATGTCTACTAGGATACCCTGATGCAGGTGCATATTCAGTTCAGTGCCATGAGCTTCCGTTTGCAAAATACGGCATTGGACAACCTTACACTGACTCACAATGCATTATTTTGCGATGTTGCAAACAATAGGACAACGAGAAGACATAATTAATATGAAGAAATCCAAGAAATAATTTTGTAGAGGGTCCCAATGTAATGGTTTAGGATCAGATGAGACCTTTCAAGGTGCCATGGAGACCGAGAAATCACCTGGAGAACTTGTAGCCTTTTTTTCTCTCAGGGATCTTAAGGGACTATGCCTAAATGACATAGTCTACAAGTTTTATCACCATTAAAAACTAAAACAAAGCATTTCCCAACATGTACCATTCCACCTCAGTGTGTGTGTGTAGTTGGTTTGGTGCTAAGAGATTCTGTTTGCAAAATATGGCATTGGATAGCCTTACACTGACTCAAAGTGCAGTATTTAGAACTCTTACAAATAATAGGACAACGAGAGGATTGAATTGAGATGGAGAAAACCAAGATATAATATCATAGAAGGTCCAAATGTAGAGGTGGAGGATCAGATGAGACCTTTCAAGGTATCACGGAGACTGAAAAATCACTCGGAAAACTTATAGCCTTTTTTTCTCTCAGGGCTCTTAAGGACTACGCCCGGACGATGTAGCCTACAAGTGTAAACCCATTGGGAACTAAAATGAATCCTTTCTTATAATCTACCAGGACACCTCAATGCATGTACATAGATGGTTTAGTGCTAGGAGCTTCCATTTACAAAATATGATATTAGACATCCTTACATTGACTCACACTGCAGTATTTGATGTTGTTGCATAGAATAATACAACGAGAGAACCAAATTGAGATGGGGAAAATAAAGAAAATATTTCATAGAGGGTACCAACATGGAAGTGTTGGATTTGATGATACCTTTCAAGGTGCCTTAGATACCAAGAAATCAACTAACGAACTTATTACCTTTTCAGGGCTCTTAAGTGACTACGCCTGGAAGAAGAATCCCAGAAGCACATGAATCATTGAGAAATTAAAAAATTCTTCCCCAAGTTATTACTAGGCCACCATAATGTGTGTGCCTAGTTGGTTTGGTGACAAGAGCTTCCATTTGTAAAATATGCAATTGCAAAGCCTTACACTAACTCACACTGCAGTATTCTTCATTGTTAAAAACAATAGAAAAATGAGAGGACCAAATTAAGATGGGAAAAAATGAGATATAATTTCGTAGAGGGTCTCAATTCGAAGGTGTGGGATTAAACGATACCTTTCAAGGTGCTACGGAGACTAAGAAATCAATCGCATAACTTATATCCTTTTTTGTCTTAGGGATCTTAAGGGATTATGCTTGGACAACGTAGTCTGGAAGTGTCAGCACCATTGGGAACCAAAAAAAATTCTTTCCCAACATCTTCCAGGCCACCCCAATGCATGTGCCCAATTGGTTTGGTGTCAAGAGCTTTTGTTTTCAAAGTAATGCAATGGAAAACCTTACACTGACTGAAACTAGAGTATTCAACGTTGTTGCAAACAATAGGACAACAAGAGAACATAATTGAGATGGAGAAAATTGAGACAATATTTCATAGAGGTTCCCAATGTGGAGGTGTAGGATTTGACGATAACTTTCAAAGGATCACAGAGACTGAGAAATCACTAATCAAACCTATAGCCTTTTTTTCTCTTAGGGCTCTTAAGGAACTATGGCTAGATGAAGTAGCCTGAGAGCACCAATAACATTGGGCACTAAAACAAATCCTATAAAAGTGTTTACTAGGTCACCCTGACACGTGTGCATAATTGGTTTGGTGTCAGGAGCTTCTGTTTACAAAATAATGCATAAGAAAACCCTACACTGACTCAAATTGGAGTATACGACACTGTTGCAAAAAATAGGAAAATGAGAGGAAAAAATTTAGATGAATAAAATTGAGATAGGATTTATAGAGGTCCTAATGTAAAGGTGTAGGATTTAATGAGACCTTTCAAGGTGCCACAGAGACCAAGAAATCACTTGACAAACTTATAGCCTCTTTCTCTCAGGGATCTTAAGGGACTGTGCCCGGACGAAGCATCACAAAAGCACCAATATCATTTGACACAAAAAAAACCTCCAATAAGCATTTAACAACCCACCCCGATGCATGTGCACTGTCAGTTTGGTGTCAGGAGCTTCCATTTGTAAAATATTGCATTAGAATACCTTACAATGACTCAAACTAGACTATTTGGCATTGTTACAAACAATAGGACAAAGAAAGGGGTGAATTGAGATGGAGAAAATAGAGACTAAATTTTGTATAGGGTCCCAATGTAGAGGTTTAGGATTGACGAGACCTTTCAAGGTGCCACAGAGACCAAGAAATCACTCGACAAACTTATAACCTTTTTTCTCTCAATTATCTTAAGGGACTGCACTCGGAAGACGTAGCCCAAAAGAACCAACAGCATTGGGAACCAAAATGAAGATTCCAAAAACATTTAACAGGTAGCCTCGAATGTGTGTGCATAGTCAGTTTGGTGTCAGGAGCTTCGGTTTGTAAAATAATGCATTGGAAAGCCTTACGCTGACCCAAATAGGAGTATTCGGTGTTGTTGCAAATAATAGGAAAAAATTTAGATGGAGAAAACCAAGAAAATATTTCATATAGGGTCCTAATGCGGAGGTTCAAGATTTGACGAGATCTTTCAAGGTGCCACAGAGAATGAGAAATAACCCGGTGAACTTATATCCTTTTTTGCTCTTAGGGCTCTTAAGGGATTATGCTCAAACAACATAGCCTGGAAGCACCATAAGCATTAGGTACCAAAATGAAGCCTCTAAATTTTTTTATCAAGCTACCCTGATGTGTGTGCATAGTTGATTTAGTGCTAGGATCTTCCATTTAAAAAATAATGCATTGGACAACCTTACACTAACTCAAACTGGAGTATTCAATGTTGTTGCAAATAATAGGACAACAAGAGGACGAAATTGAGATAGGGAAAAATGAGATAGGTTTTCATAGAGGGTCCCAATCTAGAGGTGTAGGATCTGATGATACCTTTCAAAGTACATACTATCTATTTTTATGCCCCTTGAAAAAAAGAGCAACTTGATTTACCACGAACTTGGATTGATTGGCCACGAAACTGTTTAAGCATGCTCGGTTTGAAAGGCAATGTTGTGACTAAGGAGTGAATGCTGTGGAGTTAAATATGTGCTCTGATAAAGCCATAGGAAAAGGAGAAGGGCCACTAAGGTCTAATTTGTGCCGCAAAAGGTTAAAAGAGGCTGTGGATGTCTTAACAAGCCATAATATGCTAAAAAGGAAAACCGTGAGTAGAAGAAAATCAAGTGGACCATGGATTGAAGGAAAGGAAGTCCATAGATGTTGACACACATGACACATGAATAGGCTGCAGGTCAAGCGAATAGATGATGGAACCACGAAATGATGAAGGAAAATCCTCATAACATAGAAAACAACAATTTTCCTTAGATTGCTAAAATGAACATGAATTTCAAATATGATATTATTGAAGAAATATTTTGTTCCTCCATGGAATAAAATTGGATTTTTTGAATCAGGAAGGTCATAGGTGGGCACAGTAAATGAAAAATCCACAAAAACTCAAAGGTCTACTTAGAATAGCTCAACCATAAGAATTAAATGTAGTATGGGCGTCGTTTCTTCTTCAACAAGAAAAATGGCGTGGGGAAGTAGAATTTACAGAGATAATCATATATTTTTAGAGAATTAAATGAATTTGGTCAGATGGTGGAAGGAGAATTAAAAATTTCCCTCTTTTTCTTCTCTTCCCCTTCTTTCATTCTTCTATATATTGTAAATTGGTTCCTTGTTTTAATGTCAGATACTTTGGAAATACAAGGGCATCATTTTTTCATGTTGCACTAGTGTTTTAAGCAGTACATGCCTTGGCCTGTCTCTATAAATACTTCACATCTTCCTCCTATATCATGATGATCTATGCATGGTCTGTAAGAAATAAAATCTTTTGTTTTGTGGTTCATTTAGGCCTTAGCTATTATTTTATTGCATTCTCTTGCCTCTCATTCATTCACAGATGTATTGCATGTGTTATTTTAGAAGTCTGCGTTTATTGTGCATCATGAAGGTGGAACTCGGGACACGATTTTGATATGCGGATTTCGTTTCGGCCCTCCTCATCATTTTTTTCTTCCATTTTATCTCTTTCCCAAGTATTCATCCCCTTATTTTATGGTGTCATCACCTTCTTTAGTTTTGGTTTATGTTCTATACATCTCCTTCTCACCTTGATCCTTTAGAAAGTTAGAGTAGAGTAAGATAGTTACATTTCAATACCTAGAAGTAGTTCAACATTAGGAGTAAGTAGAGGAAGTCGACATTCTCCAGAGGTCTATCTCATTTTGAGTCCTATAACTTGGAGACAGTCCCATGTTGTCTCAAATTCTAAATGGTCTATGGTTCGGGCATGGGTGCATATTTGAGCTCCAATAGTTTTGACACGCTTGGTGGGACACTTTGGAATCAATATTTTGTGTTCTATCATTTTTTATGTTTATCTTGGTAAAAATATAGCCTTTGGAGGCTTTTCCATGATACGCATGGTTACTCCATTCATAAAATCAACTGGTTTCAATAGTCTAAAGTTCCTTTGATTCATGAAAATGATATAAAATCAATCTATAATGGGAGAAGAAGGTGTGTTCAAATACTTACAGTTTTCTCCAGGTAGACATAGAAGAGAAAAAAAGATTCAGAGATCTCCATCTTTGCCAAATATATCTCTCTCCACACCTATTCCTAGTAAACCCTTCTTGTAGTCCACAAGAGTTCTTAGAGCCATTAAAATGGTTGCACAAAAACCCAATCCATTTGTAAACTTCATAGGGAGTAGTCCACTTTCCATAAATTCTCAAAATCCTATTCTTGTAGAAGCTTTGATGAATATCCCATTCTTCATAGGAGAAAATCACACCACTCCAACTAATCACATACAAGATATTGCAAATGTGTGTCCAATTCATGAAATTGTTGTGATGGATGTAGCAGTTAAGATTTTGGCTTCATATTTCAAAGGAAAATATTTACAATGGTTTAGGATCCTGACTACATGATTAAATAGAAATTGGAATGAGCTATGCACATCTCTATGAAGTCAATTTGGAGAAAGAGAAAATAATTTATCTCTATTGGAGAATATTACCAACATCAAAAGGGCCTCAAGTGAACTCATGGAGGAATTTAACTTTAGATTCAAGAGAACCTAGGACAGATTCCCAACTCTTGTTAGGCCTACACCTGAAGGTGCATTTCCTTACTTTTTGAAAGCTCTTAATTCTTATATTTTTGTTATGGTACAATCTATAGAAGGTATAATGCTACTAATGACTTATGAATTGGCTATAATTCCAAATAATTACTTAATACAAGTTGGGAATTTAGCACCTAGGCCACCTATGCTCTTACATGTTGAATTTCCATAAGTTTCCCAACGTACCATTGCTCCTATTCCCCTGTAAAATCTGCCACATGTTGCTTCTACTTCAAAAAATATTTCTCAACAAAAGAGGATGAAGAAATGAAGGCTTTGATAAAAAAATTGATAAAGAAATTTATAACCCTAGAGAAATAACAATCCCAATCCTATAATAATTATCAAAATCAAGGGAAAACTTCTAATCAGGGGTATCAACCATATAGAAACTAGAAACCTAGTCAAAGATATGCATAGAACCAATAGAATAACAGATGGTAGAATCAAAGTTATCCTCTTCCATTGGAAATGATCCCTCCTCTACAAGCACTTCCTACTCCTAGTTTGAGCCAGGATTTGGTTCCTGTGAAAAGTAATATGGAACAAGAAACAAAGTGGTGTTTTCCATGTAATCTTCCACATAACCAACGTTGTTGTGAAAGATAAACGCATCTTCAAGCATACATGGTCCAAGGTTCTTCCAGTTAGCAAGAACAAATTCTTGAGGCACCCAGTTTAACTACAAAAGCAAGTCAAGAGATCAAAAATGAAACAAACCTTATGTTCTTTGGAGATGAGGACTTTTACATAGTCTAAAAATTAGCTGGAAGTTCAAACAAACCACCAGTCAGCATAGGTGATAACACACAGTACAAGAAAAGAATATTAGAGTCACAATTCTCACCTTCCGCAGATCACACCAATATCGTGGGAGGGGAAAAGGAAGCCGCGATAAAAAACAAGCTTTTTGAGATTATTTGTAAAGTTGTAGATAAATAAGTTATTACTCAACCAAATCCATCAAGTCAAATGTCGCCACAACAACAAAGAATATAAGGAAGCATTCTGCAGATACAGAAGTCTGCGGGTATTCCTTTTAACATTGCTGAGCAAATGAAGAAGACCAATGCCAATTTATCAATGTGGGATGCACTTGTTATTCCATCACAACGAGATATAATATGTGAAGCCCTCAATAAATTTCCTCTGACGGATCTAGTAATGCAAAAAACTCATGCTGCAGTTCATGTTTGTCAGGAAAAGGATGATCAAGTAAGTAAAACTATCAAAACCTCACCCTTTTACATGTCAATAATTATGGGTAAATATCTAGTTCATAATTGTATGATTGATTCAAGGGCTAGTACCTCTATAATGACCAAGAAAATTATTGATATTTTAGGTCTCAAATATAGTCTCGTGTTTGGGGAGTTTTACAACTTGATGTGTCAATTGTGAATGTCATGGGCATGATTAAAAACCTTGAGTTGACACTTCATGCCTTCCCAAGCTTCACTATAACCCATAATGTTTCATTCATTGATCTTCCTCCCATGTTTTCCATCTATATTTCTAGAGACGTCACTGCTAAAGTAGGCAGCTATCTATCCTCATATTGGACTCACATACTTCTTAAAACCAAATATGGTACCCGATTCACAATATAGGCCAAGCCTATCTTTTCTTACCATATTGAGCCATGTGAACCCACTCCCATTAAATCAAATTTGCTAATACTATAACGACATGAGAAAGGTTCTATCCTAGACGAACAAATTGTTCCCCTTTCCATTCATGATTTTTTGCTAGATGAGTGGGCCAAGAGAGATCATAAGTTTGATCCTTATGATGAAGAACTTAAAACTTTTCAGACTTGTCTAGGCACTTATTGTATTCTCCAGGAAGAGTCTGTGATACCCATGGCATTCAAGCAAGAAAAGGAAAACACTTATAGATTATAACAGATGATCTTTTAAGGTTCTATAAGTAGAAATGGAACCAGGGCAGGGGTTGTGCTCATATCTCCAAAAACTGAAAAGTTCTTATTTGCTCATAGGTTGCAGTTTGCATGTTCAAATAATGTGGGAGAGTATGAAGCATTAGTGCATGGTCTCTTGATTGCAGAGAAGAGGAAAATCAAATATTTCCATGTCTTTGGAGACACTGAATTATTTATTCACAAAGTCTGGAGTAGGTGTGCTATAAAGAATAAGATGTTAAAATATTATAAACATAAAGTCTGGGATTTGTTAGAAATCTTTGATGCCATTAAGCTATAGGCTGTTCCTAGATATTTGAACAAAGACACAAACCAAATGGAAACCTTTGGATCTCAATTCTCACCTACTAAGGATTTTATCAAAAAGAATACCCAACATATCAAAATGGTGGTCAGGTCATCTATTCCAGAAAGTTAGACTTGCTGGTAGGTATTTGATAGTGACAAAAAAATTGTGCAGTTCATCCAATGAGGCAGAGTTCTCCTCAAAGATGCAAGATGATTTGTATGAGGTCTTTGGGGATCAAATTATTCAACTAAAAACAAACAAATTGCCAAAGGTATTAGTCACTCTAGAGTAGATCTTAAGTCTAGATGACAAGTTCAAAAGAATGGAAAATAACATGGTGGCAAAGCGAGAAGATTGCCAACCAATTTTAATTGCTCCAAGAAAAGAACTTCTACTTGGAAAGGTATGTGATGAAGGTGAAAGACAAGGTTTTTTTTTCCTTGTGTTAGAAGTTCAGTGATGTATTTTCATGGGACTATGAAGATTTAAAATAATTTAATCTAGATATATTCCAACATTCTATTTATCTTGATCCCAACATCAAGACAATTAGGAAGAAACAAAGGCAAATTAACTGCAAGATTGAACCTCACATGAGAAAGGAAATCTCTAAACTCATTAAGGCCAAAACAATTTCTCTAATCAAATATTCTACTTGGGTGCCAAATCTAGTCCTAGTAAGAAAGAAGAATGGTGAAATATGGATCTGCATGGATTTTAGGGATTTCCTCAAGGATCATCATCCCTTACCTTTCATGGATTTTTTTTTCTATAAAATAGCAAGATCAGAAAGGCTAGATATCAAACGTTCAAGGTTGGAGACCTAGTCTTGAAATGGGACACAGATCGAGCTAAACCTTGAAAAAACTCCAAATTCGATGTTATTTGGAGCGGGCCATACATCAGCACCACTTGCAAGGAAGATAAATCATTTGAGTTATCTAATCTTGGTGGGAACGTGTTTCAAATCCCAGTTAATGGGATTCATTTCAAACCCCTCTCATTAAGAGTTTTCACTGCGTCTTGTATATAGTAGCTTAGGATTTCAATTCTTCCAAGTGCTTTCAACACATTGTACTATTTGTAGTATAGGTTTATTTCCATAAGTGCTTTGTACATTCCTTTTGCTCGGTTATGTCCTTGTGCAGTATTTCATCATGTTCTCCAGGAGGTTGCTGAAAGAAAGGAAGTTTAAGGCTACAAGGATTATTTGCATTTATCTCAGAAAATCAAATAAAAGGTAACTAAATTAGATCCCAGAATCCAGATTCTAATTGTAGACTAGTTTTAAAATCATCAAGCTAACTCCATGCCCAATTTATGCTAAGCCTACCAATCATCTCCTCTAGTAGGAAAATGGCCCCTATGAGTCACCCAAAATGTTGTCTATTTTTGTGCCCCTTACAAAAATAGAGCAAGTTGATTTACCGTGGACTTGGATTGATTGGCCGTAGAACTATTTAAGCATGTCAAAGATTGAGAGACAATGTTGTGGCTAAGGATTGAATTCCATGGAGTGAAGGATGTGCTTTGATGAAGCCACGGGAAAAGGAGAAGGGTCTAAGTTGTGCCATGAAAGGTTAAAAGAGGTCACAAATGTCTTAACTAGCTGCGATATGCTAAAAAGGAAAACTATAGGTAGATGTAAATCAAGTGGACTATGGATTGAAGGAAAGGAAGTCCACAGATGTTGACACAAGCTGTGTGACATATGAATAGGCTGCGGGTAAAGTGAAGAGATGATGAAACCATGAAATGATGAAGGAAAAGTTGTGTGACACAGAAAACGACAATTTTCTACGGATTGCTAAAATGAACATGATATTCAAATATGATAATTCAATCTTTATATATATAATATTATTGAAGAAATCTTGTGTTCCTCCATGGAATAAAATCATTTTTTGTTAATCAGGCAGGTGGTAGGTGGGCATAGTAAAGCAAAAATCCACAAACATGCAAAAAGTCTACTTAGAATGTCTCAACCACCATAATTAAATGTAGTATGGTTGTAGTTCCTTCTTCAACAAGAAAAATGGAAGGGGATGCGGAATTTTCAGATATAATAAGATATTTTTAGAGAATTAAATAAAGATGGTCAGCTGATGGAAGGAGAATTAAAATTTTCCCTCTCTTTCTTCTCTTCCCATTATTTCATTTTAAAGTGGTGCTTTTGTTTTAATGTTGGATACTTTGGGAATACGAGGGAATCATTTTTTCATGTTGCACTAGTTTTATAAGCATTACATGCCTTATACTATGTCTCTATAAATGCTTCACATCTTCCTCATGTATCGTGATGATATGTGCACATTCTCTAAGTAATAAAATCTTTTGTTTTCTGGTTCATTTGGGCCTAGCTATTGTTTTATTACATTCTCTTTCCTCTCATTCATTCACAAGTGTGTTGCATGTGTTATTTCAAAATTTTGTGTCTAACATCATGAAGGTGGAACATAGGATACAATTTTGATATGTGGATTTATTTCTATCCCTCATCATATTCACTTTCTTCCATTTTTTCTCTTTCCTGAGTATTCATCCCCTTATTTTTTGTGACATCACATTCTTTAGTTTAGGTTTATGTTTTATGCATCTCCTTCTCACCCTGATCCCTTTGAAAGTTAGAGTAAAGTTAGATAGTTGCATTTCAATCCCTATAAATAGTTCAACATTAGGAGTAAGTAGATGAATCCCACATTCTTTAGAGGTCTTTCTCAGTTTGAGTCCCAGAAATTTGAAATAGTCCCATGTTTTCTTAAATCTAAAATTGTCTATGATTCGGGCATGGGTGCATATTTGAGCTCTAAAAGTGCCTCGAAGACTGAGAAATCAACCGACAAACTTATATACTTTTTTTTTCTCAGGGATCTTAAGGGACTACGCCTGGAAAAAGTATCCTAGAATCACATGCATATTTGGGTACCAGAAAAATCCTCCCCAAGTGTTTACTAGGCCACCCCGATTCATGTGCGCATTTGGTTTAGTTCCAGGAGCTTCCGTTTGCAAAGTATTGCATTGGACAACCTTACACCGACTCAGACTAGACTATTCAGTGATGTTGCAAAATATAGAACAACGAGAGGACCGAATTACAAAGATAGGATTTTGTAAAGGGTCCCAACACTGAGGTATAAAATCAGATGATATATTTCAGGGTTTCATGGATACTGAGAAATCACCTAAAAAACTTATAGCCTTTTTTTCTCTCAGGGATCTTAAGAGACTACACTTGGACAAAGTATCCCAAAAGCACCAACATCATTAGGCACCAAAAAGAATCCTCCTCGAGCATTTAATATGACACAATGATACATGTGCACAGTCAATTAAGTGCTATGAGCTTCCATTTACAAAATAGTGCACACACTCTTTCACACACACGCACACACTCTTTCACACACACACACACACACACACTCTCTCTCTCTCTCTCAATTTATTTGTCTCTTTTTCTCTCATTCTCTCTTGCTCGTGCTAAATTTCTTTCATTCTCTCTTTGTCTCTCTCTCATACTCTCTCTCACACTCTCTCACTCTCTTTATCTATCTCTCTCATGTTCTCACTCTCACTCTTTCTATCTCTCTCACACACTCTCTCAATCTCATTGTCACTCTTTCTTTCTCTCACACACATGATCTCTCTCACTCTAATTCTCTCTCTCTCTCTCTCAAACAAACAAACTTCAATTTTATTAACAACTTGACTAGGAGGGCATGACAACTAAAAGGAAACCTAGAGATTGTTTAAAATACCTCTAGTTTATTAAAGAGATCATATTCAAAAGATAACAAGAACGTTTGAGATAGTTATTTGGGATCATCGCAAGCGGAAAAGGAAAGAAGCTATTAAATTAAATTTGGACACATATATGATCCTCCGTACAAGTTATTTATGAGATTAAATATCAGGTGATCTTCAATACTAATATAAAATTTGGAACTACAAATTGCATAGCTTAAAGTTTCAAAGATCATCCTATCCTAGAAACTATTAAGGCATGACATTGACTCCTTCCTGCATCCTTAAGGAGGATTAGAAGGTAATTTTGGATAATATGAATGCACAAGAACAACCCATTGGACTTACCTTTTTAGTTATCATTGGCAGGTTAGAGTCAACCTAATTAAGCTCAAAGGAAATGGATGAAATTAAAATAATATAATATTCATATATCATTTACGATGTAAAATCTTAAGTATATTGAATGTTTTGAACATTGATTTTAAAATAAAATCTTAAGTATATTGAATGTTTTGAACATTGAATGTAAAATTTTAAAATCTTAAGTATCTTGGAAACATAGCTCTTTGTCTCTCTCTCTCACGCTTTCTCTCTCTTTCTTGCTCTTCTTCTCTCACTCTCTCGTGACAACTCTCTCTCTCTCACTCTCTCTTGCTCTCACTCTCACTCTCTATCTCTCTCATTCTCTCTTTCTCTATCTCTCAATCTCATATTTTCTCTCTCTATCTCTCACACCCACTCTCTCATTCTCTGTACATCCCTCTTTCATTCCCTCTCTATCTTTCTCTCTGTAGTTACAATTTTAATTATTAGAATTAATGTAATATTGTGTTGTCTCATGTTACATATATTTCATTTGAATTATTGAGATTCCAAGAAGTGGATGGCATTGACATTGAAATTATATTATTATAATTGATGACATTGAATGATTATAGTACAATGGAATTTTTAAAAATTAGTTATATATATATATATATATATAAATTCCCATGTTTTAAACATAAAAAGTAACAATAATGATACATATTAGCATAACATACATTTGATATCATATTAATCCATTTAGATATATGTATAAATAATGTTTCATCCACTATGCAAGTTTTAAAACAATTGTTTTCTCCTATATTATATGGAATAAAAAATCCTCGATAGCATACAAAATTTGATCAAAATCAATGTCTTAACAAATCCATGTAGGCATATACAATGATACACATTGACAAAATATAAATCTACGCTAATATTCCACGAAGGCAGACAACAAAATATGTATACAATCTAAACTATAAGGTATCATCAAATAATCTAGCTCTCTTCGGCCCACCGGGAAGATGATTCAGGCATATCAATGGAATGTCCCTTATTCCATTCAGGACTCCTAAACTCAAAGGATTCTTGTAGCTTAATCTATTAATAAAAATAAACAACATACCCATTAGTATATAATTAAAGAAATATTAAATGACACCACTTAAAAATAAATACTTTTTGCAATCGCTTGATCACTGACAAACATCCTATGCCTCTCAATATCATCAAAAACATTATTATGATGTGAAAAAAGTAGAGTAGTGAACTCCTATGAAAACTATGATGATGAAAATCAGAATACACATGAATGTCAATTAATTATACTACATGATGTTATTTAATGCAATTAATTCATTATTAAAATTACTTTACTAGTGCATAGTTGTGTAAGAGACGCGATAGAAGCTATGCCCATAACAACTCCAATATTTAATGATTGTCAAATCTCAATATGAGACTATAATGACATCATCAACTAAAAAGTAATAAAACTCACATTAGTAAATTCATATATTAACTATACTTCATTCTGTTCATGTATATGATTAATAAAAATAATTATAAAACTCATGTTAGTAAATTTGCCAACATGCAAAATCGTATCGAAATTCACCTATTAAACATAAAATTTTAATTTTAGGATAACACATCTATATGGAAAAAAATAACATAATATATTTACTAATTTATTACCAATTTATACCTAAGCAGATGACATGCCCACAAACAACTCTGAAGAATGGGAATGTGATATTATATGTATAGTTTGACCCTGTATTTTTATAAAAACACACATGATTAATTTTCATTCACAATGCTAATTATTAGATTTGTACTATATATATATATATATATATATATATATACAATTAATTTCATGTAAAATTTCTTTTTGTTCAACACACAAGGTTGAATATAGTAGATCATATGTGATGATGATATTCTGCAACACAAAATCGTGATGTGCCTCCTCCAATCAGACACCTTGCTCAAATTGTATAGCATCCTGATTAGGTTATGGAGCAGCCTCACGAGGATTTGGAGCTTTCTCACTAGGATGTTGAGCTGCCACTTCAACCATGTGGGTTCCTATACTCGCAAAAACATGACACTCTATGGTATATGATTTGTTCTTCCTAGAAGGACCAACCTCATCACCCTGGGAGATACGAGGGCCATGCTTAAGAAATGAATGTGTCAATGACATGATAGAATCAAGGGTATGAACCTCAACTTTCTCCTTCAAAATAGAAGGGATTGAAACATGATGAATAGGTGGGTGAGTAATGGGTCTAGCTAGTTAGTTCTAAAAATGTCGTGCCCCCACTCTATTATGTGTAGAGCCTTTGTCTCAACCTTGAAATTTGTGAATGCCAAAATAGTTAGGTATTTCATTGAGGACGAAACTAACAATAGAGTTTCCTCAGGAAATATTATGACACCTCAAAATTGTTACAAGTTGGTAGGATCCAAAACCATCCACCTCCTATCCCAAAAATTATTTCTTATCCCCTCATGATTACACTAGTGGATGGGGAATATTTTGCAACCCAATAACAACAGTGCATTTGTTTTTAAGATCAATAAATAATGCACATAATTCATCTTTTGTGATTTTTTCTTCTTCAATGCATCATACGACAACTTGTTGGCATAAAATTGTGGATGCTAGTTTTAGAACTCTCCCATGTGTTTATTTTACAACCACATTATCAATATTAGATAATAATGATCCTAATAATGTAACTATGTTTAAACAATGTGGATTTGTGGCATTAGGGTTTCTATTAAACCCCTTAATTTGTAATTTTTTTTTTTCAATCTCCCCCAGAATGTGTTATTGGGTGTTTGGAGGATGTCTTGCTATTGAAGGGGGTGTTTCAGGGATGTTTTCTTCTTCATCTTGGTCTGCAGGTGAATAAGGGGTTTGAATTGAAGATATAGAAACATCTGAAAATGAAAATAAATAATAAATAAACAACTATCTAAAAAAATAAGATTAATAAAGAAAATATACCTAAAATAAAAAATAACCAACATTCTGAGATTTATGCTATTGTTGATTTGAGGTGCCATAGGGTGTTGATGCCACAAAACATGTTTCTGCCACAAAACATGTTTCTATTATTCCTCGCTCGCATTTTACTCTCCTTTAGCTTTTTTTGTCTTTTCAATGTAAAATGCTCTCGGGTTTCGACCATGTTTTATGAAATTTGAAATGTTGAGTGCGTTATAACACGACCTCAATTTTCCTCTCTCACATTATAGTGCGACCAAGCCATAACATGAGCACGTTATGGCCAAAATGACCAAAAAGTGGATTTTTGTCCACTTTTTGGCCCCCCCAAATTGGTGTAGTAACCCCTTATTTTTCCCCAATTTTGTCAAATTTAAAATGCTAAGAATATTTTTTTTGGTCAAGTTTTGTAAATACCTTTAAGTCACCATAATCATCTCTCTAATATTTGATCATTGCCAATGTTTATTATTAATCTCGATAATGATCAAAGAGATAATTGTATTCTTAAATTAATCCATTTCAATATGTAAAGTAAATTAATATTCCATACACATTCCACTATGTAGACACAAAATCTATGCACTTGGGTACATTTCTAGGTCCTAAAGAATAATAATGTGTACATGATTCCTAAGTAAGAAAACTAGTAGTTTACAACTCCTTTTTGACTCTTTGATTGTGTTATTTCTTGCACTTTACTGGTTTTTCACATCTTATAGATCTATTGGAACTTTGATGATTTATCATTTCATGACCTCAGACACTAGCTCCTAGCTAGGATAACAACATCTAGGCGCTCCTATCCCTCTTGGGGTGTTCATGACCTTCTCTATCTTATTCTTACCCTTTTGGGTGCTTTTCACTTCTTGGTCATCTTTTTACAATTTGAGTCGGCCTTTTAGTTGTTAATTAAAAAATTCAAACAAGAGAATCATATATATTCCTAGTTACTTCTCTAAAATAAGGGGAAAAACATCATAAGAATTATCTATGACCACCTAAGCTTGTACAAAGGCACAAGAGCATTATAAGGCATACATCTAGCACATTCATACAAGGGACAAGGGATACATTGATATGCATACATTGCATAGGAAGGAAATTCATTCTATTCCATTAAACACATATTGCATAATCTATACAAATCTAGATCTATCCTTATATCATCGTACAACTTGTAAAAGGAAAACCTAGGGCACAAATACCACACACACAGAGAACTTGTAGACACAAAATCACACACTTACTACTATTTACTATACCACCAAGTCTATTAGTTTATATATGGATCTTGCATAAGAAAAGTATTCACTGATGACACATTTCTTATTCCATCCGCTTGTCTTATTTGTTTATATTACTTTTATCTTTCATGCATGTCACTCATACACCCAGTTATGGTCCGGTCAGATGGATCCTTGTCAGTCAGTCTCCACTCATTTGTCATCATTTGTCTCTGGACACTAGCACCCAGGACTGGACACTAGTGTCAGGCACCCATGTCCATCTTATGTGTCCATATGTTCTTTATGTTTGATCTTATTTTTGACATTTGAGGTCAGTTTTTTTGGTTTTTATACTCGTATCCTGAGCTACTAGTAAACATGTCAGGTAATTAGTGTTAAAAATTCAAGCAAGAGATTCCTATATAAACACAACATATCTACCATTATAATGGCAAGAAATAATTATCAAGGGATAGCTATCTACATATCTCAAGGGACTGCATTTAGGTGCATTACTCTATATACACACTACATAGGAAGGGGAGTCCATTCTATTTCATCCAAACATTTTCATTTTATCTACCTATTGTTGGTTATCTTAGTGTCATCGGTGTGATGGAAACCTAGGAGCACTATTGCACACACAATCACATATAATTACATTGGGTTTGAGATGTAGTGCAATGCTCACTCGTAAGTTCACCGTATGTGACAACTGAGGATAGTCTGAACCCTCATATTGTGTCTTTATTTTTAAGATTTGATTTCATTTTGAGGGTTTTGTAGGTCTATACTTCATCACAGGTTTCCAGCAAGCTTGAAGATCTTGGTGCGGCTTCGTAGTGATAAAAGGAAAACAACAATGAACAACTTGTAACCCTAAAAATTTGTATTTCCAAGCATTTTTTTCATAATTAGGAGCCAATTTCTAGTGTATAACACCCGTGGGTGCCCATGCTACATTGTGGGTGCCCTTGTACAGCCTGTTCTTCCAGTTCAACATTTTTCTAAGCCTCGTTGCGATGGTCTGTGCTTTTGTTTCATCATATTTTCCCGTTCAGAAATACTTTGGGATTAACTAAATTCAAGTAAGTGCCCTATCTCTTGCATTTGATTCTATAATCAAATAAAATAAATTGCCTAGCATTTGTATTTAATTCTATATTAGTTATAGAAGATATTTGCATTTAGATTCTATTTAAATATTCAATTTTTATTGAATCATAACTACATGAGTTTGAGATGTAGTTGCAACGCTCAGTTGTAACTTCACTCTTTTGATGAATGCCAGGGTCTGTCTGATTCCCCATTATGTATTTTTTTTATTAGATTTGATGTGGTTTTTGGGCATGTGTAGCTATGCATCTATTTTTCAGGTTAACAGATGTGATCAAGACCCTAATAACAAAGTCATAGTGAAAAAGTGAATATTGGAGCGAAGACTTATGACCCAAATAAATAAGAACCTAAAAATCTAAGCAGAAACTAGCACCCATATCAGTCACTAGTACCTAGGGCACTCCCATCCTCATGCGGGTCCTTCTATATTACATATTTATGTACTCTTGAATCTTTATCGAGCCATTATGACACTATTCCATCCTATTATAGTAGATACATAGTCTCGATCACTCTCAGATCACATGGGAAACAACTAAGTCATCATTCATTTCTCATTTGATTAGGGTTTTGATTACTTGTGTATATTGTACATAATTATCAAAACTTCATTTGTTATAGTAGTTACTCGGAAATTAGATTAAATCATTTGGTAAATCCATACCCTTATTCGAACACTAGATCTTAGTCTTGCATTTTACTTCCATTTTTTTGTGACCCTAGATAATCTTGGATCCTTCAATTTTCACCAACATAAATGTTTCAAATTATGATCCACCCCTTTATATTCAAGTCTACATCCACAATATAGGATTTAAACGATATTTATTCGATAATGAATCCCATCTTAACATTTGTAATATATCATTCCTTCAACAAATTGGCCTTTCTCAAGCCTCCTTAACTCCCTCATCTATTTGTATTAGCAACTTTAATAATATTCCTAAAACGGTCTTATGTATAATCACACTTCCCATTACTGTTGGGCCATGCACTTTTCCCATCCCATGTCATGTAATGTCTAATAATCTTAATTATAATATTATTTTTTGATGGCCTTGGATCCATGTCATGTATGTATTCCCTTCAAACCTTCATGCACATATTAAATTCTATATACCAAGGTGTGGTCTACGAGGCCTTAGCAGATCCCTCCCCCTTTTCCACTTGCAACACTATTGATCATTCACTTGAAGCTCCTACTTTTTCCACCTCTCTCCTAATTTCACAAATTATAGTCCTTGGTATCAATATATGCTTGATGATTTCACTAGGATCGAATTAGGAAAGGATGGATAGGGATTCATAGAGCCTCTTTCCATTACCATACAATCCACCAAACTCGACATCGTATATATACCTCTACCTACTCCTTTTATACCCACCACATCTTCTCTTAAGGTTTACACTACTTCACATACTCATAATCTTCCTCTACCATACCCTGGACTTATTAGTGATCCTACTTCTCCCACATGGCTTAAATTGGATACATTCCTTACTAATGACGACCTATTAGAATACATGGGAACTTACGACCATTTCCCCCCTTACCATAAAAAAAATGCATTTTCCACCCGTTCTTAATGTTACAACTTACTTTGGTGAATTTGATCTTTCTAACACCAATACTGATACTCCTAACATATTTCTACATCCGCCACCATGGCATGGTATTTCTCCCATCGATGGTTATATCTCCATCACTCACACAATTGGGGGCATCAAAATTCCCCCCACAGTCATACATTCTAATCATCAGTTACCTATCCATACTACACACACACACACACACATTACTTCTTTTCTCTTCAAGTCAATATTTATAGCAACACTTTCTCTTATCTACACTATGAGCACACCTTGCTACATCTATATATTCTTATGGCTTCCCTTTCTAATCCTATGCCACACCATACATGATTTTATTTTCATGCTTACATATGGATCCTCCTGTTCATGATACATATACTAATTTTTATATATGGTACACATCCTTTCGTTCACTATACATACTTTGGATATTCTTGCTCATAATGATCACAACTATTTGCTAACAGCTCATGACACACACACTTGGGGGTATCATATTTCCTCCCTCCTCACTTGATTCTAACACAATTTATTCTTCCTATCTATACAAAAAAATGCTACTACCACATACTTTTATTTTCATTACCTCATGACGCACTCTTCTTCTATGGTTCATACTTGACTATTGAGGGAACAATTCCTAAATGAACCCCACTTGTGACATCATGTCTACTCTTTCTCCATCTATCACACTCCATGATTTATGACTATATTTTAGAGAATTACCACATCTCTGGTACAAATACTTTACACTCAGTAGCTGATGAAACACTCTTGTTCTACATCTCATACTTGAATTTTGAGGGATCCTTTCTAAATGAACCTCATGTCACACACATCTGTTGGGGGGAAATGAATCTCCTCTCATCTATACATCTAGAATATCACAACACACCATCACATGTACACCCCATCTGCACATCTTGAATGTATTCATTTTTGTTAGATTATACTATTTACATCTACACTTTGTTTCCTATGTTCATTGGATACTTAGTATGTCATTATATATTTATATATAAATGCATGCATTCACTTGGCATCTAGAGGTGAATGCAGGACCTTTTACAAATTATTACATGATGTGTGATGTTTGACACTAATCTTTACCAGTCCCGTCAAGGATCCTTGGTGCATCTACCTTTGTTACTCTCATTATTCACACACCATAGGCCCTATTGTTCCAATATTTACTATTTTTCGTCACTTTCGCTTACTTAGCATTGATATATACATGCTTTGACATGCTATTTATCTTTCTAATATACTAACGCGTGCTTCATGTGTAACATTTTCTTTACAAGACTCTATAAAATCATGATTATCCATTACCTTTATGCTTGATATTTTTTGCGGGATATGCCCTATGTCATGCTTGCTCATTGTTTTCTTATGGCCACTTTGGACCTAATTGTCTCGTGACATTGTGAGAAAATTCTCATGTATGCAACCCAATTTTCATGGTACCTCTTGTTTTCATAATTAATTGTTACATTGTTTTTTTTTTACATGCTAGTTTTCTTTCACTAAATAAATGTTTATAGCCTAGATTGGTTACTTGCGCCTTGGTTTATACCATGCACATACCCTACCCCTTGCGGGTATCCACACTAAAAAACTGCATATTAGTTTAAGGTCATCTCATTTAGGCATCCTCCTCCTACATTCATTGCATGCACCCCTAACAAGGGGGCATCTATTAGGTGAAAAAAACCCTTCAAGTAGCATAGAACTCTAGCAAAAAACAAAATAATATAGAATTGGAAAAGGTGCACAATTACAGAGTGGTCCAAAATCAAACTTGGATCATAAACAAAGAATCAGACACTAGTACTCAATAGTCAGACATAGGAATGAGTGGGTGCTTGTGTCCCACCTAGGCGTTTGTGTGTTAGGGGAAAAATTAAAAAGTTTCTCAGTTCAACATAGTTTCCAGCAGTTTACAATATAGATTCTATAGTATCAAACACTTGGCTTTTGTTACAGAATTCAGTCATTTAGTTACAAATCGGGACTCCTAATTACAATTCGGGTACAATTCAATTATAATTTAGTAAGCCTCATGGATCGGCTACAAATTTAGTTATAATCTCGGTTACAATTTTCAAGGCGTGTCAGATCTACCCAGTGGCACTTATCATTTGCATGAAGAGTCATGAAAGGAGATAAAAATAGGAATCTCGTGAGATCACCAACACTCTTCTATTGGCATGAGATCATCCAAAAAACTCATCCTTGGCATGAATATCACTCTAAAAAAATCATTCTTGATTTCATGAGTTAGCCAAAAAAACTCACTCCTTAGCGGCATGACGCTCAAATATGCAACATCTCCAAGGACAAACATGATAAATTTTTATATCCTTATGCTCTCTCATACATCAGGTGCACACTTTCCTTAGCTACTACTTTTACATCACTTTTTACTTACTTATACATACGTTACTTTGATTTTTCGATATACAAGGACTTTGACTACTATTTTGCTCTTCTTTTGCAGGTCCAATCCTTACAAGGAACAAGAAGTAGCATTCACATTAACAAGCACAAGCTCCACACAGTATGTTACTATACGCATACATTCCTCACCAATAAAGTCTACCTCCTTTTCCTAGTTACCACACTTCACCTTACAATCACTTCATGCTTCACATGGCACTTGTCCACTTGGACACACTATCAACTACACTCCTCTGCATAGTTTACAAGGTACACTATCTTCTATCTACTTTATGTTATTGAGTATTCACTCAACAACATAAAAGTGGGGGAAAATGTAGACACAAAATCTATGCACTTGGGTATATTTCTAGGTCTTAAAGCATACCAATGTATACATAATTCCTAAGCAAAGAAAACTAGTAGTTTGACAACTCCTTTTTACTTTTATCTCTTGCACTTTATTGTTTATAATCTTGATTGAACATCCTTTACTGGCTTTACACATCATACAGTTCTGTCGGCACTTGACTGATTTATCCTTTAATGGCTTCAGACACTAGCGCCTAGGTGCTCCTATCCCTCTTGGGTGCTCTTTTCACTTTCTTCTTCTTCTTACTCCTTTGGGTCCTTTTCACTTCTTGGGAACTTTTTAACACTTTGGGTCGGCCTTTCAGTTGTCAATTACAAAATTCAAACAAGTGAATCATATATATACTTAATTACTTCTCTCAAATAAGGGGCCAAACACTATAAGCATTATCTATTGCCACCTAAGCTTGCATAAAGCCACAAGAGTACTATAAGGCATACATCTAGCACATTCATACAAGGGGCAAAGGATGCATTGATCTGCATACATTACATAGGAGGGGAGTTCATTTATTCCATCACACACATTTTGCATACTTGGGAAAAATCTAGATCTATCCCGCTATCACCATGCAATTTGCACAAGGGAAACCTAGGGCACGAGACACATACACACACACACACACAAAGAACTACATGGAGTCTGAGATGCAGTGCAATGCTCGGTCATAAGTTCACTCTTTGGGTGACTACCGGGGTTAGCCTGACTCCACATTCTACATATTTTTTATTAGATTTGATGTGTTTTGTGGAGATGTGCAAGTAATCATCTGTTTTGTAGGTCGTCGGTATGATCGACGATCTAATAGAAAAATCGGAGCAAACAAATAGTGATTGACAGAAAAGATATCCTGATCTAGAAAAGACTAGATTCTAAGAATCTGAGTAGACATAGGCTCCTAGATCTGTCACTACAACCTGGGGCACTCCTGTCCTCATGCAGACACTCTTGTCCCGTACATCCCTAGGTTTTTGAACCTTCACCAAACCCTTACGACACTATCTCTAGCCTGCTCCAGCAGATACAAAGTTTCGATCATTCTCAGGTTGCACGAAATTGGCTAAGTCATCTTCCTCTCTCATTTGCTTAGGGTTTGACATTGATGAATGCTTAGTGCTTATACATCATTATATTTAATTATTCAAATATCATTTGTTACAATAGTTACTTTGAAATGAGGTTTAATTCCATTTAGAGTAAATCATTTTCCAACCTCAAGTGTCTTGTTTGTGCCCATCCTGATTCTTTTGAACATTTGTTTTGGTCTTGCCAGCGTGCCCAGTTTGTTTGGTGTTGGATTCATTCATTATTCTAACCCTTCCATCGTTAGACCTTTTCTTGGAAAATGGCTTTTTTTGGTGATCATTCCACATGGCCTACTTCTACGGTTTCGATTTGGATTTTTTAGAACTATAATTTTTTTTTAGCTATGTAAAGCTAGGAATTCTGCTATTTTTAGCAATGATTATATCTCACAACAATTCTCTACTAATGAAAAGGTTTTTGTGATATATTCTATCTTTTTTCATATGCAAGCTTATACTCAAAAGGTAGCTCTTGAATTTCAGTATGTACAATAGTTGTTCAACCACAAGGGGAGAGCCCCATTCACTATGAGCTTGGTGTCACCTCATCCTTTGACACTGAGCCCGTTCACATACAATGGTGAGGCGTAGACAATTGCTCTCACAACTATTATTTGTGTCCAATTTGTGGTCGCTCCTCCGTTCTGCCACCTCAGTGGGGCAGCTGGAGCCTACCTCCTTGATGGGGCGGATGGAGTCTTTCATCTCTTTGAGGGAAGATTATCACCGGTTCATCTCATTGCCCATCTTCGGCTCCATGTGGTGTTTTATGGTCAGCTCTCCACCTCTAGGCTGGAGGATAATGGTGTCTCTGACTGTTCAGGGTAATTCTTGGAATCGTAATTAGTGGTCTACACATGATTTTCTGGTGGAGGAGCCCACCAGCCCAAGGGCCCTCCCTTCCAAGATGATCTGTCACTACCTCTAAATGTTGTTGTTGCTTGTGCTAGCTCTGATGTAATCTAATTTCCTTTCTGGCCTTTTTTTTTAATGCCCTGTCCTCTTCAACCTCTTTTTGTCTCTTTAGTTACCGTGTATGATTTCCAACATGATTTCTATGACCACTTGTTAATTATAACCATGTTAAAATTATTAATAATATATTGACGCGTTCCAATTTTTTTTAAAAAGGTACTTTTTCCAAATGAAAATAAAAGACAATGTGTATAAAAGGATGGGGGACAAGTAATACTCCGTCCATAGATTTATATTTGTTTGACGTCATATAACTCTAACATTTGTTTTGGGGAGGGATGTACCCATATTTACACATATGTGAAATAATGAAATCTTATCTAGAGTGCTACTAATACTAATAAGCGTTTGGAAATGCAGTGAAAAGAGAAAGGAGTACTTGCTAAGTATCTTACGAAATAAGGGAATATAAAGTTACTTGGATTATCCATGTTGCATCCTATCATCATATGTCGCTATCCAAATCCTACATATTTCTCAATGTTTTGTTGGGATGCAATTTTTGTGATATATTTGCAAATGTAAAACTACTAATTGACTTAAAAACACTTTGCTGGAATTAGAGGTAACATTGGATGTTGGCCGTGACGGAGACATTGTTGGTACTTCTAGATCTTTATTCTTTTTTTGTTGATAAGTTTTTGTTTTTTATCTATATAAGATTAATTATTTTTTTACCTAGGTATTTACGTGTTTACTATTTAAATTAGGTGTGTTTTTTTTGTTATGTTCTAAATTTTTTTGTTTTTTTTATAATTTTTAATTTGAACTTTTTTTAATGTTTTAAGCAATTTTAGAAATTTTCTATTTTGTGTTATTCCTTGCAATTCGTTGCTTAATTTATTTATTCTTAATTGATACCAAAATATAACACCTCTTTGTTACGTTTCTTAATTAGGGAAATTTTTTTCAACTCATTAGTTAAAGTTAAGGCCTTCAATGAACTTAACATGCAACAATTAAATCTCTTAAGTTGTCATACTTGTTTGTGTGACATGTGTTTGTTTCTATTTCTCTTATTTTGTTTCTGTGTTCTAGATATTTTGTATCATATTTGTACAATTCCTGGACTATTTTGACTTATGTTTTGGGGGTTCTCGATGATTTGGCATGTATTTTGTTATTGTTTCTTGTTTGTAGTGTGTTGGCATGTGTAGCAATAAGATCTATTTTGAATTTAAAAGTCTATAAATACACAAGTGTGTTAATATATTTTAGATCCCAAATTCCTTTTCCACGAGTGATATTGAAGTTTTAAAAGCACCAAATTCTACCCCATTGGTTTCCAAGAGCATCTTTGTGCTAGAAATAGAATTCAAACATTTAGAGAGCATATATCATATACTATTTGCTACATACATTCACATAATAAGGGTTTGGACATTTGTCTTCATCGGACTAAATTTTGATTTCTTTAAGTATTGATTTGAGTACTTCTTCCTCAAATGGGGTTTGATTGAGACATGCCTCCAAATGCATGAGACATGCCTCCAAATGCACGAGACATGCCTCCAAATGCACACCCTATGTTTTACCATTATATAAAGAGTTCATGTAGGAGTATGGTTTGAAGGAAGGATGACAATATCATAATATCTCACAATGAATTTTGTAAAAGCAAGTGAGGTTTTCAAGACCAAGAGATTAAGATTAAGATTAAGATCCCATTAGATTTTGAAGTTGCACGAGGGTGTTAGGACCACACTTCTACAGTTCTTGTTGAGCCACTTTTGTACTTGTACAATCTAGTTGAGGTTGTAGGATATTGTTGATATTTTTCGGTTTGTTTTATCTTGCTTTGTGGGCATACCTTTCCCACATTACGCTTTTAAAGAACTGATATTAGTATTAAAGTGAATGTAAAATAGATTGTGGTTAGTGGAAACCACTTTCCACATCTACATACTTATAAAATTAGGAGGAAAGCAATAATGTGTTAAAAATATAAGATGTTATACTAAATGAGGATGAAGATGAATAAGTTTTTTTTGTTTTTTTTTTGTTATAGAATTAATTTCAAGATGTACTAAAAAAACATACATTGGCCTTGTACACAAACTATTTTAGGATTATGAAAACCGATTAACTATTATATTAAGATGAGAATCACTTCCATTATTATATCACTCACACTCACATAAAAAATCATAATATATTTGAAGTTATATATTGTCACAAACTAAACCTAATAATCAATATGATTTTTTTTTTCCAATAAATAAGATTTTTCATTTTCTAAAGAGCCTTCATAAATACAATTCGGATTAGAAAGAGAAAAAGAAAATGTAGGAGTGCAAAAACAAAGACAAAAAAAATACAAGAAGCAACTGGAAAGAGATAGGATACAACAAGTCTATGTGTCATGCTTAAGAGGTTCTATGTCTGGTAAATCATGACTATTGTGTGGAGTCATGATCTCGTTTACACCACCTATGTTTTGTAGAAGGTCGAAGGAATGGATCAATTACTATATAGTTAGCATATGCATCAAAAAATGGAAAAATACCTAATTCATGCAAATCAAACAATGCAATTATTAATATTTTTAGTTGTATGATCCCAATAAATATCACATAACAATATATTATATTAATATCTATGACCCAAATGGTATCAAAAATAATACCAAGTGATGGGTACAAAAGGAAATTACTTACAAAATCCTTTATAAGCCATCATTCACCAAAAAAAGGTATAATATTAGGATGCTCCATTAAGGTAAAAGTATTGGATAAGCAGTATTGATGCATGCAATATTATTCTATGGAAAATCCTTGTAATGATCCAACTTATAAATATAAGAGTGTTAGATCAAAATTAAGTCCTTCATGGTTTAAACAATATTCTCAAAGAAATAATACCTAGGGCTTATGCCATAAATATGAGGTTCACTAAGTAATTATAATATTTACAACATCGTATTGTACACAAAATAATTAGAAATTCATTAATATATCCCTAGTTTCAAGGAAATAAACATAGTTCATCAAAAGGTACAAATATTCATTTTTTTTGTTTCAATAATAATTCCCTTCCAAGTAGCAATTATCCTCTCAATAATAAATATCCTTATCAAAGGTTAAGTAAGACTAAAATCCAAAAGTAGTTAACTCCCATGGAATCTAATAATCATTAAATATTGATATAGTCTACTACCATGTAAACGTAATGTCTCCTAACTTTTTGGAATAACAAAGTTACCTTCCATTTATTAAGCAACACACAAGGTGATATAGGAATCAAGATTTTAATCATTGTAATTCAATAAATTGAAAGTAAAAGGTGTATCATTACTAGGTTAAACATGGTTACAAAAAAATTATTACTTTATCTAATGTCTTCGTCTTACCAAGTTAAGTAGACAACAAGGCTACAAAAATTTGTTACTTTATCTCACGTCTTCATCTTACCAGGTTAAGTAGACAAAGTGGAAGGGTTTGTAAATATTTTTTAAGCCTTGAATCCAAGGAAACTTTTGAAAAATATAGATAAAAGGCAATAAATATAGGGGTTCAACATTTCTGACAATAGATTTGCCCATTTTCTTCCTTTGTTTAGCTCTTGATCCCTTGTCAAAACATATATAATAAGTTATTGGCCTTGCACTTACATTTTTTATCAACAAGATTTAACATTGGTGATTTTTTTTAATTGAAAAAACATACTTTTATATTAAAAAACATGAGATGTATAATGTTGATCGTAGTCATAGCCCAGAATGCCAGTCACATTGAGATAGCTAGGCATTGAAAAAATAAAAGCATGGTCATTAATCAAAATAAGGGAAATGATAAACATGGTGGTTGGAGGAAGAGGAAAATGATTTTCAGGCTTGTCACCCTAGCTGAAACTAGGATGAGACAAGTCGGGGATTGGCTCCCACACACTTTCATATTATTGTTGTTGCTTCTACTGTTGTTGCTCCTAAAAGGATTATCAAAGGACTAGTGTGAGGGAGAAATGATAAGGGAAAACAATGGGAACTTCCCCTATTGAGGGGCATTCCAAACAACACCACGAGAATCACCAAGCTGACAAAAAATTGTGCCATGGGAAGGAGAAGGGGGCCCGAGAGTGAGGGGACCGTTTGTCGATGAGGAGAGGGGCTCTGCTGGCTCTGAGAGTGCCATTAGTGAAACCCCCAAACTTGAGGTGGAGGATGAGAACAACGTGGCCAAGGTAATGAAAAATGACGAGAAAGAGCATCAAGAGGAACCCAAATGATGTTAGGAAAAAAGAGATAAAATATGCGGAATAATCCCTCACAAAATCGTAACAGTAGAAATTAATATGCAGAAATTATTACAGATCTAAAATAAAATTGCAGAATAAAATAACACAACACAAAGAGACAGTATTTAACGTGGTTCACCCAATTTGGGCTACGTCCACCAAGAATCACTTGCTCAGATTTTGTTACAAGCCACTGCTCTCTCAATACAATACCCCAGATCCGTTTGGAGCTATGCTCAACTAACTCTACAGAATTCACACCCAAATTCAAAACACATCTGCAATACATTTGCTTGTACATCTATCATATGCATAAGACCATATAAATAGACAACTGCTTAAGCAGTTTTACAAAACCATGGGTATCAAAACCATGGGAAAAACCCGTCCCATAAACCTATGGGTAAAAAAAAACTCGCCCATATGAGAAAAGTACGTTTTCCGATATTTCGGGTGCAATTTTTTGAGGCCAAAAAATTTACGCCTAATTTTTTTTTTTCGGGGGCTGCGCCCCTGAACCCCTGCTATCGGGGGGTTGCCGCCCTCGAACCCTTGCTCAGGGCCCGGCCCGGCCCCCGAACCCCGGAAAGGATACATGAAAAGTGTACAGTACTCTTAATGTACAGTCTTCAACACTTTCACACATGAAAACAAGCTCCATAACCTAACAATCTCCCACTTGGAGACTAGTTTTCCTCTAAGCAAGCTTCTCACCCCTTCACTAGTTTCTGTGAAGACCAACCAAAGATGAACACAACTTTAGTTTTTCCCTTGTGACCACCTTGGTCATCATGTTTGCAGGATTCTGACTGGTATGAATCTTCTCCAACTTCAACTTCTCTTCCTCCAAAGCTGTCCTGATGAAATGATACCTTAACTGTATATGCTTTGTCCTAGAGTGGAAAGCAGAGTTCTTAGCTAGGTATATAGCACTCTGACTATCACTATGCAACTTACATTCCTCCTGCTTATGCCCCAACTCCTCAAGCAATTTTTGTAACCAAATCATCTCTTTGCTTGCCTCTATGGCAGCAACATACTCAGCCTCTATGGTTGACAAATTTACCAGCTTCTGTAGTCGTGAAATCCAGCTCACTAATGTCCCACCTACAGTGTAAATATAACCTGTCCGTGCTCCTCCTGCTGTCTACATCTCCAGCCATGTCTGAATCTACGTAACCACGTAAAGTGGTGTCTGATCCACTGTAGCACAAAACTGTCCCCATGGTCCCTCTCAAATACCGAAGGATCCACTTTACTGCTTGCCAATGCTCTTTACTTGGATCACTCATAAATCTACTCACAGCTCCCACTGCATGGGCAATATCAGGCCTAGTGCACACCATAGCATACATCAAACTGCCAACTGCTAATGAGTAAGGTACCATGGACATTTGGTTCCTCTCTTGCTCTGTCTTGGGACATTTCTCCTTCGATAACTTGAAATGCCCTACCAAAGGAGTCCCAACCGGTTTAGCATTCTGCATATTAAACCTCTCCAAGACCTTCTTAATGTACTCTTCCTGAGATAAAGTCAGCTTCCGTTCCTTCCTATCCCGAGATATCCTCATACCAAGGATTTGTTTAAGCTGCACCCAAATCCTTCATAGCAAAGGATTCACTTAGCTGCTTCTTGAGTAATTTTATTTCTTGCATGTTTTTACCTGCAACCAGCATGTCATCAAAATACAAACATAGGATAATATAACTTCCATCCTCAAATTTCTTTGTATACACACAATGGTCAGAATGACATCTGATATAACCTTGCTCCATCATGAAGCTATCAAACTTCTTATACCATTGACGTGGGAGCTTGTTTCAGGCCATACAAGCTCTTATTCAGTTTGTACACCATCTCCTCTTTACCTTTGACTTCATATCCTTCTGGCTGCTGCATATATAGCTCCTCCTCCAAATCACCATGGAGAAATGCAGTCTTTACATCTAAGTGTTCTAAGTGCAAGTCTTCTACTGCCACTATTCCAAGAACAGTTCTGATAGAAGTCATTTTTACTACAGGAGAAAAAATCTCATCAAAATCTATACCTTTTTTCTGTGCAAACCCCTTGACCACCAACCGGGCCTTGTATCTTTTCTTGCCTCCTTCTTCCTCTTTGACTCTAAACACCCACTTATTCTGTAATGCTCTTTTTCCTTCGGGTAGCTTTACCAAATCCCATGTTTGGTTCTCCATGAGAGCCTGATGCTCCTCATCCATGGCTTGCTCCCACTTCTTCCTAGCATCTACCTGCATTGCTTCATCAAAGCTCTTTGGTTCTCCACTATCAGTGAGTAATAAATAATAAAGAGAAGGAGAAAAATGTTCAGGTTCTCTTCTTACCCTAGAAGACCTCCTCAATATAGGAGTTTGGGGTTCCTGTTGAGGGGGTTCCTGAACTCATTCATGTGTCAACTTTCCCATCCGGAAGATCCTCTACCACTGCATATTCTTTCTTGGATTCTTCCATGTTTTCCTGCAACTGTTGCTTATACATGACTTTCTCATTAAAAACCACATCCCTAGACCGAATGATTTTCTTGTCCTTAATACTCCAACATTTAAATCCAAAGTCATCACAACCATAACCAATGAAATTACATTTTTTCTGATTTAGCCTCTAGCTTGGTCCTATCATCCTTGTCTATATGAACAAACACCTCACATCCAAAGAATCTAAGAAATGAATAATCAACTTTCTTACCAGACCAAGCCTCCTCAGGTATGCCTCCATCCAAGGCACTTGAGGGTCCTCTGTTTATCAAGTACACAGCTGTGCTCACCGCTTCTGCCCAAAAAGAAAGAGGCAGTCCTGCATGTAACCTCATGCTCCTAGCACGTTCCATTACTGTTCTGTTCATCCTTTTTGATACCCCATTCTGCTGCGGAGTTCCTGGAACCGTCTTTTGCCTACGGATTCCATTCTTAGAACAGTAATCATCAAATTCATTGCTGCAATACTCCCCTCCATTATCTGACCTGAGACATTTTAGCTTAAGACCTATTTCATTCTCTACCAAGGCTTTCCATTTAACAAAAGAGTCAAATACATCAGATTTGTTTCTAATACAATAAACCCAAACTTTCCTTGTTGCATCATCAATAAAAGTAACATAATAACTTGAAACCCCCAAGAGATGATACCTGAGCTGGCCCCCACACATCAGAATGCACCAGCTCTAACTTACTCTCTTTCTTTGTAGGTCCAACCTTGAGAAACCTTACTCACTTTTGTTTCCCATATATGCAGTTCTCACAGAAATCTAAACCTGTTTATGTATATCCAGGAAAATTCTTCTTTATGATGTTCATGCCCTTATGGCTCATATGACCGAGCCTATAGTGCCATAATGTTGTATCTGCATCTGAAGCCACAAGATTACAATCGTTAGTACTATCAGTGGTTAAATACAAGGTTCCAACCTTCTTACCTCTTGCCACCACAAGAGTACCCTTGGTAACCTTCCAAGAGTCTGATGTAAATATCACAGTACAACCATCACTTCCCAACTGCCCTACCGATATCAAATTTCGTCTTAATGTAGGCATATGTCTGACATCCTTCAATAGCCAAGGATTCCCATTCTGCATCTTAACCTGAACAGAACCATTTCCAACTATGCTGCAAGGCTCATCATCACCAAGAAAAACATGCCCAAAATCTCCTTGAACATAATCAACAAAATAATTCCTATGTGGAGAAGCATGGAAAGAAGCCCCTGAATCTAAAACCCAAGATTTGGTAATATTGTGCAAAGAAAGAATCAAAGCATCCTGACATACATTACCCGTTGCCACATTTGCCTCCTTGTTTTCTTCTTGTTGTTTCTTCTTATCCCGAAGCTCCCAACAATCCTTCTTTGCATGCCTAGGCTTTCCACAATTCCAGCATACAATCTTGTTCTTAGATTTTGACCTTGCCCGATATTTTGATTTTCCACGGTTTCCTCTATTCTTCTGTCTCCCTCTAGTTTCCACTGTCAAAGCACTCCCTGAAGTAGAAGATTCCCCAGAGCTTTTTCTTCGCATTTCCTCGCTTAGAATCACCTCTACAACATCCTCAAACTTCAACTTCGAGTTAGCTGGAACCGAGTTACTTACCGCCATTACCAGGCTATTCCAACTCTCAGGTAAAGAGCACATAATTAATAAAGCCCTAACTTCTTCATCAAATTCTATTGTAACCGAAGCTAGCATATTCACAACTATATTGAAATCATTTAAATGATCTGCTACTGAACTATTCTCAGACATCTTCATATTAAACAAATTTTTCATTAAAAATATCTTATTAGAGGCAGAGGGTTTTTCATACAACTTCCCTAATGCATCCATTAGATCTTTTGTAGTCTTTTCCTTTGAGACATTAAATAATACCGAAGATGCAAGACTCAACCAGATCGTTCCAAGTGCTTTCCTATCTAGCAAATCCCATTCCGCATCTGTCATACTCGAGGGTTTGTTCACCTTCTCAGACAACAGAGTATAAAGATCCTTTTGATAAAGGTAATCTTACATCTGCATCTTCCAAAGACTGAAATTATGCCCGTTGAATTTATCAACCCTAGATCTTCCTTCATCTGCCATAGCTCCCACTCAAGCTAAAAACTTTCTCTGGGATTCAACACTTTAGCAAACCAAACCAGGCTCTGATACCAATTGTTAGGAAATAAGGGATAAAATATGTAGAATAATCCCTCAAAAAATTGCAACAGTAGAAACTAATATGCAGAAATTATTACAGATCTCAAATAAAATTGTAGAATAAAATAACACAACACAAAGAGACAATATTTAACGTGGTTCACCCAATTTGGGCTACGTCCACAAAGAATCACTTGCTCAGATTTTGTTACAAGCCACTACTCTCTCAATACAATACCCAGATCTGTTTGGAGCTATGCTCAACAAACTCTACAGAATTCACACCCGAATTCAAAACACATCTGCAATACATTTGCTTGTACATCTATCATATGCATAAGACCATATAAATAGACAACTGCTTAAGCAGTTTTACAAAACCATGGGTATCAAAACCATGGGAAAAACCCGTCCCATAAACCTATGGGTTAAAAAAACTCACCCATATGAGAAAAGCACGTTTTTCGATATTTCGGGTGTAATTTTTTGAGGCCAAAAAATTTACGCCTAAATTTTCTTTTTTTTGGGGGTGTAGCCCCCGGACCCCTGCTCAAGGCCCGCCCTGGCCCCGAACCCCGGCAAGGATACATGAAAAGTGTACAGTACTCTTAGTGTACAGTCTTCAACACTTTCACACATGAAAATAGGCTCCACAACCTAACAAATGACCGCATAGGGGGGTGAAAAACTAGTGGTTGAGTAAGCATTGGGGTGATCGACCTCCATCCAAACCATCTCAGCCTAGGTATGGATCTGGAGCATCATAGTGGAGAGAATAACAAGTTTATTAGTAATAAATAAAAATTCTATCAAGAGGAACACAATAAGAAATGGCATCATTTTAGTTTTTCCAAAGATAAAATAGAATATCAATTTGGATTATATGCCAAAATTAGTTGTAATTTGTAGCAAAGCAATTCTGAGTCACCCAAAAGAACCATATTCCAAGTAAATAAATGCATCCATTTCTAAGCCAACTAAGCACGGGGGCAGAACCAAAAAACATACTTGATGGACTCCGTTTGATGGCAGAATAGGCAAGTGTGGTTAAAACCCGTATGTTTGAGTTGATCCCCTATAAAGAGCCCTTGGTGTATAATAAACCACAAGAATTGAGGTTTTTTGGGATTGAAAATAATATTCCAAACTCTTTGGAACCAGTGTTGCCAAATAGAACCCTGTGAGGCAATATTCCAGTGACAATTAAGCATGTCGATGGACACCAACTGAGGGGCAAGTAAAAAATAATCTAAGCAACGTTTTTAATTGTAGAGCGGAGTAGCAGAAGGCCAATGACAACCATGACACCACAAAACACCATAAGTGATGCCAATTTTGTGCACATATTCGTCACGTATGCAAGAAATTATTTTTGTGATTGGTTCAAAATCTTGAGGTTGAAGGTTGAATTTAATAGCAAGGGCACCCCACAAAAGTTAGGATATTAAGTGTTTGCAAAAACAATCCCCCATTACATTGATTCCCTTTATGAAAATTTGAATGACTTTAGCCCATAGAGCTAGAGCAAGAGGGGCATCATGAAAAGTAAGAAAGGAGGACCACCAGAGAGTGTGAGAGTTAATAGACAAACCGGGTATGAATCTATCCTCCTTCTAGATCATGTTTGATTTGGGCATCTCCCAAGACTTCAAAATACTTTCGGCAATGAAAGTACCTCCAATTTTAACAAAAACAAGGCGGAGAAGAAGGGATTGGAAGTTAAAACCATTCCAAGCTTGTCTACCTAAACGAGAACCTTGACAAATGTAATATCAGAGAAAAATATTCCAGACATCCTTATCCTACAAGATTTATATCAACTATTTAACAAAGAGAGCATGTCCTTAAAGGCTATAAATCTTATTCCTCTCTTATTTTATGAATTTTACATAAGTGAATCACAATATCAAATATCTTTTAATAATTGATATTTTGTATATTTAAAGTTATTATTTCTATAATATGAATTATGCCATTTTAAAATTGTATTGTACATCTCAAGTGTAAATAACCAAAACAAATTTCTATAAACAAGTCATCAAATTTAATTACAAAATTTTCAAATGATATATTTTTATTAGGACTTGTCAACATATTATATTATTTCAAAAAGAATAAATTTTTAATAAATTACAATTAAAAGGGACCATTGATATACACTAAAAATAAAATATAAGTCAAGATATATTACTAATAATTGTATCTCTTTTATTTATTTATTTCCTTGATCATCAAATATTAGTGAATTAACGTTCACATCCAATGCACTTTAAATGAAGCTATAAAATTAAGGTTTGTTGATTGATACACCTAACATATTCACAACATATTCGTCATTGTGGATTTGTAGTTAACATGTTCTTTAATTTAAGTGTTTGTTTATTTATATTATAGAATTAAATTTTATAGGTTTTTATACTTTCAATTTTTCCAATGATATATCATTAGTTCCTTAGACATGATACTATACCTTTCACCTAACTTTATTAATTTGAACATATCCACCAATCAAAAACATTTATTTTTCTCAATGTTTATATTTCAAATGTTGGAATATAAATTAAACAATTTTATAATTTAAGAAAAACACTAAAAATGATTTATTTGATTTTTTATTGGTTACTTTTTCATGACAAGACAAATTTTGGGTCTTATTCAAGTACATATTTTTCAATAATATTTGAAAGAAAAAATTTAGAGTCAACAAGTGTCACAACAGTTATGACAACTTTAACATCAATATTAAATAAGTGTACAAATGAAATATTCTATTCATTTTCAAAATAAAATATTAATAAATGCATGCTACCCATTCAAAAATGCATGATGTTATTATATTTATTATTTTTGAAGGTCTAAATATTATAATCTTACTTTTCAAACATGTCGCTCTCAATTTTATTCTAATTCTTTTATCATAACTTAGTTACATTATAATTTTACTAATATTATGAATTACAATAAATATTTATATATTAAAAATTTCAAACATAAAAATTAATTGTAATTAGTTTTTAAACAACATTTTAAAATTCTTCTTGAATAATATTTTTTAACAATTTAATAGATTTGTTACATTTACAAAGTGAGCTAGTAATATAAGCATAACAAAACATTTCCATATAATACTTAATACATTATATTCTTGATTATTTTATATCAGATTCTTGGCCATAGTCTCTATTATTTTCCCTCAACGACTTCAATAATATTTGTCAAGGAAATTTCCAGGCTGCGGGAAAGTTTTACCAAATACCGACCCTAAATCATAACAAAACATGGCCTATTGACCGTCAATTTCAAGGCTAGCTGTGAATCACAAGAAAATTCCTCAAATATTCTATCAAGTTACTGTATAATATTTGACAGCAACGATATAGTTGTATACCATATGAGAAATTTCTCTGGCCGTCTCTTTTCGAGTGCCGTATTCCATACTCATCTTTATAGACTCGGAGTCAACGATGATGAATGGTTATTCCATAATGAATGCTTTTCGAGTGCCGTATTTCATACTCATCTTGATGAATCAGAATGCTCTCCCGTGTTTCCACCAAAAACACTCGTTTTCGGCTGTCTTATTATTCAGTGCGTGTCTAGAATTTTATGGTCGACTTTTGAATCAGTGTAAATGGATAAAGATATCCAGTCCATGGGCATCCCATCATCACAGTTAAACTAGCAATCGGGTCAGGTCGATGAAGGGGACGTTGATCGCGGAGAATTGAAATTATTGGATGCTTGTTACGCTGTATGCGTGTTTTACAGTCAGATTATTACTGAGTGAAGGGTAGCCAGCACTGACACACTTCAAGAAAATGAATGGCCAAGATTTATCTCTCGTATATTCGTTGAAATCTAATGCTGAAAAATGGTCCACGGTAACTCACAACTCTGGCGACGCAGAGAAAAGTAGAGGTAGCGGAAAGAGTATGGTCGTGTTTTGTGAAGTGTGCTCAATTTTGTAATGCCTCACTCCAGTGCACTTGTCTGTGAGGCTCTAGCCCCGTTTTCCACAGCGAACATTTTGATGCCTACACTAGTGCACTTGGTCAGTCAGTGGGTGAACTTATCTTGTCACTTTGAGGTGTTGGATCCCTTATGAGGTATTCGTCAAGTCTTAGGCAAGATTACAAATACTTAATCGAGCATCAATCACCATCTTGGTTATCGTATTTTGTGCTTCTGACTGCAAACCTAAATTTTGCCTCTTATTGTAACCACGGGAAAATAATAATAATACGATTAATATTGAGCAAGCTAGTTGGGTAAAAGGATGGTGGTTTTGGAAGAAATGATAAAATAGAAATGAAAAATGTTTCTTTTGGTTAAAAGGGATGAAAATAAATAAAATAAGACTATCTGTGTGTGCGTGTGTAAAGATATGTTGTTGTATCTAAAATGAGATAAAACACACACACACACACACACACACACACACACACAAACACTAAACAAGATAAATAAATGAAAAGAAATTAGTAAATAAATAAAATAAAGTAGTGGAAAAATTCCTAAGAGAAAATTGGGGGAAAAAGGTTTTTGTTTTAGTGTTGTTTCATATTTTGGGGAAAAATAAGTAATTATGGAAGTTGAAGGAGGCAGCGCAAAACAAGACCCACATCCCTTACCAGCATCCAACACCAAAATATGAGCTCTGAAACAGGGTATGAATATAATACAAATGCAGAATAACAAGAGATAAACAAGATTCAATGATATTTCCCAACATATTCCCATGCTTGTGCCATGACATGAGATTTTGAATAGGTAATGGTGTCTATTAAAGCCGATTGGAAGAGGGATTTTTGTCAAATTTGGTATTTGTGGGTGTGTTGGCAATTTGTTTTCAAAGTGGAACCTTTTTCTCTCGGTGTTGAATTGTTTTAAAAAAAATCCTAAAAGTAATGTGGTCTCATTGGCTTGAAACATGGCAGGGATAGATAATTTGTTAGATGTTATAGTTGTAGGTGTTATGGCAAAGATCTATTCAAAATGGAGATGCATGCACTTGTTCTATGAGCTGTTTAGCCAAATTCCTCAAAGAAATGTTGGTTGTGTCGTCAACAATGATGGCATAAGATGCACATAATAATTTTCATTTAAAAAAATAAAAATAGGGGAGCTATGGAATAGGTAAATGGACCATCCTTGGCAATGCATGTGCTTTGACTTGACAAAGTTAAAGCCAACTCCTACGACTGTGGTTAGCATCTTCCATGTCTGTACAGATTGGGAGCTTAGGACATGGCATTGATACTCATAAAAGAGTTACGGAAGACACTCTTGATAAAGGTTGTAGTTTATAGTTCTAGGTAGATGTGTATACATTTTTTAAAGGAAATTAGATCAAATGCCATTGGAAGGTTAACATCCAAACTACACAAAATTTGTTGGCATCTTCTTAGCCTATGTTGAAATGGGAGCTTTGGGAACAATCTTTGGACGTCCATCACATAATGATGGAAAGAAGATATTTGTTAAATTAAAAGAAAAAAGTGGTGGAAACATAATAAAGGCAAAAGAAACGTTGAAAATTCCGCGTAGAAACATGGTCTCATGGAATGTGTGCGGGACGTTTGGAACACCTCGTTCATCATCACATAAGTTCAGGAAACATGCATGGTTTTTCCCTGTACCTCTATCATGTTTTCACTTTGATAGTTTTTCCTTTTCTCCATAGTTCGAAATTAATACAATGAAAAAAAAACAATAGAGCTTTTGTTTCAATTTGAAAAATGTGTTACATCTCAAAAATGTTAAATTTGCCTTATTGTTGCACATTTGAAGGAATTACTATGAGTGTTAGTATTTCTCAGAATCACTCCCTATATTTTTTTAAACGTAGACGATGGGCTACAATAATAAAAAACCTCCTAATATACAAACTTTAAACTTGAGACTTCATGATATTTTTAAGCTTGTACGCTTACAAAATATAATAAAACACAAATTTTCCTAGACATGAAAAACACTCCACCAAATCATGTGGCAGGAAATGATGCCTTGAATATGGTAACTGGTAATGTGGGATTCCACATCAACCCCTAGAATGATTGTATATAGTCGGTTGAAAAACTTTTATCACTTGTCTAGAAGCCCACTAGTCAATATTGTAGTAGTGGAAAATTGCCACGAGTTAAAAATTTCATTTGGTTTTGGCTCACGATTTCGGCACCGCATCGATAAATGAAGTTTATTCACACCATATCTCTAGTATTTCTGGAGGAAAATCATAGTCAATTTTTTTTGGATAAAATCAACTTGGAATCTTCTGTTGTAAGGGGTTTTTGTAGGCCTTCGATCGTTCAGTGACAAGCTTAAGTAGTGCGATTCGACAACTAGCTCGAGACAAGTGGCCACCATTTGAACCTTGGTTGCGATATCTAAGTTCCATCGTCTTCCTGGGCCTCCCTATAGATAGGAGAATATAGGAAACATTACTCTTAGTGATTTTGCGTTCGGAAAAATCATTTTTCAAACCCCTTTTCTCAGCCATTTGGGCTAAATTGGACGTTACTTTAAATTTGCCGCAATATTAGGAAACTGTCATTGAACCTTCTCCTAGCTGAATAACTATTGTAAATTCTACCAACACTATTACATGACCCTATAGAAATCCTTTATGTTTCTTGTTTGGTCAAATAGCTTGTGGGTAATATGGTTTCCCTCTCTCTCTCTCTCTCTTCCCCTTTCTCTCTCTATAGTTTGATAATGTAAAGAAACTGCATATGTGAGTGTTTGAAAATATTTGTAAATGGAAAATCATATATATGTGAAAATGTTAGTCATAGGGGAAATTTATGCCAACATTTTTTTCGATAACCATGTTTACACTAACTTGACAGGTTGTAGGTAGCATAAGCAATATTATAAATGATGGGGGAAATCTAAGTCGAATGTTTATTACTGAAAATGTGTAACCAATATAGAATTAGAATAGTCTTATATTTTAGCAATAGTACTTGTATTATTAAAAAATAAGATCTCCTTTCATTATGTACATGTGTTAAATAAAGTGATGGTGAAAAATTACTTGTAACCTTACAATTCAACCGTATTGTAGAATTGTGTATTATTTAACTATGTTGAATCCTCATAATTTTGTGTTTTGCTATGGTAGTGAGCTAAAACTTGAAAATTAACTCTGATGTAAGCATGTAAAGAAAAAGGTTGGTCATTGATGGTATGAATTGTGATGGTTACTTGAAACCATTTTACACCATTTTCATCTATCAATATGAAATCATGTGTTCCCAACATAAATGAGTTAGTTCACTAATCATCTCGCATAGAATTTTTAATAATAATTGGCAGATAGGAAGGTTAATAATTAATTGATAGATATTGCAATGAAATTTGATATGTAGTTGTCATGGTTGTCTTATAATGCACTCAAATCATGTTTCCCTGATAAAATAGATATGGTTAACCCTTCCTCTTGCCAAGGTAAAATATGGTGCCTCTAGGTTAATTGAACATCTTGGTTGTTTATGAGATGAAAAATTTTCAGTAAGGAAATTGGTTGTTCCATTGAAGGGTGTTATAACTCCATTTGAATTTTCAATGTGCATGTTTATATTAATTTTATCTTTTAAAAAAAGGGGCATTCCCTACCCAATATGGGCATTAACAAATCCCAACCTTTAGAAACTAAACCACTTTCAGCTCTGGAGAAATATAGTGGTAGGTTATACGTGATCTGAAAATGGGGGTTATAATTTTTCGATTCCTTTGTTCGCTAGGATTAAGGAACCAAACATCAATTTTTTGAGCTGCAATATCTCCCAAAACTGATTAGTCCCTTTAACACATGCACCATAGTATAATTTTTAACTAATACAATGAAATGTGCACATACCCATTTTGTTGTGGGTTATGGCTACTGAAAATAAATCCCCAGTCCATTAAACTTGATGAATACTTAATCAAATCTATAAATTATTTAATCTTTTCAAAAGATTCATCAATAGAAATAAAAGCATCCATAACACAAAAATGATAACAGAGTTTGGCATGCAAGCGTACATCTCTGGATTCACAAAAAGTGAATTGATCTATTATAATTTGCTAATATTGTAACTACAATAACCCTTACAATCAATAAAAATAGATCACAAAAACCTGAAAAATCTTCTTTCAGCTCTTTGGAGGATTCTGAAAGATCTTAGGAAACATCTATCACCTTCTTAGAACACCTTGTCGAGGTCTCTCCCTTGCAAATCCACAACTAGTGACTTAACAACATTAAAATGATGTCACATAATCTCCAAAATGGTAAAATAACTGTACCATTAGGAATTTATCTGAATTCTAATCCCTTCATCTGTTTACTCCAAGGGCTGGTTTTGAGCTTAAGTGCTCAAAAATTGGACTTTTCTCCATGTAGGTCTATTGTTCCTCTAGCACAAACTATGGATTTTTTCCATTTGAATACCCTGAGCCCTTTTTGTAGCTCATTGAGCTATCCTGGATTATCGGTGAGTTATTATCACTTTTGAATAGGTGGTTGGGGTTCGAATCACCCGAATCCACCTTTTCATCCACAATAATAGCACTGTGGCTATCAAATTTGCCCGCTTCGAATTTTTTTAAAATGCTTAGCCTTTCAATTATTGAAACCATGTGGCTTCACTCCATTTTTGGCTCGTTGGACATGTATACCTTCAGAGTGGAAGTGAGGGGAAAGGTTTTTGTTCTTGACCATTTTCCATATCCTCTACATGGTCTTCGTGGCTTGGTGGAAGACTATTCCTTCGTCCCACATACGTGGGAGAATCGAGTGGAGGAGCCTTTTTTTAAAGGTTTCGCTGACTTCCTTTGTCATTTTTTGGGCTATGTTTGGCATTTTCCCCATCGGTTACTTCATTTTGCATTGAAATCTCCACCGAGTCATGTCTCATGCAATATTAGGTTTGTTGTGTGTTGAAAGGCCATGTAGCCGAACCATGTGTTCGTTGCAAATTGGTGACAATGCTATGTTATGTGGTGAGTTGTGCCATGTTGTATGCCGAGTTGGCTCAGCATAATGTGAAATTCCACATAGTATAATGGTCGACCAATATAGATAGGGTCGAGTTGTTTATTGATTTAGGCTAAGTTCCAAGCCATGTGGCCTATACACAAACGCATTGGTGATAATATGACCACTATCAAATGTAGTCGATAACCTCAAACAATATGGAATGAAGGATTAAATCAACTCAGTGGGGAGTTGACCACCACACCGAGCTATCAAAACATCTTGCTTGAGCTTGATTGAATCCCATAATGCATAAATTCAACTATGCTATATATAATCCCACATTGGTAGAGTTATAAAAATATGTGACATATAATATCGATAATCGATAATGATAATATACAAAGGTAGAAAATGCACCCCTCCGATAAAAGAGTATGCCAAACTTGGTTTAGGGCCCTCAGCTAGAAAATAGTGGGGCCCACCATTTTTGTCCATCAAGGACTGAAGGTGATCAAACATGAAATTTCAACCTTCTCACTTTTTGCCCAATTTCCACATCAACCCATTACTCATCCGTTGATATTTGTTGACTAGTTTTCCAACTTGGACTTTGACTGACTGCAACTTGAGAGTATGAGCTCCGTTTTCCGTGTTCTAGCTATCATCAGAAAGATATCAAAATTCTCTACCACTTGGTCATGATTTAGGGAGATTTAGGGAACTTCCAAATGTCCCAAAATTTCCTCTGGATCACACCACCCTAATGGGAAAGGATTTTGTTCCACCAAAATCTTATTGGAAATTTTGTCACCCTGTCCTGAATCTGAATACTTTGCTATCACTTCAGAAGTACTACTATAGTGGACTCTCTGGCTTGTTGTACTGCATTATTCTCACTTTAGAAAATTGGTCCCGATCATGGATATATGGGTTATGATCCTATCATGCTTCTTCCGCTATCTTAATTATCACATCTGACCGCTAGGGGTCTTACACTTTGACAATACAGGAAGAATATTACATGAGGATCAACTACCATTCTGCTACACAGTCAAAATGCCTCTACATAGAACGAAGATCTGAGATGATTTATAACAAAATTAATAATGATGACTTCAACCCCGCTACATGGCTACTACCTCTACACAATATAAAGTCTCTTGTTGATGATGACTACTAGGTACCATCCTATTGCATGGCCATAATGGGCCTCTACACAGAATGAAGATCCAACCTGATGCTAAGTGCTAACGGTGATCAACTACCACTATGTTGCATGGATACAAGGCCTCTACATAAAATGACAATACGAGTTGACACCTGTGAGCTCAATTGTCTGCACAAATGGATGACAAATCAACAAATACTACAATGTAAATTTCCAAAAATAGACATTCAATCGTGTCCACTGAATCTACTCAATATTGTTAGAAATATCCCAAGATGAAACATGAGTGGTACCCAACTGTATCTGAAACTCAAAGCTGAATTAAGGAGATAAAAATGGAGTAATCTAAATGTAAATATGAGAAAAATACTGAATATGATGAAGTTGTCCCTCAGTCTATCCCACAAATCTAGACTCCAAAAAATACTGCATGCTATATAATCAAGAGCTATGTGAATATAAATCTATCCATATCACAAGATTTTTTAATATCCCTATCAAAATAGAATGTACTCATCTTTGGATTATCTACAGATAGATCCAAATTTGAATTTTCAGCTAGTGGTGGATTAGGAACTTCCCTTACCTTTGTAATTGGCCTATATTCTTTTTTTTGCTTGTCATTATACTGATGGCGAAATGGATGAATTTTTCAACAATTGTCCATGTGATGCCCATTCTTTTGACAATGAGCACAAAAATTCCTCTTAATCTCCGTCTTCTGGGATGAGGAAATCATACTACCATTTCTCGACACTACACAACGAGATTGGTCTTTTCCATTTGCCTTGTTCCTGAAGAACGACATCAACTTCTGCATAAAAATACTTTTATTCTAGAATCTAGCCACATAATGGTTATGCATATCGAAAAACATACAAGGATAGACATCTATCATTTTCTAAAAATCATAGCCATACTTCTTTAACTGAAAAAGTGGAACAAAAGTTTTACAATGTTCATGGTGCTTATGGTAAGAAAGTTGAGGTGGAATCTCAATATCTTTGCATCGTATCTTCTTACCACATCCTGCCTGTGACGATGAAGCACTTGATTCCTGCATTAAATATGTTTGTAGGACTAGTGCGGTATTCACTTGGTTTTCAAAAGCTTGTCTCCCGTTAGCGTGCTTGGAGCATTCTCCAATTTCCATTCTTGCACTAATAAAAACCAATCCTGTAAAATGAGAGCAATCCTCAACTTGTATTAGGTTATTAATTCCTTGGATATATTTTCCAAGACCTCTTCCCCTAAAACCCATTCTATACAACAATTTGGATCCAATGCCTCTAGCATGTCGTTCTAATGAACCAAAGACACTAGTACCTGAATCCAAAACTAAATGCGAGGAAGAACAAGATTCTCATGGTGAAAAAATTATAGTACACTCTGTCATGGTATCTGCATCTGAAGTAGAAGGTAATTCCTTGTTCTGATTACCACACTAAAAAAAGATCAAGAGCTCATCTTTTGATTCTAGATCCTCTTGTAACCGATCAACTTTTTATTCGAGGGAGTATAGCTTGCATCTCAGGAATGCATTTTCTTGCTAGATTTACCTATCGATGCTCTTAAAATCTTCCATTCTTTCCCTCTTCAATGCTTTCCCCATGTCTACCTTCCAAAATACTGCAAATATGTCGAGTTAGAAGATCAAACCAAAAAGTATGCACTTATGGGATTAACAGATCACAAAATGGTATGAAAATGTAACTGAAGAAATCACGAAACCAACTCTGATACCAACTGATCCAAAAATGGGAGTTATAATTTTTTGACTCCTCCATTCACAAGGATTACAGAACCAAACATTAATTTTACAGGCTGCAATATCTCCCAAAAGGGTAAGTGCACCAAGTTGGGGGGCCAAAAGGGGGTCTTAAGTGGACGCATTTTTCTGAAAAATAAACAAATTCAAATTGTACGAGTTTTTTTGAAATAGTTAAACTCAAAATTGGAAGATGTTGTGTAAACATGAATCGTAGCATTTTGAGTCTAGTGTCTAAGCTACTAGATTTTATTCAAAATGGATAAGTTTACGTGGGTCAAATAACTAAAATACAAATAAGTGATCCTATTTTTGTTAAAAAAACATAATAGAGTGACTTTCATGCCCCCCACCATTTTTTGAGCACATTTTTGCAGTTTTGAAAACCATTTGGTAGAAAGATAGCTAAGAGCATCTAGTTTGTGCTAGAATTTGTTTTAGATTTTTTTAGCAAATATTTATATTTTTTTTTATGAATTTTCTAGTACAAAATTTTTATGTTTTGAAAAATAACGGAGCTCTAACCGTGCTCTCCCCAATTACCTCAAAAAATATAGAAAATTAGATTTTTTTTAATATGTATAGAATAAGGCCTAGTTTGTGCTAGCATTTTTTTTTTCGATTTCGATGACCCCAAAAAAGATACACGATGAAAGATAGACATATTTAAACTTCAAAAAATAGCTATAAAAAGGCATAGTTAGAAAATAAATAATATGGAAACCTTATATTAATCAGAAAATTTCAAAAATTATATTTTTAGAAAGAAGAAACTCTACTCTACGTCGTGGTATAATTTTTTTAAACGAATCAATTGTTTTATGTTGATTTATCATAGAGGAAATAGCATTTTTACATTTTCCTGCAAAAATATGTAGTTTGTTGTGGTTGTGTAGGTCCATGCCTCAGGCTTGGGGATCCAAAACAGATCCCAAGCCTTAAGGCATGGTTGTTGAGCTGTGGAGCTCAATTACTTCATTTTAGCATGCAATTGGAACTTGCTGGAAAACACAGTAACCGACATCGGTTAAGGGCATAGCGTAATTGGTTAAGGGAAGACCAACATCGGTCAAGGGCAAGTAGGAATTGACAATGGTTAGGCAAAATCGACATCGGTTACCTGTGCGACGAAGTTTTAATTAACTCTCGGGAATTATATCTATTTTTAGCATTAAAATAGATTTATTAATTATACTTGCATGGCTAAGTGCCCTAAGGCTAAAAATGACTATATGAAGTTAAATTTAGGGTTTAGAAGTAATAGTGTGGATCATAATTACAATATAATTATGTGAGAGAGAATTCTTGGTGAAAAAATAAGAAAAACTTAAAGGAAGAAAGTACTGAACATATGAGAGGTGTGGAAGATTGTAAATCTTCATTGTATATCTTGTCAAAGCTTTGGATAATAGATTGGCTTGTTTCTTGGTGGACGTAGCCCACACTGGGTGAACCATGTTAACTATGGTGTTTATGTCTCTTGTTTTGTATATTTCTTCTGGTAGAATATCCACTTTTATTTGCATGTATTCTTAGATCCGATATATTATCTGTACAACCGCTGAGCTAACCCAAAAAAATGGTATCAAAGCTTTGTTTGAGGGTTTTGTGTGTTGATATATTTATTCATAGAGGGTTTTCTGATTGAGTGGGAGCTACAAAAATGGCATAAGATAATAAATATAAGGTAGAGAAATTTGACGGCCAAAATTATCAATTATGGAAGATGCAGATTGAGGATTATCTATATCAAAGAGATCTGTATTTACTATTGGGTGAGAAGTCTAGACCTACGAAGATGACTGGATGAAGAATGGAGGATTCTTGACATAAAGGACTTTGGTATCTATAAGATTGAACCTGAGTAGCATCTGTGGCTTCTAATATTACATAAGTTGACTTCTACGATAGGGTTAATTAAATCTCTTACTAATTTATATGAAAAACCTAGTGCTTCAAATAAAATTTATTTGATGAAGAAACTATTTAGTTCTAAGATGCATGAAGGTGGATCTACATCTAGTCATTTGAATGATTTTAGATCTATTGTAAATCAGTTAAAATCAGTTGATATACCATTTGATGATGAAGTGAAAGACACTTTTATTCTTATGTTTTTTGCCTAATAGTTGGGATAACTTGGTAATAACTATTAGTAATACATCATCTACTAATAATATTTTGAAGTTTGATGATGTGGTTAGTATAATCTTGAATGAAGAAATTCACAAGAAGAGTACAGAGGAATCATCATCTGGGAATGCTTTTAATATAGAAATCAGGGGTCAGGTAGAAGGAGAGATCCAAGAGTAAGAGTAATGGTAAATCAAAGTCAAGGGATAGCAGATCTAAATCCAGAGGTAAGGGAATTACTTGTTGGAAATGTGGAAAGAAATGACATGCAAAGAAATATTATCACTCAAAGGATAAAGAGAATCAACAACTAGACCCAGGTAAAGAAGAAAATCTTGCTTCATAGCAAAGGTAATGCAAGATGCTCTTATTGTTTCTTTAGATAATAGAATTGAATCATGGGTTTTATATTCAGGATATTCTTTCAATGCAACCCCTAATAAGAGTTATTTCAGAAATTATGTCCAGGGAAATTTTGGGCATGTTTATTTGGGTGATGATGAACCTTGCAGTATTACTCATAAAGGGGAAGCTCATCTGAAATTGCAGAATGGAAATATATGGGTATTGTAAGATGTGAGGCATGTGCCAAGCCTCAAGAGGAATCTTATTTCTTTAGGGTAACTAGGAGAAGTTGGCTGCATGGTTATATTTACAAGAGACTCTTGGAAAGTCACCAAGGGTGCTTTTATTGTAGAAAGAGGTAATAAGGTAGGAACGTTATATTTATCTAACTATGTTACTGATTCCTTTTCTGTGTTATCTAATTCAAATTCAAATGCATGCATGTGGCATAATCAGTTGGGCCATATGAGTTAAAAAGGAATGTAGATCTTAAAGGCTAAGGGTAAGCTATTAGATTTGAAAGATTTAGATCTTGATTTCTGTAAGAATTGTGTCTTTGGAAAGAAAAAGAGTAATATTTTTCAAAGTTGGGGCAACTAAGAAGGAGAAGAAATTGGAGCTTGTATACTAAGATGTGTGGGGACCAACTCAGGTAGCTTCTCATGGAGGATCCCCGTATTATGTTACTTTCATTGATGATGCTACAAGAATGGTATGTGTTTATTGTATTAAACATAAATATGATGTTTTGGAAACTTTTAAAAGATGGTAAGCCCTTGCTTAGAATGAATCAAATTGAAAGTTAAACTTCCTTAGATCTTACAATGGTGGTGAATATTGTAGCAAGGCTTTCAATTATTATTGTTCAATGAATGGGATACGTAGAGAAATAATGGTTCCAAAAACACCACAAGAGAATGGTATTGCAGAGAGAATGAACACGACAATCATGGAATGTGTTAGAAGTATGAGGATACATTTTAAACTGCCCTTTTAGTTTTGGGTAGAAGTAGTTGATACATTGGTTTATTTGATTAATCGTGGGCCTTCAAGTTCACTAGATGGATGAATACTAAAGGAACCTTGGAACGGAATAGAGGTAGATATTTCTTTTCTTAAATTTTTTGGTTCAAAAGCTTTTGTGCATATTGATAAGGAAAATAGGAAAAAATTGGATGCAAAATCCAAGAGATGCACTTTTATTGGTTATGGATCTGGTGATTTTAGATTTTGTTTTTATGATTTAGAGAATTCTAAAATTATTAGGAGTTGTGAAATTGAATGGAATGAAAAGAGAATGTACAGGGATCAAATTTTGGTACCCAAGGATGAACCGGTTGAGAAGTTTGTGAATGAAAATGAACTCTCATATTTAAAAGTAATACCAACAGGGTTACACAGTAACTAGTTTCAGTTCACCCCTAACTGACATTGGTCAGTAAAACCGGTATTAGTTATAGAAGATCCAAACCAGCATAAGTTAGTAGAATCGACATCGGTTATAGGTGACCAGCGTCAGTCACTGAAAAATTTAGATACAAATTTCCAAGAGGTCCAGAATGAGCCTCTGGTACCCCAAACTCCTGTGAGAAGGTTACAAAGGGTAAGTAAACCTCCAGAAATATTTGCACCTTCTCTATTTTATTTATTATTAAATGATAATGGTGAACCAAAAAGTTTTGAAGAAGCAATGCATGATAGACCCACATCCAGTGGGAGCATGACATGGATGAGAAGATGGACTCCTTGGAACATAACCAAACTTGGCATTTGGTAAAGTTGCCAGCAGGTAAAAGAACATTGCAGAACAAGTGGGTTTATAGGATTAAGGAAGAAGAGGGTGGGAAGAAAAGATACAAGGCAATGCTTGTAGTAAAGGGATTTACACAGAAAGCAAGTATTGACTTTGGTGAAATATTTTATCCAGTTGTTAAGATGACTTCTATTTGTATTGTATTGAGTTTAGTTGTAGTAGAGGATTTTCATTTAGAGCAACTAGATGTAAAGATAGATTTCCTTCATGGTGATTTGGATGAAGAGATTTATATGCAACAGTCACTTGGGTATGAATTCAAGGGTAAGGAGAAGTTAGTGTGCAAGTTAAAAAGAGTTTGTATGGGCTCAAGCAAGCTCCAAGACAATGGTACATGAGGTTTGATAGTTTTATGCAAGAGAATGGTTACTTGAGATGTGAATCTAACCATTGTGTTTATTTCAAGACACTTGAAAATGGGAGCTATATTTATTTTTTACTGTATGTGGATGATATGCTTATTGCAGGATCTAGTATGCAGGACATTGGTGAGCTTAAGGGAAAGCTAGCTCACACATTTGTTATGAAGGATTTAGGAGCTAAAAAAATAATCCTTGTCATGCAAATACACAGAGACAAGAAGAACAAGAAATTGTATTTGTCTCAGAAGGATTATATCTATAGGGTGTTAGAAAGGTTCAAGATGCAGAATGCAAAACCTGTTAATACACCTATGGTTGGACACTTCAAAATGAGCAAATACTAGTGTCTTCCATCACATGAGGAGGTCAAATACATGAAACAATGCCATATGCTTCAACAATTGAGATTCTCATGTATGATATGGTTTGTACCAGACCAGACATTGCATAGGTAGTGAGAGTTGTGAGTAGATATATGGCCAATCTAGGTAAAGAGCATTGGAAAGTAATCAAATAGATACTCAGGTATTCGAAAGGGACATCTAGCATGCAGTTATGCTATGAAGGTTCAGATATTTCATTATGTGGCTATATTGATTCGAATATGGCTGGAGATATGGATGGTAGGACTGGATATATTTTCACAGTAGGTGGATCGACAATTAGCTGGATTTCAAGATTGTAGAAGGTTTTGGATTTTTCTACTACAGAGGCAGAGTATGTTGTAGCTACATAGGCTAGCAATGAGATGATATAGATGAGTAGGTTCATGAAAGAGTTGGGAAAGGAGAAAGATGATTGAAAATTATTCAGTGATAGTCAAAGTGCAATTAATTTTTCAAAGAACTCAGTTCATTCAAGAACAAAACACATTCAGTTGAGGTATCACTTCATACAGCAGGTATTGGAGGATGGGCAGCTGAATTTGGAAAAGATTCATACGAGTGAGAACCCTGTAGATATGTTAACAAAGCCATTAGCAAAGGAGAAGTTGGAGCTACACTCCACTTTTGTTGGTCTTCGAGTTTGAGACTTGAATAGGAAGAAACAAAGCTAATGAAGGATCCAAGAATGATGTTGTACAGGTATAGTGCAGTAATTAATCTCCAAGTGGGAGATTGTTGAATTGTGGAGCTCAATTAATTTGGATTAGCATGCAATATGAAACTTGATGGAAAACACAGTAATTTTCATTAGTTATGGAGGGACCAGCATTGGTCACATATGACTGGCATCGGTCAGGCAAGGAGGAACCAACTTTAGTTAAGGCTAACTGGCATCAGTTACCTGTGTGTGGGTGTTTTAATTAGCTCATGGGAATTAGATCTATTTTTAGTATTAAAGCATATCCATTGATTGTAATTGCATGGCTAAGTGCCCTAAGTTTGTATACGCCTATATAAGCATGAAAGTTAGGGTTTAGAAGTAAGATTTAAGAAGAACTTGCAAAAGTTGATGACTATTGTGAGAATAATTATGAGAGAAAGAATTCTTAGAGAAGAAGCAAAAGCTTGAAAGAAAGAAATTATTATACATCTGAGAGGTGTGGAAGATTGTAAATCTTTATTGTATATCTTTTGCAATCTTTGGATAATAGATTGGCTTGTTTCTTGTTGGACGTAGCCCACAATGGGTGAACCACGTTAAATTTGGTGTTAATTTATATATCTTGTTTTGTATATTTCTTCTGGTAGAATATACACTTTTATTTGCATGTATGCTTAGATCTGATATATTATATGTACAATCGGTGTGCTAACCTCAACACTTACTTCACAAAAATCTCACAAACTTCACTATGGTATGCTTCCAATTAGATCTTTGACATGTAGCAAACTAATAGAGAGAAATTTGTCATGATTTTCAAGATCTTGGAACCCTTGGAAGGTAGAATGAATGCAAAACCATGAAATATTAAAATAGGTATTTCTCAGATAGTTTCTAAAAAACCTTAGCCTTTGAATCAATTCATAAAATCCTCAACCAAATAAATTTTCCAAACCCTCACTAGGGTTTTGTCAAGCCTAGTTAAGTAAGAAATTACAATTTTAAGAGGATTTCTAGTAAATCAAAACCCTAGGTTTTACCCAAAGGTTTGTGCTAGCTAATTACACATTCTCCAAGCAAGATTTATCGAGAATTAGGCTTAATCTCTTAGAAACCAAGACTTTTGACTTTCAAAACAGGGTATCTCGCTCGTAATGGGGCTATGTAAATATTAAAAGTTAAGATTTATTTTTCTTCTTACTTACAAATCCCAAAACTCATTCAAACCCCTACATTCACACTAATCACTGGTACCCATTAATGATTCATTGATTCTTAAGGACTTCCTTCAAAATTTTGACTATATACCTCCAAGGCAATCCTTACAAAAAAACATAGGAATAGAGTTGTACCTTACTATCAAAGTTTTTAATGGATAAACCAAGATAAACTCACCCAAAATCCTTCGATCAAAATTGAAATGACACATTATTACACACAAGTAAGCTAATACATCAACATATTATTTGCGAAAAGTACTCATTCAAACCATCAAAATTGAAATATTTTCCTATAATTTCTGAGTTTTCATTTCATCACCAACATATCATTGCCTATTCTCCTTAGTTTCTTCTCACCTAGAATTCTTCACATGAGGATCCTTTATAAGAGAATCAAACTGATCTAAGTTAACTTCTCAACAGATGTCACAATGCATTCCTCCATCCATAAGGTTCTCAATAAACACATTAGCGAGGAACACAATTTTGTCTATATGCAAAAACAGAGTTTTCCATTCATTTTTTAGCATATCATTACAAAGTTTTCCTCCTTTTTTCCTCTTGGAGCGCCTTTCCACGTGAATAATCTCCTAACTAACTCTTAATCCATTTTTTTCTTCCTTTTTCCAAGGCAAGCCAAATCCTAACTTTTTTTCTCACACTTGTCATGTTTTCACAATAAATGAGAAGTATTATTTTTACAGTTACATATGATTTTTCTCTCTAATCCCTGGGATCCCCTAAAGACATGCCTAAGTACACCTATCAAGATCCCTCTAAACACTTTAAAGCTAAAACACACATGCTAGGCAGCCAAGGATGGCTCATTCTAACTCAAAATTTCAAAATAACATTTTGGAGGGAAATGTAATATTTGAATTTTTGAAAACTTAATTCCACTCTAATGACCCATGGGGAATTCTAGACCTCCTACCTCTCCTTGCAAACCAATAAAATTTGACTTGAAAACCACAATATAACCCAAGGATAGATGCTCCTGCATCATACTCTCAAGGGTGGAATTTTGAGCTACCAACTCAATGTATTGCTTCATTTCTTCCTTGTCTTATGGTTCTTGAATAGCTCAGCATGTGCTTCAACTTTGTATTGCTCTTTCTTGCTATGTTTCAAAAGTGTGTTTGTGTTCATTTGTGTTCCCTCTTCTATAAACTTGCCTTTGATCTTATTTTTCTTCTATATCCTTCATGACTCTTAAAAGATTCACACCTTTATTCACCTCACATGTACTGACACAATCATAGGTTCAAAGGAATGTTAGAATGAAAATTAGGAGGCTTGAATGCCTCTTCCACTTTCTTGATGACCTAATCAATCTCTTCTTCACTCATGGCGTCTTCATAAGCCTTTCTTGACCTTATGTATAAATTGAATGTCTTCTATACAAAATTGTATGTTATTTTGAGACTTCCTCTCTTGCTCTAGCAATCAGGTTATATTCTTGAACTGTGTTTATCCATCCTTCATAATTGTTTCCTTCTCTATCAAGGTCTGATTACTTCATATCCTCATCATGTCCTAATTTTTTGTTCATCCTTTCTTAAATTTTTGTGCTCCTAAGAGATAAAATTTTCTTATTTCCTTCATGATACCAGCACCTTCATGACTATTCTCTTCCTCATTCTTCCTCTTCTCATCATGTTCACCAACTACATCATCTGATTCATCATTCAATAGACCTTTATTTTGGTCCACAAGCACTTCACCATGTGCTTAGTCACTTTATCTTTCACTTCTCTCTTGTTTCACTATACCATCTTCTTCTCTCTTGACCTCCTCTTGTATTGAGGCCTTCACAACCTCTTCACAAACCTAATTTCCATTTTCTTATGTTGTTGCGTGTTTCATTCACTCTCACCTCTTCGTTGGAATTCTCTTCACCTTCCTGTCTTAAGTTCCTCTTTGTGCACCATACCATTCTTGTTGTCATTAAGTTGTAGGAACATGTTTAAGGGCCTCTTCTAACACCTCTTCATCTTCTTGTTCACTTACTCTATGCCTCCGACTTGGCATTTTCTTTTGTTTATCCTCTTTTCTCTCAAGAATCCCACAAAACTGAAAATATTCCTTTACCTTCATACCTCTATTCATCTTTCTTAGACTGATTTCTTTTTCTTCAACATGTGGTATTGAACAAATCCTCGTCATATATAGGATTATCAAATCTTCTTTCTTCTTCGTGGGTATTTACAAACAAGAAACCTTCATTTTGCACATGAGTTTATTTACATAACTCATTGACAATTTGATTTGTTATTGTGGCAGCTAATTTGTTTTCATTCAATTTTTGAGTTCCTTCATACATAACTTCTTTGACTACTACTTTCTTTGATTTACTTATTTTCTTCTGCATTTTCCTTCGCTGCTTTTCTTCCTTCTTAATCATCTCTTTCAAGTTCTTCATTTTTCTCTCTTTCCCGAGTAGCTCTATAGGCCACTTAACCTTCTTTTCAATCACTATTCCCACTTGGTTCTCTGTTCTTCTCATACTTCGTTCCATTTATATCAGCTGCTCCACATCTCTTTTTAGTTCTTGAATCTCTTCTTGCATCCATCTCTTTTTCTTGCTTGCTTTCTCTTTCATCTTTTCCTCCTTCTCTTTCCTTCTCTTCTCTCTTGTATATTTCATCACTTTCTCTATCTCTTCTATTTGGTCATGTTTCATACAATGGCCATCTTGACTCTCTCTTAATCTTCCTATTTCTTTCACTCTTGTACTCTTCTCAGCGACTTTTCACCTTCACTGGTACCTATCAATCTTCATTCATACTCACACAATTCATTGTTAGCAATAAACAATATTCAATCTTCAATGAAAATCCCACTCTGATATCAAATGATGTGGAGCTACATCCACTTACAAACCATCCACTATGTTAGTTTGATCAAAATCTCCAAAATGGGAAAATAATTACACCATTAGGAGCATATCTAAATTTTGATCACTTCATATGTTTGCTCCACAGGCTGGTTCTGAGCCTAAGTGCTCCAAAATTGGACATTTCTCCAAGTAGGTATATTCCGCCTCTAGCATAGAATCTAGCTTTTTTCGATTTGAATATCACCAAATCCTTTTTATAGCTCATCAAGCTATTGTGGCTTGTCGGTGAGGTTTTATCATTTTTGAATGGGTGTTTGGGGTTTGAATCACCCAAATCCACCTTTTCATCGATAATATCCTATGGATTTACACAATAACACTATGGCTATAAAATTTGCCCCTCTTACATTTTTTGAAAATACTTAGCCTTTCAATTATCGTCACCACGTAGCTTTATTCCATTAATGGCTCACTGGACATGTATACCTTCACACTAGCACTGAGGGGAACGGTTTTTGTTCTGGACCACCATCCCTATCCTCTACATGGTCTTCATGGTTTGGTGGAGGACTATTCCTTCATCCCACATGCGTGGGATAGCCAAGTGGAGGAGCCTTTTTTTAAATGCTTGTCTGACTAGCTTTGTCATGGCTTGGGCCACGTTTGGCATTTTTCCCACCGATTATTTCACTATGCATTGGAATCTCCACTGAGTCCTGTCCCGTGTAATGTTGGGTTCACTATGTGTTGAAAGGCCATCGGACCGATCCATGTGTTCATTGTGCATTGGTGAAAATTCCACGTTATGTGGCAAGCTATGTCATGTTGTATGCCGAGTTGACTTAGGGTAATATGGAATGCCATATAGTATAGTGGTCAACCATTATAGATAGGGTCGATCCATTCATTGAGTTAGGATAAGAGCCGAGCCATATGGCCTATACACCGAGGCATTGGTGACAATCTGACCACTATACAATGTAGTCCATAACCTCGAACAATATGGAATAACCGATCAACTCGAATAAGTGGGGATTTGACCACCCCACTGAGCTATCAAAACATCTCTCTCAAGATCAATTGAATCTTGTAATACATAAATTCAACTTTGAAACATACAATCCCACATTACCAGTATGCGACATATAATATCGATAATCAATAACGACAATATACAAAGATGACAAAGGCACCCCTCCTATAAAAGAGTGTGTCAAACCTAGCTGAGGGATCCCAACTAGAAAACAAAAGGGCCCACTATTTTTTCTTCCATCGAATACAGGAGGTGATAAAACACTAACTTTCAACCTTCTCACCTTTTACCCAATTGCCACGTCAATGCGTTAGTCACTTGTTGACCTCTATTGACTAGTTTCCCAACCTGGACCTTTGAATGACCACAACTTGAGTGTATGAGCTCCGTTTTCTGTATTCCAGCTGTCATCAAAAATATCTCGAAACTCTCTACTACTTGGTCATGATTTAGGGAGATTTAGGGAACTCCCAAACGTCTCAAACTATCCTCTGGTTAAATAGGTGTTGCGAGTAAGAAACTGAATAGCCATACATATTTCACCACGATAAAAAATGGGGTGAAGAGTTAATCCTAAGGGCCTTTGGTCTCTTCAAATAATTAAATCAAAGGACATCCATTATGTGTGAAACCTTTATAATGATATAATACCATTCATGCCCCATTGCTTACCCGTGGAGGGTCATGTTCCTTTTTTATCAAGATGAATTAATCTCAAGACCTCTTAATAGGATTTTAGTGGATGAAACCTTGATGTATATTTCCTACAACTTAGAATGGTGCACTAGGGAAACCTTACATTGTTATATGTGGATTTACTTCTCTCTTTTAATATGTCTCCTAATACTTAAGTGGTCAAATATTATTGAAACAAACATCTTGTGTGAGACTATGCCTTAGAAGCTCCTAAAGCTCTAACTGGGAAACTAAAGCTTCATTACTTTACATTTGTATTTTAAACAATGTTAATGGGCGACTTGACTACACAATGTAAATGTATAAATAATACAAGTTAAAGAGAAGAACCTAGAAACATGTATGGTTTCTTAGTAGATAAGCACCCAAAATGTTATCTAGTGAATAAAATGCAAACATGAATTGTAATACAAATGAAAGTAAAGGGAATTCACTCTTGATAAGCTAACACAAAAATGAGGAAACCTCATAAATTGTAAATGATGTTGGATGGTTTGATGATTTTTATAAGAGGGAAAACATTGTGCGTTAACACCTAGAAATAAAATGAAAAATCTAAATCTTGAGACTTATATGAATTATTGTTATGAACTTAATCTTTCCTTCTTATAGTTATTTTTACTTGTATTAGACTACGCTCGTATGAGTGATTTTGGTTGGCAAGTACACCTCATTCGTGGAACGAGTGCAGTCATGAGCCTTGGTTATCATTAACCCATGTTATTTACAATCGATTAGAAGAATAAAATGTTATTCATGATATAGGTGCATAGTTATGGATGGAATACATTTTCTCCCTTCTTTATTTTCAATGAAATGCGTAGGGGATAATATAAATTTCCCAATTGAGGAATCTAACTAATGGGTCTTATTATAACCATAGTGAAAAATGGTTGTAGATACCTAACATATGTACCATCCTAAGGGATTTGTTATGCCACACTTTGGGAGGGACCAAACAAGTTAAATTTAATAGGGTTGCAGTGAATATTAGGTGGTGAGGACACCTCAGGGATTAAGGGACAATAATTTCATATTCCTAAGTGGAGGTTTAAGACTCCTTATCAATAGCTTGTCAAATAAATCTCCTTTAATTTTATGCGAACCGTGTTTTCACACAACTAGAACAATTGAGAAACACATATATGTTATTAGATGAGTTTTTCTTTGCTAACTTTTTTTGTGGAATGAATTAGAATTTTATGGGAGAAAGGTAATATAAACCATGTTTGGTCCTACCTAAAGAGGAATTCCTATATTAATCCTTGTGGTATATAATTGATCCTCGCTTCAACCTTTGCACATGTGTTAGGATTGTGTGAAGGATCTATTAAGGAGGAATGTTTTGGTTTCTTCATGGCATTGGTGGACTATTTGCTACATAGTGTAGGTATAGTGTGCATTCTGGGTCTCGTCATATTTTCTTTCAAACTTGGACCCGCAATTTTTGTTGTGAATCTAATTTGAATTTCTGATTTGAAAGAGTTAACGTGAAAAAATCATGAAATGTTTATACATGATCAAACCCTAGATCAAAATGAACCTCCTCTGTTCTGTGGTATGTAGATCTATGATGGTTTTCACCATGTTTCTATAAGGATATTACTCCTGAACTAATAATATGTGTTGTATACATAAATATGATGGTACAACTTGGGTACGTCAATTTATCGCAAAGGAAAGTGTTTTTTGTTAATGGAAAATAGTTTTGGAGGGACTATACCCAGTTACAAGAAAGGCTCAATAGCAAGATCAAACATGAGAAAAACATCAAAAGAATATACGAATCCAGATAATATATAAAGTCCAACAGTAACCCAAACAGTAGCTATTAGGAAAAAGAAAAACAAGGAGAAAACTGCTATTAATCAGCTAAACAACAACATTATGTCTGAAACAGAGCAACAACAAAAACGGAACCAACCAGACCAAGGGGAGTTATTTCTTGGAGGCCCTATCAATTCTAGATTTTATAGTGTGAAAAGAAGTGAAAATTGCCAGAGTGGTAGTGTGTATTAGATCATTCACGTTCAACTTTGAAATAACCTGATTTCTTTCCTTTTCAGTCCCCTAAATCGCTTTAGGGATCCCGCTCAACATTGAAATGCTTCTAACCTGTTGCTCCAGGAACTCACTAATGGCATTGAAAAGGAAAGTGTTAGTGTTATTTGTGTTTGGTGATTTGGGCTAGTGTATTTAGTGTTGAATTTTTTTATGAAAAAAAATATTCCCAGTTTTTCAGTTACTTCTTGTGTGGTAAAATATTGGGCATTAAATATTTTAATACATGTTATAAAAAGAAGGGTGCATATTAAACTATAGGTACATGTGTTGAATATAGAGGTTTATGGGAAACGCACCCAACCTATTTTTTTGTTACTATGTGTGGCACAATAACTATATCATTTGGACATGTGTAGGATCAGATTGATTAAACCCTCCTCCTTAAGGGTTTCTTCCATTTGAGAGAATGCTCATATTTATACAAAGAATAGGTGTTTTTGTGGAGGAAATAAATGATTCTACTTTAGGATTTAATTCAAAATTCATTACCATGATTAAAGGATTGAATACACAGCGTCCACTATGACTTAACATTGTTTCGTTGGATTATTACAATCTTGTTTTTAGATGCCATTAAATTTTCCTCATCAATATGGTATAATATGTATTGAAACTTATCTTGTATGCATTTTATTTTTTCTTATAATTTGGAAAATGTTCCCTTCCCTAATTTGGTTTAGATCCCTTACCTCTATTGGGCATGGAACACTTTACAGGTTTTGAAGAAACTAAAAGGGAATTTGGTGGTAGTGGAGCATTAGATTTTTTAATTCTATGCAATTCGTTAAATCCCTTGACATGAACCGACGCTTCCAAATATGTCTTCTTTGACTCTATTCATCTTACTCGGATATCATATTCTATCATCTCAGAATCCATTTTAATTAATGTTTTTAAGGAGCATCTCTAAATTTGTAATTATATGCACATATAACCCGCCTTCCCATCATTTTATCAAACTGTATATTAAACCTTAATTTCCCACCATTGTCCATTACTCTTTCTCTAATGAGATAGGGATGATTATTTATATGTCCCTCTTAGAAAAATTATCTTTCTATACCACATTTCTAGATCAATATTCCTCCATGGATATCTCATATTTTCCATTTCGCTCATCGAACGCATGAATTTCCATGTTCGGATGCCCCAACTTTTGATGCACAATTTCTATTTCCATATGAGGATGTTTTGATCCCACTAGATCCTTAAACAAAAGGAGTAAGCAGATCCTCCATATTATCCTCCATCGTCAAACCATCTGAAAGTACATCCTCATTACCTTCAATTTTTATTATGTTAGACTTAGAATTCTCAAATTTTAAGCTAAAATGTGGAGTTATAGTTATGTTTTTCTACGAGGGGTCTTTCTTATTAAACATCACTGCATCATGGATTTACATTAGTTCTAAGAAATATGTAGTTCCCACCAAATTATTCCTCTCCTCCTATGACATGTTGGTTAATATGATCAGTTTGATATTGCATTTGATACATATGATACTTGGTTATGTTAGATTTTGATTTTTTATTGCTACGATTATCATCATATGGTATATGAAATTATTATTTTGATAGGGAGCTATTGAGACACTATTTGATATTCATGTTTATAAACATTACATGGTGATGTATGGATGATGGTATTATGATGTTGTGATAAGATGGATTATGTTTCTATATGGAGTTTACTAGTGATCTTGATAATGATTTAGCTATTGTTGATATCAAATCATATTTTTATATGTCATTGATAGATAAATGGAGTTTAATCTTATTTAGATGATATAGTATCTAGCTGATTTTCATAATGATTTATATTCATATTTTATCATGGTGATCAGATTTGCATTTTTCCTTGAGTGTGCAAGTTACAGGTTATACCACTCGGCGAGCATGGGACTTAGCTATAACACTACCAAAGATGCCTAAGCCATCTTTCCCAAACACTTTTTCTCACCTTGTTGTATTTTGGTCATTATCTATATTTGGAGGATTTTGGTTGATCGTTCTCTATAATTTGTATTAAATAAATTTGTTTCCCTCTTAGCCTTGAGCACCATGGTAAAATTAATTTTACTTTATTTCTCACTTAATTGGTATTGATGTGTGATAATGTGGTCATTTGTGATGATTTTGATTAGTAAAGTGTTTTATTGGTCTTAAACATTTTAGGGATGTCTTGGAATTTACTAATCATTTTTGTGGAGATCATTTCTTAAGTTTTTTATCCCACTCAACTCTCAAATCTCGAATTTGATCAATAAAGGTGTTTTTAATGGCATATATGGAATGTGACAAGTCTCCCTTACCTTAAAAATGAACCTTGGGACCTAACCTATGGGTGGGGGAAGATTTTTTGTGAACCAAAAAATCCTATTTCTCACTCCCCCCCTCTCACAAGTCACCATCAAAGTCTTCTCCTCTTATCTTACATGGGTGACCTTGGGATTGTGTTGTGGGCTTTTGGGGCTAGTTTTAATTTTTGTCTCCTTATATTTATTATTTGGAGCAAACTTGGAAAATGACATTGGTGACTTAGATGTATTTCTTAGTTAGAAGGGTGACACATGTTTAGCATTGCATGGATTTGTGATTTTGGGACTTATTCTATATCCTCCTTAATTTTTGATGTTTAGGGTCTTTTTTCTTTTGGAATTTTGGTGAGGATTCTTTGGAGGATTTTATTTGGGAGCTAGTAGAGTTAAGAGCTTGGAGCTTTGTGGCTCTTACTTTTATTTTGAGGTAGGCATCACTCGTTATATTATTTTGGTTTATTATTTGTTGTTTATGTGTGTGATATTTGAGTGTTTGTATTGGTTAACAATTTGGGTTTGGTTTGGGCTTTATGGGTTCTTAATTTCTTTTCATTTGGCTGGATTTTATTTTAGTTTTGCAAATGGGAGGAGATCCTTGTTCTCATCACTTCTTGGGGAACCCATGAGTGATAGTTTGATGCTCTCTTCCTTGGGGGAAGTAGGAGGCATTCCCATTTGGTTTGGGAATCTCTTGCTATCTTTATCAAGGCATCTTATAAGGATTTAAATACCTTGGTAAGAAGGAAAAATGGAGGAATTAGGGTTGGAGGATGACGATGGATTTTTAGAGGTTGATCATTGGCTCTATTATTATTTATACTTTCAAACATTGGTGATCCCTCTACCCACTTCCCATTTACAATATCTTTCTTGTTAAATTTATTGTTTTTTTGGAATTTTTCTTTCATCTCTTGTTTACCCTTTTTTTGAGTTCGTTGAAAACTATTTTTACTTGGCATCTTTGAGTGGCATGCTACCCCTCTTTCCCATTGACTTGGGGGAGGTTAATATGCATTCTATTTGGAGAAAAGGGATGTTGGTTGGGAGGTAAACGAGCCTTCCATCTTGTGGTGTTTTGGAGAAATAGTCAAATTTCGAAATTGATCTATTTTTTTGGAGAAATTCTTAGAACTTGTTTGGAGTATTCATTTTTTGGAGAATGGAAAGTCTAATAGAAATCTTGGTATGTTTTATTTTTGAGAGATCTAGTTATTGTCTTTGTAAGAAAAAGACTATGTGATTTTGTGCTATAATGGAGTGAGAATATTAGAGTCATTAAATCTTGATAACCATGTGATAAAAATCCCTATTAATTATAAAATGGTTGGATTTGGTTTTGAATATTGTTAGGAAAATAATAATAGTGCTCACATTAATTAGTGAAAAAAATGTATTAAGTTAATATCGTAAGTTGTTAATGCAACTCATGAAGGAGGTGGGAGAGACAATATGGGATTTGTTTGTGGTTGAGTTGGTTGAAAATTCTAGAATTTAGAGGACTGTAATTATTATGAATTTAATCAACCAATGCATTTAAATATTAACATAAACCATAAAACATTAAATGTTAAAAATTATGTAATGTAATAAATAAAATTACATAACATATTAATTAAGTAATACATACCAAAAGTAAGAACACGGTGACACAATGTTTATAGTGGAAATCCCAAAATAGGGTAAAATCCAATGTGAAATAACCTATTACTTTCTAAGAACCAAATTTATTTTCTAAGAACCAAATTTACATCCAGTAACTTTCACCTCCTCCTTTCAACCCTAATAGCAAGGGTAAAATAATATTCACCTTTGATATTTCATTCGAACATATCAAATGAAACCTAAAGTTATTTTTATATTAGTTGATCAGGTATGTCTCCCGAACCACCTTTTCAGCCTTATCAGTTGACACATATACCTAGGTTTATAATATTTAATATTATAAATATAATCATTTCATGATATTAAATATTTAACCAACAATATTTTTTAAACATAATGATTAAGTGGTCTGACCAAACCTTAATGTATATGGGTCCATCACTAATATATAGGTTAATATTTAATAATATGAAATATTTAGATTTCTATTATTAAATATGCTAACCTAGGTATATATTTTAGGTTAAATATTTAATATCATGAAATGATTATATTTCTAATATTAAATAGTATAAACCTAGGTGTAGGTGTCAACCATTTTAGGTTGAAAAGGTGGGTCGAGAGACATACCTAATCACCTTATATAAAAAGGACTTTAGGTCCTCATTTGATATATTCAGAAAATATATCAAAGGTGTGCAAATCAAGTGATTTGGTTTTACTCTTGGTAAATAGGGTTTCAAAGGAGGAGGTGATCTTACTGGATGTAAAATAAGTTCTGTGAAGTAAAATGTTATTTTTAAAGTGGTTTTTACCCTATTGGGGTTTTCCACTATAAATATTGTGTCACCTGTGTTTTTATTTATTTAATTTGTACAGGTTTTTTCAACCAACCCAAAAGGGTATTTAAAAGCATCCAGTCCTCTTCTTTTTTTCCCCAATTTATTTTGGCACTATATTTGTGTAATTAAACTCTCGGTATTTTTTTAGGGTTTTTCAATTTTAAATTCCTATTTTTGGGGGGAGATGTGTGCATAGGTGAAAGAGACTTCAAATATTTACATATGTAAAAATCACATACATAAAAGGAAATGATTTATTATTATATGATATAATTTTTATGTTTTCTATAATTTCAAATGTTTGCATGTTAAATATTTCGGGAGGTAAATTCATACCCATGTTCTTTGGACCCCTCTAAAAGAATTTGATTTGAAAAATTATAGTTTATAGTTAATCTATAACTATAATTTTTTAAATAAAACAATATATAGAATAAGGTTTATATAATAAATTATATAGACATCGTATTAAAATTTATATAATTTGAAAACTATATATTTTATATAGTTCTTATACTATATTTTATAGCTACCCCATTCATATGGGCTCCATAAAAAAATGTTTTGAACATACCTAAACTATAAAAAATTATTTTAATCTTAATGCCTGACATGGTGAATGGTGGGTAGTTGAAGGTTGGTGGCCTTAGTAATCAATATTATTAAGTTTAATCCTATACTTATTCATTAAAAAAAAACAATGAACACCTAAACCGTAAAAACTACTTCAACTCTAAAGCAGCCTCATTCTTTTTTCTAAGTGAGATATAAAAAACAATTAAAATTAAAACCTAAGTATTTTTTAAAATCATATGGTATTTTCTTAGGTTTCTCATGTGGCATTGGCAAGTATGCCATGTTTAATTAAAAAAACTAATATCCTAACTTATGTTTTCAAATTATCATGCCATATTAATGTGGGCCGCCTTGGCATAGTTTATGTTTTTAAAAACCTAAAATAATAATTACATACTAAGTGGTCGATGCTTTTTATTTGGTCATTGTATTTTTTTATAAAAAAATACAATAGTTTTTAATTTTTATGAACTATATGTTGTTTTTATTTACATTCTATAAACTATATACCTCTTTTTTAAAAACTGTATATATTTTTATATTATAAATTATAATAGACTATTATAATGTATTAAAATATAACCTCCCTTATATTATACGAAATAATAAATTATAGAATTTCACATTCTGTGAAAATACAACAAGTTTTGGCTTCATTAAATTTGACGGTCAAATGACCGTCACGATAGACTAAAAAATAAGTCATTATGACGGTCATTTAGACGTTAAATTTAAGTTGGCCGAATATTTTTCTACATTATTTTTTTCAGAAATTTGAAGTTGCTATGCATTAATAGGGGTCTCTTCTTAACTTCTATATGGTCGAAAATATTTTTTATTTAAATATGGGGTATAAGTCAAAGCCCTTTATATTGCGGGTTATTATTTTGATCATGGGAGATTAATTATAATGCATTGTAATGACATAATTAGTTATGATCAAATAGTTTCTTTAGATCTATAAAATTTAGACCCGATTCTATTAAAAGTGTTGTTTTTATTATCGATAAATATGTATCTAACTCTGTGGTACATTGTATATTATAATGGGGTGTGTTTTACAGGTTTAGGAAAACAATGATGTCCAGCTATTTCTGTCTTGACAAAACCCAAATCTTGAATGAAACCAACTACAACATTTGGGTCAAGACATTGTTTATGGTGAGGAAACTTTGGATGATTATTTCTGGATCTGAGGTTGATCCCACCGGCCGTCAAACAACTGTAGATAACATGAATACATTTTTGTAACTAATTCAGGAGGCTCTTTCTATGATTTTACGCAATGTGAACGATGAGTACCTTCTACACATTAGTAATATTGAACATCCAAAAGAGGTATGGACACAAATATAATCCATGCATGAAAGATACTCAGTATATAAAGGATAGTAATGAGAGTATAATAGTTGAAGGAATTCAAAGAAATGGTTTATATATTTTTGATGATTTCTCTTTTGTATCTTGTTTTATATATCAAAGTTTGAATAATTCAAAACTATGACATGAAAGGTTAGGACATGTTAATTATCAAAGCTTATATGAAATGTATAGATATAATCTAGTGAAATATTTACATGTGTTGTCTTCTTCTCTTGATGTTACTTCATTAAATGCTTCTAAATGATGGTTTTGATTTTGATTTAGTTAATGGTCATGATGATGTTTTGATGTTATAGATGTTTCTGAGACTCTTATCTTCCTAGATAAGAAATTAAATTGGGATCAATCTGTGTTAGAAACCTCAAATCCTATTAACCTTAGGAAAATGAAAAGAAACCATCATATGTACCATGCATTAAATACCTTGTATGAACCTGAGCCACGAATTATTATAGGGTCTAGGTGGATATAAAAAGTAAAGTATGATGTTGATGGTATTATTAACAAACATAATGCTAGACTTGTTGCTAGATGTTTCAATTAGAAACCTAGTATTGATTATGTTGAGACATTTTCCCCTGTAGCTAAAATGAGTACTGTTAGGGATTTATTTGCGATTTACACTCAATTTGAGTGGGAAATCCACCAAATGGATAAGAAAAATATGTTTTTGAATTACGATTTAAAAGAATAACTTTACATGTTTCAACCTAAAGGATTTGAAGAAACTGGCAAAGAAAACTACGTTTTTAAGTTGAGAAATCCTTGTATGGTTTAAATCAAGCTCTTAGAGCTTGACATGCGAAAATTGTTTCTTTTTTTAAACTATTACGTTTTGTTAATTATTCTTCTAACAATGATATATTCATCAAGCAATAAGACTCACATATTATAATTATATGTATATATGTTGATGATTTACTTATGACTGGTGACAATTTTACTTTAATTCATAGGATTAAAGAGAAATTGAAGCAATAATTTGAAATGAATGAGTTAGGTCTCTCACATTATGTTCTTTGTATGACTGTATTTCATTATATTGTTATTTTTCAAAATATAATATGAAACCATTGTATTGAAAACATTTCGTATGATTGATTGTAAACCATTTTCTACTTCAATGGAAGTTGAAATAAATATTTACCCTAAATCTGCATATGAAAAAGGTTGATCCTATTATATATGATGTTAGTTGATGGTTTGATTTATCTAACTATAACTAGATCAGATATTGCCTATACAGTAGGAATTACTTCAAGGTTTATGTAGGAACCTTTTTTAGAGATCATTCAAATCTTGCAAAAAGAATTTTTAAATATATTAAAGGAACAATCAGATATGGGTTGCATTATACTAAGAATGAAAATGCTATCTTATATGGATTTTGTGATTCTAACCATACTGATGTTGTGTTATAAAATATACTGGATATGTGTTCAAGCTTTATTTGTGTAGGAACCATTACTTGGAACAACAAATGTAATCAAGAGTATCTGTTTCTTCTATTGAGGGAGTTAAATACAATGGAAGAAGTAAAGAAGCCATGTGGTTACAACGGTTTTTGGTAGAGATACACATGAAAGTGAAATGAAGTATTCATATTATATGTGGTGGCCAGAATTGTATTACTCTTAATTATGAATCCGGTTCAACATTAGAGGATGAAGCACATCGAGATACATATACACTTCACCCATGAGAAGGTACTAAGTGATGACATATATCTCAATTTTGTGTTGACTGAAGAGTAGGTTGCTGACATCTTCACAAAGTACCTAAGTGCTACAAAGTTTTGTCACTTTCATGAAAAGCTTGGATTGTAGGAGTTTCCATTGAGGGGGAGTGTGCATGATAATGTCACCTCCTAATGGAACTTAGTTTTTGTAAAAATACCTTCAGGCATTTGTAAAAGACCTTCGGGAAAGGGTAAAAAGATCTTCGGGCATGTATATCTCATCAGCTTCTTTTTTTAGAAAGAAGTGTAGAAATATCTTAAAGGAAGTCTTCAGTAAACTCTTTAGTGCTATCGAGTTTATTGGCAAACCTCCAGTAGAAGCATATTATTAAGGAGGTCTTTGGTTGTAAAAGACTCATATATGCTTGGGTTCAATAACCTTTTATGACAACCTGTGAGAACATGTAAAACTCACAAATCATACTTAGCCACTGATCATGGGATGATCTTTGGGATTCCAACTTCTTTTATACCAAAAGGTAAATTGAGTATGATAAAGGTGTTATAATTCCTTCAACCGATATGCTAGCCTAAAACCTTTATGGTTTAAAGATTGTAAATCCTATAGGTACCACGAGCAGGTAATCTATTGACATATGTTATGTTATCCCACTTAACATTAAGGGGAAGTGTTGGAACATAATGATTAAGTGGTCTGGCCAACCCTTAATGTATATGGGTCCATCATTAATATAGAGGTTAATATTTAATAATATGAAATATTTATGTCTATTATTAAATATTGCTAACCTAGGTATATACTTTAGGTTAAATATTTAATATCATGAAATGATTATATTTATAATATTAAATATTATAAACCTAGGTGTATGTGTCAACCATTTTAGGTTGAAAAGGTGGGTTGAGAGACGTACCCAATCACCTTATATAAAAATGACTTTAGGTCATCATTTGACATATTCGGGAAATATATCAAATGTGTGCAAATCAAGTGATTTAGTTTTAGCATTGGTAAATAATATTTCAAAGGAGGAGGTGATCTTATTAGATGTAAAATAAGTTCTCTGAAGTAAAAGGTTATTTTCAAAGTAGTTTTTACCCTATTGAGGTTTTCCACTATAAATATTGTATCACGTGTGTTATTTATTTCCTGTAAGTATTTCTTTATTTACTTATGTTATGATGTAATATTTATTTTAATATTTATTCTAACATTATATAATATATAAGCCGATTGAATCTATATTTATTAGAATCCTCAAATTCTAACAAGTATATACCTAGGTTAGCATATTTAATAATAGAAATAGAAATATTTAATATTATTAAATATTAACCTATATATTAGTGATGGACCCATATACATTAAGGGTTGGCCAAACAACTTAATCATTATGTTCCAACACTCCCCCTTAATGTTAAGTGGGATAACATAACATATGCCAGTAGATTACCTTCCATTGGTACACTACAGGATTTACAATCCGTAAACCATAAAGGTTTTAGGCTAGCATATCAGTTGAAGGAAATATAACACCTTTATAATACTCAAGTTACCTTTTGGTATACAAGGATTTGGAATCCCAAATGTCATCCCATGATCAGTGGCTAAGTATGATTGGTGAGTTTTACATATTCTCATAGGTTCTCATAAAAGGTTATTGAGGCCAAGCATATATGATCCTTTTTTAAATAATGATATTCTTAACAATATGCTTGGACTGATGTTTACTAGTAAACTCAATAGTACTAAAGAGTTTATTTAACACCACCTTTAATATCTTTCTATAATTCTTTCTAAAAAAGAATCCGAGGAGTTATACATACCCGAAGGTCTTTTTACACTTACCCAAATATTTTTTTTTACCCTTGCCCGAAGGTTTTTTACACATGCTCGAAAGTATTTTTACAAAAACTAAGTTCCATTAGGAGGTGAAATTGTCATGCACACTCCCCCTCAATGGAAACTTTGAATATTTCAGTTTTTCACGAAAGTGACAAAACTTTACAGCACTCAGGGGCTTTATGAAGATGTCAACAACCTACTATTTAATCGACACGAACTTGAGGTCTATCTCACCACTTAGCACCTTCTCACAGATGAAGTGTATAAGTATCTCAATATGATTCATCCTATGATGTTATACTATTTTGGAGTAAATGTCAGACTATGTGTAATAGTTATGGTGCTTTGGTTATTGCAGAACAAAGTAACATTACATGGATCCTTCATGTTTATCTTATCAAACAACCTCTTTAGCTATAGAGCCTCTTTTATAGCTTTTATTTCACTTTTATTCAACTTCTGTTGAAGATATAGAAACAATTGGTTATTTTTTGCTGCACCAAGTAATGACACCTACACCAAATTTAAACATATGACCAAATATTGATTATCTATCCAATACATCACCAACATGATCAGAATCATAAAATCTATATAATTTAGTACTTCATTATTAGTATAATGTAACCCATAATTTATTGTTCATTTAATATATCTAAGAATCATTTTTACAAGATTCTAATGATCTCTATAAGGTTCCTACATAACCTTAAAGAAATTCCTATTGTATAGGAAATATCTGGTCTAGTTATAGTTAGATAAATCAAATTACAAACTAACTCCCTAATAATAGGATCATCTTTTTCACATGTAGGCTTATGATCAATATTTAGTTCAACTTCCATTGACTTTTTTAATGATTATAGAATCAATCATAATGAAAATTTTCAATACATTATGTATTCATATAGTGTTTTGAGACATTACTAAAAATGTGGGCATATGGTAATACAGTTTCATATTGAGAAGACTAATGAATGTGAGAGATTTAACTAATTGATCGAGTTATATGAACGTAATGTTTCAGATTTCTATTGTAATCAAATGAATGCGTAAGGCAAAATTTTCACTATGGTATATTGTAAGACAAATATACATATGAATTGAAAATATCAGGGCCTTCTTGCTAAGTGATTATATTTCATGTCAAGTGGTATAATGATGGAGGATGGAAACCCATAAGTTTAAAGAAGGAAACAATTTTCGCATACGAAGCTATAAGATCTTGTTTCTTAAACCATATAAGGATTTCTCAACTTTATGTAGACACAATGACCCTTACTAGTATTCTTCTAGTCAATTAGGTGAGAAACATATAAAGTTTTTCTTTTAAATCGTAATTCAAAAAAGAATTTTTCTTATCCGTTTGGTGGATTTCCCATCCAAATTGAACATAAATTACAAGGAAGGTCCAATGAACAGTCCTTATTTTACTAGATGGGTATCCCTAGATGTCTTAACATATGTTACTAATAGTGATTTCTGAGATGAGACCTCTAGCAACAAGTTTAAATTTATGTTTGTCAATAATGACCATCAACTAGTTGAAATTGAGGACTCATGTAGTCACCACCTAGAGTCCCTAGGAATATCATGAATCCAGACAATCTGGAGATGGTACCAACTTCCAGGAGTTTGAGGTATAGATTAGAAGCATTGATATTCAAATTACAGAAGTTATTGATCCAATTCTTATATCAAGAATGATATCTTCAATATTATTTTGATGATGATATTGGTTCATACAAGGCTGAAGATATGCATGATTAATTATAGCTATGGACTTAGGGGAATTGTCCTAATCAGTACACATACAAGTTAAACTTTAGTTAATATATGATGATGAACCCAAGAGTTCAATTTCTTAGCTAGGAAGATAGGATGGCTTCAGATTTCTTCAATAAGAGGATCAACAAAAATGTTCAGGAGAATTTACTAAATCATAATGAGGAGCATGGTTTTTAAGCATTGTAATGAGGGTAAGTTCTATCCCCTCACCCTTTACATGTAAACCTTTCACCCAAATGATGGTCTAGTATATCTCTTATGGAAGGGAGATATGTTAACATGTCCTAACCTATTAATGCCACCTTGTGTTCCTAAACCATTTCAAACTTTGAGATATAAAACACTGTCTGCTTCCCACATTATATTTTGAACTCCCTCGAATACTCCATCTTGACAATTTCTTTGAAGCATTCCGTTAGTTATTCCACTCTCATCAAGGCCTTATCCTTGATCTGCACAAGTATCCTGTCATGTTCCAATTATACCCCAGTTCATCCCATCATTCCCTAGCACTGTTCCACTCTTTCCAATGTCCACCACTACCCCCACCCCATCCCTTCCACCATTGGGCAAGCCTAAAACAAAGAACCTCTTGTATTCATTAGCCCGAATTAGACATTCATGTTATCTACAGTAGAGTTGATGATCGGTGGGAGATCAACTTTAGATCCAGAAATAATCGTCCAAAACTTCCTTGCACATCAATTTGTTTTGACCCAAATGTTGTAGTTACCTTACAAATAGAGGATTTAAGTACTTCCTAAAGGCAGAAATAGCTTTAGAAAATGAAATGATCTGCAACCTGTAAGAAAACAGTTCAGCATTATGGCCAATCAAACAAGGTAAACCAGGAAGTTGGATGAGGATATTGACCTTGGAACATAAGCTAAAACCTTTAATAGAATCTGGGGAGATCTAAAGGATATATGATCTAAAGACATGGCAATTTGGTCATAACTGCAATCAGTGATTTCCTTACAACAACATGTTCATAGCATTTTTGTGCTTAGTGAGATCCTAGACACTCTTAAACCGCAATATAAAGAAGCTCAAACCATTAGTACCCCAGATTTGGATGCTAAGGAATATTTATGACACACATAGAAGAGAAGGTGAAACTCTTTAAGAATCCTAGTAACAAACTATTAAGTTTCTAGAATTAATAGATGCTACCAAGAAGATAAAGGAGGTCTTCAATTTCAGATGTCTAAATGACTATCATACTTTTTGCTTATTTTTTGGCTATTTGTTGTAGCGCACGCTCTATTTTGACCTTTGATTTAGTAACTCTCTTTTGGTTACTATTGGCTTTAATGCCTACGAGCTGGATTTGATCCTCTTTTTTGAACCTCTTCATGTTTTATCTGGCTTTTAGGCCCTCTATGTAATTAGGGTCATTTGTCCCTTCAAAACAATATGACATGTCAAAGTGACTTATAAATGTGTATACATTCCATTAAATTTTATTTTTCTGTATAATATTAAAAAGGTTATATTTTAATACATTATAATAACCTATTATAATTTATAATATACAAATATATACAATTTTTTTAAAAAGAAGTAAATAGTTTATATAATGTAAAGAAAAAACAACATATAGTTCACAAAAATTCTAAACTATAGTATTTTTATATAAAAAACACGTAACCCTTATTAAAGGAGTTTAAAGTACATAGACCAGGTTAAAATAAATTTACCAAGTGCAAGAAGATTTATGAGAGTACAAATTAACGTGCATATTTTACAGAGGGGATAAGTAATTTTATCTGGCCAATGAAATAAATTGAAATATCTATTTTCATGAATCTTGTCTCCTTCCTTCATTTACTCTTAATTTCACCCTACAGACATTTGAAACTATGGAAAGATTGAAAAATATTTCTTGTAATTCTGAAAGCTAAAAACTTTATAACTTTTATGTGGCTATAACTACCAATATTTTAATAAATATTTACCACACTTCATGTGGGCCACCAATAAACAAGCTTTTTTAATTCTCCATTTATACATGGGAATTCCACAATTATACATGAGATATTATCCCATATGATTCTCCATGTTAGGAAATAAGAGATAAAATATGTGGAATAATCCCTTACAGAATCACAACAGTAGAAACTAATATGTAGAAATTATTACAGATCTCAAATAAAATTGCAGAATAAAATAACACAACACAAAGAGACATTATTTAACGTGGTTCACCCAATTTAGGCTACGTCCACCAAGAATCACTTGCTTAGATTTTATTACAAGCCACCGCTCTCTCAATACAATACCCAGATCCGTTTGGAGCTATGCTCAACAAACTCTACAGAATTCACAGCCGAATTCAAAACACATCTGCAATACATTTTCTTGTACAGCTATCATATGCATAAGACCATATAAATAAACAACTACTTAAGCAGTTTTACAAAACCGTGGGTATAAAAACCATGGGAAAAATCCGTCCCATAAACCTATGGGTCAAAAAACTCGCCCATATGAGAAAAGCACATTTCTCGATATTTCGGGTGCATTTTTTCAAGGCCAAAAAATGTACACCTAATTTTTTTTTTTCGGGGGCTGCACCCCCAAACCCCTGCTAGGATACATGAAAAGTGTACAGTACTCTTAGTGTATAGTCTTCAACACTTTCACACATGAAAACATGCTCCACAACCTAACACTCCACTCCCACGCTTATATAAAAAAAACCTTGAACTAAGTTTATTTAAATAGTGTTTATATTCTACAAGATATAAATGAAATGGGGTCGCCCCCTTACATGGATAATATAAATGGTTAGGGACACATGTTAGGTTTAAGTTTGAATACTTATTTTTAAAAACTATAAAATTATAGTTATTTTTTTATACAATTTTTTTTTAATTTTTTTATAAATTATAAAAGATTACTATAGTTTTAAGACTATAGTATTTACATGAATTTATTAAAGAAATAGAAATGACCCTATTCAAAGGGAGTCTGACAACTATAAATGACTCAATAATAATATGTAAAAAAAATTCAAACTAGGATATTAGAGCATTATTTTGTCCCATTCCATGGGTCTTTAACCCCCAAGCCAATAGAATTTTTTTTTAATTTCCTATTCTTGAGGAAAATTGTCTCTATTTAAGAGACCTTGTGATTTGAATTTTTACCCTGAAATTTAACCCATGCTTGCACATACATTACAAACTATACATGAATTAATAAAATATTTTAACTTTTACATATGATATTTATGCCTAGGTAAAAAACTTATTCCATATGATATACAATAACTTAGACCTTACCTATTTAATTTAAAGCATGCTCTAGTACCATGTTAGAATTTAGAGGATTCTAATTATTGCAAATTTAATCAACCAATGCATTTAAATATTAACATAAACCATAAAATTAAAAGGAACGATAACCAGATCGTGCCAAGCCAAGAACGCAAATGCTAATCAAACATCACGATCAATAAGATGAAAGCAATTCAACAGAATAACTTTAAATAAACCTTTGCAAACAAATGAGCAGCAATATCATATATTATTATGGAACTCAATGAAATACAATGAGAATGGGCCTTGCTTATAAAGGCAAGGAATAAGAATCTAAGAACTAGTCAAGGTCGTAGATCAAGCCATAAATCATGGAAAGAACTAGTCATCAAAGAACTAGTCAAGTCCATAGATTTATGAGAGAACTAGACATCAAGGATCTAGTCAATACCATAGATCTAGGAAAGAACTAGTCAATACCATAGATCAAGGAAAGAACTATACTTAACAACTAAATAATATCTCCTAATATCTAAATAAATAAAAAGAAATATCTACACACATAAGTGGGTGAGGATAAATATAATAAAGGTAAATAATGTACCTAGGTGAACATGAGATAAGGTAAATACCTACTCTAACACCCCCCCTCAAGTGAAGTTAGGGGCTAAAATAGAAGTGGCATGTCCATAGTATGAGTCCTGGTAACTAGGCCTGATGAGGTACTCATGTACAATATATCCATGAAGAAATCTCGAACCAAAAGAAGGAAAGAATCCTGCTATAAGGAAAGAGAAAGAAGAATAATGAAGATATTATCACGAACACACCCCCCAAGAACAATTTCTGAAACCCTAAGCATTCCACACAACTCAAGGTAGCGAGGTGATGCAAAAGGCTTCATAAAGATGTCTGCATCCTGCTGCTGAGTCGGAAGGTACTCCAAGTAAAGAACTCCATCCTGAATGTGCTACCGAATGAAGTGGATGTGTATCTCGATATGCTTGGTCCGCTGGTGCTCAACTGTGTTGCGAGAAATGTGAATTGCACTTTGGTTGTCACACAAAAGTACATTCGGTGAATCCTATGGGAATCTAAATTCTGTCAATAACTGGCAAAGCCAAAGAATCTGCTGACTTGCTGTAACTGCTACCCTGTACTCTACCTCTGAAGATGAAAGTGCAATAGCATGTTACTTTTTACACACCTAAGCAACTGGAGAAGAACCAAGACAGAAAATATAGCCAGAAGTAGAATGCTTATCATCAATAGAACCTACCCAATCTGAATCTGTATACCGAACCAACTGAGTAGAAGCCCTAGTGTAGTGTAGGCCAAAGTGGGAAGTGCCCTGTAAATAGCGCAAAGTCCTTTTAGTAGCCTGCCAATGACTACTATGTGGAGAATGTGCAAACCGAGATACAAGCCCTACTATAAATGAAATATTAGAGTGAGTATGGGTCAAGTACATGAGACTCCTAACCAACTGCCTATACAACGTAGGATCACAAAGTGGTGTGGTACATGTGTATGTAAGAGTAACCCCAAACTAAAAAGGAGATGGACTTTGCTTGTAATCAGCCATATCAAAGTGCCTAAGAAGATTATGGGTGTACTTTTGCTAACTCAAAATGAATCTCTGAACATGTCTGAGAAATCTACAAACCAAGGAAATAATGTAATAGCCCAAAATCTGTCATGTCAAACTGTGTAGAAAGAGTCCTCTGAATACTCTGAATGTGGGAAGAAGAGCTGTCAGTAAGTAACAAATCATCAACATACAAGAAAAGTATCACAATATCCGCACTAACATGCTGGAGATACACTGTATGATCAGAATGACAACTAACAAAACTAGTAGATAGAAGAAAAGAATCAATCTTCTCATACCAAGCCTGAGGGGCTTGTTTGAGACCATAAAGAGACCTTCAGAGTCGACAAACAAGAGAATAATCTTGAACAAATCCAGCCGACTGCTCCATATATATTTGCTCTTGTAGATCTCCATGTAAGAAGGCACTCTTCATGTCCATTTGGTATATGGGCCACCCCTGTGATGCAGTAATAGCAAGTACAAGGCGTACATAATCCATATTGGTAACGAGTACAAAATTCTCAGAGTAATCAATACCTTCAACTTGTGAAAAAATCTTGACAAAAAGACGAGCCTTATACTTGTTAATGGACCCATCAGCTGTGTTTTTGGTTCAGTATACACACTTACACCTAACCATATTTCTTCCTTTAGGAAGAGATCAATTCCCAAGTATGATTATTCATCAAAGAAGAATACTCAGCTGCTATCGCATCAAGTCACTCATGTATCCAATGAGCCTTTGAAAAAATACTAAGGATCCTCATAAACTACCCGACACAAAGTTCCAAAACCTGTAGAATGTGCATGATGATGCCTAGTGGGTGGAAGATCCTATATGAAAGGTGCTACCTCAAAAATTGTAGTACGAGCCCACTTAGGCATAAAGACAACATCAATGGGAATAGGATCCTCAATGGCATATATAACCTCCTCATTAGCCTCCTAAAAGAAAGGATCCTCAAGATGAGATGGAAGCATGGAAGAAGATGAAGAATCACGAGGAGTGAAGTGCTCATAAAACTGAACATGTGTTCGAAAAAGAACGTCGTGAGTATCAGGATCTAAAATTTGATAAGCTCTCATGTCCTCACAATGCCCCATAAAGATCAAAGGTTTTCTCTTCTTATCTAATACTTTCATTTTCTTCTTTGGCATAAAGGCCCAAGCATGGCTCCCAAAGACTCAAAAAAATGAGACATCTGGCTTAGTGTTGGACCAAGCTTCCTTTGGAGTCAAATACTCAAGTGCTCTATGTGGTGTGTGACTCTGAATGTAGTTAGCACAATTAACTGCTTCTTCTCAGTAGATAGGAGGTAAATCTCTAGAATGCATCATACAATTAGCCATTTTCTTCAAAGTTCTATTCTTCCATTCTATTAAGCCATTTGATTGTGGAGTATAAGGAATAAAATGCTGGTGACCAATGCCTTGAGTTGCCCAAAATTTAGAAAACTCATTGTTTAAGTACTCCCGACCATTATTAGTGCAAAGTTTCTTTATGCAACTAGTAGATTGTTTCTCGACCAAAGCCTTAAAGACTTTGAAGTGTAAAAAAACATCACTTTTTTACTTCATAAAATAAACCCAAGTAGGCCTCGAGAAATTATCAATAAAGGTAAGTGTATACTTATCACCATTGAAAGAGGGGGTAGGAAAAACCATCAAATCACTATGCACAAGCTTAAGTGGTGAAGAATCTCTCTTGGAAAAATTCTTAGGAAATGGATCTTGGTGTTGTTTCCCTAATGCACAGCCATGACAAAAATCCCTCAAGAAAAGAAACTCTAGGAAGACCATCAACCATACCATGAGTATTCAACTCCAAATATATGTAATTGAGATGTCCAAATCTTTCATCCCAAAGCTTACTCTCTGAATCAGCATGAGAAACCAATCATGTCCCTATAGAGGAAGTTTCGTTAAAACCCTCAAAGTGATACAATTTAGAACTATGATAAAAAATACCTTGAGCAACAAGTGAATGAGGCTCTAACAAAGTTTTTACTTTTGTTCCATGTGGTATAAAAGTCATTGTTTTTCCTTGACCAGAATGACAAATTTGATATACATAAAACAAATTTGTGGTGATGTTAGGAAACATACAATGCATCTTGGATAATGCCACCACCAAGGTGTATGTCACCTTTTCCTTTAAAATAAATAAAGAAGAATCTCCAATCTCAATTTTGGAAGTAGAACTCAAACCTAGAGAAACAAAAGACTCCTTGAAAGAATTCATGTGATGAGAAGCACCAGAATCTATAACCCAACTATCTACAAGTGGTGACTGAGATCTCCCAACAACATTAAGTGCATTTCCATACTAATTAGAAGAATGTGGAGTGGAGATATAAATTTTGTGTTTCTTGTATGCATCCTCTAAGGCTTGCATTCACTTATAACACATATGTTCTTCATGACCACTACCCTCACAAAAAGAGAATGAAAGGCTAGACTTAGTCTTGGATTTAGAAGAGTCCTTGTGTTTAGAGTTATTTTCTTTTGGTTTAGGAGCATTTTGAGATGGAGAAATGGTGGATTTGGTTTTACTTTTTTGTTTTCCCTTGCCCTTAGGATTAGATACAACTAATACCTTTTGAGAGGTGGAAGACTCGAGGTTAGACAATTTAGATTCTTTCCTAGTAAGTCTTTCACAAAATGTTTCTAAGTCAAACATTTTGAATGTGTCACCTAAGGTATCCATGCTAGAAAAAAAGGTAGAAGAAAATATTTGAAATGGTCCTCTCAACTTGGATAGAATCAAGTAAACACACTCTTCATATTTCTTATCTCTTTCACTCCCCTTCAACTATGTCAACAAATGTTGGAACTTGGTAAGATAGTCTATAATTGTTGGAAAATCTTTAGGATTAAGAGAGGTGATCTCAATTTCAAGTTGCATGGCTCTCATATGATTCACCTTACCATATAAATCCTCCAATTTCTCCCATATTTTGAAAGGAGAGTCACATTTTTCCAAATGAAAAAAAAGACCATCACTTACATAAGTTCCTATCAAACCCATACACTCATCAAACTTGCACTGGTACTAAAATTTCTCATATTCTCTAGTGAACACTGGTTGTTATGAAGAAGTTAACTCCCACAACCCTTTACGCTTAATTATTATTTCCATGTGTGGTAATTATGTGTTGTTAATGGCTCAACATGATCTAAAGCAGAAGTAGATAAAGACGCCATTCTCAAAAAATCACCAAAAGAAATGCAAGACATGTTGCACGCTAATCGAGAATACTAAAAATAGAAGAAAAAAACCCATTGTAGATCTCAAAAAACCCAGAACTTGATTTTTTGTATTTTTCTCTGATTGACACGGATTCCAAAACAAACTAGTGTACGTCTCTACGACAACAAAATAACCTGAAAATTGACTGCCTCCAGAAATGAGTCAAGTTTACAGTCGATCTTAGGGTTTTGCCACCTTCTGACTCTAATGGAAGGATCTGTTTTGCATAAAAATGCACACAACAAAAAAGTATGAAAAAATCCTGAATATATGAATATACAAAAAAAAATATTTACAAAAAGAATCTTACTGACGGATGTTAACATCAATCTCCTTCTATGATACCATAAAAGGAAAGGATAACCAGATCATACTAAGCCAAGAACTCATATGCTAATCAAACACCACGATTAATAAGATGAAAGCAATTTGCCAAAATAACTTTACATAAAACCTTTGTAAACAAATGAGCAGCAATATCATATATTATTATGGAACTCAATGAAATATAATGAGAATGAGTCTCGCTTATATAAGCAAGGAATAACAATCTAAGAACTAGTCAAGATTGTAGATCAAATCATAAATCAAGGAAATAACTAGTCAAGACCATAGATTTAGGAAATAACTAAACATCAAGGATCTAGTCAATACCATAGATCAAGGAAAGAACTATACATAACAACTAGATAATATCCCCCTAATATATAAATAAAATAAAATAAATATTCACACACATAAGTGGGTGAGGATAAATACAATAAAGGTAAATAAATTACCTAGGTGAACATGAGCTAAGGTAAATACCTACTCTAACAAATAGATTATAGGTATATTTAAAGGTTTATATTTCATTGCATCCTCTTATGATGAGTGTTTAGTAGTGTCGGCTTACCAACTAACTACAAGTCATAAATATAGAGATGACTATGAAAGGCATATCTATGGGCTAATGGAAAAATCAATAGCTCTAGTAGACCCATACCCAATAGAAATATTGGGCCTTCGTTATTGATGGGAGGTTCAGAACATCAACATCAATCAGGGAGTAGGAATGGTCTGTGGTGGGTTAGGCGCCCACCTCCGCCTCCCCTATCTATAGTTCAGGGTTAGGCCAACTAAACTATATATATGGAGCACATATCCTATCATTCTTTAGAGGGCCCTATACCTATATGATAGTGATGGCCCCCAATAATCAGCTTCGAGCAGAGGAAGGAGCTAGGAAGGCAACCCTAATTGAGATTCAGAGGATCCATATTACCTGCCTACCTCGTCGAGTCTCGAGAATGTGAGTCTCAAGAATGTGACGTCTCGAGAATGTAAGTCTTTCTTGCTAATAAGTGTAGTTCATACCACTCCGTCCCATCCATCTATCCTTTTCAGAGAGGATTCCCCTCCCCCCGGAGGGCCTACCAGTAAAGGGGAGGGCCAACCTACCTTGAGTTGAGTATATTTTTACTACTATTTACTATATTGATTACAATATTAATATTGATAATAATGTATATTGTATTTATTACCATATTAAGACCTCCTTATGGTTTGAGTTGAGTATATTTTTACTAATATTTACTATATTGATTGCCATATTAAGAGTTATTACATGGTAATAACACACCAAACTTTTTTTAAAAATTAACTAGTTTAAAGCAAGATCAACACCATAATGATCTAAAGTTAAATGCAAAGCTAAGGAATGAAACATCAATGATAAAATATTAATAGCATAACAATGGAGATTAAATGAAACTAATGCCTAACATCTAAGCATGCCTAATAGTATGTTTGATTAACTAATATAAACCTAAATAGATCTAGGAGCAATCAAATTGGGAATGATTATTACTCCAAAAATGGTGGGGAGATCTCTCTAACATAAGACTACAATGTCATGTTAGATAGCTTCCTACTAACCATAATGAAGGCATTAGGCAAAGATGAGCATGTGAATCCTTAAAGGATTTTAGGCTCTTTAACATATATCTTATATGAGGCTACTAATAAAAGGTGTACATGGTGTAAAGTATAAAGGAGCGAGGTGAGTTGTTTTTATAGTTTTCACTTTGACTAAAACTAATATTTTGGTGCATGTGGGACTAAAAGCCCTAAATTAGATTAGAATTGTTAATCATGATTATGAAAGGAACGATAAGAAGATTGTTCCAAGCCGTGATCTGCTTTGCATAAAAATGTGGTATTTTATTATCATCGGATATCATGGCTTGAAACAATATTTTTATCTTTCCTTTTATGGTATCAGAGCTATAGATGATGTAGGGATCCATTTGTAAGTTTTTTCTTTGCAAGCAAGGGTTTATTATTTTCATGTATTCATAATTTGTTAGCACTTTTCTGTAGCATGCATTTTTATGCAAAACAGAGTGCGCCATTAGATTTGGAAAAGGCCAAAACCCTAGAATCAACTATAAACTCGACCATGTTTTGAGACAGTAAAATCTAGACATTTTAAAGGATTTTTTGGCACATTTCTCAAAATTTCGTACAGTTATGTACAGATATGTTTTTTGACTCAAAAATTATATCAGCTTTCTAGGTTTTTCGGAGAAATTTTTTGGGTTTCTCTTTGTTTTTTGATATAGGTGCTAGAAAAAGAGATATTTGTAGTCAAATTTTGTATTAACAATTATACTTTTTGGTGCATTCTTTTATCCATTGGATATAAGCATGTACCTTCCAGATGCATTCTTTTACCCTCTATATATTTCAGTTTTGGATGCATTATTTTATCCACTAGATGTAGATTTGTACCCTCTGGGTGCTTTCTTTTATCCATTGGATATAAGCGTGTACCTTCCAGATGCATTCTTTTACCCTCTAGATATTTCGATTTTGGATGTAGTCTTTTATCCACTTAACGCATATCTGCACCCTTTATGTGCCTTATTTTATCCATTGGATATAAATATGTACCTTCTAGATGCATTCTTTTATCCTCTGGATATTTCTATTTTGGATATAGTCTTTTATCCACTGGACGCAGATTTGTACCCTCTAAGTGCATTCTTTTATCCTCTAGATATTTTTGTTTTGGATGTAGTCTTTTATCCATTGGATATTGACGTGTACCCTCTAGATGCAATGATTTGCCCTCTGGACATTTTAGGATTTGGGCGCAGCCATTTATCCTTTGGCCGCAATCCTGTATCGTGTGGATGCACTCTTTTACCCTTTGGACATTTGGGTGTCACGTGTACCTTTTAAAAAAAAGATCAACGTTAAAATATTATTTTAATAGCAAAACCTTGTAGAGCTCATAACTTTTGATCTATAGCTCAGATTAAGGTGATCATTTTTTTGAAATCGTGTGTTTTTTTGAGTTCTACACATTGGTGACATTTTTAAACACATATTTAAAATTTAAAAGGTATTTTTTCTCATTGTAATGTTTACACGTACTTAATTATAAAGTGTCAAATTTTGGGAGGGTGTTGTAATCACTTGTGGATGTAATTTCGATTGAGCCCGACGTCCTCAAATTTTGGGTGTTGCATTCTTGTATCTATGGGTGTATGTATTTATATCTCTCTTTTTGTTGAGATATTTTGGATCTGTATTTTTGACACTTTATTTTTTGGCATATTGACAGTCTCTCTTGTGGGGGAGCTATTCTGGTGAAACCCAGTGTTAGTTTTTCAGTGCTTAAGTAGTTGATTTTGGCAACTCATACAGATCTGTGGTGTCACTCTACCCATTCAGCAATATAGGAGGGTATGGTGTTGATATTGATTATTTGGGTTTCATTTCCTTGCCTTATTACGTGTTGATATTGTTTCTTTGGGTTTCGTGTCATTGCCTTGTTACTTTGGCTTTTCTTGGATCATGGCACTCCTATTTATTTGGATCTCATGTCCTTGCCTTGTTACCTTGGTTTTTCTTGGATCATGGCACACCTATTTGTTGTAGTTGATCAAATTATGTTTGGTGTTTTTTTTTCACTTTCGACATCACTCCATTGCCAGTCTCCTTTCATAGGGCTATTCTGGTGAAGCCCAGTGTCAGTTGTTTTTTAGTTTTATGATCGAGCATTGGATTCAAACCATGGTGCACACCAAGCTTCTTCAGCATTGTATGAGTTTTTGGAGCCAAACTTCTTAGGATATCTTGCAGTGGGATTTTGCTCTCTCTACTTTGTTATTGCTGGTTTTGGGTACCTTGTGGTGTCTAATTTTCCTAGTTATTGTACGTGGGTACCTCATCAGACCTTGTTGTCGGGACCCACCTTCTTTTCCACCCACCTAAGCTATGCTTACGAGAGGGTGTTACTGTGGGTTATTATTTATCCTTTTATTTGTTTATTAGGATAATTTTTACACTTGTGTTAGCCCTACACTTGTTGGGTTAGCTTGCTTAGGTGTACTAGTTGTGTGGAGTTAGCTTACTTGTTATTCTGAGTTATCTTCTCAGTTATGTGGATTTAGCTTACTAGTCTTCCGGAGTTAACTTAACTACCAGTATTAGTTAGTGGGATTTCTTCACCACTGATTTAGGTAGTAGTTGCACTTCCCTCCTCCTATATGTACATCTTTCTTATTGAGTAATTCAAGTAATTTTATTAGAATGTATTGAGCATTATGGATTGTGATGGATTTCCATATATGGTGTTTGAGCTCTTTTGTTTTGCAAATCTAATGTGGTGTGTTATTATCATTTGAGATCACGACTTGGAACAATATTCTTATCGTTCCTTTCAAATTCATCCAGAAATTACTAAATTTTGCAACAGGGTAGGATGATTAATCAGGGAATTTTACATTCATAAGAATTAATAAGACATACACAAGATTGTAAATAATTAGAAATGCAAAATATACTTCTCATTCAATGGGAAAAAACTAGCGAAACTAGTATACAGACCTAAAAATATGCAAAGGCATGCGATTCTATTTACAGTTCTTGAGATGTGTTTTCTTTCCATGTTCGCACTAAGGGGGGAATGTTAGGAAAATAATAATAGTGCTCACATTAATTAGTGAGAAAATGTATTAAGTTAATATCGTAAGTTGTTAATACAACTTACGTAGGATGGTTGGAGAGATAATAGGGGATTTGTTTGGGGTTGAGTCGGTTGAACAACTCGTATAAGAATAGGTGTGAGTGGTTTTGGGAGATTGATAAGGAATCCTTAACGATAGGATATCATATCCCTACAAATATGTATTTTTCGGATGTATGATTATGAGAGAGTTGTAGATTATCAATTCCAATAATATTATATGTTTAAAATTATTGTCACTCTATCAAATATTTCCATTATTACTATTTTCTTAAACCTTAGGTTGAGAACGGATAATTTTTATGATATTTAGAAGTGAAATTTTTATTTTAACTTGGATCCTACATGGAAATAGCACTTTAATATTGCCCCTTGGATGTAAAAATAAATCTTTGTGAAAGCAAAAATAAATATTTTATTTTGCAATACCTGGTAAGGTATTCACCCATGAATCCATCTTGATGGGGATCACCTCTATTTGTAATGCTAACATTCCATTTTTCTTCTTGTGGTCACATGAAAAGAGCTAAACTCCTTAGTCTGAATAAACTGGCCTTGCCAAGGTTTAACTAAATAATAATATTAAATCCCACTATGGGGACTACACGTCTGTGATTGTGAGTTACTTTTTTTAATTTGGATTAATCCACCATTAATTTACTACATAGGTAGATCCTAAGGTCATGCAAAAATTTTAATGATAACATAAGGGCAATTCAAAAATAGTTCTTTCATTTAAATTCCTAAGCAAATAAATTAATTCTCTATTATCAAAGAAAAGTAAACTAGTAAGGGCTACTGTAACTAACAAGGACAAAGCATTGTTAATATAACTTATAAACCTTTTACAACATACCATTGCAGCTTAATTACTATTCAAAACTCACCTCAAGTGAGCATCATTTCATTTTGATTGGGACCGATGTGATTGAATGATCCCCTCAGCTACCCCTCTACCTAACGTTTGTAGGAGGTAATCTTGGCCCTTGGATGAAAAAAATATGGACCATTGGATGGGGAGGTTCAAACTGAAACCTGAAAATCCTTCAATGGAGTCTTGGTCCCCTTCACTCATTTGACGACTTCACCCCTTACCATGTTTTTTATTTGTAGGTTAATCGATGGATGTGTCGAGTTGGAAGCCATGGATGCAAGGATGTTGCAAGCATGGCCATGGACATACACATCCCCAAACCCATATTATGAGCTTGGGTTAGACTATGGTATGAATAATGTGACCCTAGTCAAGGGATTTGTGAACAATAGATATTTTTCACGAAAAAAATCTATGAATCGTTTGTGCAACAATAAAATGCCCATCTGGGAATTCCACAATCATTCCAATTGAGATCCAATGTTTGCTGGCATCCTCAGCCATTTATCGGTCTACTGTGAATGCATATACACAAATAATTGCCTTTCGTGTATGATAAAAACAGATCTATACATATATATTTATTATTGCCAATTTTCTTATAAAAATGGCATAACCATTGAAATCTCGGTAAATAACTAGTTATTGTGTGTGTGTGTATACACACACACACACATTCTCCTCAGTGTGTGATGTGTCACTACACCCTGTGTGTCTATAGGGTATATATATATATACCTATATATATTATATATATATATATGATATGGATACCATGGTTAGCGAGGTCTACAATTGGTACATGGTTAAGATTTTCGATAGTTGATAGTGACTGTATGGATTGAGTAATCGGCAACTTCGATCCTTCGACTTGCACATTAAACAAATGGAATTTAGGTTTTTGCAAAGCTTATCAGCCCCCATCATAATTTATTATTATTTTTTTGAGTTTGGGGGTTGAGGGAGGGGGCACTCCCCCCACCCCCAGGCCACTACCTCAAAATAATAATAATAAATTATGGTAGACCGCCGGTTGGGGGAGGGGCCACTCCCCCCACCCCTAACCCACTACCCAGGTTGCTGTATCCATTTGAGCTTTCTACCTTCAACATAGTTTTTGCTAACACCATTTCAATTGGATTTACCTGTGTTATTGGTTATCTGTTTTGCCGCATTTTTGCGTGGTAATAATAAGATTACCCCCCATTATCAGTAACCCCTGGTTTCTTTAATTATATTAATAATATCAAGATAACCCAACTGTATTTATTTATTTGTTATTTTTTGTTAAAAGAAATCAATATTAATCTTATAAATATAGTGAAGATTGCAAGATAATTTTATGAAACTAACTTAATTAAAATTTCATTTAAGTGCAAGTGTATAGTTTAACATTTAAGTTTCCCTTTGGTTCAATCCATCTAATGTTAAATTAAGATGTTTAGAATTTTAAGCTTCTTACACTAACTCATGATTCGAAGTGATAACAAAGGAAAGGGCTTTCTATCCGATGTCATTGTCTTTATAACATTTCCTTCACTAGTTAAGAAATTACATTTATCATTAAAAACTGCTTCAAATTACATTATTTTAAAGAACAATCTTATGAAACAACTATTGTCTCTTCACAAGCAAGTACAACTAAAAGAGGATACTTATTCTTTCAAAATATAGTCTAACACATTACAATATTTTTGAAACCAAAGTATTTTGGAAGCATATCACACTATTAAGATTCTTAGGGTATATTCATTCCATTTAAATCTTCATTCAAATTTCCCTTTTTCTTACAAGAATAATACAACTTGATAATTTTCTTCCACAACACTAATCACATTTGAGATTTTAATTTTCTCAATCCACACTCTTAAAAGAGTTTACAAGATAAAATGATTTTCCAAAGAATATCAATAACTTTCTCACAAAAAATTACAATTTTACAAGGCATCCACTCAAAGTGGGAAGTATGAATTTTAAAATAGATCACAACAAGGCTATCCACAACCAACTTTCAAGTCTTCAAAAATATATGTCCTCTCCACAAAGGTAGTTCTCAACTTTGGAATTCTTCAACTTCACAATGGGATCACAAAACAAGGAAGGGGGAGTAGGAAATGCTCTCCTGCCAACCTTAAATCCATTAAGGGAAGAATCCATTCCCTTAATGGCCCCCGAGCCCCAACCAAGGAACCATGAAGGACATTGAGGAACATTGACAACTATCACAAAGTGGCTTCTCAACAAAATACACATACAAGACAAGAAACTCCATCAAGATCGTATAACCAAAACAAGTTTACACATACACATCAAAACTAAGGTTTGAGGATCAAACCAAGTAGAGCAAGGGATATGGGAGACCACCTCCTTATGCCTCCCAAGTGAAGTGGGAGTCTTACCCTAAGCCTCCAAGTGCACAAAATAATCACACAAAATCCTTATCTCTCCCTTGCAAGCATAGCAACAAATCCATGAATCCCTTTTCTCTCCCCATAGGAAAGATTCCCATTCACACTCCCACCAAGTTGCATGCCTCACATAAACTCCCTTTTCCCTCCCCAATGGTCCCATAAACCTTCTCACACACCCAACCAAGGCCAACTACCCAACCAACCCACACAAACACCATCACAAGAGACAAAAATACTTTTAACAAGCACAACATTTCTTACAACAAACAAAATAACATAATAATAAAAGTGTGGAGAAGCCTACCTCTCCATCAAGATCCAAGAAAACCTTCACAAGCCTGTTCAAATCCAAGCCAAGAAATTTCCAAGCACTCTAAAAGCTTCCAAAAGTGCGAAGAAGAAAAATGAGAAAGTAACCCCCATTCCAACCAAAAATTCACAAATAAATAGAATTGAGAAGTGAGGATGATGAGGTGGCTCCATGTAGGATGCCATTTCATCATCCCCCATCCTCACACTCAAGTCAAATACATCGAGACCAAGAAACATCAATGCATAAGCAAGGACTATGACAACCCACATGGCTCAAAACTTGCACACCATGCTTTCAAGGGACAAAATAAATTGGGGTAAAAAGAAAGTGCAATGATTTTCCTTCTCCTACACTCAAAAATGGACAAAGAAGTCAAAATTAAGCTTCCCAACCCATAGGTAAGGTTGTTCGGTCAAATTAAGAGGCATGGGACAAGTCTTGCTTGTCCCACAAGTCTCCAAAAGTGCCCCCAAGTCAAAATCCGAATTTTGAACTTGGGGTGGAGTAAAACACTCCCAAATCAACATAAATTCTACTTACACAAGGACTACAAGATCACATCATAACTATTAGTCACATCTCTAATTTGGTTAAACTAAACAAGAAGGATTAAGTCTAATAAACACACAATTACACATGCTAATAAAGTGACAAATTTTCCAAATTTAAATACATAAAACATAAATAAAGACACATACAAAAATTAAAGAAAAGGGACACAATTCACCCCATGGCCATATATGTGAAATCACCCCCCATGGGAGACTTCCAAACAAGACATGCAAAACACACACAAAACAACATTACACAAGTTGTCAATTTTGGCCTCGTTGCTCAATGCTCGACATCCTTCCGTGGTTGGTCCCCTATCCCCTTCGATGTTTGTGATAAAATTCTTGCACACAAAAAATACCTCTATGGCCTTTCATCCGTATTAACAACATCGAGAAATCATATATATATATAAACTCAATAATTCATCATTCAACATTTAACAATTCTATTATCCATCAATATGTCAAAATCTAACCCTAACATCCATGAGATTACAATTATATTCCAACATCTCAAAAACATAACATGTTAGTGTAAAATCCACATCATGAAAATCAACATGCATCTAACTGTCTAACATCACTATCTAGTGCATCATAATAAAACATAAACATCATAGTGTCAATAATCCACATATCAGTATAATCTATCATCTAATGATCAATGTATCATAATAAATGTCTGAACATCAGTCCAATAGTATAAATATCAAGATAGAAATAGTGTCAAAGAGGAGTGGGCACTACATCCCCCTCCCCTTAGACTCAACTTCCTCCTTGAAGTCACTGGAATAGATGAGGAAACTTAGCTTGCAAAATAGTAGCATCCTCCTAAGTGGCTGCAGTCTCATCGTACCTATCCCACTGGACCCACACCTAGTCAATCTCATGGCCTCAAAGGCCAGGGTCCTATGTCTCTATGATGCACATGGGCTCCACTGACACCTGCCCCTGCTCCTGCACCTGTAATGTGGTCCAATCCAAAACATGAGAGGGATCTAGAATATATCTCCTAAGTACAGATACATGAAAAACATTGTGCACGTGAGACAAGCTAGGTGGAAATGCTAGATGGTAGGCCAAGGGACTGATACACTCCAAGATCTCGAAGGGACCCAAAAATATCTAGGAGCTAACTTAGAGCCTTTTCCATAATGGATCAGGACTCTTATGAGGCCTGACATGAAGAAAACACCTTCGTGCCCACCTCAAAACTATGATCTATCCTCCTCAGATCTTCATACTTCTTCTGCCTATCCTGAGCCTCCTGAAGCCTCTGACAAATCAAGACAACCTACTACTCCATATCTTGTACCAAATCTGGCCCAAGAGAAACCTGTCCTCCAACCTATCCCAACTCAAGGGTGTCCTACACTCTTTGCCATACAACTCCTGAAAAGGAGCCATGCCAATCAAACTCTGAAAACTATTGTTGTAGGAAAACTCCACCAAATATAGGTACTCCTCCCACCTAGACTGTTGGTCCATGACATACATCCACAACATATCCTCCAAAATCTGATTCACTCACTCTATCTGTCCATTTTTCTCTGGATGATAAGTTGTGCTGAAGTTGATACTAGTACCAAGAACCCACTGCATGGTAGTCCAGAAGTGAGAAGTGTACAAGGGATCACAGTCACAAATGATCTTCCGCAGAATCCCATGCAATCTGACAATATCATCAAGTTATACTCACGCTACTACACTAGCTGTATAGGTGGTCTTCACTAGAGAAAAATGAGCCACTTTCATCAATTTATCCACTGTGACCATGATGGCATCATGGTGGTATCTCGACGTCGGTAGCCCTACAATGAAATCCATGGAAATGGTGTCCCATTTCCACTCCGGTATGGCATGTGGGTAAAGAAGGCCAGTATGGATGTTGATGCTTGGCCTTCACCCTTTGACACTCTAAACAACATGACATAAACTGAGCTACATCTCTATTGAAGACCTCTCCAATGATAAAGTTGTCTCAAGGTGGCATGCATCTTCTTCACCCCTTGGATGGGCTGAATAAGGTGCATGATGAGCCTCTGACAAGATATCTTGTCTCAAGCCTCCATCTCTAGGAACATATATCCAACCTTTATGTCTAAGAAGACCATCTACCTCTAATGAGAATCCATCAAAATTACCCCTCAAGGGGTCTCTGAGACTCAATCTCTGATCTGGCTGCAAGGTAGAAGCTATCATGAGGAAGCTGCATTGTAAGATCCTACTCCATAAATCTGTACTCACTGAGGTAGCCATAGTCACATGTCTCCATCTACTCAGGGCATCTACAACCACATTATCCTTCCCCTTCACATGCTCTATCTCCATGTCATACTCATAAAGCAACTCCATCCAATGCTGTTGATGAGAATTGAGATTGGGCTACGTGAAGAGGTGGCAAAGACTCAAGTGATCAGTCCTGAGTATAAATATCTGGCCAAGAAGGAAGTGTCTCCATCGAACCAAGGCATGAACAACTAGTTGCAAGCTCAAGGTCATGAGTTAGATAATTGAGCTCATAATCCTTGAGTTTTTGAGACTCAAAAGCTATAACACGTCCCTCCTACATCAACACACCTCCTAAGCCTGCCAAAGAAGCATCTATACAAATGAAGAACTCACCCTGAGGGTCTAACACTACAAGAATAGGTGTTTTCGTAAGGAATTCCTTTAGTGTCCTGAAGGCATACTCACATCTATATCAGACCAAATGAACTTATTCCCTTTCCATTGAAGGGAAGTGATGGGGTGCAAACTTGAGAGAAATCCTGAACAAATCTCCTGTAGTATCCTTCCAACCCCATGAATCTACACACCTCAGTCACACTAGTGGATGTTGGCCAATCCATAATGGCTCTAATCTTGGAAGGATTGACTATGATACCTTCCCCAGAAATGATGTGACCCAAATATTACACCTCTAACTGAAAGAACACACACTTCTCCAAGTTCCCATAAATTTGTTGCTCACAAAGACACTATAGAACCTGAATGAAGGTGCTCCTCATGCTCCTCATGCGTGTGAGAAAAGATCAAGATGTCATCAAGGAACATGAGTACAAAAATGATCTAAAAAGGTCCTATAACACCCCATTCATCAAACTCATGAACACTTCAAGGGGCATTTGTAAGACCGAATGACACAACTTGTGAACTCATAGTGGCCATACCTCATGTGGAAAGCTGACTTGTGGATATCTGCCTCTGTGATCCTCAGCTGATGGTATCCTGACTTAAGATCTATCTTAGAAAATATAGTGGCCCCCTTCATCTGATCAAACAAATCATCGATGCAAGGAAGGGGGTAACGATTCTTGATCGTTACTTTGTTCAGCTAATGATAGTCCACACAAAAACGTAAGGATCCATCCTTCTTCTTCACAAAAATCACTGGTGCACCCCAAGGGGATACACTAGGATGGATTAGGCCTTTCTCAAGAAGGCCCTCAAGCTACAACTTGAGCTCACATAGCTCAACTGTGGTCATCCTGTAAGGAGCACATGAGATAGGTTCCACTCCTGGAACCAAGTCAATGTGAAAATCTATCTCACATGGGGGAGGCATCCCTGACAGCTCACTAGGAAACACATCTAAGAACTCCTGCAATATGGGGTGATCATCAAGTGAAGGTCCACTAGCCTCATCCTCTGACCTATCACTGACTATAATAGCATATAACTGACAACCCCATCACACACACCACTTCAGCTACATAGCAAGAAATAGTGTGGATAGAGATGGGTCTCCTGACTCCAACAATCACTGAACTCCACACCCAAATCATCTTCACAAGATATAATCTTACTATAGCAATCAACTCTGGCTCTGTGTGTAGACAACCAATCCATGCCCAAGATAACACCATAAGAACCCAAAGGAAGGATACAAAGATCCAGAGTAGTGGTAAAGGGTCCTAGGTCCACTATGCACTCCTTGACTAAGGAGTCAATTGAGATCTTGGCTCCAGAAGCCATCTCAACGTCCCAACTAAGGCCCTACCTAACTGCCACCAGCCTGCAATGCTCTACTAAAGATGGTGAAATGAAAGAATTTGATGAGCCTGAGTCAAATAAAATAGGGATAGAAATACCACCAATGCTACATGTGGTCTCTATCACTGTGCCCTGGTGCTCTGCCTAGTGGTTCTCAACCACTACATATATCTTGTGGCTCCTAGCCATGTCACCAACAGTAGGCTTAGAAATAGGTGCCTTACCATGATTAGTAGGGTTCTGAGGGCACTCTCTCCAATGATGTCTATGTATGCCACATCCATAACAAGTGCCTGGTCCTCTCCACTGTGCAGATAGTCCTCCAGGTGGCCCAGTAGTATGTGCTGAAGGACTTGATGATTTCATGGCCATAAATCTCTATGGGTGTTTGTGGTGGACGTAGTCCTGCCAACTGTGCTTGAGGTGGAGCCTATGTCCTGTTAGGAACCCCTAGCTAGAGGTCCCATACTACGCCCTCTCTGAGCATCATGATGTTGTGGAGGTCAAAAGGGTGGTCGAGTCTACTGCTTACTACTGTTGAGGAGGTGGAGGAGGCCGGAAGGAAGACTTGTGTTGATATGTGTCCACCACAAGAGGAGGAGTTGATCCCCTCGAATCTACCATCCTGCAGTCTGTTGTATGCGAACTCCTCACTCTATCACATGCCTACTGCAAGTCTTCCCCTAGTTTCCTCTGCAATATAGGCCTTCTCCATGGCCTCTGATAATGTCTTTGGGAAATGAATGCATACTTCCCCTCCCAATTCAAAGTTCAGGCCCCTAATGAACCTATGAACTCAAACTTGCTCATTGTGCATATAGTCTACATACTAAAGTAGATCCAAGAATCATCCCTCATACTCTACTACCATCAAGGAGGCCTATTGTAGATCATGGAACTCATCAATCCATTGCTGAATGAACCTCCTAGAAATATACCTACTCCTGAAACTGCTCCTTCAAAGAGCTCCCAAGTGACAGTCTCAGAATCTACATGGAGCTTTTGCTCCTCATTCCTCCACCATACTCTGGCTCCATCTCTTTAGAAGGTGGATGAAAACATGAGATTTCATGTTGCTAGAATAAGGGCATAGCTTGAAGCATCCACTCAAGCTAACCAACCATGCCTCTGACCTAAAATCCTCCTATGTCCAAGCAAAATGAGGCAGCATGTAACTTGAGTATCTCTCTAATGTGCTCCGATCTAGATGACTGTCACCCTTAGGCCTCTCTACATGATCATCTCTAGGCCTAGGGCTCCTAGACCTATCTCTATGTGCATCACATCTCAATCTCTAAGCTCTCTAGGAGGTGACTTATGTCTAACTAAACTCCATGTGGGAGTTCTCTTCCCTCCTAATTTGCACTGTGATGTGAAGGTGCACATCAGCCTCCACTGATGGCTCCTATCCTTTATGCTAGGTCATCCCTCCTATCAATCCTCCGTGTATAGTGGCATTAACCTCCTGTAATCGTTGCAATATCTAATGCACAATATAACTACTGCTGTGATCTTGGGGTGGTAGATTTAGGTCCACATGTAGGAACCCCTTGTTTGGTATGCACCTCCTACACAGACCAAGGTGAGAGTTAGTTTATAATCATCTAAGATTTTTTTTTAAATTTTCTAAAGCTTGTTTCAAAACATCATGCATAGTTGTGTGTAACTAGGTAAATAAATAAATTGCGCTAATAAATTTATTTATTTTTGTTTCATGTTTTCTAGGTGTGCCATATAAGGTCCAAGCATTGAAATTTATGACTCTGATACCAAATGTAAAGCCCACAAAATTTATACACGAAACCCAAAACCAAACATAGATTATATCAGTTTAGACTGAATTATTGGAATTTGTTTTATTGTTAAATAGGAGTTTAATACAACGCTTAACTAATAACCCTTAGGTTTAATTACCGATCATCACAACGGTTAAACAAATAATAATGTTAATTATAGAAGGGATTTGATTACAGTCCCCTTTCAAACAATGGTTGGGTTGGGGTTAAATGTTTCACCCCACCTTCCCATTAATCCTAAATAAATTTAATACCTAGGTGCCTAAGATCAATACAAAACTTAAATAATTAAAGTTCAAGTCTAAACAACCCTAGCTTCATTAAGATTTTGCATGACCTTATTAGTTTACTAATTAAGGGAGGATTTCTATTCTTCTCATGCATTTATGTTCATTTATTTCATTCTTTGTTTTCATGTTAAAATTTTCTAGGTGTAATAAGGGTCTAAGCGGTAGAACCCAAAACTCTGATATTAGGTAATGCCCACAAAACTTCAACACGATACCCAAAGACAATAACTAATTATTTACTTTTAAGACTATTATTTTTAGGGTCTCCCTTTCACAAGAAGGAGAAGGTTTTCAATTTGTTAGATTCAATGATCACTCCGAAAATACCCTTTGGCGTATTCTATTATTTAAATAGAACAATTTTCTATCTAAGGTTAAGTTTACTTTATTTCTTTTTTACTTATTCGTAAGAAATATAATTTAATACCTGATTTCCTATAGGTCATGGGGAATATTTAAATTAAACGTCCGATAGATATTTGCTGACACACACAACTAAGGTGGTTGACGCACATATGCTAATATATTTTAAATTCATTAATATCAAAAGTCCATATTGTTTAATAAGGAAAGGGGTTTATTACGCCAATTAAATAAAAAAGTAATAATTTAATTAACATTCAAACCATAAGGGTTTGGGCGCAAAAACAAAACAAACCCCATGAAGACGAAGATGGACGTCAAAAAGGCCTGTTTAACGATGGGTCAATGGAGATTGTGGGCCATTGGGGGATGGATAATTACAATCCACCAAAATCTTAACTTCAAAAAATCTCTATTGGCTTTCTCATCCCTCACCATTTCTGGTTGCACAGGTACAAAAAATGAAAGGGTTTTGTTCCTCACTGACGAATTGTGTAATAAGTTTCGGTTGATGCGTCAACAACCTTGTACTTGAATTTGTTTCATTTCTAAAACCCATTACGCGTGTCAATGGTTGTTGACGTAATGATCAATTCCTTTTTATATAGATCTCATTTACTGTATTAAATATATATACACACCATTATATTACATGTTAATTTATAGTAACCATATTGCCCATTAGTAATCTCATTTTTAATACATATCAATTTAGCTTCCACTTATCATCTGAAATTGCGCAAAAATGTGTAAAAGGTTATGTGTGTCTATGTATATATAAAAAACTATGTCACGCAGTCTACTTCCTCAAAACATGGAGGTATCGTGCGTCAAAAATAATCATGGTCCCTGCGTCAAAGTAAAGCACGTACCCAATCTCAGTTAACTCTCCTATGGTCACGTGTCAACAAGAAGTCTTTGTGGGCATCTACGCCTCCGCATACCTGTCGTGTACCCATTTAATATATAGGTGATGGTTGGGGCATGTGCCCCCAGGTCACCCCAACACAGCTAATAGTGTTCTACCCGAATAATATAGGCCCAAGTGGCTATAGGGGATGAGTTTCAAGCCAATAGTGCGACTAGACCGATGCGCCAACATGGGCTGAACATTAAACTTATTTTTTAGGCGATTGTTAATAATATCCTATTACTAGACAATATTTACCTTATTATTATTATTATTATTATTATTTAATAATAATTCATAATATAGTAAATATATAGTAGCATATTTATTTATTATTAATAGTCATATTATTAAAGAGCATCATTAATTAATATGTACTTAGTAATATAGTATATTAAGCATATCAAGGTAACCAAACTTATTTAATCTTTATTTTTTTTTTGGTGAAAAAGAAATCAATATTTTAACTCATTATAAGTATAAGGGAAGATTCGAAAGATATGCCTATAAATACTAGTTACTTAACATTAAAGAGGAAAGTTTTATTTAATTTAATAAATGTAAGATATATGTATCATTTTCTTTTGTGTCTTGTTTCACCCAATGTAAGGTTAGGCTTCGGAGGATGTTTACAAGTTTTTTAATTATACAACTCATGATACAAAGTGATACCAAAGGAATGACTTTCATCCAATCTAACAGATTTTAACTAACTATTTCCTTCAACTAGTTTAGTAAATACATCTATAGTTAAAAGGTTCTTCAATTTACTTGCTTTAAAGGAAAACAAAAGTAACCATTCCATTTCTAAAAGCAAGTGCAACTAAACAAGATACTTATTTCTTTCAAAATGAGTCTAACACAGTTTACAATATTTTGGAAATGAAAGTATGTCAACTACTTTGGAAATGAAAGTGAATCAACCTACGACAGTACAATATTTTGGAAATGAAAGTATTTTGAAATTAATAAAGGAATATCCATTCCATACTCATTAACCAAATATCCCTTTTTCTTCAAAACAATACAATCTTGATAATTTATCTTCCACAACACTACACATATGAGATTTTAATTTTTCTAAATCCACACACTCTTAAAGGGAGTTTACAAGATCAGAATTTATTTCCAAAGTATAGCATAACAACTTTCTCACAAATTTAGAATTTTAAAATGCATCCACTCAAAGTGGGAAGCATGAACATTTAAAATAAATTACAACAAGGCTATCCACAAGCCAACTTTCAAGTCTTCAAAATATATGTCTTCTCCACAAAGGTAGCTCCAACTTTGGCCTTCTTCAACTTCACATTGAGATCATAAAACAAGGAAAGGGGAGTAAGCAACACTCTCTGCCCAACCTTAAGTCCATTAATAGGAAGAATCCATTCCCTTAATGGCCCCAGAGCCCCAACCAAGGAACCATGAGGAGCATTGAGCAACAATGAAAACTATCACAAAAGGTGGCTTCACAACAAAACACACATACAAGACAAGCAACTCCACCAAGATAACATAACCAATAAGTTTACACATACACATCAAAACAAAGGTTTGAGGATCAAACCAAGTAGAGCAAGGGATATGGGAGACCACCTCCTTATGCCTCCCAAGTGAAGTGGGAGTCTTACCCTAAGCCTCCAAGTGCACAAAATAATCACACAAATCCTTATCTCTCCCTTGCAACAAGCAACAAATCCATGAATCCCTTTTCTCTCCCCATAGGAAAGACTCCCATTCACACTCCCACCAATTTTCATGCCTCACATAAACTCCCTTTTCCCTCCCCAATGGTCCCATAAGCCCTTCTCACACACCCAACTAAGGCCAACTACTCAACCAACCCACAAAACACCATCACAAGACAAAACAAACTTTTAACAAGCACAACATTGCTTACAAAAAACAAAATAACATAATAAGAAAAGGGTGGAGAGCCTACCTCTCCATCAAGATCCAATAAAACCTTCACAAGCCTCTTCAAATTCAAGCCAAGCAATTTCCAAGCACTCCCAAAAGCTCCAAAATCTAAAAGTGCACAAGAAGAAAAATGAGCTAAGTAACCCCCATTCCAACCAAAAATCACCAATAAATAGAATTGGAAGTGAGGATGATGAGGTGGCTCCATGTAGGATGCCACTTCATCATTCCCCATCCTCACACTCAAGTCAAATACACCAAGACCAAGAAACATCAATGCACAAGAAAGGACTATGACAACCCACATGGCTCAAAACTTGCACACCATGCTTTCAAGGGACAAAAATAAATTGGATTAAGAAATAAAGTGCAATGATTTTCCTTCTCCTACACTCAAAAATGGAAAAAGAAGTCAAAATTAATCTTCCCAACCCATAGGTAAGGTTGTTGGGCCAAATTAAGAGGCATAGGACAAGTCTTGCTTGTCCCACAAGTCTCCAAAAGTGCCCCCCAAGTCAAAATCCGAATTTTGAACTTGGGGTGGAGTAAAAAACTCCCAAATCAACATAAATTCATACTTACACAAGGACTACAAAGATCACATCATCACTATTAGTCACATCTCTACTTTGGTTAAACTAAACAAGAAGGATTAAGTCTAATAAACACACATTTACACATGCTAATAAAGTGACAAATTTTCCAAATTTAAATACACAAAACATAAATAAACACAAACAAAAATTAAAGAAAGGGACACAATTCACCCCATGGCCACATATGTGAAATCACCCCCCATGGGAGACCTCCAAACAAGACATGCAAAACACACACTAAACAACATTACATAAGTTGTCAATTTTGGCCTTGTTGCTCAATGCTCGACATCCTTCCGTGGTTGGTCCCCTATCCCCTTCGATGTTTGTGATAAAATTCCTACACACAACAAATACCTCTCTGGCCTTTCAGCTATATTAACAACATCGAGAAATCATATATATATATATATATATATATAAACTCCATATTCATCATTCAACATTTAACAATTCTATTATCCATCACTATATGTCCAAAATCTAACCCTAACATCCATGAGATTACAATTATATTCCAACATCTCAAAAAACATAACATGTCAGTGTAAAATCCACATCCTGAAAATCAACATGCATCTAACTATCTAACATCACTATCTAGTGCATCATAATAAAACATAAACATCATAGTGTCAATAATCCACATATCAGTGATAATCTATCATCTACTGATCAATGTATCATAATAAAATGTCTGAACATCAGTCCAATAGTATCAATATCAAGATTGAACATAGTGTCGAAGAGGAGTGGACACTACATAAGTTGTGCTAGTAAGAAGGGAGACTAATTTAAGTTATCCTTGAAAAGTTTATTGGGATAAATTACAGATCTTGTATGTATTCCTTGGAGATCATTAAATAATATATATTTTGTAAAGGATATATGAAAAATGGATAAATAGGTGTACAACATTTTAATGGACTAAGTGAGGTTGAGTTTATTGTCCTCACCTTACCAAACAATTTAATAACTTACTAACTTATTATTTCAGTTCAAATTCAATTCCCTTGTTTTTTTGCTACAGAACCATTTATTGGTAAAGAGTTAAGAGCTCTCCCATAAGAGCTCTCCCATTTCCAAACATGAATTCGTAAATTTTATTTGTTGGTGTTTCTTTAGCTTAGCCCACATGAATTTACATAAAATAATAAATATTGATTTGGTTTATACAACAATTTAGGATTTGAAACATCCCTGCACATGAGTGTATATAAATATATATGATATAAAAATTTACAATTTTCTTTCCCAAAGCTCTCTTTATATATATCTTACTATTTGTTTACATCACATCAAAAATATTATACCATCGCCGCTTGGCCCTCACCTTTCCCATAGCCACCATGGCTGCACTTCTCTCTGCCCTATTCCACCAACTACAATAGCCACAATGGTTATAAAGGCTACATAAATAAAGAAAGAAAATAAATAAATATCAAATAATCTATTAACCTTTTGCCTCAATGAAAAGATCAGTTCCACTTGCAAATAAGTGGATAGACGAAACACGTGCTGAAATAAAAATAATAAAATAATATGGGTTTGAATAAATGCACCATCCGCGGGTAAAATAATAATAGGGATAAATAAAAAAAACATAAATGGATGGGTAACCATCTAAAACCCCCACATTATTCTCTCTTTATCCTATGGATTTGGCTGCCCCCAAGAAATAATGTGTTAAATGAGGAGGAGATGGGGCTAATAAAGAAAGTAAAAGAAATGAAGTGTGTTAAATGAGGAGGAGATGAGGCTAATAAACAAGGTCATGATATGACAAATACTGCCAAAGGTGTTGTTTTGTGGCATGGTGGGAAGAAGAAATAGTGAAATGTAGAAGGAAGGGGATATTTATTGATTTTAGGACTCCATAATGTTATGTAAACAGAGGTTTGATTGGGAACACAAAATTCATATGGTTTTGAAGATGTGAGCACCCCATATGCTTTATGGTACCGTCACTTTACTCTAAGTTTTCTTGCTTTACTTTTACATAGAGAGAAGACAATTATATAGTTATTCCATGTGTATGGTCATTTCAAATCCCTCCTCAGATGCTCCTTCAAGCTTCCTATAACTTATAAGCATTATAGTAACATAATTCACATGTAGAAAATTCTAGTCATATAATTATAAGATGCAAGTAAAGTTACATTTCATATGCACATGCAAGGATATGTTGGTGTATATATATAGTTTTTTCGTGAGAAGAAAGGAGGCTTAAATATCTATGTATGTTTAATCTCTTTGAGTATCAGATGATGGTCATGTTATTTTAAATAATTTTATTATTTTCAATCTATCAGGGGATTCGTTGGCCAACAAATTCGAGCATATCTGAGTTTTCTAGGAGAGTCCGCGGCATATCCATGTTGAAAATAACAGTTTTCAATTTATTTATTTTTTCAGGATTGAGACATAAAATGACCCAAAATTAATAATTAAAAACACAATGTAAATGAATAAAATTTAGAAACATAGCATAAAACAACAAAAAATGTTGATTTGGATGCTTCCATTTACCATGTGTCATTACTTGACATGGAGACTTCTTTGGTGTAGTAGGAACCACATTGGAGTGTTAGTGCCAATGGTAGTGGAAGTGCTACTCCATGTGGTTCTAATGAACCACATCATGATGTTGATGTTGATGCTCTTGATGAAGAGCAATATGGCACGATGAATACTAATTTTGATGTAATAATTAATATTTATCATGCATTTGGCATTTGTTTGGCATTATAGAAATTAACAGTATTAATCTGAATCTATATCCAACAAAAAATGGTGACTTACCAATTATTTCCTCAAATAAAATGGTAATAAAAACCATTGCATCCAAGAGAACTATTGAGATTAAGACACTTATCTTTAAGTAAAAACCATTTGAGTCTTCAATGTAAATAGTTCTCTTTATAGTGCTATGATTGGTGGGTTAAAGGTTCAATTTTGACACCCCAAAATAAATAAATAAAGAGCATTATGACAGGAAGCAGGCAGGAATATTTAAAGAATTCTACATGGAAATTTCTTGAGTAACAATTTAGAAGACGTAGATATCTATGTAATTTCTACTGAGCTATCTTTTGAGACTTTATAATTGGGTCTGGATGCATAAATGTGTACGGACCTAATATTGCAAAATGACATACTTATTGTGGTGTTATTATGATTTACATAGAATTATACTTAAAATTAATTACTAACACATTAGAATATACAAATTGGTCAGAATATTAGACGCAAAAATTTGGTTTCATGAAAACGTTATATCTCTCGTTGTTTACTCGAATGATGATACTAGCCACCCATCTGTAAACTGGGATGAAATTAATTAGTGAGACTGATCTTTGCCTTTTGTGGTCTAATCTACCACTTTATCCTCCCATACTAATGTGTTAAAGAGGGATTTTATTTTTCATAGGAATGGATGAGATTTATAGGTCTATTGATCAATGGGTCACTCTGGTTAGAGATCTTCCTCATTCACAGTTCAACCCAAAAAAATTATAGAAGGTTTAGAACTCTAAAAAATTTGCTACCATAGATGCAAGAAATCACACCAATGTAACAGATGGGTGATTTGAAACTGATAAGTTAGGAAACTTTGTGATATGTTGGGTATAGGATTGGTTAGTGGATCAGTTGCATTTTCTTTACCCTTCTGTGCACGTGTATTGATGTGTATCATGTTGATTTGAGGGGAGTTGGCAAATGGAGAAGGTGTAGGGTGAGCGGTATAATGACACGACGGGAAAAAACCTACCAGAGGAGAAAAACCATGTGAGGTCAGTTGGGCACAATGACATTTAGGTGGTGGCATGGAAAGTTCTCTAATGCAAACCATGTTAATTTTAAATCTTGGGGGTGGCTCTAGGAGAGGTGAGGGTAGAGGTTGTGGTCATTTGAGTGGGTAGTGTGGGAATGGGTGTTAGTGAAGCAGGATCCTCATCGAGAAGGTCGTCGTCGTCAAAGTTGGTTTCTGGTGGACACAATTGGATAAGAACGGTTTTCAAGGCCTTGCAGTTCTCCACATTGTGTCCTAGACACATGATGGTATACGCAAATTTTAGTATCGTCAAACCCTTTTGGCTTGGGTTTAAGGGGGTCATAAGGTCTGAAGTGGTGGTAATGTGATGAAAGAGGTTTCTGGGAGGTTGGTAAAAATTTTGGCATAAGACCCTGCTAGTGGATTACAATGATAAGTAAACGTAGGTTTGGGTGTAGGTGTAGGTGATTTTTGAGGAACTATCTTTATAAGAGTAGGGGTTCAAGCCATGGGTTTGGGTGCTGGTGTGGTTTTAAGTGTTGGTAGTGTTTGTTTAGGTATGGGTATAATAGATGGACGGGTAGGAGGGTGTGTGGTCGTTTTGACTACCTTATTGTGGGGTAGTAGATTTTTGTTTTTGGGTTGCGCCTTCTTGGGTAAAGGTGATGTAGGTGTATGAGGTCTAGATGGAAAATATGATGGAGGAAGAGGGCTAGTTACCCATGGAGATAACAGGGGTGGTGTGAAGGTAGATGATGCGGGTCATGCTTGAGGTGCGCGAGACAACAACAGTAGTGTAGTGGGTAGTGAAGCAATAGCTGAGGGTATCAGAGGTATAGGTGGTAAAGAGGAAACATGTGTAGGTGTAAGTTGGGTTGGGAATATGGGTAGGTCAGAGGTTTTTGAGGAAGGAATGGGCTGTTGTGTTTTTGGTTTATTGATGGGTGAATGTTTCGTGACCATATGGGGAAGTTGAGATCCTAAGACAGATGAGACAGGTGCAGGTGTGATTGGTGCAACTAGGGTATGAGTTCTATGGGTTTGGTGCTTCTATTTGGGTGTTGGAGTAGGTATGGTGTCGAATTTTGAGGATGTGGCTAAATCCAGTTTGTTAGGTGGATGAGTAAGGTTGGTGGTCAAGGTGACCCCTAAAGTGGTAATGGGTTTAGTTGAGACAAATTTTGTAGGTATGGGTTTGGGTTTAGGTGTAGGTTGAGTTATGGGTAAGGGTGTGGTTTGAGCTATAACAGGTGTTTTGGAAGGGGTTGTGATAGAGGTGGTTGGGTTTGGTTTGATTGGTCAAAATATTTTTGGGTAGATAGTGGAGGTATCAGCAAGGGATTTATGCATCTGTGTTGAGATGGTGAGTAAATAGAGCCCCCATAGTAGAGCCCTATCCACATAATCTAAGTGATCAGCCAAACTGTGAGAATGGAACATGTCTGTAAGTGGAGTTGGTGAGGACATAATGGAAATTCCCGTATAAAATGTGTCTTAGATATGGGAAACTGGCTACCTTCAGCTTCCGTGGGTAAGAGAGCCGAAAGTAGGTCTGTAGGATTTTGGGTGGCTGATGGAGAATGCTCACCAAGGGGAAAAGGTATCTCAACTGGGTCTATGATATGTGGTGGAGATGATGGGTGCTCCTCTATGGGTGGAGGAGGTAACATACTCCTCTATGGGTGAAGGAGGTACTGTAGCTAAAGGCTCTCTAAGTGGTGAAGCCAGGGGTGAGATGGTCTCAATGTTAGTGAAAGATTCCTCTGTAGGTGATGAAGGAGATGAAAGGTGTTCCTCTATGTTGGTAAAGGAATAAGGGGAGGTTGGTTCTGATGCAGAAGGAGGATTTCGGGCTAGGATCTCCTCTATGGAAGGAATATGGGGTAATTAGGAGGTGACAGGTGTGTCATTAAAGATAGCATGAACCTCACAGGTATGGGTATCGTGAGTGGAGGTCTCACCGGTTTGATCAGACGAAGGGGCATGGTTAGGAAATGGTTTCTTGAAGATATGTAGGTTTTGGTTGGTAGGTGCATTAGGATTATCCATGGTTAACTCACCTTTCTTGAGCATTTCTTGGACAATATTTTTGAAAGTGATGCAGTTACCATCACTATGACCCTTTACTCGATGATAGTTACAGAAATCATGTTCTTTATACCATGTGGGCATGGGGCGAGCATGGTCAAAACCAGTGTGTGGTTTTATGGGTGGAAGAGTGATGGCTCTAGCTTTGATAAGATTTTCTAAGATAGAAGAGTAAGGCTCCCCGATTGGGGTATATTTCCATTTCTCTCGTCTAAATTGAAAAGTTTGGACAGTGAGAGATTAGATGAAGGGGTAGCCTGATTTGATAGATGTGCTAGGCCGTCTTTAAGTACCACTATGTTAGTAATGCACTTAGATTTTGAATAATTAGTCTTTGGTTTGGAAGAAGAAGAGGTATCATTCGACTTGAATGCCGAATTCTTATTGCGTAATTAGATTTTCTTCTCTTCGATGGCCTGAATCTCTAACTTTTGTGCCATAGTGAATGCTTCATCGAATGTTCAGAAGGTTTGGACCTGTAAGGTTGGTGAGATATGCCTGGCACAAGCCCGTGTGAAGAGCTCGATGAGTTTTGTTTGTGGCAGTTGGAAGGTAAGTTGGTTGATCAGGCTGCGCCAGCGAGTGACAAAATCTATGATAGATTCATCCTCATACTGACATGTGGAATATAGATCAGTCACGGTAACCTTCTTGATGATATTGATAGAGAAATGATCCAAGAAGGCTTGGGCTACCTGATTGAATGAGAATATAGAGTGTTTAGGTAACCCACTATACCAATCTAATGCAGGTCTAGTGAGGACATGGGAAAGGTTCTCAAGAGCAAGGCATCATCATGAGCGATTAGATAACACCCATGTTTGAATGACCACAAATGCTACTGTGGGTCTTCTTTGCTATTGAAACGATTGAATTTAGGCATTTCCCAATGCACGGGGTATGAATGGATAGGAATGGATGGGTGAATGGGCTCATGTTGTAAATCTTGTCATAGATGAGAGTGCTGCAGGGAGCTGGAAATTGATGCCTCCAATGTTTGCATCTTGTCCAACATCAATTTAATTAGGTCATTGGTGGGTTGTGATGATTGGATGCCTCCTATAGCATAAGAGGGTTGGTTTTGGGCATATAATGGGGGTGGCACTCCAGTGTATGGTGTTGCCATGTAGGTTGATTGGGAAGAAGGAAGTGAAACAAGGGGTACGTACCCTGAGTGAATAATGGATGAAACGGGAGGTTGTTGATAGTATGTATATGGGGGTTGAAGGGTTGTGGTAACCCTAGTGGCAATAGGGGCTAATGATTTTGGAATGGAAAGGACCACGTTCTAAAATGGGGTAGGGGTCACCAACACTAGAGGTGGTAATGTAGCTACGGGTATGTGTGAGACATTAGGGGTGGATGAGATTGTGTTTGGGGTAGTTGTCGAGGGTACAACGGATGTAATGGGTGTCAAGGAGGTAACAGACATGGCAGTCATAGCGGGTATAGGACCTAACTACGAAAAGACTGGGGGTAAGGTAGATGCGGGCAGCACAGAGCTAGATGGGGCCGATGCGGGAGTGGGTGTGAGAGTTAGGGGGATAGATATAGGGCATGCCATATATCAACTGACCCGAGGCATCTCGAGTGGATGAGTGGGAAAGGTAAAACTGTAAGGCGGTAGGGTTTTGGTCAAGGAGTCGTGCAAACTCTTCATCTCTGAGTAGCCATAGTAATAGGTTGGATGGGATCCATGGATGGTGATAAAATGGAAGGTGGTGAAGGACTAGGTGGCAGTGGTTGAAAACTGGCATGAAATATGAGTGCACTTGCTTGTCTTCGGGTCAGCACCATGTGAACCAGTACTGATCAGGTAGGGTTGCTTCTCTGTAAATGACACAGAAGAACAACAGAAAAAGGTGAATTTGGTGACAAAAAATAGATTAAGTACCAAATGGTGGTTGGAATGTGAAACAGGTCTAACTGATGCCGGTTAGGGAAAAATGACACCGGTCAGGGGTAACCGCTTCCGGTTACTGTAGAAAATGGACAATGAGTGAACAATAAGGTAGAAGGTAAAATCTGAAAGCTATGCCAAATCTGATGATGTTTACAATGTCAATGGGAATGATGACAGTGATAGGGACTGAAAAGTGGAAAAAATGAATGAAAATTTCCTTTTGAGTAGGTTAGCAAAAGGACCTGGAACTGACGTCGGTTGGGTATAACCAACGACGGTCAGAGGTAACTGACGATGGTTACTGTGAAATTGAAACAATGATGAAAGAAAAGTGGTTGTGAATTAAAATCTGATGTAGAATCAGACCAAGAATTCTAAGAATGATGATGATATGGCCCAGGCACACTCAGGTGAAGCTGGAATACACCAGATGTGATGAGGAGCATGTAAGGATGAACAAAAAAGTGAAGAACGTGATCTCTCACCTCAAAACGCAAGCCAAGTAGAAACACTAAGAAAATGTGATCCTAGGAGTGCCTTTTCTATTATGTTTGTTTAGCTTATGCTATTTAGGGAATGACACATGAATTGTGAAATAGATTTTTTGGTGAGGATGGCTTCCTATAAAGAAGGAGATCTAAAAGGTGAGGTTTCAGGTATGTTATGGTGGGGGTGGGCTTCGATATGAATTATTTGTTGAACCACGCTTTGAAAAACCCATAAGTATGACTCACCAGAGTTAGGAGAGAGGTGGTTAGCCATGTCAGAAACTGGGGAGCACTGGACACACATGCCAACAATCTCCCCCTCAACGTTACCCGAGTGAGTTTTAAACTTGAGACCTGTGGTATGATACCATTTTTTTAAACCATGACCATTAGAACAAAACCCATTGTTAGTCTCTAGTAAAATCGCTAGAGTTAGGATCTACAAGAGGGTGGTTATTCCATGATGAAACTCATGGGGGAGCGCTGGACCACACATGTCAACATATGACTTGAGAGAGCAACGAGCTGTGTCCACTGTGCTATGATCGTGTGATCACCTACATCTTCTTCTAGGTAGGATGTTGTTTAATAATATATGTATTTTGAATTTTTGTGAGGTTTGGTAAGACTCAGAGAAAGAGAAAAGGAAAGAAGTGCTTTTCTATGATTCGTTTGTCAACCATCAGCTGGGCATGACTTCCAGCATATAGGTTGCCCTCAATTAATGTGAGCTAATGTAATAAATCAGAATGGAATGCACTTATTTTTAAGCCCAAATCGAAATGTAAAATTGGATGACACAATAAAATGAAGAGGAAGAGGGATGCTCTTTCACTACAATGCAGAAAACATGAAGAAATGATTCTTTTTAATTACACCAAAAGAAAAGTTTCCTTTAGAGTAAATAGAAAGAAGAGGTGGGTTACCAAGGAAGAAAATTAGTGTGTACGCTTTTCAGAAGGGAAAAAAACACACAAATTTTCCTAGGAATGAATAAATGTCAAGGAACCCCGGATGGGTCCCACCGGGCATGCCAAAATGTTTCACCTTTTTCTTAGATCATTTCTTTGGAGTGTTGACGAAACAGATAGGGTAATGGGTGTAGGAGGAATACCTGTTCAAATGCTGGTTGATGGGTTGTTGCATGCACGCGTATGACTTCCAAATCCATAGCTGATCGTGAGAGATTCCTTTTGGCTAGGAGGAACTACCTACAATGCAAAGCAAGACCACAAGAAGGAATTAAACAATATGGGCAGTGAACTGCCTAGCGTATGCTAGATCCGGGAAGTGTGATACTTCCTAGATGGCTATCAGTCCACTATTTTAAAAAATTTAATGCTTTAAACAAAGTAAATCCTATTGTAATTTGAAATGATTTAGGTATCTCACTTAAAACACAATAAGAAATAGATCTAATCTAACAGGCTAAGATAGAATAGAATCCAAAGGTCAAATGATTTGTTCTGGGTTCTGCAGGTTTGACAGAGGTCTTGGGTAGATCACAAGTGGAAGAGGGTGAGATGAAATTAAGTGGGTAGGTCTCTATTCTGGGTTGTGTGGGCAAATACAGAGACCGATGTCGGTTAGGGGTAACTAACAACGGTCAGGTGTGACCGTTGCCATGGTTATTGTGAAATCTAGAAATGTCACAGAACAAGCTTTAGGTCTCCTTTGTGATTGCACAAAGGACTTTGGTTGGTCGAGGACGAGGTATTGGGTGACTGGAGGTAGGCTTCGAGTGAGGTTTTAATGGGTATATGGAGGTGGAAATGTTGGAGAAGGTCAATAGGTGGCTAGGTAAGGAATAGATGATAAAATAATGATGAAATGAAATAAACCAGAGAAGTATGGACATTATACTTACTTGGATTCTAGTCCTGGATGCCTGTGTGTGAAGGATGGAGGTGTTGATGAGAGGCTTGAAGGCTGCAAGTGATCACCAGCTGAAGGAAAGCTTCTGCATGGGCTGCATGTGCATTGCTCTTTTCTTGGTTAGATCAGATCATGGCTGTGCAGGAAAAGATGTTTGATCTCCTTCCTTGCATGCATGGTCTCATTGGAATTCACTCTCTAAAGATGTGTTATCTCTCTGAGATGTGATAATTCTCACCAATCTTTTTTCTTCCAACTTCCAACCTTGAGAATAAGGTTGTTTTGGGGTTAAAAGGGTAACCGATGGCGGTTCCAACTTAACCGGCGACGGTTAGGGGTAACCGGCGTCAGTCAAGGTGGGATTTCCTTAGGTTTACTAAACTAGGGAGATCCTCTTGATTTCCTCAAATCTCATGTCGTTAACCCATGGATTAGGTTGGGAGCTTCTTGTAGAGCATGCGGGAATGTGGTTAGAGGGAATGTAGGCATTGATTTTTAGGGTTTGGGTAAGACTCAGTTAGTTATGACAACTTACTAAGAATAGGTCTTAGGTTGAGTTGGCTTGGTGAGGTGTCTAAGTGAACTGTGTGTGGATATTATTTAAAATAAGATATTTAAATAATAAATATAGTGAGGATAATGCATTAATTTAATTTAATTAATATTAGTGGGGTGAAAGGGGTCATGGTTAGGTGAATGTGATGAAGGGTGCTTATTTGTTGAGGGACCAAAGGGGAGTGTGACCTAATTTTAGTGTCTACACATGTAGATTAATATACAATCACTCCTCCTTAAAAGGATTCTATATCGTTTCTTGGTTCATTATTTAAAGTTTCAGACTTACAGTCCAAATCAGCTTAACCAAGTTCACTCATAGCTGGGTTTGAAATCCATGTTTCTTTATAATAGACTTAATTAGAATGAAGTCTATTTATTATACACATGTATCCATTTATTTTAAATTATCTTACCTTAGTTTAAGTTTTATTAAGAGGAGGTATGATTTCCTCTTTCTGAGTATCCTTTGGATACAACACCCCAAAAGAGTATTAACGAATTCTTATTCCTAAACTAATTTTCCCCTTCCTTAAAATTCATTAGTTAGGGTCCAATTCTAATTATTACTTACACCAAAGTTCGTAGGTATTTTAATCTTTTATTAATGTCAATTACTAGCCCATGTTGATTTGAGGAGTAACCATCTGTACTACCCAGATTAGAAATTGTATTTAAGAGAAAGAATAGAGTATCAATTCTCTCCTTCTCATTATTTCATTTAAGTCCAACTGCCGTCAATTAAGCATGTTATAATTACAAGAGAGTAGGAATAAGTTTACAATCCCCTTTGCAATAAACTCAAGTGAATGATTCAACAAATAAAAATAATACAAAATCCTCTTTCTCATTCCTCAAGGTAAAATATATACGTTTTACAAGTTCAAAACATTCAGACTTCACTCATTCCAATCAGCATTGATAAAATCAACAAGAATACAACTTTTCCTTTTTTTAATTACATCTGAAAGGAATAATAATGCCTCATATAAGATCCATATTTTAGTTAAACATGATAAGCATCATAAAAGAACATGTCTTCTTTTTCTACTTACGGAATCCATATTCAAAAATTACTAGCACGGGTCAATTCTATGAACTGAGTATGATAACACTTATCATTAAAATGATGTGCTTTTGACTAACTGTCTCATTAAAAGAACCCCTGATTTTTATGAAACATTTAAGAAGTTCAGATAGATACCACATAAGAACTCAAGGATCAAGAAGGAAGATTGTAATGAGAAACCCACAATACTTTAACTTAGAATCATGATCAAACAACACCCATAAAGTAGCAATTTCATAAGAAAATTCACAACAACTAAGTAATAACTACATCCCAATTACTTAATTGTTTCATACTATAATGCATATAGTTCACTTTAGTTTTAGAACAATAAATGGCCCAAAATAGGGATCCTAACAATTCTCAGAAAGGAATTACGTTTAAGAAAATAATGATTTAAAATTCACAGCACATAATAACTCTTCATATAACATCAAAGACCAAATTCATTCTACCTTTAAGAATGGAATTCATGTCGGATCTAAGATAATTTGAAACAAGAATTCCTTTCCTTCAATTACTCCACCTGGCCTCAACTCATAATAATACAAAATAGTGAAAATAACAAATGTAAAGTAAGTAACTTTTGTCATCCTTTAGATTTCCAATAAAACAAACATTACGCTATCAATTCAGATAACGAAAACATAATATATATTTCTTCATCTTTCGAAGATAAAATAGTCAATGAATATTTTTACAGAGAGAAAATTATATTATTCTTTCCCTAAGAATTATTACGTATATCGACATGAAAGAACCAATATAGATCTTACAAATGATCTTTCAATTTCTGATCAAACAATTAACTCAGAAATATATTTGGGTTGGCATAGACTAATTAACATGAAATTTAAAGACCTTAGTGGGATACGGTCCCAATCAACATGCGAAGGAATAGCTATAGCTGTGGTTTAGCTACGCCAAAGGGGAGGGAAGATTCAGATAATAAACTTCGCATTATTACCACAAGTACAAGAACAACCAAAAATATAATTCCTTACTCATTGATAGCTTCCAAACTACAACTCAAGTTTATTTTTCTCCCTTCTACAGAATGCTGACAAGGATTATAGTCAAATTGACATAGATCCCAACTAATGAAAAGAGCCTCTTTATAAGAGGGATAGAACCTACCTGGTTCGATCACAATGGAATTCACAAAGAGGTATAACCTCAGAAGTAAAGATCCAAAATAAACTTAATAGGAAAGAAAATCCCAACTACATCAGTGCATTTCTTTCAAATAAAAAGACCAAACTTTTAACTTAATCGGTTAAGATAAAACCGCTCCGTCAACAACCAACGGAAATCATAATGCATAGGTGAATAACCAAAAATGGATTCAAACTGTTCCATTAGGAAACAAATAAGAAAATATCTAATTTGAGTAAGAAGGAGAAACTTCATATCAGAGTTTCTCTGAAACTGAAACTTCTACCAAATGTAATCAAAAGTACACTATAATTTTCAGATTTTAATCATTTCCAACACATCAAAAGATAAGACTCACTCAATTTTAATCTCCTAAGTTCAATTATAAAATTTAGAAACTTTCATCTATCATAATGGTGAAGGGCCAAGCTGAAGTACCATAACCAAGCTGAAGAATTCAAGGATTATTTTCCTTCAAAGGAGTCAAATCAAAGATTCACCAGGAAAACAAGTAAGGTTAAAAAAAAGTGAAATATTTCTACCACTCCCCACAAAATGGCCCGTAAAATAAAATACAGCTCTCAATATTTGTTCCATTTTAGCTCCAAAGAATAACAAATTCCAGTAAAGACAATGTTTTATCCATTAGTTTTCCAAAAGAAGAACAATCCAATTCAATCCTTCATCAACGATTTCATTTTTCCTAGTTTATTTTGTACAGAGAAATCAGAAGTCCAGACAAAGTAAACTACTTTTCTTTTCAGTCAAATAAACATGAATTTCACAACCATGCATCAATTAACTCTCGTATCCATTATTTTTTGAATAGCCAAAACAAGCAGATGATCACAGTCAACGATACACCTAGAAATTTTCACGAACCATTCATTTCCAAGAGGAGATTTCTTTTAATGAAGACATTTTAATAAAAGCAAAAATATTTAACAAGATGTGTAGACACCAAATTTGTGTCTTACGACACCCTGTGCCCCGCATCTCATTTCACAACCTAACCTCACCACCTAAACCTTGCACAATTATTTATTAATTACCTTATAATTAATAAATCCACATTTTCAAACCTGCCACCTCATTTCGCCACCTCATCATGACCTAGCCCTAATCCTAAACTAACCTAATTAAGACCTATAACTTGGTCTACATCCACACCCATGACTAATTACCCCTCACCCGCCACCAAAACCAACCTAATAATGACTTGACCAAGCCCACAACTAATCTCTCAGGAGAAAAGGAGGGAAAGTTGGCTATTTTACTAAAAATAGCCCACTTTGACTTAACCGACATCGGTTCCTACTCGACCGCCGTCGGTTACGTAACCGCCATCAGTTCCCTGTAAATGACCTCCCCCAACCAAAAACAAAGGATCTGGAATTCATTTGGGAAATTACGATCCGAAATTCACTTGGCAGAGCAGAGACAAGTGAAGAAAAGATAAGAGCATCGAGCCGAAGACTGCAACTGAGCCACTGGATTGCTGTCACCCCCCGTTCAAGCATTGGAAAAGACTGAGGATAGCTTCATCAGCTCATTTTCCAATACCAGATCATCCCAACTGAGCCTTACTGTCACTACCACATTCCTTGGACCTGAATCTTCATCAAGAATGAGTAAGTAGTGTCTTGTATGTTTCTAAGCACCATTTCTTGAGCCTTTTGATTGATAGTAATTATAAGCTCACTCCTAGATCTACCACCTGCTAGCACCCTACACTTAACCTTCATCCATACATCCTTGTATTGCCCAGAAGACAGTTTTATCACACTCTGAGTCTTCCCCGTCATCTCACTATTCCCCTTAGCCATCCACCAGTCTTAATAACCCCACAATCACCCTGCAACCAACCTCTATCCAGAAGTGCCTAGATTACTGACCCTACCGGTGTCGGTTATCCCCTACCGGCAGCGGTTCTCTAATCGCAGTCGGTTATTCAGTGACCAACATCGGTCACTATGACTTATACCCAAAACCTTCCTCTCACCTATTTGTCTCCTAACAACCTCAGATTCAGTCTGGTTTATCCCTGTAAACTCGACCTGAACGTATCAATGACCATTGACCAAACAAACAACGTGACGTTTTATTATCGGTAGTTTAGTCTCTATTGCTTGGTAACGAGGTACCTAAATCATGATTTCGCAATAGCTTCTTTATTATCATTTGTGTTAATTCGTATTAAAAGGGGAACTGACCACCTTCGAAAGGAAGTCTAATATTTCCTGGGCCCAAGGCAGTTCCCTCATTTATTGTCTAACTAAAATCTGGTGGTCTTGTATTCTTACTTGCAGGTAGTCCTTCCCAGACAAAAAGGAGTTCTTCGCAATCGATCTGAATCTCTCTCTACGGTACGCGCACACCCTCTCAACATTCAATAGGTATTCCTCCTAGCCCTAACCCTTATCTGTTTCTCAAAAGAATGAAAGGATAGAAGCAACTCTATTCCAGGAACGGAAACATTCTTCGCGAAACATTTTGGCACGCCCGGTGGGACCCATTTTGGGTTTCTTTCTTTCTTGCTTGCTTTCATATAGGGAGCACACTTGCTATTTTCTTCTTCTAAAATATTCACAAGATATTTTGTTATTTTTGGTAAAATAATTTGTCTTGCTTTCACATCTTTGCATTAGTGAAAGTCATCTTCTTTGCTTCATCGAATATCATTTTCGATTTGGGTTTAAAACACTTGCATCACATTCTTGCTTGCTGTTTTCAATTCTAGTGAATTTAGATTAAGTAACAGGTTGTACACGTGGGGGTGATATCCATGGTATTGACAAGAAATTAATCTTACTTTCACTGCACAACACATACCAAATCACATCATAATTAACACAACAGCTCAAACATCCCCCCTTTTCCGCGGTATTCCTCCGCCCGATTGAGGTAACCTTATAAGCCAAAACAAACTTGACATTTCCCCTAGGTCTTTTGTTTAGGATTGACATCATTTTGCGTCTAAGGCATAAGCCCAAAGTGATTAAAACTAATCCTAGGGTTAGTCTGTTAATTTGCTTGTGCATCTTGCTTGTTTTTAGTTCTGTTTCTCTGTCATACACTGTTTCTGTGATCACTTCAGAACAGTTTGGTAGGTATACTAAGCATCGTTAACCCCAAATCAGCAACTTCTTACAGCTTCTTACACCGGTCCTATTCTACCGACATCGGTTAACTTACCGACACCTGGCTACAGTCTGACTGACATCGGTTACCTGACCGATATCAGTTACTGTCTTTCACAGTTCCCAAAACCAGCAACCTACCAATTCCAACATTTTGTTGCTGCTTCTGTTCCTGATAGATTGCATCCCTACTGTGTACCCTTGTCCATGGTTGTTATCACTCAGAAACAAGTTGCAGCCATGGTTTCACATGCCTGCTCTGTGCCTTTTCCTGAATCACCCCCTTCACATCCTGTGGGGAATCCTACGGACACCAGTGAGGTTCCCAAAATCCCTGTAGGAGATAAGGAATTTGTGAAATTTTTGGACGCTAATCCTAGCGCTGTACAGTACTATTTGTCTCATGCCCCTGACCGTACACCTGACGGTCAACTCCTTGTTGGCATGCCTATTAGTATAGCCGCTCACTTAGCTCCTTCCCCACCTGATAACTCCGCCTTGCCTTCTTCATCCTTAGCCCCGTCTCCCAACTCAGTGGCTTCGGGGGTTCATACGGCATAGATTGGATTTCCTTTGGTTAATCTGGGGCCCAACATATCATTACCGCCGACTGCTCCTACCTCGTCTCTCTCGCAGACTGCTCCTTTCATAACTTTCTCTCTACCACCTATCCACACAAGCTTTCCTTCTCAAGCTCCGCCCACCTTTTCATTTCCACACACGTATCCGGTGACTTCAACATCTTATATAGGACATCCCTATTCGGTCGCCTCAACATATTCATCCTCAATACCTTATCAACATTTAACCCCACCATTTTCTAGTGGTGGCCCTTGGCCCAATCCTCCTCCGTTTACGGCAACCGCACCATCATCTCATCCAACCACTGATTTAATCAAACAAATGATGGACAAGATGCAAAATCTGGAGGCTTCTGTTTCAGGAAGCCGTAGCACCCTGACATACGAGAAAGTTTGTTGGGAGCCTATTCATCCTTCTGTCCCCCTTCATTCATATCCTCCTCAATGGGAATTACCAAAATTTACTCGCTTTAATAGTAAGGAGGATCCTCAACAACACTTGCGATCATTTAGACATGCCTGCTATCTGATTGCTCATGACGATGCCTTACTACTCCGTACCTTTCCCATGTCCTTATCAGGACCCGCCTTGGAGTGGTACAGTGCTTTAACCCAGCACTCAATCTTCTCTTTTAACCAATTAGCCCAATCTTTCTTGGATCATTTCTCCATTAACATTGCTAAGAAAGTATCTATCACCGACCTCTATGCCATCCGACAATTTGAAGATGAATCTATCACAGATTTCGTTGGACGATGGCGGGGCCTTATCAACCAACTTACTTATGCCTTGCCTCAGGCCGAACTTATCGAACTCTTTACGCGGGCCTGCGCTAAGAACATTTCTCCTACCCTCCAAATTCAAACTTTCTGCACCTTTGATGAGGCCTTTACTATGGCTCGAAAACTAGAGATTCGAGCCTTAGAGGAAGAGAAATTGCGGTTGCGCAACAAAAACCCTAATTTCTGAACCCAAGACTCCACCAACAAACCTAACACCACCAATTCTCACGCATCGACTGCTTTTAAATCAAAAGGAGTTGTACACGCGGTGATGGTCAAATCCCAAACACCATCTAATACCCCGCAAAAAACCACCTATAAGTATAAAGCCGAGCCCATCAATTACACTCCCTTGGGAGAAACTTATGGTGTCATTTTGGAAAAATTGCTCAAAGCAGGAGCTATTACCTTACCTCCTGTTAAACCTCACTCCGGGTTTGATTCCACCCGCGCTATACCTTCTTGGTACAAAGAAAATGACTTCTGTAACTTCCACCGCGTGAAGGGACACAGTCATGAAAACTGCAAGATGTTGAAAAACATAGTGCAGGAAATGGTTGATGCAGGGGATATAACCCTCGATAATCCTAATGCACCTCTGCTAACCGAAATTTGAAAATCTTCAACAAACCATTCCCAAACCACTCTTCTAACAGTAACATAAACCAAGATATCTTAGCTGAGGAGAGTGTTCATGAAATCCATGCGGTCTTCGACTCCCAACCAAAAGCTTCTATCGAGGAAATTCTGAATCAAGCCTCTTCACTAACGCAGGGACCTGAACCCCCTTCACCACCATCAAGACAAGACAAAATCCTTTCCATTCCTTTACCCATAAAGGAATTAACTGCCCAGAGTTCTCTTCTCACAGATGAGCCTTCTTACACCACATCCTTGCAAGACTGTGAGCGGATGTTATCTAACTTATCTATTTCCCAAACATCTCCTTCTACCACTCTTGCTGTACAAGAGGAAGGCTCGCCACTTTTTTCGTCATCCTTAGACGAGAAACCCCTTGAACCAACATCACCAAATTCTTTAATCATGATGGATCCTCTCAAACATGCCCTCCTACCTATTAGTTCTTCATCGCCTAAATCTTTTCAGCGACCGGTTGACCTCTTAACGCCCATTGATACAGTGCCTCATTTACCCCCTGTATCACACCCACAGTGGACCGGAATCACAACCCACCTTTCTTCCATACAAAAGTTCCTATTCACACGTGAGGATTGTCACCCCTTAGAAGATAGATGAGTCCTATGGGAACGTTTTGAGTACACCATATTCTACTCAAATGCAGATGACCGATCCAGACGCCTCTACCATATACCTGAAGTGTTTACAAAAGCTCAAAATGCCTATGTCCTCATCTTCACCCCCCTCATCTCTACCAAATACCTCATCCACCTTTACTAACCTAACCAAACCTTTCCCTACGCTTGGGACTCTACCAATACCCAGCCTAACACACCCACCTAAACGGTTAGATTTATCCAAAAATAAAGCCGTCCATCCACCTAAGAGACAAACTCGATCCCCTAAAGCCCAAGTCTAATCTATGCCTCTGTCACAACTAAAACCCTCGCCGTCACACCTACCTTCTATATTAGGACCTCACCCCTCCACCTTGCCTCAATACATCATACCTCCTGCGTTTTCTTTAAAACGACCTACATCTTTTACACCCATACAGAGATCCATGGGTGTATCAACACCGTCACCCCAAGTATCCTGTCCACCTATCAACCCTAAACAAACTCCATCATCAAAGGATTTGTTTACTGTCACTCCTCTTTCTCCGTGGTTGTTTTATTGCTACCACGTCATCTGACCAGCTAAACATAACTTCTGCGCCGAAGAAGCCACATTTAGTTAAATCCAATTATCAAAACCCCTTGGCTAAGCCACCACCCGTATGAATCAACCATACCCAATCATTACCGAAACCCACCCAGTCAATAGCCTCATCTTCCTCTGACTTTGACCCGCTCAAAGGGTCTTATGCCAAAATCCTTGCTATGTTGGTGGAGAATGCGACCATTTCCCTACCCCCACTTAGACCCTATGATCCATCTAAACCTCGACCTATAGGTTATGATGAGTCTAAAATCTGCGCTTACCACCGCACACCAGGACATGATGTAGAGGGATGCAAAGCTTTGAAAGCCATACTTCGTCAGTCACCTCTCTCGGATAGAAAGGTTAAGAAAGACAACTTACGAAGGGAGAAACCTTTAGCTTCAATCCCCTCTCGTATACCACCTGTCCCCTCCTCACCAAGATCTATCATCATTGCAACACTGCCTCTCGAAAAATGACTTATCCCTGCCATCTTCCTCCTCTCGTGTTCATGAGATCAACATGATTAGTGTTGCTACTCGAGGGCTAGAAAAACAATGGGAAAGCTAAAGAAAGCACACATGCGGCCTCTCTTTCTCCAGTCCACCATCCCGATCAGCACCACCACCTAAAGTGGTTATTCGTGGACCTACCTACCCCGTCTCTGATGGATTTTCCCACCGAACCATGATCAAACAACTTCACCAATCACCTGTAAAAATGACACTGTATGATCTCATTCAAACCTCTGAATCTCATCGCCAAGCTCTCGTTGAAATCCTTCAAGGGATAGAGGTCTTACCTAACAAAACCTTGCCCATTACCACCATCTTAACACCCAACCACGTTTCTTCTCTCACTAAACAATCTACCACTTCTGTCCCTGTGCAGCAAACCACTGCTGTCAGTTTCTCCGAAGATGAAATTGTTGACTTTGGTGCAGAAGATCCTGACCCCGCTCTTTTCATCTCAGCTTACATCCGGGACATCCGAGTACGGTGTGTTATGATTGACGGAGGTGCTAGCTTAAACATCATCTCTTCCAAAGCCTTCCAACAAATGAATATCCCTTCTAGCTGCATGTGTGCCAACCCCACCATGCTGCGGTCATTCAATGATGCTATTACTTCTACCTTAGGCACCGTGATCCTTAAAATTCGTGTAGGGCCACGTACTTTACCTGAACTCTTCTATGTCCTTGAGGGAGAATTCCAATACAACATGTTGTTAGGCCGCCCTTGGATCCGGGCTATGGGATGTGTTCCCTCCACCTTACATAGATGCATAAAATTCAAGTATGAGGGGAAGTCCTACACCGTAAAAGCTAACCCTCCCCCCTTCAAAACCTGCAATATGTTATATCGCCCTAATGATGTGCTTGTACCAGTCAAGACACCCATTCATCCAACCCAACCATCCACTTCAACCACACCTCAACCATCCACCTCAACCGCACCTACATCTTCAACCAATGAAACCGCCGTCGTAAATACCACTTCCTTTCCCGCGGACAACATCCCAACCTTAGATCCCTTAGTAGATGTTTTTCAACGCCTTACGCTGGGGGAGTATCACCCATATAACGTTAGCACTTTCCATACCCCACAAAAGTACAGACAGTTACATGTGCATCCTACCTACGAACATCGTGTGGGGGAAGTAATCTCCTATGGACCACCTAATTGCCACACCAACCTAACGTATGGGGGTGTCGACGCATCCTCCGTTACCCCTGAACCTCCCCTTGGTGTAGTTCCCTTTCAATCTGATTTTCAATATCTAACTAATCGTCATTTCGCTCTCACCTTCCTGACGCGCTGTGCTTGGAAGGGATTTGGTTTTGGTCTTTATGAACAAGGCCGACATACAATCATTCCCGTGACTACACGCAAACACAAAGATCGTAGTGGTCTTGGATTTTCTAAAACACTTACACCAAAGAAACCTCGTGTCAGTTGTATCCGGGAGGACGACGAAGTCACCCCTTCGAGAACCATCATCACCCATTTTGCCATCATCACCCACAGAGTCGATAGACCCTGAATCTATCCCTCCTAACTTTTTTTTTTCATAAACGCTATCTTCCTGGGTCCTCTCACTTATCAACGTGATAATGAGGACCCATCTTCTCTTCCCCTTCTATATCCAAACATGATCGAAGAGGATTCACCTTCAATTAATGTTGTTGAGTGCCAGGATGACGACTCCATCCTCACTTACCTTGGTGCGGATGACTCTTATATTCAACGCGCCTTACCATCTAAAACTCAAACCATGTTGAATGAGTCGACTATAGAAATCAACATCCACATAGAGGATGATCCTCACATTGTGAAGATCGGACAATCTCTTAACGCATCAGAACAAACTTCCTTTACTACCTTTCTCCGTGCCCGCAACCAAGCTTTCGCTTGGTCCTACGCTGACATGCCAGGAATTGATCCTGACATTGCGGTCCATAACATTACCCTGAAACCCGATTCCAAACTAGTTAAACAGAAATTGAGAAAAATGCATCCACGCATTTCCCTCTTGGTCAAAGAAGAGCTTCAATGACTCCTTTCTGTTTCCTTCATCTTACCTATTGACTATCCTCAATGGATTTCTAACATCGTACCTGTTACTAAAGCAACGGGGGGACTTCGGATATGTACAGATTTCTAGGACCTTAACCTTGCTTGCCCAAAGGATGAATTCCCCCTCCCAAGTATTGATCAACTTGTTGATCTCACTGCGGGCCATGAGATGCTTTCTCTCATGGATGGCTTCTCGGGATACAATCAAATTTTGGTAGCCCCGGCTGATCAACATAAAACTGCCTTCATAACTCCTTGGGGAACCTTCTGTTATCGTGTCATGCCGTTTGGCCTTAAGAATGCTGGTGCAACCTATCAGCGGGCTATGACTTATATTTTTCATGACATTATGCACACTATCCTTGAGGATTATGTCGATGATCTTCTTGGCAAATCTAAACATCGCAGTGAACATCTTGATGTTTTAACCATTATTTTTGATCGCCTATTACAATACTGTGTACATCTTTAACCAAAGAAATGTGTCTTTGGTGTCCTTTCAGGAAAACTCCTTGGTTTCATTGTCTCTTTGCGTGGCATCGAGGTCGATCCAGCTAAATTCAAAGCTATCCTAGAAATACCCCCACCCACTAACCTCAAACAATTGTGTAGTTTGTAGGGCAAACTCCAATCTATCCAGCATTTCATCTCACAACTCTCAGATCGATGTCAACCTTTCCATCAATCTCCTTAAAAAGGACATTGTCTTTCAATGGAGTGAAGAGTGCCACCAAGCCTTTGAGGCTCTTAAAGCCTATCTCTTGCAGCCACCCGTGCTTATCCCACCTCAGGACGATCACCCTTTCAACCTTTACCTCTCTTCCACCGACCATGTTGTAGGAGCCATGCTCGCACATCATGACTCCGAGCATCGAGAACAAGCCGTTTACTACATAAGTCGTACTCTGGTGGATTATGAGACTAGGTATACACATGTAGAAAAGTTGTGCCTAGCCCTATCATTCGTGGCCACCAAACTCCGACACTACCTCCTGAATCACAAAACTTTTTTCATCACCAACGTGGACCCCATCCATTATATGTACCCCAAACCTCATCTAAACCAACGCATCGCCCGATGGCTTATGCTCCTTGCTGACCTCGACCTTGAGTTTGTACACCAGAAGTCAATCAAAGGAAAAACTATCGCAGACCAACTCGCGGAAGCCCCTTTACCTGGGGAACAATTTACCAATTTTACTTTCCCTGACGAACTCATTGCCACTCTTTCACTCAGTGATGATTTGTTTCCAATGACCCTCTTCTTCGATGGATCCAAATGCCAGCGCGGCGGAGGGGCAAGCGTTGTTCTCATTCCTCTAGACGCTGAACCTATGCCTCTTTCATTCCGGCTTGATTTCCCCTGCACTAATAATACAACGGAATACGAGGCCCTTGTTTTGGGTCTCCAGGTTGCGTTACACTTAGGTGTAAAATCTCTTAACATTTTCGGTGACTCTCAACTGGTTGTCAATCAAGTTACGGGAATCTACCAATGTAAAAATGAGGAAATTCAAAAGTACAAACATTACGTGGATTCACTTTTAACCTTATTTACTCATTATTCTATCCAAACCATTCCCCACTCTACTAATAAATTTGCGGATACTATGGCTTGCTTAGCCTCGCAAATTCCTGCCTCACCAACTGACTCTGACATATTTGTCTTGGTCCAACAACTCTTTGCCCCATCTTGCTCAGCCCCGGATGTTTGTATGGTAAATAATGTGTCTGCTGACTCACAGGATACTTGGTATCATCAATTTCATGACTACCTTACAACCTCTGTTCTCCCACCTGACCTTACTAGTAACGGAAAACGTGCTTTTCTTAAAAGTATTTCTCGTTATGTCATCATGGGGGGACTCCTCTATAAACGTGGCTTTGATGGCATCCTCCTTCGATGTCTAATCGGCGCGGAGGTTACCTATACCATCCAACAAGTCCATGACGGTATTTGTGGTGGAAATTTTAGTGGCCTTTCCGTGGCCAAACGGATCCTTCACCTAGGCTATTATTGGCCTACTCTTAATAACAACTGCTACGAATATGTTAAATGTTGTGTTATGTGTCAACAACATGCCAACCTTCAACATATTCCTAGCCATCCGCTACAGGTCGCACGAGATATTTGGCCTTTCTCACAATGGGGTTTAGACCTTATTAGTGAGATTCACCCACCCTCTTTGCAACGTCACCGTTGGATAATCACAGCAACCGAATATTACACTAAATGGGTGGAGGCCATTCCACTCATTTCAACCAAAAAAGAAAAAAATTGTAGAATTCATTAACCATCACATTATCTGTCATTTTGGTGTTCCTCATCGCCTAATAACAGATAATGGAAAATCTTTCAAAAACAAGTTGTTACAAAACCTTTGTGACAACTTTGGTATCAAACTGTAGCTTCTCATCACCTTACTATCCATAAGCAAATGGTCAGGCCGAATCTTCTAACAAAACTCTGACCAAAATTCTCATGAAAGTCATTAACGATTCTAGAAAAAATTGGCATGATCACATCCCCTTTGCCCTTTGGGCTTATCGTACCAGCATTCGTACCTCCACTAATGCCACACTATTTTCTTTGGTATATGGTACCGAGAATGTCTTGCCTCTCAAAATACAAATACCCTCCCTAAGAATATCTCTTCAGGATATTCTCACCAATGATGATTTCCGCCAAGAGTGGTTAGCCCAATTGGAGCTTCTTGACGAGCGTCGTCTTACAGCTCTTGAACACCTTCAAATCTATCAAAAGCACATCAAGCGTGCTTATGATAAGTGAATTCATGAGCGTACCTTTAAGGTTGGTGATCTTGTCCTCAAAGATAATCAACATGTAACCAAACTAGAAAAGAGAAAACGTGGAAAATTTGCTCCTAATTGGATTGGGCCTTACATTATCAGTCATACTTACGGATCAGGCACTTACTGTTTAGCTTCACTTAATGGTAAACCTGAGCCTGAACCCCTTAATGCCTTGCATCTTCGGCCATTCTACTGTTGAATTTAGTGTTATATCACTTCTTATCTACCTTGCGCTCGTCCTTTGAGCTCATTTACTACCTCATACACTTTTTTTCCATGCATCTCAAAATAGAATCAAGCTCACGTGGTTTGGTCATTACCTCCTCTTAAAGATGCCTTCCCCTTTTTAGTCTGGTCCATGACTTAAAAGTATCAAAATAACATGTTCTCAATTATACACTTATGGGATATTCTTGAGTCAAACTTCCTACAAAACTAGATGCTTCATGCCAAATGGACATCTAGACCTCTAAGTTATACATAGACTGCTCCCTCGAAGGATATCTATGTGCAAAACCACTTCTACTATTATAAATAGACTGCTCCCCCGAAGGACAGCTATACACAAAAACCAGCATCTGGTACTATAAATAGTGTGCTCCCTTGAAGGACAGCTATACAAAGTCAGCCTTTATCAGAAGCTTCTCACATTGATCAGCTTCGTGAAGACCTCAAGAACAACAAAATACATATCCCATGTAGACTTCCCACATCGATCAGTCTATATCTAGAAAAATAAAAAGTAGTATTCCAAAGCACTTTTGAGTCATGGACTTATCTATTTAGGTTTGGTTCTCTTTCGTCAGAATAATCACCTTATAACAAGTTCTCTGCACCCCGACTATATCAACCACCTCACCTCACCATTCGTCAAAGCAACAAAACTCAAGGGACGTGACGTATATCCGATATATTGTGATTATACAACTCTTTTCACCTATCGACTTCTCGCATATGCAAGGTACCTAGGGATTCAAGCTCATCCGAGCATTTATATGTGGTTTGTTTAGCTCTTCTCAACTACGGGACACTTTTGCCTCTTTTACTTAAATGTAGGATTATGTGTTGACCTTAATCAGGAAATGGTTCCCTACTACTTGGGTAAGCTAACTTTCGCTTCACCTATACCTACACCAACATCGTCAATTCCTTACCAACACCAACAACATTACCCTACCAATATCAATATTTATTACCAACCAACAAATTACCTAACCAAAACCAAATTTCCTGAATTCACCTCTCCCTGGTCCTAAGGGAGAACTACATCGGTCTGAGGCCCCTCCTTGCTTTGTGTAATGGGCTATGTAGGCAGGACTTAAGAGACATGGGGTCTCCCAAGGTTATCTCGACCATCCCCTACCATAACCTATCATGTGTTGTAAATATAAATATTTTTGTGTATTTTTATTTGATAACATTCATCTTTATCCTTTTTCAAAACAAAACATTCAAAACACAACCATTCTTATTATTATCATAACTTAAATCAACATACATATTTATTTTTGTTTAGATGTTAAACAAATACATCTTCTCTATCATCGACGCGTAGGTCGAGCATCCTTATTTATTCTTAAACTCTTATGAAATTCACTTAGACCTTTGCGCCTCCTCCCGAATCAGGTGGTGATCGTGATTTTCGATGCCACTCACTTGGCCTTTCCATCCTCAAAGGTGCCACTGCTATTGGTTCCTCCCACTGATCCACCAACATCTCCTGTAACATACGAATACGTCCTCTCGCGTGGAGGAATCTTGCCTCTAGTCTCTCCACTCATAACTGCGAAACCTCTAACAATCTCGTTGTCTTATTCACCTGTGTTTGAAGCTGGTGAACCAAATCCTGCAGGCGGTCTCTCTCCACTATAATCACAGCTATGTCAGGAAAATCGGCCCTCTCACGTACACCTCGCAGCTCTGCTACCCACCATAATCTATAAGCCTCTGTCGCTCCTGCATCCATTACCCTATGATCGGCTGTTATCTCTTTCTGGCCCTTCTGGAGGTGTCGGCCAGGGAGGTGAGAATAATGTCTTGACATCGATCCTCATGTATGGTCTATAAGCCATAGGTATATCATGAACAAATCCAAATTGTCGCCACACACAATCTAGAGGAATCCTCTCGTACTCACTTGGCCTGTGCCCTGCGATCCACCTCAATCACTCTACACCCCTCAACTCCTCAGCTATGTTCTCTGTCACCATATAGTTCTCGTAAGGCCTCCAACAAATATCCGCAATCGTCACCATCTCCCATACCTACCTATAATACTCGATGTCATGTATCACGGCCTGGGATCTCGCCTCTTGTTCTGTCTAGACCCATCATCTGAATCCCAACCTCTACACTCCTGTCTCTCTTTCCTGGATTGGTCAGCCTATTGGTCGCACACACACAATGTGCTCATAAGCCCAACAATGTAATAAGTATGCACAATCCAGTGTCATCCTGCGATTTCACTTGCAGGCCCATAAACCCCTATATAGCTCCGCCAGATATGCGGGTGACCATGCGAAAGTCACGCTCCTTTCTATCATTTCCCAAATAATACACATCAATACTTTTGGAAATCTTCCCCCATCCGCCCTCAGTAATGCATAATACCCCACTGCTATCATTAATACCACTGCCAACCTTGTTTCCTGAGGGTGTGTTGCATACATTGTACCATAAGTGAATGTCAAACCTCGTTGTGTCAAATCTCATGTAGCTGAACCAAATACTGCTATTATCACTCCCTGCGCTGTGCTAGGCAACGCCTGATACACTGGTCTTCCTATAATTGGGAGCCTAAAAATTCTAAACACATCTTCCAACGTCACTGTCATCTCCCATGTTGGCAGATAGAAGGTATTCTTTTCCGGATTCCACCTCTCAATCAACGCCTGCAACATAACATGATTGCGTGCAATTCGTAAATAATAGCGGATTCCACTTAACCCCACACGGTTTATCAATACCCATTCAGCTGGTGTTACATCCACTCAGACTCATGACAACATAGCTGGCACACTATCATTCATCCTCAACCCTACCTCTGCTTGCATACATCAAATCAACAAACAAACCATTCAATAAATCAAATCCCCAAGTGTTTTTTCTCACATTCTAGAATTTCATACAGTAACCGATATCGGTAATACATAACCGATACCGGTTGCCTAACTGATACCGGTTATCTCTAAATGATACCAGTCACTGTCAAACATATACAGCCTACTTAAAAACATCCCCTACGATAATTATTTTTCTCGTTTACTCCTCTCTATACCTACAAACATACGCGAAACCCCCGCTTACCTACCCCATAACACTCACCCCATCCCAAACCCTTACCTATCACCTTTTTTTTCTCATATCTATCCACTTATCTTCTCTCATCATATTCATAAAACATGTAAGAATTAAATTACAACCAAATAGTTTACCTCTTGGGGTGCAACAACTTGCAATGGAACCTGTCTTCCCTCTCGTCTCTGCCTGCTGGATGCTTCTCCTTGTCCAGCCATGTTCACCACCCTCTTCAATATAACTTGCCTTTCTGCCTTCTTAATCTCAGCCCATAATCACTTTACCTGTCTCTTTCCTCCTTATCACTCAATTCTTCCATGCAATTATTTGTATCAGTCGTCAAACAGCGTCGCATCGTCGTATTTAACTTATTGCATGCCTCTAAAAATAAGAACTCAAGTTGTCTCCCAAGCTTTTCTATTTTTAGAAAAGCTTGTTTTAGCATAACCGGTATCGGTTACCTAACCGGTATCGATCATATATCTACCGACATCGGTTAGCTAACCGATATCGGTCATATGTCTCCCTTTGCTCAACCCTAGGCCTTTTCTTCATTTTTAAAATTTTTTGGTGGCGCCCATCTCTTTTTCCTTCATAACGACATCATTATCAATATTTGTCATCAAAATCCCATCAACACACACACACACACACACACACACACACACACACACACACATCAAACCCATATATATATCATCACAATTTCATCAACATCATCTATCTACATGAAATTTCAAAAATCATCGACAACATACATGCGACATTTTAACATTAAACCCATCAGTATACACACCATGTGGATCAACCTCATCATCTATATACATTAAATTTCAAAAACCATCGACAAAACACATAAGATATTTTTTATACACACCATGTGGATCAACCTCATCATCTATATACATTAAATTTCAAAAACCATCGACAAAACACATAAGACATTTTTTTTACACACCATGTGGATCAAAATCATTATCTCTATATATCAATGTCAAAATATAAAATTTTCCCTGCGTGGGGGCCTCTGTGATCTAAAAATAATACAAAGCTAGCACGCAGGCCGCTATCCCTATCAAAATCTCGACTCGGCTCATAGGCCGGTCTATCATGTCAAAAATATACTCAGCTCGCAGGCCGATATCAACTATACAACATGTAATCGGCTTGCAGGCCGGTATATACAACAAAAATGAATGAATAACTAAATCATATATGGGAACGCAGGCCTCAATATACATACCTGGTTCGCAGACCGGTTTATATTACCCAATATCAAAAAAAAACCCATCACCGTTGCCTGGATGTCTCAGCTCTCTCCGCCACCCTCGACCTGTCTCCCTGCTGGTCCCTGTGCTGGCTCTCGCCTCCTCCCTATAACAAACCCACCGGCTGTGGCTGTGCCTCCCTAGGATCTCTGGCTCTGAGATGTCTCAACTCGGTGCGCTACATACGGCTTATATATCAGCCCTGGTACCATCAAGGACGTCCTGATAATATCGGGCCTCCTCTCTCGCCTCCATATAGTGGGCTCGTGCCACCATGGCTGCTGGGGCTGGTCCCCCCGACTCCTAATAGTACTGGCCCCTATCCTGCCAGTACACCCTGTGCCTATGGCTGTAACGATACCTATGGCGGTGCTTGTGCCTATGGCTGTACCTGTGCCTAGGCTAACTACCCATGTAGCACCCCAATTTGTGCCTGCGCAGGAACAAGCTGTCCCTGTAACAACTGCACCTGTCCTAAGAGTCGGTCCCTCTATGCTATAATAGCCACCAAATCTGGCTATGCAGGCTGTGCTCTCCTAGCTACTCTCTCTCCTACCCACCAAACCAAAAAGGCCCCTATCACTCCAGCATCATCCACTGTATCATCCGCTGGCCTCTCTGCTACCCAATCTGGGTCAACGGGCTGCGGTGCAGGCAGTGGCACCTCTACATCATCCCTCCGGTACTATGGGAAGGGAGGTGGCTCATCCTGTCTCAAGCCCAACTGCCGTCAGTACCCTCTCTAGGGGTATCTGCTCATAATCTCTGGGCCTCCATTTAGCTATCCAAAAACTATAGTAGATCCAGCGCATCTGTGCTCGGGCTCCTCCTCAGGGCTGATGGCCTCTGTAGGGCCTCCATATAATGTCCAGGGTGGTCAAGCCCTCTAGCATATGACAGTAGTAGGCTACATCCCGTCTTGTAAGCACTACTCGTGGCTGGCCCACGACCCCCAACCACCTCTGAAATCCATACCTATATACAATCTGTGGCCCTGGCTGCTGGGGCAGACCTACTGGTCATATACAGATGATGTGCTCGTATGCCCAGCAATGTAACAAAAATGTAGAGCTAAATACCAAATCGCGTCATCCGGCGATAACCCCACAACTCTCTGTATAGCTGCACCTAGATACACTGGTGCCCAGACATAGCATGTATGCTCCTTTACCATCTCGTGCCAACACCCCCATCAAAGCCCATGGGAAGCGGCCTCCCTTTGAGTCCGAGAGGGTGAAGCATGTGATGCCTATCATCATCAACACGTCAAGCCGTGTCTCCTGTCGGTGTGCGCGATACATATCGCCATAGGCAATTCTCATGCTGTGATAGGTCAATAATGCAGCTACATCCCTAAATACATGCAAAATGTTGTCCATCGCCATCTCCGCATCTACTTGGAACACCACTGCCTCCCCTACGATCGGCAGTCTCAGGATGCGATACACATCCTCTAGGGTAATCATCATCTCTCCAGTAGGAAGATGGAAGACGTTGGTTGCCGGATCCCATCTCTCGATGAGGGAAACCATCAGACTGTGGTCCCTATCCACATCCCTATACCGCTGGACTCCGCCGAGTCCCACCTCTTGCATAATGGCCGAATGCACTGCAGACACATGTGGCCGCATCTGTCTCAATAGCGGGGGCATCTGATCCCGCATCGTAAGATGCTTGCGTGCCTGCAAAAAAACAACCCACTTCATCAGGCCTACCCTTTACAAAAAAAACTACCTTAACCCACATACCCACCCAACACACAACCCGACTCTATAACACACATCTACAATTACCCTACACATCCCCTTTACCACCAAATAACCAACCAACCACCTCGATATACTCTAGCCATCTACCTATACCCCTGCCAATTTAACACCTCCTACTTCATACCCAACACCTACACTATCCTACCCGAACCAACCACACAACCACACCATTTCCCCCCCCACCCCGATCACCTTTCCTATCAACTCTACCCCCTCCCCCTTCACCCCCAAACACAAAAAACCAACCAAAAACAACAACAACAAGCCAAAATGTTTCGCAAAGAATGTTTCCGTTCCTGGAAAAAGAGTTTCTTCTATCCTTTCATTCTTTTGAGAAACAGATAAGGGTTAGGGCTAGGAGGAATACCTGTTGAACATTGAGAGGGTGTGTGCATACCGTAGAGAGAGATCAGATCGATTGCGAAGAACTCCTTTTTGTTTGGGAAGGACTACCTGCAAGTAAGAATATAAGACCACTAGATTTTAGTTAGACAATAAATGAGGGAACTGCCTTGGTCCCAGGAAATATTAGACTTCCTTTCGAAGGTGGTCAGTTCCCCTTTTAATATGAATTAACACAAATGATGATAAAGAAGCTATTGCAAAGTCATGATTTAGGTACCTCGTTACCAAGCAATAGAGACTAAACTACCGATAATAAAATGTCACGTTGTTTATTTGGTCAATGGTCGTTGATACGTTCAGGTCGAGTTACAGGGATAAACCAGACTGGATCTGAGGTTGTTAGGAGACAAATAGGTGAGAGGAAGGTTTTGGGTATAAGTCACAGTGACCGATGCCGGTCACTGGATAACCGACAGTGGTTAGAGAACCGCTTCCGGTAGGGTCAGTAATCTAGGCACTTCTGGATAGAGGTTGGTTGCAGGGTGATTGTGGGGTTATTAAGACTGGTGGATGGATGAGGGGAATAGTGAGATGACGGGGAAGACTCAGAGTGTGATAAAACTATCTTCTGGGCAATACAAGGATGTATGGATGAAGGTTAAGTGCAGGGTGCTGGCAGGTGGTAGATCTAGGAGTGAGCTTATAATTACTATCAATCAAAAGGCTCAAGAAATGGTGCTTAGAAACATACAAGACACTACTTACTCGTTCTTGATGAAGATTCAGGTCAAAGGAATGTGGTAGTGACAGTAAGGCTCAGTTGGGATGATCTGGTATTGGAAAATGAGTTGATGAAGCTATCCTCAGTCTTTTCCAATGCTTGAACGGGGGTGATAGCAATCCAGTGGCTCAGTTACAGTCTTCGGCTTGATGCTCTTCTCTTTTCTTCACTTGTCTCTGCTCTGCCAAGTGAAGTTCGGATCGTTTTCCCCAAATGAATTCCATATCCTTTGTTTTTGATTGGGGGAGATCATTTATAGGGAACTGATGGCAGTTACGTAACTGACGGCGGTTGAGTAGGAACCAATGTCGGTTAAGTCAAAGTGGGCTATTTTTAGTAAAATAGCCAACTTTCCCTGCTTTTCTCCCGAGAGATTAGTTGTGGGCTTGGTCAAGTCATTATTAGGTTGGTTTTGGTGCGGGTGAGGGGTAATTAGTCATGGGTGTGGATGTAGACCAAGTTATAGGTCTTAATTAGGTTAGTTTAGGATTAGGGCTAGGTCATGATGAGGTGGTGAAATGAGGTGGCAGGTTTGAAAATGTGGATTTATTAATTATAAGGTAATTAATAAATAATTGTGCAAGGTTTAGGTGGTGAGGTTAGGTTACGAAATGAGATGCGGGGCACAAGGTGTCGTAAGACACAAATTTGGTATCTACATTAGCCCCTTGTTGCCATGTAGCTTGTCTTTAAAAGCTGCACTGACAATAATAAGAAGTTGTTACTCCTGTTAAGGGTATAGGTAATCCCCCTCAAATCTATCATAGATTGAGGCGACGTGAAATCAGGGATAGGGTTGATAAAGGGTGAATGGTGTTGAGATGATGGTAAGATGGCGGGGTAATTTTAAGGAATCAGACGCACGTTGAAATGTAGTAGTGTGACCAGGGTACATGATTTGAAGAGAAAACAAGCAATTCATAGGCAAAGGTGATAGTTTATCCAAACAAGGGTGATGTAATCCTGGTATCCAAGGTATAGGAAGTAGCTCCAGGGGATATAATGGGTAAGGTATAGGAACGTTTAGGCATGTTCAGCAGTACCAAATGGTTGGTTTGGTTGATATAAACGTCACGGTCTTGGTCTAGGCAAAGTTGGTCGACTGATCAAGTCAAGTACCCTAATCATCCTGAAACACAAACAGGTGAGCTTGATTGAACAAAAAGCTACATGATGGGTGGATAAAATTGTAATTTGCGGGTTTTGGGTGAGGTAATTAATTGGTGCGGCCTTGGGTCAGGCCGATTGATGAGTGAGGGCCTTGGGTCGGGTCTGATTGGTGGGGTGCGGCCTTGGGTCGGGCCGGATTGGGTGGTTACGGCGTTGGGTCAGGCCTAATTAAGTGGTTGCGGCCTTGGGTCGGGCCTAATGGTTGGTTGTGGCCTTGGGTCAGGCCGGATTGGGTGGTTGCGGCGTTGAGTCGAGCCTGATTAGGTGGTTACGGCCTTGGGTCGGGCCTAATTAAGTGGTTGCGGCCTTGGGTCGGGCCTAATGGTTGGTTGCGGCCTTGCGTTGGGTTGGATTGGGTGGTTACGGCCTTGGGTTGGGCCGGATTGGGTGGTTGCAGCATTGGGTCGGGCTTGATTAGGTGGTTGCGGCCTTGGGTCGGGCCTAATTAAGTGGTTACGGTGTTTGGTTGGGCCTGATTAGGTGGGTGCGGCCTTGGGTCAGGCCTAATGGTTGGTTGCGGCCTTGGGTTGGGCTAAATGGTTGGTTGCGGCCTTGGGTCGGGCCGGATTGGTTGGCTGTGGCCTTGGATTGGGCCGGATTGGTTGGCTGTGGCCTCGGGTCAGGCCAGATTGGGTGGTTGCGGCTATGGGTCAAACCTGATTGAGGTCAAAATAAGGCTAGTCAGCAGAGCCAGGGGTAGGTGATGGAGGAAGAAGTGGAGATTGGTGGATAAGGGTGGGAGTTAGGTGAAGGAAGTAAATAACCGATATCATTTATGTGTAACCGATATCGGTCAGGAGACCGATACCGGTATTCTAGGGCATAAAATAACTGGTATCGGTTACAGGTCAAAACCTATAAAAAGGAAAAATACGGCCTGTCATTGTCACTTTGTGAATTTGAGTGCCCAAATTTTTCTTGTCTTAGGTGTGAAGTGATTTTGTTGAGTTTGTGGGCTGAGGTGGCATTATTTGAGTGGAGGAGTGAGTGATTGGTAGACCCCAGCGAGCAGGAGGCAGAGTTTGATTGGTTGAGGACCCAACTGAGGAGATTTGGAGCCATGGCTCAACCAGGAGGAGCAGGAGGTGCTGAACCAGCTGGACCACCGCCACCTATCCCATCACGATGATGTGTAGTCGTACCGGTAGGCTCTGAGCTCTTACCTTTGTGAATTTAATGAGTTTAACTTAGATGTGGGTTTTGGGTAGGAATCCTAATTTTAATAAAATAATTAATGAATGGATGTAATTTGCAAAATGGAGTGGGTAGGTAGGCTAGTTAGGTCAAGGCGGCAGGGTGGGTAGGTTTTTAGGGTTTTTTGGTGGGTAAATAGGGAGAAATAGGTGAAAAAATATTTTGCGGGCCGTTTTGGGTTCAGCCCTAGATTCGGACAGTGACCGATGTCGGTCACTAAGCGACCGACATCGGTCACAAACTATTTGGAATAATTTGTTTTTCGAAAAGACCGACATCGGTCATATGTCGACAGGCATCAACTTTTTTTTTTTTTCGCGAAGAATGTTTCCATTCCTGGAAAAGATTTGCTTCTATCCTTTCATTCTTTTGAGAAAAAGATAAGGGTTAGGGCTAGGAGGAATACCTGTTGAACGTTGAGAGGGTGTGCGCGTACCGTAGAGAGAGATCAGATAGATTGCAAAGAACTCCTTTTTGTCTGGGAAGGACTACCTACAAGTAAAAATACAAGACCACCAGATTTTAGTTAGAAAATAAATGAGGGAAATTCCTTGGGCCCAGGAAATATTAGACTTCCTTTCAAAGGTGGTCAGTTCCCCTTTTAATACGAATTAACACAAATGATAATAAAGAAGCTATTGCGAAGTCACGATTTAGGTACCTCGTTACCAAGTAATAGAGACTAAACTACCGATAATAAAACGTCATGTTGTTTTTTTGGTCAATGGTCGTTGATACGTTCAGGTTGAGTTACAGGGATAAACCAGACTAGATCTGAGGTTGTTAGGAGACAAATAGGTGAGAGGAAGGTTTTGGGTACAAGTGATAGTGACCGGTGCTGGTCACTGGATAACCAACTGCGGTAAGAGAACCGCTGCCGGTAGGGGATAACCGACACTGGTAGGGTCAGTAATCTAGGCACTTCTAGATAGAGGTTAGTTGCAGGGTGATTGTGGGGTTATTAAGACTGGTGGATGGCTGAGGGGAATAGTGAGATGACGGGGAAGACTCAGAGTGTGATAAAAATATCTTCTGGGCAATACAAGGATGTATGGATGAAGGTTAAGTGTAGGGTGCTGGCAGGTGGTAGATCTAGGAGTGAGCTTATAATTACTATCAATCAAAAGGCTCAAGAAATGGTGCTTAGAAACATACAAGACACTACTTACTCATTCTTGATGAAGATTCAGGTCAAAGGAATGTGGTAGTGACAGTAAGGCTCAGTTGGGATGATCTGGTATTGGAAAATGAGTTGATGAAGCTATCCTCAGTATTTTGCAATGCTTGAACGGGGGTGACAGCAATCCAGTGGCTCAGTTGTAGTCTTCGGCTCGATGCTCTTCTCTTTTCTTCACTTATCTCTGCTCTACCAAGTGAAGTTCGGATCCTTTTTCCCAAATGAATTCCAGATCCTTTGTTTTTGGTTGGGGGAGGTCATTTACAGGAACCGATGGTAGTTATGTAACCAACGGCGGTCAAGTAGGAATCGATGTTGGTTAAGTCAAAGTGGGCTATTTTTTAGTAAAATAGCCAACTTTCCCTCCTTTTCTCCTGAGAGATTAGTTGTGGGCTTGGTCAAGTCATTATTAGGTTGGTTTTGGTGCGGGTGAGGGGTAATTAGTCATGGGTGTGGATGTAGACCAAGTTATAGGTCTTAATTAGGTTATTTTAGGATTAGGGCTAGGTCATGATGAGGTGGCAAAATGAGGTGGCAGGTTTGAAAATGTGGATTTATTAATTATAACATAATTAATAAATAATTGTGCAAGGTTTAGGTGGTGAGGTTAGGTTGCAAAATGAGATGCGGGGCACTGTTGGTTGTTAGATAGGAATTTACGGAGAGCAACAGTCAGGGGACAAGAAGTCCCTCCTCTTTATGGGAGAGGCTCCCTTATTCAAAAACGAACTTATTTACAAATATACAAAACATGATTTGTATGGTTGAGCTTGGATATTACGAAAGTGTTTTCCATGAAGGATCATCAGTTACAAAAGGACCGAGGAAAGGAGAATACGAGGAAAGAGCAGAAAGAGCAACATGCAGAATTATAGATAGCAGAATAATCCTTTATGTATACGAAAGTTGCAGTGAATTTAAAACAAGATCGTTTGCATTGGATGAACAAGATGAGAATTTACCAGACACAAAGTTCTGTAAATAACATCTGCTTAGAACACAAAGTTTCTTAACATAACACAGATTCATTAATCAAGGACACAAAGTTCCTTCTTGGTTATACAAGATCACTATATTCGCAATATTTGAAAATATGCAATCAGTGAGACTAACGAACTAGAAACAAATGATCTTCAAAAAGAAATTAAATGAAAACACAGGAGATAACAGAGATTAGATAGACAAAGAATGGAAAAGTCCTTGTGTATTGATTTCTTTGTAATCTATTTACACTTTCAGAAAATATGACAAGTTCTTCCTCCCGTTCGAAATGGCGTAGAAATGCCATTATATAGCTTACAAGTCAGTTACTCTTCGTAACTACGTTTCTTTTAACCAAAGAATAGTTAAGGACTGCCAACCGCAATACCTCAACCTTTTACAAAGAAAACGAGAAAAAGAAAGGGAAAAGAAGAGAAGAAGAACGGGGAAGAAGACAGGTGGCCGGTCACGGAGAGGGACCCACTGACTTCAGAATCCGCTGCCTGAATCTTCTTTAACGCCTCAGCTATGTCTCTGCGATGAGGGACTGACGTGTTGGTCATAGACTGAGTCCAAAATCCAAGACACTTCTCCATCTCATTATCAAACTCGACATGAGTATGATAATCTTTGTTTGCTTCTTCAATGGCAGATTGAAGAGAGCAAATCTCCTTCATTTTCTCCTTGGAGATGGAACTTTCCTTGAATAGGTTATCTTTGACAAAAGCTCTGAATTGAGCTTTGATTTCTTGCAAGGAAAGGGAAGTACCAGAAGTCTCATCCTGAAGATGACAGTGTATATCTTTGAAAGCAGAGACCACCAGTGTCTTGAAATCTTCGCCCTTTTGCCAACTGTTCTTCAGTTCTCCTAAAGCCTCCTCCAGGACTCTGATCTTCCACTCCATGCTGTAGACCCAGGACTTTGACAGATTATCCTTTGCATCATCAAAGACTTTATTCGCCAAAAAAACGTTCTCATTTTCCTGTCCCATGAGTCGGAGGTCTACTATGCAACTGCTCCAGAGTTTGAGCTCTTTATCCATGATATTGATAGTGGAGGAGAGCTTCAGTTGCACATTGCTCACCTTTTCGTGGAGTTTGAAAGCTTCATCGATGAAGTTTAATCCAGCAACAAGCATGTCATCCACCAGGGCTTCAATAGCTCTGCCATAGACAGAATACTTGTGCATATCTTTGATACTCTGCACTTCATCTTGGCTTAGAATTACAGGAGCTGGGAGAGTAGTCAATGGGGTAGGGTCCAAAACTTAGTCCTTAGACAAAAGAGACTTGATGAAACCTGTGAGAACTTGGGCCTGTTCTTCCAACTGTTCAATAGTTTGTTGCCCTTTCTCTATCCTCCCAATAACTCTTGTGACTGTTTCTTTGAGGTTGTGAATCTCACCTTCAGGAGTAGACTCCCCCATTGGGATTCTTGAAAGCTCCAAGTCAGATGACACAAGTCTAATTCTGATTTGTCTACTGTAGGCTTGGCAATCTCCAGGAATTGCTGACCTTGAGCATCCGACACTATTCTAGAGGTAGTTCTAGCTTTCTTGGCACGAGAAGGAGTGGTGCCCAACAAGGCTGCGACAACATCAAAATTTGGTCCTCAGAGCAGTGCTAATGGTGGCAGCATTAAAATAGTCCCGGGAAACGACAATGGCATTATCCATCTCTGGAATCCTTAGAGCAGTGCTGATGGTGGCAGCATCTAATTTGGTGATGAGTTCCCCATGTATATTAGTCAATTCACTCGAAACGGGGTCGAAGTGAGCTCCGCATGAAAGCACGGTATCAGCACACTGTACTGAGATTGGGAAACCTCCAGCAAAAGCCAAACCACTATCATGAATCATCTGCGCCATTGGTGTAGGGTTTGGGTCCGCCATTCTCGCCCAAAAATCACTGAAATCAAGATGATGAGCTTCACTGTCCCCAATATTGCAAACGGTAGACTCAAGTGGTGAAATTTGTTCCTATCCCTGAAATTTGATCTTCATATTGATAGTCTCAGAGCCGTAACCTAAACTCGGGAAGGAATTACAGAGGGAGGGGATACACGCGCAGGTTTTCAAATTGCAAGGGTTCGAGCAAAAGATAGCATGGAAGTAGTGCAAAAAATGCAAAGGAGAAATGCTCGTTATATAGCCATTTAGGAGGGAAAAAGGTAATAAATGCACATTTAATACATACCCACCAATTTGAATAAGCACGAATAACACTTGGTATGCTTGGGACATGTGAGACGTAAATGTGCGAAACATGCAGCTCGGCCGATTCGGGTGAAACAGGGAGAAGACGCACAAATGCATTTTGGAACAGTTGGGATGAAAACGCGCGAAGGACGCGGTTCGGGAAAATCGGCCGAAAATGGAACAAAAGGCCAGTTTGAACTTGGGACATTTGGGACAAAAAGTTCTGGAGTACGCGACTCGGGTGTTCCGGGCAAAAATGTTACAATAGGTCCGGAGAAGTTTGGGACATTCGAGACGAAAACGTGCGGAGTACGCGGCTCGGGTGTTTCGGCTGAAATTGAAACAACTCACACAATAAGTTTTGGGACACTTGGGACAAAAATGTCCGACAGGCCCAAAAATGGAACAACTTCGGGGATTTCGGTCGATCGGGGAATAGAACGCACTTTGGAACTTGGGACACGCGGGACAAAATGTCTGACAGGCCCGAAATACATACAAAATGACCCAAAACATAGATTTTCTCAATTTCACGACTTCGGTACTTCAGAGGAAAACACTTAAACTCAAAATTTTTGAAATTTTTTACTTTCATCAGAGCAGGGAATTTTGAGTGGACAACAGCTGGCTCCTTCTGGGGATGACTTGGCATAAATTCAAGGAATGAGACAAGGAAAGAACCTAGATAAACTCAGGGAAGTAGACCAGACCTTATCCATTGGGCAACGGAGTCAAAAACAGACCAATACAGAGGACAACACACCAAAATAGAAGAGGAAAGAAAAAAAAAAACACTGTACAGAATATACAAGGGACTCCCTAATCACCTAGGACTTGAACAACTTGAGATATTTCCCACTATAAGGAAGTGGGAGAGAAGAACCATCCATGTAATCAAGATAAAAGGAATTCTCACCAGCAAAGTGTCTGATCTTGAAAGGTCCGAGCCACAGGGAATCAAACTTTCCATGGCTGCCACGAGGTTCATGTCTTTTGTCCCATAACAGCACGGTGTCTCCAATTTGGAAATCTCTGAACCTAGCTTTCTTGTCAAATAGGACCTTTACCTTCTGCTGGTGAACAGATATCCTATCAGCAACCATCAATCTGTCCTCATTCAGTTTGTGCAGGTACATAATTCTCTTGTCCAGAGCATCACTGAAGCTAGTATCTTCAATGGCCTTCATTAGGTACAAGGCTGGCAGTTCCACTGTCACTGGCAATTGAGCTTCTACTCCATATACCACTTGAAAAGGAGACATTCCAATAGATCTCTTTGGTGTAATCCTGTCTGCCCAAAGAGCATCATAGAGCTTTTTGTGCCAGTTTCGTTGAGACTCATTGACCAACTTTCTTATAATAGTCACCAGATTTTTGTTAGTGGATTCTGCTTGCCCATTGCCCTGAGGGTAGTAATCTGAAGAGTGAGCCAAAGAAATATCATACCCATAGCAGAAATCCATTATCTCAGCTGAAGAGAAATTCGAGGCATTATCTGTTACAATCTTGTTAGGTACACCATACCTTACCAAGATGTTCTCTTTGATGAAGCTGCATACCACTTCAGAAGTAGTGCTCTTGACTGGAATACCTTCCACCCATTTGGTGAAGTAGTCAGTGGCAGTTAGCACATGAGTGTGACCAGCACTAGAAGCAGGATTAAGTGTACCAATGAAGTCCAAACCCCACTGTTGAAATGGTTCCTCAATCACGACTGGCTTGAGAGGCAAAGAGGCCAGTTTGGGTCTTCCCACAAAAGTCTGACAAGCCTCACATTTGTCAACCCACTTGGATGCATCTCTGAACAAGGAAGGCCAGTAGTATCCTCCACGGAGTATTTTATGAGCTGTAACCGTTGATGAAAAGTGCCCTCCACATGCATAATCATGAAAAAGCTGAGAGCAACTTTCTCTGTTGTTCCTTGTCCACACACTTCAAAAATCTCCCATCTATTCCTCGCTTGAACAGGGCGTTTTCCCACAACACATATTGCGCTGACCTCAATTTAACAGTCCTCTTTTCTTTGGCAGTTAAATGAGAGGGGCATTCCCCATAGGTGAGAAAATGGGCGATGTCAGCATACCATTCGTCAACTGAACTAAGGAACAGAACAGTAGGAAGGTCAACTTTCTCCTCCAGCAACTCATGTTTGGCTCCTTCAGCAATGAGCTCACAAAGGCCTTTTCCACGAACCAGCTTGGTTGGTTTGATGTCAATGTCATACTCTTGGACCTTAGCAACCCAGTTCCCTCTCTTGGATCCAAATTCTTGTTGTGTGAGAATCGACTTAACAGTTGTATCTGGAACCAGCACCATGGAGTGAGAGTTGAGGATATAAAAACGAAATTGCTTCACAGATTTGACCACTGCAAAAGCATGCTTCTCCATCATGGTGTATTTCAACTCATGATCCTTCAGAATATAGCTCATGAACGCAATTGGTAGCTCATGCTCATTAGAGTCTTCTTGAGTTAACACAGCAACCAAGGTATTATCTGTAGCATAGTAATAGATGATGAAATCTTTATTGAAATCAGGACAGGCTAAAACAGGAGTTTTCGCGATAGCTCTCTTGATACCTTCAAAGGATTCCTTTCCTTCAGAAGACCAACCAAATGTTTGCTTCCCTTTCATCATCTGAGAAATATTCAAAGTTAATTCTGCAAAATCAGGGATGAATCTTCTCAAGAAATTGATCTTACCGAAGAAGGAGTGCACGCCCTTTTTACTGGTTAGGAGAGGAATTTGCTGGATGGCTTGAACTCGTTCAGGATCAATCTTAATACCATCCTTGGAAACGATGTGCCCTAATAACTTTCCCTCAGTGACACAAAAGACAGATTTTTTAGGGTTCAGAGAGATCCCATGCTCTCTGCATCTCAACAGAACTGTCTCTAGGTGATCAAAATGATCCGCTCTTGTCTTAGAAAACACTATCAGGTCATCAAGATATATGACAATACACTTCCCTTTCAAGCTTCCTAAATCCAGATCCATAGCTCTTTGGAAAGTGGCACCAGCATTAATAAGCCCAAAAGGCATTCTCTTGTAGGCAAAGGTGCCCCAAGGAGTAGTGAAAGCTGTCTTGTGTTGATCTGCAGTATCAACCTCTACCTGATTATATCCAGAAAATCCATCAAGCATAGATAACATTTCAGATCCTATTACTGCTTGCAATACTTGATCCATCATAGGCAAAGGATAATTATCTTTCAGAGAAGCCTGATTCAGGTTCCTGAAATCAACACAGATGCGGATCTCACCATTCTTCTTTCTAACAGGCACAATGTTTGCAATCCATGTTGAATGGTGAATGGGAAAGATGATTTTAGCCTTCAACAATTTCTGAATCTCTTGAAAGATGGTGTCAGCTATTTTGGGGTTGTATTGCCTCTGTTTCTGCTTGAAAGGCTTAATTCCTGGTTTGAGAGGAATAGAATGCTGCATATCTTTTGGCTTGAAGGCTTTCAGATCCTCATAAGAATATGCAAGAACATCCTTATACCTCCTTAGAAGATCAATTACTTTCTCTCCTCTCATCTGCTGTGCAACATTTTCCAATATTCACGAGCTTGGGGTCAGTAGAACTTCCAATATCAATCTTATCATACTCAGCTGATTGCTGAGGTCCAATAGAAGCTTTAGATTTCACATACCTGTCATGTTTATCAAATAATTCCTCCAAACTCACCAAACCTTTAGGAATCTTGTTTCCTTTAAGATTGAGGCATCCATCTTGATCTGTTTCTTCCCCTTGGGTGGCTGCTTGGTCAAAGGGCACATTCTCATGAGGCAGGTTGTCACTTCCCTCAAAATACAGTTGTTCGAAATTACCGTTGAGTTCCAGGAAGGAAAGAAAATGTTGATCATCATTGAAAACTTGCCAGTTATTGGCATTATCAGGTACACTAGGCCGATGAACCATCTCAATGGTGAACTTATCCTGAGAGAAATCAGGATGAAGAATCAGTAGTGACCCTGAAACTGCTAGCGAATCAGCCCTGCTATTCTTCTCTCTAGGTATTGCCTCAATAGAGAAAGCATCAAGGAATTCAATGGAATCCCAAATCTGATTCCGGTAATGTTTCAGCCTCCCATTTTTTACCTGGAAAAGGCTTCTCACTTGCTTTACAATCAGTTCTGCATCACCACGTGCCAGAAGATTCTTTACACCTTGTTCTTTGGCCACTTGTAATCCGAGAATGAGAGCCTCATACTCTGCTATATTATTAGTGTTCTCGAACTGCAACTTAAATGAAAAAGGATGTAGGCATCCTTCAGGTGACACTAGCAAGACACCAGCTCCAGAACCAGCTGAGGAACAACTTCCATCAAACTCTAAAATCCAAATACCATTAGGATCTTTAGGTGACATTCTGGGAAGTTGGATTTCATCAGGGGACATAATCATGTAATTGCCATGACCCATATCCTCATAGAGTATTTGTGATTTAGGATCATCCATTTTTTTCACAATATACTCAGATTGCTTCTCAGGCATCAATTTCTTCATTTGTCCATTAACAGGTATGAGTGCATGCGACCAGTCCATTTGGATTTCCCCACCCACATCTTTGCAGAAGTTCCTACTTAGCAACATCCCGTATGAAGGAGGGATATCTGCTACTAAGATGGTAGCCAATACTTTCTTTTCAGGCAAGGCAGCAAAAGCCACTTGTGCATCTTTAATTCTCCCGACCAGGGGCACTTCTTTACTTTCCATGGAGTAACAAGATCCATAAGTGCGTGTGAGGGTCAGGCCTAAAGCATGAGCTACTTTAGCAGGCATCACATTATCTGAGGCTCCTGAGTCAATGACACAATTACTGAGCCTATGACCAGCTATAAGAAGTGTTACATAAAATGGTTTAATTTTGTCACCAGGCGAGGTGACAGCGGCTACCAGACTAGGATGTGGTGCAGAAGGAGGAGTGGGAAAAAGGCCTTTAGAAGTGGTTTTGGAGTGGGAATTAACAAATTGAATCATTTTGGCAAAAGCTTTGGGATGAGTTTGATAATACTCAGCCTCTGAAATTTGAACCTTAGTCTTTTTTCGATGATCGATAATATCAAAAGACCCAGAAGTGGACGGGCCATCATCATTTGAAATTCTAGGCTTATCAAATTTAGGAGAAAAAGAAGAAGCAACTTTGGTAGCAGGATTGACAGGACTCACCTTTGACGTAGATGAAGTAGGAATAGGAGATCCTCTTTTTGCAATTACAGGGATAGTTGCCGGCTGCTCCTTAGATTTCTTCATGGGCTGTGTCACCTTCTCCCTCTGATGTGTCTGCTCTCGAGTCATGACAGCAAATGATTCACTATTCATGTCTGCTACCACTTCATCATAATCATCTCCATCATCAATGCCTTCAGTGGTGAAGAAATTAACACGAGATCCCTCAAGTTCTTCTGGCTCATCATCGAATTCTTCCACAAACTCCTCGCAAGCTTCATTATCCTCATCATCATCTGGCTCTTCAACTTCACAGGTTGCATTCACAGGAACCTTAACAGGAGGTCCTTCAAGTGCTAATCTTGTTTGAGAAGTAGGCAAACGATTTCTGGGCTGAAAATTTCTCCTCGGAACGTCTGCATAAGGAGTGTGCTGAGCCAATTGTTTCTTTATAGCAATAAGATCATTTGCAAGTTTCTGAACTAATGGATCAGTATTAAGTCCAGGGGTGGAAGAGGAAGAAGCAGCAGACTTAGATTTGGGAGGGTCTCTTCTCAACTTCCCTGACATGATCAAGTCATCCTCGATACTAACAGCAAGAGTTTGATCCTCGACCAATGTTGCGAGATTAGCCCTTCTTAGTGCATAACTGACTTTGGGAAATTGAGCATTTAGGAAGAAACACTTTTGAATTTGATCAAAAGGCCGAGTATTTACAGGAATTTTGTTGATCAGTTTGTTGAATTGGGCCACAAACTCTCTCATGGGTTCTTGTGAATCTTTCTTTATCTGAGAAATTTGGGCAAGCAAAGCATGCACATCTTCTGCCGGCTTGAAACAGCTTTCGAACTGAGTTCTCATTGTGTTCCAGTCGGTCATAGTGTTAGCCAGAAGGTGGTAGAACCAATCAGCAGCATTATCTTGTAACGTCTCAACGAATAGTCTCACGAAGACGTCTTCATGCTCAACTCCCAGGACTCCACATGCAACAATGAAGGCCGCGATGTGTTCATCAGGATGTACTTTGCCATCACCTTTGAACTTAGGAAAGTTCTTCCGGTTACCTCTGGGTAACTCATGCAAAGGCTGAGTAAGGGCCAGGGGCCCGACACGATGACCCCATGGTAATGGCGCCGCCATTCTTGGAAAAACGGCTTGGAGAGGGACTGCAACACCAGCAAGAATCAAAGCTTGCAGATTAGGGCTAGTTGGCTCTGAAGGAATACCACCCATAGGACTTCTATCTTGAATAGGTGGAGTGCTTGTTGAACGAGTCCTTCTATTTCTCGTTGAAGGAAAAGGAAAACCCTGCTGCTCCAAAAGCTGAAACTGAGAGTCTTCAATACCAAGGGTCCTTCTCCCTCGAGTAAAACGCGGAGTCGCCAGATCAAAAGATGATCGAAAATAACAGAACTGGAATATGATTTTCCCCAGCAGAGATGCCAAAAACTGTTGGTCGTCAGATAGGACTTTACAGAGAGCAACAGTCAGGGACAAGAAGTCCCTCCTCTTTAATGGGAGAGGTTCCCTTATTCAGAAACGAACTTATTTACAAATGTACAAAACATTATTTGTTGGTTAAACTTGGATATCACGAAAGTGTTTTCTATGAAGATCATCAATTACAAAAGGACTGAGGAAATGAGAGTACAGGAAAGAGCAGAAAGTCAACATGCAGAATTATAGATATCAGAGTAATTCTTTATGTATGTGAAAGTCACAGTGAATTGAAACAAGATCATTTGTATAGAATAAATAAGATGGAATTTAAAGACACAAAGTTCTGTAAATAACATCTACTTAGAACACAAAGTTTCTTAACATAACACAGATTCATTATCAAGGAAACAAAGTTCCTTCTTGGTTATACAAGATCACCGTGCTTACAATCGGTGAGACTAACAAATTTGAGATAAATGATCTTCACAAAGAAAATAAATGAAAGCTTAGGAATAACAGAGATTAGATAGACAAAGAAAGGAAAGTCCTTCTGTATTGATTTCCTTATAATCTATTTACACTTTCAGAAAATATGCCAAGTTCTTCTTCCTTCAAAATGGCATGGAAAGGCCTTTATATAGCTTACAAGTCAGTTACTCTTTGTAACTACTTCTTTTAACTAAATATTAGTTAAGGATTGCCAATCGCAATACCTCAACCTATTACAATGAATCCGAGAAAAAGAAATAGAAAAGAAGAGAAGAATAAGGAGAAGAAGACAGGTGGTCGGTCACTGAGAGGGACCCACTGACTTCAGAATTCACTGCCTGAATCTCTTCAACGCCTCAGCTATATCTCTACCACGAGGGACTGACGTGTTAGTCGTAGACTGAGTCCAAAATCCTAGACACCTCTCCATCTCTTTATCAAACTCGACATGAGTATGATAATCTTTGTTTGCTTCTTCAATGGAAAATTGAAGAGAGCAAATCTCCTTCATTTTCTCCTTGGAGATGGAACTTTCCTTGAATAAGTTATCTTTAACAAAAGCTCTGAATTGAGATTTGATTTCTTGCAAGGAAAGGGGAGTACCAGAAGTCTCATCCTGAAGATGACAGTGTATGTCTTTGAAAGCAGAGATAACCAGTGTCTTGAAAGCTTCACCCTTCTGCCAACTGTTCTTCAGTTCTCCCAAAGCCTCCTCCAGGACTCTGATCTTCCACTCCACGCTGTAGACCCAGGACTTTGACAGATTATCCTTTACATCATCAAATACTTTATTCACCAAAAAAACGTTCTCATCTGCCTGTCCCATGAGTCGGAGGTCTACTATGCAACTGCTCCAGAGTTTGAGATCTTTATCCATGATATTGATAGTGGAGGAGAGCTTCAGTTGCACATTGCTCACCTTTTCGTGGAGTTTGAAAGCTTCATCGATGAATTTTAATCCAGCAACAAGCATGTCATCCACCAGGGCTTCAATAGCTCTGCCATAGACAGAATACTTGTGCATATCTTTGATACTCTGCACTTCATCTTGGCTTAGAATTACAGGAGGTGGGAGAGTAGTCAATGGGGTAGGGTCCAAAACTTTGTCCTTAGACAAAAGAGACTTGATGAAACCTGTGAGAACTTGGGCCTGTTCTTCCAACTGTTCAATAGTTTGTTGCCCTTTTTCTACCCTCCCAATAACTCTTGTGACTGTTTCTTTGAGGTTGTGAATCTCACCTTCAGGAGTAGACTCCCCCATTGGGATTCTTGAAAGCTCCAAGTCAGATGCCAGCAAGTCTAATTCTGATTTGTCTACTTTAGGCTTGGCAATCTCCAGGAATTGCTGACCTTGAGCATCCGACACTATTCTAGAGGTAGTTCTAGCTTTCTTGGCACGAGAAGGAGTGGTGCCCAACAAGGCTGCGACAGCATCAAAATTTGGTCCCAAGCTCTGAGAGGAAAATTTCCTCTTCCTTATATCAACCAAAGGTTGCACCCACGCAAAGGAGGAAGAGGAATCAGCAGGAGGGGCAAGAGGACTGAGAGACATAGAGCTCATGACACTCAAGGTCTGTGTAGCTGTGGTCTCAGGTTGAGACGTTGGAAGGGCGCTGGACACAATGGCTGCTGAAGAATCAGTAGCACTTGGAAGCACAGTGCTCTGGACTTCCTTATCTTTATCCGTTGGATCTTCAGGAGCATTTGCAGGGGTTGGCATTTCGCTTTCTTCACTTTCACTGAGAACAATGATGTTCTCTAGTCCCATAGGCAACTCTGCCTGCTTTCTTTGAGGATCATTTTCCATAGGCTCCTTCTTAACCTCCTTGAGCTTCTTCTGGTACACTTGAGTGGATGAAGAAGGAGTAGAAGCTGCAGGTCCTTGTGTTGATGAGGCAGGAGGGGTCTTCACTGGTATTCCTGACCTTGGAATAGATGCTTCTCTTCTTGGTGTTGAAGCATCCTTAGAAGAGGATTCTCTTGAATGCCTCCTGAATTCTCGAACCATCCTGTCAAACCAGACCTTAGTCCTGACTAAGACTGGAGCAAGGATCTCAGCTAGATCATCTCTCTCTTTCCTGTTCTAATCCAGGTCCTCCAAAGGAGTATGCTTAACCACATTTTCATATTCATACGAGTATAGATCAGAGTTGTCATCCTGGAGACCTTCAGGAACCTGGTACAGACCGAGTTCTTGGATCAATTGCAGGGAGAACCTACCACAATGCCTTCTCCTGGCCTCAAAATCATCTGCACAGTCAGCCTAGTAGTCTTCTGTATCTTCCCTATGATGGTAGATAATCTTGATGTTTTGTTCAATAAACTTCTTGAAGTCAAAGCAGGTTCTTGGCTTGAAGAAATGAACAGTGATAGGAACCAGGGCTCTCTCTATGTTCTGTGCGTCCAGGGCTGTTTTGCAAGTGTAGTTTCCCAGAGAGATGGGAAAGTGTAAGCCAGAAATCCTCTTGTCCCTGCAGGTTCTGTGCAATTTGTCTAACTCCCTGCATACTTCAATCAAAGCCATCTTATCATTGCAGAACATGGGAAGACGCAGAGGGGTGCTCTCATAGCCAGCAAGCCTGATATAAGAAAATTTCCTGAATTGGATGAAATAAGCACCATATTACAATATCAGGTTCATGGCTTCATCTGAAAATCTTCTAGCAGTATCACCTTCGAGCAATCTGACCACGTACATGGTGAAAGCATCATTGACCCTTCTGAAATTACGATTGCTGGTCTCCAGGGTGAACTGCGGGCAGTAAGCATATACTGGATCATCTTTGTGTGCATCTATATAAGAAAAACCGAACCACTGCCTTGACGCTGCCAGGGTATACATCAGGTACGAAGTCATATAGAAATTCTTTGTTTGCTGCACATTGGACAACTGCTCTGTCAAATTCATGCTTATGATTTCCGCCCAATTGATATTTTGCATTCCTTCGCACACCATGCTGATGAGCGGGCACATCCAAAAGTGAAATTCGTTGGTAGAGGGCAAACCCATAACCCGAGCCAGCAAGATTATGAAGTCTGACAACTCTTCATTGAAATCTACTTGGAAGAGGGTTTTGGTCAGACGAGAAGCTCCCTTCCTAGGGTTTTTAAGCCAGGACTTCGCCACTCGTGCCTTATATTTGTCACTGTCTTGGTCGAACAGGGCCTGTGCTTGATCCCGGGAAACGAATATGGCATTATCCATCTCTGGAATCCTCAGAGCAGTGCTAATGGTGGCAGCATCTAATTTGGCGATGAGTTCCCCATGTATATTAGTCAATTCACTCGAAACGGGATCGAAGTGAGCTCCGCATGAAAGCACGGTATCAGCACACTGTACTGAGATTGGGAAACCTCCAGCAAAAGCCAAACCACTATCATGAATCATCTGCGCCATTGGTATAGGGTTTGCGTCCGCCATTCTCTCCCAAAAATCACTGAAATCAAGATGACGAGCTTCGCTGTCCCCAATATTGCAAACGACAGACTCAAGTGGTGAAATTTGTTCCTTTCCCTGAAATTTGATCTTCATATTGATAGTCTCAGAGCCGCAACCTAAACTCGGGAAGGAATTACAGAGGGAGGGGATACACGCGCAGGTTTTCAAATTGCAAGGGTTCGAGCAAAAGGTAGCATGGAAGTAGTGCAAAAAATGCAAAGGAGAAATACTCGTTATATAGCCGTTTAGGAGGGAAAAAGGTCATAAATGCACATTTAATACATACCCACCAATTTGAATAAGCATGATATTCGGGTAGAGCGGGAAAAACAAGCACGAATAACACTTGGTATGCTTGGGACATGTGAGACGCGAATGCGCAAAACATGCAGCTCGGCCGATTCGCGTGAAACAGGGAGAAGACGCACAAATGCATTTTGGGACAGTTGGGACGAAAACGCGCGAAGGATGCGCTTCGGGCAAATCGGCCGAAAATGGAACAAAAGGCCCGTTTGAACTTGGGACATTTGGGACAAAAAGTTCCGAAGTACGCGACTCGGGTGTTCTGGGCGAAAATGTTACAATAGGTCCAGAGAAGTTTGGGACATTCGGAACGAAAACATGCGGAGTACGCGGCTCGGGTGTTTCGGCCGAAATTGAAACAACTCACACAATAAGTTTTGGGACACTTGGGACAAAAATGTCCGACAGGCCTGAAAATGGAACAACTTTGGGGATTTCGGCCGATCGGGGAACAGAACGCACTTCGGAACTTGGGACACGTGGGACAAAAATGTCCGACAGGCCCGAAATACATACAAAATGACCCAAAACACAGATTTTCTCAATTTCACGACTTCGGTACTTCAGAGGAAAACACTTAAACTCAAAATTTTTGAAATTTTTTACTTTCATCAGAGCAGGGAATTTTGAGTGGAAAACAGGTACAGGGTGTCGTAAGACACAAATTTGGTGTCTACAAGAAGATATTATCATGCCTGATGAAATTTCTTATCAATTTGTAGAATATTTCCTGCCAATCTTTTCGAAAATCAGTTTTTATTTAAATAACGTCAACAACCAACTCTCCCAACTGCCTCCATGTTTTCCACATGATCAAGAATAGTTCAATAATGATCAAGATCTCTAAGGGTCGAAAAATAAACCCGCAAGTTCAAAGGAGTGAAACCAAATGCAGAGGAAAAACCAGGAAAAACCAAAATGAACAACAACCTTTGCAAAACCCACTTCCTGTCTTTCCTAGGCAGTTTCTTTGCTGAAACCAATGCCATTAAATGCATTGAATGTAACTTTCTCTCTCTTTTCTTATGTCACCACCACTTTGAATTTGGCAAAATAAACTTAAAAAATTCCCATTCATTTTAAATTTAGCTATGATGCCAACTAGACATCTCACTTTCTTTTTATGCGTCCACCAATCTTGGCAAATTTCGGTTATAAGGACATAAATCAATTTGCATTAATACCTTAGATGCCACTGCAACTGACCTTTCTTTTTCCACGTAACCCATAGGTCCCCTTTAGGTTTAATAATATTTTAGGTCACCTTAGCATTAGGTAGATTTCCATATTATTTCTTACGTATTTTTAAATTTTATCTTAGGTTAGTTCAAATCCAAAACTATATCACATACCATCTTAGGTTAGGTCGTAATCCCCCTTTAAGGTTAAATTTTATATAGGGTAGGGTATTGCATCATAGTTTTAGGAACCAAAAGTCATAGTTTAGTAATAGGTCCTTTATCTGCTCACGCTGCTCAGTGTTCCCAAAACATCAGTAAAGGAGGTTCAGACTTACAATTTGTAGCATGATGTTAGTAATGATACCTAAAGTTGGTTCTTTCACAATTTATGCCAATATTCTGCTTGGTTCCTTAATATGTTTCCTTTAGCTTGTCCGTTAACAAGATGTCAAAAAGGAAGGACAAAATCATACCTTGGATCAATGGAATTGATTCGAGGTGTGTTGTTACCATGTAAAATTGTGAAACAACAGTACAAATTTATAACTTATTATCCACAAAATAGAATGGTCTTGTTTCCAAGTAAGTAGAATTACAGTAAGCATAAATTCTGAACAACAATAATACATTTATTGCAAGCATGATTTTCAAACGTCAAAGGAATACACCTTCCTTAAACAAATCACATGTCAACATTTGCAATATCAAAAGTGGAGGTCATCATAGTAACCATCATGATCAAGACGTTACATGCGCTGCCCATGGCATCATCCAAGGATTAGGAACAAATCTTGGTAAGAACTTCCCTTGGCTAGGTTGTCTCTAGAAAACATTTACTTCTTCTATAGTGGATGAAGTGTTGGTTTGATTAAGATATTTTTTTATGAATGGAAGAAGAGAACAAATGTTAGCTTCATGTTCCCTAGATTCACAAATAAGACACATTTATGTTTTATCCAAAGGACAATCTCTTATTGCATGCTTCTTTATGCATATATGACAATACACAACTAATGTTTCAATATTAGAATTTACTTTTCCTTGTAATCCATCCATGGTGGAAGTTAATTGAGCTAGGATATTTGTTTTAAGGTTTTCAAGTTCTTCCATAAGTTTGTTCATGTCTTGATTGTAGTTTTCATAGTTTTTTCCTTTCCTAGGGCCACCTCTTGTTCCTGAATAAATTCTACAAAGGTCTTTAATATAATTCATTCTTAATTGGTTAATGTTTCCACCTCCCATTAAGTTAAGGGATTCCCTAGATTCATCATCCAAACATTTAAGAAAAATGGTTTTTCTTAGCTCTTCTTGAAGTACAAATCCACACCTTTTACTTACAAAGAGGAATCTATCTAAATAATCTTCCATATTTTCATTCTCTTCCTCTTTGATCGTAAAAAGTTCTTCCTTCTTGTTTCTCCCTCGACAATAGTCTTGGTATTTTTCTAGGAAGATAGTTTCCATTTATGCCCAAGTGGTAATAGAATTGGATGTTAATCCCCTAAACCACCTCATTGTTGCATCTTTCAAAGTAGATGGGAACAAATTGAGTTTTTGATTTTATATTTTGTAGTCATAGGTCTGACAAAATAATTTAAATTCAAACAAAAATTGGTTAGGGTCCTTAGATTACATCCCTCTAAATGTCGGCAAGTGTAAAGGTGAAATATATTTCATAGGTGTACCATCATCCTCTAACTGAATTAGATAGGTAAAGGTCCTATAAGGTTGTCTTTCATCTTCTCGTGTCATATCTACAGTATCTTCTAGATATTTTCCCCAATCAATGTATTATGTGATCCGCTTTGATGAAGGTGAAAATTAAGGATTAATAGGTGAACTACTCAATAGAGAATAAATTTTTTTATCTAAGCGGGTCTTGGGATATAAGCCTTCTCCTTAAAGTTCTATTTCCTTCTGGTGATTGATCAAAATATTCCAAAGGTGGTAGTTTTTCTTCTTGTCTAACAGGGAAAATGGGTGCTTCTAATTCTTGCTCAACTTCCTTATTTGAACCAAAGGATGCTGATAATTCTTGTTGAGATATTTTTGGAGAAATCTACCCTTTGAGTATCTTGGTCTAATCAAAACTTTTATGATAACGTAGGTAATATTTTTCAATTACTAGATGTAATACTTTTGCTCTTGTTGACACCTAATTAGACAATTCTAACTAGTGCGTCCCCAGAAATCACACCAAAAATGATGGGTGTCATTATTCCCTTCATTATATCAACTCTTGGTTGATGTGATATTTAAACCAGGGGTGTTTCTGAAGCTTTATGCAATAAGAAGAATATTAGTGACCTAGTAATTGATTGTAGGTATTTATTATTTTTATTTTCTGGCGGGTTTTTGAAGTGTCTTTAAGAATTTCCTAAAATCCTCTTATTAAAGCTAAACTATAAGAAACTCTCTAAAATAAACACTCATCACTGAAATAAACAAATCTTTCAAAATTAAACATGTTGTTGGTAATAAACACACTCTTGTGGAATGAAACAAATTGTTGGAAATAAACACTCTTTACAGAATGAAACAAATTACTGGAAATAGACACACGTTACAAAACTAAACACAATTTCTTGGAAATAAACTTACATTTGAAAATTCAATTGAAAATTCTTGCAAGGAAATAAGAGTCTAATCTACAACACCTGGAAGGACAAGTACATAATAGAATTCAACTGAAGAATCAAAATCACTTACAAAATTTAGACTTAACAGATTTACATGAATGGCTTAAAAATATGAATACCAATAAAATAAATACTCATGCTTCTTGGAGGAGTGGACCCTTTCTCCATCTTGAATAAGGAGTTCACAAAGTATTATTCTCTCAAAATGTAATGGGTATCTATTTACTGAAATGTTTTATCTTACAAGACTTCACTATATATCTATATCATATATATTATCTCCATCTCTAATCTATCTATAGGTCTTTATATATATTTCATCATCTGAAGATGCATTTACAATCATAAGTGATCAATAGGTGTCCATCCATCTATAGGTTCTAGTGAAACAAAATAGTGCTCAAAGTTGATGTGGAATTTAGAAACCTTGTTGGACATACAGTTGTCTGATCCTACATAAGTATTTCTAGAGTATGAAGAATCTATGATATTTTGATCTAATCCTAATTGGAGGGCCCATTAATTTCTCTATCACTAGATTTTGTCAGAATAAATAGATTCCCATTGATTCTAGAACTTTGGAGAAGTTTTGGAACCACAGGGAAACATTCCAGAACTAATTACAAAAGTTCCAGAGCTAAGCACAAGAGTTCCGGAACTAAGTAATAGTGTTCTGGAACTAAGTTTAAAGGTTTTGGAACTAAGCTATAGATTTCCTTTGCTGAGTGATGGAGTTTTGGAACTAATCTTAATGTTTTCGTAGCTAAGCCGCATTGAAGACAATGTTCTGAATAAGGTGTTGGTACCTTCATACTTTGCTTGTCTGACTGAATGTGACCTAGTTTATTACAAAAACTAAACGTCCACACACGTTGTTAGGAATTACAGATTTTTTAGACGTTAGAACTAAATCAAACAAAAGATGAACAATTAAATCCTAACTTATACTAGATCAAACAAAATCCACAAAATACAGTCAAACTTGATTGAAAGGAGAGTAAAATAAGATCATTTAATTCACATTGATGAGGCATATTTTTTCCTTATCACATGCACCCTCAAAGGCCCAGGGATAGGGTCCCATATTACAGGTAGCAGTAGAACAGGGTTTTGTGGTACAGGGAGGAGGGTAGGGTTCATAGGGGTTAAGGCCATCATTAGCAAGACAGAGCTTGTAGGTTGTTGTGAGACCTATGGAACCACCAAAGACAATGCTAATGGGGAGATTCAAGGATGCCTTTAATGAGGCTAGATATTACTAGGATCAGATGATGATGATAGGGATAGATGTCCCCTCTTATGTAGAGTACATGGCTCAACATACCTTGGGTGAGAGGATGACATCCCGCACACATAATGTAGAGAGTATAGGGGGCTAATGAGCCCTGAGATAGGTTCAGGGTGAGGTCACAAATTTATGGAGGCTAGACCTAACAATAGGCTAGGTGAATATTAGACTGAGACCCATGGAGGGTAGAGAGATGCTGACAGGCCACCAGATAGGAAGAGAGGAGGATATAGATGAGACCACACCTGAGGGTGTCAAGTGGGGTAATGATTAGTCACCTGGTATGGTTATTTATCAGTTGAGATATTGATATATATATATATATACTGGCCTTTGTGTCAATGATAGTGAGGATGTACATGATAGTTTTTGTGATTTGATTAATATATCAGTCTACGTGTCGAATATTTTGAGGTTGTATATGAGATTTTATGATATTTTTGATCATATACCGGTATGCGTGCCAAATATGGTGAGGTTGTATATGATTTTTTTATATACTTGTTTGCATTTGTATTTGTGGATATGTGCAGTGATACATATAATGTTTCCTAGTGATATAGATGATGATATTTAGGGTATGGATGATGTACTTGTTTTTTGAAATTTCTATTAGTATTTGTTTGTGGATGGAAATTAGGTGGATTAGGCATGGTGGAATGAGGTCAGTTTAGTCGTGATGGAGTCAGGTTGGTTTAGGCATGGTGGAATCACGTTAGTTTAGGCAAGGTGGAGTTAGGTCAGTTTAGGCATGGTTGAGTTAGGTCAGTTAGGCATGGTTGAGTCTTGTTTTTAGTTTCGATTTAATTTCCAAGTTATTGGTAACATGGGAAACACATGATGAGTTATATGTATTTTATGGTGTAAATTTCCAAAATATTTGATATTATAGAAATTTGGAATGATTGCTTAGATGTTTTGAAGATATGATAAAATCGTAGATATGTATGAATGAAAAATTTCCCAATTTTATGTGAAATGGAAACTAATTAAAGGTGAATTTTAATAGAAAACATGTGGGAAAAATAGGTTAGGGTAAAGAGTGTATGAGCTAACCTGTAAGGGCCCCATTCACTCAAAGTGGTGCCTACATATCCTTGGTGAAAAGGGGGCTCAGGCCAATGTAGTTCTCCTATAATTTAGGGAAGAATATGATGAGGTAGAGGAATGAGTTGGTAGGTTTCAGGCATGATTGAGTCTAGGTCATAGGCATGGTTGAGTCTTAGGTGAAATTAGAAATCAATAAAATTTAGATATCAATGGTCTAGTCCTATATAGGGTAATCAGTAAGTAATGAAGAAGGTGAATGATAAGAGGTGACAAAAAAGAGCCACCTAATTGATAAGAACCATAATGATTCTACCATACCAAAGATTGGCTTAAGAATATAAGACCCTAAAGGCATTGCATGTTTGAGTATGCTAAGGGTGAAGAAAGTCACATGATCATGAAATGTCTTGTTTACGGAAAGTCTCTTGAGAAGATAGAAAATTAGGGTGAAATAGAAATGAGGTAAAAATGGGTGTTTTTTAGCGTAAATTAGTGTACGATGGCATGTTTACCTGGCAAGAAACCCATGATTAAAAATATGCAAGTCCATGATGAAAAAGTTATTATTTTCTTCTTTTGTTTTTGTTTTTGACAGACTGATCGATGCGGGAAGTTTCTGAGTATGTTATTATTTTTAAGCAAGGATAGTCCCTTTTTATGATAGACTATGTGTAGTATGGTAATATTTTTATAGTTTTCCTTCGATGGAGCAATCTATTTATAGTGGCGAGATAGAGAGAAGAGATGTCCCTTTAGAGGGAGTCATAATTTTGATGGAGGTGTGACTCAAGGAGTTGAATTCCATTTTTATTTTGGACATTTAATTCATGGACAATACTTTAGAGGAATATTAGGTTCTTGTTTAGAAGACAAAACCATAACACATAGAGGTTAACTATGAAAGAGATGGTTTCAAGTGATGAATGACCATGGGATTCCATCTTTGAAAAAGATGAAAATTATCCATGAGAATCATGCCATGAGTAGAGCTATGGTACTCGTATTGAAGATAAGGCTGAAAGGTCATGGGTAATCACATGATTCTTGTTTATTCTTTGATCCTCAAAATAGGTAACATGGAAGGTGAATGGTTCTCAAGTGATGAGTGGTCAATAGAAAAAAGTTGATAGAGGACTGGATTTCAAAAATAAAATGGTCAAATATGCAAGGCATTAAGGGGCTAAGGTTTGGGTTTACCTTTAAGTAAAGACAAATGATAATCACCTGATACATAGGTATGAGTAACTATATAGGGTCCAAGCCAATTAGGAGAAAATTTTCCCCGTTTACTTTTTTCTTTTTTGGTTACATGTTTATTTTCCTTCAGGACAAGGTCATTGACTTGGAAGATTCTTTCATGGACACATTGATCGTAGGCATGTATGATATGTTTTTGGTAGATTTGGAGACGATCAAGAGCATTGAGATGGAATTCATCTAGCAACTCAAGTTGGGATAAAAAGTCCTGGTGAAAGTCATCAATATTGAGCATGTCTTGTAGTGAGATGCTAGGAGATGGAATCTAGACTTCGAGAGGAAAGACAACCTCAATACCATCGACCAGAGAGAAAGGCATGGAAACAGTCAAAGTGTGAATACTTTTGTGGTAAGCCCAAAAGGCTAATGGAATGTGTGTATTCCAATCCTTCCTAGTATCGTCAACTAATTTCATAAGAATTTTGTTCAAGGTTTTATTGGTTGATTCTGCTTGGCCATTTGTTTGTGGGTAGTAAGGTGACAAAAAAATGACTTGAATTCCAAAATCATCATAAATATTTCGTAGGGTTTTGTGTTTGAATTTATTTTTGTTATCACTAATGAGTCAATGAGGGACACCAAAGTGACAAATAATGTGAGGGTTGATGAATTCACACATTTTCTCAGCTTTTGTAGAAATGAGGGGAAGGGATTCTACCCATTTAGTGTAGTATTAAATTGAGGTTATAATCCATTGGTGGAATTGTGAAGAATGAGGATTGATCTATACGACAAGATCCAAACCCCATTGATAAAAAGGCCAAAGGTATCGTGTGACCTGTAAGGCATGAATAGGTGTGTGATGAAGATTAGCATGTTTCTAGAATTTCACACAACGTTTGAGATAGTTACAACAGTCACAGTTTAGGGTTGACCAATAATATCCTAGGAAAATAACACATTTAGTGACAATCAAGCCACTAAAGTGACCTCCAAAATTTCCATCATTAACTTTCTTGATAGTGTAGGGAATTTCAGATCTTGTAAGGCATCATAAGAGAATACCATCGAAGCCGCATTTATTAAAAATACCACCCATGATCACATAGCAAGATACAACTTTAAGAAAGGTGCATTGTCCATTATGAGTAAGATCAGGAGGAAGAATGGAAAGGGAAAGGTAGTCTACAAAATTCTTATACCAAAGGTCATGTGGGTAAGGGACAATGGTTACGATGAAGTTGACATCTTGAGATAAATAAGAAGGTGATTACAAACATTGTATTATGATAGATTTTGGATTCAGAAGGTGAAGTGGGTATCTGAGAAGCCAGAAAGGCCTTGGTATCTACAAATTTATTAGTAGAGCGTGGGGTGGTTTGAAGTTTGTAACAGTAAAAGGTAGTCAAAACTATGTTGCTATGGTGTTTGTACTTTTGGAGTATTTCGTTATGACACTAGTATATACCATTGACTTGGTTTGCAACCAGTTAAAAATCATAAAAGATATTAATTGATTTGACACCTAGGACAATGGCGGTTTGAAGGCCTAATAGGAGTTCTTCATATTCGGTGATGTTGTTAGTATAATAAAAATCTAGTTTGAAAGATAAAGGCATAGGTTCACCATAAAGAGGAATTAGGATAGCACTTGCACCACCTCCATGCTGACATTTGGAACCATCAAAGAATAACTTCATCTGGTAAGTGGTATCATCCAAAGAGAGGGTAGCAATGGATTTGTCAAGAAAATTGAAATTAGAGGATTGATCTCTAGAAAGGTGTGCGTCTACTAGTTGGTCATCGATGGTTTGGAACTTGATAGATTTTCGGTGGCTGAATTTGAGGTCAAGGTCTACAAGAAGCATGATCCAACATTCATCACTTTGATGCCAATAAGGTCTTGCATACATGTAATGTAAGTGATCAATGTTAGTGACGACAAAGGTTTTGTGGTTGAGTAGGTAATGATGAATTTTTTTGGTGACAAAAACTAATACTAAGAAAATTTTTCAGCATGGGTGTACCTAGTTTCATAGTCCAAAAGGGTACAACTTATGTAATAAACCACTTTCTACCTGTGTTGCTAATCGTGATAAGAAATCATGACACCTAAGGAATGATCAGTAGTAGAAATGTATAGGTAGAATGGATGGTCATATTTAGGGGGAATGAGAACCAATGGTTGAAGAAGGTATTGTTTTAATTCATCAAAGGATTTTTGGCATTCATCATCCCATAAGGAGACATCATTTTTGAGGAGATGATGAAATGGTTGATAGTGGTCGGAAAGTTTTGAAATAAACCAATGCAAAGATTGCAACTTACATTGAAAAATTTAAAGTTGACAAAGATCAGTAGGTAGAGGAATTTCAAGAATAACCTTTAATTTAGTAGGATCGACATCTATGCCATGCAAAGAAATAATGAAACAAGGAGATTTCTTGAAAACACCACAAAGACACACTTTTTAGGTTAAAGGCGAACAAAATACTTGATGAGGCGGTCAAAGATGACCTTAAGGACTATAAAGTGTTCGACCCAATGTTTGGATTTGGAAAGAATGTCATCTACATAATCTTCTAATATGTGATGCATTATGTCATGGAAGATATAAGTCATGGCTCATTGATATGTAGCCCAAGTTTTTGTAAGGCGAAAAGGCATGACTCAATAGAAAAGGGTCCCCCAAGGAGTGATGAAGGAAATTTTATGTTGAGCTTTTGGAGTGAGTAGTATTTTATTATAACCCAAGAAACCATCCATGAGTGATAGCATCTCATGGCAGGCAGTGAGATCAACCAGTTGGTTAATGTCTGGTAGATAAAATTCATCTTTGGGAAAATCTAAGTTGAGGTTGCGGAAATCCATGTAAATGTGGAGTCCCCATGTCACTTTTGTGATAGGAATGATATTAGAAATCCATTGGGCATAGTCAATGGTTAGGATGAAGGAAACCGAGAGAAGGTGTTGAAGTTATTCTTTGACAAGAAGGGTAATGCAAGGATGCATTTTCCACAACTTCTATTTTACAAGTTTGGCATCAAGAATGGTTATGATATTATGGACCACAATGTTTGGGTCAATACTGGGAATATCAGCATAGGACCAAGAAAAATCATTGCTTTGGTCTTGGAGGAAAGAAGTAAAAGCTTCCTATTTAGCAACATATAAAGATTGGCCTATCTTTAGAATGTGTGGGTTGTCTTGAGTATTCATGTTAATTTCGATAGTCAATTCATTCAACATGGTTTATGTCTTAGAAGGAAATGAATGGTGAATATAAAAATCTTCCGCACCAAGGTAGGCAAGGATAGACTCATTGTCCTGACATTTAACAACATTAATAGAAGGTGTATAATCATTAATCATGTCAGGATACATGAAGGGAAGAGAAGAAGGATCCTCGCCATCGCGTTGATATGTCAGAGGTCCCTGGGAAATCATGTTCATGAAATATTTTTTTCGGAGAAATAGATTCGGGATCCATGGACTCCGTGGGTGTAGGTGGTGACATTGGTGAATGGGGTGGAGAAGGTTTTTCATCCTCAATGAGGTTGATGTGGTCCTTATTTCTATATGGTGTGGAAAAGCCAATGCCACTATGATATTTTTGTTTACGGGTGGTACATGGGATGACAGTATGAAGACCTTGTTCATACAAACCAAATCCAAATCCTTTACATACGCAGCGTTGAAGGAAAGTGTGGGAAAAGCGGGGGTTAGTGAGAGATTAGAGGTCAGATGAAAAGGGACATGTTTGGGATGGAGGTTTGAGTGGATAGGTGGCACTATTAAGTCCCCCATACATTAAGTTAGTGCGATTGTGGGGAGGACCATAAGGGAAAACCTCTCCTATGCGATAGTCATAACGAGGATGTTGGAATAGGTTTCCATACTCTTACGGAGTGAGGAATGTGTTGATATTGTAGAGACGGTACTCCCCCAAAGTGAGGCATTGAAAAAAACCTTCTTAGGGATTAGTAGTAGATATGTGGGTAGCGGGGATAGATGAATTACTAGGTGATTGGGAAGGAAGGGTATTGGTTGGTTAGGAAGTAGATGGGCCAACTGTAGAGGCTATGGTAGTAGCAGGAATAGAAGAGTTAGGTGTGGGAGAGGTAGCAGAAACATTAGTAGATGGGGTTGTGAGTGAAGGAGAAGTGGGGGTAGTGGTATATGCCTTAACTCGTACAAGGACACTGTTAGGTTGGTGCAACATGTTACAGGTTTTGAAGGGTGACGGTTCAGTTGGGATGGTATAGTAATGCCCTTCATGTTTGAATTTTACATAGTTGTGTAAAGTTGAAAACACAACCCATGACATGAATCAAAGGTTGTCTAAGCAACAGGTTATACTGAAAATCCCCCTCTAATACGTAGAATAAATTCGAGACAATGTGAGGGCTTACACGAACGTGAAGAATAATGGTGCCAAGGGTGGAGGTGATGGCGTCATTGAAGGAGCATAACATACCTGGGTTACTATGCATATAATTTGAAGGGATGCACATTTGATTGTATGCGTGGGAGAATATGATTTTGATGTTATCACCACCATTGATCATAATGCATCGTATGCGTATGTTATCGATAAATATGGAGATGAAAAGGGTGGGATCAGGGTCATCTAACTGGAGAGGTACAATCTCCTCATTAGAGAAACTGAGGGCGGATACTTGATGAGTAGGCATGGGGGTATAAGAAGGAGATGATTTCGTAAGCAAGGCCACATGGTGAAGGGTGATAATGGAGGCCACCGGTGTGGGGTCACTAGGTAAAACCTTGATGGATTGTAAAACCTCCATAAGGGCTTGTCTATGAGATTCAAAAGTTTGGACGAGATTGTTCAAAGACATTTTTATAGGGGATTGAAGTAATTGTTTTATCATTGTACAATGGGTGACCCCATCAGAAGTAGGGTATGTAGGTCCTTGAATGGTGATTTTGGGTGTGGGTGCAGATGGTATATTGGGCATGAGATTGGTTGATGGGCTAGTTTATTTTTCTTTTCCTTTGTCCTTTTGGGTGTGGATGGCACCTTGGACCATGTTAATCTAAGGGAAATAGGTAGATGGCAAAGTTATGTCATGAGTATTGTAACGAAATGATGGGAAAAAACCTAATGTGGGGTAAAAGCCTTTCTGAAATGAGTAGGTCACACTGGCATTTAGGTAGTGGTTTGGCAAACTCTGTGATATGGACCATGTTGATATTGAATTTTGGAGGTGGATAAAATGGTTTTGGGGGTGGAGATGTTGGTCGTTGAAGAGTAAGGAATGATGGTGTGTGGTGACCGATGAAAGTAGAACGGGTTCCTCATCAAGAAGATCATCATCTTCAAAATTTGCTTCAACAGGACATAACTGGAGTAGAATGGTTTTGAGAGCATTACAACCCTCTACATCATGTCCTCGCACACAATGGTAGGCAAAAAATTTAGTTTCATCAAACCCTTTTGGTTTGGTTTTGAGGGGGGTCGTAAGGTCGAAGCAACGGTAATGTGATGAAAGAAGTCTCTAAGAGGTTGGCTATAATGTTGGCATAGGACCCTGGAAATGGATCACAATGGGAAGTGAGTGTGGTTCTAGGTTAAGGTGTGGATTATTATGAGGGAATAGGCATTATAGGAGGGGGAATGGGTTGGAACACTGGTTTGGTAAGGTGGTACTGTCTTAGGTTGTGATGGTATTTTCTTGGGTAAAGGTGTGGTATAAGAGCTAGAAATTGAAGGTTTTGTTGGTTTAACTACCTTGTTAGAGGATAGTGGGTTCTTGTATTTGGATTTCACCTGTTGTATATATCTCCCCCCGGGTAAATATAGTCAAGAGCAAAGAATATGGAAATGAAGGAAAATCGAAATCCTTCATTTCGGGTTTTTAAAGTGCATTTCATGGTCGAAAACCTGACATTTATTACGTCACCAACTGCCTCTAGCGCACATCAGAATGTGTCGACATGCAAATTTTTTTTCCCTAGTGCAGGTTGGGGGCACACATCAGAAGGTGTCGACATGCAAAAATTCGTGCCCTAGCGCAGGTTGGGGACGCACATCAGAAGGTGTCGACATGTAAAAATTCACACCATGGCGTAGGTTGGGGGCGCACATCAGAAGGTGTCGACACCACATTTTTAGTGCCTATGACACACTTAATAGTATGTTAACATGAGAATGGATGCACCGAGGCACACCTTCAGGAGGCGCAACATTTTGAGCATTGACACCCCGAACCTGATAGAAAGCAAACCCTGATGCAGATATTCAAATGACCATAACTTTTCACAGGGAGCTCGGATTCATGCAAGGTTGGAATTTTCAGAAATATTACAGGGTCCTATGTCCAAATAAGATTGGATATATTTAATTGGGTGAGAACAAGTTATTCAAAAATGTAAAATATAGTTCATCATTTTTTGGGTCTACTAGGGTTGTCACCTACTACCATAATGAGATGAATTAAATACAACCTGGATGTGGTTGGGGTAGATTTGGAATTCCTCTCTCTTTTCTCTCTCATTATTCCTATAAATTGTAAGGAGGGGCTTATTTCTAAAGGTTGGACATTCTTGTTTTGCCCCTCCCTTCTTCTCTTTGGCAGGTGAATTTGTGGAGTTCAAACCTCCCATCTAAAACTGTAATGCAACTTTTCCTCTTAGCATTTTTGAGTGTATTGTATCAATATTTGGAGAAAATAATGCATGTCTGTGGATGATTCTCAACCCTCTCTGTGTTCATTTGAATCCTCCTGATATTTCACTGTAAATCTAGCTATCGGTGCATGATCTGGCATTACATTTTAATGGTTTGTGTTTATTGGTAGGACATGTGTTTCTTCATTCCTCGGTGCATCACCTTCGTTAGTTTAGGTTTATTTTTATGGATCTTCTTACCCTATCTCCTTGGAAAATTAGGTTATATTTTTGAGTAAACCCTCTACATTTTTATGTGTGCATCTGAATAGAGGAATAGGAACCGACCTTCATTTGGAAAGCTTTCCCGATTCACAAGGTCCCACACTTGGGAAAAGTTCCATGTTATGCAATTGCACTGAAAGTCTCAACCCATTGAGTTATAGACATTCACGGGTGCTGTGATTCACCATAAATAGTTTTGGCATGCTCGGTAGGACCGAGAGGTCATTCCACAAGATTTGAAGGAACTTTCAAGAAATTTGGACTTAGAAATTACAAGTTCTCCAATTTTAGATTTTTCACCTTCGAGGATGAACTCCAAAATAAATTTTCAAGGGCTTAACTTGCTCAAAACAAGTCAAAATTTCACCACCTGATAGATCTAGGGGTAATCTTCAAAAGGGTATCTTTAGTTTTTAAAATTTTGATTTTCAAATTTTCAGAGTTTTTTGAATTTCGGATTTCAGGATTTCAGAAGTTTGGCATTTTTGAGTTTTCAGGATTTTCATTCCAAATCAAATTCCAAACCCCAGAATCTCAAATATACAGGTCTTTCAAAATTTTGAGTATAATTTTTGTCGAGGTTGGTGTGTAACTTGGCAAAATCTAGCCTTTTGAGGCTCATTCCCCAACACATCTAGCGACTCCAAAGGGATAGAATTCAGTGGTATAGCAGCACAGGTTGCCCAGGTACATGAGAAGAATTCGAACCAGGTCTAATACTCGAGAAGAAGGGTTATTTGTCTACTTACAGTTATCACCAGGAAGAGGAAGGAAAGGAAGAAGACCACAAAGATCACCATCTCCACCTAACAGGACTTTATCAACCCCTTCACCTGGTAGACCTTTCATCCAATCAACAAGGGTTCTCAGGCTAATCAGAATGGTGCAATAAAACCCTTTTGTCAACTTCATTAGCAGCAGCCCACTTGCCCTCAATGCACAGAATCTAGTTCTAATTGCAGCATTAAAGAACATTCCATTTTTCACTGGAGAAAATCATACCACTCCTGATGATCATGTCAAATACATTGCTAACATTTGTGCAATCCATGAGATAAATGAAATGGATGTTGCTGTCAAATTGCTGGAATATTCATTCAAAGGGAAGGCATTGCAATGGTTTAGGAGCCTTGGAGCTGGTTCTATCCAGAATTGGAATCAGTGATGCATAGTTCTCCATGAGCAGTTTGGAGAAAAGGGAGACAATTTTTCTCTACTAGAACAATTGACAACTATCAAAAGAGCTCCCAATGAGCAACTGACTGACTTCAACTTCAGATTTCAAAGGTCTTGGGATAGGATTCCAGTGGCCGTTAGGCCAACAACTGAAGGTGCTTTTCTATATTATCTTAAGGCTTTGAATTCTGATATTTCTATGTCAATTCAATCTATGGGAGGCACAACCTTACCTACTGCTTATAGCATTATCATTAGGGCTGAAAACTGTCTTATTCAAGCTGGTAAGCTGGCTCTTAGGCCTCCCATGCCCTTGTATCCAAACTTAGAAAATCAAAGCACTAGTCAAGCACCCAATTTGGCTACTATTCCCACTCCTAGAAATCAAAGTTCAAATGAAACTTCTACTTCATCCTCTAGTGCTTCAAATCAACTCCAAGAGGTCATGAAACAATTACAAAATTTAGGAAATGGGCTGGTTACAGTCAAGAGGCAGCAGGACCAAAGCTTTAGACCTTCTTATCAGCCTCAAGCTCAACCTAATAGGCAACCATACCAGCCCAATAGGCCACCCAATATAGTTTTAAATCAAATCCAAGTAAGGCCTCCCACCAATAGACCATTTCAGCCCTATAACCCCAATGTTGCATCTTCTTCTAAAGCATTAGTGCCAGTGCAAAACAACATAGATCAAGAGTATGATTGGTGTTTCCCATGCAATTAACCTCACAACCAATATATGTGCTTTAATGGTGATTTGAACCAAGCCTTGATGGTGACAACTACTGACGTAGAGGGTGAAGTGAGTCAAGAAACTAATCAGCAACAAGGGACATCTCAGCAAAAGACAACTCCAAATGATACCGCACTTGTGAATTGGCAAGCTAAGGATTTTTGTGGCATGAATCAAACAATTTCTCAGAGTGTAGCAGCTAACACAAGATCAAAGAAGAGGAATATTGGTGAAGGGCAGTCATTGGCTCCAAGTGATCTATAACCTTCCATCACTCCACAAGGTGTTGGTAAGAAAAATACAATTCCAAACACGCCAGGACAGCCGATACCACCTTCTAAGCCAACTCAAATACGAACTGTTGCTGCCCATGCGCAAGAAAGGAATGTGCAGGCCAATGGAAAACAAAGATATTTTTCATCCCCATTTAACATCATTGATCAAATGAAGAAGACAAATTTGAATATATCAATGTGGGAATCTTTATCCATCCCAAGCCAAATAGATCTTCTACAAGCTGCCATGAAGAATTGGTCAAATTCGAACCAGCAGGTTCATATGCAAGAGAATGTCCTCACAAATGTTGCTCAGCCTAAAGGGAATCATGGAGGAAAACAAGGTAAATTTTTGAAACCCCCTCTATTCTATGTTTCATTAATCATTGGGGATAAACTAGTACACAATTGCATGATTGATTCTGGGGAAAGTAGTTCTATCATGCCAAAGCAAATAGCTAATCAACTGGGTCTCTAATATGAATTCATATCAAAGGGGATAGTGCAATTGGATGGGACACCAGTAGAAACAGTGGGAGTGATTAAAGGTTTGAATCTTACCTTGCATGCATGCCCCAACGTCACCATTTTGTAAGATGTGTTAGTGATAGATTTTCCACCACTCTTTTCCCTATGCTTATCAAGGGATTTCACAGCTAGAATTGGAGGCTACTTATCTGTTGAATGGTCACACATGTTGTTCAGAACAAGATATGGTACTAAGGTAACAATCAGATCTGAACCAATTGCAAACTTTCATATTGAGCCTCATACTCCAAGCCAAATCAATGCCAACTGTTCGGCATTTGATTAAGAAGATTATCCAAGAATAGATGAAGCTGACACCATGTTATCCTATAAAATTGACAAGGGCAATTTTACAGGTAACCACACCAAAATTGTCCTGGTCCCTCGTCAGGGACCCCTCTGCGTTCAGAATGTTACAAAATCCCTTTCCAGAAAATCCAGTTCTCCAAAATTAGTCATTTTGGTCTTTTTTTTTGGCTGGACACACCTTTTATCTATGTAACACAGACTAAATTTGCACCCCCTTCATTTCCTTTGGCGCACCCTTTGATGTGTTGACACATCAATTGATGCACCTTCATGTGATGCGCTTTTCTTACATGCGCCAAGGTGTATGCACCTTCCTGTCAACAACTAAATTATTGCACCGTGTTTTGGTACGCCAAGGAACTCAAAATGAAGTGTTAACGGTAGTAAATTTGTGCCGAGGGTGAAAATATTTCTGTGTTGACACGCGTTTATCCACGCCAAATGGCACAAAGTTTTACATGTCGACACATGTTTTGGTGCACCCTTCTAAAAAGTGGTTGGCACATTTATTGCACCTTTGCCTAGATATAGGCGCACCCTCCCTGTCACTTTCACAATTCAAACACGTGATAAAATTTATTCCTTTGCACCTATCAGCACACCCGTCCTCCTCGTACACATTTGTGGACCCCACTTCATCTCTCACTTTCTATATATTTCCAGGTAAGTGGTCCTCATCCCTCTTGTGTTTTCTATTGCTAGTTGTTTGTGGGGTTGAATGCATTATATCTGAGGCTTAAACCCCCATACCGTTCTTGAAAATCTCTCTTACCAATCTGTTTGCACCCTCTTTCCAGATCTGCTGGCCAAGAGGGCTCTGCCTAAAAAATGGATCTTGACCTCTTTTGTTGCGTTTCTCCTGTTGTCAAAATATGTTAATAAAACCTGAAAATCATGAGCTAAAGAGTCAAGAACCTAAGGGTTGTTTCCGTGTCGTGTTTCTCCCTTGGCACGATCGCCACTCCTACTACACAAAACATAGTCGTGTTAAAGGCACACTATTTCTACTTGCAACACGTGCCCTTCTTGCGCAAATACAAAACCTTTGGCGCAGGTGCAATTATCCTTACAACAACACAAAGTGACATGATAGAAATCCGTGTGCCGTGCCACAGTCCCCCTATGCACGTGTAATTTTGGTGTTACACACATTGATCTTACACCTTTCGGTGCACCAAAGTCCTGTGCTACATGCAAATTGCATGCGCCATTGGCACACCCTGCCCCCATGCAACACCAAAATTATTTGCACCCAGTATAAAACCGCATAAACGGTGCTTGCGCATCCTTGCTTACAATAACAATAATGTCATATGCAAAAACCTTGTGCCCTGCACCCTTTGGCGTTGATTTTATCCTTGTAACACTCCAATTCAGTGCGCCATTCTATTAAATCTGCAGCCTTCAGTGTTCCTGCGCCCTATGCCCTGAGGCCTTAAAATTGCTAACTCCTCATTCTGTAGTGCTTTAATGGAAGACCTGACATCTAACATGGCTCTTTTGTGATGGACTTCACTCCTTGCAAATCAGAAATTGAGCTCAGATCCATATATGTCTACATCAAGCAAAAGGCTAACCAAGTCAAAGGGTAAGGCTAAGCTTACGGAGGAAGAAATGAAATATAAATACCAGAGGGTTAGAATGCCCGAGTCCCAGGATGAATGTGACCTAGACATTAGAGACTCTGAGCTCGGTCACATCGACATGGAAGATTTCTGGGCCAGAACTAGGAGAGTCACAGGAAGTCCTTGGATGGACAAGCTGGTGGGAAGTGGACTACATTTTGCTTGGGGGATCCACGTCAATGTAGTAAATAATGAATTTATGATGGTGGTGGCCCATTGTTACAACAAAGACACACGGTGTGTCGAAAATGAAAAGGGTGAGTTCATAATAAACATCACTGCCCAACACTTTGAAATCATTCTAGGCATCCCTCACCACTGACACTTTGTGGTTGTAAGCCAGGAGGACTGCACCAAGGCATGGGAGGATAATGAAGACAAGTGCATGCAACTGATGAACGAAGTGTACTTGAAAAATAAGAAGGTAATAACCAGATGGCCACAGGTTATTCACCGTAGTGACTTCTCTGAGGAATTGAGTGACACCATCACATTCTTGGGTAGAGTTTTTTGGCTTTCTGATGCCCATTAGTTTCACAAATGGATGCTCAGGTACCTTGAAACTATGAACAAGAATGTTCCAGATCAATGCTTGGAGTGGGTGGAGATCATAAACAGTGCCATATCTGAGCAGCTCCAACAACTCACCACAACGGGGAGGTTCTACATAAACTCCTATGTAGTCTACGTTGTAGCCTCGGAGAGGGATTATCCAGCACTGAGCCGATGCGTGGTTTGGCCTCAGGTAAAAATATATGAATACTACCCATAGCTGAAGATGGAGAAACCCATCCCGCAATTTAATAAGATTAATGATGCTTTCTTCTATGGCATCATCTACCTTTTGAGGCCAAATATGACTCATGGTGGGATGACCAAGAGCATAGTCGAAGCGACCGAGAATTGGTGGGCACTATTTATCCAATTCCCCACCTTCACCTATCTCAGAGCGGCCAACTTCTTGGGGGAGCCCACCAAATTGCCAAGATATGCTGGCCCCAAGTTGATCCTTTTGGACCTTTCCAGACAGCTCATAACCTACCATGAGAAGTGTTTGAAGAGAAAGAAGGGTGGAACTCCTTTCCCCCTTACAGTGGGCAAGTACACCTACATTTCACACCATAAAGCCTAGGAAATGTTTGCAGAGCTAAAAATGTTAAACCTTAAGCACAATTTCCTATTGAGGCCCACTTTTGATCCAAGGAATTGCCTCCCTAAGGCAAAACTCGATCCTATCACATCCCACAGATCGAGGATATCTACATCGACCTATATCACGAGGTTGAACTCAGAAGAAAAGATTACTCTTTCCTGGCCCTGGCAGAGATTATTCAGTATGGCGTGGCCATTGTCCCAAAAGGTTATCAAACGACTGATCAAGAAGTTGATCAGGTGTATCTTGACACGGATGGGGAAAATTGGCCGTTTGCTGAGATTGACAGAACAAAGGAACCTCAAACCATTGAGGTAAGGGTTAAAGAAACTTTGTGGCAGACAGAACACTGGTGCAGAATGAATGGTCTTATCTACCTCAGAGTAGATTTCTCTACCTCCCCATTGGGCAACGCACCTGTCAGGCCGAAACCTCTGCCGAAGGGTAAAATCAAGGACAAAGAGGGTGAATCAAGCTCTGCACAAGAAGAAGCTCTAGAGAGCCCTCCTTCCACCACACAAGAATAGGTTGTAACTCTGGCATCCCCAAAGAAGGAAGCGGCAGAAGATGTCCCGATGGCCACATCTACTCAGGGTGTTGCCATTGCTACAACTGGTGAGGTCCCTTCTATCCCTTATCCCTCTCCTCCTCCTCCTCGCATGACTCAAACGACCATTCCTTTGGCCGTATCTTCTTCCCCATCTTCTATTGTTCCCCCTTCCTCGTCATCCATCTTCTCTTCTCTCACAGAGCTATCCCCCACCATTTCTTATCTCATTTCTTATCTCCCTTCCATTCCCGCGTCTTCCTCCCCTGTAGTATCCCTTCCTCCCGTGAGCACTTTTTCAACCTCCCTCTCGATGCCACCACCAAGTGTCTCTACTCATTTCCCCTCATCCACTGCAGCTGCTCTCTCTTCTACCTTTGGTCCCATTCCCTTAAGTCCAACATGGATCTCCCAGCATCTGAGCCAGCAAAAGAGGAAAGTCCCTATCACACCAATGGAATTCTCTGTCATCCCAGCAAAGGGGGCTAAGAAGAAAAATCCTATAACCCACTTCTCTTAGAGTGCATTGGGAGAAAGAGTGATGGAGATTGCATATCTTGATCCTTCAAAGGATAAAAAGGATCTGTCTCCGATAGATTATACAGTGACCCAAGTATTAATGGGAACCTCTTCTGAAAGCCTCCAAGGGGAGGCCCTATCTGCGGTGGATTCCCTTTGTAAGAAACTTCAAGTAGAAAAGGAGGAGAAGAGGTTATTAAAAGAACAAAACAAACATCTTCTCCATGCCCTACAGAAATGGGCAGTGCACCTCCTACAACTTCCACTGAAATTCCTGAGGTCTTGAGTCAGGATAAGATAAATGAATATGCCAAAATTGGTGAACAAGGTATGGTAGTTTCCACCTGGAGAGATCAGATCCTTAAAGACAGCCAGGAGGTAATTGTCAAGTTCATCGTGTTATATTAGAATATCAGTTGGGCGAACCAAAATATCCATGAAATCATGGGACCTATCTCCGAGGATTTGGACCATGCAAGGTTGTAACACGAGATGTTCCAGAACATGCTCGACTGCTCAGTCGACAATTTGGTGAAATTCGGCATTTTCGATCATCCCAGGGTACCCAGCAAGATCCTTGTTGCGTTGGACTACCGGGTTGATCAGATGGAGTTCTTCCTGGAGAAAATTGACAAGGTCAAGGAAGAAGCCTTGGATGCAATCCAACAAATGGAGAAAATTGTTCTAAGAATGTCTCCAGGCTTGCTTACTCCTTCTTTCGCCTTGTGGAAGGCAGATGAAACAATATGGATCTTTAAGGAGATCGTCTCGCAAGGACTGGGGCTAGAAGCCACTTTTGACACCGAATGCATCAATAACCTTCTAGCTTGCCGTGATTTTGTGGGGTTCCTGATGGAGGCAGGTAATGATTATTTCAAGCTCTCTGTAAAACTCAGAGATGAGTGGGAGACTTATGAGGTCATCAGCGATCATATGAAGGGTCCTGCCCAGGATCAACTTCACCCGATGATCAGTAAATTCATGGAATATCAGACTCAGTTCCACATCACCTCTCCTAAACAACAGCAGAAGCAAGATACCCCCTTTCAGCCGCGAGATGACGATGAATAGATTTCTTCCTCTTGGCTTCCTTTTTGTAAATATCTAAGAGTATGTTGGTACAAACGATGACCTCATCCATGTTGTACCATGGGATGTTGTCATCCACCAAGTTGTCCAAAGTCAACATTGACCTTTTAGATATTTTGTAGATATTTTGTAATTAGTTGTTGGTTGCTTTTTGCCTTCTCTCTTCTCCTTCTTCTATATATACTTGGATACTTGTTGTATTCAAGTGGTGGATACTTTTTAGATGAAAAATAGAAGTAAGATGAAAAGACTTTGAGCTTTTGTAACAGAAGAAGATATTAATACAAATATTAAGACTTTGAGCTGAATATGTGTGTTATGAGAATTTTAATATTTATTATGTCAGATTTATGTGTTTATTCTGTTAAATCTATATCTACTTTTTTGTCATTTATTTATCAGTATTTCTTTATTTGTCTATGTAAGTAGGTTCGGCTCTGTTTACTACTAGCCCAAAACATAGACCCTCTGACCTTTCTGCTTTGGAATTCATTTCTTTTCTCCCTTCAAATATATTCTATCTACCCACCTCATTTCTTTCCCTCTTTTTCACAATTGGAAATACCTCCACTGGGTTGAGATCCCAAACCCCCAAAGGCAGAATATTGTGAGACTTACATAGATTCCTACCGGTAGAATAGCAATAAACCAATTTTGCTTTGCTGACTCAAAGAGGGGCTATGTCCTACACACTGTTGGCTTGTCTATCCATAGATCTGTCCACCTGAAAGATTTTCAGACCAACATTTTTTGGTGAATCTATTTGGGATCAAACAGATCTAACAGATCTATGATAGTGATATGTTAGAAAATCAATAAAATCAGAAAAATCACTACCTGTTTGCAAATTTTAACTTTTATTCAAAATCTAAATTTTTTTCAATGGTGATCCAAACTGAAAATTTTCTTCAAGGATCGATAGATCAAGACTAGTTAGAGATCTTTAGTTCACTGAGTTTTTACAAAAACCTGTATTTTTCCGTAGATATGAGTTTTTGACTGTTTTGTAAAATTTCAAACCCTTACCAAAAAGTCAACTTTATGATCCAAAAATCATCTTACTAAGTTGGTCATTATTTTATCCTTGTTGTTCTTTGTCATTAAATCACAATTGGTTTTCAAAAGAGGGATAAAATTAAATATTTAGAAAAGTACATACTGCTGGATTTTGTCAGAAAAATCAGAAAATCAGCAAGTACAACCAAAAAGAGTTTTAAAATTTGCTTCAAATATTGCAGATCTGGAAGGTACACTGGCGATTGAACCATTTACTCATAGCATGAGAGATTGTGGAGTAATCAATCTTACTTTCAACCTGCTTCAAAGGCATAACTTCAGTGTTACACGGGCACACTTATCATCACTAAGTTCCGCTGGCCGGTCATCTAGGAGTGTCTCACCTCCACGAAGGAAGCGTCTCTCATAAGGAACATCTTCATCACTTAGCAGTGCTTTGCTGCTCAGTGGAACTATGATTCTAGCTCACATCCTTTTTCTAGCTATTCAAATGGCAGTACCATGGGGAAATGCTATGGGCCCACTCTCTTTGCCACATCCTGTTCAAGTGCTCCCTCATCGAAACTGAAATAATTTCCCCAAATTTGATGGGAGTGGAAACCAAAGCACAGATTCAAACATATCCGCGTTCATCATGTCATGCAGTATCCTGGATGTGACCCTTGAAGATGTGTCGGTTCACCTCTTTCTAGAAACCTTGTAAGGACCCACAGCGGAATGGTTTCAACGCTTGCCGGCCGGATCTATCACTAGTTGGGCCACCTTACGAATGGCATTTGAAGAAAGGTATAAACCTTCAGAAGACACATTCGTATTACTATCCAAGATCAATCATTTAAAGAAGGAGGTCAATGAAACCATGCACGATTTCATCACCCATTTCAATTTGCTAATCAACCGAGTTCCACCTGCCATGCTGCTAACGCCAAAAAATCATAAATGTTTCTTTCTGAATGCCATGAGCTCAAAAGTAAGTTTCATACTCTTGCAAGAACAGGTCACAACTCTAGTTATCGCCCAAGCTACTGCCATTCGGATAGAAGATAACTTTCTAATATCTGGAAAACTAAAGCAAGAGGCATCCAAGCCAAAATTTTCAGCTCCTTCTCCCACCACTTTATCCGATCCGGTATTTCAAAAGATGGCAAATGACTTGATCATGTTAAAGAAGCAGCTAGCTCAGGTTTCTCCTAGCACTTCATACCGGGATATCCCACAGAGGAATTTTACTTCCAACAATGTCCCACAAAGGCCCCGCCTACCCACAGCTACTCCACGGTTGGCGCTTGAGGCCCCTTCGATCAATGCTTTAGCTGAAATCGAAGAAGAGGAGCAAAATTTTGAAGAGCCTTCATCGCCAAGTGAAGATGATCAAGATGTCGGTGAACCAACTTGTGACTCTACTATTGGGTATATGGAATTTAATGAGGAAGAATCTGATGAAGAAGAGGGTACCCAAGGATATGTAAGCAGACAATCATATGTTGTTTTCACCCGCTCGTAAGGAAAAGAAATAGAAGTTGCTACCAAGATGCAAAAAGAGAAGGCCGTGTCAAACACACCTCCAACCATTTCTAAAAGAGGTAGTTCCCTTCCTGCTCAACCTGTTATTAAGTCTTTTTCAAAGAAATATTTTTCCTCTATCTCCCTTCAGAATCAGCCCTCTCATTTTCCTATCAAGACCAGTAATCCTACCTTGCCATCGAAAAATGAGGGACTCATTCCTTTAGCAACGTAACCCTTGGCCACGTTTGACATAATTGATCATGCTAAAAAGAACAAGATCCAAATGTCTGAAGCCGAGTATCTTCATTCCAATCCTGAGCAGCTTGTAAGGTTGACCAAATACATCCAAAGCCATGCTTTCATAACTACTCAGGTTTCCCCAAAAGGAATCCTTTCTAATCCTTCTGCATCTCACATAAATGTTTCCTCAACATCTACGTCAGGCAAGATAGAACCTTTCTATCTCTCCCTCCTAATCAATGGCCATAAACTAAGCAACTGCATAATCAATTCTGGGGCTTACGATAACGTCATGCCGGAAAAGGTCACCCATGCCCTGGGCCTCACCCTTACCAATCCTTTTGGCAGATGTTTTTCCTTGTAAACCAAGTATGTTCTGTTGATCGGTCAAATCAAAGATGCACAGTTTGCATTTGCGGCGTTCCCAGAGAAAAGAGTAAAGATGATCGTCCTTGTTGCCGATATTCCAGCAGCATATGGAATTCTATTAGGAAGGATTTTTTGTAGTGAGGTTGGTGGAGAGATTCATATGGACTAGTCTAAAGCTAAAATCCCCATCAAAGGTATAATGCAAACACTAGAGCCGGAATCTCAAAAGAAATACTTGGTTACCAATTCTGACGATCCCAAAGCCCAAATTCTCTTCGAATCATCAGGGATGGGAAACTACTTCTTTTCTACTGAGTCTGACAAAATGGATGTCCTCATCTAAGCAGAGTATCTAAACAAGATCTGGACATTACAGTTTGATGGCAGTTACGCGACTAGTGGGTGCGGTGCTGGAGCCGTGCTAATATATCCCGAGGAAGAGATTATTCCTCTCTCTTTCAAGTTGTAATTTTTCAACATGAATAATACTGCTGAGTATGAATCTTTGCTACTAGGCATGCAAGCTACAAAGGAAAGAGGAATCAAGAATCTGAAAGTACAGGGTGATGCAGAACTGGTCATAAATCAAGTTAAAAGGATATACCAAGTGAAGAATGAAAGGCTCAGACATTATCGCAACGCGGTATGGGACAACATCGAGGATTTTGATGTTTTTTCAATAAAAGCCATCCCGAGAGCTCAGAATGACATGACCGACTCATTAGCCATCTCAGCATCCCTCATGCTCCCTCACCCTGGTTTGAAAATAGACACATACCATTGAGGTAGTTTTCCACCCAAGTGTGCCAGACAATTCCCAGCACTGGCAGGTATTCAACAATGACAATCAACTTATCACCTTTCTGAAAAAGGTGGAAAATTTTAGCGAGCTTCATTTTGAAGGATCTACTTCTACATGTCGTGAATCAGTCTCAGATCAAGATGAAGAACCAAAGGGAAGCAATGTCATATTTCAACTCAAAGGAAATAAAATTTTGAAAGGTTTGGTTTCTCTGGAACGTTTGTTCGACAGGCATGATCTTTTTGTTAGGAAGAAAAGGCAAGATGATCCTCACTCCTCCCCAGAAACCAAACCAGTCAATCTGGGAATTGTGGAACATCCACAGTTTGTGAACATTGGAAAATGTTGCACACCCGAAGAAAAATGAAAGCTTGTCAAATTGCTGAAGAAATACATGGATGTATTGGTGTGGTCCTATGTCGATCTAAAGTCTTTCAAGCCAAAAGATGTCTAGCATGACATCCCGTTGAAAGAATATGTCAAACCCTTTCACCAGAAATAGAGACACTATAATCCTAAGATCTCTGGTACTATCAAGGCTGAAATTCAGAAGATTTTGGATGCAAGGATCATTTTTCCTATCCATCACAGTACTTGGGCCGCAAACATTGTGCCAGTACGCAAGAAAAATGGTGAGATACGCATATGCGTGGATTTTCGTAACTTGAATCAAGCATCTTTGAAGGATAACTACCCACTTCCCATAATGGATCAGGTTCTGCAGGTGGTAACTGGTTTGGAAATGTTATCCATGCTTGATGGTTTTTCAGGCTATAATCAGATTGAAGCCTCTCCTGAAGACCAATTTAGAATAGCATTCACCACCCCCTAGGGTACATTTTCCTATAGCAGGATGCCTTTTGGCCTGACCAACGCCGGCGCCACTTTTCAGCGGGCCATGAACTTCTTATTTAAAGGTATGATGGGAAAGGTCATCATAGTCTACTTGGATGACTTAACTGTGTTCTCTAAACAACGAAATGATCATTGCGATCATTTGGAGCAAGTATTGAATAGATGTTGAGAACATGGGATCTCCCTAAATCTGAAAAAGTCTATTTTCAGAGTCATAGAAGGAAAGTTGTTGGGAAATATTGTAAGCAAGGAAGGGACAAAGATAGATGCTGAAAGGGTTAGGGCTATTCAGAGCCTTACTTTACCCACAAGCAAGACCAGTGTTCACTCGTTCTTCGGAAAAGTGAATTTTCTTAGTCACTTTGTTCCCGACTTTGCTGAAAAGACGAGCCACATATCAAACATGATGAAAGGGTCACCAACCTTCCGTTGGAGTGAAGAAGGAAATAATTCATTTGAAGATATAAAAGCCTCCGTTGCTTTCACACCAGTCCTGGTATGTCCCAATTTCTCCAAGGACTTTATCATGTATAGCTACACATCTGAACATACTGTATCGGCCATCTTAATGCAAAAGAATTCTAAAGATGTCGAATCCCCAATTGCGTTCATGAGTTCTCCCCTCAAGCCTCACGAATTAAATATGTCTTAGTTGGAAAAGCATGCCTTTGGCATTGTCAAGGCAGTCAAGAACTTCAGGTATTACATTCTGAACTCTCATACAGTGGTGCTTGTCCCTGACACGGCAGTCAAGTCAATCCTAACTCAACAGAAGTTAGGGAGTTTGCGAGGAAATTGGATTGCAAAAGTTTAGGAGTATGATCTAGACATAAAACCAACCAAGATGGTAAGAGGAAAGGGCCTATGTCAGCTTATGGCTGAAAACCGAGATTCAGAAGACTCTGAGAAAAAGGATGATTGCACCAATGGAGCACAAAGCTAGCTGGAGAAAGCTGATTCTCTACCCTTGGTCCTATTTGTCGCTACCAGTGACGAATGGTTTTCTGATATTGCTTTCTTTCTCACTTATGGTGAGTGTCCAGTTCATCTAACTTCAAAGGAGAAACGTGCTATAAAGCTTAGAGCAGCCAGATATGTCATCTGGAATGACTGTTTATATAAACGTGGAATAGATGTCATTTTCTTGCGATGTGTTGACAAGCCACAGCAGGTGAAGTTACTTGAGAGTTTTCATGATTCAGCCTATGGTGGTCACTTCTCCTCTTCCATGATGGCACACAAGATCATTTGGGCCAGGTACTATTGGCCGACGTTGTTTCAGGATACAGCCACCTGGGTAGCAAAATGTGAGCTCTACCAACAATTTTTTGGCAAGCCATACTTGGCTACTTTTCCCCTCAGGCCGGTCGTTATTGATGAACCATTCAAGTAGTGGGGAATCAAATTTATTGGAACACTCCATCCCCAATCGAGTGCCGAACATAGTTATGTCGTAATAACAACAGATTACTTCACCAAATGGGTCGAGGCCATTCCTGTCAAGAACGCCACTTTTGAGGTTGTTTGCAATTTCATCAAAGAGAATATCATTGTGAGGTTTGGTGTTCCAAGCAAGATTGGTGCTGATAATGCTTCTAACTTCTCCTCATGATAAGTTGTTTGTTTTTTCTATGAACACGGGATAATCTTGGCCCACGCCTCGGATTACTACCCTCAGGGAAATGGTCAGGTAGAATCCAGTAATAAAAACTTAGTGACCATCATACGGAAGCTAGTTGATGAGAGTCAGCAAATGTGGCACAAGTCATTGTATGATGCTTTGTGGGCTGACCGCATTACTCCCAAGAGGTCTCTCGGTATGTCACCTTTTCAAGTGTTATATGGAATCGACGCCGAGCTTCCCATTTCTGTAGAAATTCCTGCTCTACGCTTAGCACAACCAATTGAGGATGAGTCTTTTCAAAGTTATCTTGAAAAGAGGATCATGTATCTATCAGAGCTCGAAGAAAAAAGAGTAAGAGTGGTCGATAGGATCACCAAACATCAGAATTAAGTTAAGAGATTGTTCGATAAAAGGGCTAAGCAAAGAGACTTCCAAGTGGGAGATCTCATCCTTTTATGGGACAAATGAAGAGAGCCAAAGGGAATGCGTAGGAAATTTGATTCTCTATGGAGAGGGCCTTTCAAGATCAAGTAGCTCAACGGAGAGAATAGCTTCTATCTCTCATACCTAGACGGAACTGATCTCCCGCTTCCCTATAGCGGGCAGCATCTCAAAATATTTAGGAAGTAGAGCTTGCTTTTTTTTTGGTACAGTTTGCTTTTGTTGTGTGTTTTATTTCATCATGTGTTTGATTTCATCACCGCCCTTGTTTTTGACTCTCTAGCCCAATGGATAGGAACATGTTGATCTGGGGTTCTCTACCTTTGAGCTTCGCTCAAAGATAGTCCTCAGAAAGAGCCAGTTGTTATCCTGTAAAATTGACAAGGGTAATTTTATAGGTAACCATATGAAAATTTTGTCCTGGTCCCTCGTCAGGGACCCCTCTACATTTGGAATGTTACAAAATCCCTTTCCGGGAAATCCAGTTCTCAAAACTTAGTCATTTTTGTCTTTTTTTTTGCTGGGTGCACCTTTTATCTGTGTAACATAGACTAAATTTGTGCCCCCTTCATTTCCTTTGGCACACCCTTTGATGTGTTGACACATTAATTGATGCACCTTCATGTGATGCACTTTTCTTACATGTGCCAAGGTGCATGTGCCTTCTTGTCAACAACTAAATTGTTGAGCTATGTTTTTGTGCGCCAAGGTTCTCAAAATGAAGTGTTGACGGTAGTAAATTAACGCCAAGGGCGCAAATATTTTCGTGTTGACACGCATTTATCCACGCCAAAGGGTGCAAAGTTTTACGTGTCGACACATGTTTTGGTGTGCCCTTTTAAAAAGTGGTTGGCACATTTATTGCACCTTTTCCTGGATATAGGCGCACCCACCCTGTCACTTTCACAATTCAAACACGTGATAAAATTTATTCCTCTGCACCTGTCAACACGCCCGTCCTCCTCGTATCGCATTCATGGACCCCACTTCGTCTCTCACTTTCTATATATTTCCGGGTAAGTGGTCCTCATCCCTCTTGTGTTTTCTGTTGCTGGTTGTTTATGGGGTTGAATACAATATATCTGAGGCTTAAACCCCCTACCGTTCTTACAAATCTCTCTTCCCAAGCTGTTTGCACCCTCTTTCCAGATCTGCTAGGCAAGAGGGCTCTGCCTAAAAAATGGATCTTGACCTCTTTTGTTGCATTTCTCCCATTGTCAAAATATGTCAAGAAAACCTAAAAATCCCGAACTAAAGAGTCAAGAACCTAAGGGTTGTTTCTGTGCTGCGTTTCTCCCTTTGCGTGATCACCACTCCCACTACACAAAACACAGTCACGCTAAGGGCACACTAATTCTACTTGCAACATGTGCCCTTCTTACGCAAATACAAAACCTTTGGCGTAGGCACAATTATCCTTACAACAACACAAAGTGACATGCTAGAAATCCCTGTGCCGCGCCAAAGTCCCCCTGTGCACATGTAATTTTTATGTTACACACATTGATCTTACACCATTTGGTGCTCCAAAGTCCTATGCTACACGTAAATTGCATGTGCCATTGGCGCACCCTGCCCCTATGCAACACCAAAATTATTTACGCCCAGTATAAAACCGTATAAACGGCGCTGGCACATCCTCACTTACAATAACAATAATGTCATATGAAAAAACCTTGCACCCTGCGCCCTTTGGCATTGATTTGTTCCTTGTAACACTCTGATTCAGTGCGTCATTCTATTAACTCTGCAGCCTATAGTGTTCTTGCACCCTGCACCCTGAGGCCTTAAAATTGCTAACTCCTCATTCTGTAGTGCTTTAATGGAAGATCTGATAGATAACATGGCTCTTTTGTGATGGACTTCACTCCTTCTTCTTACAGATCAGCAACTAAGCTCAGATCCATATATGTCTACATCAAGCAAAAGGCCAACCAAGTCAAAGAGTAAGGCTAAGCTTATGGAGGAAGAAATGAAATATAAATACCAGAGGGTCAAAATGCCCGAGTCCTAGGCAGAATGTGACCTGGACATTAGAGACTCCGAGCTTGATCACATCGATATGGAGGATTTCTAAGCTAGGACTAGGAGAGTCACAGGAAGTCCTTAGATGGACAAGCTGGTGGGCAGTGGACTACATTTTGCTGGGGGGATCCCCGTCAGTGTAGTAAATAATGAATTTATGCTGGTGGTGGCCCGTTGTTACAACAAAGACACACGGTGTGTCGAAAATGAAAAGGGTGAGGTCATAATCAACCTCACTTCTCGGCACTTCGAAATCATGCTAGGCATCCCTCACCACCGACACTTTGTGGCTATAAGATAGGAGGACTGCACCAAGGTATGGGAGGATAATGAAGACAAGTGCATGTAGCTAATTAGTAAAGTGTACTTGAAAAATAAGAAGGTAATAACCAGATGGCCACAGGTTATTCACCGTAGTGACTTCTCTGAGGAATTGAGTGACACCATCACATTCCTGAGTAGAGTTTTTGGGCTTTTTGATGCCCATTACTTTCACAAATGGATGCTCAGGTACCTTGAAACTATGAACAAGAATGTGCCAGATCAATGCTTTAAGTGGGAAGAGATCATAAGTAGCGCCATATCCGAGCAGCTCCAACAACTCACCACGACAGGGAGGTTCTACATGAACTCTTACGTAGTCTACACTACAGCCTCGGAGAGGGATTATCCAGCACTGATCTGATGTGGGGTTTGGCCTCAGGTAAAAATATATGAATACTACCCACAGCTGAAGCTGGAGAACAACATCCCGTAGTTTACTAAGATCAACGATGCTTTCTTCTATGGCATCGTTTTCCTTTTGAGGCCAAATATGACTCATGGTCAGACGACCAAGAGCATCATCGTAGCGACTGAGAAGTGGGGGGTGCTATTTACCCAGTTCCTCACCTTCACCTATCTCAGAGTGGAAAACTTCTTGGGGGAGCTGTAGACACTTAAAATTGGTTACTCAATTTAGTGTCTCTTACATTCGTTTACCTACTCAGGTAACCTGGGGCACGTTTATATCACCACTACCCCCTTGGAGTATTAATCAATTTGTGTTTTAAACACCTATCCTAAGTTTAATTCACCCCATTTTCTTTTACCCATGAGTAATTAAATATTAACTATTTAATTACACCTTTTTACATATATCCTAACCACTTATCTACCCCATATCTATTTTATCCATATATCCCCCCTATTTCTCCTCCTCCCAAACCGAGTCGCGGGATATCTCCCGTACTTGGGATGATAAGATCATTCTCATCTTCCCAGAAATCGCTCCGTTTGGCCATTTCGGGAGTCTGTTCCCCGATCGGCGCCGACCGGTACTCGGTCGACGCTGATTTTTCGGAACGGCGCCGATTTAATCTCGGTCGGCACCGATTATAAATAGAAGCCCAGAACTCAGTTCTGGTTAGACACAGATTGTAAGAGAGAGAACAGGAGAGTTCCGAACATCAAAATTGAATGTTATCTATCGAGTGAAAGTGAATTTTGTCCAAATCAATCCCTGAGAGGAGCACCGTTACTCTGCTCTTATCACATCAGCTTCGCACGTCTCCATTGATTTTCTGGTGACTCTGTTCCTGCCTTTAGCACAGGTGGAGCCTGGCCAGTGTCTCTCTGGCTTCTGCAGATCCAGCAGACGTTGACGATCTTGCCTCTGTTTTCTGAGTCTCGCACTCTGTCTTGGATCACGCTAATCTACATTAGTCGACGCCGATCTATATCAGTCGACGCCGATCTGTTCATAGTCAACGCCGATTCTACATAATCGACGCCGATCATACTACAGACAGGTAAAAAGGACACAGGTAACACAAATCCAGCTTTATTTCATAGTTTCCTGTTTTCTGTTGCTTTCTGTCTGCTGTTTAGATTCTGTTTTATTACTGTGATCAGAAAATCTAGTCCTTACGTACATCTTTTATCATGTATGCTTCTCTGCTTAATTGAAAACGTGGACTGACATCCGCCAAGGAAGCTTATCGCTTCCCAGACCCACTTCTTGGGCAGTCCACCTAAATACCTTTTAACGTGGTCTTTTTCTGTCAAGCATCGGTGTCTTGCAGGTTACTCGGATCTACTGTGCGTGAATTGCTCGTGTGCGCCCGTCTCATCTATATCGGCTTCCTTATCCGTCTGCATCTTCAGATCTTGTCCATCAGGTATCAATTTCATTTTGAGTTTTTCAAGGTTTTTGTGTTTAGTTTGGTACATTAACTTGGACAGGTAACAAGTGCTAAATTCTTGATCTACATTCTGGCACGCCCGGTGGGACCCAACCAAAGTCCCTTATTAGTAAGTTCATCTCTTTTCTGGTTTTGAGCTTTGTTCTTTTTCCTCACTGATTTTTATCAGTTCTTGTTTGAGCATTTCCTTTCATCAGTTTCAATCTTGCTTTTTATGCGAAATCGTTATCTTGAAATTTTTCTATTTCCTTAAAATAGAAATTTTTCGTTTCACCATTATCTGGATATATCTTTCCGGATCTTGTTTGTTGTTTGCTTAACCTTTTCTTGCGGAGCACTTTGCTTGTTCGTGGGATTGTTCGAGGGGAAGAGCTCAACAACGCACTTTTTGAAGTCCACACACCTTGGAGAGCTAAATCTACAGGTATTTCTCTTTTACGGTGTTTTCTCTTTTTAGGAACTAAAAAAAAAAAGTAAAGAAAAAATTTGTTTGTTTTTTATCACATCCAAACATTTCAATTTTTGGTGCTTAAAAGGAATCTAATCGCATTTGGGAAAGAATCTGTTTGACTTGTCTTCATCGAAATCAAACACTTCATTTTTAAGTGCTTAAAAAGAACTCTTTCTTTGTCATTGTTGTTGTATGTTTCTCATCTAGTTTTAATTAGGCTGGAAAATTGATCAAAATCGGTAGTGACACTATTTGATTTTTATTTTTCACCCTTGCACACAAAGCCAAAATCACTAGGTATAAAGCATTTAAACAAAAATTCCTTCCCTGGCCTCGCCTACTTGGAAGTGACATCCAAGAGGAAGAGCCTACGCGGTACTCGAGCCGCGCTATAAATTCACGGAAGTTCTGGTATATATTGGCAAAGCACCCGACTCCCTTATCGCAGCGGTGTGTGAAGTGCGGGGGTAGGCCCCTATATCAAGCCACGTACTGGTCTTTTACTGAAGTGCCTTCGGGACTCCTCACCAAACATTCCCCAAACCATCCTTAGTTTGGCTATCTGAGTAGTTCTTGTTCTAAAAAGCCTTCCCTAATATTTTTCTTTCTTAAAAGCATCAAAAATTAAAGGAGATAATCACCTGCGCTGCTTGAATTGTCTGTGCATTAGTTAGGTCAATCTTCTTTTCTGCGTGTTTATGACGGTCATTACTCGGTTACAATCTAGAAGAATGGCTCAACTGGCCCCTTCTTCTTCCGAGATTACCACTAGTGTGGATGTTTCGGCACCCCCCAAATCTTCCTCGGGACCGCTGTTAGTTGGTTCCCCATCCTGGTCATATAATCCTTTCTATCAAGCCAAAGCAACCCCATCACGTCCAGCTTCCCCTAGTCCTTCAGAAATATCATCTGCTTCTGACTTAGAGTATGTTCCTCGTGGGGATCCTGAATTTCAGGCACTCCTTGATCGTAATCCGGTAGCCCTCATGGACTACCTAGTACACAAATCTATTCAAATATCTGATCAAGGACCACCAATCCAACAAGTGTACGATTATCCTCGTGAACCATCCCAGGATTTTGTAGAACAGTTAGCATCATTTTTCTCGCCTCGAGCCACGGAAGAGGGTGGCGCACCTGTGCCTCCTTTTTCTCTTCCACCGACCGTATCGACTAGTTCTCAAATAGTCTTACCTATTCCTAACGCCGCAGTTACCTCGACTATTCCACAACCTACTTCTGAGAAGTCCTCTTCTCTGGCTATCATGGGTGCGTCTGCGCACCCACATATTGTTGTTAATTCATCTATGTCGTCCATTGTATCCCAGGGTCAGTACCTCTTTATGAGTCAACCCCCTTCGACTAGTCAGTTGGTTCCTGCTTCTCGTCCTCCAGTGGGTTTTTCTTCCAATGTTCCGGCAACAGTGACCTTCGCCCATCCTCTAGCATCGGCACCCTTAATAACTAATCCGGCAGTAAAAAGCCTCTTTCAGGTCTTGTTCCCCACCATGTCCAATCAAATCGACACCCATGTTCCTCAATCTATTCCGATTCAGTCAACAAGCATAGGAGTCCACCAATCACAGGCTCCGTCCGTCATCCAACCTTCATTTTCTCAACCACTTATTATCCCACAGCCTGCCTATACACAGGCTCCTTCACAGCAAATACCTCACCAGGCGTCACCCAGAACGCCTGGTTATTCCTCTTATCATCCTATCAATCAACAGATGAATCCCCCATTGACACCTCAACAACATCCACCATTTGCTTCCTATGTAGGACATGCCACTGTGCCTCCTCCTCAATCTGACGTGGTTCAAATTCTTTTCAAGAAAATCACAGACTTGGAAGCCTCCACCAAAGGGGCTCGTCCTTCATACTCTTTTGAAGAAGTGTGTAATGAACCCATTCACCCCTCAGTGGCTTTTAAGCCTTATCCTCCCCAATGGGAACTTCCTAAATTTTCAAAATTCCATAGTCGGGAGGACCCTCAACAGCATTTGCGAGCATTCAAACATGCTTGCTACCTCATAGTCCAAGATCAGGAGCTTATGCTCCGTACTTTTCCTATGTCTCTAGCAGGTCCTGCTTTAGACTGGTACAATAACATTCCTCAACATTCCTTGTTTTCTTTCTCTCAATTGGCTCAGATGTTTGTTGAAAACTTTTCAATAAATATCGCCCATAAGATCTCGATCACAGATCTTTATAACATTCGTCAATTCGATGATGAGTCTATTGCAGACTTTGTCGCTCGTTGGAGAGGGATAGTAAACCAATTGTCTTTCTCCCTTCCTCAACCCCAACAGATCGAGTTGTTTACTCGATCTTGTGCTAATCATATTTCTTCCACTTTAAGGATCCAGACCTTTCATACATTTGAAGAAGCCTTTACGATGGCACGCAAACTTGAGTCTCGCGCCATTGAACAAGGGAAGTTAAAACTTCGCTCTAAGTCTAAACCAGATTTTTCTCGGTTTACCAAATCAAATCCTTCCACTTCTAAAGACAAGAACCAGGGATCCACCAATGCTATCGTATTAAAAACATCACGAGCCGATAACACTTCTAACCAAACACCACGGAGAGACTCCTCATCTTCTCGAAAAGGGTCCTCGTCATCTCGATCTTTCACTTCGTTGGGAGAATCATATGCTTCTATCTTAGAGAAAATGTTGGAAGTTCGCATGATCGAACTTCCCCCCATTCGGAATATTGATGAAAACCAAGAACGTCCATTCTGGTATAGGGAAAATGATTTCTGTCATTATCATAGAACCAAAGGTCATGACATTGAACGATGTCAGACCTTCAAAAATCTTGTCCAGAAATTCATTGATAGAGGTGAGCTCATTCTAGATAACCCAAATGCTCCCCCAAATCAGGCACTGGATGTTTTTAAACAACCTTTTCCTAATCATTCCCCGAACCATAATGCTTCAGAGTCTCAAAAACCAAACACTCATACTATCAACTTCATCTCTACTGAAGAATCTTCTTCTGAAACTAAGCCATCTGCGAACACATCGACCGAATCAGAACCTCCTTCTACTTCGCTAATCGCTGGGATTCCACCATCTTCAAATAGCTCATCTTCAAATATTCCTACATTGCTAGATACGGATTCATCTCTCTCCGCTTCTTTGTCTGACCTTCCATCCATACCCGAGACAGTGTCATCCTCATCTGTCTCATCGTCAGACATTCTTTCAGTGCTCGAGGCAATTACATCCCTTCGAGTTTCCACTGCGGATACATCTACTTCTGTTTCTCCCATTTTTGCTGTGACTATGCCATTGGTGAACGTACCTATAGTTGTACCAACTTCAACGGAAGCGTCTTCGATTTTGACTCTTCCTGTTTCCTTTCCTACAGTAGTTTCACCCACAATTACTGTACCAGAAGTAGTTCCTTTGCAAGGAGCTGCTTCTTCATCACTCACTTCTTCCATCACCAATGTTGCTTCGCCCATTAAAGGAAAATCTAAAGAAGTAGCACCGACACCTATACACTCGGTTCCCGAACTTAGACCGAGACAACCAAAATCTAACATTGCATCATCAGCATCTCCCCCTTTGTTTCCTCCGGAATAGGTTACAATCACCTTATGCGGTTGAAATTGTCACCATCCCTGAAAAGGGAAAGCCTATAGTTCACGTGTTCAAGAATCTGGGTGCTTTCCCGCAAAAATCTCTATCTACGCCTCATAAAAGATTGGATTTATCCACTACAGAAGGCGTCTTCTCCTGCAAACTTATCAGAACCATCATCTTCTTCTACAACACATTCTTCACCAGCACCTCGAAAAGTGGACTTACCTATTAAAAAGACGTCACCTCCTTTATCAAAATCGTCATCTTCATTACCAAAAACCAGGGCACCCTTTGTTCCTCCGATTAGACCTACTTTGGGAGCTTCTTCCTCATCTAAATCGACATTATCTAAATCATCAGTAGTTTCGACCAAGCAGCCTCCTTTACCTCTGAAGACCGCAACACCTGTCACATCTCCATCATCTTCAAAATCTATTTTAGGGGCTCCTCCTCCATCGAAATCAATCATGTCTCACTTACTTCCACCTCAAGTGCCCAGGGCTGCTCCTCCAGATGTCCAAAAAAATAAGATGATCCCTAAAAAGATTGTCAAACCTAACATGCAAGTCCTTTTACCTCGGCAGTCTGTTAAAGTGGAAGAGGCGCCTTCATCATCCCTGTCCTCATCTTTGTCTAACGGATTCTATACTGAAATCCTTCACCAACTTATCCAATCTTCATCCATATCTCTTCCTCCGATTAAACCCTATAACCCTAAAGGAGTTAAACCTACCTGGTTTAACTCTGATTTGATTTGCGCCTACCACCGTACCCCGGGTCATGATACTGAGAGGTGTAAAGCTCTTCAATCTGTTGTCAACAGCCTTTTGGAAGAAAGTGATCTTTTGCTGGAGGATGAGGAACAAGTATCTCCTGTCATCATAGCTCCATCTGAGCCCCAACGATCTACTCAGACCTCTACTTCTAGTGATTCCACTCCAAATGATCTTCCACCTTCTCAAATCGACACAATTCATATCGCCACTAGAACCCAACAGTATGATAATCCATCCTCATCTACAGCATCTCGACCATGGGTTGTCATTTCTGCAGCCCCCGAAGGAATTTCTCCTTCCTCATTAGCCTCGAGACCCCGAGTCTCCATTCGTGCTGCACCTCGGGCTCAAGTTCCCGTATCAGTTGAGGAGAGTGTTATGAAACAACTCACCCAGGCTCCGGTCAAAATGTCTCTTTTTGACCTCATTCAATCCTCTCTGCAACATCGCCAGGCTCTGATTGATAATCTGCGTCGCATCGCAGTGAATTCAGATGAGCCCCAGCCTTTCGAGATGGTTGTTGGATTGAATAGACCATCAACCACCATTTCTTTTGAAGATTCAGAAATTCCTTCCCTTTCTTCCGAGGATTTGGAGGCTCCCCTCTTTATCACAGTCCAAATCGACAACACTACATTAAAACGCATTATGATCGACAGTGGTGCTGCACTTAACGTCATCTCCTCGCACACATTCGAACAGCTTAAGTTACCAAAGAACGTAGTGTCACCCCCGCCTTTCGCTCTTCGATCATTTAACGATCAGCTAGCAGTTACTTTAGGAACTGTGGTCCTACCCATTCGAGTAGGTAAGAAGCTGCTTCACGAACTCTTTTACATTGTTGAAGGGAAATTCCACTATAATATGATCCTCGGACGCTCCTGGATTCGTGCAATGCATTGTGTCCCATCCACCCTCCATCGATGCTTAAAATATCAATATGAGGGAAAAATCTATACTCATCCAGGAGATCCTTTTCCTTCCGCACAATGCGACATGACCACAGGGTCCGCCCCTCTAAAGGAAAATGCTTGTTCTCCTGACGGGGCCTCATCTTCTTCCATACCTGCAACCAAACTACCGGATTTACAAAATCTAGAAGAGACATTGCAGCGTTTCTCACTGGGAGAGCTTCCTCTCCTTTCTTTTGACGCCCATCTCAAACCTAATGAGTATGGTAGACCAGACAAACAACCTGAATATCAGCCTGGTCTTGGTCGCATCGTCACCATTGGTCTGCCCAATCAACAGACTAATTTCATCTACGGTGGTCTTGATACGCCTCACTATCACCTGGATTCTCCTCCTAGGGCCAAACCTTATTTAACAGGGTTCGATTGTCTACAGAATCCCACGTTTGCAAAAACTTATTTATATCGATGCGCGTGGAAGGGCTTTGGCCTGGGAAAATATGAACAAGGTGTGCATGACCTCGCATCCATTCCAACTCTTATGCCACATCAAAAATTTGGTTTAGGATTTAAACCTCTTTCAAAAGCCACCGTCACTATTCTCGATGAGCCTCTTCCTATTGAAGAACCATCTTCTCCCGCTAGGTCAGAAGCATCACTCGATGTGGACGACGCCATTTCCATCCCGTCTAACTTTTTTTTTTAGTCAATACCATTTCCTTAGGACCACTAACCTATAAGACTAATGACACGTCCACTTCCATACCGTTAGTTTTCCCTGAAATAGTTGGAGACGACTCTCCTACTATCAACACTATCCACTGTGCGGATGATGATTCTGTTCTCACCTATCTGGGGGAAGAGGATTCCTATCTTCCTAAGACCATTCCTTCTGACACGTCTACGCTTCTCAACGAAGCCACTATCGACCTTAATATAGGGACTTCTAAAGACCCTCGCATCATTAAGGTCGGCCAATCCCTTAATCCACAGGAGTTAGGAGACTTTACCACTTTTCTTTCCAACCATCGTCAAGTCTTTGCTTGGTCATATGAGGATATGCCAGGACTCGATCCCGATATTGTGGTCCACAATATCGTTACTCTTCCCAACATCAAACCAGTTAAACAAAAATTGCGTAAAATGCACCCTAGAGTAGCCCTGCTTGTTAAAGAAGAGTTGCAGCGCTTGCTCTCGGCTAATTTCATCCAACCCATCGATTATCCACAATGGGTTTCCAATGTAGTACCAGTAACTAAAGCCACTGGGAAAATTCGAATTTGTACCAACTTCCGGGATCTTAATCTTGCTTGTCCAAAAGATGATTTTCCTCTACCTAATATCGACCAACTCGTGGATTTAACTGCGGGTCATGAGATGCTTTCTCTTATGGATGGTTTCTCTGGGTATAATCAAATTCTTATCGCACCAGAAGACCAACATAAGACTTCTTTCATAACTCCTTGGGGGACCTTTTGTTATCGTGTTATGCCCTTCGGTCTTAAGAACGCAGGAGCAACCTATCAGCGAGCAATGACCTACATCTTCCATGATCTCTTACACAAAACTGTGGAAGATTATGTCGATGATCTCCTCGGTAAATCAAAACGTCGTCAGGATCATCTTTTCATTCTTGCACCTCTCTTTGAGAGGCTTATTCGCTTTTGTCTTCGTCTAAATCCATCTAAGTGCGTGTTTGGCGTTCTCACTGGTAAACTTTTAGGCTTTATCATTTCCATTAGGGGTATTGAAGTGGACCCCGCAAAAATAAAAGCTATCCTTGAAATGCCTCCCCCTTCTAATTTAAAGCAACTCCGCAGTCTCCAAGGACGTCTTCAATCAGTGCGTCGTTTTATCTCACAATTGTCGGATCGTTGTCAACCTTTTCATCATCTCCTCCGTAAGAATGTTCATTTTGAATGGGATGAGCATTGCCAAAAGGCCTTTGATGATCTCAAAGCTTATCTTCTTTCTCCACCTGTGCTTACACCTCCACGCGAGGGGGAGCCTTTCTATCTTTATATCTCTGTGACTGACCATGCTCTGGGAGCCATGATCTCGCATCGGGACACTTGTGGTAAAGAACAAGCTGTCTATTACATCAGTCGCACCCTCCATGAGTATGAAACACGTTATTCCGAAGCTGAAAAGCTGTGTTGTGCTCTCTTCTTCGCAACTTCTAAGCTTCGTCATTACCTCCTTAATCACAAAACTTACATTGTCACAAGTGTCAATCCACTCAAGACAATTCATGCGAAGCCTTATCACAATGATCGTATCACTCGTTGGCTCATGCTTATGACAGAATTTGACCTCGAGTTTATCCCGCAAAAGTCTATCAAGGGTCAGGTTATTGCAGATCAATTAGCTGATGCTCCTCTTCCGGACACTCAAAACCCCCTTGCTCAATTCCCCGATGAATATATCCAACAAATTGATTTTGGTCTATCTCCATTTAAAGTAAAGCTCTTCTTTGATGGATCCAAATGTCAGCAAGGGGGAGGTGTAGGTTTTGTGATGATTCCTCCTTGGGGTACGCCTATCCCTGTCGCACACAAATTAAACTTTGAGTGCACCAATAATATGGCTGAATATGAAGCTCTAGTCTTGGGTCTTCAAAATGCCATTAATCTCGGCGCTCGTCATATTGACATCTTTGGTGATTCTGAACTCATCGTTAATCAAGTCACAGGCATCTATCAATGCAAGAATGATATCCTTCAAAAATATCGTGATATCGTTCTTGCTCAACTCCAATCTTTCGATAAATTCACTATCCAAGCCATTCCTCGCACTGCGAATCGATTTGCGGATACAATGGCTTCGTTAGCTTCGCTTATCCCGCCTTTTACCGAAGACTCGCGACTTTATGTGGCTGTGCAACGATTAGATCAACCATCTCATCTTCGGCAACTAACTTTAATCCATGCTGTCACAACCGATACTCAGGATGAGTGGTATCAACAGATCGTTGATTATCTATCTCATTCGGTGCTTCCTCCAGATCTGACTTCCAATGGTAGGAGATCTTTTATCCAACGCGCTAATCGCTATACTATTCTAGGCGGGATCCTCTACAAACACGGCTTTGATGGCATTTTGCTTCGGTGCCTCAAAACCCATGAATCATCTAAAGCTATCCAGGAGGTCCATGACGGTATCTGTGGTGGACATTTTAGTGGCTTGGCTGTGGCTAAACGCATCTTACGTTTGGGATATTATTGGCCTTCTCTTAATCGAGATTGCTGTGAATACACTAAGAAATGTGTCAAGTGTCAACAACATTCCAATCTTACACATATCCCTAGTCAAGCTTTACAACCTGCAGCGGATTTGTGGCCTTTTTCGCAATGGGGTCTTGATCTCATTGGTCTCATCAATCCCCGTTCTTCACAGCGTCATCATTCTATCATTACTGCCACGGAATACTTTACTAAGTGGGTGGAGGCTATCCCTCTTTCTTCAACAAAGGCTAAACCCATAGTTGATTTTGTCTATCAACACATCATTTGTCGCTTTGGTGTTCCACACAAACTCATCACAGATAACGGTAAATCTTTCAAGAACGTTGATTTGCAGAATCTCTGCGACGCTTTCAATATCAAACTCAGTTTTTCTTCTCCATACTATCCGCAAGCTAATGGCCAGGCCGAAGCTTCCAATAAAACTTTGCGTAATATCCTCGCAAAGGTAACTAGTCGAGCTGGTAGGGATTGGCATTTACATATCCCTTTTGCTCTCTGGGCTTATCGGACTAGCATTCGTACTCCTACTGGTGCTACTCCCTTCTCTCTCGTCTATGGGTCTGAGGCTGTTCTTCCTTTGGAAGTCCAAATCCCATCTCTCCATGTTTCTCTCAGAGAATTTGTCTCTGATGAGGACTATCATCAAAATCGTCTAGCACAACTTGAATTATTAGATGAGCGGCATCTCAACGCTCTTGAACATCATCAAGTCTATCTTGAGCGTGTCAAACGTGCTTATAACAAGCACTTGCAGCACCGTGACTTCAAAATTGGTGATCTTGTTCTTAAAGAAAACCAAAATGTCACTACACTCGAAAGGAGTCAGCGTGGTAAGTTTGCTCCCAACTGGATGGGCCCGTACATTATCACTCATAAATATGGGTCTGGGGCTTATCGTTTATCTTCCATGGATGGTATACCTGAAGTGGAACCTCTTAATGCTTTGCATCTATGGCCCTTCTACTGTTAAAATCTATCTTACACAAATTTAGTCGCAAGACAGATCTTTCATCCATCTAACAACTAGTCATATACTTTCATGGTGATTCGGAACTATGTGGTTCTCCACCTATTGCCTCTTTTACCTTAAATATGAGTATCGCGGCTCTACTCATTGCATTTTTCTTTTGGATATGTTCCTCCTCATGGTAGGAATACCTTAATCACCGCTTCATCTGTCCCAAGTGCTTATCTTAATCGGATCTACTCGGGGCATGAGTGCATGCTCTTTTATGTTTTCTTCCCCTCTATCTGATCTATCTAGGTCTAAACTCAGCTTCTTCCAAAAGAATTTTCAAAAAAAAAAAAAAAGATGCTATCCAAAAAAGATAGACTGATCCCTTGAAGGACAGCTATCCATACATTATCAAATGAATCAAAAGATATAGACCATGCCCTCGAAGGATGGCTATCATTAAAATTCAAAATACAGACCGCTCCCTTGAAGGACGGCTGTTTCTCAAATGAATACTCAAGGCTTCTGGCATTGATCAGCCTTTCAGTCAATTTGTACACTTTTTTAGCATCGCTGAAAGACTTCCCGTATTGATCAGTCTTTCCATATCTAGCAAACTTCCCGCATTGATCAGTTTGCTTTTCTGCCAAAATCATGAAGCTGAGATTTAAGACCTTTTGTCGATCATATGGAGAATCCTATTTTCCCAGTATGAACATGTATTCTGTCCCTTGTAAATTTCGACAAGATACTTACTTACTGCTCTTTCCGTTTCCATCCTAAATCTGGTTTGCGGCTAGTTAGTGTCAGGTTTATTTTAACCTCATATAGGGCCTTGTATGCATGGTCTTTTGGTTTCCTATCCAGATTCTATTTATGGTCGGTTGGGAGTCTGATTTATCATTTTTCTTCATATTTGGGTGTATTCCCTTTATTTCTAATCAAGGTCGTTCTCACTACATCCTTGACTCTCACCAAGAGTCTTTCCAATTATTTCATCCAGTTAACTTAACATTTAACATGTTAATCAAACTCTATCATTTATCTAAAATTCCTCTGATCTACTTTGTCCAATACATATCTCATCGCCTCTATCTATTTCCATCAAAATATAATTAAAATCTCAAAAATATCAAATCCATTCCAGCTATTACCTCCTATCTATCTATCACATCGTTAATCATTTGTCTATCCATGTCACATTACATCTATCTATATCTATTTTCTCATCCAAATTAAATCCACAAAATCACATCAAATCACATCTATTTATATCCTCTATCAGTCTATGTCTATCCAATCACATCTATTTCATCATCTATCAGTCTATATCTATATCCATCACAATTACGCTACATCTATCCATGTATATCAAAATCAAAAGCATGAGAACAATTATATGACAAATGAAATGATGAATCTATATATACATGTGTGTCTGTACAACAAAAAATGGGTGGCTTTCAATCAAGCCATCTATGGGATGCCTTCCAATCGAGGCTACATCACTATCACTACATCAATCCCTATATAGTAAAATCTGATGCATGGAGGACACTATCTCCCCCACCCTCCTCTAGACCAGGCTGTCTCTCCTGGCCGCCACCTATCGAGCTAGATGCACCTGCTGCTGGAGGTCTCTGTCCACCTCGGTCTCTCCCGGTGCTCCCTCCACCTGAGGCCCCACTCGCTGTGGCCGTCGCTGATCTCCTCCTCGCCCCGTACCGAGGCACATGTGGGGCATGCTGCGCTAAGGCATCCTCATAGTATCTCACCTCAGCGAGGAGAGACTGATATGTGCTCAAGCTCACGGTACCCGGTGCTCGTAATGGTGGTGGTGGTGCTGCTGGTGCTGCTGGTGGTGCTCCTAGGGTCGTACCCTGTGTACCAGACTCCGACATGGTACCTATCTCCCCATATTTGGCCCTGAGGGCCTCCCTATGTCGATAGGTAGCGATCCCTCTGCTGGATCACTGTATCTCACTCCTTGCGAGCGGTGTCTTTCTCCAAAATTAGGGCATCCCTCTCCTTTGTCAGAGCTCTGAATCTCCTCAAGAGCCACCTGATGTGTCTACGTCAAGGTGGCATGCTCTCCCTCCAGTCTCTCCAGCACTCGTAGCTATATCCTCCTCATTGGCATCTATAGATTCCGGAAGATGTTGTGGTAGGTCTGTCGCATACCATTCTACATAACCATCATCCAACCCTACGTCATCATCATTGTCTGTGGAGGGTGGGGCCTCTCCCAATGGATCTGCTGGGATCAAAATCGGCAGATCAGTCTCCCTACTATCTCGCCTATAAGGCTTGTAAGTAGTCGGCACTGTCTGCACTAGGCTGAATTATCTCAGTACTCATACAAATGGGACTCGCTCCCACATATCCAGGCCTGCGGCCCCTAACCACCCTGCTCCGTCTCAATGCCACCAATTGAGCATCCTGACCAGCCCATGTCGGAAATACCAGATATGGCCTCCAGATAACCTGATCCGGTGTCAACGTCCTGAAACGCTCAGTAAACCAATCCGCCGATCTCCCTGTATCCCCAATAGCCATATCAACCCGCCATCGCCGGAATCCATAATCAATAGCTCCCACTGCTGCTGGCATCCAAGGAATCCTGGATGGCCTGATCACTGCTATATGCTCATATGCCCAGCAGTGGAGCACAAAACTAACATCAATATCTATCCTCCGGTCAGTGGTATACATCCATAGCTCGTGATATATCTGAGCTATCAAAGCATCAGCAAAAGCAAACACCTATCTGAACTACAGAATGTCACAAACGCAACCTAATAATAATAGTGGGGAATCTCCCACCTCCTGAATCTGGCAGAGTGAAATAGGATATCACCATCTGAATCAAAACTATCCGTCTACTCCGGGGGCTATCCTGTCTATACTGTGAGGCTATCCTCACCCCGCCAGGACCCTATCTCTGAATCATCTGCCCTGTCTCCATAAAATCGGACTAGGGCCCTCTGCTACTGCTCTCGTGGCGTGATCTCTATCAGATCCCCAGTGATCGGCAGTCTCAAAATCATATATATATCCTCATGGGTGATGGTAATCTCACCCGTCCTGAACCAAAAAGTGCATGTCTAGCTATCCCACCATCGCACTAGTGCTCGCATCAACTCTACATCTCGCGGTACTCGTCTATAATACCGAAAGCCCCCGAGCCTAGATCAACTCTAAATGCCACCAATATGCATTAGTCACATCATGGAGAATCATATCTAGTAACTCGGAAATAGCATCCCTCATGTGTATCACCTCTCGTGCCTGCATCCACGACATCAAGATCAATATTAGTCTCATATTTACCCAAATCATAACATCCAAAACAAAATTGTATCATCATCATTTAAACTTCAGTTCAATCAGCGTCGATTATACACAATCGACGTCGATCTAAAAAAGTTGACGCCGATTGCATTCAATCGGCGCTGCTCTAACAACAATCGACGCCGATTATACCAATCGACGCCGATTGCCTGGCCGGACTTGAATCAGAACCCGGCTTTCCAAAAATATATATATATAATATATATATATATATATATCAAAAATAAATAAATAAATAAATAAATAATAATAATAATGCAATAGGAGAAGCCACTTACCCTAGGTCATGTCCTCCTTCTCTTATGACCGCTTCCAGAGGCTTCCATGATACTCAAATCCAATTTTTGACTCTCTCTGAATCAATCATCACGGTTTAAATAAATTGTTTACATTTTCCGTTCGCATATTTATATGTGCTCTAAACGGTCGGCGCCGATTTTTCTGGTTGGCGCCGTTTACCTGGGTCGGCGCCGATTATTGTGATCACCGCCGATTTTCCATATCTGATTGCCATAGTATTGATGCTTGGCGTTATTTATCTGATCATTATTGTGTGCTGAATGTTGCCTTTTGACACATCTTGTTCGATATTACAATCCATTTCGAGTTTGTTCCCTTTGCATGGGACACTTGCCTTTTTTCGGCCGCTTAGGGTTCACGGGTCTGTAGGCACTCACGTCGTCTGCCTTGCAGACCATCTAGTTGTCCCTACCAATGTGTCTCTCTTTAGAGGCTGACTATTTTTCAGCTCCTCCTTACGCTCATGGGTCTGTAGGTACTAACGTCGTCTCATAAGGAGACCGTCTAGACTGCCCTACCAATGTGAGTCCTTTAGGTCGCTACCTCTTTATTTATTTTTGTGCATCGTTAATGATCAGATCTACTCCAGGCATCCAGCTGGGGCATCCCGTGTTTTCATCTACCTCTTTCAAACTTGGGATCGTTTGTTCTATCACCCATCCCATCCCTACTTTGAGGGGGGTCACATCATCACTTTTTCTTCTTTTCTTCCACCTCCTTGTTTTTGTCTCACAACTTTGCTTATCGCAAGTTACTTGACAAAAAGGGGCAGAATGTAGACACTTTAAATTGGTTACTCAATTTAGTGTCTCTTACATTCGTTTACCTGCTCAGGTAACCTGGGGCACGTTTATATCACCACTACCCCCTTAGAGTATTAATCAATTTATTTTTTAAACACCTATCCTAAGTTTAATTCAGCCCATTTTATTTTACCCATGAGTAATTAAATATTAAATATTTAATTACACCTTTTTACATATTTTACATATATCCTAACCACTTATCTACCCCATATCTATTTTATCCATATATCCCCCCTATTTCTCCTCCTCCCAAACTAAGTCGCGGGAAATCTCCCGTACTTAGGAATGATAAGATCATTCTCATCTTCCCAGAAATCGCTCTGTTTTGGCCATTTTGGGAGTCTGTTCCCCGATCGGCGCCGACCGGTACTTGGTTGACGCCGATTTTTTGAAAATGGCACCGATTTAATCTCGGTCTGCGCCGATTATAAATACAATCCCAGAACTCAGTTCTGGTTAGACACAGATTGTAAGAGACACAGATTGTAACAGAGAGAACAAGAGAATTCCGAACATCAAAATTTAATGTTATCTATCGAGTAAAAGTGAATTTTGTCCAAATCAATCCCTGAGAGGAGCACCGTTACTCTCCTCTTATCACATCATCATTCGCACATATCCATTGATTTTCTGGTGACTCTGTTCCTGCCTTTAGCACAGGTTGAGCCTGGCCAGTGTCTCTCTAGCATTCTGTAGATCCTGAAGACGTTGACGATCTTGCCTCTGTTTTCTGAGTTCTCAAACCTTGTCGCACGTTGCCCCGGATCGACGCCGATCCCACATCAGCCGACGCGATCCATATCAGTTGACGCCGATCCACATCAGTCAATGCCGATCTACATCAGTCGATGCCAATCTATATCAATCGACGCCGATTTTGTTCTAGTCGACACCAATTCTACATAATCGACGCCGATCATACTGCAGACAGGTAAAAAGGACACAGGTAACGCAAATCCAGCTTTTAGTTCATAGTTTCTTGTTTTCTGTTGCTTTTTGTCTACTGTTTAAATTCTGTTTTATTACTGTGATCAGAAAATCTAGTCCTTACGTACATCTTTTATCATGTATGCTTCTCTGCTTAATTGAAAATGTGGACTGACATCTGCTGAGGAAGCTTATCGCTTCCCGGATCCGCTTCTCGGGCAGTCCACCTAAATACCTTTTAACGTGGTATTTTTCTGTCAAGCATCGGTGTCTTACAGGGTTACTTGGATCTACTGTGTGAATTTCTCGTGTGCGCCCGTCTCATCTATATTGGCTTCCTTATCCATCTGCATCTTCAGATCTTGTCCATCAGGTATCAATTTCATTTTGAGTTTTTCAAGGTTTTTGTGTTTAGTTTGGTGCATTAACTTGGACAGGTAACAAACACGAAATTCTTGATCTACAGGAGCCCACCAAATTACCAAGATATGCTAGCCCCAAGTTGATCCTGTTGGAGCTGTCCAGACAGCTCATAACCTACCATGAGAAGTTTTTGAAGAGAAAGAAGGGTGGAACTCCTTTCCCCCTTACAGTGGGCAGGTACACCTATATTTCACACCACAAAGCCCCGGAAATGTTCGCAAAGCTAGAACTGTTAAACCTTATGCAAAATTTCCTGGCGAGGCCCACTTTTGATCCAAGGAATTGCCTCCCTAAGGATAAACTCAATCCTATCCACATCCCATAGATCAAGGATATCTACATCAACCTATATCATGTGGTCAAACTCACAAGAAAAGATCACTCTCACTTGGCCCTGGCAGAGATTATTCAGTATGGCATTGCCATTATCCCAAAAGGTTATCAAACGACTGATTAAGAAGTTAATAAGGTGTATCTTGACATGGATGGGGACAACTAGCCATTTGCCGAGAATGACAGAACAAAGGAACCTCAAACCATTGGAGTAAGGGTTAAAGAAAATTTGTGGCGGATAGAACACTGGTGCAGAATGAATGGCCTTATCTACCTCGGAGTAGATTTCTCTACGTCCCCATTGGGAAATGCACCCGTCAGGCCGAAACATCTACTGAAGGGTAAAATCAAGGACAAAGAGGGTGAATTAAGCTCTGCTCAAGAAGAAGCTCTAAAGAGCCCTCCTTCCACCGCATAAGAATAGGTTGTAACTCTGGCATCCCCGGAGAAGGAAGTGGTAGAAGATGTCCCGATGGGCACGTCTACTCAGGGTGTCACCACTGCTATAACTACTGAGGTCCCTTCTATCTCTTCTCCCTCTCCTCCTTCTCCTCCTCACATGACTCAAACGACCATTCCTTTGGCTATATCTTCTTCCCCATCTTCTACTGTTCCCCCTTCCTCGTCATCCATCTTCTCTTCTCTCGTGGATTTGTCCCCCACCATTTCTTCTCTCATTTCTAAGCTCCCTTCCATTCCCATGTCTACCTCCCCTGCAGTATCCCTTCCTCCCGTGAGAACTTTCTTGGCCTCCCTCTCGATGCCACCACCAAGTGTCTCTACTCATTTCCCCTCATCCACTGCAGCTGCTCTCTCTTCTACCTTTGGTCCCATTCCCTTAAGTCCAGCATGGATCTCCCAGCATCTGAGCTAGCAAAAGAGGAAAGTCCCTATCACACCGATGGAATTCTCTGTCATCCCGGTAAAGGGGGCTAAGAAGAAAAAGCCTATAACCTGCTTCTCTTAGAGTGCATTGGGAGAAAGAGTGATGGAGATTGCGTATCCCGATCCTTCAAAGGATAAAAAGGATCTGTCTCTGATAGATTATACAGTGACCCAAGTCATAATGGGAACCTCTTCTGAAAGCCTCCAAGGGGAGGCCCTATCTGCGGTGGATACCCTTTGCAAGAAACTTTAAGAAGAAAAGGAGGAGAAGAGGTTATTAAAAGAATAAAAAAAACATCTTCTCCACGCCCTGCAGAAAATGGGCAGTGCACCTCCTACAACTGCCACTGAAACTCCTGAGGTCCTGAGCTAGGATAAGATAAACGAATATGCCAAAATTGGTGAACAAGGTATGGTAGTTTCTGCCTAGAGAGATTAGATCCTCAAAGACAGCGAGGAGGTAATTGTCAAGTTCACCGAGTTGTATCAGAATATCAGTCAGGTGAACAAAGATGTCTAGGAAATCACGGGACCTATCTCTGAGGAGTTGGACCATGTAAGGTTGCAACACGAGATGTTCCAGAAAATGCTTGACTGCTCAGTCGACGATTTGGTGAAATTCAACATTTTCGATCACCCCAGGGTACCCAGCAAGATCCTTGCTACATTGGACTACCGGGTTGATCAGATGGAGTTCGTCATGGAGAAAATTGACAAGGTCAAGGAAGAATCCCTGGATGCAATGCATCAAATGGAGTAAATTGTTCTATGAATGTCTCCAGGCTTTCTTACTCCTTCTTTCACCTTGAGGAAGGAAGATGAAACAATCTAGATCTTTAAGGAGATATTTTCGCAAGGGCTGGGGCCAGAAGCCACTTTTGACACCGAATGCATCAATAACCTTCTAGCTTTCCGTGATTTTGTGGGGTTCCTGATGGAGGCAGGTAATGATTATTTCAAGCTCCCTAAAAAACTCAGAGATGAGCGGGAGACTTGTGAGGTCATCGGCAATCATACGAAGGGTCCTGCCCAGGATCAACTTCAGCCAATGATCAGTAAATTCATGGAATATCGGACTCAGTTCCACATCACCTCTCCCGAACAACAACAGAAGCAATATACCCCCTTCTAGCTGCGAGACAACGATGAATAGATTTCTTCCTCTTGGCTTCCTTCTTGTAAATATCTAAGAGTATGTTGGTAAAAATGATGACCTCATCCATGTTGCACCATGGGATGTTGTCATCCACCAAGTTGTCCAAAGTCAATATTGACTTTTAGATATTTTGTAGATATTTTGTAATAAGTTGTTGGTTACTTTTGGCTTTCTCTCTTATCCTTCTTCTATATATACTTGGATACGTGTTGTATTCAAGTGGTGGATACTTTTTAGATGAAAAATAGAAGAAAGAGGAAAAGACTTTGAGCTTTTGTAACAGAAGAAGATATTAATACAAATATTAAGACTTTGAGCTGAATATGTGTGTTATGAACATTTTAATCTTTCTTATGTCAGATTTATGTGTTTATTATGTTAAATCTATCTCTACTTTTTTGTCATTTATTCATTAGTATTGCTTTGTTCATCTATGCGAGTAGATTCAGCTCTGTTTACTACCAACCCAAAACATAGACCCTCTGACCTTTCTACTTTGGAATTCATTTATTTTCTCCCTTCAGATCTATTCTATCTCCCCACCTCGTTTCTTTCCCTCTTTTTCACAGTTGGAAATACCTCCACTGGGATGAGATCCCAAACCCCTGAAGGTAGAATATTGTGAGACTTGCATAGATTCCTACCGGTAGAATAGTAATAAACCCGTTTCTCTTTGCTGACTCAAAGAGGGGCTATGTCCTGCACACTATTAGCTCATCTATCCATAGATCTGTCCACCTGACAGATTTTCAGACCAACACACCAAAGTTGGAAGCATCCCAGATTTTACTCTTGATGAATGGGTGAGCAAGGTACATGATTTTTATCCCTACCAAGAAGTAGAATAATCTGAGCTAGGAGTCTATTGCATACATGAAGAAAACTAGCCTATTCCTAGCATCACCAAACTAGACCATAAGGATGAAAATGAGGTATGGCAGTTATTTTTTGATAGATCAAGGAGTAGGCAAGGTGCAGGATGAGTTATGCTTTTTTCACCTCAAGGCATCAAATATTATTCAGCTTTTCATTTCTAGTTTTCCTGTTCAAACAACACAGCTGAATATGAGGCCTTGATTCATGGAATTCATTGGTCCAGATAAAAGGGCATAAAGAACTTGCAGTTGTTTGGAGATAGCGAGATAATCATCAACCAAGTCAGGGGACAACATGCTACAAAGAATGACTTGCTAAAGAACTACAAGAACAGGGTATGGGACCTCGTTGAGGATTTCGAAGCTTTCAACATCATGTCCATACCTAGGAAGAAGAATGAAGCTGCAGATAGGCTCACAGCAGTTGGAGCAACGTTTGATGTGGTTAAAAACATCAAAAGGGAAAAAAACAACCACATATACATGTGATTGTGACGCCAGCAGTTCCAGATAATAACACAAGCTGGCAGGTGTTTGAGGATGATCAACAGATCATCAATTTTGTGCAAGAAGAGGCTGAATTCTCAGCGAGGAATCAGGATAGACTAGAGCAGCAGTATGGGGATCAAATAGTGTACCTGTGGACAAACAAGATTCCCAAGGGTTTAGTAACATTAGATTCTATCTTCAACCCTAACGACCAGTTCCATAAGGAAAAGGCTAACATACAGGTCAAGAGAGAAGATTTAGAGCCAATTCCAGTTCAGGAAGGAAAAACCCTTCAAATTGGTAAATTGGCCACTGAGCAAGAGAAATCAGATTTCATACAGCTTTGCCAAGAATTTCAAGATGTCTTCGCTTGGAGCTATGAAGACTTGAGAGGATTCAATTCGAAGTTGGCACAACATACCATAGAATTAGACCCAGGTGATAAGCCCATCAGGCAGAAGCAGAGACCATTCAACCCTCACATTGAGCCTCTAATGAAGAAGGAGTTAAACAAGCTAATAGAGGCAAGCATTATATTCTCAATCAAGCACTCAAGTTGGGTTGTAAACTTGGTTTTGGTCAGGAAGAAGAGCGGAGAAATCAGGTTGTTTGTAGACTTTCTGAGACCTCAACAGGGTATCTCTCAAAGACCATTACCCACTTCCTTCAATGGAACAAATATTGCAAGTGGTATATAGTTCGGAGAGATTCTCTCTCCTAGATGGCTACTCAGGGTATAATAAGGTAATGGAGAAAGAAGATGACCAGTTCAAGACAACTTTCACCACCAAATGGGGCACCTATGCCTATAAGAATATGCCATTTGGGCTATCAAATGTTGGAGCCACTTTCCAAAGGGAAATGGATATGGCATTCAAGGGGTTGATCAATAAAATAGTTCTGATATATCTTGATGACATCACTGTATTCTCCAAAAATGTAGCAGATCACCTCTTTCATTTGAGGCAGGTATTTCAGAGGTGTAGAATATTTGGGGTATCATTGAATCCCAAAAAATGCATATTCTTGGCTCACGAGGGAAAACTTCTAGGCCATATTGTTTCAAAGGAGGGGTTGAGCAATTGACCCAGAAAGAGTTGAAGAAATTCGAGCGTTGTCATTTCCAAGTCATAAGAAGGCTCTTCAAAGCTTCTTAGGAGGGATCAATTTTGTTTGCAGTTTTGTTCCAAACTTTGCAGCTCTCGTAAATCCAATAACGCTGATGTTAAAGAAGAGCATGGAATTTAAATGGACATCTAAAGGTAATGACAAGTTTTGAGGAAATAAAAGAGGCTATATCTCAAGCTCTGACTCTCGTCAATCTAGACTTCTCCAAGGATTTCATGTTATATGCCTTTGGTGGTGGAGACATAATTTCTACAATCTTGGTACAGCAAAACAAAGAAGGATTAGAAAAACTAGTTGCTTTCCTCATTCAAGGCTTGGAGGAATACAACAACTAGGTACTCTTTTATTGAAAATCATGTCCTTGCAGTGATCAGAAGCTTAAATAAATTCAAGTCACCTGGTCTCAAAAAACAAGATCCAATTATTGGTCTCTCATGCGGGAGTCAAGGACTTCCTTCTAAACGAGGATTTGAATGAGAGACGTGCAGGATGGATAACCTGTGTCATGGAATATGACATCGATATCAAGGTCACAAAACTAGTGCATGGAAAATGACTATGTGAACAACTAGCTTTGAGTTAGCGAAGTTGAAGCAGGTGATGAAAAAGAGACTGTCTTGGTACTGCAGGATGGTCAAGAACAGGAAAATGATGACATGTGCCCACTCCTTGTTGGAATCATGAATATGATAAACTTCCTATAGGCAGGCCTATTCCCTCCAGAAATGAGAAAAGCAAAGAGGAGATACTTCAGATTACAAGCCATTCCATATGTGCATGTTGATGGTGTTTTGTTTAAAAAAGACATCAATGGAGTTCTATTGAGGTGCATTGGGACAGGTCATATTGAGAGGGTGTTACGAGATTTTCATGATGGAGATTCTAGGAGGACATGTTCACCCCACGAGTAACAACTCTCAAGATAATGAAGGCAGGGTATTATTAGCCGACAGTGTTTAGTGACTGTTATACATGGATAAGAAAGTGTAAGAAATGTGCACTCTTCACAAGAAAAGAAAGACTAGTAGCGCTTCCATTACACCCAATTTTGGTTGACCAACCATTTATGCAATGGGGATTTGACTTCATCGGGGTCATCAATCCAAAACTCAAGCCAAGGCCACAAGTGGATTCTCACGGCAACGGACTATTTCACCAAGTGGACCGAAGCAATAGTGCTCAAAGAGGCAAATGAGTCTAACATACTAGAATTTTATGAAGGAATAGTGACCAGGTTCGGTGTGCCAGCCACTATCATATCAGAAAATGCATTGGCATTCATAGGTTCCAAGATTACAGAATGGGCTGTCAAGAATGGAATCTATTTGATCACCTCTTCAAACTATTACCCGCAGGGTAATGGATAGGCAGAGTCCACGAACAAGAATTTGCTAAGGATCATCAGAAAGAATCTAGATGAAAACCAAAGAACATGACATACCAAGCTAAAATCAGCGTAATGGGCTAACAGGATAATGCCAAAGAGGTCTACAAGTAATTCTCCCTACAAGTTGGTCTATGGGAAAGAGGCAGTATTGCCTATATCATTAGAATTGCCAGCATTGGAGCTCATGAAGCAGTTAGAATTATCTAAGTTCAAACCAATGGAGGCCAGGTATGCAGAGTTGATGGAATTAGAAGAAATTAGAGAATATGTAGTTGAGACGATTGAGAAGGATCATGCCTTAGTAAAAAGATGGTTTGATAAGAAGGCAAGAGCAAAGACCTTCTAGGAAGGGGACCTAGTTCTAAAATGCGATGCAAATCGGGTAAAACTAGGAAAGCATTCCAAGTTTGATGGCATTTGGAGTGGCCCCTACATGGTCACAGGATGTAAAAGAAGTAATACCTTCCAATTGTCTACATTGGATGGATAAGAACTCCCGATTCCTAGTTAACGGAATCTACCTTAAACATTGGTACTAAAAGGAAAAGGTTTACCCTTGTAAATATTAGCCTAGATTTCAATTCCTCTAAGTGTGGATGCACATTGTCTTGTTGTAGTTAGGTTTCATTTCCCTAAGTGCTTTGGCAACAGGATTTTTATTGCTCCCAAGTTTAATTTCTACAGTTCTAGCGTGCTCTCGGAGAAGGAGTTGCGGTATCAGGCTCGATATCGGATATCAGGGGGGGGGGGGGGGGGGGGGTTGGTTTCAGGTTATTGCTTATGACTCCATGCCCAATGGATTGCTAAAAGGCCACTGATCTTCTACCTAGTAGGTAGGTGATCCCATTGAGTCACCAAATTGTTGTATATATCTCCCTCCCTGGGTAAATATGGAAAAATAGAAGATATGGAGATCTAGGTAGAAAAGTGTCGACATGCGAAAATTCACACCCAAGGTGAAGGTTGGGGGCGCACAACATCAAAATGTTGACACGGAAAAATTCACGTCCATGGCGTAGGGTTAAAGGTGCATAGCAGAAGGTGTTGACATTGAAAAAATTTGTGCCCATGACACAGGTTGGAGGCGCACAACATTAAATGTACGACACGAAAAAATTCGCGCCCATGGCGTAGGTTAGAGGCACACAACAGAAGATGTTGACACGGAAAAATTTACACCCATGGCCGCAAGTTAGAGGCACATAGTAGAAAGGTGTCAACATGAAAAAAATCATGGCCATGGCACAGGTTAGAGGCACACAGCATAAGGTGTCGACATGCAAAAATTTGCGCTCATGGCGCAGGTTAGAGGTGCACAGCAGAAGATGTCGACACAGCAAAAATTCACTGCCCATGGCGCAGGTTAGAGGTACACAACAGAAGATGTCGACATGAAATTTTCAGCACCTATGGAGCATGTGTAGGAGTATGTTGACACGAGGATGGATGCACCGAGGCACATCTTCATGAGGCGCAACATTTTGAGTGTTAACACCATGAACCTGACAGAAAGCAAACCCTGACACAGATATTCAAATGGCCATAACTTTTCACATGGAGCTGGGAAATTCACGCAAGGTTAGACTTTTCAGAAAGCTTACAAGGTTCCTATATCCAACTATAACTAGATATATTTAGATTTGGTGATAACTATGTTCTTCAAAAATGTAAAATACAATTCGCCATTTCTTGGGTCTGCTAGGGTTCTCACCTACCGCCATAATGAGATAAATTAAATGCAACCTAGAGGTGGTTGGGGTAGATTTGGAATTCCTCTCTCTTCCCTCTCTCATTCTTCTTATAAATTGTAAGGAGGGGCTACTTTCTAAAGGTTTGATATTCTTGTTTTTCCCCTTCCTTCTTCTCTTTGGTAGGTGAATTTGTGGAGTTCAAACCTCCCGTCTAAAACTGTAATGCATCTTTGCCTCTTGGCATTTTGTAGCGTATTGTATCAACCTTTAGAGCAAATAATGCATGTTTGTGGATGATTCTCAACCCTCTCTATGTTCATTTTCATCCCCCTGATCTTTCACTGTAGATCTTTTTATATCGGTGCATGATCTCACATTACATTTTAATGGCTTGTGTTTATTGGCAAGACAGATGTTTCTTCATTCCTTGGTGCATCACCTTTGTTATTTTAGGTTTATTTTTATGCATCTTATTACCCTGTCTCCTTGGCAAGTTAAATTATGATTTGTGAGTAAACCCTCTGCATAGTTTTATGTGTGCATCTGAATAGAGGAATAGGAACCAACCTTCATTTGAAGAGCTTTTCCTGATTTCACAAGGTCCCACACTTGGTAAAAGCTCCATGTTATGCAATCGCATTGAGATTCTCAACCCATAAGAGTTGCAGACACTCAGGGGTTTTGTGATTCACCATCAACAATACATCTTTGGGTAAAGGTAACATTGGAGTCACTTGATCCACAAGGGAAAGCGTTAACGTGTCATGAGGACTGTTGCTTACACTATGGGGACAATAGAGTTGTAACTTCCATTGGTTCAAAAAGGCTAGGTAGACATTATGGTTTGCAATCGTATAGGACTATTTGGGGTCATAGTATATCTTGAGGAGAGTATCCCGTGGTAATACATATTTATTAGTTAGGTCGAGGGTCTTTGTATTTGAACTTTACCTGAGGTAATAATGAGGGTATTGTCACTGAACTATTAGGTTTACACCTATCTTTGGATTGGCCATAAAATAGGGTAGGAGTATTACTAAAAACAATTGGAGTGATTAACTGATTTACTAAATAGGTTGGATACAAGTGGAAAAGGTTCCTAAGGATAAATGGTAGTTGCATAGTTTTGTAATTAGGACTAGAGGATTGAAACAAAATAGATTCTAAAAAGAGGAATCACTCCATATACACCTAGGTTTATTACAGACTGTGTATAACACTTAAACAAATTGATAGTTTCACATAGACTAAGTGATTGACATAAGAATAACACCAAATGTAGTGATGGGTAAACGATACGTGAATGCAACATATAGAGTGTAAATAAGTTCTTAGCCATTCAACATACCCATAGTCAATGGGTCATAAGGTTCAGAACACTACTTTTCATAGGATAAAGAAAGTAAACCATTGGTTTTGACCATAGTGGATGAGGATGGTTGATCTACATACTAGATAACTAACATTTTGACTAGATCATGGAGCTCATCTTTAGGATGAGATTTGCATATACTCCAATAAAGGCCAGATGAATACATCGCCAAGAGCATGTTGAATTAGGCACGATAGATTACAAGTGATTAGACTGTCATGAAAATAGGATACTTGTAAACCATCAACTATGAAGTTGGTTTGATGGCAATCTATGTACCATCCCTCTATCTAGATAGACAATCCTTTCGACCCAAGTTATGTCTTCAAGTCTTGGAGCTGTGCATAACAAAAGAGGATTTCAAAGTCCGAAGCACTCACAACATGACCATAGATGGTTTGAGAAGACCTTATATGCTAAGTCCATCAGGCATAATTTAAAATTGAACATGATTGCAAACACTTACCTTGAGCCTCCTAAATTTGATGAAAAAGCTATGATCCCTCTAATAGAGGCAAGGATTATCACTCAATGATCAAGATATTAAAAATTAGGTCTAAAACTAACGGCCTTAGGTTCCGGTCAAGAAGGAGAGTGGACCAATAAGGATGTGTGTGGACTTTCAAGACCTAAATTAGGTGAATCTCTCACAGACCATGACCCACTATGATTCAATGTAACAAATATTGCAAATGGTGTCTAAAGTAAATAAACCGTTATCCTCTCTCACAAAATGAGAAACTACTCCAAAAAGAGTATGCAATCAGATAATGGTGAAACAAGCTTACGACTCTACATGAGAGTAACGTAGGAAACACCATAAAGGGGCATCTATACCTACAAGATATATGTCTGTACCCCTTTGGGATATGGACATGCTTACGACAAACATTCCCAAAGGGAAACTTTGATATACCTAAATTTAAGGGATTGATGAACAAAATAAAAGGTGATCCTCGTGATCATGTCAATTGACTTCATGCACTGGATTCTCCCATAATGTCTCTTATCAACTCATAAATTTTTGAGGCATGTATATTTCCTCATAACCTAGGAGTATAGGCCTTGGAATGGTATCATTTCAGTATACCCAAAGAATAAATCATCACATGGCCTACACTAAGCTAAAATGTTCTAGTGTACCATATTCTCTTTCAAAATGGAGAATGATTTTACCATGAATGACCTTTCCAATGCTAAAAAACACTCAATGAAGAACTTCGCAGTGCTTACCATTGCCAGTGATGACATGCATTAGCGATTCGTTTCCCTTGTGTCCTTCCAAAAAGGATCAGATTTTGTAAGCAGGTATTCCTCCCCAACTTTGAAGCTCTCGTAAAGCTAATAACGTTCCATGTTAAAGAATTGATTATGGCACTTAACTTCGAATAAGTTATGGAGGCAAGACAAGTTTTAAGGAAATGAGAGAGGCTCTCATTGTAAAGCTCCGACTGCTCATCAACCTAGATTACTCCAAGGACTTCATGTTATATGCATTCGGTGTTGGAGCCACAATTTTTGCAATCCTGGTAGAACAAAACTAAGATTTATTAGAATAAGAAGTTGATTTCATCAGTCAAGGCTTGGCAACGACATACACAAACTCGGTAAAAGAGTCCAATAAGTACAATCAGTGGTCCTTGCAGTGATTAAAGAGCTTCAGATGTAAATTCAATCACCAAAGGCATCCACAACAACATACATTTACACCTCTAATTTAGTCATTATCATGCGATACTTAAATATTTGGATGCTATAAATATGGATGTGACACCCAACCGCGACAGTATCATACCCAGACAATGCACCTAACTAGTGTCATGGTTTAATATGAGCATCGAATACTATGATTTTCATCATGTCAAAGGAGTACAGGATGGATAAGGACTATGTGAACAACTAGCTTTGAGTCGGAAACCTTGAAGCAGGTGATGAAAAAGAGAATCGCCTTGGTACTACAGGATGGTCAAGAACAAGAAAATGATGATGTTCCCACTCCTTATTGGACTCATGAATATGATACACTTCCTAAAGGTGAGGCCTATGCCCTCTAGAATTGAGCAAAGCAAAAAGGAGATACTTTAGATTACAAGCCATTCCATATGTGCTTGTTGATGGTGTTTTGTTCAAAAAAGACATCAATGGAGTTCTATAGAGGTGCCATTGGGACAGGTCAAATTGAGAGGGTGTTACAAGATTTTCATGATGGAGATTCTAGGAGGACATGTTTTCCCCATAGAATAACAGCTCTCAAGATAATGAAGGTCAAGGTATTATTGGCCTACAATGTTTCCACAACTGCTATACATGGATAAGAAAGTGTAAGAAATGTGCGCTTAGAGTTCAGGGGAAAAGAAAGACTAGCAGCGCTTCCATTGCACCCAATTTTGGTTGACCAACCATTTATGCAATGGGGATTGGACTTCATTTGGGTCATATAATCCAAACTCAAGCCAAGGCCACAAGTTGATTCTCATGGAAATGGACTATTTCACGTAAGTGGACCGAAGCAGTAGTGCTCAAAGAAGCAAATGAGTCTAACATACTAGATTTTTATGAAGGAATAGTGACTAGGTTCGGTGTGCCAGGCCACTATCATATCAGACAATGCATGTGGCATTCATAGGTTCCAATCATTACAGAATATGGCTGTCAAGAATGGAATCTATTTGAGCACCTATTCAAATTATTACCCGTAGGGTAATGGACATGCACGAGTCCACGAACAAGAATTTCTCTAAGAATCATATAGAAGGACTCTTGGATGAAAACCAAAGGACATGGCATACTAAGCTAAAATCAGCATTATGGGCTAACAGGATAACATCAAATTAGATCTACAGGTAATTCTCCCTACAAGTTGATTCTATGGGAAAGAGGCAGTATTGCCTATATCATTAGAATTCTCAGCATTGGAGCTCATGAAGTCAGTTGGAGTTGTCTGAATTTGAACCAATGGAGGTCTAGGTATGCAGAGTTGATGGAATTGGAATAAATCCAGAGATACATGCAGTTCCTGATGATTGAAAAGGATCCTAGGCCTTAGTAAAAATCATGGTTTGATAAGAATGGAAAGAGCAAGGAATTCTTCTAGGAAAGGGACCTAGTTTTGAAATGGGATGCTCATCGGGCAAAACCAGGAAGGCATTCCAAGTTTGATGCCATTTGGAGTGGCCCCTACATGGTCATAGGATGTAAAATTAGTAATGCCTTCCAATTGTCTACATTGGATGGAGAAGAACTTACCGATTCTGAGTTAACTATGAATCTATCTTAAAAATTGCTACTAAAAGGAAAAGGTTTACCCTTGTAAATATTAGCCTAGATTTTAATTCCTCGAAGTGCGTATGCACATTGTCTTGTTGTAGTTAAATTTCAATTTCCCTAAGTGCTTCAACACCATTTTTACCTTGCTCTTCAGTTGAATTTCTACAGTTCGTAGCATGCTCTCATGAGAAGGAGTTACGGTATCAGGCTCCTCGGGATCAGAGATCAAATTGGTTTCAAGTTATTGCTTATGAATCCATGCCTGATGGATTGCTAAAAGGCCACTGATCTTCTACCTAGCAGGCAGGTGAGGCACGTTGAGTCACAAAATTCGACATGTATATATCTTCCCCCTAGGTAGATATAGGCAAGCTCAGAAAATTTCACGCCAATGCGCAGGAAAATTGCGTCCATGGTTCATAGGTTAGAGTGTCGACAGTGAACATTAGATTTTCGAAAACCTGGCACATGGTAAAAGTTATGTACGACACCTGGCAACAGGTTCGCGCCAAGGCGCAGATCAGAAGGTGTCGACATGTCAAAAATTGTACGCCTTGGCACAGGTTGCACCCTGGCGCAGATGAAAAGGTGTTGACATGCAAAAATTTGCGCCATGGCACAGGTTAGAGGCGCAGATCAAAGGTGTCGACATGGGAAAAATTGATACCCTGGCACAGGTTGGAGGTGCAGATCAGAAAATGTCGACATGTAAAAATTCGTGCCCTGGCGCAGGTTGGGGGCACAGATCAGAAGAGTGTTGACACCAACATTTTCTGCACCTATGGAGCACTTAAGAGTATGTTGAAATGAGGATGGATGCTCCAAGGCTCACCTTCAGGAGGCGCAACATTTTGAGCATTGACACCCCCGAACCTGACAGAAAGCAAACCTGACACAGATATTCAAATGGCCATAAATTTTCACAGGGAGCTCAAATTCACGCAAGGTTGGAATTTTTGGAAAGCTTATGAGGTCCTCTATCCAACTATGAGTATGGATATATTTAATTGGGTGAGAAAAAGTTCTTCAAAAATGCAAAATACAGTTCTGCCATTTTTTGGGTTTGCTAGGGTTCTCACCTACCACCATAATGAGATGAATTAAATGTAACCTGGAGGTGGTTGGGGTAGATTTGGAATTCCTATCTCTCTTCCCTCTCTCATTCTTCCTATAAATTGTAAGGAGGGGCTTCTTTCTAAAGGTTGGACATTCTTGTTTTGCCCCTCCCTTCTTCTCTTTGGCAGGTGAATTTGTGGAGTTCAAACCTCCCATCTAAAACTGTAATGCAACTTTGCCTCTTGGCATTTTGTAGTGTATTGTATCAATATTTGGAGAAAATAATGCATGTCTGTGGATGATTCTCAACCCTCTCTGTGTTCATTTGCATCCTCCTGATCTTTCACTGAAATCTGGTTATCTGTGCATGATCTTGCATTACATTTTAATGGTTTGTGTTTATTGGTAAGACAGGTGTTCTTCATTCCTCGGTGCATCACCTTTGTTAGTTTAGGTTTATTTTTATGCATCTTCTTACCCTGTCTCCTTGGAAAGTTAGATTAGGTTTTTGAGTAAACCCTCTGCATTTTTATGTGTGCATCTTAATAGAGGAATAGGAACCGGCCTTCATCTGGAGAGCTTTCCCGATTCACAAGGTCCCACACTTGGGAAAAGTTCCATGTTATGCAATCACACTGAGAGTCTCAACCCATCAAGTTGTAGACATTCAGGGGTGCTGTGATTTGCCATCAACAAAACATCCGTGGGTAATGGTGAGATTGTGCACCTACATAGATGTACATAGGGAAATCGGAAGTTGGAAGTGGATGTTCTTCAACCCTTTCTCATGTTTTTTGTTTCTCTACGCCTCACTATTTTGTGTTTTCTTCATGTACATGTATTTCATGTTTACAGGTGTAATATGTTGTGTTTCATTATAGTTTTGAAATGGTGGATTAGGAAAATCTAGGTCTGTGTCACTTTTGTCTAACCTCCCTGGATCTCCTTTTTCCCTATTTCATCCTCCGGGTCAGGGCGAGAGTATCTCACCTCTTTCCTTTTCTGGTGTATCGTCACTTGTAGTGTAGGATTTTTTCTTACATTCTCTAGGTCTCCCTGTCTCTTTGGAATGGTTAGATTAGGAATAGATAGTTTTTCCTGGCACTAGAGTGGATTATGGCAGGTAGTTTAGGAGAGGAACTTAGCCTTCTCTGGAGGATCATCTCAAGTCTGCAAGTCTCATAGCTTGAGAGATGGTCCAATGTTATGTGAGATCACACTGAATGCCCCACACAAAACCAGTCCATTCGGATGGTGTTGTGATTTCACACTAACAATAACTTCTCGATTATCATGGTGGCTAAACACGTGGTGATCTAAGGCCCCACTACAATGGGAAATATTGATGTGGAGGCAAAGGCATCCATTCTATGAAAGGATTGTATTGAACCTTTTTGAGGGCCCCTGACATCAGTTAAAAGTGGGGTCCACCCATCCGAATACGTAGTGATCGAAGTACTAACATCACCAAAAAAAAAAATTATCCTCAACATTGATGCTTTGATTCCACCACGTGTTGTTAGACACGTTAGTTAGTTGACCCTTCTAGGCCTATATGTTAACCAAGCTTTGACCGACTCTATCTTAAGCATACAAAGTCCATTTTCAGCGTTCCAGGTGACCAATGGAAAGCACACTGAATGTTCTGACCAGGCTTTATCATGGTTTAGGGAGATACTCAGGAAATCCCAACATCCCATAATGTCCTCTAGATCACACCTCCCTAGTGAGAAGGCTTTCTTGTCCAGAAAAAGAAGTGAACTCAGAACCTCTAGCTGTTGAGAAGAGATATATGAAGTACATGCTACCAAATCTACTATAAAAAAACTAATGCACGTCAATCTCGGGACGTGGAATTTAGACTGTCTATGTTAAAACCTCCTAGTATTATTCATCATGTTTTACGGCCATAAGATAGCCCAGTACACAGAGATATTGGTGGCATTCATTGCTAGATGTCATTAACTGATCAACTACCATTTTTACTGTACTGTCTCAAGATGCCTCATACACAGAGTGATGATCTAATCTTATCTCGCACAAGCTCAATAGTGATAATGATCCTCCTTCAGGATGCTAAAGGATAATATATACATTCAATATACGAAGGTAGTGTGAGATTCTTGAAAAAGTGTCTGCAAACATTATGTTAGTACATGGAATTTTCCCTCTGATGGTAGTCTTATATGTTGGTCAAGCATTATATTTAGATGACATTATCCCAAACTGGGTATAAAAACAATGTGCCTAACGTATACATATAAAATAGATCCATTACTATAATGTTGTCTTTTACAAAGTATGAGCATAGGTGTTTTATTTACTATAGACACCTAAAAAATGCTTACACTTAGCATTTCCTCCCATTCATTCTGATTAATGACACTTCGTTAATTCCCCCTTCTTCACTCCACTCTTGGATGCCCATTCACAACACGTTCTCAGTCATATTCCCTCCTATAATCAACTTGTTTGGCTAATATCTCTCGTATTAGCTAAAAATTCCTCCTTTCGACCATTCCAAACCTCCCTACTTCTCTCATAGACCACTTCTATTGGCTTCGTAGGCTATCTATCAGTCACAATTGGTTGTCCAGACCCCTCCCAACTCGCAATGAGTCTCCAATCACTTACTAATCAAATTTAACTAGCCTAAACCCTAGTTAACTAGCAGAAACCTAGCTTATCTAAGCCTAAAGCATGTTTATCCTTATCTAATCCTAAAATGATCTTTTGGTGCTTTAGTCCCACATGCACCCAAAGTTCCAAATTCTTCCCAAATGAAAAACTATAAATAAAAGGCTAAGCCTACCCATTCAACTTACACCTTCACATCTAGGATATCTTATCAACACTTAGAACACCTTGTTTACATAACAAAATCTCTCTCACATTTGGAGATATTGGCATTAGAAATCAATTTTTGATAGTTTTAAGCTATAGAACATTTGGATCTTGGCCATACTCCATTGTTGAGAGCTCCTCCATCTTGCATCCATCCACTCCATAGTCCAAGTTTTGAGTAATATGGAGAGAACCATTGGCCTTGAAGCCAATAATGGTGAGACTCCATTCTTGAAAGCTTGAGTTGCATATCAAACATCACACCTTTGATTGCTAAGTTGATCTTTTTAGGTTCAATTTCTTAATTAAGTAATCTGATAGAGTAGAGAGTAGTATATACGCTAGGTTTTTTGATGTTTTTGTCAAAGTTATGATGGTTTGATGTATAGGATTAACTCTTGTTTAGATCTTATCTCATGGTGCATGGATGATTAAAGCAAAGCTTTGAGGTTCTTTAACCTCATTCCATAGCTTGTGTAACTTTCCATTGCATACATTTGGCATGCTCAGTGGGACACTGAAGTCCATTCTCCATTAATGGAGGTCTTTTCAAGTTATTTCATTTTCAGTTTTATAACCACTTTGCAATGCTTTTTAAGTATAAATAGCTTGTTATTTACATGATTTCTATTTTTTACAGTAGGCTAAATAACGTTTATTTGATCATGTATATTTTGTGGGTTTGAACTAGAAACTAGTCTTGCTTTGACTAACAACTTTAACCTATTTACTTTTGAAAAAAATTCAAATTTCCGTGTATTTTTGTAGATTTTATAGGGGGTGCGCATACATGTCCTGAATCAATGTGTATCCATCATACTAGGTGTGTATCTATTGAAAGGGTCATGTATGCATCATTCTCGACATGTATCTATTATTGTAGGCATGCATCAGTCATTCTGGGTGCGTATCCATCACTGTTACTATATTTTTTCATATTGGGTGTGTATCCATTAAAACAGGTGCATATCCGTTGAAACAGGCATGTATCAGTCATTCTAGGCACGTATCCATCAACTGTTTTGACTATGTTGTTTTTACATTGGGGTGCATATCCATCATACTGGGCACGTACCCATTGAACCAGGCACATACCTGTTAGGATTACAAGGGAATGTATGCGTCGAACTGCATTCACCACCAATCTTCCGGAGGCCATAACTTTTGCTTCTAAGGAATCATTTAACGACATTATTTTTTATACATTGGAAAGGACCTAACACTTGTCAAAGAAAGGCATAAAAAACAAAACACAAACCCGATAATATACATGTTTCTTACAGGTTTCCAAATGGTGTGCCACTTAAAACCACATTAAGTTAAGCAAGATAAAAAAATGCACCATATTCAAAACATTGTATTCCAATTTTCATAAAAGGGTACATCCCTATCTGCTCAACTAGAACATAACCCCTTTAGCATAATGCCTTAAGATGCAACAATGGGGGTGGTTCCAAGAACCCTAAAGTAATCCACCACTAAGTAACCTCGTGGATGAAACAGGAAGTGCTCCGCTTACCCACTTGACTAGTACACCTTGTGATTTAGAGTTACCAATTGTCCATATGGCGACTCCAGGGAGAGCACACATGGATACACTAGTTGCCCTTTATCCTCGAAGGGGGTAAAGTAAAGTTGAGATAATCCCAAGATAGGCAAGGGACTATTTGGGTAAATCATGATCACTTAAGATAGCTTTGTAACACCCAGTTTAGAGAACTTATTAAGGAGGCCATTTTATCTTGGAGCCCACTTTACTAATTCATTGTTGCGTCAAGCCATCATGAAGTGACAACTCATCTGGAATCTGAACCTTGTTTTTCAAACAAGGAAAAGAACCCTTGTGAGTTTGATCTAAGTTTCTTTCATCACAAAACTAAACTATGTCCCACTTTCGTTTAGTTTTATTCTTTTCTTCGGATAAGGAAAAGCTCTGCCCAAGTTGCGTTTGGTTTGTTTTTATATTTTTTGATCTATACCCTTGCATTCTCACCACCCACTTTTTTGGGGTGAGAAAGGTGCATACCTCACGTATTTTTATCAAAGATAGTGCTCACCACTTTTTTGTCTGTTTACGCCCATCCATGTTTGCAGCTGAGTTTTTAAACATCGAAAGTGCACATGTGTACACTTTTCATATCTTTGATAAAAGTAATTCCATATTGATTTCAAGATCATCATCATAATTCAGATTGAGTCATCATTTTATCTCCCTTTGACATTTTACCTTGTTCGCATTGTCTCGACATAATTAAGATACTAATGTCATATTTTTCATAAACGTGATCTAAGTATCCAAATTGTGGTGTTAAATTGCACATATTTTAACACATCCTCAGTATACCTTGACTTTTTTTACTTCAAACATTGTTCCAAATCTTGACAGGTGTCACTTACTTTTTTTTTCATTTCAATACCACTTTAGCACTAATATCTCACTTCTTCATGAAGCTTGATTAGACGTGTCCAATTGGTTTGGTTACATGGCTTACATTTGTAATCCTCACCCTTTAACATTTAGACCTTGTTGGTTTTTGAACTTGTCATCATATCCTTTGATTGGGAGTCACATCTACCCTTTGTTAATATTTATGCCTTGTTCATTTCGAGCTTGACGTAAATATTGACATTGTGTTTGATCATATTTTCATCAAACTATCACTTTGCACACACATTTGCATAGGGCGTATTTCCTTGTTGATTGACTTTGTGTTTCACACTTGCATGATTGTTCCTTGTGATTATTCATCCAGAAAAATTATTTTCTAGGAAAATCATTTTCAATCTCATCGAGATTACATCATCATGATGTCTATTTTCCTTAGACCTTCTTCAGAAAATCACGCATGCATCTTCATACTTACCAAATGTCTAGTTGGTTTCCCTTATGCTACCCAAATCGACATGTCACTTCCTTCCCTTTGAAGGAGTTCCATAAAACTATCTAGATCTAGAAATTTGTGCTTAAACAATGCCAAAAATGACTGAATATCTAGTGGCTCCCCATATTTACAACAATACGGAACCTAGGTTTAGCAATTCAAATAAAAATATTCCCATTATGGCTAAACCTCGTTTGGTTCTTCACGTTCGAGAGCCCATTCGAGTACCCTGTTCCCCACCTTCAGCGCATAGTCGGTGGTATGGTTTAGATGCTTATGATCCAAATTATTATTTAGGTTCCCACCACTCTTCTTCTTCTGATTCAGATCCAAACTACCATTCGGACTCCCACTCTTCTTCTAAATATTCAGATCCCAACTATTGTTTGGATACTCCTAGATCAAATCTTGAATCACGGTCCTCCCTTCCTTCGTAGGACCTTTATTCCAAATCACCTCAATGACGTATTCCTCTTTTGAAGACTCATCTGACTCCATGTTCTATCGATCAAACATCTAATTTGGTTCTTGAGTCATGGTCCTCCCTTTCTTCACAAGACCTACTTCATCAATCATCTCAATGACCTCTTCCTCCATCGAAGATTTCCATGACTCAGGTTACCTCTAGTCAATCATCTAATTTGACTCCTACGTCACAACTTAATGAATGGCCATGTGATCCGATTTTCTCTCCTATATTGCATCATCTTCTAGAAAAACAATCTAAGACTAGATCTAAATCGTCCATTCATGAGACATATTCCTCCAATCCTACTTCTTCTCTTGAGTGTTCTTCTTATATTAATCAATCTTCCCCACTTATTAGGTCAATTTCATCTATTCAGAATTCTATGCAAAAATACCAACAATCTCTACTGATTAATTTCTCTCAGAATGAAGAAACAATCAGAGTACATGATGATATCCCTTTAGCGGATTGTAAACAAGGATTCTTTCTAGAACTTGATACGCTTGTATATTGGGGAAAAGAAGTTGATTCCTTTTATCATAACATAGAGGAAAATCCTAAGGTCATGGAACTTGATTCTTCTTTTATTCCATCTTCACCTTCTTCTGAGCATGATGAGATGTTAGGGTCTAGCATTGAGCCATGGCCTATCTTCTCATTACCAAATCATTCTTTATCTATTTTCATACCTCAATCAAAATCTCACCTTGGGTCACCGCTGAGTAGCCCATTTTCTTCTTCTATACTTGGGCCACCGCCAAGTAGTCCTCCATTCTCTACTTGTGGGTCACCTCTTGGTAGCCTATTACCTTATATTCTTAGGCCACATCCTAGTAGCCCTTCATCATCTTCTATATATGGGATGCCTCTGAGTAGTCCCTCATCTATACTTGGGCCACGCCCTATTATCCCTTCGTCATATTCTTCTATTCTCAGGCCATGTCCTCGTAGTTTAACTTCTTCTATCTTAAGGCCATATTCTAGTAGCCCTTCATCATCTTCTATCAGTTGCTCACCTCCTAGTAGCCCATCCTCTTCAATTCTTGGACCGTATCCTCATCATCCTTCTACCAATGACCAGGGAAATCCCACCATCATTTCTCTCATTCCTATCATCAATCATAGACGTTCACTTTCTCCCACTTCTCAGGGTCAGAAAATTCACACATTAACTTATAAGAAACCCAAACAGGTTCATTATCAAGCTCAGTTCAAAACTTCCAAGAGCTTGAAAGCCCCCAACAACTCGAACAATCTCAAAATTGTAAATCAAACGCAATTCAAAATCGTACATCAACGCAACCATCAAGTTTGGCATAAAGTGCATAAACCTATGGATAGGGAACTCAAGCTCCCGCATGAACAATTCTTGTTTAAGGATAAACCACAGTCATTTGTTGAGTACAAGCTTACCACGATCATCAAAATCGGGGATAACATAGCTCTTGATAAAAAAATGCACCTAGTACCCCTTATCAAGTAAGTCGCAAACATCATTGTTGGATCCTATCACACAGAGTGACTTTATTAGTCTCAACCTCTTAAAACTATCAAAAAGCTAAAAATAAAAAACAATTCAAAAATACAAAAACATTGAGAAAACACAAGAAAAATCAAAGGTAAAAAGATCAAACATTGCAATCAGGTATTGCGTACACATGGATGTTTCTTTCTTCCCTTTCTTATCATTCTTCTGCAAGTCTTCCGACCATTTTCGTCCCTTTGGTGATATTTTGGTTATCCTTTTCACACACATTTTGTGACATTTATCTCTATGGTATATGTTTGAGCCCGGTATTTTATCACCTTGGTAAATTAAAGAATGACTAAACTCTTAGAGATCCTATCACATTCAACATTTAATAAACTTGTTGTGAAGAAATTTTGGACATATTTGTTGACGCTAGCCAATTTTTTCTTCACAATCACTTCCACCTCCTTCCATCAAGTCATCAGTGGTTCTTAACCCTTTGTCAAACAAGAGAGCTGAAATAAGTTTTCAGATAGAAAAAGAATCAAAATCAATCAAAAAAATCAAAAGATAAAAGATAAAATAAAAATCAAATTGATATATAACTCTCTCTTGGTGTATTTCCAATAATCTCTATCGAGGCTATGGATGTCTGATTGGCAGTAGAGAAATGTTGTGATTAGAATCAAATGCATATCCATCGGGGATATGGATGCATGGCTGGTAGCGAAGAAATGTACGGATATACTTCCACATTTCATTCAAAAATCACCTATCACCTGTCAAAATAAATCATTCCTACACATTGGCTAGGGTGTTTTCACTTGTTGTTTATTAAATCTTCCCTTCAAGAGGTAATTAAATTCCACGTGCACACACTGGATCTCTATGAGTAGGTAGGATTAGTATGTTACCAAGTGTCTTTTTCTTGGACCTTGTTCAGACTCTTACTTTATTCCTTATCTCATCTCATGATTTTTCTGTTTGGTTAATCGCTTTTTCATTACGAGGCTTCTAAGCTACATTCATAACATTCACATCATTAATTTACTTCATTCAGAACATCCATGTGTATGGTATTACTTTTTTGGCCATGTTTGTGGACACCTTTGTCACCTTTCGCAAAAAACAATCTTCTTCTTCTTTTCTATCATGTGATTTTAGGCCAACTTACACTAGGGGCATCCTTGCTTCTTCCCAGCACTTCATTGGTTTATGTTCATCATCATGTTGAATCTATCCATAATGGCCTTGGGTCCCACTTCTACCTGTGAAGAGTTTGCCTTTGAATACTTCCACCTAATCACTGGGGCATTTTTTCATCTTCACCTTTCTCATGCATGTGGAATTCTACCCTTGTACATCACTTTTATCGCAAGGGGCATCCACGCTTCCTTGTCTTCCTATACATAGTTTCAGAAAAATTTCAAAATAATAAAAAATAATCAAATATGTTAGAAAAATCAGAAACATTCAAATATGTTTTAGAAAACTTCTAAAAAATATAAATCATCCTACAAAACATCACTCTTTGGTTCTCACTTGTTCATGTGTGTGACTCACGGATCATCTTGATCTACCTCCATCAACAAAAGCTAAGCTACTTACTTCGGCTATACTCTGGGGCAAAACGAGTTTCCTGGTATCATTTCATAGTGCACATTACTTTTTCATCAGACCGAAGTGTCCTCCATTATTCCCCTTTTATGTATCCTTTCTTGGGTCACCATCATAACCCTTTTCATTAATTCACACAGGCCAGAACTAAAGCTTGATAATAAAAACATTACATTATGTTTCACTGTTAGTTTATCTTCTTTTACTTTCTCGTATTGCATTGCATTATGTATGTTGCATGGAGTTAAGCATCTTTTAATTTCTCATATTGCATTTCATTATGTATGTTGCATGGAGTTAGGCATCTTTTACTTTCTTGTATTGCATTGCATTTTGTATGTTGCATGGAGTTGGTGTTTTTAGCAATGGAAATTTGTTTGTATATGGCTTTTCATGTCATACTACACTTTTGTTCATTCTTTGTAATAAGGACCGATGATGAAGATCCTTAGCAATTTGATGAAAAATTAAGTTGTTTAAGAGGGATTGGATGGATGTTAGCTCATTCCCCCTTCCTTATACTCATTTATCTTCTATATCCGCTTTCTTTTCTTATTCTTCACACTATTCTTTCTTCTATTCTCTTTCTGTCATCTATTCGATCGTTAGTCGAGTTATTTTATCACCCCATCAACAATCAAGGGGGCATCCTCCATTCTACTAATTTTTCTTCTATCCCTTCAAAATTCCTACTTGTTTATTCTTGTCTACGTTCTTTGAAGTGATGTCGCTTACGTCACCACAAAGAGGGGAAAATGTAGACACCTAATATATTCTTACACTTAGCATTTCATCCTATCCATTCAATTAATGACACTTCATTAATCAACCCTTCTTTGCTCCATTCTCGGATGCCCATTCACAACATTTTCTCAGTCGTATTCCTCCTATAATCAACTTGTTTTGCTAATATCTCTCCTATTAGCTAAACATTCCTCCTGTCAACCATTCAAATACCTCCCTAGTTCTCTCTAGACCACTTCTATTGGCTTCGTAGGCTATCTATTAGTCCCAATTGGTTATCCAGACCCCTCCCAACTCTCAATGAGTCTCTAATCACTTGCTAATAAAGTTTAACTAGCCTAAACCAAGCTTAACTAAGCCTAAATCATGTTTATCCTAAATTAATCCTAAAGTGATTTTTAGACTTAAGTCCCACATGCACCCAAAGTTCAAACTCTTCCATTTGGAAAACTATAAATACAAGGCTAAGCCTACCCATTCAACTTACACCTTCACATCTAGGATATCTTATTAACACTAAGAACACCTTCTTTACATAACAAATTATCTCTCACATTTGGAGATATTGGCATTAGAAATCATTTGTGATAGCTTTCAGCTATAGAACATTTAGATCTTGGCCATACTTCATTGTTGAGAGCTCCCCCATCTAGCATCCATCCACTCCATAATCCCAGTTTTGAGTAATATGGAGAGAACCATTGGCCTTGAAGCCATTAATGGTGAGATTCCGTTGTTGAAAGCTTGAGTTTTATATCAAACATCACACCTTTAATTTCTAAATTGATCTTTTTAGGTTCAATTTCTTAATTAAGTAATCTAAAGAGTAGAGAGTAGTATACATGTTCGTTTTTGATGTTTTTGTCAAAGATATAATGCTTTCATGTTAGTTAAATTTTGTTTAGCTCTTATATCATGGTGCATAGTCAAGTTATCAAAGCTTTGAGGTTCTTTAGCCTCATTCCATAGCTTTTGCAACTTTCCATTACATACAAGCATCATCAGAAATCATGGATTCCTCCGTGAGTATAGAGGGAGATGAAGGGGACTCCTTTGAGGGTGGAGTGGAAGAAATATACTCCTCTGTGGGTAGAGGAGTTCGTGCCAGAATTTCATCGATAGATGAAATAGGTGAAAATTGACAAACAATGAGTACGATATCGAAAATCAACATGGACTTTGCAGATATTGTTTTCGTTGGTTGAAGGTTCACTATTATTAAATATATGATGGCATATGATTAGGGAATGACTCCTTAAATATGTAAAAAAAATTATTTTTTGGCATGTTCATTTTTTCCATGATGAGATATCCATTATCTAACATCTCCTAGATAATGTTATTAAAATTTATGCCATTACCGCCACTATGGCCTTTGACGCGATGATAATTAGAATAGTCATGTTCCTTATACCATGCAGGCATAGGTCGAGCGGGATCAAAAAGCCAGTCTAAGGTTTTACATGAAGAAGTGAAGATGTCTCTAGCTTTAATAATATTTTCCAAGCTTAAAGAATAGGGATTTCTAATTGGAGTGTACTTTCATTGTTCCCACCAGAACTGAAAATTCTTAACAAGGGAAAGATTGGAAGAAGTTTTGGCTTGATTAGATGGATGAGATGGACCAGATTTTAGAACTACTGCATTGGAAGATCCTTTGGGAATTTTGAATAAATGTTTAGGGGTTTTTAAGATGAAGAAGAATCATTTGATTTGAAGAATGGGAATTCTTGTTTTGCAATTGCATTTTTTTTTAGAATCAATGGCACAAATTTCTAGCTTTTGTAGCATGGTGAATGCTTCATCGAAGGTATAGAAGGTTTGTATCTATAGAGTTGGTGATATGTTTCTAGAACAAGATCTAGTGAAATAACTCAATAAGTTCATATTGAGATAACTATAATGTTAATCGGTTGATAAGACATTCACCAGTGAGAAACAAAATATGTGATATATTCATCGTCATACTATCATGTTAAATATAGGTTAGTCATGGTGACTTTTTTTACTACAATGATTTAGAAGTGTTTTAAGAATGCTTGAGCCACTTGATTAAAGGATTAAATGGAATGTCTAGGTAAAATGCAATACCAATCTAAGGAAAGTCCTGTTAGGGACACATGGAATGTTCGTAGGAGTAAAGCATCATCATGGGAAATTAGATAGTACCCATGTTTGATTGACCACAATTTTTGTTTTGGAAATCTTCTTTACTGTTGAAGCAGTTGAACTTGGGAATTTCCCAATGCACGAGGTATGGGAAAATAGGAATAGATAGATAAATAGGCTCATTACATATTTTGTCATATATTAAGGAGTTAGGAGAGCCGAAAACTAATGTTTCTAATGTCTGCATCTTTTATATCATCATCGTAATGAGGTCATTGGTGGGTTGTGAGGAATGGAAATCTCCTTTAGTAAAGGGAGGTTGATGATTGGTGTATGATGTGGATGGCATCCTGGTACATGGGGGGTGCCAAGTATGAAAATTGCAAAGGGGGGATAGATACAGGTGGAAGATATCCCGAATAGGCGATAGATGAGATTGGGGGTTGCTAGTGATGCATGTAAATATGGATTAAAGTCATAATGAATCTCTTATCACATAATTGGTGGTGGAATTCTGTGGGTGAATCAGATTTAAGGACAACTGCAATTTTGCAAGGGGGTATCTGTTGCCGACACCAGGGGTGGTCTAAAATGTAATGGTATATATAAGGTAAAGGGATGAAAATGGGGCCATGCTCAAGGCGGTTTTGTGAAGGATTGGTTGATACATGGGTGCAATAGATCATGTTGGTGCAAAAATTATATCAAATGTGGGGCCCTTTGAGAGACCACAGGGGGTAAAGTTGATTAGGGTAGCACCGAGCTAGTTGTAAGCTTAGATGGAATTGGGGATAGGGGCTAACGTGGAATAGAATACATTAACATGTCGTATACTAGTTATCCTAAGAGAATCTCGGGTAGCACTGAGTGGGAAAGATAGTATTATAAGGCCTTGAGATTCTAGATATTAAGTATTCTACACAAACTCCTCGTCATATGGTAGAAATGGTGATAGGCTACCAGTTGGATCCATAGGGAACATGATGGAAGGCAGTGATGGGCTAGGTGGGAGTGACTGAAGACTAGCATAAAATATAAAGGCGTTAGCTTGGTTGCCAGTCAACAACATGTGAATTAGGGTGTATCAGGTTAACGATATTATGTATATGACATAGAAAACAATAGGAATGGAAAAGAATAGATACTAGTAGGTGGACTCGGTCAACATTTCAATAAAAAATCAAAATAGGGAAACCAATGCTAGTTTATCTAACTGATGATGTTTGAAGGGGACCAATGACGGTTACAATAACTGATACCAGTTACTGTAGAAAACACCAGTTTGATCAAATGAAGCATCAACTGATGAAAGATGAAATAGGGAAATTTTATTTGACATTGATATTAGAATGTTGTGAATATGATGATGTCCTGATGACTTAAAATAGAAAAGAGAAGGTGATGACCAAGTTTTTTCGGTAAAATAACCAAAAGAGCTCATAACCAACACTGGTCAGGTAATCTGAAGATGGTCAGATGGGAATCGATGATGGTCACTGGACTGACACTGGTTACTATGAAATTTCAAGAAGTGAATAAAAATGGATTTTTTGAATTAAATCAGATGAAGAAACAACCCAGAATACCTGAGGATGATATAATGAGGCCTTGACACACTCATAAATAGTCAGAATACTCCAACTATGATGGGGGAGTGTAACCAAGGAAGAAGAAAATGAAGAAACATAATCCTCTCTATGCAAAACGTAATTCAGGAAGAAAGCTAAGAAAAACTCGTAATCCTACGATGTTGAGTTGTGGAGCTCAATTACTTAATTTTAGCATGTAATGGAAACTTGCTGGAAAATACAATAACCGTCATCAGTTAAGGGGGAACCGGCGTCGGTCACCTAGGACCGGCATCGATCAAGTATGAATGGCATCAGTTAGGAAAGGGAGGAACTAGGAACATTGGTTAAGGCTAACCAATTTTGGCTACCTGTGAAAGGGTGTTTTAATTAACTCTTGGGAATTAGATCTAATTTTAGCATTAAAGTATATCTACTGATTGTAATTGCATGGCTAAGTTCTCTAAGTCTATAAACAACTATATAAGCTTAAAATCTAGGGTTTAGAAGTAAGGATTAATAAGAATTAGAAAGAACTTTAAAATTGGTTGAGTGAGAGAGAGAATTCTTGGTGATGAAGTAAAATATTGAGAGAAAGAAAGTACTGTACATCTTAGAGGTGTGGAAGATTGTAAATATTCATTTTATATCTTGTCAAAGATTTAGATAATAGAGTTTCTTGGTGGATGTAGCCCATACTGGGTGAACCATGTTTAATCTGGTGTTGATTTATGTATATTGTTTTGTATTTTTTGGGGAGAATATTCACTTTTATTTGCATGTATGCTTAGATATGATATATTGTCTATACAACCCATGTGCTAACCCCAACAACTGGTATTATAGATTTTTTGAGAGTTTTATGTGTTGAAAAATTTACTCAAAGAGGGTTTTCTGATTGAGTGGGAGTGACAACAATGGTAGAAGAAAAAAAATACAAGGTAGATAAAAATGACGAAAAAAATTATCAATGATGGAAGATGCAGATTGAGGATTATCTATATCAAAGAGATTTGTATTTACCATTGGATGATAATTCTAGACCTAAGAAGATGATTGATGAAGAATGGAAGATTCTTGACAGAAAGGCTTTAGGATCTATAAGATTGAGCCTGGCAACATCTATGGCTTCCAATATTATAGAAGCAGACTTCTACGGTAGAGTTAATGAAATCTCCTGCTAATTTATATGAAAAACCTAGTGCTTCAAATAAAATTTATTTGATGAAGAAACTATTTAGTTCTAAGATGCATGAAGGTGGATCTACATCTAGTCATTTGAATGATTTTTGATCTATTGTAAATCTGTTAGAATCGGTTGCTATACCATTTGATGATGAAGTGAAAGAAATTTTATTCTTATGTTCTTTTCGTGATAGTTGGGATAACTTGGTAATGGTTGTTAGTAATACAACATCTACTAATAATATTTTTAAGTTTGATGATGTGGTTAGTATAATCTTGAATGAATAAATTGGTAGGAAGAGTACAGAGGAATCATCATCTGGAAATGCTTTGAATGTAGAAAGCAGGGGCAGGCAGAAGGAGAGATCCAAGAGTAAGTGTAATGGGAAATCAAAGTCAAGGGATAGCAGATCTAAATCTAGAAGTAAGGGAATCACTTGTTGGAAATGTGGAAAGAAAGGACATGCAAAGAAAGATTATTGTTCAAAGGATAAAGAGAACCAACACCTAGACAAAGGCAAAGAAGCAAATCTTGTTGCATCAGAGGTAATGCAAGATTCTCTTATTCTTTCTTTAGATAATATAATTGAATCACAAGTTTTAGATTCAGGAGCTTCTTTCCATGCAACCCCTAATAAGGGTTATTTCAGAAATTATGTCCAGGGCAATTTTGGGCATGTTTATTTGGGTGATGATGAACCTTGCAGTATTACTGGTAAAGGAGAAGTTCATCTAAAATTGCAGAATGGAAATACATGGGTATTGAAAGATGTGAGGCATGTGCCAAACCTTAGGAGGAATCTTATTTCTGTAGGGAAACTAGGTGAATCTAGTTACATGGTTAGTTTTATAGGAGACTCTTGGAAAGTCACCAAGGGTTCTTTTTTTGTGGCAAGAGGTAAGAAGGTAGGAACCTTATATTTATCTACCTGTATTACTAATTCTATTTCTATATTATATACTTCAGATTCAGATGTATGCATGTGGCATAACCGGTTGAGTCATATGAGTCAAAAAGGTATGCAGATCTTAAAGGCTAAGGGTAAGTTATCAGATTTGAAATATTTAGATCTTGATTTCTGTGAGCATTGTATCTTTGGAAAGAAAAAGAGAGTGAGATTTCTCAAAGTTGGGGCAACTAAGGAGTAGAATTGGAGCTTGTACACTCAGATGTGTGGGGACCAGCTTAGGTAGCTTCTCATGGAGGATCCCAATATTATGTTACTTTCATTGATGATGCCACAAGAAAGGTATGGGTTTATTGTATTAAACACAAATTTGATGTTTTTGAGAATTTTAAAAGATGGAAAGCCCTTGTTGAGAATGAATCAAATTCAAAGTTAAAGTGCCTTAGATATGAAAATGGTTGTGAATATTGTAGCAAGGATTTCAATGATTATTGTTCAGTGAATGGGATACGTAGAGAAAGAATGGTTCCAAGAACACCACAGGAGAATGGTGTTATAGAAAGAATGAACAGGACAATCATGGAACGTGCTAGAAGTATGAGGATAAATTCTAGATTGCCCTTACAGTTTTGGGCGAAAGTAGTTGATACATTGATTTATTTGATTAACTGTGGGCCTTCAAGTTCACTAGATGGAATAATACCAGAGGAAGTTTGGACTGGAAAAGAGGTAGATCTTTCTTTTCTTAAATTTTTTGGTTCAGAATCTTTTGTGCATGTTGATAAGGAAAATAGAAAAAAGTGGATGCTAAAATCCAAGAGATGCACTTTCATTGTTATGGATCTGGTGATTTTAGATTCCATTTTTGGGATTTAGAGAATTCTAAAATTATTAGGAGTCGTGATGTTGAATGGAATGAAAAGAGAATGTACAAGGATAAAATTTTGGTACCCAATTATGAACCAGTTAAGAAGTTTGTGAATGAAAATGAACTCTTGGATTTAAAAGTATTACCGACAGGGTTACACAGTAACAAGTGTCGGTTGACCCCTGAACTGACATCGGTCATATGAAATGTTATCAGTTACAGAAGAGCCAAACTGGACGTCGGTTAGAAGAACTGATGTCAGTTAGAGGTGACCATTGTTGGTCACTTTTAGAGTTTGGATAGGAATGTCCAGGAGGTCTAGTGAGACTTCGGTACCCCAAACTCCTGTGAGAAGGTCAAAAAGGGTAATTAAACCTCCAGAAATATTTACACCTTCTCTATTTTATTTATTATTGACTGATAGTGGTGAACCAGAAATATTTGAAGAAGCAATGCAGGATAAGACCCATGTCTAGTGGGAGCATGGCATGGATGAGGAGATGGACTCCTTGGAACAAAACCGGACTTGGGATTTGGTTAAGTTGCTAGTAGGTAAGAGAACATTGCAAAACAAGTGGGTTTACAAGATCAAGGAAGAAGAGGGTGGACAGAAAAGGTACAAGCAAGGCTTGTAGTAAAGGGATTTACATAGAAAGTAGGTATTGACTTTGGTGAAATATTTTCTCATGTTGTTAAGATGACTTCTATTCATATTGTATTGATGCTTAGTTATAGTAGAATATTTACATTTAGAGAAACTAGATGTGAAGATGGATTTCCTTCATGGTGATTTGGATGAAGAGATTTATATGCAGCAGCCACTTGGGTATGAAGTCAAGGGTAAGGAGAAATTAGTGTGTAGGTTGAAAAAGAGCCTATATGGGCTCAAGCAAGCTCCAAGGTAATGGTATATGAGGTTTGATAGTTTTATGCATGAGCATGGTTACTTGAGATGTGAATCTGACCATTGTGTTTATTTCGAGAAGCTTGAAAATGGGAGATATATTATTTTGTTACTATATGTGGATGATATGCTTATTGCATGATCTAGTATGCAAGACATTGGTGAGATTAAGGGAAATCTAGCTCACACATTTTCTACTAATGATTTAGGAGCTACAAAAAGAATCCTTGGCATACAAATACACAGAGATAGGAAAATAAGAAATTGTATTTGTCTCGGGAGGATTACATCTACAAGGTGTTAGCAAGGTTCAACATGTAGAATGAAAAACCTGTTAGTACACCTATGGTTGGACAATTCAAATTGAGAAAAGATCAATGTACTTCATCACATGAGGAGGTCAAATAAATGACATGAGTGCCATATGCTTTAGCAGTTGGGAGTCTCATGTATGCTATGGTTTATACCAGACCATATATTGTATAGGTAGTGGGATTTTTGAGTAGATGTATGGCCAATATAGGTAAAGATCATTGGAAAGTAATCCAATGGATACTTAGGTATCTGAGAGGGACATCTAGCATGCAGTTATGCTATGGAGGATCAGATATTTCATTATGTGGATATATTGATTCAAATATGGTTGGGGATCTGGATGGTAGAAGGAGCACTACTAGATATATTTTCATAGTAGGTGGGATGGCAATTACCTATATTTTGAGATTGTAGAAGGTTGTGGCCCTGTCTACTACAGAGGCCAGAGTATGTTGCAACTATATAAGGATAGCAAGGAGATGATATGGATGAACATGATTCATGGAAGAGTTGGGAAAGGAGTAAGAGTGATTGCACATTGTACAATGATAGCTCAAAGTACAATTCATCTGGCAAAAAACTTAGCATTTCATTCTAAGAACAAAACACATTTAGTTGAGATATCACTTCATACGACATGTACGTTGGAGGATGGGCATAGTTGAAGTTAGAGCAAATTCATACAAAGGAAGAACCCTCGTAGATATGCTAACAAAGTCGTTGGCAAAGGAGAAGTTGGAGCTACACTCCACTTCTATTGGTCTTCGAGTTTGAGACTTGAAGAGGGAGAAACAGAGCCAAGGAAAGGATCCAAGAATGGCACTGTATAGGTATAGTGCAACAATTTATCTCCAAGTGGGAGATTGTTGAGTTATGGAGCTTAATTGCTTCACTTAGCATGGTTTGAACAACTTGCTGGAAAATACACAATAACCTAACATTGGTTGGGGGAACCGACGTCGATCACCCAAGGACTGGTCAGGTATTACTAGCATCGATCAGGTAAGGGTGGAACCGGTAAGGTAGGGCTAACCGACATCGGTTACCTGTGCGAGACTATTTTAATTAACTCTGTGGGAATTAGATCTAATCTTTAGCATATAAAGTGATATCGAATGGTTGTAATTGCATGACTAAGTGCCCTAAGTTTGTAGATGCAACTATATAAGCTAAAAGATAGGGTTTAGAAGATATAGGATTAACTCATTAAAAGAATTGAGAAAGTTTCCTTGAGAGAGAGAAAATGAAGAAAATCTTGTAGAGAAGAAAGTACATGTACATCCAAGAGAGGTGTGGAAGATTGCAAATCTTCATTCTATATTCCTAAAGCTTTGATAATACATTGGCTGTTTCTTGGTGGACGTAGCCCACACTGGGTGAATCATGTTAAATCTTGTGTATTGTTTCTTTGGTTTGTATTTTCTTCTGTATTAATTGTTCTTGTATGCTTATGATTTGATCTAATATATTGTGTACAACTGGTGTGCTAAACCCAACAAAATGAATTTTATGTTACTATAAGGTTATTTGAGACACATAGACTTGTGAATTTAGGCCAAATGTTTTTGGTTAAGAAGGCATCCTTGCAGAGGAAATCTAAAGGTGAGGTTTTAGGTTATTTTTGGCAGGGTGAGTTTATCTCTGAGATTCAAATGATTGAATAGATCGAGAAGCTTCTAAAGATGCGCCATTATGTAAATGCTGCTCTGATTGAAACTTTGATCAGAGACAACTTCTTCTAGGAGAAGGTGTTGTTTGGGACAATGTAAATTAAGATTAGTTCATTTTGCAAATACCCAGAAGACAATTTTTTTTTTTCTACAATTCAATTGTTTCATACCATCAAATGGGCATGAATTGGTGTATAGGTAAAAAACTGTTTTAAATAGGGAAAAAGCTAACAAAATCCCATACATATGGATTTAAATGCAACAAATTTACACAACCCAGACATCGATAGTTAAATTTTTTGTAGCAAATTATTAATCTTTTAGAGGATGATTTCACTAATGAAAAATAAAGACAAGAATTATTTTTAAATGCACCAAAAGAACATATTTCAACCTTAAAGGAATGATGAAAGTACGTGAACATGAATTATCTGGAGAAGAAGATTTAGTGACTACTTAATTGTCGTCTCCTGATGATGTGAAAGAGTGTGGCAACCTGAGATGAGAGAGGCAAAGCAACCCATCAAACGAGTTTCTCACCTGGATCTCCAAAATGTGAACCAGAATCATTACATACGCTGTATTGACCTTGAAAATCAAAGATAGGTTAAAATGAGTGAGGAAAATACCTCTATTGAAGGTAAGGTAGAGTGTTCAAATGATTGGTCCTGATGTGAGTGCTGATACATAAGCTAGAAAAGGAGAAGTCTCACAATGGAATGGAGACACTATAGAAAGCACAAGAGAAATATCTTTACGCTTATTATCACTAGACAAAGCATGTCACTTTGAGTTATGAGATTCTTAGATGGTTGTCAATATCAATTTAATATGATTCAAAATCCCACATAAGAAATAAGGTACACTTGTCCATCTTAACATTTAGTTGATATGTTTTAGGTATATCATTTAAATACAATAAGAAAATCTAAGACCGAGATTCAGGTAAGGTTATAGATCATATTCATTTGTAAATTGATTAGCCAAGCTACTAGGATAGAGTTCCGAACTAGGTAGAACTTGAAAAAAAAGTTTTATAATAAATGGGTTATTGAATGTTTAATAAAATTAATTGTGACAAGTAGAACTAATACCAGATACAGAGACTCAATGTCGATCTAATATGACTTTGATGATGGTTGAGAGGAAACCAATGATGGTTCTCAGGTTAATCCAACATTGGGGAAGAACTGATAGAAACTGAATAAAATATGCTTTGACTATTCTTTCATTACTAGCAGAATGGGATAATGAGGGTTATTTCCACTCGACGCCTGCTAAAAAATAAAATCTCAGAAAATGTCGAATCTCAGTTATAGAGGGCAAGGAGGTGTTAGATGGATTAGGTGAGCAGGAAATGAAAGGATTAGTGTCTGATTCTGCCCTGAGACTGCCAAAGGAATACTAGGACTTCTCAAATCGAGATTTTCAGAAACTTGTAAATCAGTATGGTAAGATACAGATGCAATTTCTTCTAACTTAGTAAATACAGACCCTACGTTGGCATGAGGGTGATTACATTGATCTAGTTTCTGAAACTTGTGATTCAGATGTCACGGAAGTTCTTACTCGGGCAATGTGGTAATTGAACGCTTGACCTTCTATTAGTCTTGAAACGATTCAGGCATCTCTATATGTGGCTAGGGTTTCTAGTGCATGGTTACATGCAGGAAATATCTAAAATCACAACCCAAAGTATTAAATTCAACCTCTGGAACAAATTCCAAAGTGAATATATGGTAACCAATCTCGGTTTTAGGTCAAATGGCATCAGGCATCAGGGTTTTGATGTTGATTATGATGGGATATCTTTTAGAGTTTCCACAACGGCAGATCTTTTGCTATTTATGGTATATAAATAGTTCAAAAGATCTTGTACGCCTGGGTTTAAACCTGGTATGGCCAAGCTAAGTAAACCAAATCTTGTCAATTGGATTATAGAAATACTATATAAATACAAGTGTAAATGGTTAAAAGTCTCATGTTATGGTAAGAAGATATCTAAGTCCTAATATAGAGAAATTATAATAATAGGAATCTGAAATGATGAGGTTGTGATCCTAGGTGAGGTGGCTAGGTGAGCGTGGTCATGAGGACAACAATGCTTAACTAGGTAAACTATACTTAATTCTATCCCAAACCAATTTTGCACTATTGGATAATTGTATTATTGTATAGCTTATTTTTTATTTAATAAATCATATTCAAAATTAGAGGGTCTGCCCCAGGGACCTAGATTTGTTGTCTGTCCTGGGAATTTCCTCCTTTGTTAGCATCGTATTTATTAGTTTACTAATATTGCTTCCCCCGTCCTGTATTGATCATCGAACACATTTTTAAACAACCGTCGATATTAGAATGAATATTACACTTGTACATTTTTGATATAGAGATATAGCTGCAGCCTTATATGGATTTATGATGAATCCATGTAGTATTCAAATGCTAATCATATTTTGATTTACCAATGCCTAGTTTGCCTATTGGTCACAAAAGTATCTGACAAAAGTGATTACTTAGTCTCCATGAACCAATGTATCTTCTCCAAGTACAACATAATCCCTAAGGTAAAGTAATATATTACTACATATATAAGGATGATCTCCATTAGAAAGGATGTTTTCACATCCATCTGTTAGATTTTCCAACCAAATTGTGATGGGAAGGGTCGACCATCAAATGTCATCTCTGCCCTGCTCATTGATAATAGATAATGGGAGTAAATTTATCATGATCAGGGAATGCCTTATTGTGGACACGGACAAATTTAGCTAGTCAGATCTTTGAATGTCAACAAGTTTCTATGAATAGAACAAATTTGTAATCTGTCATTGAGATAGCCATCTATAACAATAGTGGACCTCTAAGCCATATGGAAGCATTGAAAGATCAGTAAGTGACTGTTTTCAAGATTAAGCATGTATTCTAGACATCCATGACATCTTTCAAACACTCTAAGAAACTATACAAATGCATCATATATGAGACAGTAAGGATCATCTGATTCAATCCAACTCTAGCACAGAACAACTTTCAATATAAATTCTTGTCACCGATTTATTCTCGATCCTGTGGTTCAATGGTCAGGATGAATAGTTACTTGAGCATCCAGCTTTGAGATGTCACATCATGTGCAGTATGCTGCTTGAGCATACGTTGTATGGTTTCTTTAGTTTTTAATTCTATCTTGAGCTTTGTACCACTTTATTGGGGATGCACCAATGTCACTATTCTATTGTGAACTGTTTCAGTTCATTGGTGATTCTTGCCACTTTTTGATACGATATCTAAATTTATAGTGAGTATAAAGTTGAAAGGTGATTCTCTCAGCATTTATTCTTATGTTTCATGATAAGTTTTCAACATTTCTAAAAGTGCCATACTTTCTAGACACTGCAGGATAACCCTTCATTTTGTCACTGCTGGAGTATCTTTAATGTAGCAAATGAATATTACCTTATTGTGAGGTTCATATTTGCCTTTGAATTATATTTTTCTTGGGTATATACATGCTAAAATATTGCAAGATCCCAAGAAGACTCAAAGACTGAGCAACCGATGGACCTCTTTCTAACTTCAGGACCATGCGACGGAGTATGGCATGGTACTCCATCAAGAGAAACCATGGGCACTACCTCTCCCAAGTAAATTGGTGGATTATGAAGCATTAAAATATTCTATCAAAAATGAACTCACAAAGTTAGCCATGAGCATTCATGAAGCAACACCCATTTCCACTGATCAGTAACATAAAGTCATACGCATCTCTATCAAAACCATAATGCCAAACTGATAATGTGGATCAAGAATCTTTAGCAAGACAGGTCTCGTGAGCTCTCATCACAAAAAGAGTCCGAAAGATGTTTAAAATGTTCTGGGGAAGACCTCCCCTCGATTATAGTGGAGAGATTTCAATTTGATGGTCTTAGTAACCTGCTCTAGACACTGCGTGTCATTTGGAGATTTTGCATGAAGGTCTCAAGAGCATCACTTGCTTCTTATCAAGACAATAGTGCTCCCCATTTTTCTTGCAGTAATCAGAGGGGAACACAATAACATGAAGTATGGGCAATCTAGTTTTTCATCGGTGTGCATCGAACCACAAAGCTTTGTATGAACCAAATCAAGATTACAATGTAGCTCAATAAATACTCTTTTGGAAAGAATTTGTATGTTCTCATCATGTTAGGAAGTTAGGACTTTTATCATGCGTAGTCCTTCTGCACAGAGAAAGGGAAGTCACAATTCTAGCCCCATGTACTTCCAGTTAAGTAAAAACCATCATTCGAGATCCATGAAACTTCTCCGTGAGGAATGACTTCATATACCTCAGAACCTTCTGATGTTTGAAGTAGATGGAAATCTTAGCTGCAAGTTCTCTGATCATCTCTGTTTTCAACGTCAAGTTATCCCTTTCTTCCTCTTTTTGTTTAGGTTCATTTGCAGCCATTTTATCAGATCATTCATGAGTGGTCAAGGCATAAGCTATTATGCGAGACAGCTTGTCACCATAACTAGCAATAAGTATGTCATTAACTACCAGGGGACAATAGCAACCTTGCAACTTCCTGATCACGAAGTTGACTAACTGATAGTAGATTTTTTTGCTAACCCAGGGACATATAGTAGATCAGATAAACTATAATTTCATGAATCAAGAGGTAGAGAATTTTTCCCAATCCCCTTTACTTTGTATAAAGAATCATCACCTAATGAAACATGGTTTTTCAAAGGTGTGTCCCTCATTTTATTAAACTAGTCTCTTTTCCTAGTCATGTGTCGAGTGGATCCTAAATTAACATACCAAATGTCACTATAAGATGTGGATGGTTCACTGGAATTAGTAGTGTACAATAAGTCCCTCATGTTTTGAATGTTCTTCTTGTTCAACTATATTGCCTTGCTGATGGGGTATTCAGTGTCAGGTTCCCCTTCTTCTGCCCTTGATTGTAGTGAGAATGTCGCTAATGAGACTGCTGATTTGGAGGTCCAGAATGACTTGATGAACCTTTCTTATATGTATTGAACCAACAATATTTTATATCATGTCCTCTGTTGCAGATAGGAAACTTATTTTTGTACCCATGCTGATGTTTTTTTTGGGAATTTTGAGAAGAATGAGATTTTCCTTTTCCTTTTCCATTCTGATGAGAAGATAGAACTTTCTCCTCTTCATCATATTTATTGTAAAATGTTTCTTCTTGTTAAATTAGATTAACTAACTTGTTGAAACTAAATTTCTAATCTGACAAGTTGAGTGTTTTCAAAAAAATACAGTATAAAGGAGGGAGGGATCTCAGAATAATGGGAACGAGAAATGTATCAATGACCTCCTCTCATGGGGCTAGAAGTGAAGCTCTTAATTATGCAACTATTATTTAGAAAGCTTCTAATTTCTCATTTTTTTAAATTTTAGTGTGTGTAACTGAGTCTACAAATTCAAATTTGTGTTCTTGTTTTTGGGCTCGTAAACTATGCTCATCTTATCCCATGCTTCTTTGGCTGATTTGGAATCTCAAATGTGGGGTTGTAAATCGTCTGACACTACAAATAATATTATGAATTTTGCCTTTTGATTGGCCCAATAAATCTACCTCTATTGATTTACATCATCTGGTGATCTGGTTTTATAACCTTTCACAACTGACCATATCTCATCAAACTCAAGATATGTTCTAATATTAGTCTTCCATGCAACATAGTTATCTTCTCTTAAGAGTTATGAGTCTTGAAGAAAGAACTTGGGGGAATTGGTGCCCATTTTATGAATTAACTAAAAAAGGGTAAAGCTCTTATGACTCTAGGTATATGGTCTCATAATTTATATACCATTCGTATGATATACCAAACCTTTCTATACACGTGCCCTTCCGATATACCCGTAGGTACGTGGAATAATCTTGCCTTTTCGATATACTAGGTAGTACATTAAAGAGGCATTAACGTACATGAAATAATTCTATACATTGTACTAAGAAAATATTGAAATGGGTTTGTGTGGTTATTGACACCAACTCAAAGAAATATCTTCATACGCACGCGTAATGTTTTTATATACTCAGATAATTTCAGTGTCTGGATTTACGTCATGCAATCATTCACAGACAGATGGGATGGTTCAAAGTGTGTGCATTGTGTGCTTATTACTACAAAGACGACATTATTACAGCTATATTAGGAGTTAAGTGCGGTAGTAGTCATAATGGCTTTACCTGTAAGCCCTCCCAGAGACACTGTATATACCGAATACTACAAAACAGATCTGAAGATCTCATGACTGTTATAGATCAAAAAATTTCACTAATTTTCTTTACAAATATTTTCTAGTTTTTAGCAGTTAGAATATTTGTGTTTGAATATGGAAACCTACAAATTAGTACAATCCACTGAAATATATAATTACATCCAAAATACTGTATAATTGAATGGATGGAAAAAAATGTTTTTTGAGGCCCCGGTGGCCTCCAGAGCTCAATATAGATCTCAATGCAAAAAAAACACAAAAATATCTAAACTGTAGTTTTTAATGTCTTCTCCTTTGGAAAAAGATGATCAGAATGAAAAACTAAGCAAATCTGGGAGAAATTGTTTTTTTGACCCTAGAACTAGGGTTTTCTCTGCTACATATGGTTAGGGGTTTGGCTATCACCAACAAGTTTAATGGAGTTTTATACCCCTATGTTTAGCAGAAATTTCTAGTTTTGCCACTAAATCATATAGTTCAAAAATTGTGCTTTGGGTGGGGGTCGAACCCCAAACCTCTAACTCCTAAGGATTTTCAAATAACCAACATGACAACTATAGGACATATGTAATGTAATAGAGAAATTGCTATTTAATTTAAATGAAAATTGACTAACCTTTAAAATAGATGGCGTGGCTTTGACTGGGAGGAATCCACGTGGAGCTTTCATGCAAGGGTTGTTTAGGGTTAGCACCAAAAATGGATCTGATATCCTTTGAATGATTTTTTGTCTTTTAATAGTTATGTATCGAATCGTTTGATTGATTGCACTTCCATTCTTTTTTGGCTCTAATTTTTGTTTGTTATAGTGAACATTTTGTTTAATTGGAGTCATCAATCACAGGTTCTTTGTTTAGCTCATAGGCATGGGAAGGTTGAATGTAATATCTCAGCAATACGAGCTCAGCTTCAACTACTCATCAACCCAAAGGGTGGGTAAGGCTCACCTTGTATTAACACTTAGCTTGGCATTTAAAACCCAACCGGTGTGAGTTCTGGATGGAAATGTAATCCAATGGTTTGCCAAGGATGAGTTAGTTTGTGTTTTGTAGATCGTGGTTGAGGGCTCAATTTCAAACTCATTTTTTTACCAAAAATGACTCAGTCACTGATTTTTGAAGGTTGGCTCGCAAGGGGTAAGAAACTAGCTCAGTCTTTAATTTGATGGCTCAGTTCCCTTTGCAAACATCTCAGTATTCAATGGAATATGCCTCAAAAGAAATGTTTTCTTGATCAGCAGATCAACTTGTTTGGTGTGGGCTATGAGCTCTTGCTTGAATGTATCCAGCTTAATATTCAATGGATCTTAGTTTGTGATGCTAGAAAAAACTCGGTGGGGGCTGAGAACATGCCTATGAAACATCTCAGTAGAGTCCTTCAACTCATCCAAGAGCTCGATGTGGAGGGAGAGAAGAGAGATCTCGGTGGAGTCCTTATGGAATTGGCTCGATGCTTGGCTTGGTAGGATCTCTATCTTTAGCTCGACACCTCCAAATGTAGTAATCTGTTAAAATAACAGAGACTATATTGCCAAAAAAATTAGAGCAAAAACCGCTAATGGGGAAAAGTATTAGATATATATATAATTTTTTTTTTAATTTGATTGGATTCCAAGAAGCAAATTTTCCTAGTGTAGGGGGCACCAAGGCAAAAATAATTTTTCTTTCCTTTTACCTAAAAAATGACACAAGGTTTTGGGATGTAGGGACATTCTGGGAAGCTTCTGGAGGTAACACTGGCTCTCTTGGAACGAAAAATTATTCTCCAAAAACTTTTATACCTTTTACAACCTCTCTCCAACCTAATGAGGGGCTATGACCTACAATGGTACCAAATGAAATTATTGAATAGGGATGAAATCCTGATAATTTTATTAATATGTAATAAAAACCAAGTATAATTGATATGGCTACACTATTTATAGATATTACATCACATGATACAAACATATATGTGGTTGTAACTATGCAACAAAATATACATCAAACAATAATATGGTTATAAAAAATATAACTAAATAAAAATAACTATATGTGACTATAATATGTCAAATAATATGGTTTTAACAATATAACAAGTTATAAAAACTAACCAAAGTAACAGTAAATGCACAAATTAACTAAAGTAATCTAAGTTTACCTAACACCACATAGGTATTCAAATTTTTGGTTTGCCCCATCTTCTATGTGCTTAGCTAACAGAAATTTATTCTTATTTTTTGGACATTTTCTTTGTGTCCTTTGAGTTCTAAATACCCCTCCAATATCATAGGCCATATAACATATTTCCATCTCTCATTGTTTTTGGGTGACCCAGAGGTGAAGGCACCAGAATTATCCACAGATAGTTATTCTATCGGGTCTGATATTCAAGGTGATTTAACAAGTCAAAAAAGGGGAGATCTCAACCATCCATGTGGTGCAATTCTTCTATACATTTTGGTAATGATCCCCATCGGACCTCAACCCAATGGAATAAGCTGCAATTTATATTTATTCAGGTCCATTTTAGTTAAGGAAGTACACGTGGCTTCATCTTTATGGATACAATAGTTTAATTTTTTAAAAATTTGGAGTTTTGATGTCAATCTGCAACAAATAATAGAATAAAATGAAGCTAAAAATATAGACAAGTTTGAAGGGAATGGATATTTCCCATTAGATGGGGCTTCACGTACTAACAGGGTTTATAAGAAAAGACTCACAACTGAGTGAAGCATGGATCTACCTCATTGGTTAGGGATTCACAATTCTGATAAAGGAGAATGAAAGGTACGAAGATGGTAGAGATTTCTCATTGTTCTAAGATTCACATCATAGAATAGAGGATACATAAAGCCTGGCACCGTAACAAATATAAGAAAAACATGTGGAGGAATTTAATTCTAACTAATAGAAGTGGATTTGAGCTAATTTAAAAGCCACAAAGGGTAGGATTTTATATATTTTTTCAGGTCCATGTCGAAGTTCAACATCTTTTAAAAGACACGGGGAGTGATATAATTAGGTCGAGAATTATAGAAAAAGAGAGATAGAGATATATGCAATTTTATAATAAAAAGAAGAAAGAGAAGGAGAATATAGTAGAGATAGAGTTATAGCTAGAGGAATTATATGAAAGAAGAAAGACACTTGTAGTAGCATAGAACCAAAATAAGAAAGAACAAGAATAATATTTAATGGATAATATAGAGTAGTAGCTCAAGGAAAATATTTTAAAATTAAGAAACGAATATTTAGAACCGTAGCTCGATTCTATAAAATATTTTTGAATTGAATATAATAGTTATATTATGTGTGATTTTATGTTTTTGTTGTGTCTTTCCCATTTTTATTTACTGTTGGCACTAAATTTTGCTAACATTTTAGTATCAGAGAAGTGGTTTTTTAAACATTTGCATTCTCATTTTCTAGTTTTGAATTATAACAGCTTCTAGAAGCAGCAACTTGTGACAAAAACCCCTAACATTTGATTGGAAGAACTATGATTTATTGTGCATTCAGATGAATAATTTTTTCACCTCTAAATAACCATAGGAACTAGTGGATAGAGGATACGTAGAGTTACCAGACTAAGTTTCTTCCAATCCAATCACACAAGCTGAGAAGAATGCTTTAAAGGAAAATAGAAAGAAGCATCCAAAGGCTTTCAGCTATATTCAAAATATAGTCATAGATTAAATTTTCCCAAGGATAACAACTATAAAATCCAATCAAGCATGGGATACATTGAAGAATTATTATCAAATAAGTGGCAAGGTTAAGATAATCAAATTACATATGTTGAGGAGATATTTTGAAACTTTTTATGAAAGAATCAGAATCAATAAAAACAATTTACAAGAATAATTACCTCAATCAATCAAATGAGGACTAATTTAGATGTGGTTAAATATCATAGGATCATAAATAAGGTATTGAGGAGCCTTCCAACCATATTTTATCCAAGAATGGTTGGAATAGAAAAGTCCAAGTATTTGATAAAAATGATAGTTGACGAGATAATGGGTTCTTTGTAAACCAATGAACAGATGATGATTAGGTCAGCAATCTCCTCTAATGAACAAGCCTTCAAAAAAAACAAAAATGTTAGAGGCACAGAGAGAGGATCCTACAATAGAGGAAGAGGAATATTTAGAAACAAATAATAAGGTGGAAGAAAAATTCATCAAGAGTGAGAAACAAGAGGAAGAGGTATAGGGAGGAGAAGAAACACTTCCAGAGGTGGTTTGTCACAAAGAATCAAGATATCAAAAATTAAATATGCTATGCTATTATTGCTAAAAGTATGGACATTATGCAAGTGAATGCAAAAATAAAGAATATGATTTGAGAAAATAAAATAATAATGCAAGATTTACTAAAACAAATAAGATGAACTTGAAAATAATGAGAAGAATGAAAAAAGTTAAAACTTTTTTTCTAGCTTGCAATTTAGCTGAGTAACGAAACAAACAAATATGGTATTCAGATAGTTATTGTATCAATAATATGTGTGGAAATAGAAAAATTCTTAATAATTTAGATGAAACAATCAGCTCTAAAGTGAATATGGGAAGAAATTACAAGGTTCATGGGATGGTTAAAGGCATTGTCTCCATTCTCACCAAGCAAGGAGACAAGAAGAAGATTCATAGTGTTTTCCATGTCCTAGGATTGAAGTATAATCTTCTTAGTATTGGGAAGCTTATCTAAAATGGATATAAGGTGAAGTTTTAAAATGGAGAATGTAGTATATATGGTAGAATTGGAATCAATAAGATGATTGCAATAGTGAAGATGAAAAAACAATGTTTCCTTTGGGGATGCAAAGTGTAGTAGGAGTAGCAATGTTCAAATCAATAGCCATTGATCAATTTCTTTAGCATATTAGGTATGGGCATTTGAGTTTTGGTGGATTGATGTTGTTTACAAATAAAAATGGTTAAAGGGCTAGATCTTGTAGAACAACTAGACAAATTATGTGAAGGTTCCATATTAACGAAGCAACATAGAAATGATTTCCCCTCAGGTAAATCTTGGAGAGAAAGCTCACATCTTTAGCTAATACATTCATATTTTTGTCATCCCATGAAGACTCCCTCCTTTTCTAAATTTTTTATTGCATTACTTTCATAGATGACTTCGGAAGAAGGACAAGGATTTTTTTCTTGAAAAATAAATTAGAGACATTTGAAGTATTCAAATTTTTCAAGGAAATGGTTGAGAAGCATAATGGCCATCATATAAAAATATTTATAACTAATAGAGGTAGAGAGTATATATCAAATTAGTTTCTAAATTTATGTAAGGAGCATGGGATCGAGAAACAACTCACGTCATGGTATACACCTCAACAAAAGGGTGTAGCTAAGAGGAAGAATAGAACCATTCAAGAAATGGAAAGAACCATGATGAAAGCAAGAGGATTTCCTGATGACGTTTGGGGTGGACTGTTGGGCCTCATAGTATTGGCTGAGTCCCAAAGGGTGCATGCACACATAGGACCAGTGAAGAAGATTGGTGCATGGGGAAAAGCATGTAGGCTTCAGTGCTACCAACATAAGACAAAATTTGATTCCAAATATACTTTTATGGATGTAGGTACCATGTCCTAGTGCACCTATTCTGGCACATACTGACAAAATATTTGAAAAGACAAACTGATTGGATTGGATACCTTCTCTTTGCATTTTCTTGGAAGTTTCTAAATTTGTTTCAATAGGTCCATTTTGTGCATTAAAAACAATCAACATATTCTCTAAAACCATATTTATTTGACACACACATATTCAAACAGACCATTTTCCTTCTGTATGCACCCACACCTATTTTGAAGCTCCAGTTTGGCACAATAGTAGGGAGGATGTTGGAAAATTCTATGAAATTTGGATTTAAACCTGCCAATGCAAGGGCATGAAAGTTTCTAAAAAATTTCAACCACCCATTTATGCATATCTTGAATTCAATGTTTTCCTCACAATCACTTTGTTTTTTTAAAAACATTTTGTCAAATAGTTCACCTGCCTTGTGTGCGGTTCTACAGTTTGCATCCACATCTACCAGATAATTCGAAACTACAACATCTAACAAAATTTCATTATCTTTATTCTTAGATGGATGCCCATACCCTACTCTAGTGCTCATATTTTGGCATAGGTCAAGAGTACGTAGGTATTAGATCCTTCCTCTATGAGACATTTGACCTACTTCAGATAAAGATACAAATGTAGATAAATGGTTTGTAATCAGTAATTGTGGGGAGATATAAGGATTTCATATTTATCCTATGTGAAGGACTGATTTAACCCATAACACACTGATTCAGGATGACTAGTACTAAATTACCATTAAGCATTGTCCCCTCCATCACGTCCTATGTATTAATTCCTCTGGATCACAAATTGAGTGCTTAAATTATTATGCAAGGGAAATGATAGGTGTGCAGGGTTTTTAGATTCCCACATCTTGACAAAGCTCCCTCCACTTGGCAACCAGACTCCACGCCACTTCCCATTACTTCTAAAACCAAACACATTGATTTTATTATTTTTTATTCTTATTATTAATTTATATTTTACGTCGCACTCTACATTTAACTCCCCTTATAAGAGCATCGACCATGATGCAATAGAATACTGAATGTCAAAGGGTAATCAATAAATAAAGTCAATAATGACACATGTCATTTAACAAAAAAACTTGTTGGTATAACACAACCACAAGGAAGCAAACTAAATTAGGCAATATCTTAAATTTTAATATCCTGTGAAGATTGGTAGTTCTAGTTTAGATTATGCCTTCGTTAATCCTTGTCATTAAAAATATTTCTAAAATTAAATCTCTCAATATTTCATTGTTTTAATATTTCATTTCATTTCTTTTTGTGGGTGCCCAATAGAAACTGACGTCACAATACCACACCATGCCCGAACACAACACCAATAGTTCACAAGACATCATTATATGTATATTCATGACAATATTACATCATAAGAACTCAACTAAACCATGGAAATAACATATATATCCCTCACAACATAGTACTTTTCATACACATGCTTCTGACACAAAGGTACTTGTAACATAAGTAGACTACAACAACAAGGATTTCCCAACATGTACACATATAGGGTTTTCACGTGACTCAAAACCATGATTGTAGCTATATAGGGTTAATATGGAAACAACATCATATCAAAAATGAGGAGAATCAATCCTGATTCCTCAACATCAAAAAACACAACCAAAGTCATAAGAGTACAGATAAATTATAACACCAAAACCATGCACCTCCCAAAACATCACCAACAACTACAAATTCCTCCCAAAGCATCACAAACATTAAAAAAAGAAACTCCAAGTGCACTAATCTGAAACACACAAGTCTTTTATGTCCCCCTCAAGTCTCATATGCCTCCCTTAAGTATCTTATGTCTCCCTCAAGTCTCGTATCCCTCCCTCAGGTATCTTATGCCTCCCTAAAGTCTCTTATTCCTCCCTCGAGTCTCTTATGCCCCCTCAAGTCTTGTATGCCTCCCTCAAGTCTATTATGTCTCCCTCAAAGGGGTCAGTGACCCTATGATCCTAGGCACATAGAGTCGAGACACCCCTAACCTACATGACATAGTAACTCGCGGTTCAACAACCCACTAGTTATCTATAACACCTTAGGGTGTACCCCCATACAACGAAGAAGGTCCATAGGTTCAACCACTCCATAGTGCATCCCATGACCCTATTCCACACATTACAACATTAGAACTAGTATTACAATTTTTTCAAACACAAAGTGGAAAAAATCTAAACCATTGGGCTAGGCTATAAAAACTTTAAACATGAAAATAAAGTTTAAATCTAAGTAAAGAAAATGGCCAAATAGCCATAGTTAGTGCAAAAATCCACATCATAGTGAAAAAACCAAATAAAATTCCCAAAATATAAGAACACATCAAACAACAAATCTACTGGTTCTAGCAAGAAAAACGAAAATGTTCAATTTATAAAAAAATATGTATAGAGAAATAACACATCACAATAATTGTGTGTCCTTATACGGCCACTAAAGGGGTACTTAACAAGGTGTTAGCACTAATACATTGAGCCTCAACTCATAAAATAACATATCAAATAATACAACTATTATCATATTTATCTAAATCATCCCTCTATACTCCCACAAGGCTAAACATAGTCAAAATCACATAGGATTATTCTATGGACAACCCAACAGGAGAGATAAGGGGATGTTAGTTTGCATAATTTAAGCCTAACATGGTGTGCATCCATAATATACTGAGAAATCTTGAAGTATACTAAACAGATAGAAGTGGGTTTTCAGTCTATATAAGACTTCACTTCCTCTATTATACTTGACTCAAGAGTATGAAAACCTGGCCCACTCCTCCTCTCTCCACACATACACTCTTAACATTACTCCCCTTATGGTCATCAAGTGTAAGGTTTGCAACATAACACATAACTACATGAACAAAACAAAGGTGATTCACACACATTAACAATAATATCTTATGTATGGTATATACACAAGGTACAACATACTCATTACTTTCATGGGTTATGATACATCATACTTCCACATAATGCACCCAAGGTACAAGTACTACACAATAGGGGTCATACAATCCCCATATACCCCTAATTCATGACATGAATAATCTCATATTACAAAAATTATACACATGATGAACACAGTGAATAACATTACAACATAGAATGAATTGCAATACAAGATGGTGACACACAATTCATCACTACATGATGGAAACATTACCATATAATCCAATCCAATATACACCAATCATTTTCATACAAAACATCAGCACACCTACATATAAAAAAATGATAAGATGCTCCAACACACCGCCATCTATAAAAACATTCTTATCACACATACGAAGGTAGCATATCACGTGTGGACTCCTCATTGAATGCATAAAAATGGATACCGAATAATCTCATCACAAGCACATCAACATGATAACAAATGCACAAAAAGCAATATACACCACATGTGCATTTGTAATATAACAATTACAACATTCTTCACATAACAACATATATCACATTACTCTTCCAATCTCCACCATCACCATGTAGATTCATCATCACTCCAATCCATCATAGAGGTTAAAAATCATGAACCTCTACTCTGATACCAAATTTAATGCCCACAATTTACACACACAAATACAACACTAAAAATACTAGAACAATTTTTTTATTTTTTTTACTAACATTTTTATTTACATGACAACGCAAGGTATCTCTTAGAACAATGCATAACACATGAGATAATTTCACAAACCTTATCCAATATAGATAACATGAATAGAACATAATGCACATCGAGGAAACCTTTTTTTCAAATGACAAGACACAACACAATGATTCAACTACATTATGATTTCCGTATAGGCACCATCTATGAAAAAATTCCCGGTTTACATATTTATTACATTCATATTTAGATATTGACATTATTTTCTCAGAAATCACTTATTAATTATTTTATAACTAGACTGCATTGTATTTACTTTATTTAACATTTTACTTATAGTTATCCCACCTAATTCTGTTTGTTTTCCCTCATAACAGAAGAATGATGTATCCTAGCTGTTAGTATACATATATACATGTGCATGGTCCTTTTAATGTTTGATCCAAGGATTCATGTTCTAAGTTGCATGTTTGATTGTAATTACCATTTGAATTATTTGCAAGAAGGGAGATTCTCATTAAGCAAGGGAAGTTTATTGCGTTAATAGTAGATCGATTATGTGTTATTTTATCTTAGCGTTTAAGTTCTAAGGTTATTCTATTTATTTTTATGTTATTATAACTAACCATGCATCTCATCTACTTCACTTAATTACTTATTCATAAAGGTACTAACAAGCATGATTTCACACTCCACCAGGTTTGGATTGCTAAAAAATTAAGTATTGGATGCATGTTATGAGTATACATTCAATTATAAGTTTTATACACCTTACTATGGTCACACTAGAGTGATTGAACACCCTTATTTCCAACAATCATTGTGTAACTCTAGGTACATTTGATACTTTTTGTTTGAGAGTGATTAAAGGGGATTCACACTTAATATTCTCATGTTTGGTTAACTAAATCATAGGATCCAATCAAATCATTTTCATTCATCTTAAAATGGTTTCATTCAATTTGACTTAATTACTTTTTAAAAATTTGTTGTGTGACCTGTTTATTAAAAGGGGCATTGGTATGCTCATGAGACTACTATTCCTTTCCCTAGGGGTTCATGTCAATAACATTATTACATCATTCCGCACCATACATTCAATATGAAATAGGACAAGGGGGATAATAAGAGGGAGTAGTTCTTTATTTAAAAGGTTAAGATTCATGTTACAGTCTACATGAAGTGAATTCCATTCCACCACAAAATGGTATAAATGTGTTATAAGAAAAATATACATTTAACCTTTCTCTAAGCACATCATTTTATAGTTACCTATTTGAAACTCATCATAACTTAGAATGTGGTTAAGTTTCACGTTATAACTCTTAGTATTGCACCACATAATTCAAATGATAATAGAAATTGGGTATCGAGTTCATTATGGTCCCAACTCCTATAGGTGAATTCTAATGTTAGTTAGTGATATTCACCACCAAAACTCTCCATTTTACATGTGTTCCCAATGAAGAGGATCTTACATTATGTTGGGGTTTTGTTACCCATAGAGTACTACCTAAATGTAATCACATTATCCTTACTACACACACACACAACTATCAATCCCATGAGGGGACCACATACCCAAGAAAAAGTTTTACCATGTGGTTCCTAATTGGCGGGTTCACGAAAATGTCACTAAGCATTTAGGATATAATAACCAACTCAAACTTGGGTTCTTAGTTACATAAGATATAAGGTATTATCAAGTGTAAAGTTTTAAGTTGCTTATAATATTTTGGTCTCTTCTTTGTTAAGAAAGATCATGTGAGAAGGGTAGATATGCACAATTTTTAAACTAAGGTTGACTCTTATAATTAGGTCTCTTTTCTAGATTTTCTAGTTAAATAACACAACAATCTAGATATTTCATCATAAATTTCACAATGAGAATGCACTATAAGATATTAAATTAAATTTGATTTAACACATTTCCAAATTTTACAATACAAATTTTGGAATCAAATATCACCCATTTTTAGATGAGTGTTTCCCTTAAACACTAGCATATTAAAAATATTACAAAACATCATTAATAAACCTTTCAATACTTCACAAATGTTAAACTATCCTCTACAATATCACTTAACATAAATATCCAACCCCCATTTTTTTACCATATGTAAATATGAAAAAAAACACCTATAGTTAAATGCACAAATCCCAAAGCACCCTTAAATCATGCATCTCATTCATATTAAAAAATTTCAAAAATAAGTCTTTATTGTAACATAACAATACATAAAAACTTTATTTCCATTAACATAAAAAATTACAATAATATATAATGAATCACAAGCATATTGTTTCTCCATCATACTTGTATCCTACAAAACCATGTGAGCTTGAAATCAGCGATAAATCATTGGCATGACATCCACCTATATATATCATAATTAACATTTTTAGTTTTCTATTTACATGATAATAATAGTTTGCACTTGAAAAGAGAGGATTAGCAAAATATATATTCATTTCATTTCATTTCACTTTATTTCTTAACTAAGGAGAGAGAAAGAGATAGGGAAGAAAGAGAAACACTATTTTTCTAAAAGTTCAATTTCGCATAAAGAGAAACAACTCGGAAGATAGAGTTTCATAAAATTATCTATAAGTGTCAAGAGGATTTCATGCCTATTTGCTAACTTGGTTAGGGTTGTATGTTCATCCATAACATTTTCCATCCGAGTTGTGAAACGTCGAATTTTAACTCGAAGGATAAGAAAGTGCATTCAAAACACTATCTTCCGGTAAGAAAATTCATGATGGGTGAATTCCTATGTGTCCACCTATATACCAAGAATCCATAGTGACTGACGGAATCCATAACTGGTGATCGGTGTACAATAGGCAGATGGTTTTCTACAGCCACCGGTAGTAATTGGTCAAGTTTCAAGAGAATTTTTTTAGTTCAGGTCTAAGACAACCTCAACCAAAACTACCCCTTGATAGATGAACATGCAACAATTTTTTTTCTACATGTTCTCCTATGTATGGAGAATTCACCGTTCTCAATGGAGTTGAGAACTAACTAATGGATAGCAAACGAAAATGATTTTTTTGGAGCCACCAGTTGTAGTTGAGTCACTGATTATAGTTAAGAAATCAATACATTCTATGAGACTACACTTTGTTGAGAAATTTTGAAAAACAACTCACATACATTTCATATGCTCCCACATATTTATCTTTTTTTTGGCCAAGGCTCCACTGCTACCAACATAAGACAAAAAATTTCTTCCAAATATACTTTGATGAATGTACATATCCTATCCCAAGGCATCTAGTTTGGCACATGTTGAGAAACTTTTGGCAAAGGTGAATTGATTGGGTTGAATACTTTCTCTTTGCATTTTCTTGGAAGTTTCTAAAGTTGTTTTAATAGAGCCATTTTGTGCATAAACAAAAATAACATATTCTCTAAAACTATATTTCTTTGACACAAACATTTTCATACAATCCATTTTACTTTTGTATGTGTCCACGCCTATTTTTAAGCTCCCATTTATCACACTAGCAAGAAGGATGCTGACAAAGGATGTGGAATTTGGATTTACACCTACCAATGCAATGGCATGAAATTTTCTAAACCTTTTCAACCATCCATTTATGCATATCCTGAAGTTGATGTTGTCTTCACAACCACGTTGTTTGTTAAAAACATTCTATTAAACATTTCACCTTACTTGCATGAGTTTCCACATTTTTCATCCACGTCTACCAGAGAATTCGCAACTACAACATCTGACAAAATTCCTCTATCTTTATTCTTAGATGGATGTCCATAAATTTCTCCATTGTTCATATTTTGGCACAAGCCAGGAGTACTTAGGTGGTAGATGTAGACACCTAAATTTGGTTACATTCTCTTTAGCCCCTAATCAGATAACCAACTTAAACATGGGAACCTAACCATGGCCCCCTTTCACCCCACATTAATAATTAATTTAATTATTTTAATTAAATTAAATAACCATCCTCATAATATACATTATTTTACTACCTTAATTGACCTAATTTCCACCTCACCTAGACACCTCATCCAACCACCTCACCCTAGACCTTTTCTTGGCATGTTTCTATAACTAACAATAACTAAGTCTTACTTGCCTTAATGAGCTAGGATTTGGTCTAACCCTAAAATCAATCCCTAAATTCTCTCTAGCCACATTCCCTCCCACTAGAAGGGAAGCTTCCATTCTTGTATGTGATAACAAACAGACTTGGCAAATGAAATTAGAAAGATCTTCCCATTATAGTAAACCTAGGGAATCATGCCTTAACCGACACCAGTAAGACCTAAACCGATGTCAGTCAAGATGGAACCATCGTCAGTTACAATTTATTCACCTTAGCAACCTTATTTGAGTTGTTGGCACGTTTTCTAATAGGTTGGCACATTCAAGACCAGAGGAGAATGATATCAGAGCTATATGCAAGTAGAACCAGAGTCTTTTCACACACCCAAACATCCATAGCCAGCACCCGGACAGATCCAGAAGCATTGCACTCAAGGTGACATTCTGGGAGGCACCACTATTACACCAATCTCCATCCCACCAACCGATCCTCATCACCTCCCAATCATTGGACCTGCAACATTGGTAAGTGTCTTATTACTGATTATTTACATTTCTATTCTACCCATAGATTTGTCATCATTTTTGTTATCATTCCTTCATTAAAACTTTGATTCCTTCATAGTCTACTTCCTAAAAAACTCAAAAACCTCACCCATCCCTTTATCAGATCACCTACCCTAGCGCTTCCATCTCTCTAAGTTCCTTTAGTATTCCCACAAGCCTCGCCATCCCCTTCTTTAGCTCTATCTAACCTCACCCAGACTCTAAAATTAGGTTTTATTGAATTATTGTCACCCGATGGTACCGACGCTAGTTACCCATGACCATCATTGGTCTCTCCCAAACTGTCGTCTGTTACACCAGACCGACACTAGTCTTTGTGTTTTGCATCTTCACCAATAACATAACTATATAACCTACCACCAAGTGACCTAAACAACCCAGAACCTAACCTTGACCAATTCTAGTAACCTAACACCTACCAACCCTTTAGATCTAACTATAGCCTAGCCCATTATGTTAGATTTTCTTATTATGTTTTAATGAAATACCTAAATCATATCAACTACAGTAGGAATTTTCTTATTTCTCACATTAAGTTGTTTTAAATAGTAGATTAGCATCCATTTAGGGAGTATCACACTTCTCAAATCTAGCAAGCTCTTAAATTGGCACTGGATCAATAAGTCAAAATGCACACAACAACCATCAACCAACCCATTTAAAATGTATTCCTCCTAGCCCATAACCCTATCTATTTCTTCATTCAAAAACATAAAGAAAATGGTGAAACATTTTAGCACGCCCGGTGGGACCCATCAGGGGTTCTATTGCATTTTCTTCATTCCTAGGTGAAAGTTATGTGTTTGTTTCCCTTTAGAAGGATTACACATTAATATTTTTCTCTGGTAATCTTCTCTTCTTTCTGATTGCTCCAAAAGAAACATTTCTATTGGTGCATTTGAAAAGGAATCATTCTTCTTTCTTGCTTTCTATATTTAGTGAAAGAACATACCCTCTCCTATTCATCATTTTATTCATCGAATGTAACCTTTTTGATTTGGTCTTAAAATTGGTTGCATTACATTCTTATTTTATGTATTTAGCTCACATTAAAATGAGGGAAACCTATATGCTGGAAGTCATGCCCAACTTATGGTTGACACAAAGAATCGTAGAAAGGACATTTTCTCTCTCTCTCTTTGTTTCTTACCAAACTTGCACAAAATTGAAATATACACATCTTTCTTAAACAACATCTTACCGGGGAAAACCTCTCCACGATCACACAATCATATTGGTAGGTACTCCCTAGCTCATTACCTCTGTCAATTCATTATCTCAGAGGAAATCCCGCCCCCGCCATAACATACTTGAAACCTATCCTTTTAGATATCATTCTTCATAGGAAGCCTTCCTCACCAAAAAATCTATTCTAAAATTCATGAGCCAGTCTTCTAAATATCATAAGTTCAACACATTAAAAACCACTTGTTAGGTACATGTTTTTAGTGTTTGATTGACATATGTTCTGAGGTGTGAGGATACACTTCTCCATTTTTCCATTTTGTTGCCTTACACACCCCACCATCATACTTGGAGTATTCTAACTTCTTCTAAGTGTGTCAGGACTTCATTGCATCATTTCTAGACCTCTAGGTTGATTATTTATCTCACTAAAATTCACAACAACCAATTTTTCTACATTTTCCATATTTCACAGTAACTATCATTGGTTACCCCTGATCAGCATCGGTTTTTCTTAATTGACATCAGTTTTCTATTCTTTCAGGTTAAATTTCCTAAAGAACCCTTATTAAAATTTCTTTGCTGTTAGAGTTCCTGTGAGTCTCTGTACTCTCTCTACTCTGGTCAACAGTCATCATACAACTTGCTCATCTAACCTTCAATAATATTTTCTTCATTTGGTAAAATTGTTCCTACCTCACAGTAACCAACCTCGGTTACCCCTTTAACTAGCATCGGTCATCCTTAACTGGTGTCGGTTACCCCGTATTGAACATCAACTGATATATTACCCAAAATATACCTATAGACACTTGTTTTCTTCATTCTTACACCTCCTTCCCAACCTACACCACCCACCTCCACAGCATCTCGGTTACCCCCATGGGTAACCCATCCTCTTCCACCATTGGATTTTCCCTCCACATCTCGTACACCTGTGTCACCTTTTCCCAAAAAGATGCAACCTAAAGATAAAAATCCTCTACCCTCCAATAAGGTAGTTAAACCAACCAAACCTTTTGTCGCTATCTCTTTTACCATGCCCATACCCAAGAAGATTCAACTAACACCTAAGACCAAACCACACACCAAACTAGTAGACCAACCTACTCCCACTCCTGTAAAGTCTCTTCCTCCACAATCAGCCACACCTGTACCCAAATCCACATTCACCTCTCATTGTGATCCACTAGTAGGATCCTACTCCAAAATCTTAACCAATCTCCTCAAAACTTTCATCATCACATTACCACCTCTTAGACCTTACGACCCACTCAAACCCAAACCAAAAGGGTTTGACGAAACCAAAAATTTTGCCTACCATTGTGTGCTCGGAAATAATGTAGAGAACTGTAAGGCTTTGAAGCCCGGAAATAATGTAGGGAACTGTAAGGCTGAAAACCACTCTTTTCCAATTGTGTCCTCCTGAATTTGTTTTTGACAATTACGATCTTCTTGATGAGGACCCTATTTCACCTTCACCAATCTACACAAAACTTCTCCCATTACCTACTCAGTAACCAAAATCTCCACCCCCATAACTCTTTGATCCACCCACAAGATTCGATATTAACATGTTTCACATCAGAGAGTTGGCCAAACCACCACCAAAATGCCAATGCACCCTACTCATTTCACAAGGATCGTATCCCCCACTAGGGTTTTGTCCCTCGTGCCGCTATACATTACATGACACACCCTCTTCATCCAACTCCCCTCATATTAACATGATCAACATTGCCACCCATGCTTAGAAGGTCAAGGGTAAGGAAAAGGCAACTGGCCGATCAACCAACCCTATACCCAACATACCAGTCACACCCATACCCAAAGTCACCATTCAAGGTCCTACATATCCTATTTTTGATGGGGTCACACATCGCACAAAGCTAAAACAACTACACGAATCCCCCTCAAAATGTATTTATATGACCTCCTCCAAACCTCGGAGTCACATCGTCAAACCCTCATGGGGGCCCTTCAATCTATTGAAGTCTTACCAAATTACCCCACACCAGTAGCCTCCATCATTACCTATCATCACATAGCCTCTCTTACTAGATAATCACCTTCCTCTACACCACCTACTCACCAAGTGGTCACCTTCATCTTTTCAGATGAAGAGATTGATCCCTTATAGTATGAATACCCTGAACCCACTCTTTTCATCTCTATCTTTATCAATAATATATTCATACAATGAGTTATGATCGTTGGTGGTGCTAGCATTAACATCATCTCCTCCCATGCATATGATCAAATGTGGATACCTGCCAATTGCATTCATGGTAACCTAGTTATGCTATGATCCTTGAATGACTCCATGACCTCTACCCTAGGTACCATTTTTCTCCATATCCGCATGGGTCCCCGCATTGTCCTAGAACGTTTCTATGTCCTAGAAGGGGAGTTTAAGTATAACTTGCTAGTCAACTGACCTTGGATCTATGCCATGGGTTTTGTCCCTTCGACTTTACATCGATGCTTCAAATTTGAACATGAGGTACATAGTTACACCATCCCTTCCGACCCATCACCTTTCAAGACCTTTGACATGTTATACTGGCCCAATGACGTGCTTATACTGGTCAAGGGATTTTCCACTATCAGTACTTCACCTTCACCCAAATGCCCATCTACCAAAACCGCCACTACCTCTATTGCATCTAACCTTGTTATCCCCACTGCAGTTGTAGCCTCTACCACTAACACACCTGTTTCCCCATCATCTAGCAAGCCATATATCCCCGCTACCCACATACCTACTACTAATCCCTTAGAAGGTGTTTTTAAATGCATCACTCTGGGAGAATATCGCTTATACAATATCGACACCTTCGTCACCCCTCAAGAGTATGGGAATCTACATCAACACCCTAGCTGTGACATATGTATTGGTGATGTTTTTCCTTATGGCCCTCCCCACCTTCTCACCAATATAATGTATGGGGGACTTGATATTTCCATCTATAAACCCGAATCTCCATCCCAAGCCCAACCATTTTCGTCTGACCTAAACTCCTTCACTAATCACCGCATCACTCACACTTTCCTCTACTGGTGTGCATAGAAAGGATTTGGATTTTGATTTTATAAACAAGGCCGCCATACTGTAATTTCATATACCTCTCCTAAACACAATGACCATAGTGGCATTGGTTTTGATGCTCCACCCTCTAAGAAGGTTCACGTCGACCCTATCCAGAATGATAAATATTCCTTCTCTCATTCACCCACATTACCATCTTCACCCATAGATTCCATAGATCCCAAATCTATTCCTCCTAACTTGTTTTTATCATAAACACCATTTGCCTTGGACCGCTAACCTATCAACACGATGGTGAGGATCCCTCTTCTCTCACATTGTTATATCCTGACATGATCGATGATGATAGATCTTCTATTAATGTCATTCAATGTCAAGATGATGAGTCCATCCTCACCTACCTTGGTGTGGAAGAATATTATATTCATCGGTCATTACCCTCTAAGATGCAAACCATGTTGAACAAATTGACCATTGAAATCAACATTAACACTCAAGATGACCCACACATTCTAAAGATCGTCCAATCCTTAGACGTTATTGAAAAAGAAGCCTTCACCTCTTTCCTTTAGGACCACGGAAATGATTTTTCCTGGCGCTATGCCGATATTCCTGGTATCAACCCTAAAATCATGGTCCACAATATCGTAACCATTCCTGATGCCAAACCCATAAAAAAAAGCTACGGAAAATGCATCTTTGCATTACTCTTCTAGTCAAGGAAGAGTTTTAATGCCTTCTCTCAGTTTCCTTCATCATACCCATTGACTATCCCCAATGGATTACTAACATTGTTCCCATAACAAAGGTGAAAAAAGGACTCCGCATTTGCACATATTTTCGTGAGCTCAACCTCTCCTATCCCAAAGATGATTTCCCACTACCAGGCATTGACCAACTAGTTGATCTCACCGCTGGCCATGAAATTTTATCACTCATAGACGGTTTCTCAAGCTATAATCAAATATTACTAGATCCAGAGGATCAACACAAGACTTCCTTCATCACCCCTTGGGGGACCACCTACTATCAAGTCATACCTTTTGGCCTTAAAAACACCGGTGCTACATATCAACGAGCCATGACTTACATCTTCCATGACATCATGCATCACATATTGGAAGATTATGTATATGATCTTTTTTCCAAATCCAAACATCAAACCGAACACCTACTTGTCCTTCAAGTCATATTTGACCACCTCATCAAGTATTGTGTCCATCTTCAACCAAAGAAGTGTGTCTTTGCAGTACTTTCTGGAAAACTCCTAGGATTCATCCTTTCTTTATGTGGCATAGAATTCGATCCTGCTAAAGTCAAGGATATTCTAGAAATGCCTCAACCCACTAATCTCCATAAACTTTGAAGCCTACAAGGTAATATACAATCCATTCGTCATTTTATCTCACAACTTTCCGACCATTTTCAACCATTTCATCATCTTCTCAAGAAAGAAATTTCTTTCAAATGGGATAAAGAATTCCATAAAGCATTTGAGGCCTTAAAAAAATTCCTTCTTCAATAACCAGTACTCATTCCTTCTAAATATGACCAACAATTTTACCTATATATTTCTACCACTGACCATTCTTTAGGTGCCATGCTTGCTCATCGCGACGACAAACACCGAGAGTAAGTTTTTCATTACATAATCCATACCCTTATGGACTATGAAGCTAGATATACCCATGCCGAAAAACTCTTCTTAGCCTTATTTTTCTTCGCCACCAAACTCCACCATTACCTACTCAACCACAAAACCTTTTTCATTACTAATATTGACCCATTACACTATATGTATGCCAAACCCTATCAACATCAATGTATTGCACATTAGCTTATGCTTCTAGCTGACCTTGACCTTGAATTCATACATCAAAAGTTTATTAAGGGTTAGGCTATTTCTGACCAACTAGCCAATGCATCTATTTCTGGGAATCAACCATCTAACTTTGATTTCCCATACGAGTCTATAGCTACCCTTTCCCTAGACAATCCCACTTACCAAATGAAACTCTTCTTCAATGGCTCCAAGTGTCAGTGTGGGGGAGTGACTGGTGTTATCCTCATTCCTCTTAATGGTGAACCTATTCCTTTATCTTTCAAACTCAATTTTGATTGTATAAACAACATTACGGAATACAAAGAACTCGTATTGGGTCTCTAGGATACATCTGACTTAGATGTTAAGATAATCAATATCTTTGGTGATTCTCGGTTGGTCATAAACCAAGTCAATGGTATATACCCGTTTCATAATGAGATCCTTCAAAAGTATAAGCATCACATAGATATTATTTTGACCACCTTTGACCATTATACACTTCAAAACCATCCCACATTCTACCAATAAATTTGTAGATACCATGTCCTGCTTGGATTTTCAGATACCTGCTTCATTCGATGACTCTAAAATCTTTGTCACCATAAAAAGGCTACAATTACCCTCTTATATACCTCGTGAAGTTTACTCCAGCAGAACTGTTGCCCCTGACCCATGTGACCTTTGGTATAAGCAATATGCAAACTATCTTTTCCTTTCCATTCTACCCCTTGATCTCATTTGTAATGGACAACGTGCCTTTCTTAAAAGTGTCTCCCATTATGTCATAATGGTTGGTCTTCTTTACAAGCACGGTTTTGATGACATTATCTTACATTTCCTTACGATTTCTAAAATTCCTTACACCATTAAGGAATTCCACGATGGAATTTGTGGAGGTCACTTTAGTGGTTTGGTTGTCAAAAAAACCCATTATTCGTCTAGGCTATTATTACTCAACCCTAAATCACAACTGTTGTGCTTATGTAAAATGTGCGTAAAATTCAAAAAATATGTTAATCTTCATCGCACACCTAGTCATGCCTTACAGGTCACACGAGATCTTCAACCTTTCTCTCAATGGGGTTTACATCTTGTTGGTGAGATCAACCCCCATTCTTCTCAATTCCACCAATGGATTATAACCACTACTAAATATTACACTAAATGGGTAGAGGCCATTCCCTTCATTTCTACAAAAGCTAAGAAAATATGTGAATTCATCAACCATCACATCATTTGTCATTTTGGTGTTCCTCACCATCTTATCACTGACAACAGAAAACAATTCAAAATAAAAAGCTTGTGCAAACTATGTGACGCTTTTGGCATCCAACTTAGTTTCTCATCACCTTATTACCCACAAACCAATGGTCAAGCCGAATCAACCCATAAAAACTTGAACAAAATTATTATGAAGGTAGTCAATTATACTGGGAAAGATTGGCATATGCACATCCCCTTCGCCTTGTGGGATTATCGTACTAGTATTCACACTTTGACTTCTGCCACACCCTTTTCTCTGGTCAATGGTACTGAGGCTGTCTTACCTCTTAAAGTCCAGATTCCATCTCTTCACATCTCACTACAAGACATGCTCAATGAAAATGAATTTTTCTAGGATCGTTTGGCACAACTTGAGTTATTAGATGAATGTCATCTCAATGCTCTTGACCATCTCTAAATCTACTAAAAATGTATCAAATGTGCCTATGAAAAATGCATTCACAAACGAACCTTTCAGGTTGGTGACCACATCCTGAAGGAAAATCAACATGTAACCAAAGAGGAGAAAAGTAAATAGGGAAAATTTGCTCCTAATTGGCTTGGACCCTATATCATTACCCATGCCTATGGATAAGGTGTTTATCATTTGTCATCACTCGAAGGTAAACCCGAACCTAAGCCCCTTAATGCCTTACATATTCAACCATTCTATTGTTGATATCAATTCCTATATCACCTTCTGGAAGTTGACTGCTCATCCCTTGAGAGTTGTTCACCTTCCATATTACCCATTTTGAGGATCCATGACTAAACAAGAATCATGTGATTACCCGTCACCATTTTAGCCTTGTCTTCAATATGAGTGCCACGGCTCTACTCATAGCATGATTCTCATGGATAATTTTTGTCTTCTTAAAGATAGAATCCCATGGTCGTTCATCACTCAAAACCACCTCTTTCATAGTTAATCTTTGTGTTTTATGGTCTCGTCTTCTAAACAAGAACCTAATCTTCCTTTATAGTTTTGTCCATGACTTAAACGTCTAAAAAAAAATGGATACAACTCCTTGAGTCAAACTTACAAAAAAAGATGACTCCCTCATCTCTTCACTCTAATTCCACCACTATAAATAGACCGCTCCCTTGAAGGACAACTATATAAGGTCATTACAAAAATATAATAAATATTCAAAAGCCTCCCACATCGATTAGTTTCACGAAGACCTCAAGGAGATAATATACTCATCCCTTATAGACTTCCCTCATCGATCAGTCTATTAAAAAAACCAACAAATAAATAAAAAAAGATGAAATTTTTGTCATGGACTTGCCTCTTCTTGATCCTGGGTTACTTGTTCCAAAAGACACGTTGTCATATACTAAGTTATGCTACATCACCTATTCTCACCTCCTTTCCTTTTAGCCTAATTCCCTTGTTACTCAAGGGACTTTATGCAAACGCGACATTTTGTGATTATGCAACTTTCTTCACCCTTAGAATGGTCCATTACACAACGCATTTAGGGTCTTACGTTCATAATGCCCTCTTAGATATGGTTAACTCATTAGGGTTCTTATCAATTAAACAACTCTTTTACCACCTCTTACCATTCACCTTCCTCATTACTTATTGATTATCTTCTACAGGACTAGCTCATCGACACCTATATTTAACAACCATTTAATCATGCCTATGACCTACACTCAATCATGCCTATGATCTGTATTCACCCATGCCTAAACACCTATCAATCCATTCCTTTCCTTCATCAAAACCTTCCCTAGCTTATGGGATAACTACATCCGCCTGATGTCCCTTTTTGCGTGGACTTTGTAGGAAGCACTCCGAGGGCATGGGGCCCTTGGAGGTTAGCTCGGCCACTCTCTACCCTAACCACTTCCCCCTTTCCCTTTCCTTTTCCTATTAATTTTCTACCATAGTTATTTTCCTTTCTATATCAATAAATGGAAATTAAACCACACAAGAAACAATTGCTAAACATCTTTACCATCATAATTTACACATTCATTTCATCACATCTACCATTTCTCTACCATAATCATACATTTTCCTAAAAATAATCTCAACACGATCCATACCATCACAAATTACACACATTAATGAATTAGAAATTCAATCAACCATAAAACCTAACTCAACCATGCATAACTGACCTAACTCCACCATGCCTACATCAACCTGACTCCAACCATGCCTAAATTAACCTGACTCGATCCATGCCTAGGACCTGACTCAATCCATGCCTAAGACCTAGCACTATCACACCTAACTTACCTAGTTCCGATCACATGTACAACATCATCATCAAAAGTACATATAGACATCATGCCATAAACATCATCATCTCCATATATATAAATCATCAACATCTCTACCTGTCTACTCAAATATGTCCAATATACAATGTCTCCAATAAAAATGTCTCAAGATCATCGGCGCGCATGCCGGTATCATATACAAAACATCATCGGCACGTAGGCTGATATCATATATAAAACATCATCACCACATAGGATGGTATCATATACACAAAAAATCATTGGCACGCAAGCCGGTCCATATCATAGATAATCCCTATACTATCCAAAATAGCAATATCCCTCGCTTGCTCCTCATATCTCTACATCGGTCTCTCCTGGCTCCTCTTCTGCTCCTTTGTTGTGCCCCACACTCACCTCATGGACTACTATGGGCCTTGATCTGGCATTCAATGGCCCCTCACCTGGATCTATCCTCCGTACACTGGTAGCCTCACCATGCTCCTGCCTCTAGGCTTGTCGGTCCTGTGTGCTCTCCACAATGTAAGTGTAGGATTAGGTCCTCTCACTCGAGGCATATTATGCTTGGTACTCCACATATGAAGGTACATCTATTCCCGCTGCTACCAAATGATCCTGATAATACCTTGCCTCACCTAAGGCATCCCTAAATCTCTTCATAGGCACTGTTTGAGGAGGTGTCATGGGTCTCACCGTAACCTGTGTACTCTACCATGTCAAGAAGGGTCTCTCACCCTATACATGTACCTATACCATGGGACCCTATACCTGATCCTCTCCTATTGCCTCTGCCAGTGCCAGTGCCTGCATAGAAATCTTTGCCTATAAGGCCACAATTTGTGCTTGTGTAGTGGCTAACTAACCCTGCAACCCTGTCACCTGTGCCTGTAGGGTGGCTACCTTCTCCTCATCTCCAGACCCACCCTGTGTGGGTACCTTCCCCTGTAATGTTGTTACTTGGGCCTGAAGGGACACCACCTGTGCCTATAACATGGCCATCTTTACTTGTGATCCTGTCATCTGTCCCTGTAAACCTGTAACCTAGCCCTTTAAGGTGGCCACTTGTCCATGTAACATGTCCCTCTAGACTATGAGGGTGGCCATGTCAATCTTTCCTGGTCTGGGTGGCACTACTCGTAGCTGCAACTACCCACCACTATCTATATCTATTAGTACACCCAACATCATCAATGTGTCAGTCCATTGGTGCCTCCTCTGGCCCTATCGGCATGATCGGTTGTGGAGGGGACATCGGCCTCTCCACGTCATCCCTCGTATACTATGGGAAGGGAGGTGGTACATCCTTAATATCCCAAACTGTTGTCTAACCTTATCTAAGGGTATCAGTTCATGCTCTCCCACGCGATGTCACTCTATCCATCGAACCAACTGCATTCGGTCTAAATCCACATCCATCTGCCCATATGATGGAAAACCCATATAGGGACTCCAAATAATGTCCTCACCGAATAACCCCTCTAGTAAACACTTGTAATAGGCTACATCGTGTGTAGCCCTGATTACTCTACGTGCTCTAGTAACTGGCACCTAGTTCCTGTAACCCACTTGGAAAAAACCTGGCTCAAATGCATCAGCCTAGGGCATACCTAGTGGCCTCACACATACAAGGTGCTCATATGCCCAAAAATGGAGAAGAAAGGTACAACATAGGTTGAATCATCGTAATATCCTATATGCCCACAACTCCTTGTACAGTTACACCAAGTATGTTGGTGCCCAAGAAAAGAGGGTCCTTTCCTCCATCATGTCATGAAGGACCCCCATTAGTTCACATGGGAATATTCTATCCTCTACATCTGGAAATGTAAAATAGCACACTACCTCTATAGTAAAAAATACTAGCCTCATCTCCTCGGGATGGGCTGCATACATCTCACCATAACTCAAACTTGCACTATGGAACCTCATCTCTACCATACCCTCACCAAAAAATATCAGCTTCAACTCCTCAGAGGTCTCTGAGGAGATAGATTAAACCTGTTGTCCCATTAACACTAGGCATAGGATCTGATTGAAATCCTCTAGGGTGACTGCCAGCTCACCCGTCAGAAAATGGAATGTGTTGGTTTATGTATCCCATCTATTGATAAGTGCAACCGTAAGGCTAGGATCTCGTATTATATTCATGTAATGTCTCAATCCTATCAAGATGACATCCATCACATGCCTCCACTCATCAGCTTTCACACTCCCTCATACTTTCATAAATAGGGGCGATACACATTCTCTCATTTGTAGCTATTCTTTGGCCTGCATTCAACAAAACACAAACATTATTCAACTTACCTTTAACCAACATTTCCCTCCACCATGAACCTAAAACCCTTCTAACCTAAACTCTCTGAACTAAACCCTAGACCCCAATCCCTAACCCTAAAAAATCTCACCCCTACCAACCTAAACCCCTTTTCCTACAAACCTCAACCCTCCAACCTAAACCATAAACCCTAAATCCCAAAATAACCCCTCAAAACCTAACCCCATGAACCACACCCATAACACCATAAACCCCAAACCCTAAACACCTTAAACATAAAACCCTTCCAACCTAAACCTCTAGCCTAAACCCTAAACCCCAAACCCCCAACCCTAACAAACCTACACCATAAATTCACTAACTGGCACCGGTCACTCCTAACTGACACCGATCCATGCTAAATTGGCATCGATTCTTCAATCCTGACCGATGTCGGTATATACATACCGACGTTAGCCATACCTCAACCAGCGTTGGTCACTGTTACTACTCCCAAACCCGAACCCCTGATTTTCTTCCCCCCATTTCCCTCCCATTTCTCCTAGACACCTACCAAAAATTCCCCCAAATTCCTCCCCAACCCTATTCAACCTACTTATGCCCTTTTCCACCCCTCCTCTCACGTATTTTAACCAAAAAATTTAAAATTCTCTACCCTACCCACACCCCCTGACCCATATTCCCTTCTACATTTAACAACAATACATAGAAAAGCTTAGCTCTTACGTCGTGGCTACATCACCTCTGCGGTAGCATGTCTAGCTACTGTGTTGGAAATCCACTTGACCCCTCTTCTACCTCCGGCATGTAGCACCTCTACCTCCAACCTCTCCACCAATCCACTCACTCTACCTAATCTCATGGGCCCGGCCACCTGAGTCCTCTCCCCACTCGAATCTCTCCACCTCACCTCGGTACGGTCCCGCATACTTCTCTCCCGACAAAGCACAACTCATTCAGTGCTCTGTCATTTTCCAGAAGTCAAACACATAAAAGTGAATCAATATTATATGGCTTTTTCCTTTTTATAAACCTACATCGACCTAACCAGCATTAGTTATACCTAGACTGACATTGGTCCTATGCCCTAGCAAACTGTGGTTGGTTGTACCTAAACCGACATCAGTCTTTTTCCCTAACAAATCGTGATTGGCTTACCTAGACCATCACCAGTTAAGTATGATCGGAATCTATTACCTGTCATCCTCTTGTCAATACCTGTTAGTGTAAATCAGCAGCACCCTCTAGATGTTCTATCATATTTGTAGTTGACATTTTAGCATCCAGAGTGATTACACAACATTGGATCTTTTCACACAAGTGTGGGAATTTCAGAATTGGAAAAGATCCTCCAGATTAGAGGTTGGTTCCTCAACTCCTCTGTTCAAGTGTGCACAACATTTTTCAGAGGATTTACCTATAACTTAATCAAACTTTTCCAAGGAGACAGGGTTGAGAAAATGTAAAATATAAACCTAATCTAATTAAGGTGATGCACCAAAGGAGTAGTAGACATCTGTTACTACGAGATATACACAATTCATAAGAAAATACAGCACAAAACAATCACAGATTTCCAAAATGTAATGAGAGATCAGGAGACAATGATAAACACATGAAAGGATTGAGAAAATTCAATCACAGAGCATACATTATCATTTCAGGTCCAATACAGTGCATTATAATGGCCAGGAGGCAAAAAGGGGTGTTGTAGTTGTATGAAAAGGTAAAAAACTCCACAAATTTACCTGATGAGGAAGAAAAGAGAAGTTACAGAGCAAGAAAAATGTCTAACTTGTTAAAAAATGAGCCCATTCTGGATTTTACAATGCAAATTCAAACTCAGGAGAGAGAAATGTGGGAAAACATGAGAGGAGCTTTCAACCACTAACCAAATTCATAAAAACAACATGGGTTCTCATAAAAATCCACTTCCCAGTGTTTTAAACCATGATGGGAGAGAATGCGAGCCATTCCTCATTAAAAATGGTGGTTGAAATGTCATTTCTATCGGTTTCCACATGCCAGAGGCGTTTTCCAATTTTCTCTCTCCAAACCCGACCAAAATACAAAATTGAGCTTGGAATCGTGTAGAGAATTTTAATACCTTTCCAACACCAGTAAGAACGTAAAAATATGAGCTTTGAATCAAAAGATATACCTTTATGAAGATTTAGGGTCGAACGGGGCCAAAAATGGGTTGGCGGGTCGAAAACTTGAAATTTTTCAACCTTTTTGCATTTGGGAAAATTTCCCCAAAAATCTCCACGGCCCACCGCTCTAATGCCACGTGGCATGTTCTGATTGGTTTTGGGCTTTCCTTGCCTCATTTTCCATCATTTTGGCCTTTGGAAAATTTTCCAAATATTCTCCGCCAGCCCGAAGCTCCGAGGACACGTGGCGTGATGTGATTCATCGCGAGCCTTTGCTCTCAAATTTTCTACGCTTTTGACCATCTTCCCTGAACTAGACATGTGGTGTGATCCTATTAGATGCGGGCCTTTCCTACTCCTTTTTCTTTGTGGCCCTGCCTTATGTTTTTTGTCACCACGTGGACACATCGCATGATCTTATTGACTTGGGTTTTGGGGGCAGGCTTTCTTTTCAAAAATTTCCAAACTTGGGTGAAAAGGAAAAAATCCTTTTACACCTCCAACCCCTGATGCCCTGAGGACACGTGGCACAATATTGCTGGTTGGTGGGCCTATGGGCCAAAATTTCCCCTTTGCACCCCCGCCAAACACTTTGGCAAATTTTCTATGTTTCCTCCGCCTCCCGCCATTCCTTTGCTGATGTGGCACGCTGTGATTTGCTGGTGGACCTCCCATGGGAAAATTTCCCATTGTACCAATACTTGGTAAAAATTTGAAACTTTCCTCTGCCTCCCGATGCTCCGATGCTGACGTGGCATTCTCCGATTGGCCAGCGGGCCTGTCTAGGGAAAATTTCCCACAAAAACTCCGCCGAGCCATAACTTCAAAAATAGATGGAGTTAGGAGGAAAAATTTACCTTTTTGGAAAGCTGAGAAGGAGCTCTATCCAATGGTGCCATTTCTAGAAGGTTTTGAGTGCCTGAAAAACAAAAAATTCTGACTAAGGCACAAGGGAGGAAGGAAAGAAGGGAGTTAGCCAAAAAATAAGCAAGGGGCTTATTTTGGATAACAATTTTGGTGACTCAGAGGGGTCATCTACCTGCTGGATGAAGTTACCAGTTTCCTAAAGCAATCCATTTGGTATGGAGTCATCAAATTCTCTACTTGGTACCCCAACTAATTATAACAATGCAAGGAGGAAGATGGAGGGTAAAACAACATCTGATTTGGAGCAAGGCCTACAAAATGCATTTCCTGGAACAACAAGCTTGTGCCAAAGCACTTAGGGAAAGCAAAGCTAAACTACAACAAAAAATTGTGCATAAGCACTTAGAGGAATGAAAACCTAAGTTAATATGTACAAGGTGGAGAATTTCCTTCAGTAGCAATGCTTCAGATGAATTCCATTGATTGGAATCCGTAATTCTTCACCATCTAATGTAGACAATTGGAAGGCATTGTTGTCCTTACACTTTGTGACCATGTAGGGGCCACTCCAAATGGCATCAAATTTTGAATGCCTCCCTGGATTTTCTTTGTCTACATCCCATTTTAACACTAGATCCCTAACTTGGAAAGATCTTTCCTTGGCCTTTATATCAAAGGTCTTCTTGATCAAAGCTTGATCCTTCTCCATTACTTGGGATGCATGATTTCTGATTTCTTGGAGCTCCATCAATTTTGCATACCTAACCTCCATGTGCCCAAACTCCAACAACTCCAACTGCTTCATGAGTTCCAATGTTGGCAAATCAAGTGACATGGGAAAAATTCCCTCTCTTCCATAAACAAGCTTGAATGGAGAATTACCTGTAAATCTCTTGGGGGTTATCCTATCAGCCCACAAGGCTGATTTCAATTTAGTATGCCAAGACCTCTGATTTTCATCAAGAGTTTTCTTGATGATCCTTAAAAAGTTCTTGTTTGTAGATTCAGCTTGGCCATTACCCTGAGGATAATAATTTGATTAAGTGCTTAGGTAGATCCCATTATTGATAGCCCATTCAGTTACCTTGGATCCAATGAATGCCAATGCATTATCTGATATTATTGTAGCAGGTATGCCAAATATAGCTTCTATCCCTTCATAAAAGTCTAGGATGCTAGATTCATTTGCTTCCTTGAGTGCCACTGCCTCAGTCCACTTGGTGAAGCAATCTGTTGCTGTCAGAATCCACTTGTGTCCTTGGATTAAATTTGGGTTAATGACTCTAATGAATTCCAAACCCCATTGCATGAATGGTTGGTCAACTGAAATTGGATGCAATGGAAGGGCGGCTAGTCTCTCCTTACCTGTGAAGAATGCACAACTCTTGCACCTCTTGATCCATGCATAACAGTCACTAAAAATATTGGGCCAATAATAGCCAACCCTCATGATCTTGAGAGCTGTCACTCTTGGTGAAAAATGACCCCCAACTGATCCAACATGGAACTCTTCCAACACTCTGTGAATCTGATTTGTGTCAATGCATCTCAACAACACTCCATTCACATCCTTTTTGAACAAAACACCATCAACAAGGGCATATGGGACAACCTACAATCTGAATTGTCTCCTTTTGGTTTTGTTTATTCCTGTAGGGCATAGGCTTGTTTGTAGGAAGTGCATTATGTCTTGGGTCCAACAAGGAGTGAGGACACCATCATTTTCTTCTTGAGTGCTCCCTTGTTCATGGCTGTCTTGCAACACCAAAACAACCTCTTTCTCATTGTATACTTCCGTTTGTTTTCTCAAGACCAACTGCTCACACAATCCTTTTCCTTTGACCAACTTGGTGAATTTGATCTCAATGTCATACTCCATTACACGAGTAATCCACCCTGCTCTCTTTTCATGTAGGTCTTTATTGAGGAGGAAGTCTTTAACTCCCACATGAGAAACCATCAGTTGAACCTTATTGTTTGAAACTAGATGCTTAAAGTTCTTGAATCTCCTAATCACTGTAAGAACATGATTCTTAATGAAGGAATATCTCACCTCCTAGTCCTCCATGCTTTAACTAAAGAAATAAATTCTTTGTTCAGTTGTACCAAAATTGTAGAAATAATATCATCACCTCCCAATGCATAGAGGATGAAATCCTTGGAGAAATATGGGTTAATAAGAGTTGGAGCTTGTGAGATAGCCTCTTTTATTGCTCAAAAAATTTCCTTGCCCTCTGCTGTCCATTTGAAATCCATGCTTTTCTTTAACATCTTGGTGATAGGCTTGATTAGGGCTGCAAAATTTGGGACAAACCTCAGAACAAAATTTATCCTTCCCAAGAAAGTTTGAAGGGATTTCTTGTGGCTTGGCAATGGCAGTGATCTTATGGCTTCAACTCTTTCTGGATCAATTGTTAATCCTTCTTTGGAGATAATGTGGCCAAGGATCTTTCCTTCATGAGCTAGAAAAATACACTTTTTGGGATTCAAAGATACCCCAAATCTTCTACACCTTTGGAACACTTGTCTCAAATGAAAGAGATGGTATGTTGCATTTTTTGAAAAAACAATGATATCATCTAGATATATCAACACCATTTTGTTCATCAAATCCTTGAACACCATGTCCATTCCCCTTTGGAATGTAGCTCCAGCGTTAGACATCCAAAATGGCATTTTTCTATATACATAAGTCCCCCATTTGGTTGTGAAGGTTGTCTTCAATTGATCCTCTTCCTTCACTGTGATATGATTGTACCCTGAATAGCCATCAAGCAATGAAAAATTTTAGACCCAGCAATAACTTGTAAAATCTACTCCATAGAAGGAAGAGGGTAATGATCCTCGAGAGATGCTCTATTCAGATCTCTGAAATCAACACATAATCTAATCTATCCACTCTTCTTTCTGACCAGAACCAAGTTGGCTACCCAACTAGAATGCTTGATAGGAAATATGATACTTTCCTCTATCAACTTATTCAATTCTTTTCTCATGAGAGGCTCCATGTGTGGATTGACTGGCCTTTGTTTTTTCCTGATGGGTTTAACACTTGGGTCCAATTCAATAGTGTGTTGAGCTAACTTGGGATTGAAGCCTTTCAAATCTTAATAGCTCCAAGCAAACACATCAGGGAATTCTTGACAAAGTTGTATGAAATCATACCTTTCTTGCTCAGTTGTCACTTTACCAATTTGGAGTGACTTTCCTTTTCCCACCAAGATGGGCACTGAATCTTCTCCCTTGACTTGGATGTTTTATTTCTCCTTCCTAAACTGATCATTAGGATTGAAAATTGACTCCAAAGTGACAAGTCCCTTTGGTAGTTTGTTGGTTCTCATTTGTACCACTTGATCACCATACTGCTATTCTAACTTTTCTTGATTTTTAGTTGAGAACTCAGCCTCTTCTTGCAAGAAATGGATGATTTGTTGATCATTTTCAAACACTTGCCAACTTACATTGTTGTCTAGCACTAAAGGCCTTACAATCACATGAATGCTTGGCTGTGCTTTGTCTTTCTTGATGCTTTCAACAACATCAAAGGCTGCTCCAACTGCTGCAAGCCTGTCAGCAGCTTGGTTTTCTTTTCTAGGGATGGATTTGAAGCTAAAGCCCTTAAAATCTTAAATGAGGTCCCACACCCTATTTTTGTAGCACTTGAGTAGATCATTCTTGGTAGCATGCTGCCCTTTAACTTGGTTGACAATCAGCTCCCTATCACCAAAGACTTGCAAGTTCTTTATTCCTCTCTTGATTGACCAATGCAATCCTTGTATCAAAGCTTCATATTCAACAGTGTTATTAGAACATGCAAACTGAAATCTAAAAGATAAATAATACTTAAAACCTTGAGGTGAAACAAGCATAGCTCCCCCTCCTGCACCTTTTCTACTTCTTGATCCATCAAAGAACAACTACCATACCTCATTGTCATCCTTGTGGTCTAGCTTGGTGATGCTAGGAATAGGCTGATTTTCTTCATGTATGCAATAGACTCCTAGCTCAAATTCTTCTATTTCTTGATAAGGATCAAAAGCATGCACCTTGCTTGCCCATTCATCAAGAGTCAAATCTGGGATGCTTCCAACTTCGGTGTCAGCTTCATTAGTTCTTGGATAATCCTCTTAATCAAACACTGAACAGTTGGTATTGATTTGGCTTGGAGTGTGAGGCTCAACGTGAAATTTTGCAATAGGCTCAGATCTAATTGTGGCCTTGGTTCCATATCTTGTTTTGAACAACATGTGTGACCAATCAACAGATAAGTAACCTTCAATCTTAGCTGTGAAATCCCTTGACAAACATAGCACAAAGAGTGGTGGAAGATCTGTCACTAAGACATCTTGCAAAACAACAACGTTGGGGTATGCATGCAAAGTAAGACTAAAGTTTTAATCACTCCTATTGTTGTCAATGTTGTCCCATCCAACTACACTACCCCTTTGGATATGAATTCATATTGGAGGCCCAATTTATCATCTATTTTCTTGGGCATTACTGAACTACTTGCCCTAGAATCAATCATGCAATTGTGTACTAATTTGTCCCCAATGATCAATGAAACATAGAATGGAGGGGGATTCAAAATTTTACCTTGTTGTCCTCCATGATTCCCTTCAGGCTAGGTAGCATTTGTGAGTACCTTCTCTTGCATTTGGACCTGTTGATTTGAAGTTGACCAGTCCTTCATGGTAGCTTGTAGCAAATCTCTTTGGCCTGGGATGGATAGTGATTCCCACATTGATATGTTTACATTTGTCTTCTTCATCTGATAAATGATGTTGAATAGAGATGAAGCATCTCTTTACTACCCTTTGGCCTACACATTCATCCCTTGCACATGGGCAGCAACAACTGGCATCTGAGTTGGTCTAGGAGCTGACTTGGGTTGTCCTTGTGTTTTTGGAACTGCATTTTGTTTGCCAATAGTTTGTGGAGTGGTAGAAGGTTGTGGATCACTTGGAGCCAATGGCTTCCCTTCACCCAAATTTCTCCTTTTTGACCTTATGTTGGATGCAACACTTTGATAGATTGTTTGATTTATGCCACAAAAGTATTCTGCCTGCCAGTTTACAAGTGTGGTATCATTTAGAGCTGATTGTTGTTGGGATGTTTCTTGTTGTTGGTTATTTCCTTGACTCCCTTCACCCTCCACACCAGTTGTTGTTGCCATTAAGGCTTGATTTAGAGCACCATTAAAGCACATAGGCTGGTTGTGAGGTTCATTGCATGGGAAACACCAATCATACTCTTGAGCTATGTTGTTTTGTACTGGCACTAGTGCTTAAGAGGCAGGTGTAGCATTGGAATTATAGGGCTGAAATGGTCTGTTGGTAGGAGGCCTTGCTTGATTTTGATTTACGGATGGATTGGGTGGTCTTGGAGGCTGATATGGCTAATTGTTAGGCTAAGATTGAGGCTGATAATAAGGTCTAAAACTTTGGGATTGCTACCTCTTAAGTGTAACCAGCTCATTACCTAAATTTTTCAATTGCTTCATGACTTCTTGAAGTTCATTTGAGGCACTAGAAGATGAAGTAGAAGATTCATTTGAAATCTTATTTCTAGGAGTGGGAATAGGAGCTAAATTAGGTGCTTGACTAGTGCTTGGACTTTCTAAATTTGGATAGAATGGAATTGGAGGCCTTGGTGCTAGCTTACCAGCTTGAATCAGACAATTTTCAGCTCTAATGGAAATGCTATAAGTAGCAGGGATAGTTATGCCTCCCATGGATTGAATCAACATAGAAATATCAGAATTTAAAGCTTTAAGGTAATATAGAAAATCACCTTCTACTATTGGCCTTACTGCCATTGGAATTCTCTTCCAAGTCCTTTGAAATATGAAGTTGAAGTCAGTCAGCTGCTCATTGGGGGCTCTCTTGATAGTTGTCAATTGTTCCAAAAGGGACAAGTTATCTCCCTTTTCTCCAAACTGCTCATAGAGGGCCATACATAACTGGTTCCAATTTTGGATAGAGCCTGGAGCAAGGCTCCTGAACCATTGCAAAGCTTTCCCTTTGAATGAAGATGCCAGCAGTTTGACAACAATTTACATCTCATTAATCTCATGGATTGCACAAATATTAGCAATATCCTTGACATGATCACCAAGAGTGGTCTGATTCTCTCCAGTAAAGTATGGAATGTTCTTCAATGCTACAACTGGAATTGGATTTTGTGCATTGAGAGCAAGTGGGCTTCTACCAGTGAAATTTACATATGGTTTGTGTTGTGCCATTTTGATCGGCCTTAGAACCCTTGTTGATTGGATGAAAGGTCTACTAGGTGGAGGAGTTGATAGAGTTCTGTTTGGTGGAGATGGAGACCTTTGAATTCTCCTCCCTCTTTGTCTTCTTCTTGGAGATAATTGTAGATAATCAAACAATACTTCTTCTTCTCCAACTCTTGACCTTGTGGTGATTCTTCTCATGAGTTTTCAGGTCTGGACTACTAAAACTAGTTGATTCTTCTTCCTTGGAGTCACTGCATGTGCAATTCAGAGATCTTTTAAGCAAGAAACTTATAACAAATGCACATCAATTTTTTTGCAATGAATATGAAGACCTCTAAGGTCCCATCGGGCATGCCAAAACTGTTAGTGCAAATCAGCAGCACCCTCTTGATGTTCTATCAGATTTATAGTTGAAATTTTAGCATCCAGTGTGATTACACAACATTGGATCTTTTCACACAAGTGTGGGAATTTCAGAATTGGAAAAGATCCTCCAGATTAGAGGCTAGTTCCTCAAATCCTTTTTTCAAGTGTGCACAAAATTTTGCAGAGGGTTTACCTATAACTTAATCAAACTTTTCCAAGGAGACAGGGTTGAGAAAATGCAAAAAATAAACCTAGTCTAATTAAGGTGATGCACCAAAGTAGTAGTAGAAATTTGTTACAGCAAGATATACACAATTCACAAGAAAATACATCAAAAAACATGCACAGATTGCCAAAATGTAATGAGATATCAGGAGACAATGATAAACACATGAAAGGATTGAGAAAATTCAATCACATAGCATACATTATCATTCTAGGTCCAATACAGTGCATTACAATGGCCGGGAGGCAAAAATGGGTGTTGTAGTTGTATGAAAAGGTAAAAAAATCCACAAATCTACATGATGAGGAAGAAAAGAGAAGTTCTAGGGCAAGAAAAATGTCTAACTTGTTAAAAAATGAGCCCATTCTGGCTTTTAAAATGCAAATTCAAACTCAGGAGAGAGAAACATGAGAAAACATGAGAGGAGCTTTTAACCACCAACCAAATTCATAAAAACAACATGGGTTCCCTTAAAAATCTACTTCCCAATGTTTTATACCATGATGGGAGAGAATGCGAGCCATTCCTCATTAAACATGGTGGTTGAAATGTCATTTCTGTCAGTTTCCACATGCCAGAGTTTTCCAATTTTCTCTCTCCAAACCCCACCAAAATACAAAATTGAGCCTTGAATTGTGTAGAGAATTTTAATACCCTTCCAAATCCATGAAGAATGAAAAAATCTAAGCTCTGAATCAAAATATATGCCCTTCTGAAGATTTAGGGTGAAATAGGGCCAAAAATGGGTTGGCGGGCCAAAAACTTGAAATTTTCCCACTTTTTTGCATTTGGGAAATTTCCCCAAAAATATCCGCGCCCCACCACTTTGATGCCACATGGCATGTTATGATTGGTTGCAGACTTTCCCTGTCTCATTTTCCATCGTTTCGGCCTTTGGAAAATTTTCCAAAATTCTCTGTCGGCTCAAAGCTCCGAGGACACGTGGCGTGATGTGATTTGTCTCGGGCCTTTGCTCTCAAATTTTCAGTTGCTTTTGACCATCTTCCCTAAACTAGACACATGGTGTGATCCTATTGAATGTGGGCCTTTCCTGCTCCTTTTTATTTGTGGGCCTACCTTATTTTTTTTTCACCACGTGGACACGTGGCATGATCTTATTGGCTTGGGTTTTGGGGGGTGGGCTTTCTTTTTGAAATTTTCCAAACTTGGGTGAAAAGGAAAAAATCCTTTCAAACCTCTGACCCCCGATGCCCCGAGGACATGTGGTGCAATCTTACTGGTTGGCGGGCCTATGGGCCAAAATTTCCCCTTTACACCCCCGCCAAACACTTTGGAAATTTTTCTATGTTTCCTTTGCCTCCCGCCATTCCTTTGCTGACATGGTACGTTGTGATTCACTGGCAGACCTCCCATGGGAAAATTTCCCATTACGCCAATACTTGGTAAAAATTTGAAATTTTCCTCTACCTCCTGATGCTCCGATGTCGATGTGGCACTCGTTGATTGGCTGGCGGGCCTGTCTAGGGAAATTTTTTGACAAAAACTCTGTCGAGCCATAACTTCAAAAATACATGGAGTTAGGAGGAAAACTTTAAATTTTTGGAAAGCTAAGAAGGAGCTCTATCCAATGGTGCCATTTCTAGAAGGTTTTGAGTTCTTGAAAAATAAAAAATTCTGACTAAGGCACAAGGGAGGAAGGAAATAAGGGAGTTAGCCAGAAAATAAGCAAGGGGCTTATTTTGGATAACAATACCCTTTCCCCATTTCCAACCAACATTTACCCTTCCCCATCACCATTTGACCTTACCAACCCTTATCGTAGCCTACCTCCAAGACTACATTACCTATACTTGTCCTTAACTATGTTTAGGGGCTTATTATTTTACCCGTACCTTGGCCCTACACATGTCGTGACCTAGCTACCTAGACCTGAAATATTGTTAGTGTCCTGTCAACTCATGTGCTTGCTATACCTTGTGACACCATTTCCCGTGTTGTTTCACCTAATGACCTTACTGTTGGTTGCATATGTTTTGAAGCCAAAATATGAGGTTCAACCATAGTACATGGGATTAAATCCCTCCTCAAAGATAGGTGAGGCTACCTATTTATTACTAATCTAAAACACATCAGAAATAATATGTACAGTATTCACACTAATCTAACCATTGGGGTTGGGATAGAATCCCAAAATCCATACCCACACTAGGTGAAGATGTTGTTGTTTTTATAAATGGAAAGGATTAGAAAGGAAATAATTATTATGGAAGAAACACAATGGAAAGGAAATGAGGGGAATGTACTTTCTTTCGAGAAAACGAAGATCATGAAATAATCATACGAGTTTTAGACAACAAATTTAATGTTTTAAATGATTAGAACAATAAATATGATAAAAAAATAATATCTTAAGATTATGAACATAAGAAAAATATCTTAATAAATATACATCTCACAACGTAAAGTTTGCAAAATAGCATCAACTCCTATTCCTCAAATGATTAAAAGAAAACACAAAGTCTTTCTCCTTCACAATAGCTCTTAGTATTCCAAAAACCTCAACCCTTTGGAATGCATAAGCATCCCTTATTTATAATAAAAGGAGTTGAGAGAAAATATGATAAATCCTAGAAAATAGTCTTCTTAATGAGAGTCTTATTTTGCTTGACTATCATGTAGGAGACAAAGTAAAAATTTGCTTCCTATGTTTCATCATCTTTGTCTTCCTCCAACAAAGTCTGCTTGTCCTGAAATTCTTGAAATTTTTAGATTATACCCTGTATCTCATTTTCATCAAGTGCGATGGAATGGTCAATAAGAACTTCACATGTTTCATGAGTATCACTAGTGTTTCCAAGAAGCTTCTTCAGTCTCTTGTTGAGTTTCCTCAGTGTTTCGAAAGAATGTTCAATTTTTAGAAACCTATCAATGATTTCCAGGAAGAATCCATAAGTTGGTTCATGTTGAATTGATTCTTGGATCTGCTTGTAAATATCATCAACAGGAAAAATACTCAAGCTTTCATTCAATGCCTTAGCACAGATCTTGATTAGATCTTCTTCTATGTCATTCGTTCCATCGACCAATTGATCCCTTGATTCCCTCAATTTTCTACAAGATTCACTGAGATGCTTTATTCTGAATCTAATGGCTTTGGTCAGTTGAAAATGCTTGTCCCAATGTGGAATGATGCCTTCTTCGACCAAGATGCCGGACAAAACCTGTTTCAGTGTTTAGAGAGCTTCAAAAGTTAACTCTAGGTTTCTGACTTCTGCTGAAAATTCATCATCCATTTTCCTCCTTCTTTATATCCTCCAAGGATTTGTAGACTTCAACGGTGTCATCAATAACTTCTTTTCCTTGTAGGAGCATCCTCTAGATCTATTCATCGACCATTCTCCCCTTCTCATTAATCTTCTCAATCATGGGTACTGATGTGAAATTGAACCTGATAGGAGTAAATGATGATGGTGTTGACTCAGGAGGCTTTGAGAGCTTGAGTAGTACTTTTGTCAGCTACTCTACTTTCTCTTTTAGCTCATCTCTATTTTCCTTAGTTTCCTTTAGCTTCTGGCACAACACATTCATGGAATCTTGTGTGTCCTGTTGTGCTCCCTCCATTGTAACTTTTCCTAGATCAACCCTTGTGATTTGATAATTTGTGACCATTATATCATCCTTGGTTTTATCAGTCGCGGGAGTATTAATTTCTACAAATTTATGCCCTGAGGCATCCACTAAAATCCTTGAAACTATTTTGGGTTTCTTGGCCAACTTGGTAGGAGTGACCTTGAGAGAACTGAAATCAAAGGTTGCTAGGGGAACTAGCACCTTCCTCTTCCTTGGCATCTCATATATTAACCATTGAGGCATATTGGAAGAAGTTTCTCCCATTGTAGGTGTTACAGTCACATCCTCAGGTGGAGGAAGGTTTGCTTGTGGGGTGGTGACTACTGGAAGTATAGTGTTCGTGGAAATTGACTCAGGGAATGAAGGAAAAAAAGGAGGAGGTATATCCATGGTTAACGGGGGTCCAGTGGGGAGAGGTGAGAGGTCAAAGAAGATACTAGCCATGGCTAAGGAACTTCATGAAGAAATTTGACGCAAGGAAGGTTGAATGGGAGGAGGAACTGATTTTAAAATTAGAGCTTGAGAGATAAGAGGAATACTTACCTCTGAAGAGTTTCCAGTCAAAAGGGGAATGTAAGCTTGATCAACCTCTTCTCCTGAAGGAAGATCTCCTTTTTCTGGTTGTGGACGTGAATCAAGAACCTCAACTATTTGTGGGAGAGTGGCCACTGATGTGGTTACTTGATCTTCTCCCTTTCTGACAAACTTAACCTTTATTGGCCTCTTGGAAGGGTTCTTATCCTTTTCCTTTTTTCCCTTGGAGGGTCCCATTTCCACAGTATTTAGCTGTGAAAAACTCCCTTCTTTATAACTCATTCCCCATGAAATGATTCATGCCTTAGTATGGGAAATAATTTGAGCAGCTCTTCCTGCAATAGAATCTTTCTCAGTGATGAACCAATCAATGGCTCGGAATACATATTGGTCTTTGTTTAACCCATCATATGAGGCCTCAAGAAAACTCTTGTTATCTGTGGTGCCCCTTTGGGATGTCATATTAATCTAGCATCTAGATTTATTCAAATTTCAACCTACTATTGTCCTTTCTTCAGATGGAAATTTCATCCCGAAGATCAACCCAAATGTCTTCTATGTTGGGCACATGTAGATAAGGTCCTGTATGACTTAAGGACTCCTCAGAAATCAAACCCATCTCTATGCTTCATGTGCTTCTTCAACTTGTCCTAAAGCTCATGCACCACATTATTGGCTTTAACCACTATTGAGCATGTGTACCTTCCGATGGAAATAGGGAAGGATATGGCATCCTTGTGTTTACTCTATTAGACTTTGTGAAAATTCAACAATTTTCTAAGCAACTCCATCAGTATTAGCTTATCACTTGGGAACCTAGGAAATCAGAAAGGATCAGCCAGGTACATGACCACCCGAAGCTATGTGAACTTCTTGAACTGCAAGAAGATACAACCCCATTTTGATACTTTGGCCCATGCCTCATTAGAGACTCTTCTCTTTCTTAAATCAGGGTTCAACATGCAAATTTTCTCATAAAATAAGGCATCATTCACTCTCCTAAATTGATCCTCGGACCCCTTCATGGTCATTTGAGGGAAATACCGATATATATGTTCGGTTGACCTACTTCCATTCATTTCCAACCCTGGATAATTCCTCATGCCGACTGCTACATAGGTGACATATGATGACATATAAAACTTGCCAGTAGTCAAGATTGTCTTCATCTAGGAATCAATCTCATTACTTATAAGAATACTCCAATCAATCCCTTATTCATTCTTCTTTATAATGACCATGAATTGATAAATCCACCCTTGGAAGTCTCTGGACTCAGGGAGTCCAAATAATTGACTCAACAGGGTGATGATGTCACTGATTTCAAGGATGAAATCACTCCTGGGGACAAACGTGGGAAACCTAGAGATGACTGGTTTGGCCTTGATCAAGAAATTTTTATTCACATGCTTGATATAATCTTCTTGATATTTGTCCTAGGATTTTTGTGCTGACTTATGATCTACATCAACATATTCCTCAAAGTTGGGAAATCTTAAGAGGTCATCAAAGTAACCTCCATCTTACTTCACTATGGTTTCTTCTACTTGATTTTTCACTGAGTGGGAATCTGAGTCATAATTAGCAGCACAGGCCAGAATGAACTTGGGGCATTGACCAGATAGTGAGAATCCTACTATGAGAGGGAGGCCACTGGTGGTTATTGACTTCATCCAGGGACTCTAAGAAGAATCCTTGGTTCTTTTCCAAAAGTCCTCCATTTCTATGTTACCAAGCTCTGTGTCTCGAATGTCGTAATTGAAATCTATGTAGGAAGGGGATTCAATTTTTTTGGTACTTGTACTTCATCTTTCCAGACCTGTTTGACTTATCCTTAGATGATCCAAGATCTGACATGAGAATTCCTGAAGAAAGAATGCCTAGATAACTTTTGTTTGATCAATCGAGCTCGAAAGCTTGTTAAGCAACCCTACAGACCAACCACACTAACTAGACACAAAGGTGGAGCGTATCAAAACCGAGGTTGTGTCAGAAACTTCATGAAACCCAACAAAAAGGTGAAAATTAGGAGATGTTGAGCACCCTACGGAGCCCGACACTCTTCAGAAGTTGGAAGATGTCAAACAATCTGATAAACCTGACACAAGCGGAAGTCGGATGATGCTGAGCACTTTGCAAAACTTGATACACTCCGGAAACCAAACAATCTCAGATACCCTGTAAAACCCAAAACAAAGGTGTCAGGTTTCTGGGATGTTAGAACAGGTAAAATTTCCTCCAAGCTTGTAAGTTAGGTTTTATAGATTATTCTCAAAACTTACAAGAGTATATCCATGGAAGAAAATAAAAAAACACCCAGGATGAGTTTTCAAACAAGCGGTTTCATGGAAATTCAACAAAAAATGAAGGAGACAACCCTAAACCCTAAACCTAGAGGCAATAAAAAGAAAAGAGGAAAAACGCCGAAAGAACACTTCAAAAAAAACCCAAAGATCACAAAATGATAAGAAGAGAAAAATACCTTCTAGAAATTTGAAAAATGATCGAAGATGGATCGTGAAATCGATCGAGAAGTTCAGTCGGGTTTGGAGGTTGAAGGAGATTGTATGAAAAATCTAGGTAGTGAAAATATGTTAGGTAGAAATGACGTGTAAAATTGAACTATTTATAAAACCCTAACATTTATTACACCTCCTCCGACACGTGTGCCAACTAACCGATAACTCGGCATTAATGCCATTTCATCATGCTTAACACTTCCAAAAAACTGAAACAAAGGTTTTCTTAACAATCAGGTTTCGGGAACCAACCAACATAAAGCATGTAAAATACATGTATGGATGTTATTGAGTTCCAAAAACCTGACACAAAGGATCATGTCAGGTTTCAGGTTTTGGGAAACAAGCAACATGTAACATATTTTTTGTAAGGTATGTTCTGATGCTCTCGGGTTCCGAAAACCCGATACACTAGCATGTAATCAAGTTTTGGGTTTCAGAAGACACTCAACATAAAGCATGTAAAAGACATGTTTCCATGCAATGGAAAGCTGAAAACCTGAAAAATCTACTTCAAAGGGCATTTTAGGAGATTTTGTCAAAAAAATTATATGGTTATCTCAATTTTGGCTAAATCACTAGAAACGAGATAACAGTTGGCTCTAGTTGGGGAATTTATTTGAGATATCAAAGGAAGAGAACTCATATCATAGAGATTTATCCATTGGGCTATGGAGTTTGAAGAAGAAAAACTGAAAACAAAACAAAGAAAGAAAGAAAATAAAGCAAACACACAACAAAAAATAAATTATGATACAATGCAAGAGAGCATCTTACATTACTGGTGGAACGTCTTCAAATGTTGGCCACTGAATGATAGAGGGAGAAAATCTCCATCAAGGTATGATAAAAAGAAGTTATTTTCACCATTTAGCTGATGTATTTTGAAAGGGCCTTTCCATAAGGAGTCAAACTTACCATGCATCCCTTTCTGCTCTCTTCTCTTATCCCAGAGAAGTACTATATCTCTGACTTGGAAATCATGTTGCTTTGATTTCTTGTCAAATATCCTTTTGAATTTGATCTGATGGTCTGCAATGCGATCAACCACCTTACTCCATTCTTCTTCTAGCCTGGCTAGGTAAATTATCCTTTTCTCAATGGAACTTTTAAAAGTTTCATCCTTAATTGCTTTCGCCAATCATAAGGCTAGCAATTCTATAGAGATAGGTATCTCAGTGTCAATTCCATACAGCACCTTGAGTGGGGACATTTCGATAGCTCATTTAGGAGTAATCCAATCTACCCACAATGCATCATACAATGCTTTGTGCTATGTCCTCTGATTCTCATCAACCAATTTTCTAATTATGGTCACCAGCTTTTTGTTGCTTGATTCAGCCTAACCATTGCCTTGTGGGTAATAATCAGACGAATGAGCCAATGTGATCCCAAATCCATAACAAAATTCTGTCAACTCATGAGATGAGAAATTGGAAGCGTAGTTGGTAGCAATCTTGTGAGGCACACTGAATCTAACAATTATATTCTCCTTGAGAAAGTTACACACAGCTTCGGAGGTTTCTTGTTTGATTGGAGCAGCTTCCACCCACTTGGTGAAATAGTCTATGGTGGTGAGCACATAATTATGACTGGCACTAGAGGAAGGGTTCAACACTCCAATGAAATCAATTCCCCATTGGTGAAAAGGTTATTCAATCACCACAGGCTTTAAGGGAAGAGTTGTCAGCTTAGGACAACCAATGAAATGTTGATAAGCTTAACACTTGGCCACCCATTCAGCTGAATCTCGAAAGAGAGTAGGACAATAGTACCTGGCTCGTAAGATGTTGTAAGTTGTTACAGAAGAAGAGAAATTTCATCCCCATGCTAGATTGTGGAATCACTCTAGCAACCTTTCCTTCTGAGACTTATCAACACAGTGCAGGAATACACCATCGATACATTTCTTGTATATACCATTGTCCCACAGAATGTATCTTGCAGACCTGAGTTTAACTACCCTCTTTTCTTTTTGGCTTATATGCGGGGGACATTCACCATAGGTTAAAAATAAAGCAATATCTACATACCATTCATCAGTTGTGCTTACGAAAAGCACTTTGGGTAATTCTGAAGAAGTACCTTCGGTTTCTTCGAATTCTGTCTCAGCATTGTTTTCTGTGATCAATTGGCACAAGCCTCTTCCTTGCACCAAATCTGTAAGTCTGATGTCCAAGTCATACTCCTGTACTTTAGGTATCGAGTTACCCTATTGACTACCTAACTCTTTTTGGGTTAGAATGGATTTAATTGCGGTATCAGGAACTAGAACGAGAGTGTGGGAACTCAAGACATAATACCTGAAATGTTTCACTACTCTCACCACTGCATAAGCATTGTTTTCAATCTGCGACATATTCAATTCATGTTCCTTTAGTGGGAAGCTCATGAAACTAATGGGAGCTTCAATTCCTTCTTCATTTTTCTACATCAGGATGGCCAATACTGTATGTGTGGAACTGTAGCTGTACATGATGAAATCTTTCTTGAAATCCAGGCATACCAGAATAGGAGTGTGAGAAATTTCCCGTTTAAATTATTCAAAAGTAAGCTTCCCTTCAGTGCTCCATCAGAATGGAGTTTTATCGTTCATCATTCTAAGGATATCCTTGGTTTTATCACCAAAGTCAAGTACAAATATTCTTAGGAAATTGACCTTCTCAAAAAAGGAGTGCACCCCAGTTTTACTTGTGGGTAGGGTAAGGCTTTCGATGGCCTTCACCCTCTCTAGATCGATCTTGGTCCCTTATTTAGTCACAATATGACCCAGTAACTTTCCTTTTGTCACTCCAGACATGGAATTTTAGAATTTAATGAAATCCCATTATTCCTGCACCTTAAGAGTACCTGCTCCAGGTGATCATATTGATTAGTTTGCTTTTTAGAAAATACTATCAAGTCATCTAAATACACAACTATGAACTTGCCCATTAAATCTTTGAAAGCTAAGTCCATAGCTCTTAGAAACGTGGCTCCGACGTTGATCAAACCAAAAGGAATCCTTCTATAACTAAAGGTTCCCCATGGGGTAGTGAACGATGTTTTATGTTGATCTTCAACAGCTACCTCAACCTGATTATACCCCGAAAATCCATCAAGCATGGATAACATTTCTGATCCAGTGATAGTCTGTAATACCTGGTCCATGATGGGCAATGGATAATTGTCCTTAAATGAAGACTGGTTGAGGTTTCGAAAGTCAACACAAATTCAAATTTCACCATTCTTCTTTCTCACAGGGACAATATTCACAACCCAGGTGGAATGATGGATCAGAAAGACAATCCTTGCGTCTAACATTTTCTAAATTTTTGCAAGAATATTCCCTGAGATATTTGGGTTGTAATGCCTCTACTTCTTCCTGTGGGGTTTAAATTCAAGCTTTAAAGGAATGCTATGTTGCACATCCTTGGGCTTGAAAGACTTTAGGTCTGCATATGACCATGCTAGGACATCCATATATCTCTTCAAGAGTGAAGAGAATCTTTCTTTTTCCTCCAGAGAACAACATTTACTAATGTTCACCATCCACGGTTGATCAGCGGAGCCCAGGTTAACTTTAACTACCTCTGATGAGGAAGCACCTTCAGCTTGCCTTTTACCCTGAATGAACCAGTCATGCTTGTCAAACAAACCTTCCAGAGAAACTAATCTCTTTGGAGTCTTATTTCCTTTGAGCTGGATGAATTCACCATCAATTTCTTGATATGAATTAGAGACGGACTCACGAAAAGCCGATTTTTATCCTTCAAAATAAATCTCACTAAATTTATTAGCTTTCTCAAGAAACGACAATACCTGTTGATCATCCTTAAACACTTTCCAATGCGTTGAGTTATCTGGAACGCTTGGACGATACACAATTTCAATGGTATAGGTGTCCTGTTTGAACTGTGGGTGGGGGAGAAAAAGAGATGTAGAAACAGCTAAGGAATCATCTCTATCATTGTAATCTCTTAAGATAGCTTTAATGGAAAAGCATCAAAGCATTATATGCTGTCCCAAACCTTGTTTCTGTAATGTTTTAGACGATCATTTTTTACCTAATAAATTCCCCTTGATTCACAATCAAATTGGCATCTCCCTATACTTTGAGATTTTGGATTCCTTTTTGTCTTGCCATTTCTAATCCTAACAACAAAGCTTCATATTTGGCTATGTTATTAGTATTATCAAACTGCAACTTGAAAGAAAAGGGAAAGATCTCGAAATCCAGAGATATAAGAAATACGTCAGCACCTAAACCATTAGTTAAAAAACTCCTGTCAAAATAAAGGGTCCAAAAAGCATAGGATCTTCTTCTTTCACTTCTACAGAGGGTACCTCAGATGCCAGGAAATAATTACCCAAGCCTACATCTTCAAAGAGAAATTGAGCCTTAGGATCATCTGATTTAGTAACCAGGTACTTTGCTTGTGCTTCAGGGTGAAGGATAGGAGGAACTCCATTTACTGGAATTTTAGCTTTGGTCCAATCCATGTTGATCTCTCCTCCAACATCTTTTCAAAATCCCCTTCTCAAGAGAATCCCATAAGCAGCTGGGATATCAGCAACTAGGATAGTCATTTTTCCTCTCTTTTCTGGGAATGCAACAAATACAAACTGTGCATGCTTGATTTTGCCAATCAAAGGGACTTTTTTTAGTTTCCATGGAGTAACACCACCCATAAGATTTATTTAGTGTGATTCCAATGGCATGAGCTACTTTTGTGGGCATTACGTTATCAAAGGCTCCTGAGTCAATTATGCAATTGCTAAGTTTGAAACCGTTTATAAGTAAAGACAAATAAAACAGTTCAATCTTTCTTGAAGAAGCAGTAGAGGTCATATTACTTTGAGGTAAAGGTTGAGTGGGGCTAGGAAAAATACCTTTCAAAGATGGAGGAATAACAACCTTTCTTCTAATGAATTTGGCAAGTTTCTCAAATTACTTAGGGTTAGAATGAAGGTATTTGGCTTCTGACATTTGGATTTTAGTTTTCTTTGCATGATCAATGATGTCAAAAGCGGTATATGAAGGAATGATTGAGGGCTCAATTCTAGTTACATTTGTCTGAGCCGAGGTACAAGTCTTAAAAGCAGTAGAAAGAGAGTTGGAAGGTGAATTTACCTTTTTCGTTATCTCCTTTTCAGTTTGTGCTGAGATAGGAGATCCTCTTTTCGCCATAACTACGGGAGCTTCCTTACTTTTATCCTTGGATCTTTCAATCAGATTTCTAGGGTTATAAGATTGGGATCAAGTGAATACTGAGAATGATTATCCATCATGCTCATCTTCATCTTTCTCATACTCCAAATAACCAGTGCTGGAGCCGCCGGCTGAATCGTCAAAAGACTCGTCAGCACATCCTAAAGATTTGAAGGCTTCATGAGAGTTGTGATATTCTGGTTCCTCATTCTCCTCAATTATTTCAACTGCTGTGATGACAGGAGGGGCTTAAATGGCCAGCCTGGTGGGATTAGTGATCAATCAATTCCTATCTCTTGCGGGAGTGTCGTTGGCATTGTTGAAATTCTGTCTAGGAATATCCTGATAACGAATGTTGGTTGTTTGTTGAGACATTTGCTTATTTAAAGTGATCAAGTCATTGGCCATCTTTTGAATCATAGGATCAATATTATTCTTAGAAGAACTCTTATTTTTAGGCTTTGATGATTCTCTTCTGATCTTTCCTGCCAAAATAAGATCATCTTCTATTTTGGTGGTTATAGCTTGAGCAGAGGCCAAATCGAGGATAATAGATATTCTCAACAAGAAGCTTACATCAGGAGGATAAGAGTTGATGAAGAAACACTTATGATTTTCAAGAGTAGGAACAGCTAGGTCTAGAATCTTGTGGATTGGCTTGTTGAATTTGGCTATGAAGTCCCGCATGGGTTTGTAAGACTCCTTCTTCATGTGTGTAAGTTGTGCTAACAAGGCATGAGAATATTTAGCTGGTTTGAACCTTAATTCAAATACATATCTCATGGTAGCCCAATTGTTAATGCATGCATTTACGAGATGGTAAAACCATTCTGCGACTATGCCATGTAATGTTTCAACAAAGATTCGAATAGAGACATCTTCATGAGTAACCCCAAGACCGCCGCATGCAACAAAGAATGAAGTGATGTGTTTATCAAGATGTTGTTTTCCATTTCCGTTGAACTTAGGAATATTCTTTTGTGATCCATGAGGTAGGTCATGCAATGGTGGAGTAAGGGAAACATGACCGATAGCTACACCCCAAAGCACATGTTGTGCTGTCATTCTTCTAAATAAAGTACGTATAGGAATATGAACATCTGACAGGAATAATACACGAAAAGTTGTAGAAACTTCTTATTCTTGAGGGATCTGAGTTCTTTGGATAGGCGAAGAACTTCTTACTTGATTAGATGCAACACTGTTGGGTGAAATCCTAAAATTATGCTATTGAAGCAGATCAGAGAATGGATCAGTTTCACCCCTAGCTCGACTTGACCAAGTGAAGATATTCCTGGCCAACTTGAACTAGAAAATGGATCTTATTGAAAATAAGGAAAATATGGAGTCGCCAAACACCAATAAGATAAGCTTAGTCTTATCAATCAATCCATATTACCCAACGAAGTCACCAAAAACTATTGGTTAGATATTTTGTCAAGCAAAAATATGAGTTTCAACCACAATACATGGGATTAAATCCCTCTTCAAAGACAGGTGAGGCTGCATGTTTATTACTAATCTAAAACATAGCAAAAATAATATGTATAGTATTCACACTAATCTAACATTGGGGTTGGGATAGAATCCTGAAATCCATATCCACACTAGGTGAAGATGTTGTTGTTTTTATAAATGGAAAGGATTAGAAAGGAAATAATTATTATGGAAGAAACACAATGGAAAGGAAATCAGGGGAACGTACTTTCTTTCGAGCAAACGCAGATCATGAAATAATCATACGAGTTTTAGACAACAAATTTAATGTTTGAAATGATTAGATCAATCAAAATGCTAAACAAAGAATAGATTAAGATTATGAACATAAGAACAATACCTTAAGAAAGATACATCTCACAACACAAAGTTTGCAAAATAGCATCATCTCCTATTCCTCAAATGATTAAAAGAAAACACAAAGTCTTTATCCTTCACAATAGCTCTCAATATTCCAAAAACCTCAACCCTTTGGAATCCATAAGCATCCCTTATTTATAATAAAAGGAGTTGAGAGAAAATAGGATAAATACTAAAAAATAGTCTTTAGAATCCATAAGCATCCTATTTTGCTCGACTCTCACGTAGGAGACCAAGTCAAAAAATTTTTCCTATGTGATGAAACTAAAATGAGAAAGACATGTTGATTTCAAGATTGAAATGACATGCAACATTATGCCTATTCTGTTTCATCATATTTTTCTTCCTCCAACAAAGCCTTCTTGTCCCGAAATTCTTTGAATTTTTAGATTATACCCTGAATCTCATTTTCATCAGGCATGGTGGAATGGTCACTTAGAACTTCACATGTTTCTTCATTCTCTTGTTGAGTTTCCTCAGTGTTTCCAAAGAATGTTCAATTTTCACAAACCTATCAATGATTTCTAGGTCGAATCCATAAATTGGTTCATGCTGAATTGATTCTTAGATCTACTTGTAAAGATCATCAACATGTAGAATACTTGAGCTTTCATTAAACACCTTAGTGCAAATCTTGATTAGCTCTTCTTCTATGTCATTTGTGCCATCGACCAATTGATCCCTTGATTCCCTCAATTTTCTACAAGATTCATTGAGAATATTTATTCTGAATCTAATGGCTTTGGTCAGTTGAAAATGTTTTTCCCCATGTGGAATGATTCCTTCTTTGACCAATATGTGGGACGGAACCTGTTTCAGCATTTAGAGAGCTTCAAAAGTTAACTCTAGGTTTTCGAATTCTACTGAAAATTCATCATCCATTTTCTCTCCATCCTTATTTATATCCTCCTAGGATTTGTAGACTTACATGGTGTCATCAATAACTTCTTTTCCTTGTAGAAGCAGCCTCTAGATCCATTCATAAACCATTCTCCCCTTCTCATTAATCTTCTCAATCATGGGTACCGATGAGAAATCGAATCTGATAGGAGTAGAGGATGATGGTGTTGACTCAGGAGGATTTGAGAGCTTGAGTAGTACTTCTGTCAGTTGCTCTACTTTCTCTTTTAGCTCATCTTTGTTTGAATTATTTTCCTTTAGCTTATGGCACAACAGATTCATGGCATATTCTGCATCCTATTGTGTTCCCTCCATTGTCACTTTTCCTAGATCAACCCTTATGATTTGATAATATGTGACCATTATATTATCCTTGGTTTTATCAACCGTGGGAGTAGAAATTTCTACAAATTTATGCCCTGAGACATCCACTGAAATCCTTCAAACTTTTTTGGGTTTCTTGGCCGACTTAGTAGCAGTGACCTTGAGAGAAATAAAATCAAAGGATGGTAGGGGAACTACCACCTTCCTCTTCCTTGGGGTTTCATCTATTAACCATTGATGCATATTGGAAGGAAGGGAAGTAGGTGTTATGGTCACATCCTGAGGTGGCAGAAGGTTTTCTTGTGGGGTGGTGACTACTGCAAGTATAGTGTCCATGGAAATGGACTCAAGGAATGAAGGCGCAGAAGGAGGATGCATATCCATGGTTAACTGGGGTCTAGTGGGGAGAGGTGAGAGGCCAGAGAAGATACTAGCCATGGCTAAGGAACTTGGTCAAGAAATTTGAGGTAAGGAAGGCTGAATGGGAGGAGGAAGTGATTCTGAAATTAGAGCTTGAGAGGTAAGAGGAAGACTTACCTCTGAAGAGCTACCAGTCAAAAGGGGAATGTGAGATTGATCAAACTCTTCTCCTGAAGGAAGATCTCCTTGTACTGGTTGTGGAGATGAATCAAGAACCTCAAATATTTGTGGTAGAGTGGCCACTGATGTGGTTACTTGATCTTCTCCTTTTCTAATAAACTTAACCTTTATTGGCCTCTTTGAAGGGTTCTTATCCTTTTCCTTCTTTACCTTGGAGGGTCTCATTTCCACAGTATCTAGCTTTGAAAAACTCCCTTCTTTATAACTCATTCCCCAAGAAATGAGCCATGCCTTAGTAAAAAATTTGAGCAGCTCTTCCTGCTATAGAAACTTTCTCAGCGGTGGACTAATCAATGGTTGGGAATACATATTGGTATTCATTTAACCCATCATACGAGACATCAAGGACACTCTCGTTATCCATGGTGCCCTATGGGATGTCAAATAAATCTAGCATCTATATTTCTTCAATTGTTAACCTGCTATTGTCCTTTCTTCGGATGGCAACTTCATCCCAAAGATCAACCCAAATGTCTTCTATGTTGGGCACATGTAGATATAAGGTCTCGTATGACTTAAAGACTCCTCGGAAATCAAACCCATATTTATGCTTCATGTGCTTCCTCAACTTTTCCTGAAGCTCATGCACCACATTCTTCGCTTTAACCATTATTGAGAACATCTACCTTCCAATGGAAATAGGGAAGGATATGGCAACCTTGTGTTTACTCTATTGGAATTTGTGAAAATCCAAAATTTGTCTAACCAACTCCATCAGTATTAGCTTATCACCTGGGAACTTGGGCAAATTGGAAACAATCATCTAGGTACATGACTACCCGAAGGTATGTGAAACTTTTTGAACTGTAAGAAGATACAACCCCATTTTAAATACTTCGGACCATGCCTCATTAGAGACTCTTCTCTTTCTTAAATCAGGGTTCAACATGCAGATTTTCTCATAAAATAAGGTGTCATTCACTCTCCTGAATTGATCCTCGGACCCCTTCATGGTCAGCTAAGAGAAATACCGATATATATATGTTCATTTGACCTACTTCCCTTCACGTCCAACCCTGGATAATTCCTCATGTCGTCTACTGCATAGGTGACATATGATGACATATATAACTTGTCAGTAGTTAAGACTGTCTTCATCTGGGAATCAATCTCATTACTTATAAGACTACTTCAATTAATCCCTTGTTCGTTCTTCTTTATAATGACCATGAATTGATACATCCACCCTTGGAAGTCTCTTAACTCGGGGAGTCTAAATACTCGACTCAATAGGGTGATGATGTCATTGATTTCAAGGATGAAATCACTCCTGGGGAAAAACTTGGGAAACCTAGAGACGACTGGCTTGGCCTTGATTAAGAACTTTTTATTCACATGTTTGATACAATATTCTTGATCTTTGTCCCAAGATTTCTATGCAGACTTAAGATCTACATCAAAATATTCCTCAAAGTTGGGAAATATTAAGAGGTCATCAAAGTAACCTCCTTCCAACTTCACTATGGTTTCTCTTGCTTGATTTTTCACTAATCGGGAATCTGAGTCATAATTAGCAGCACAGGCCAGAAAGAACTCAGGGCATTGAGCAGATATTGGGAATCCTACTGTGAGAGGGAGGCCACTATTGGTTATTGACTTCATCCAAGGACTCTGAGAAGAATCCTTAGTTCTGTTCCAAAATTCCTCTATGTCTATGTTACCAAGCTCCATGTCCCAGATGTTGTAATTACAATCTATGTAGGATGGGGATTCCATTTTTTGGTACTTGTACTTCATCTTTCCTAACCTGTCTAACTTATCCTTAGATGATCCAGGATCTGACATGAGAATTCCTAAAGAAATAATGCCTAGATAATTTATGTTTGATCAATCATGATTGGATGCTTGCTGAGAAACCCTAATAGACCCACCACACTAATCAGACTTTGAGACTTGTAATACACTTCATGAAACCCGACACAAAGGTTGAGTATATCAGAAACTAGGTTGTGTTGGACACTTCATGAAACCCAAGACAAAGGTGGAAATCAGGAGATGTCAAACAATCTGAGAAACCCGACACAAGCAGAAGTCATATGTTGCTGAGCACCCTACTGAACCTGACACTCTGCGGAAGTTGGAAGATGTCAAAACAATCTAAGAAACCTGACACAAGCAGAAGTCAAATGTTGCTGAGAACTTTACAAAACCTGATATACTTTAGAAACTAAATAGTGTCAGACACTCTGTAAAACTTGAAACAAAGGCGTCGAGTTTCTGGGATGTAAAAACAAGTAATATTTCCTCCAAGCTTGTAAGTTAGGTTTTATAGATTATTCTCAAAAATTACAAGAGTATACCCATTGAATAAAATAAGAAAACACCCAGGATGAGTTTTCAAACAAGAGGTTTCATACAAATTCAACAAAAAATGAAGGAGACATCCCTAAACCCTAAACCCAGAGGCAATAAAAAGAAAAGAGGAAAAATGCCGAAAGAACACTTCAAAAACAAACCCAAAGATCACAAAATGATAAGAAGAGAAAAATACCTTCAAGAAATTCAAAAAATGATCGAAGATGGATCATGAAATCAATCAAGAAGTTCAGTCAAGTTTGGAGGTCGAAGGAGCATGTACAGAAAAACCACACAGAGAAAAATATGTCAAGTAGAAATGACGTGTAAGATTGGACTATTTATAAAACCCTAGAATTTATTACACCTCCCTCCGACACATGTGCCAACTAACTGAAAACTCAACATTAATGCCATGTCATCATGTTTAGCACTTCCAAAAACCTGAAACAAAGGTTTTCTTAACAAATCAGGTTTCAGGAACCAACTGACATGAAGCATGTTTAAGACATGTCTAGATGCTATCGAGTTCCAAAAACATGACACAAAGGATCATGTCGAGTTTCAGGTTTCGGGAAACATGTAACATGTAATATGTTTTTTGTAAGGTATGTTTTGATGCTCCCAAGTTGCAAAAACCCAATACACTAGCATGTAATCAGGTTTCAGGTTTCGGAAGACACTCAACATGAAGCATGTAAAAGACATGTTTCCATGTCGATGGAAACCCGAAAACCTGAAAAATCTCCTTCAAAGGGAATTTTTAGGAGGTTTTATCCAAAAAAATTCTATGGTTATCTCAATTTTAGCTGAATCACTAGAAACGAGATAACACTTACTTTGCCTATTGTTGTGTTGTTTATCCTGACCCAACCTTTGGTGTACCAAAATATACCTAAACATTCTTGCACCTAACCTATGTGGTGTTTCAACACCATATCCTATGCCTTGGATACCAAAATCACTTCAACCTTATATGGATAAACTTATCAACCTTGGACGATGTAGAGTTTGTAAGCTCTTCAACCCAGAATCATTTCACAGTTTGTACTGTGTGTGTGAGTTTAAAATGCCACTACCTTTGACCCCAACCCATTTTCTAGTTTTCCTATTTTTGACCTATACCCTTACCCACATTTTCCCACATCTACGTTGTTTTTTCCCTACATCCACCTTTTATCAAACCACTCACCACTTCCACCTCCAACCTGACCAGTTCCTAGTTTGAGGGGGATCACCTTCACCCACACATGGGGCACCCACTTCTTATTTTTGTCAGCATCGCTTACCAATACAAGCTACGTGACAAAAAGGGGCAAATGAAGACATCTAAATTTGGTTACATTCCCCTTAGCCCCTAATTAGATAACCAACTTAAACATGGGCACCTAACCATGGCCCCCTTTCACCCCACACTAATAATTAATTTAATTATATTAATTAAATTAAATACCCATCCTCACAATATCCATTATTTTATTACCTTAATTGACCTAATTTCCACCTCCCCTAGACACCGTCATCCAACCACCTCACCCTAGACCTATTCTTGGCGAGTTTCCATAACTAAACAATAACTAAGTCTTACTTGCCTTAATGAGCTAGGATTTGGTATAACCCTAAAATTAATCCCTAAAATATCTCTTAACCACATCCCCACAAATTAGAAGGGAAGCTTCCATTCAGATCCACGAAAAAAAACCAACTTGGTCCAAGAAATTAGAAAGATTTTCCTATTTTAGTAAATCCCACCTTAATCGACACCAATTGGACCTAAACCAATGTCGTTCAAGATGAAACCATCGTCAGTTACCATTTATTTCACCTTAGAAACCTTGTTTGAGTTGTTGGTACTTTTTCTGAGAGGTTGGCACATTCAAGACCAAAGGAGAACGAGATCAGAGCTGCATGCAAGTAGAACCAAGGTCTTTTCATGCACCTAGACATCCATAGATAGCACCATGACAGATCCAGAATCATTGCACTCATGGTGACATTCCAAGAGGCACCACCATTACATCAAGCTCCATCCCACCAATTGATCCTCATCACCACCCAATCATTGAACCTATAACATTGGTAAGTTTTTTATTACCGATCATTTCAATTTTTATACTACCCCATAGAGTTATCATCATTTTTGTTATCATTTCTTCATTAATATTTCCATTCCACCATAGTCTACTTCCTGAAAAACTCAAAAAACCTCACCCATCCCTTTATAAGATCACCTACCCTAGCCCTTTCATCTCTCTAAGTTCCCTCAACATTCCCATAGGCCTCACCATCCCCTTCTTTATCTCTATCTAACCTCACCCAGACTCTGCAATAAGGTTTTATTGAATTACTGTCACCCCGACATTACTAACGTCAGTTCCCCATGAGCCGTTATCAGTCTCTGTTTAACCTTCATTCAGTTACACCAAACCAACACCAGTCTCTATGTTTTGCACCTATGCCAATAACACAGCCACATAACCTACCACCAAGTGACTTAAACAACCCAGAACCCTGACCTTGACCAGTTCCAGTGACCTGATACCTACCTACCCTTCAGATATGAGTATAGCCTAACCCATTATGTTATATTTGCTTAATGCGTTTGAATGAAACACCTAAATCATATCAAATACAGTAGGAATTTTCTTATTTCTCACATTAAGTTGTTTTAAACAGTGGATTGACAGCCATCTAGGGAGTATCACACTTCTCGGATCTAGCATATGCTAGGCAGTCCACTGTCATATATTATTTAACTATTATTTTGTGGTCTTATTTTCTATTTCAGGTAGTTCCTCCCAACCAAAAGGAATCTCTCACGATCGGCATTGGATCAAGAATTTGGAACACACGTAATAACCATTAACCAATCCATTTAATAGGTATTCCTCCTATCCCATAACCCTATCTGGTTCGTCATTCAAAAATGTAAAGAAAATGGTGAAACATTAGATCCTTCCCCTCTGAGACATTTGATCTGCTTCAGATAAATATACAGATGTAGATCAACAATTTGTAATTAGTAATTAAGAGGAGATATAAGGATTTAAGATTAATCATGTGTGAATGATTGATTTAACCCATAACACACTTATTTTGGATGGATATTACTAAAGCGCCATTTAGCACAATCCCCCCCATCACGTCCTACAACATTAATGCCTCTGGATCAAATATTAAGTGCTTGAATTATTATGTAAGGGAAATGACAAGTGTGCAAGGTTTTCAGATGCCCATTCCCTGACAAATCTCTCTCCACACAGCAACCAGATTCCACACCACTTCCCATTACTTATGAAACCAAACGTATTTATTTCATTATTTTATTATTATTATTATTAATTTTTATTTTATGACATGCTCTATAGGAAGCAACAATGAATATATTGAAACACTACAGAAATAAGGTTCTAAGAATCTATGTAGTCACGCCCAGAATTAGTCTTCAGTGCCCAAGTGCCCCTGTCTTGCCATGGGAACCCATGTCCAACCTTATTATTGTATTCAAGAATTTACAAATAGCATTTGCAAAAAATTTCCAAGCATGTTCATCACTTCTTACAGTAAAAATCGGTTTCAGATCAAGCATAAATCATATAATTTCCTCTCTCCTTTTTTTCTTATGGTTTTAAATATTACATCTTCTATTTCTTGTGTCATTTCTTCATTTTAGAATTTATACATTATTTGGTTTAGTAACGACTCAAACAAAATTTAGATTTAGTTCAAATTAAATTAAATCAATAATATGATTTGATTCTATATGATTCCTTTAAATGAAGCTCAATATAATATTGTTAAAACATCTTATGTTCATTTATATACAAATAAAACATATAAAAACAATTTGTACTTTGTATGTGTGTACATTTTTAAACTCACACTTTCTATCATCAATTCTCACATCTACATATTATGTTTAACGTATTAAATTTTAACCATTTTTATTACTATATCACTTGAATTCACAGCCAAATTTCAACACCATAAAGTTATTCAAGAAGACGTTCATGTTATGCATTAATGAATGACTCCTACAATGCACAACATCATTAACAATACCTTACCCTAATATAAATTGTTCATGTAAAATGGTCACATAGTATTCATTTATGCAATCTACAAGAAACAACCTTCACATTGGATTTGGATGCATGCTCCTCTTTCTCTTAAGCAAACTTTACTGGCTTCTTATCTTGACCCGTAGTCATATTTTTACCTTCCATGGCCTCCATTTTACCACAGGTCTTCTTACTTAATATTTATACTTTATTTCACCTCCCACCACATTTTCTATGGTGTCTAAATCCTTCACACAATTCTATGTTATGTGGGTTCTCTATTTTTCTTATTCCATAGACAATCCCTCCTTCGTGAACTCCCTTTGTTACAAGGTCTTTTCTTTTCTCTGTAACTTCTGATGAACAATTTTGAACTCAATGATCCTAACATTTCTTGTGCTCTTCTTTGCCTTGTCCCACAATGTGTGTATTCTTTACTTTTCCTTTATTTTGTGGCATTTGATGTTCCTTTGTTACGCAGAATTGAGAACGTTTAGCCCTATCCATCACATATATTCTTGATGAAGGGCACCAAAATTGAACCCCTGACCTCCATGTTCTATTTTTCCAACTACCACTATGCCACAGTCAAATTTAGTGATATATTTTCAAACAATTAATTTTATCTTTGACCTACGCACCTACATGATGTTTAGGTAGATCACTTGAGAACCCTTGGAAAATTACACTCTCTTCAACTATGTGGAAGACTAAATTTTTTGAATATGTGGAATGTTACATTTTCTAATCCTGCAGAAGACTGAATTTTTAATTTATGTGGAAGACTAACTTCCTTCTTTCTATGAAATAATATGTTCTGACTCCCGTGGAGAACTACATTTTTCTCGACAATGTTGCAAAGCACTAAGCCTTTTTTTTGTGGATTTTAAAATAAATTTTTCTTAAGTCCATAAATTTAATAAAAATTTTAAAATAGAAAGGGTTTTGTTTTGGAAAGTATCCTCAACACAAAACTTATTATTTCTATGTTAGAAAATATCATGTTGTAATAATTTTTAATATAAACTAAAACATGATTCATATTATGTAGGGATATTGTTATGAATACAGATACCCTCTCCTCATTTCCATCTACATTTGCTTATATATTTTCTATCTCCCAGAAAATATTTATTGATACTCCACGACAAAATGAAACAAACCCACCCACACAAGCTTGTGAAGATAAATTATTTTACCATGCACTTAAGAATGAGTCCTCATTCAATCCTATTTTACCAAATATAGGGACATAGAGAGAAGAGATCCATATTTAATTACAATCATCTTGAAAACCTACTCCATAATGTATGAAATATCCATAGATTAATATTTCTCATATAAATGAATATAACACAAAGGGTTTGTTTGTTATGGAATTTACATGTTTCTTTCATATAGGTAAATATATACTCCAACAAAAATGGATTAAAAAAATGCACATACACGAATATGTACTTCATTTTTTGAGGTACCATGGTGATATGTTTGGAATACACCGAATATGTATATATTTGGTTCTTAACATTATCAAGAGCCATCATAGCTAATCAACAATAATCATTGTGAAAAAAAATATTTCAACTGACTTGTCAACCACTATTTTAGACCTTGGAAAAAGATTAAATAATTTTCCTACTGATAACCTTCCTAATAAAATCATGTGGTTCAAGTCTAACCTACAAAGGACAAAAACATTCTAGTAAAAAAAGTTAGTTGAATTAATAGATATGATTTTGTATATTGACCCTCCAAATTTATTCGTCACACTTAGTGCAACTAACACAAAATGGGAAAACCTACACAAATTAATTCTTGAGACCTCCCTCAATGATGCACATGTTATAAATATGTGGATAATCCATAAAATAATATCTAACCTTCATTGTTCCTCTATCTACCTACATAACCAATTCTCAATCTTCCATGAAGAAATGTTAGAAAATATTATAAACACAAATAACCACACACACATGTGAGCATAAAAAATAGTCTCTTCTATATGTTTTATTTTCTCATGAACAAAAATATATTAGATCTTTATTTCCATCCTTCCCTAGGGGGTAAGTGCACAAAATTGGGGGGCCGAAAAGAAGACAAGAATGTGAAAAAAAGAAAAACACATACGTATTTTGTTAAAACGCGCTAACGTTTTAGTTTGTTTGGCTCGGGAATCACCAAAGCATAACATGTACGAGTTATATAATGCATATGCATTACATAACGTGAACACATTATGTTGACTATAAACAAAAAAAGGGGGGCTCGAGCCTCTATCATTTTTCCTCCCTCAAACGCGAGTTTCAGAGCTTGTTCTTTCCCTCACGTTTTTCCATTTAGTTGGATCTCAAGCTCAAAGGATCATTTTTGGATCGCCGAGAAGATCTGAATCAATGATGGTGCCATAGAGAAGAGGTAAGCACATTTATTTTCTCAAAATTGCATTGAAATATGATAATTGTAGATTAAAATTTGAATTGAGTACATATTTTTTATTGTTATAGTTAGAGGTCAAGGGAATTAACCACAACCAAACCCTGTTATTATTGACATCCTTCCCGACACTCCCATAATTACTCAACATCCCTCGGGTAGTCAAGAAGATTTAGTAGCCCAAATAGTCTAAAACAAAATTGAAATGGAGGATTTAATCAAAACAATGAGGGATGCACAATCTACAAAACCCCACTACACCTCTCTTATAAACACATTGGAGGCATTACTTGTTCAAATTGATGCGGCAACGGGGAAAATTGATCATTGGAAAACTTACAAAGAGGGTTATAGGGTTTATTATTCCAACAAATTGTCATATGTGGATGTAAAGAAAAAATAAATTTCAAAAGAACTCATATGTGTCTTATCCATGGACCCCCGCACTAATCTTACTGTTTCGTTGACATGTAAATGATTTCCCATCCATTGGTGCAATAATAATTTGATTAGAAATAATTTTTGGGACTGATGGTGGATGGTGTTTGATTTTCCACCTTGTAATAACAACGAGGTGCCACTATAATTTATGAGGAAACTCTATTGAGAGTTTATCCTCAACGAGATTCCAAATTTTTTTAATTTTCAAGATTTCCAGGACTGAGGAAAAGGATCTGCACAGGATCGACCAGGTGCACAATGTGCACCTATTCAGTAGGGTAGATTCCTCACACAGAAGCCCCCCTCACCCTGAGATTTTCCCTCAAGCAGTGAAGGAGATAGTAGATATTGATACACTCCATGCTCTTCAGGGGCTATCTGCGACCCTTATTCGACATACAAGGGATATTTCTGATCCATATGCTCACGGAGGTACACAGAGTATTCCCTCAGTGAGTAGTAGTATGAGGCGACATTTTTTATGCTCATGTGGTACCTTATTGTTTGGGGCCCCGAGGAGGACAATATTTTCATGCAAACTGATTTTGGTGCACCTGGTGCTAGGGATGAACATGATAATGTCACTATGTTAGATGTCCTTTTGAGTGAGACATTTGGATTACATTCATTGGCATCACCTTCACAAGTAAATTTGTTATGTTTTGTTATGTGTGTTACAAAATTTTTGGAGTACTTGATTTACTTATATATGTTAAATTTTTGAAATAATTATATTTGTACATGTACCTGCATTTATATTACAGTGCTCGAGAGGCACATCTTCATCCCGACCACAAGCGGTGAGTACCATGCATACACGAACACTCAAAGAGGTAATTTAGAATGTTAATTATGTAAAATTTTCACATACATGTGTGTTTGTATATATATATATATATAAGTTTTGAAGTCAAATATATGTATGTTCTTATATGTCCATCTAACTCATGTGATATACATTTTTGATAAAGATGTTGACTTCACTAGACACCCCACCATCTCTGCAACAAGTAGATAAAGGTGTTGCCGCTACGATTTCATCTGCATAGCAACTCACTGAGGTATTCAAACAACACGTAAATTTTGTTAAATTTATCGTGTAATTCATATTATGTTAAATTACATGTTAGTAATGTATTTCATTGTAGAATTATTAAATTATGTTAATAATGTCCTTCATTGTGTTTATGCAGGAGTTACCTATGACAGGGTGCATCCCTGTTCATTTGATTCACAGGTGTGGTGGGGTAAAAACAATAGTTCTATATTGATAAAATTAGTTAAAATATTGTCATTATGTAGATACATGTACTTAGCTATATTTTTTCTAATTCAAATGTTGGATTTTCTGATCTTATGTGTATGTAGGGAACTTCAACCCCCTCCATTTTGATTTCGAGGGCACGGACTCCTCCATCTCGTCGTCTTCGTACCCCTTGTTGGTGCCATTTTTTAGCTTGCACCATGTTGCCCTAAAGTTTCAAATTTGTATTTGGTCAAAAATGTTTTACCCTTTGAATTGATGGTTTGAAATTCTTCCCCTCCAGTTGAAATGCTTTAAAAATGCTCACAAACTTGTTGTTTTCCCTAATTTGGAAGAATATTCCAAGTTTGCCCTTGTATGTGCCCTAGTTTTACCAATTTTGTGGGTTGTTGCATTTTTTCCCTTTGTCAAATCATGGAAAAATCCAAATTGATCAATTCATACTTGTTTGTGTTTGAAAATCCAATCCCAAGGTTGAAAATGTTCAGAAATCATGCTTCAGTTGATTCAGAATCGAAAATCTACCATCCTTGATGAAAAATTGAATTCTAGGGCATCCCCAGATTTTTTTTTGCGTTTTGACGGTCATACAGGCGTCACTTGCCCGTCAAATTCATCCTCAGATGGTTTTGGTGATGTGGTGGGTTTTTAATGGCCGAGGATCAGCAGAGAAATGTTGTAACTTGTCATTTTTTTATTTTTTTGGCAAATGGGGCATTTTCGGGCTCGAGGACCCATTTTTTCAAAATTACCTACGTGGCATGTTATGATTGGCAGGGGGATAGCGGGTGGTTGGATTCGCTTAAGGTTTTTAGACCTTATTTTGTGAAATTTTAAAAAGGAAAAAATTGGCCCAAAACCTTGCAGCCAATCGGGAGTGGACATGTGTCCATAAAGGGGTCAAAGGGAAGGGCGGTCCTGCTGAAAGAAATGGGGAATTTTTCCCATTTTTGGAAAAATGGATAAAAGGCAAATTTTGAGCTAAGGTTCTGCAGAAAATTAGAAGAGGACACATGTCCACAATTTGCAAAAGGCGGGTCAGCAGGTCACGATGTCATCAGCACGGCAAGCCGTGTCTCTTGTCGATGTGCGTGATACATATCACCATAGCAAATGCTCACACTATGATATGCAATCAATGGGGCTGCATCCCCAAATACCTGCAAGATGTTTCCCATCACTCTCTCAGCATCCACCTGGAATACCGCCTCGCCTATGATCGTCAGTCTCAAGATGTGATACACATCCTCTAATGTGACCGTCATCTCTCCAGTAGGGAGATGGAAGACACTGGTTGCCGGATCCCATCTCTCGATGACGGCAACCATCAGGATGTGGTCCCTTGCCATAGCCCTATATCTCTGGACTCCGCTGAGTCCAACCTCCCACATGACTGACCACTGCACTGTAGTCACATGTGGCCGCATCCACCCCAGTAGAGGCGGCATCCGATCCTACATCGTCAGCTGCTGGCGTGCCTACAAAAACAACCCACTACATCAGGCCTATTCTTTCCAAAACAACTACCCAATAACCCCAATATCACTAACCACACCCAACAAAACACCTACAATATCCCCTTTACCTATCCCACAACCTACCACCTACCCCACTCATACACCACCCAATTACCCCCACCCCAATAACCTTTCCTACCAACTCTACCTTTTCCCCTTTCACCCCACAATTCTATCCTACCCGCCTACAACAAACCAACACAACAACTTTCACACCCTTTCCCCCTACCCATGATAACCGGTACCGGTCACCCTCGATCGCCATCGGTCCCCCACCCCTTATCTATAGCTTGTTTTATGTACCGACGTCGGTCGAAACATGACCGACGCAGGTCTTTGAACCCACAACATCTTAACAGCTTGCGTGGTGACCGATGCCGGTCGCTTAGTGACCGACATCGGTCACTGTGGGATTTCGGGGCCAGATCGAAAATGGCCCCCAAATCCCCTTTTTTCTATTTTTAACCTATCTACCCAGCCCAATTGCCTAAAAACTTACCCACCTTGCCGTGTTGACTTAGCTAACATATCTACCCACTCCATTTTACGATTTACCTTCATTTATTCATTATTTTATCACATTTTAGATTCCTACCCCAAAACCCACATCCTAGCTAAATTCATCAACTTCACACAGATAGGGATTTAGAACCTACCGGTACGACTACACGTCGTCGTGGTGGGATAGGTGGTGGTGGTCCAACACCTCCTGCTCCTCTAGGCTGTGTCATAGCTCCAAATCTCCTCAGCAGGGTCCTCAACCAATCAAACTCTTCCTCCTGATCGCTGGGGCCTACCAATAACTCCCTCCTCCACTCAACTAGTGCCAACTCATCCCACAAACTCAACAAAATCAATTCAACACTCAGAAAAGCAAACGGTTGGCACTCAAATTGACAATGTGAAAATGACACGCCGTATTTTTTTCTTTTTATAGGTTTTGACCTCTAACCAATATCGCTTATGGCGCGCCCTAGAAAACCAATATCAGTCGTCTAACCGATAGCGGTCATAACTAACCGATATCAGTTACTTGCCTAGTTTACCCTAACTCCTGTCCTTCTCCACCGAACTCTATTTTTCACCACATTGCCTACCCCGACCTTTGCTAAATAGCCTTATTTTGAATTCATGGGCCCAACCCAAGGCCGTAACCACTCAATTGGCCGACCCAAGGCCACAACCAATCACTTGGCCCAATCCAAGGCCGCAACAAACCAATCGGCCTGACCCAAGGCCGCAACAAACTAACCGGCCCGACCCAAGGCTGTAACCAATCACTTAGCCCGACCCAAGGCCGCAACAAACCAACCGGCCCGACCCAAGGCCACAACCAATCACTTGGCCCAACCCAAGGCCGCAACAAACCAACCAGCCTGACCCAAGGCCGCAACAAACCAACCGGACCGACCCAAGGCCACATCCAATCACTTGGCCTGACCCAAGGCCGCAACAAACCAATCGGCCCGAACCAAGGTCGCAACAAACCAACCGGCCCGACCCAAGGCCGCACCCCATCACTTGGCCCGACCCAAGGCCACAACCAACCAATCGACCTAACCCACAGCTGCACCAATTAAGTACCTCGACCGAAGCCCACAAATTATGATTCTATCCACCCATAATGTAGCTGTTTGTTCAATCGAGCTCACCTGTTCATGTTTTAGCATGACTAGGATACTTGAATTGATCAGCCAACCAGCTTTGCTTAGACCAAGACCATGACGTTTATCTCAACCAAACCAACCATTTAGTACTGCCGAACATGCCTAAACGTTCTGGTACCTTACCCGTTATATCCCCTGGAGCTACTTCCTATACCTTGGATACCAGGATTATATCAACCTTGTTTGGATAAACTATCGACCTTTGCCTATGAATTGCTTTTTTTCTCTTCAATTCGTGTACCCTGGTCGCACTACTACATTTCAATGTGCGTCTGCCTCCTTAAAATTACCCCACCATCTTACCATCAACTCATCATAATTCACCCTTTATCAACCCTATCCCTAATTTCACGTCACCTCAATCTGTGATAGATTTGAGGGGGATTACCTATACCTCTAGCTGGGGCAACCACTTTTTATTTTTGTCAATGCAGCTTTAAAATACAAGCTACACGACAACAAGGGGCAAATGTAGACAAAAAAATTGGGTCTTACGACGCCCTTTACCCCGTATCTCATCCCACAACCTAACCCTACCTCATCACCTAAAACCTTACACACCTAATGATTTATTAATTACCTTATAATTAATAAATCCACATCTCCAAACCCGCCACCTCATCTCGCCACCTCACCATGACCTAGCCCTAACCCTAAACCAACCTAATTAAGACCTATGACTTGGTATAGACCCACATCCATGACTCATCACCCCTCACCCGCACCAAAACGAGCCAAAGAATGACTTAACCAAGCCCACAACTGATCCCTCGGGAGAAAAGGAGGGAAAGATGGTTGTTTTACTAAAAATAGCCACTTTGACCTAACCGACATCGGTTCCTACTCAACCACCATCGATTCCCTGTTAATGACCTCCCCCAACCAAAAAGAAAGCATCCAGAATTCATTTGGGTAGGAGAAAGAGAAGTGAAACAAGCATAAGAGGTTGCAGAGAAGAGCATCGAGCCGAAGACTGCAACTGAGCAACTGGATCACTGTCACCCTCATTCAAGCATTGGAAAATACTAAGGATAGCTTCATCAGATCACTTTCCAATACCAGATCATCCCAGCTAAGCCTTATTGTCACCACCACATTCCTTGGACCGGTATCTTCATCAGGAACCAGTAAGTATTATATTGTAGTTCTTTGTTATCATTTTACTTTAATTCATATCAAATGGGTAATTGACCACCTTCGAAAGGAAGTCTAATATTTCCTGGGCCTAAGGTAGTTCCCTCACCTATTGTCTAACTAAGATCTGGTGGTCTTGTATTCTTACTTATAGGTAGTCCTTCCCAGACAAAAAGGAGTTCTTCACAATCTATCTGATCTCTCTACGGTACACGCACACCTTCCCAACATTCAATAGGTATTCCTCCTAGCCCTAACCCCTATATTTTTCTCAAGAGAATGAAAGGATAGAAGCAACTCTATTCTGGAACGAAATTCTATGTGAAACAAGTACTCCCATTTGAAGAGAAGTGTACTGCAGAGTAAAGTCCATTCTTTGTACAGTAATTCTTTGAGTTCTTTCCATTCTTATTCTTTATTATTTGGGAAATTCAAAAGAAACCCCATTTTTGGGATGGAAATGTACATTACTGTGGGGTAATGTTGAGAAAACATAGTATTACACTAAGGAGAGGGCACACAAAATATTCAGGTGTAGGAACAAGACACATATGAAGGCTTGGAAGGATAGGAAAGGAAGCACGTGCTAGGATGAGCTGATTTGGGACTTAGCCATTTTCCTGGATACATGCTATTTCTGGAGATAGTGTGTGGAGTACACAACGGATGGATACTTGTGTGACACATAAATGCTATTTTGGGAATGAGTTTCTACTAAGCGTCATGCATGAGTTTGAGATAATAATAGGATTACTACTTCCAGTTAACTTTAGGATGTCTATTATTAGCGCACTTGCATGTGTGCATATGATTGTAAAGGCGCATGGCTATATTCGGCATGTGACCTATTTTGGAAAGTACATAAGTGGTGAGGGGAAATTCCCCACCCTTATAAGTATGTTTTGGTTTGTGTAGTTTAGAGAGACACTGTGTATGAGTTATTGTGGAGTTATGTTGGTGGATCTGATTCACGCATAACTTATGGTAATGTTATATGATGTAAGGAGCTTCTATTTTTTATTGTGTTTAATATAATGGAGTATATTAGATGGATACTGGTGTTAAACATGAATGCAACTGATTCTTGTATGGTCAAACTTGTCATAGTTATGGTTTAATTCGTGATTCCTTAAGATCTAGATTTGGATATGCATTATTGAATGGTTATGTTTATTTAAGGATCTGAATGCATTATATCTTCATCACACTAACATCCTGCACAAGAAAATATAAGGAAGGGTCTAGTACCTTTGTGTGCTTCGGGTGAGTGCTCAACTGAGGCTGGATGATGTGCTAGCGCACCTGGGTTTTTCTGGGTTATTCGTGGTAGATTCTAGGTTGCATCAAGATTAAAATTAACCCCACAAATCAAGAGAAAAATTCATTTACTATGCCATGGGGTAAATTTTTCTACACCATTATTCCATTTGAACTTAAAAATGTTAGGGCCACTTATCAATGAGCCATGACGCACACTTTTCATGATTACATTCATAAAATCCTTGAAGATTACGTAGATGATGTCTTGGCTAAATCCAAAAAAAATTCTACTCATGCCCATGATCTTCGTACCCTCTTTGAACTATTATGACGATAAAAATTCTATCTCAACACAAATAAATGTGTCTTTGGTGTCACCATTGGAAAACTTCTAGGATACATCATATCCTAGCATGGTATTGAGGTAGATCCTAATAAGATTAAATAAATTGTTAACATACCTCCACCTCAAAATCTACACCAATTTCATTCATTATAACGTAAAATTTAGGCTATTCATAAGTTCATTGCACAACTAGCCAATAAAACACAACCATTTACATTCCTAATTAAAAAAGATACAAAGTTTTTTTTGGATAACCGCTACCGACATGCATTCGACGATATCAAATATTACTTACTAAATCCACCTATTCTTTTCCCCCCTATCCTGACCATCCTTTTCTAATATACATATCGGTAGATTTTCATACACTAGAGGCTCTCATAGCACAACATGATGACTATCGACATGAAAACTCTATCACAACATTAGTCGCACTTTACTCCCTTATGAATGTAACTACAATTAAATTGAAAAATTGTGTCTGAAACACTGATATTTGTTGCTAAGAAATAACATCATTACTAACTTTACAGCGAATTCCACATTATGTACTAAATCCCATCCGAGCGTGCCAGAAACTGTTGTCTCACCCAGACCAGTTCAGCAAGGCTCCCGCGATAGAGTCATGGTCAGGTGTACTGAATCTGACTTCAAATGTTGATAAAATTCAAAGGCCAACACATCAAGGATCAATGTGGGTAACACTCCTATGTCTGAGGTGAACCTCCAGAGTGGGTTGGTTCTCTTCATGATGATTTCACATCTAAAAAACGAAAACTTTAATACAGGAAAATCGGAGAAGGAATTTTGATGGGTCTCAGGTACTACTAAGGTGTTGGGGATGGTACCAATAATTTAACACTCCTCATGGTGATGTACTTCTACACACAGGAAAATCATTGATTCCGCACACTCATGCACCAACTCTGAGCATATTTTGTAGTAACAAATATCTCAGGGTCCTTAGGCCTCAGAACTACTCAGGAAAGCGGCAGAGGGAGTCACAATCTTTCTACACATGAAGGCAATACCAACTTATGATTAACCAAGTTAATGACACATACCATGATAAAATCAGAGCATATTATACCTTATAATGAGATTTGCTTAAAACTCTTTTGGCTAGTTTTAATTCAGAGGTGCAAGTCACAAGGCTAGAATTGCTCACAAAGCAAAACAGCCCAAGTAGATGTGCCTGGCTAATGCCGCATCACTCATCCCACTAAACGTCAAAAAAAATCGGCACTACATAGGTTGTTGCCTATCCCAAAAATCACGTTGTTTGTCTTCTAAAACTTCATTTTTTTTAGGCTTGTGTCATCACACACATTCATGTGCATAGGGCTTGCAATGGTTCAATCCAATTTATAACTACTTGTATAGTCAAACCATTCCCTGATGACCTTCATCCTTAGGTGTCCCATCACTTAGAAAGTGAACAACAGTTCATGCTTTTGTCGTATGCACCTTGTCCTTTCTTTGCTTTAAATGCCTTATTTGATCGTCGTCCTTTCTTTGCTTTTGTCTTTGGCGCCACACTTTAAAACAGTCTACTGCATGTAGTTTTAATTAATTTAATCTTTCCATCTTGCTGCTACGCCACACTCTATAGACTGTTGTTTCTTCTTTTAATTTATTATTTAATCCCTGCATGTTGTTGGCGCCAAAACATATTGAAATCAACAGTTTATTTATTAATTAAACCTTCTCCTTGGACAGAATTAGAACAGCAGTTGCTATTTTAATAAAAGCTATCTTTATCCATCCACTCATGCACTACCTTCAACTCCTAAAAATATAATTGGAAATTCTATTTTTAGCACTTCCATTTTAGCACCAACTATTTTTAGCCAAACGCTATTTTTAGCCAATCTTTCACTTTTAGCCAATTGCTATTTTTGGTGTCAAATACTTTTAGCAAAAGCTATTTTTAAGCCACACTAAAAATAGATCCTCCTTTGCAAACAAGGAAGTTTAAAAAATTTGCAAAAAATTCAAAATAAAACAATCATTCTCTACCCCTTATTACCCAAAAGGCAATGGTCAAGCTGAAGCTACCAATAAAACCATAGTCAAAATCCTCCACAAAATAGTTGATGTCAGTGGCGATGATTGGCATAATCAAATCATTTTTGATCTTTGGGATTACCACACTAGTGTGAGCCAAGAACTAACACTACTACCTTTTCACTAGTATATGGCATAGAGGATGTGATTCCACTAGAACTCAAACTAACATCATTACGAGTATCCCTCAAAGGTTTCTTAAAGGATAAAGAATATTGTGAAAAATTAATACTTAAGCTTGAAATTCTTGACTCTGATTAGGTTCAAGCTCTAGAGCATATTTGTGTGTACCAATCTCATATCGCCTAGGTATATAATCGCAAAACTTGGCCTCTTGAATTCAATTTGGGTGACCTTGTATTAAAATAAATTTAGAAAAATATAAAATTTGAAGCTCCTCTAAAAGGGAAATTTAATCCAAACTAGATCGGTCCTTATGTTATCATAGATAAGCTTAGGGGAGACGTTTATTGTCTTAGTACTCTCCTTGGTAAATGCCTAAAGAATCCTCTTAATGTCATGCATCTTAAATAATATTTCACATATACTTTTCAAACCATTACCCAATAGTGCACTCGTGTTCTATGGTTCTTACATGATTGTTGAGGGATCTATAAATTAAGAACCTCATATCGCTCACTCTCTACGCGTTATACTTCAACAATAAATTTTTCTTGCATACAAAAAAACAATTCAAACCTTTTCCCAATGATGCACTCTTACTAAATGGTTCATTCTTGACTCTTGGAGGGTGTTGTATAAATGAACCCCATTTCACTCATACATTCATACATACTCAAGGGGCATGCTGCCACAATCACACACATACTACTTTCCATTCCATCTCATCCACAACATGTTGCATATCTTTGTTACATATAGTTCTTACTCACTTATGCGTACATGTACACTTTATTACACATTATAAATAGATATCTTGTATGTCACTATCTTTATCATAAGCACATGAATGTTCACTTTATTTCTAGTTGTCATCATAGACACTATAGATACCAATACATGTAGTACAGATACTTGGCATAGTACCTCATACCATTCTCGCAGCGGCTCCTGGGGGCATGCACATTCTTACAAATTTAAAGTGTTATTATTTCATTATTGTACATAACACACTACTATATTGGATTATACATGCTTTGACATACTTTATATCTTCCTAACATGCTAATTGGTGCTTCATGTGTAACATTTTTCTTATAGGATCTATTTGCCACCATCGTTATCTCATGTTTTCTTACTCTTGTTTTCCATTGATTAAAGTCTTTGTCCTATGTTTTGTCTTGTGTTCATGTCGTATGATTTCTTCCATTGTGTCATCGATTGTCTTGCAACATCGTGATTGATGTCCCATGTTTACAACACACTTTTTGCTGTCTACATTGTCTTCTTGCTTGGTAGCTTACATTGTCTTCTATATACATGCTTTTTTTCACTAACACTTATCTTCTAGCTACTGTTTACATGTTCATTGGTTTCTACTAAGCACATTCCCTCCTACATACTAGTATCACTTCAGAATGGGGCCCTCTTTCGGGCTGCATCCTCCTAGAGATTTTGCATGCGCCCCAAATGAGGGGGCATCTATTGGGAGAATCAGTCACCCCTTTCAAAATTTATATTCAAAGTTCAAAAGTCTACAAACAGAGTTCAACACATCTCAACACATAGTTAGAATTGTCTACAGTATCAGATTGGACTCAAAATAAGACTTGGGTCCTTACTTCAGGATAGACACTAGCACCCAAAATCAGACTTCGACGCTTAGGTGCTTCTATCCCTTTCTAGGTGCCTGAGACCAGGGGGAAGATACACAACATTTTTCTATTCAGTATAGTTTCAACATTATCACAGAGGTTTTTCATAGGGAAAACAATCCTTGAGCACTTGGAAATCACGTTTGATTACACTTATTCACATTGGATCGGACTTATACGCACCATCTGAAGTGGTGTTTTTACTTTGGGAAGCAAGAAAATGTTGGAGAATTACACTAGAGATTTATCCCTACACTACTTCTACTGTGGCATAAGATTGCCCAAAAAACTGGTATTCAACGTCCTTAAGAACTTGAGGAATTAGTCAAAGGTTGGATAATAAGACTAGACCTTTCTCCCTACATTACTTCTATTGTGGCGTGAGATTCCCCAAAAAATTCAGTCTACATCAACATATTTAGGATCCTTTATATTCATCTTTCTCATCACAAATCAGGTGCACATGTTCCTTTTTCTACTATTTATACATTTTTGCACATGTTCCTTTCTCATCACGAATCAGGTGCACATGTTCCTTTGTCAATATCTCTTCCAGATAAAAACATATTCATGGGATAAGAGAATTAACCCGTAATTTGAATACATATGATGAAAACGATAGATTAAAGAGTTGTTGTTCCAAACCATGGACAATGTAATGCTCGGGATGCAAAAACTAATTTAAACCCACAGAAACTGTGCCAGTTGCTGGAAGAGAGAATCCGTGCGTAATGGTGAGGGTCGATCCCCACTGATTGCAAAGGATGAGTAGAGATCAAGGTTGTAGGCGATGTAGCAGAGCCATAGCGGCATGGAAAATGTGCCCAGCTGCCTAACCCCAATTATTTTTTATTTTTTATTATTTATTATGTAACCCTATGTATATATACACACACTCAAGTGCCACTATGTTTCAAATCCTAAATTTTTCTATAAAGTAAATCAATATATATTATTAGTATGTAAATTCACATGCGCTAAGCTAAAGAATCACCAACAAATAACACATCTTATTCATGTTTGGCAATGGGAGAGATCTTGATTCTTTAGTAGGGAATTAGAAGTGAAATAAAACATTTAATAAGTTAATAACTTGTTTTGTAAGGTGAGGACTGACAGATCCCAAACCCCCCCCCCCCCCCCCCCCCCAATTTTTTAATATACACCTTAGGCTTGAATCTATACTAGCAATGTCAAAAGTAACACTAGAACATCTTTTTCACATTGCACATACAAATTAAATAAAACAAACTTGTAAAGTCGGATAAATACATAAAAATACACCTAGGGTTTAAATAGATATATTTTTTTCACAAATACTTTAGCCGTGAATTTATATTGATTCATAATGGAAAATAATTAGGGAAAACAACCAGAAATCTACAAATGGAATGATAACAAAATATTTCCCAAAACCCTACTAGAATTTATTCAAATGAAATCGATCTGGTATATAGTTGAGGTTGGAAGATACAATAATAAACTAGCATGAAAAATACCTCAGATACTACATAAAACAACTGTAGAATAAGTTTCCCTACTCTCAAAGTTGTCTGAATGCCCACTGCTGCAGTTTATTTCTCTTTCTGATACTGCTGAGATGATAAAAAATCTGTGAATATAATGAAGCTCCTTGAATAGAAACTACTCTCACTTCTCCTGGGGTTTTCATCCACAAGAGGAATAATCCAAAGGATTTTTCATCCTTAGATTTTGTTTGCAAAGCTTCAGAGCCAACTGTTGGGAGGAAAAAATAATCATAATTTGGATGAATGCTTACACAAGTCGCAACTTTCGCTTATAATCCAAAAACCCTTCCAAAATGCTAGTCGCAGTTTTCCCAAGGAATATAATGTATTTTTAATTAATTTTCTCCATTCCCAAGGAAAGTCACACTTTTTGGCTTATTTAGTCACATCCCAAGGCAAGTCACATGTTTTCCCTAGGAAAACACATTAAATAATTTAAGTTACTTATTAAGTCTATTAATTCATTATATGTGCTTTAGTGATAATTTATTTTATTTTAAGCACAATATGATAAAATTAATAAACCTAAGTCACCCTTGAACTCACCATTTACCCATCGAGTAGACAAAAAGAACCAAAGGTCTTCGATCAAACTATTCAAGAAAGAGGGACATTACAATCCTCCCTTCCCAAGATTACTTGCGGACAAGCAATATCAGATTTACATACCAATCAAGTCCCGGATCCCAAATCAACCTAAGATTTTTGAATGATTTCATATGCGCTATGCTAAACTACTCAAAGTTTGTAAAATAGAACTCGTGCAACTTACTCATAAAATGTCTCACAATCCTCCTCAAGTATGCCCCCAATTTTCTATAATCTTCACCATGTTCTTGTTATCCCATATTGATATATATTGAAAACTCCTCGTATATGTCTTCATGAGATGAGTTTTTGTCCATAACTATCATAGACTTGGCTGTCATTTGATGGGGCAACGTGTATTTGGCTGCTCTCATGGTGACGTGTTCCCCTTCATGATATAAAATCAACTCCATATCTTACAAATCTTGGTGACTTTGCCTATTGAATGTAGCCATTGCATACCAATCACAACATTGTTATCCTTCAAATCAATAACATAGAAGTCATCAAAAAGCGTATAACCACCAGATAAAATGCTAACCCGGTTTACTTTCTTCTTGCAAGGAATAGTGAGACCACCTTTTGTAGTCACATCAAAGCCTTCAAAATTTTCATAATGCAAACCTCTTTTGATCACCAAACCTTCATCCATGACATTGTGTGTAGATCCACTATCAATAAGTGTCATGACCTTATACCCGAACATTGTACCTTCAAACATGAATGGATTATACATTGGTGCTCCTAAAAGATAAGTGATTCTATCATCATTTTCAATGTTTGGTGTTAGATGCCTTTGTTCATTTTCTAAAGTAGTAATAGTATCATCATCCACATCTAAAAAAACCTTAATGAGATGCATCTTACCCTTTCCAAGACACCTATGACTTGGTCCCCAAGGATCTTTGCAATGAAAACATAAGTTTTTATATGAAGGCCATTCTTCATTTCAAGGTCCATGTTTAGTGTAGATTTAACCTTTAAAGAAGTGGGCTGCTCACTTTCATGTTGTTTTGATTTTTCATTATTGACATTTTTATTTTGGGTTTGAAATGGAGGAGTGGTGTCTAAGTCCAATGTTGTCTAAATGGCCTTATGTAAAGTTCTAGGATTAAGAACCTTGAAAAAACCCCTCAATCTATCATGTAGTCCATCTATAAAGAGTATCACCACATGCTTTTTTGGCATCTCTGGAACCATCACTACAATGCGTTGGAACTCATTGATGTATGAATCAACATGTCCCATCAAGTGGATCTGAGTAAAGACGATGCAAAACAAATCCACATCCTTGCGATTGAATCTCGCTATTAATATCTCAATGAACTCTCTGTAAGAATGCATAATATTATGGTTCTATGTAACCAACCCATGATTCCACCAATCATAAGCTACACCCTCAAGGTGTAGAATAGTGAACTGTATAGCCTCTTTTTCCTGCATGGGATTGAGGGTAAGATATGTATCAAGCTTATGAATCCAAGCCTTGACACTGATCTTTCTGCTACCATCAAAAGTGGAGAGAGTCACCTTATTGGTAACCTACTTCATCTCCCCATTTTGTTGTTCTCTAAGCCTCCTGTCTTATCTAGCCCTCAAGTTATCCCTCCTCTAAGCACAATACTCCAGAAGGGGAAAAATGTCCCTCACATGATGTGGTAAACTCCTCCACTCATCGCTGGCTTCCATAACATTATCTTCAAAGGCTACATACATGGGTGGAACCTCAATCTCTGACGGATCCTCTCTAGGAAAAAAAAATAGGCTGCATAGGCATATCTATTGTCATGGTGGGCATCCTCTCATTTGTATGAGTGTGCCTCCTCTCACGATGAGGTGATCTCCTCAGATTACTAGTCTCTGAAGGTGATTTTTTGTGCCCCCTGTGAGTACCAGAAACTGATACAGACCTATCTCTCATGTCATGTCTATCTCTTGGCTTATTCAAGACCAACATGTCCAGAGTAGAACCCATACGCTCCATGGAATGAATCAACCGCTACTGAGTGGCTACCATAGTCCTGAAGAGTTCTCTATTTGGATTTTATTTCTCATCCTAGGGAGGACTCTCCTTTCTATCACCCATAATTTCAACCCTGACATCTATTTCAACACCATCCTCAAGTCGTGCTTGTCTCCATGTGTAATATTTGTGTGGTCCAACCTCTCTTTGTTGTATTCAATGATAATTTTTTTTAATAAAAAAATTCAGGTACCTTCCCACATAACTTGAGAGAATACACTACTCTAATACCACTGATTATATATATATTGCTTAGGCTTGGAACTATACTAGCAATGTCAAAATAAACCATAGAACACAATTTTCACACTGCACATACAAATTAAATAAAACAAACCCTATAAAGCCGGGTAAATACAAAAAATATTCCTAGGTTTTAAATAGATAGATTTCTTCACAAATAATTTATTCGTGAATTATATTGATTTATAATGGCAAATAATTACGGAAATACAACAAGAAGTCTGCAATGGAATGATAACAATTTTTTCCCAAAACGTTGCCATAATTTATTCAAATCAAATCGATTTGGTATATATTTTAGGCTGGAAGATACAATAATAAACTAGCATGAAAAATACCTCACGTAATACATAAAACAACTATATAATAAGTCACCCCACTCTAAATGCCCACTGCTGCAATTTATTTCTCTTTCTGATACTATTGAAATGATAAAAAACTTGTGAATACCATGAAGTTCACTAAAAAGAAACTCATCTCACTTCTCCTGGGGTTTCCTTCCATAAGAGTAATAATCTAGAGGATTTTCGTCCTTGGATTTTATGTGCAAAGCTTCATTTAATTACTCTAATATTCTCACTCCATTGTAGCACAAAATCACATAGTCATTTTCTTACAAAGACAATAACTAAATCTCTCAAAAATACAACATACCAACATTACTATTATAATTTCCATTGTCTAAAGAATGAATACTCCAAACAAGCTCTAAGAATTTATCCAACAAAATAGTCCAAGCTCCAAATTTGTCTATTGCTCCAAAACACCACAAGATCAAAGGCTCGTTTACCTCCCAACCTAGAGGAATCACTACATGCATTTTCTCGAAAGAGAATGCATTATATCCTCCTCCAATCATTTCGTAAAGAGCGGTAGAATGGCACTCAAATATGTCAAGCAAATTGTTTTTTTCAAAGAACTCAAAACAAGGTTAAACAAGAAATGAAAGACAACTTTCAAAACCACAAACAAATTCTCAAGAAACTAAGAGAGATAATGGAAATGGGAAGAGGGGAGAGGGATCACCAATGTGCCAAAGTATAAATAATAATAGAGTCAACAAAAAACCTCCAAAATATCTCTAATAATACACCATCATCCTCTAACCCTTATTTCTCCATTTATTCTCCTTACCAAGGCTTTTCAAGCCTTGTGAGATTCCTTTGTAAGGATAAGAGGAGATTACCAAACCAAATTATAACACCTCCTATTTCCCCCCAAGAAGGGAGAAAAAACTATCATTTATTGATTCCCCAAGAATCCATGAGAACAAATATCCCCTCTCATTCCCAAAACATAAATAAAATTCAAACAAATTAAAAAAAATCAAGAACCCACAAACCCCAAACCAAGACCCAATTTTTAACTAATACAAACAATCAAAAATCAAACACACACATAACAAATAGTAAACCAAAATAAAATAATAAGCGAGGCCCACCTCACACTCCAAGCACAATGCACAAAGCTCCAAGTTGTTGACTCCATTAGCTTCCAAAGAAAATCCTCTAAAAACTCCTCTTCAAAATTCCAAAAGAAAAAAGTCCCTGAACGTCCAAAATTAAGGAAGATATAGAAAAAATCCCAAAATCACAAACCCATGGAAGAGTGACATGTGTCACCCTTCCAATTAAGCAATCCATCCAAGTCATCCATGTCATTTTACGATTTCCGTCTAAATAATAAATGCAAGGGGACAAAAATTTAAACCATCCCCCAAAGATAGGGAAACAATCCTAAGGTCACCCATCTAGGACAATAGGAGAAGGCTTTGATGGTGACTTGTGAGAGGATGGAGTGAGAAAAAGGATTTTTGGGCTCACTAAAAGCTTCCGTCACCCATAAGTTAGCTCCTAAAGTCTATTTTTAAGATAAGGGAGACCCCTCACATTCCATATATATGCCTTAAAAAATTTCGTTTTTGATCAAATTTGAGATTTGAGACTTGAGTGGGATAAACAAGGTGAGAAATGGTCCCCACAAAAGTGTTTAGCAAATCCCAAGACATCCCAAAACATGTTTAAGACCAATAAAACACCTCACTAATCAAAATAAACACAAATGACCACATTACCACAAATCAATCCCAATTAAGTGAGCAATAAATAAAATTGAATTTTACCATGGTACTCAAGGGTAAGAGGGTAAGAAAATTAATGAATGCAAATTAAATATAATGATCAACCAAAAGCCTCCAAATACAAAAAATGACTACAATACACCAAGGTGAGAAAAAGAGTTTGGGAAAGTCCGATTAAGCATCTTTGGCAGTTCGACCACTGATTCCCATGCTCGCCAAGTGGTGTAACCTACAATATTGTGCACTCAAGGAAAACTTCAAATATGTTTGACATGATTAAATGTCAATATAAATTATTATGAAAATAAATTATACTATACCAGATGAATAAGATTACACCATGTCTATCTATTAACGATGTATAAAAACATGATCCAATATCAAAAATATATAAATGATGATCAACATAATCAGTAAACTCCATATAGAAATGTAATCCTCCTAATCACAACATCATTTTACCATCATCCCTAAATCAACATGAAATGTCTATAATCATGAATATCAAATAGTGTCTCAATTGTGCCCTATCAAAATAAAAAATTCAAATACCATATGATGATAATTATAGCAATAACAAATCAAAATATAACATAACCAAGTATCATGTGTCATATGCAATATCAAATTGATCATATTATACAAAAAATCATAAGAAGAAAGAAAAATACTAGTGGTAACTACATCCCCCCTAGAATTAGACTTCCTCTGGGAAGTCACTAAAAGAGGTAGGGATATGTCCTCTCAAAAATATCACATTGCACCATGTAGTTTTTAGTCACAAAAAACATGTGCCACCAATTCTAACTTAGTTTTTACTTAAGTTTATCACTCATTGAGAGAAATTTAACTAACAAAAATTGTGACTTCGAATAAATTCATCCAAAAATCCCTATAAGGTTGCACGTAAGTGGATATTCAGAATAAATCTGACTTTAAGGAACTAATGCTGGGTCATCCAAGGGAACAAAACATTGATGTTTCAAAAAGGTTAATAAGTAAATCACACATGATGCACTCTAACCACTCATGAAAACCATCCATGGGTGCCACAAAGACAAAGCAAAAAAAGGTGATGACTTGATATTGCAAATATTTTCCCCTTCACAAAAAGTAAGTATAAAAAAATTAGGCAATGTTTATACAACTATATGTTAAGACTAATTTCATAATTTTACCTATGGATTCCATATCTTAAACAATACACCCAAGTGTCCTATAGTACACTCATATCTTTTGATTTAAACTTCTTAAGATAGATCAATTTACTATTGTTTAAAATTTTACCAAAGGTTCCACAATGGCAACCCAATTTCCACACTTTTACACCCCATAAAATCCACTATCACTTATTAAAAAATCAAACATTTAATTTTCAAAATCAACAAGTCATATGAGAATTTACTAGGATAACAGTTCCCTTATCATTATAGCCAAGAGAAACATTCATGAGCTAGGCAGAAACTTATCCAAAAAGGAGGTTTCCTAAATCGATTAGGAATATAGGTAAATTTCCAAATTATAACTTGGTCAGTTTATAAACACTTTCCTAGTCACACCTTTCGAAAGAGTTTAAGTGAAAAAAAAAACACATTTTCTCAATATGCTTAACATATGTTAATTTTAACTTTTCATTTACATAGGTCACTAATATCCCATCAAAAGCAAAGGTCAATCATCTTCCTTTTACTAGAGGTGTGATCCCATTTTTAAATTTGGAGCTTCAAGTTTACCACCTCAATAAGTGGAAAGAACAATGGGGTCACATTTTCAAGAGGACCCCAAAACAACACAACTCTCAAATAAGTTCCAAATTTGCATTTCTTAACAAGGGTTACACGTTATCAAAGGATGTCATTACCCAAGGTAGGTGGAATGAACATATAATCGTCATTGTTTAGTCCTTGCAGTAATGGGTTCAACTATTTATCTAATAATAAGTTAACTAGAGTCCTGTAAGGTGATTGAAATCATATACACAATTCTCCTAAAAATCAAGCAACCAAATGCATATCCAATTTGTGAGACGATTAAAACATTTTTCTATTCACATTATTTTCACATGGAGAACCAAGGATTGGATAAAAAATCCCAATTTAATTAGATACTGTTAAAAATTTAGTGTGTAATTGAGACTGGATTAACATTGTTGTGTGCAAGTGTTTATTTCTAACTAATGCTAAATATGAATGGAAGACTAACACCTAAATAGTCTTGATTAACAAGAATTAAACAAACATTCTAAGAACCATCATGATAAGAATTAATCAAGGGTTAGACTCTAACATTTATCAATAAAACTATGAAATCAACAATGTTAAGTATCTAAATAACCTCTATTATTTAACAACATGCAAATGAAAGAACCTAGGTAGGTTCCATGGCTATCAAAAATAGTTGTCCTTAATGTTCCAAGAACCTAGGAATGGGGGCTAATCAAAGTTGGGCTACAAGACCCTTTTGATACCTCCCATATGACCTAAGCACTTTAGGCTAGAATAGGAAGAGGCTTAACTCTTCAAGATGATGAACTCTCAAGAGGACAAAGTGCAAGCTCTTAGTCTCTTTCCTATATGCTTTGCATTTTCTCTCTTAAGGAGTTTAGGTGTAAGTAAAAAGGTAGGTGGAGGGTTCTTTATATAGCCCAAAGGATAAATGATTCAACACATCCTCATGAATGTGGGATAAAGGTAAAACATGATTAGGAATGGATAAGGTTGCTTTATTAAAGGTAACCTTACTTTAGAAGGCTTTAGCACATGTTTAGCAAGTCATGGGAGTTGGGGGGTATTTTAATTAATCAAAGGTGATTAATTAATAGGTAGGTGTAAGCTTATAGGAGCCATTTAGAAGAATATTAGTGCGATTTAGGCTATTAGAAAGGGATTAAATCAATTAAATATTGATTTACTAGTTAAATGAAGGGGAGGACTAATTAATTAATAATAATTAATTAATCTAGATAGAGGAAGTGATAATTAATAGAAGGTCGTTAATTAGGCTGTTAGCTGGATAGGTGGCTTAATCAATTAGCGTATTGTAATTGATTAACGCCAACAAGAGGGAATATGAGCACTTTTGACGATACGTCATCGATTTGTGAGAAAGGGGATAATTAGCACAATTTAAGTATTTAAATTGCTTGGGTGTAATTATAAGTGTTTACATTTGCCCCTCTTTGGGGTGGCGTAAGTGACATCACTTCAAAGATAGTAGACGGAAGAAATTTTTTGAAGGGATAGAAGAAAAGTTAGTAGGAGGGAGAGATGCCCCCTCGAGTGTCGATGGGGTGATGAAAGAAGTCGATCAAAGATCGAAATAGATGAGAAATAGGTAGAAGAATGGGGAAGAGGAAAAATGCCCCGATGAGAGAGAAAATCAGGGGTGAAAAGGGAAGTGGTGTAGAATAAATAAGGAAGAGGGGAGAGGAGCTTAGCCTCTAGCCGCTGTTTTTGTGGAACAAATTTGATGTCATCATATTGCCATAGGAACTACATCATTTTCCCTTATTAAAAATATAAGCATACAAAAAAGGTAGAATGACATGAAAAACCATACTACGAACAATTATCCATTGCTGAAAGTACCAACTCCATGCAACATACAAAAAATTCAATGCAATACAAGAAGGAAACAAGCTCATCTAACAGGGAAAACAAGTACGAATGCACATATCCAACCCAACAATGATTAAGACAGTTGTACAAATGTTTTGTTATCAGTGCTGAAGAGATCCACAAGTTCGTGATTGACAAAAAGGGTTAAAAATGATGCCCCAAGCAAGGATACATGCAATGGGAAATGACAATGGACATGGGGTCCAGGAAAAGCATTTGTGTGCAACAAAACATCACCAGGCAACCAAAAGTGCCCCAGAGTACAGACGAAGCAAGAAGCTAGCTTTGTGAATGGTTGTGAATGGTTGTGAATCCGGTGATCCGCGAGTCGTATTAATCAGGGAATATGTGAGACAAACCAACAGGATATGGAGAAAATACCATGCGCAAGACACAAGTTTTAGCCGTAAGAAGCAAGTTACCATTTTGTAGGGTTTTTTACTTTTTAGGAATTTTTGAAAATTTTGCATTGTTTTTGGATTTTTTTGATATATTAAGTGTTTATATTGTTTTGGATTTCTGAACCATGGTAAACAATAGAAGAAATGAGAAGAAGAAAATGAAGGGCCTAGGGGCAACAGAAAGTTCCCTAGGTGGAAGAAAGGAGAAACAAACGACAAATAATGTCCTTGTTTAGTGGAAAAATTAAGAAAAAATAATTATTTATGAGAGTGTGAAGAAGAATAAAAATCACCAGGGAGGAATAAAATTGTGTGGGGGAGAAAAAAGGAGTATTGGACAAAAAATGCCCCAATACAGTGAAAAAGAAGAGAAAAATAATTATTTAATAAAAATAATTATTCCACAGCGAACAGAGGAGAAAACAATGAGTGAAACGGGTGTCCCGGCCATTTGAACGGTGAAAAATAGGTTAATATACCCCCTAGGGGGTAAAAACATCACAATCAGTTCATTTTAACCACTCAGTTTAGAAAACTTACCATGAGGCTCTGGCACTCAGGAGAGATGGTGATCGCACGAGACCGTTTGAGGCGTGCTGACGCAGTCTGGGGGTACCAGAGGCATGAGGACGAGGGGCCATTTGTGAGTATCACAACCTTTCCCTTAAAATTTTGTCATTAATGCACTAAGTAGGGTAATTAGGTGTAGAAAATGCATAGGTGCGCCTGTGCGCAGGTGCAGGCGTGGGTTAGGGGGCATATGCGCCACTTTGGGGGCACATGCATCTATTTAAGGGTGCAGGTGCTAGGTCTATGCGCGCACACGTGCAGTCAAAAATCACTTGCACACACACACGCGCACACACATGAGCATGTATGTGCGCACGTGCACACACCGGGAAAGGGGCGCACATGTGAAAAGCATGGCGTAGGCACAGGTAGTAAGCACACATAAGGAGAAGCACACATATGCATGTGCAAGCACCAATTAGGTGGCGCACATGCAAAAATGGGTGCGCATGTGCCTATAAGAGGGCGCACGTGCCAAAAGACACCCTTGTGTAAGCACAGGCACCAAAAATGTGGCGCACACACCCAAAAGGGCGCGCAGGTGCCCTAGATACGCAAAAAAAGGATAGGAAAGTGTCCAAAAATGTGACACTTAGAAGAATTTGTAGGATTTTTGGGTTAACCCTAAAAAAAAGATATAGATTTTTAGATGAAATGCTAGAAACTAATGAGTGACATGTTATTTTGCAGAGATGTTTACCAGTGTTACAGATGTGGGAGCATTACTCTCGGATTACCAAGTTAGAGAGCAGCATGCGCCAACGTGACCACCGAGAGATGGCTGTATTACTGGAGGTAGTGGGACTGGGCCATATGGCTTGGATGCCCTCCATTGTACTAGATCATGACTTCCTGACTGCGCTTTCCGAGCGATGACACAGTGAGAGTCAGTGCTTTAGACTACCCACAGGTGAGATGACAAAGATGGTAGAGGATGCGTGGTGGATCTTACGTATGTCCATGATGGGTACATTGATCGAGTATAGCTCAGATGCAGGGTTGATCAGAGAAGCATGCAGTGCATTATTCAGTGTTGATGACATCCCACATGACGAGATGACTATGGCCTTACACAAGTACATCTCGAACTCGACATTGCATCAGGGGCCGCTGTATATTATGGCACTTATCAGTGGGTTTCTACTCACTGATAAGACATGGAATTCATTCCTGAGAGGATTTCTACTAGTAGTACACATGATTTACAGTGGTGAGAGGTATTGTTGGGGTCAGTGTATACTAACCCATTTATACTGGGATTTACATCTTATCACATACCACGGTCATAAGACTGTGGGGTTGGTATCATTTTTACAGATATGGTCATGGGATCATATAGCCATTAGACGCCTTGTCGGCCTATTCTGTGTTTGAGACCCCGAGGAGCCATCATACATGGATTCGATAGTAGTTAGCGGAGACATCCATGGTCACCTTGGTAGCCTATTTAGATATAGGTAGGAGTTTGATGAGCTAGCAGTGATAGACATCATTTGACGTCCATATATACACTTCCAGTGGCCATAGGATGCCACAGAGCTTAGCGTGTGCTTGGTGGAGCACTTCTTGATCGGCAGCCGCAGCTACATCATGGAGCCGTATCACATTGACAGGTGCTAGTGGCAGCTAGTCCAAGTATAGGGCATCCCACAGTTAAATATCTGGCATGCTTGCAAGGACTCTGAGATGTAGACTATGGGGCCTTAGATTGTAGTAGCCTAAGCCAGGGCCAGTTTCCTATAGGTGATCCCCCATGCATGGGATCCATTGCGACAGATTAGAGATCCGGGTACCACAGCTGATTATGCAGCATGGTATGCTACGGTGTTACCCCGACGAATGACTATTCTAGAGGCACCATGGGTAGCAGGTATTCACCCTTCTATGAAGGTATGGCATGGATCAGAGTGCAGGTCCAGAGCAGTAGCATTGGGGCCAGACCCCGAGGATATTTTTGATGGGATCCCTCCTATGGACAGGGTACCGCACAGGCACAGGGACTGAGGCCACAGGGCCCAGCATAGGCAGCTATGCCTCCACTCCGAGGAAAATTATTTGAGCAGGAGTAGTCTTCTAGAGCACCATAGGGACCAGTCCCTAAGGCCCACATAGCTTCACATTTAGCGGTGCATATAGCCACAACATAGGGACAGGTGCAGTAGCTCTTAGCTAAGAGAGATGTGGCGAGAAAGGAGGGAGATGAGGCTCGAGGCTGGTGCATGATAGCCACAACAGAGAGAGATGAGGCCCGAGCCCATATTGCTACATTACTTTCAGGGTGGGATCAGGCTCTGGCCTAGGTCGGGCCAAGAGATGATAGAGCAGTATGGAAGAGCCAGGTATGAGAGACAACTACACAGGGGCCACAGATACTGAGTCTCTTACATCAGTCATAGTCACAGATACGCATGATCGTGGCACAGAGAGACCACATGTATACACATTATCATACAGCACTAGCCAAGAGGGACCAATCCCATGCCGAGTTACAGGTAATGACAATGGAGAGAGATTGAGAGGCTGCCACCTCTTGAGAGGCTGCCACCTCTAGACAGGCCGAGGCAGCCTGGGCTGGGTCACAGGTGAGTGAGACATTGCCCTTCAGGAAACACTCGCCTCAGGAGATGCCGATTTGATTCGAGATGCCACCAGGCTTGGTGGGGAGGCATTGTTTTACAGGACAACATACTACAGAGTAGTGCCGCCAGAGTAGAGAGTGGCTTTGCCATAGTTATCATGATCGAGTGCATCCAGCTCTTGTTCATGGAGGTCTGGGCTATCCACCAAATCAGTTAAACAACCTCTTCCAGAGAAACCGGCGAGACCAGTGCTAGCCCAGCCTACAAATACTCGGCGTCCAAAAGACAAACTTGGGAGCCCCGATGAGGGCGAGAGCTATGGTTGATAACCACTTTTGTATTGTATAGATTCTATTTGCATGTATGCCTCTTATGAAGGCTGATTTTGATGTACAATGATTATAGACATGTATTATTTTTTGATGATGCCTCATGATGAAGGCTTGATTCTTTCATATACATGCCCCTTTTTTATGGCATTGTGTATCACCGATGTATTTATATTTAAGTATTGATCTGAACATTAAGTATCATACATACATTGTTGATGTATCCCTGTTGTACACCTCAGCTGAAGGCATTTTTGATATAGAGTACACATTTGTATGTATCCATTTTTGATACAGATGTATTTTTGACACACATGTATATATATATATATATATATATGAGGACTCATTTTGTTTTGGCTCAGATTCACATGATTATGATATGATGTACATATTTGTTTTTTTGATACCTGTATATGGATGGTTTTTGCATTGTCTGTAAATACATGGGGAGCCAATTAATGACAGGACATGAATCATGTTTATGTATCTTGAGCAGGTTTGTTACCTGCATTGGATTCGATGCATGTTATTGTCATGATTCAGCATTTTTGGATATTGTTATGATGTTTTCATATGATGCATTACATTGTTGTTGTACTTTGATGCATGTGGCATGAGTGGGCATAATTATATGATGTGAAATACCCTTTTCTAGAAATTACTATATGTTGATTCTCATTGCATGTTGCATTTGTTTAATTCAGCATGTATGGAGGTGTTGTGACATGAGTCGGCACACATTGATTCTCATTGCATGCCACATGCTTTGATTCAACACTTATGGATGTATTATCTGATTTTGTACTTTGTATGTATCTGATTCCAATTATGTATGTGCTGTAGATTGTAGATGATAGATCTGTAGATGATATCAAATGTTGTTTTCATGTGTTATTTTTTATGTATATGGACAAGATGATATGATGACATTGGTGCGGGGGGGATAGATTTTTTATTATGTGCAACCTCTCTTGCCCCCATTGATGATACGATATGTGATGATTAGCTTAGCATACATGCATGATGTAAAACTTAGCATTTTTGTTTATATATGATGTATAGATGACGCTAGATGTGATGATAGTGATGGTAATGTGATGTGAATGATAACAAAATAGAGCACATGCAAGAAACACAGCCAAATGCTACAAATAACACTAGGAATTAATCCAATATACCATGAATCACCATGTCTTATTAACAAGTAACAAACAAAACCAAATGCTTTAAGAAAGAACATAATGAATCAACACACGAGCATGTCGAAACTCACCACAATATGCACAAGCAAGAAAGAATCTATTCTAAGAAAGAAAATATGAACTATGAAAAAGTATGCCCAAGAAAAAAACAACTCAAAAGCAAGCACACCAAACACTATACAAGCAATAAGAAAAGCAAGGAAACAAGGCAATGCGAGTAAATGCTTTTGTAAGATATGTTTTCATGCACCGATTTTCTATTGTTTAGGTTTGTGTGAGACAATTTTCTATTGTTTTTGTGTTTTTCTCGAAACAATTTTCTATTGTTTTTGTGTTTTCTCGAAACAATTTTCTATTGTTTTTGTATTTTCTCGAAACAATTTTCTATTGTTTTTGTGTTTTGTGAAACAGTTTTCTATTGTTTTTGTGTTTTGTGAAACAATTTCCAAAGCTATGTGCAGGTAACTAAGAAAGCATGGATGCCCCCTGCGTTAGGTGAGGAATATACAAGGGTAGAAGCCACACACTTATGAACAAGAAGGAAAAGTCATTGATTTTCCCCCAACAAAAAATGGGAAATAATGAAAGACCACGTCCCTCACAAATGAATAAAAGAAGACAAAGCCAAATCAAGATTGGACAGGATGATGTGCACAAGGAATCAAGACAGCAAAATCTGATCTAGGCCTAAGACAATGACCCTTCTAATACATAATGCTAGTGAACAATGAATCCTCCTGAGGTTCCGAAAACTGGTTTTCACCAAAGGATATGCCCAAAGTGCCACAATTGCGTGGTTTTCACTAGTGGATGACCTGTTTTCTGTTTTTCATTTTCTGAATTTTTTGTTTTTTTTGTATTTTTTATTTTTTTACGACCTCCTTGCGCCATGTTTAGGAATAAAACCTCTTGAGGTGCATGGCATTCCTGGGCTCCCAGATATCATCACCAGTGGGGTGAGCCAACTTGTAAGCCCCTGTGCTGTACTTGGCAACTATGACATAGGGTCCTAACCAATGTGGTTCGAACTTCCATTTTTTTCTTGCTCTACTCTGGTGTTGAACTGATTCTCCTTCATGAATAAATCACCAACCTCAAACTAATGAGGGATGATTCTCTTGTTATAATTTTTAGAGACTCTATGTTGATATACTGTCAGGTGATTGAGAGCGCGAATGCGCCTCTCATCCAATAGTTCTAACTCAGCCAACCTTGCCACTTGATAATCTTCATCCTTATCATGATAATCTTGAAGAGAGATCCTCAGGGATGGAAGTTCAATTTCTAAAGGGATGATAGATTTTGTCTCGAACACTAGGGAATATGGTGTAGCACCTGTAGGGGTGCGAATGGATGTTTGGTAAGCCCAAAGGGCTGGATGAATTTGTAGGTGCCAGTTGCGACCTGTTTTGCTGACCATCTTCTCCATTATCCTGACCAAAGTCTTGTTTGTTGCCTCTGCTTGTCCATTACCCTGAGGGTAATATGGAATGGACCATTTCAATTTTATTTGGAACCATTGGCAAAGACACTTCATAGTTTTGTTCTTAAATAACTTCTCATTATCTGTAATAATGGCTACAGGAATGCCATACCGACAAATAATGTGATTCATGATGAATTTAGAAATTTGTGCTCTTGTGACATATGTTAAAGGGACGGCCTCCACCCATTTTGTAAAATATTCAGTGGTTGTGATGATATGTGTATGACTATCAGAAGAGGTAGGAGTAAGCTTCCCTATAAAATTGAGTCCCCATTTAGAGAATGTCCATGGGGTAGTGATTGGTTGCAATGGCTGTGACAGAGCATGGATAAAATTTCCATAATTTTGGCAAAGCACACATTTTCTAACATAATTGCAACAATTAGTTTCCATGGTAGGCCAATACTAACCTACTCTCAACAATTTCTTAGCCAAGACCATTCCATTTGTATGCGCTCCACATACTCCTTCGTGCACTTCCTTGATTTCTTGAATTGACTCCGTCACATCCAGACAATGTAACAGATTCCCATTGTAGCCACGAAGATAAAGTGTACCTCCTAAAAGGGTGTAACAGGCTATCTAGCGAATTAGGCTTTGATTTTTAGAGTGGGATATATCGGGAGAGAATGTGTTGTCGTTAAGATAGGTGAAAATGGGTTCATACCATGGTGAATGGGGACCAACAACCTCACAAGCCAGACAAGATTCTGGCATGTCATACGCGGGCTGGCGTAGATTTTCTACGAAGAAAGGCCTATCATTTTTCCCTAGTAGAATACGAAGCATAGATCCCACTGTTTCCATAGCATCCACTGATCTGTTCTGTACTCTTGGGATTTGCTCAAAGGTAATGCGCACAAAATACTCTTTTAAAGTTTCCAATAAATTTTTATAAGGTATGAGTTTGTCATCCTTAACCTTATACTCATCATTAACTTTTTTAATGATTAACTATGAATCACCTACAACCTTAACATGATGAATATTCCACTTGATGGCCAGCTTCATCCCTACAATGAGTGCTTCATACTTTGCAATGTTTTTTATGCAAGGAAGGCCAAGCGGAAAGTCTGCGATATAGGATCATTCGAAGAAGTAATAAGGACCACTCTTGCACCTGAACCATGAAATGTAAAATATCCATCAAAATGTATCTTTCATATGACAAATTCTTCAATGTAGAGCAAAGAGGCATCTAGTAGTTCCAGACTCAAAGGCTCCGTGTTTTGCAAAGGTGCTTCTGCTAGCTGATCTACAAGCACTTGTCCTTTAACTAATTTTTGATGGATAAATTCTATATCAAACTCACTAAGTAGAATGATCCAATTAGCCATTCTACCTGTATGGGAAGGTTTGGACAAAAAATACTTGAGTGGGTTGACCTTCGATATGAGCTTGGTCTTTGTATTCAGCAGGTAATGGAAAAGTTTTTGAAAGGTAAAAACAACAGCCAAGTAATCCTTTTCAATCTGAGGATAATTAAGTTCATAGGTAATGAGGGTGTGACTTAGATAGTACACCACTTTATCTTTATGGTTAATGTCATATTGGGTGAGTAGCGCACCAATAACGTATTGTGTAGTGGACATATAGAGAAAAATTGGTTCTCTCGGAGTAGGAGGCATGAGAACAGGTGGATCAGCCAGGTACTGTTTAAGCAAAGCAAAGGCTTGCTATTGCTCAGGTCCCCAAATGAAAGCGATGTCATTTTTAAGAAAATGGGTGAATGAGTGACATTTATCTGCAAGCTGTGAGATAAAGTGACGAATGGCTTAAATTTTCCCTTGCAAGCTACACAATTGCTTGATATTTTCAGGTGGAGGCATTTCAGTGATGGCAGACACTTTAGCAGGGTCTACCTCAATACCTCATCTTGACACAATGAAGCCCAATAATTTCCATGATAGCACCCCAAAGACACACTTCTTGGGATTTAACCCGACTTTGTATTCCTATAAGCACTCAAAGATATGCCGCAAAATGACAGGATGATCTTCTTTTGTTTTGGACTTTCCCAGGATGTCGTCTACGTAGTATTCCATGATGTCATGAATCATATCGTGAAAGATTACTATCATGGCCCACTGATAAGTTCCTCCCGCATTCTTAAGGCCAAATGGCATCACCTGATAGCAGAAGGTGCCCCAAGGAGTTGTGAAAGCTGTTTTGTGTCGGTCCTCCTCAACGATTTTAATCTGATTATAACCCGAAAATCCATCCATGAGCGATAGCATTTCATATCCTTCTGTTGAGTCAACAATCATATCAATGTTGGGTAATGAAAAGTCATCTTTAGGGCAAGCCTTATTGATGTCTCTAAAATCTATACAGATTCGGATACCGACAAGTTTCTTATGGATAGGAACAATGTTCTATATCCATTCAAAATAGTCAATTGGTCGGATGAATCTTGCTGCAAGCAATCTTTCTAACTCTTCATTGACCAAAAAGGCCACTCTTGGATGCATCTTTCATAGTTTCTGTTTAATAGGCTTGGCGTTTATGTGCACGACTAGGTTGTGCATGACCAAAGTCAGATCTAGGCTGGGCATGTCCTTGTAAGACCATGAAAAAACATCAATGAACTCTCGTAAAAACATGGTGAATGTCTTTTGTTCTCTAGCTGAGAGTGATACCCCCAATTTTACTAGCTTGGGATCTTCTTCGGTACCAATGTTGACATCAATGGTTTCTTCGACTAACAATTTTGATAAATCCTCCATACGCGTAAGGTTAGGAGGAAGCTTGAGATCTTCATCCAAGGATGTCTCCATGAGATTTTCATCCTTGGCGTGGTCACTTTGTTTGTCCTTTAATTTTCTTATTTGTTTGTCAGTCAGTGCCTCAAAGAGGTTTTCACTATGTAATTTGGACTTCGATTTTTTCTAAGGCTTTTCTTTAGAACTTTTCCCCTCGCTTTTCTTCAAATTTTTCTGACCATGAAGTTTAGCCTTCTCGCCAAAGTAGGTGCAGGTGTCTAAGTCGATAAAGAAACCTTTATTATGATCTCCAATGGGGATTTTATCCCTTATGCCCATGAACTCTGCAATATCCTCATCATTCTTGAATAAATCTAGTGGCACGTGACGTTGTTGGTCCTATTCAACAAGGGAAGGGTACACTAGGTCAAGGGTTGGTTCAGTAGGGGTGATGGTTAGGACAACGTTATTCATGAAAAGGTTCGTGGAGGCCAGATCCTCATATTGGCTACAATAGGAATCTGTATTGCTGTCTAGGTAATTGGAACTATCCTCAAGCTCAGAACAAGTTGCATCTTGATCGTTGGGGTGCACTCCATAAGTATGAATCCTGATGTCATATATTTCTATTTTGAAATGTGGAAGAGGGACTGGTTCTCATTGTCCTTGTTCATTTCTCCCACATCCTAGGCCTTTGTAGTCCATGGAGTACATCATTTTACTAGACTTTTCATATTTCGGGGTCTGATAATAGGATAGTTGAGTGTCCTCAGGGACCCAAGTAGTAGGTGGATCAAGCAATTTCTCTTTAGCTAACAAGCCTTCCCGTAGGAATGACCCAATAGTGTGTTTTTCTCTAGGCCTCCTAAAGCGGTAGTTGGGTCGATCTCTAGTCTTGGGTGACAAAGAGAGATCTGACACTAGGAGCGCTTGTTGTACATTATACTCCCCATAGCCATATCCCAGGATTTGCATCTCCCATGACCCAAATGGAGAGGTTGAAGTAGACACCTCATAAGCGCAAGGACTAAGTGAATCTAAATCCACGTGGGATTCCATAGTATCATACTAGAGAGGAACAACTATATCTACGGAGGAACATGCGTATGCACCCTTTCGTGAAAAGCTATTGAAAGCTCTATAATGAGCAAAGGGATCTGAATCTCCTAGTATTGTTATCATATGTCCCTCATGCTTCAACTTGATGCATTGATGAAACGTTGATGGCACGACCTACATGGCATGAATCCATGGTCGGCCTAGAAGCATATTTTATGGAAGTTCCAAATCTAGGATGTGAAACTTCGTCTGATGACAAGTGGGGCCTACTTCCATAGGAAGTGTGATGGTACCTATTGATTCCCTTTCTGCATTGTTGTATGTGGTGATAGTGATAATATGAGACTCAAGATATTCCTCTATATGTCCCAATTGTTTGACTAGATTAAGCGTGTAAATGTTTAATCCCGATCCGTTATCCACAAGCACCCATTTGATTTTCCTACAGATGACAACTACCTCAATGTACAAGGGAAGATTATGCGTGGGATTCTTGGTAGGGATCTGCCTATGGTTGGAAAGTGAGATGCTCACTTTACGCAACATTTGCCACCGCATCTTGAAGGTGTGCAGGATCAAATTCTAAAGGCACTCCCGACCCCTGACGAGTTTGATATAGGATGTCCTTATGCACATTGGAAATCTTGAGAAGATCTAAGATTGAAATCTTAGTGCACATCTTCTCAAGTTGTTCTAAAAGGTTATACTTACCAGTATGCGGGGTTGATGGAGAGGGTTCCGGTATTATGAGGCGGGTGCACCTTGTTACCATAGCGCAGTCTTTTCCCTTAATCCAGATAGTGTTGACATGGTCAGTAGGGGAGCGAATACATCCGATAAGTGAATCGTAATGATTGTTATCTCTCTTGGTATACAAGTAATTCACGGATTTATAAGTTTGGGATGAATCTCTTGATCCGGCTTTTCCTTTTCTGAATTATCATGCTTTGGGAATGGTTCCCTATAAATTCCCATTTTCTCATTAGGTGTTTGTGTGTGGCCAGGGTTATCCACCTCTATCTCCCCGTTGTCAATGAGGTCTTGAATATAGTGGCGAAGTCGTAAACATTTGTCTATTTTATGACCTTTAACACGATGCATTTCATAATATTCATTCTCTTTATACCATGAAGGTTTAGGAGCGTTGTCATCAAACGGTTGTGTTGTTGGGTAGGTCATCATGTGGGCTGCATCGAACTATTTTAGTATGACCTACAATGGTTCATTGAGAGAGGTGAATGTTTGTTGTTTTGGTGGTGGTTGAATTGGGCCCTTGGTCAGTTTAAAAGGTTGTCCAATTTGGACTGTTTGGACGTGTTTGGAATCAGTGATTCTGTCTCCCACCACGTTTTTGTTTTTGTTGAAGTTCTTGGGATTTTCTGTAGGTTTGACACTTTGGTTGTCTTTAGATTGGATTTTAAGGGTTCCCTTGGAAATGAGAGCCTTTTTTATTTGAATCCCTTTCTCGATAACCTCCTCAAAAGTACGGACATAATGCATTTGGAGGTGGAAGGTGATATCTAGGTTGAGATTGGGAATGAAGATACTGACCAACTACTTTTCAGGGAAAGCACAAGGGAAGTGACTGGCTATCCCTCTCCATCGTTGGAGGAAGCTAGAAAAGGTCTCATTTGGATGTTTCCTGGTGCCGTACAATTCTGCCATGGTGACATCACTCTCTATGTTATACGAGAAGTGATGCACGAATCTTTCTGCCAATTCTGGCCAAGTGGAAATTGATCCCTGTGGTAAGCGTGTAAACTATTCCAATGCTTGACCTCCAAGACTCTTGGGAAAAATTCTGATAAGGTAATTATCATTATAAAATACCTCTTGACATGCCATGTAGAAATCTTTAACATGATCCCTTGGATCTCCCTTTCCTTTGTATTTTTCAAAATTTGGATTATCAAATTTCTTTGGAAAGGGTTTAAGGGTCATTGTCTTTTCAAAAGGATAGGGGCATAACTCTTCATATTGATATTTCCTAATGCTCCCTATATTTCTCTCTTGTAAGCTTGCAAGCGTCACTTTCATAGACTACACTTCCTGTGCGAGAAATTTTTCCTTAGTGGGAGAAGCAGGGATGTAAACACGATGGTACCCTATGTCTTCTTCTCCTTGTTTTTTCCAATGGATTTCATTGATCTTAACCTTAGGCCTAACCTTTTGAATGTTCTTGTTTGCATCTTTCTGTACATGGGAAGTAAGCAAAGCAAGTTTTCAGCTTAGGCTACTGATTTGTTGTTGGATTGTGGCTTGGTTTATAGCCTCTTCTTTTAAAGGTTCCTCCTCTTCGTACTGTGGAGGTTCTTCCTCTATCTCAAGTTCTAGTTTGTTTCTCCATGGCACTTTGATGAGGGGTATCTTATGCCCTACTACTTTATCATTTTTTGCATAAGAAGTGGAAGCATGCCCACCTGTTAAAATATCTTCCATATTGATAAGGGGGCATTCTTCCTCAGTGGTGTCATTTGTTTTTAGTATTGGTTCATTCTCTATGGGTAATTTGGCCCCTAATTTGACAACCCAAGCCAACACTCTGTCTTTGTTTCTAAGAAGAAATTTGTCTAGCAGAGTAGGGTCAAAATCAAAGTCTGCACGTGAGGACTCTCATTCGTTTCAACTATGGTCGACCATTTCTTCTATTTCCTTTTCTATAGAAAATAATGGTCCTAGATTGTGTCCGATGAATGGGTTTGACCCTTGTCTGTGAGATTTTTCCCAAGCTTGCACTTGTTGTTCCTCATATGTTTGTTTTTTTAGCCCTAGACGCATCTTGGGAGCCATGTTTTTGTGAAGGTTTCACTAGGGTGAGTTTGTAGATTTGTTCAAAGTTTAATGACTACCCTAAGTGAAATGTAAGATGTACGTGTTAAGAGTAAATTAACAGTGTGAGAATACCAATGTGATAGAGTGATAAAGTCACTAATGAAACAATCGTTTGGAATCAAAACTTGATCAAATGAAGTATTTCTTAGACTACGCTTCAAAGTAACTTGCGACGCCAGATGCTTAACAAGATGTCTCCACTTATGCCAAGTTCAAGGGAATGAACAAGACATAAGTAAATACACGAAGTTAAATGTGATCTCCCAATCAAGATATATAATGAGCAAGCTCAAATCCGATTAAGACCTATATCTCAAAAAGTTCCAATTACGATTTGTGAATGACACAACAATATCACCAAGATATGTTAACCCACTTTGCAAGAAAGTGAAGTATTGATATCGGAGTGTTATTGATATAACATGCACAAATGGTAATGCCTAGCACATTTTGAAATCAAGGTAATAATATAATCAAAAAAAAAATCTCAAAGTATAGCTAGGAATAGTTAAGAATGTGTGCAACGTAATTGTACAATATAGGTATTTATGTCGAGTTTACAAGAAACAAGACGTAAATATCGAAATTTTAATGATACGAGACAAACAAGCTAACTCTTCTAAGGAAGTCCACAACAATGAACCATGCCTAACTATGATGATGATCTTGACGTGGGTATCAAGATCACAATGGCTACCAAATGACGTGAAAATGCCTCTGCTCACTTTAGACGTTTAACTAACCCAGTCACAAACATGGATGGGCGTAAATGAACACAAAAGTGAGAGAAATAGTCAAATGAAAACACAAAGGTAATCACACCTATTTTGATCAACAAAGTATCAAAAGAATATGAAGGAAATAAATCAAGAAAAAATAACGAAAAATGCTAACCTCACTTTGGCAAAGTTTCGCCTCGCCCTAAGGCAAGTAAAAACTAGGAAAAATTAATGCATCACACGTTTCTCAATGAAAATATGGTTCACAACTCAACACTATTTTAAAATGGTCAAAATGGGATCCTGGCCAAAGTATATTCTCATAGGTGGTTCTCTCACCCTAGGTCTTACAAAGTTACCACGAGCGAGCACGATTTACCCAAAAAGTCACACTGACTAGTTTTGGTAGTATCTCGGCTTTACTTTACCCCCTTCAAGAACAGTAGGCAACTAGTGCATGTACATGTACTATCACTGGGGTCGCCACAATGGACAACCTGTAACACTATCTCATAAAGGAATCACTAGTCAAGTAGGTAGTGCGGAGCACTTCCCGTTTCATCCACAAGGTTCCCTCTTGTGTGGACTACTTTGGGGTTCTTGGAACCACCCCCATTATTGTAGCTTAAGGCGTTATGCCAAAGGGGTTATGTTCCGGTTAAGTGGAGAGGGACAAACCCTTTTCTGAAACCTGCAATATAGTGTTTTGAATATGTTATTCTTTTTATCTTGCTTAATTTAGATGTGGTTTTCTTGAACAACGTTTGGAAACGTACAAGAACACATGTATTAGAAGTTTTTTGACTTTTTCTTGGTTCCTTCATTCTTTGACAAGCGTTATTGGTCCTGAATGACGATGATTAGTAATTATCCATCAAAAGAGAAGGCACCACTTCTGATTCTCTAGATCATCCAAGGATGCAAGAGAAGAGCATACGTGATGTTGTCAAAAATCTCAAAAGATAACCAAATGGGACAATACTTTAATTTCAACAAATGCCAAATTGACCAATTCTAACTAAAATACCTTTAACAATATTAAAGTGGAAAAAGGTCTTAAGAATTGTTTCTGATTCCCAAGGTCGCCCCAAGGGATGCGAGGGAAGAGCATACGCGATCTCAATCCCGTTAGTAAACAATGTGAAATAATACCTAATCAAATACCAACATGTAAAAATAGCCTACAAAGACATATATGTGATTAGATAAACTTGCAAAAAAGCTAGCACATCAACCCTTTAAATCCAAAAAATGTAAAAGAATGCCTGCGCCCCTTTTTCTGTGTCTGCGCTTGGGTTAGGGCGTATGTGCCACCAAAAGTTGTTTGTCAGCACACAGTGTACCTGCGCCACTCGAGAGATGTGCGCGCTCCTAAAATAGCACCTACGCTACTCTGTGGATTTTTAGATCAATTAAATGCCTGCGCCACCCGAGAGGTGTGTGTGCCACGAAAACAACATACACACTACTCTGAGAAAATAGACATGAAAAATAGACATAGTAACCGTATTACCAGAAAAATATACCTGTGCCATGAAAATCGCATGTGCACCCTAGTTAGGGCGTGTGCGCCATTCTGACAGGTTTCCGACTGCAGCGAAGGTATAGTATGAAACTACATGTGTGCCTGGGTTAGTGCACTTGCACACAGGTTAGGGTGGATGGACCAGGGTTAGTGTGCCTATACCAGGGGTCGGTAAATAGAATGACAGAGTTTGACAACATGCTTGCGCCACCAGAGAGATGTGTGTGCCCCTAAAATTGTGCCTGCACCCCAAAAATCTCGTCTACGCTCCTAAAATTGTGCCTGGCTAGACCTGCAACCACAGTATGGAAAAGAATGCAAAAAACTTCACAATACTCTAAATTTTGACAAGTTAGTTCAAAAATGGCAATGACCCATTAAAATTAAGGCTATAAACATGAAGTAAGACATATTAAATGAGCAAAAACTTCAAAAAATAGAAATTACTTACTACATGTGCATATCAAAAGCTAGCCAAAATAATGAAATTTAACTAAAATGCCATGGGACTAAGGGTCCCATCGGGCATGCCAAATGTGTGCAAGTGTTTGTTTCTAACTAATGCTAAATATGAATGGAAGACTAACACCTAAATAGTCTTGATTAGCAAGAATTAAACAAACATTCTAAGCACCTTCATGATAAGAATTATTCAAGGGTTAGACGCTAACATTTATCAATAAAACTATGAAATAAACAATGTTAAGTATCTAAATAACCTCTATTCTTTAACAACATGCAAATGAAAGAACCTAGGTAGGTTCCAAAAACAGTTGTCCTTAATGTCCCAAGAACCTAGGAATGGGGGCTAATCAAAGTTGGGCTACAAGACCCTTTTGATACCTCCCATATGACCTAAGCACTTTAGGCTAGAATAGGAAGAGGCTTAAATCTTCAAGATGATGAACTCTCAAGAGGACAAAGTGCAAGTTCTTAGTCTCTTTGCTATATGCTTTGCATTTGCTCTCTTAAGGAGTTTAGGTGTAAGTAAAAAGGTAGGTGGAGGGCTCTTTATATAGCCCAAAGGATAAAGGATTCAACAAATCCTCATGAATGTGGGATAAAGGTAAAACATGATTAGGAATGGATAAGGTTTCTTTATTAAAGGTAACCTTACTTTAGAAGGGTTTAACACATGTTTAGCAAGTCATGGGAGTTAGGGGGTATTTTAATTAATCAAAGGTGATTAATTAATAGGTAGGTGTAAGCTTATAGAATCCATTTAGAAGAATATTAGTGTGATTTAGGCTATTAGAAAGGGATTAAATCAATTAAATATTGATTTACTAGTTAAATGAAGGGGAAGAATAATTAATTAATAATAATTAATTAATCTAGATAGAGGAAGTGATAATTAACGGAAGGTCATTAATTAGGCTATTAGCTGGATAGGCATCTTAATCAATTAGCGTATTGTAATTGATTAACGACAACAAGAGGGAATATGAGCGCTTTTGACGATACATTGTCGATTTGCAAGAAAGGGGATAATTAGAACAATTTAAGTATTTAAATTGCTTGGGCGTAATTATAGGTGTCTACAATCATAAAACCAAGGATAAAGAACATGGCTTATTTCATTGAATTCAATATGTTTTGATCACAACAAATTTAGATTTTAAAGGGGTAATTGACAATAATATTGTCTCTCAAAAAATATTGTTTGTAGTACTTGATTATTCCCAGTACATCTGGTGTTTAAGCCTCGCTCTGATACCAACTTTCGTGCCCATAATTTCGCGACCCAAAAATAACCATTCAAAGGTCAGTAAAAAATGGAAGATTTTTTTTTGTTAATACACTAAATAATCATTGAATTTTTAATACCTCTCTAAGACATCTCAAAAAACCATTTAAATATGTTAGGAAACATGAGCTTGGTTTCAATTGCACAAGTGCCAATATGATTTAGGATTAATGACTCTAAGTCCTATAAACTCAGGTATGAGAAATGAAGGAAATCTACACTATTATTTACAACAAAAGGGTTAACTTAGGCAATAATTAAATTTCTCCCACTAGGTGACTTGCCAAATTTTACATACGGATGAAGTCTTAATTTTCATCCTAGATCGACAACTTAATCAAAAGAGTAACAAGGTACCCACAGTTCTAAACACGCAGCTTAAGATTACTTAAGCAATACTCCATCATCTTCTAGTACCCTAAGGGCTCACCAAACGTCACAAAAATTTAATACTCAAATAAGACAATTATTGTTTGGGGAAATGAGACATACACCAACATTATTTGCATCATCCAAGATAACTAGATTTCATTCACATTTTCTCCAAATGGGTAACTTTGATGTAAAGAGAGTCCAATTCTAAATTATTGGTTTAGAAAACTTAAAAGTAGTTATTATATTACCGAAGGCAATTATATTGCCTTCATAATAGCAAATACTTACTTTGTAAAAATCTAATCAAATAATGCCACGTATATGTAAATGAAATTTACCTAATGTTTCATAATGTATTTTTTGATTTCTCTCCCATGCTATTGGCTAATCCCTTTTTTCCTTACTATGCAAAAAACTGCCTTGTTTTTCTATCAAGAAAATTTAATGGGGCTCGATGTTGGATAAATGTCTCCTCTCTCCACTACATTGCACCAAAAAATTTATTGTGATTAGACATAGTGTATGGAGTTGGTATGCATTTATGTTTATTTCTATTCAGTGACATTGGCATTTCTTAAATCATGGAGAAATTTTTAAATACAAAGGAGGATAGGTATACATGAAATTTGACCTATGTGATCTAGAAGAGAAACCAACAGATTTGATGCTAGAGATAATGAAGGGTATTTTAATTTCAGACAATTTAAATTGGGGAAACGGATTAAGAATAAAGTGGGAGTTATCATGGTGGCAGGTAAAGCTAAAGATCACTACTCCACCATGAAGGTTCCCAAAACAACTAGTGAAAAAGACATTATAGATGCTTACAGAAAACTTGCTCGTCAGGCACGTGCTCCCACTTTTTTTATTCCACCACACACAAGTTTTAGATTTCTATTTAATTTTTATGTTTAGGTTATGATAAAACCAAATTCATACTAAAGGATATGCATTATGGTGAAACCCATGTAACAATGTTTAAACAAAATGAAATAAATGACAGCCAATGAAACTGTATGTCTACAACTTCAAGATCAAATGTTGTAAATAAAGAGTGCTTAATGTGATGAAGACCCAGTTGTTAATCTTCCAGACATGTTTTCCACCATAATCCCACTGGAAGACCTATTATGTTATATATGTTCTTACTAGTGTGGGCTTTGGTTGCCTTGTGACAGCTATTGCTATATTTGGAAGATCCTACTATGTTTTTTATAAGGTCAAATATTAAAGAACCTGACATGAGTAGTGTAGTGCAAGAGAATTATTGTAGTAGAAAAAAATTACCGACCTTATAAATGAAATAACTAATTGCTTAAGCATGCCAATAGTGAACTTAACTATGTAACTATTCACAAGCACTAAGCCATGGGAAAGAGTTGTTGAAAAAGTGTTGACCAGTTAGGACTTAAACCCAGGACCTTCCAACAGCATGCCAGGGCATTCCACCACTGGGTTGTTAGCCCCTTGTATGTTTTTTTCCTAAAGTGTGGATTAACCTTCCAACTCCACCCCTCAAGCCCCACATAGTCTGGAAAAATATTGACCAACTAGGACTCATACTAGGCTACCAGATCCATTCGGGGTTTTATTTTTCCTCGATTTTGGATTGACCTTCTTACATGTGTCATTCAAATAAGAGATAATAAGCAGAAATGGTGTAATGTGTTTGCATTTGTTCATCTGTTGGAAGATTATGTGAGGGTCAAGTCTTTAAAATCTATCCCATACTCCCACACTCATTAGGATGCTTGAATTTATACCTTTAGTATGGAAATTCACTCCAATAAGGCATATACACCAGTTTCTAAATGTAAGGAAAATAGTAAACGCCCAGGAGTCTCACCGGTGTGTACCAGTAAAGAGGTTTATTCTATCTGATTGAGCATTGGCTGAGAGTTTGCAATGGGAAGCCTGTTATTCAGCTTCACAGATTTATAGTTTAAGGAAATGGAAGATTCCTAATTTTTCATTCCAGAATATAGCTCCAATATTCTGTCAACACATCACCAAAGGTATTTGCACCCATACCTAAAATAACTATCTGCAGCCCCACGTACCCCATTTCTAATGGTGTCACACATCTCACCATGCTCAAACAATTATACGTATCACCCCTCAAAATTTCCTTATATGAACTCATCCAAACCTCATAATCCCATCATCAAGCTCTCATGGAGGTTCTTCAATCAATTGAGGTTTTACCTAATGACCCTATACCCATAGCCTCCATTATCACACCCCATCATGTAGCCTCTCTCACCAAATTACCACCTTCATCTTCACCCCAGATTGCTCACAAAGTGGCCTCCCTTAGATTCTCAGAGGAAGAGATCACACCACACCAAAACGATGACCCAAACCCAGCCCTCTTCATCTCTATCCACATCGATGACATATGGGTACACAGTGTGATGATTGATGGTGGCACTAGCATTAACATAATTTCATCCCATGCATTTTCTCAAATGTGCATACCTGAAAATTGCATGCATAAACACCCAGTCATGTTGCATTCATTCAATGATGTTATCACCTCTACACTAGGCACTGTCATCCTCCACATTTGCGTGGGTCCCCATACTGTTCCTGAATTGTTTTATGTTTTGGAGGGGGAATTCCAATATAACATGTTTCTTGGTAGACCCTGGATCCATGTCATGGGTTGCGTTCCTTCCACTTTGCATTGTTGTGTAAAGTTTTAACGTGAAGTACACACCTATACCATTCCAACTGACCCATCACCTTTTAAAACATGCAACATGCTTTACTGACCCAATGATGTGATCATACCTATTAATCCATCTACCTCCGTGACCACTACCACTTCACTTACACCTCCACCTACCAGTACATCCGCTACTTATACTATACATACCTCCTCCATTCCTATCGCTGCCATAACCTCCACGGCTGACCCATTAGCTTCCCAATCCGTTAACTCCACCTCCACATCGACCTCTAACACATTATCCATACCAACTACCTACATACTAACCACTGATCCCTTGAAAGGTGTTTTTCAACACCTCACTCTGGGGGAGTATCACCTATATAGTATCAACACATTCCTTACTCCACAATAGTATGGAAGTCTTCACCAACACCCCCGTTACGATCACCACATAGGATATTATCTCCTTTATGGTCCTCCTCATCTTCGTACCAATCTCACCTATGGGGAACTAGATACTACCAATTACATACCTGAACCACCGTAATAAACTCACCTATTTTCCCCTGACTTCCAATCACTTACCAATCACCATTTCACCCACCTCTTCCTATACCAATGTGCATGGAAGGGTTTGGGTTTTGGATTTTACGAGAAAGGCCACCATACCATTATTCCATGTACCACCCATTAACATAATGACTGTAGTGATATCGGCTTCCCCGAACCACCTACCAAACAGGCCCGCATTGAACTCATTAAGGACACTAGCCCTTCTCCACCTTCTTCACCCTCTCCACCTTCATCACCACCTTCACTAACGGAGTTGATGGATCCTGAATCTATCCATCCTAAATTTTTTTTTCATAAACACCATTTCCCTAGGGCCTCTAACTTATCAACACAAGGACGAGGCCCCTTCCACTCTTCCCTTCCTATATCCTAAAATGATCGATGATGACACACCTACAATTAATGTCATTCAATGTCAGGATGATGGATCCATACTCACCTACTTTGTTGCAGAAGACTCATATATTCATCAGTCGTTACCCTTTGAGATACAAACCATGTTGAATGAATCAACTATCAAGATCAATATTCATAGTCAGGATGACCCGCACATCCTAAAGATTAGATAATATTTAGATGTTTCTGAACAGGAAGCCATCACTTCGTTTCTTAGAGATCATAACCATGCTTTCACTTGGTCTTACGTATACATGCCTGGTATTGACCCCACCATAGTGGTTCATAATATCGTAACCGTTCCTGATGCCAAACCAATCAAACAAAAGCTGAGGAAAATACACCGTCATATTTCTCTTCAAGTCAAAGAATAACTTAAGTGCCTTGTTTTTGTTTCCTTCATCTTACCCATTGATTATCCTCATTGGATTTCTAACATTGTACCTGTTACTAAAGAAACAGGAGGACTCTGCATTTACATAGAATTCTATTACCTCAACCTAGCCTACCTGAAAGATGACTTTCCCTTACTTGTTATTGATCAGTTGGTTGACCTCACCACTGGTCATGAGATGCTATCACTCATGGATGGCTTCTCGGGTTACAAATAAAAATTTCTTGCCCCAAAGGATCAACACAAAACCTAATTCATCACCCCATGGGGGACCTTCTACTATCGAGTCATGCCTTTTGGCCTTAAAAATGCCGGTGCCATATATCAGTGGGCTATGACTTACATCTTCCATGACATCATGCATCACATATTGGAAGATTACATGGATGATCTCTTGGCCAAATCTAAACATCACTCCGAGCACCTTGCCATCCTCAAAACCATATTTGATCACCTCATTAAATATTACATCCACCTTCAGCCTAAGAAGTGCATCTTCACGGTTCTCTTGGGAAAGCTCCTGGGATTTATCATTTCCCTCCATGGTATAGAAGTTGACCCTGCTAAAGTCAAGGCCATTCTGGAAATGCCTCCACCCACTAACCTTAAACAACTCCGTAGCTTGCAAGGTAAGTTGCAGTCTATTCCCCGTTTCATTTCACAATTATCGGATCAGTGCTTACCATTTCATCATCTACTCAAGAAGGATGTCTCCTTTCAATGGGATGATGACTGTTACAAAGCTTTTGAGGCCTTAAAACAATACCTTCTCCAACCACCCGTACTTATCCCACCTAAAGATGATTAACCTTTTTATCTATACATATTCACTACCGATCACTCCTTGGGAGCCATGCTCGCAAAGGGAGCAAGTGGTTTATTATATCATTCGTACTCTTTTGGATTACGAAAATCGATACACCCATCCTGAAAAACTTTTCTTAGCCTTAGTTTTCATTGCCACAAAACTCCTCCATTATCTACTCAACCACAAAATCTATGTTGTGACCAAAACCAACCCCGTACACTGCATGTATGCCAAACCTTATCAAAATCAGTGTGCCACATGTTGGCTTATGATTTTAGCTGATCTTGACCTCGAATTCATTCATCAAAAGTCCATTAAGGGCCAAGCTATCGCCGACCAATTGGATGATGCACCTATTTCTGGGGATCAACCCTTTAATTTTGACTTTCCAGATGAGTCAATTGCTACCCTTTCCCTAAACGAACCTCCCTATCAAATGACACTCTTGTTTGATGGTTACAAGTGTCAACGTGGGGGTGGGGCTGGTATTATCCTCATTCCTCTTGATGGAGAACCCATGCCTTTGTCTTTCAAACTAGATTTTGAATGCACCAACAATATTTTCAAATACGAAGCACTCGTACTAGGTCTCCAAGCCACCTATTTCCTAGATGTCAAATCAATCAACATCTTTGGAGATTCTCAATTGGTCGTAAACCAAGTCAATGGTATGTAGCAATGTCATAATGAGATACTTCAAAAGTATAAACATCATGTAGACATACTTTTAACCACCTTTGATCGTCACACCCTTCAAATCATCTCACATTCCACCAACAAATTTACAGATACCATGGCCTGCTTAGCTTCCCAAATACTCGCTTCACCCGCCGATTCCAAAATATTTGTCACCATACAAATCCTCCATTCACCTTCTTATTTATCTCACGATGTTTACTTGATCGGAACCAACACCCCTGACTTGAGTGACCTTTGGTATAAACAATAATTTGACTACCTTTATCTCTCCATCTTACCTCCTGATATCACCCGTAACGGACAACGTGCCTTCCTTAAAAAGGTCTCCAGTTATGTTATCCTAGGATGAATCCTTTATAAGCACGAATTTGATGGTATTCTCTTGCGATGCCTCACAAGTTTTGAAATTCCTTATACCATTAAGGATGTTCATGATTGCATATGTGGAGGTCAATTTAGTGACCTTCTTGTTGCTAAGCATATTCTTCGCCTAGGCTATTACTGGCTGACCCTTAATCATGATTGTTGCAACTATGTCAAACATTTTGTAAAATGCCATCAATGGATCATCACTACTACCGAATACTATACAAAATGGGTAGAAGCCATCCCATTCATTTCCATGAAATCCAAGAAAATATGTGAGTTCATTAACCACCACATCATTTGTCACTTTGGTGTTCCCCATCGCCTCATCACTGACAATGGAAAATAATTCAAAAACAAAACATTGAAAAAAATTTGTGATGCCTTCTGCATTCATCTTAGTTTCTCATCACCCAACTACCCAAAAACCAACTGCCAAGCTGAATCCACTAAAAAACCCTCAACAAAATTCTTATGAAAGTGGTTGATGATACTGGGAAGGATTGGCATACGCACATTCCTTTTTCCCTATGGGCATACCGCACTAGTATTTGCACTTCCACTGCGGCCACACCCTTTTCTCTGGTCTATGGTATAGAGCTTGTTCTGCCTCTCGAAGTCCAGATCCCCTCACTCCATATTTCTCTCCATGACATGCTCACTGATGATGACTTTTGTTAGGACCATTTAGCACAACTAGAGTTATTAGACGAATGTCATCTTAACTCTCTGGATTACCTTCAAGTTTACCAACAACGTATCAAACATGCCTATGACAAAAATGTTCACAAATGAACCTTCCAAGTCGATGACCTTGTCTTGAAAGAAAATCAACATGTAACCAAAGTAGAAAAAAATAAACGGGGAAAATTTGCTCCTAATTGGCTTTGACCATACATCATGACTCATACCTTTGTATCAGGTGCTTATTGTTTATCTTCTCTCGATGGTAAACCTGATCCTGAGACCCTAAATGCATTCCATCTTCGACCATCCTATTGTTGACTTGTTGTCCTACCTCACCCTTTGTCTTTCTCCAGGTCGTCCCTTGAGCACTACCCACTCTATACACCTCCCTAACGATTAAACCAAAATCATGTGATTACCTGTCACTTGTTATCTTCCCTTGAATATGTGTACCATGGCACTGCACATAGCATGATTCTCATGGATACTTTTCATCTACCTTAAGATGAGATCCCATGGTCTTTTCACCTTTCCCTTTGCACAAGAGTCATATCTTTCACCTTGGCCTTGTCCATGACTGCAAAAACCTCACAATGGGACCAAACTCATTGAGTCAAACTTCTAATAAAAATATGACTCCCTCAAATAGACATCTTCTTCTTGACCAATTGTTGCTGTAAATAGAATGCTACCATGAAAGATAGCTATGTAAACTCTTCAAAAAAAAGAAGAGAAACTGAAGCTTCCTGCATCGATCAACTTCACGAAGACCTCAAGGAGTTAAATTTTTCCCGTATAGACTTCCCGCATCGATCAGTCTATCTCAACTATAAGTCAAAACAAAAAAAAAATCGTCATGGACTTTCCCGTTGTGACCTAGACTTCTTGCCTGAAGGGCCTGCTACCTCATACCATATAAAAATTAAAAATTACCTAATCTTCACCCTATGAACCATGCCCACTCTCATTTCCTACTGCCTCAAGGGACTTCTTGAAACGTAGACATTTGGTGATCATGTGACTACTTTTTTTCGTAGAATATGTCAATCATGCAAAGTATTTAGGGTCTTATGTTCATCACCTCCTCCAAGGTATAATATACTCGGTATGATCCTACCTAATCAGGTGGCTTTATTGCCCCCTTTTATCTTTTAACCATCTTTGTTTACATTTTGAATACCTTATACAGGACTTGGTCCTCAATGCTTACCTTTGAGGTAATCCTCCTCTTTCACCACAATCACTTTCACCTACATAATTTTACCTACAATCTACCCACACCTAAAAAACCTAAACCCGTAACATGCCCAAACACCTACCAACTCATTTTCACACCTTCTCATTTTCTTCCCTAGCTTATGAGAGAACTACATTGGCTTGAGGTCCCTTTTTGTTGAGACTATGTAGGCAGCAATCTGAGGGCATGGGGCCATTAGAGATTAGCTCGACCATTCTCTACCATAAAAAATTCATCAACCATGCCTAACTCACCATTTACATCCCATTTCACTTAGTTCCCCTTTTATATACAAAATTGGAAATTAAGCCACATACATAACAATTTGCTACATATTTTATACATTTATTATGCTTACCAATTCTCTATCATCACTATGCATGGATTATACCACATCTCACATATGACCCATAATATCATTCATATACAAAAAATTATGAGTCACAACTTCACCTACTTTCAATATATCAATGCCTAACAAACCTGACTCAACTATGCCTAAACCAAACGTATCTCAACCATGTCTAACCAACATGACTCGATCCATGCCTAGCCAAACCTAAGTAAACCATGCCAAACCATCCTGACTTGATCCATCCCTAAACTAACCTGACTCCATCATGCCTAACTCACCTAATTTCCATCCACATCAAAGTAACAAATCCATTTCTCATCTACCACAATCCATAAACCAATATCTCATAAACACATCAATAAATCACAAAATACCATGTATCTCATCATATAAATCAATCAATATGTATCTCAACATACATGCCCATCTCATCATGTTCATCATCTTAAAATGTTGGTATGCAGGATGATATACAATATAAAATGTCATCGGCATGCAGGCCGACACACACACACACACATAAAATAACTAATATACATAAAAAATCTGGTGACTTCATATCAGGTATCTCGTCCGATGCCCTCCATCTTTGTGTCACATGTACCCTCAGCCTCATGTGTCCTTGCTGACACCTCACCTAGAGTTGGTCACCGTGCGCTGGTGGTCTCTCCTTGATTGGGCCTCGGAGCTCAATGACCTCTTATGCTCTCCACACTATGAGTGCAGGATCTCATCCTCTCACTAGAAACCTGCTATACCCTGTACTCAACATAGGATATGAACTCTATCTCAGTCATCATAAGATGGTCCTAATAATATCTTGCCTCACCTAGGGCATCTCGTAACCTAGATACAGGCATGGTCTGTGGTGGTCCCATAGGTCTTGGCCCCTATACCTGCCCTGCAGTAACCTACCTTGCACCTGCCTATGAACTGGGACCTACTCCCAATACCTATGGTGGTGCTCCCTAGCCATGTGCCTGTATCTGGTCCTGTAAGGCCCCAATCTGTGCCTGGGCTATGGCCAACTGGCCCTATAAACATGCCACATGAGCCTGTAAGGCTACCACCTAACCATTCCCCTAACCATTTCCATCTCGTCCATGTTCTCCATCAACCATCTGGGCCTGTAGGTTGGCTACCTATATGCATAGCTCTGCTACCTCCACCTCCGAGCCCTCCAACTGTGTCTGTAGCATACCCAATTGGGTAATGAGAGTAGCCACCTGCTCCTGTAGGGCATCTCTTTACACCATGATTGTGGCTAGATCTTGCTACCCCCGGTCTGGGTGGTATGGCTCGTAACTGAACTGACCACCACTACATGAATCTGTTTGTACATCTGGCATCATCTATCCATCGATCCAATGGATTCTCCTCCTCCCCTTTGGGCACTGTATGTTATGGTAGAGGTAAGGGCCTCTCCACGTCATCTCTCTGATACTGTGGGAAGGGTGGAGGAATGTGTTGTAAGAGCCCGAACTGCCATCAGAATTTGTCTACCAGGATCATCTTATCCTCCCTAGCACGACGATATTGTATCCACCTCTCTAACTGGAGCTCAGCTAACTCATCATGCATATGCCTATATGAGGGGAATCCCACATATGGCCTCCATATAATGTCAACTCCAAATAATCCCTCCAGTAACTGCCGAAAATGGGCCACATCATGTGTCAACCTATCCGATCTCTGCTCTCCTATCACCGGCACCCATCTCCTGTATCCCACCCACACAAATCACGCTGGGAATGCATCTGCTCAGGGCATACCTATAGGTCACACACACACTATGGTCTCATACACCTAAAAGTGTAGTATAAATGTACAACATAGGCGAAACCTACGCAACCACCCATATGCCCAAAACTCTCTGTATAGCTACACTAAGAATGTTGGTGCCCAAAAAAAGTGTGTCTCATGCACCATCATATCTTGGAGTACCCCCATCAGTGATCAGGGAAAGTGTCCACCCTCTGCATTTAGCAGTGCATAGTAACACACTCCATCAATAAAACCACTAGCCTCATCTCATTTGGATGGGCTAGGTACATCTCTCCATAGCTCAAACTGGCACTATGGAATCTCAAATCAGCCGCCCCCTCACCAAAGACAATCCCAATGAACTACTCTAAGGCTTTAGAGGAGATAGAATACCCCTAGGCACCCAATATAGGTAGCTGTAAAATCTGGAACACGTCCTCTAAGGTGATAGTCATCTCACTCATCGGAAGGTGGAACATGTTGGTCGCGGGATCCCATCTATCGATGAGAGTGACCATCAAGCTGGGTTTCCAAACAACATGTCAGTAGTGATGAATCCAAATCAAGCCCACTGCCTCCATATGTTGGAGCTCCAAAGGGGTTGCTATGCCATGTAATGTCACTAGTAGAGGTAGAACCTTGTCCCGCATATGTAACTACAATCTCCCCTGCATCCAATCTAAGCATGACATTAATCCACATTTACCATGACCATATTCACCAATTATCATTATCTTCCACCCTCTTTTCACTCTACCCATCTCAACTACCTATCCCACATCACTTTTGGACCCTTGTGCCTCAAATCCCAGCTAGTGCCAGTTCATCCTAACCAACTCCAAACACACTTAAAATGACATTGGTCACCTATTTAGTGACCAATACCAGTTAATCTTTACCGACCACGGTTACCACGTAACCTACATTGGTCACTTGTTTGGTGACCGATACCAATTTTAGCCCCCCGATGCCAGCCGAACTTGACTGACACCGATCACTGTCGCGGAAAATCCCGTGACTTCCCAAAACCCCCATTTTCTAAAAATCATCCCCTTTCCCTTTTACCCCACCTACAATGACCTAAAACTACACTTGGACCTCTACCCACACCATCTATACCATTTACTATCCTTCGCATCCCTCTTTTATCCTGTTATTCCCCCCCATACCCAAATTTTATTTTTACCCACCAAAAAAAAAACAAAAACCCACAAAACCTTAAATAAAAATACTCCAAACTTCTATTCTATCTAATCAATAATGTAGCATTGGGTTCTTACCTCGTTGCGTTGCCACCATGACCATCTCAGTGGCATGTTTGGAAACTATGATGGTGGCCCATATGATCCCTCTCTAACCTCTACCATCGCCGAATAATTCCTTACAACCTCCGCCAAATCAAATATCTTGTCCTGATCCCATGGACCTGTTGCTCACCAACCCAACCATTGTATAATCACACTACCAACTCACTGTCCCATTTCCTTCAGACACTTTTCTCTCTTTCCTCTTATTTTTTTCATTTTCTCACTTCGTAAATAACAAATGAATAATCAAAACGTGTATTTTTTGTTTTTATAACTAACCCGACCTAACCAACATCGGTTACCATTGATCGGCATTGGTCGTGTGCCCTACCTCACCGTCATCGGTTTTCCTATATCGACATCAATTTTCCATAACCACCATTGGTCATCCTCACCTGCACATTTCCATCAATTAAGCCCCTTTTACCCCACCCTTTTCCTTGATCCTTTACCCCACCCTTCACCCTGATCCTTTACCCAACCCATTTACCATACCTTTCTTGACCTCCTCATTTACTACCTCCATTTGTCCTCCTTTAGGGACTCATTATGTTACCCCTACCTTGGCCTTACCCGCATCGTGACCTTGATATTTGGACCTAGAACATCGCTAGTAACCTTTGACCTCATGTGCTCATTATACCTTGAGGCACTATTACCTGTGTTGTTGACCTAATGACCTTACCTAGCCTATTGTCGTGACCTTTTATCCTGACCCTACCTTTGGTGTACCGGAACATACCTAAACGTTCTTGCACCTACCCTATGTTGTGTTTCCTAACCATATCCTATACCTTGGATACCAGATTCACTTCAACCTTTTTTGGATAAACCTATCGACATTAGATGATGTAGAGTTTGCCTACTCTTTAACCTAGTAGTGTGCTGTAGTTTATTCGTGTGCGTGAGTTTGAATATTTCTACCTTTGACCTAGATCCATTACCTAGATTTCCCATGTAGACATTTAACCCTTTCTCCCCAGTGCCCACCTACCTCTTCCTCCCATTTACCTTTTATCACACCACTCACTGATTCCCCCTTATGCCTCATTAGTTCCTAGTTTAAGGGGGATCACCTTCACCCACACATGAGGCAACCACATCTTATTTTTGTTAGCATTGCTTACCAATACAAGCTATGCAACAAAAAAGGGGCAAAACGTACACACTAAAATTAGGTCACACTCCCCTTTGGTCCCTCGACAAATAAGCACCCTTCATCACATTCACCTAGTCATGACCCCTTTCACCCCACTAATATTAATTTAATTAATTTAATTACATTAATGCGTTATCCTCACTATATTTATTATTTAAATATATTATTTTAAATAATATCCACACATGCAGTTCACTTAGAAACCTCACCCAACCAACTCAACCTAAGACCTATTCTTAGTAAGTTGCCATAACTAACTGAGTCTTACCCTAAAAATCAATGCCAACATTCCCTCTAACCACATCCCCGCATGCTCACAAGAAGCTCCCAATCTAATCCATAGATTAATGACATGATATCTAAGGAAATATAGAGGATCTCCCTAGTTTAGTAAACCTGGGAAATCTCGCCTTGACCCACGCCGATTAAGCCAGAACCACCGTCGATTACCCTTTTAACCCCAAAATAACCTTATTCTCAAGGTTGGAAGTTAGAAGAAAAAAAGGTTGGTGAGCATTATCACATCTCAGAGAGATAACACATCTTCAGAGAGATAATTCCAATGATACCATGCATGCAAGGAAGGAGATCAAACATATTTTCCTACACAACCATGATCTGATCTAACTATGTAAAGAGCAATGCACATACAACCCATGTAGAAGCTTTCCTTTAAATAGTGATCACTTATAGCCTTCAAGCCCTTCATCAGCACCTCCATCCTTCACACACAGACATCGAAGACCAGAATCCAAGTAAGTATAATGTCGTACTTCTCTGGTTTATTTCATTTCATCATTACTTTATCATATATTGCTTACCTAGCCACCTATTGACCTTCTCCAACATTTCCACCTCCATATAGCCATTAAAGCCTCACCAAATCCTACCCCAGTCACCCAATACCTCATCTCGACCAACCAAAGTCCTTTGTGCAATCACAAAGGAGACCTAAAACTTGTTCTTTGACATTTCCAGATTTCACAGTAATCAGCACCGGTCACACCTAACTACCATCAGTTACTCCTGACTAACATCGGTATTTGTATTTTCCCAAACATCCTAGAACAGAGACCTACCCACTAAATTTCATCTCACCCTCATCAACCTGTGATCTAACCGAGACCTCTGTCAAACCTACAGAACCCAGAACCAATCATTTGACCTTTGAATTCTATTCTAGCTTAGCCTGTTAGATTAGATCTATTTCTTATTGTGTTTTAAGTGAGATACATAAATCATTTCAAATTACAATATGATTTACTTTATTGATAACATTAAAGTTTTTAAAATAGTGGATTGACAGCCATCTAGGAATTATCACACTTCCTGGATCTCACATACACTAGGCAGTTCACTACCCATATTGTTTAATTCCTTCTTGTGGTCTTGCTTTGCATTGCAGGTAGTTCCTCCTAGCCAAAAGGAAGCTCTCACGATTAGCTGTGGATTCAGAAGTCATACACACACAACAACCCATCAACCAACATTTGAATAGGTGTTCCTCCTATGCCTGTTACCCTATTTGTTTTGTCAACACTCCAAAGAAATGATATAAGAAAAAGGTGAAACAACATAATAATTTAATTCATTCATGGCTAGCAACTATAATAAACAAAGAGGTTAAATAATCAGCAAGGTTGCTGAAACTTATTCTTAAACTATAAAGATAAGAAATTGATCAACCTCTTAGCTAGATATGTGTCCCTAGATGGTAGGATTCTGCAGGATGTTGGTACACGCCAACTGTAATAAGGTGTCATCATGAAGGCTGGGTCTTCATGATGACACAATGTTGCAGCTGACATGTTGCAACACCCTTCTGAATCGGATCATCTAGGATTACATAAGCTTGGACTTTTCCTCAACTTTACTTTAGACCAATGTAGGAACATGTCTGTGTACCCTTAGTCATCATGAGTGCATATCTATACCTTTTCATATTGCTGACTTGGATTAAGGTTCAACCTTGGACAAGAGGAATGACAGGAGTAAGAAAAGACCATTCTAGATAGTAGATGAAGTGGGGTGAAGGACGTATTCCATTGACGAGTATGCCATCTAAGAATATAATCATGCTAAGCATGTGAAAATATTTGGCCAAATATCGCAAGCTGCTTGTTGTGTTGTCATGGATCACCTAGTTTAAGAAGTAGGATTTCAGATGGATATCAGTAAAATATATTCAGATAGGCCTCTTAAATAGAACACTTCAATTCCCAAAAGGGTAAAGAGAACTGAGTATACTTAGTATATATTACATTGAATTAACATGAAGGATCGGTAAGAAGCTGAGTCATGAAATGTGAGATCGATGAAACTCTGAGCTATGAAAAGGGATATCAGTAACTCATCGAGTCATTACAACTGCATATGGTTATCTGTTATGTGATTGAATGGCATGGAATGTGTGTTCCATATTATGAATAAGTGAACAGAGAAAATTAGTCTAAATGTAATGTGTGTTTTAAATAATATTCATTTAGAACAAAGAACATTAATTAAAACTTGGAATGTGTGTTCTAAATTATAATAATTTAGAGCAGATAATGTTATGTAATTTTTTTTTCCCTTGTTCTAGAGTCATGAATGGGAATGTTATAGTTCAGAAAGTACCAAAAAATTGGGGACAACCACCTTGGACCCCTCAACCAACATGGAATCCCCAGGATTGGGAAAGACAAGCTTGGTATGCTCATGGACACAAACAACCATGGTTTGGTCACAATAAACCTTATACTTGGTCACAACCTAGGTGGAACCATAAGAACTACGCTCAAGGAAGAACATATCCCAACCAACATCAATAGGCCATAATGGGTTCTATAGCACAAGTTTCACAAAATGAAAATGTGGTTCAAACACAAATACCAGCACAACCACTAGCTAGTCCAAAAAACAAATAAATAACCCCTGTCTACGAAACATAACAAGAAAAACCAATTGATCTTAATGTCATGGACTATAAGGATATTCAAACAATATTTGGAAAAATAATTAATAGTCCACCTGTTATAATTACTGAGATGACAAAATAAACTGAAGCGCTTTATTCATTTATTCCTAAGGAGGATTAAAAAGGAAAAGAGAAGGAGCCAGATATCAACTCTACTAAAACTCCATTTGCAAAAATATTGAAGGAATTTATTGAGACCAAAGAATCTGAATTAGTGTAGGAATTAAGGAAACTAAATATTTAAATACCATTATCGCAAGAAATGAAGGACATTCTTGAATTAAACAAATTAATCGAAATGTTATGTTTGAAAACACCTAGAAGGAAGAAGTAGTACCCTAGGACTATTAAGGTAGATGGGAAACTTACTAATTTATTAGCAGGAAAACTCTTACTTACCAAATATGGGATCCTGGAAGTCCTTTTTTTTTTTATCTCTATAGGAAATAAACATATACATAATGTTTTGGTTTATTTGGGAGAAGCTATAAATGTGATGACAGTGGAAAATTTGAAAAAATTACCATTAACATGTATACAACCTACTAGCACCATACTACAAATGGTAGATCAGTCAATAGGAAAACCATAAAGAATCATTGACGATGTGACAGTTATGGTGGAATCATGGGAGTATCCAGTGGATTTCCTTATATTACGTCCAAAAGGTAAAACACTTGGTTATCCCATTATTTTAGGAGGACCATGGTTAGCTACAGTTGTTGGCTTAATTGATTGCAGATCAGGTGATATAACTATCTCAAATGGTAATAATTCTAAGAAAATTTACTTATATCCTTCAGCATGACCTTTTATTGATAACCAAGAAAAATTATGTGTTAATGATCCTGATACTAATAAAAAAAAATTGTTTTCTTTGGCTATGATAACATTGCAGGATCATGTACGGGAGGTGGAGAATATGATTAATCATTTAGTGAATGATCACCAATTTTATTTGGAACAATTAGGGATAGTTCCAAAACTTTTGAACTTAGTTTCGGAACCTTCGGACTTAGTTCCTGAACATGCATACTTATCTCAAGAACCACAACAATTCTAGGTAGATGTAATAATTTCACTCTGGAGGAATGAAATTTATCTTGGGGAGGGGTAGAAATAGCTATGGAATCAGTATCTTTAGTCTCAAGGATATCAGGGAACAATGAGGAATGTTTGAAAATAAGCAGTGATCAGGAGTTTGACCAATGAGAACATAAGTATTATAACTCTTCCTACTGTCCTTTGTCCAATATTCACTGTCAAGGGAACTTTAGAGACAATTCTACATATCATATTTTGTTACTACATTCATTTACACTAAACACCCTAATGGAACCATTTCAACAAATCAGTTCATCACACACTAGAAACAAACAAATTGAGATTCAACTAGGTAAAAATTTGAACATTAAAAACTAGTTGGAAAATGATCAAGAAGCCAAATTATTTAATGTATTGAAAGGTCATACTAGATATTTTTATTGGGACTATAAAGACATGAAAGGAATCCCTCCAAGTATTGTACTCATCACATTTATACTAAAAAATGGTAAACTAGTTAGGAAACCTCAGAGAAGGATAAACCCAGCATTGAGGGAAAAAGTCAAGAAGGAAATTGAAAAGCTATTACATGTAGGCTTTATCTACCCTATTTGAGATAGTGAGTGGGTCTCTCATATTTTGATTGTGCCTAAGAAGAATGAAAAATGGAAAATTTGTGTTGATTATAGGGAATTGAAAAAATCTACACTTAGAGATTATTTTCCCTTACCATTCATAGATCAAGTTTTAGACAACCTTTCAGGTAAACATTACTTTTCCTTACTAGAAGGTTTTAGTGGATATAATCAAATCAGGGTGGCTGCTGAGGATAAAAAAAAAAACTACTTTTACTTGTCCATGGCGTACATTTTTCTACAAGGTATTGCCATTTGGACTATGTAATGCTCCAGTAACCTTCCAAAGGGCTGTATTAGCAATTTTTGCAGATCTAACCAATGATTGTGTGGAAGTATACATGGATGATTTTAGTGTGCATGGAGAAACATTTTATGATGGCTTGAAGTATACAATATTAAAAATATGTGAGCAAGACCATTTGTCTCTTAGTCATGAGAAATTCTTGATGATAGTTGATGAGGGAATTGTACTCGAACACCACATTTCAAAAAGAGGAATTCAAGTTGACCAAAAAAAATTAGCACTATTTTAGACTTACTTGTTCCTTAAACCCCACAGATATTAAGTCATTCTATGGACATGATGGATGTTATAGGCATTTTATTAAAGATTTTAGTAAAATTGATGCCCCCATGTTTGGTTTAATTACCAAGGATTGTGAATTTTGTTGGGATGAAAAGTGTCAACATTCTTTTGAAGAAATTAAAGAAAAATTAATCACTGCCCCAATATTAAGAGGAACTAATTGGGATAATCCTTTTCACATCCAAACATATGCCTCAAATAACTCAACTAGTGTAGTTTTGGGATAAATATATGAAGAAGGGAAAATGTATGTTACTTACTACCTTAGTAAAAATCTTACTCCTATTGAAATAAATTACACAACCATTGAAAATGAATTTATTTCTATGATTTATTCCATTAAAAAGTTCAGACATTATATTACAGGGTACAAAAATATTTATACATACAGATCACTCATCAATTAGATACTTAATGAACAAACTATTGGTTGAAGGTAGGATAATTAGATGGTTAGTACTTTTACAAGAGTTTGATATTATCATTATGGATAATCTAGGAAAATATAATGTGGTAGTTGATTTCTTTTCAAGATTAAAACACTAAAGGGGAGAAATTCTAGTTAAGGAAAACTTTCTAGATGAACAATTATTTTCTATTTCAACTGATACAACCATGGTTTACTAATATGGAAAATTATCTTGCAATAGGAAAGTTTCCCCCTTATTTTACTAAGAAACAAATGAAAAGATTAAACAAAACCAATGCATAATTTAAATGGTTAAATAGAATGTTATTTAAATGTGGTCTTGATTTGGTTTTACGAAGGTGTGTGAGAGAAGATGAAATATTTGACATATGCAAGGCATGTCATGATGAACCAAGTGGAGGAAACTTTTTCAGTGAAAATAATAACCCAAAAAAATACTTGACACTGACTATTATTGGCCATATTTGTATCAATATGTGAAGAAATACGTCAAGCAGTGTGATCCCTGTTAAAGGATGGGACAACCAAATTTCACTAGTGAAATGCCTCTGCAACCTCAAATAGTGATTGAACCATTTGAAAGGTGGGGGCTGTATTTTTTTGGCCCTTTTAGTCCTCCTTCACAAGGAAATGTGAAAATTATTGTATGTAATTATTATGTAACAAAGTGGGAAGAGGTTCAGGATTTAACAAATGCTAATGAATATACAGTTGTTGATTTCCTTTGGCACAAAATTATGATGATGTTTTCTGTACCAAGAAGTATAGTTTCAGACCAAGGTCCACATTTCATGTCTAATATGATCAAGGAATTCACAATGTACTATCAAATAAATAATAGGAAATCATCTCTCTATCACCCACAATCAAATGGGTAAGCACAAGTGACAAACAAATAATTGAAAAACATCCTCACCAAAATAATTGAAGCATGTAGAAGAGATTGGGTGAAGAGGTTACCTAAGGATGTCTAGGATTATAACACAACTTGGAAGAATACAACACGGTTCTTACCATATGAGTTAGTCTATGGGAAAATCTCCTTTTGACCCATTGAACTTTAACTACAAACATTAAGGACAATAGATAAATTTAGTATTGAATTGGATGCAGTACAAAAGGAAAGAATTCTACAACTGAATGAATTAGATGAGATGAGATTGGAAGAAATTCAACAGAAAGAGATAATCCAAGACCAAAGGAAGCAGTGTCATGATACACATATCAAGGAAAGACAATTAAAGGTAAGAGATTGGGAATTACTATTTGATTCCAAGTACGAGCAATTCAAAGGCAAGTTGAGAACCAGGTGGTTAGAAGCTTATCAGATTGATAAGATATTTGACAATGGCTCTATTAAGCTACTTCTCATTGATGGTAGCAGAATGAAACTTCCGTTCAATAGACATAGGATAAAACTATATAGGAATCCTTCTACCAAGGATGAATTCTTGAAGCAGATTGAAGCAAACAAGGAATTTGATCGTATGGAAGAACCCAGTTCTTCCAGAATGATCAAGTAATCATATGCATATATCCAAAATAAAGGGAAGGGAATGAAAAATGCAAAATGGCATTCTCTTCCCCAAAAAAATATTAAAAAAAATTAAAAATAAATAAAATAAAAATAAAACAAAAAAGGGAGGCAATGAAAACCAGTAAATGGTGTTCTCTTCTGAAAATAAAAAATTCTCTCAAATACCAATTGAAAAAAAATGGCGGCTAGTCTCCTCAATAAATGGATAATTCAAATAAAAGGAACTTCTTTGGAATTTGAGTTGTTTTTTTATAACCATTTTTCTTTTTCAATTTTTAAGGAAGGATGATTCATCAAGGTGGAGGGATTACATTAGCAAGGACAGTGATTATGTCTTGATCTTATTAAAGGTTAAATTAAAATTTCACATGTGTGATTAGACTTGATTTAATTAGGTGGTATGATGAGTCATTTATTGTACATTATGATCAAAAGTAAGTAATCATGAGAGTGATGTCGACTAAATAAGTAAAAGTGGTACTGTATTAATAATGAGCTATCATTTGGATAGAATAAAGGAAGTTGAGAAGTAGATGCAGAAGAATTCAAGGAAGAAATAATAGAATCATATTTGAACTACGCAACTAAACCCAGTAGTTCTGTAACCAAATCCAATAGTTTTGCAGCCAAATCTAGTAGTTTCGCAGCTATCTCTTGATAGAGTAAGGATTTGAAAGAAGAAAGAGTTTGAATTTCCTTCTTTGCCATGGGTATCAAAAATAAGTCAAATCCAAAAGAGGATACACAACTTCTTGAAGATGGAGAAGTAGAATTTTTTTTTGAACAAGCAAGTTGGCTAGAGTATAATGACGAATTGGTCAGGAAATTTTTTGTAAATTTAGATTAGTACAAAACTAAGGTTAAAATCATTATAATTCCCTTTACTGTAAATACAATACCAATGTATATGGGGTACCAATTGTACATGTTCCAAATCTTGTAAAGGTGGCCCTACAAGAACTAGTGGACACCTTAAGACAAGAGGGTGGACCTAAACCCCAATATATTTATAATACTAATAAATTCATCAAGGGGGTCAGAAGAGCTAGCCTTCTCAAACCCTTCAATAGAGTAGCATTTTAGGTAGTTAAGCACCTAACTTATGATGGCCAATATGGTATTGTGGGAAGGGAAGTCCTGAAGATGCTGATATATTTTAGGTATGGGTCTACAAAATAAGAGTGTATTGTAAAACTTCCTGGTTTCCTTGTTGAATCCATCCAGAAAATGGCTCAGATGTATTCTTGGGGATTTGAGACAATTAAACACCATGGATTAATCCATCTAGTCTGTCAGCATCCTTTTATCTGAAAGAAAAATGGCGAAGAAGCATGGGAAAAATTCCTTAACAAGTTCAGAAAAATACCTGATATTTTCAGAAGGGGAATACCAATCCCTTTCTCTCCTAAAATTAATTTGGAGATTGACCCCCCTGCAAAGAAAAAGAAGGAAATAAGTGGGGTTATAGTGCTAAAGAGGAGGATATTTTAAAGGATGATCAAAGCTAAAATACCTTTTTTGTCTTAAAAATAAACTCCTTCCTCTACAACAATGTCAGAAGAACTAATACTTGTCTATGACAGTGACAGTTCACCTAAGTTGGAATGTGAACTAAAAATCAAAAGAAGCTCAAGGAGGAAGCCTAATTCAGGACATTTTGAAGCTCCTCAAAGAAAAAGAGTTCATAAGAAGTCTAGGGAAACTCCAGTGGATATTGAAGAGCGTGATGGTTTAGAGAAAGAAGCTGCTAATATTCTGGGCAGCATGACTATGTCTCCTCCTCTATGAATTCAAACTAAGGAATTGGAGAAAGAAGATGAAATATTTGAAGAGAATTGTTTTTAGGAGATGGGTGGCTCAACAATGTTGTCATATGAGGAAGAGGAATTGGAATCTTGGAAACAAAAAGGGAAATCCCCTTTAGTGGAAAAGCAATTCTCATTCCCCAAGGAACTTTCAGAAAAATAGGAGAAACAAAAAGTTGGGAAAGATATGCTTTTGTCTAGATAAGAACTTATCATTAGGGAGAAGGATGAGGAATTAAACTTCCTCACAAAAAAATGGAGCATAAGGAAATGATCATTGAACAATTTAAAACTCATCTCATAGATAGGACTAAAGAATTGAAATTGGTTAAACAAAAAATGTTGGAAAAATAAAAATAATGTCAATTGGCTAGTAAACAGAGTGCTATGATAAAGATATATTCAACGAATCAAGTTGTAGAAAATGAGCTAACCTACTGGACACTTAAACAGTTGTGGGATGATAACTGCAAAAATATTAATGAATTCAAAATATCAAACGAGGAACTAATAAACAAGATGGAAGAGGAGAATAAGGTAAGGAAAGAGTGGGAAGAAATGTTTTACAAAATGGAGGAAGAGAAATGTAAATGTCTGGTAAAGATACAAATGGTTTTTATAATGAGTGAATTATACTCGCATGCAGGAGACCTTCTTGTGCATACAGTGTCTTTCTGGAAGAGCAATTTATTTTCTAGAAACTATACAGGATTACATGTGGCCTTCCACATGAAATAAAGAAAGAATCAAAATTCATGAAATAATATTCCTCAACCAGTTCATAGAATAAAAGTCTTCTCTACGAATTTTATCTCTGAAATTTTTTATTAGAAAGGAATACAAGCTTCATGATCAATCTGTATGTAGGGGAAAGCCAGATGAATGCATTTTTTTATATACTTTAAATTCAGATAGCTTGGAAAGAGAGGGATACTGAACATTTATTCAAGGCTAGTTCATCTAGCCTCTGTTGTTAGGTGGTAGAGCCTGTTTACATGTGAGAAAGTGTTGAAGAATATACACTAAGAGTATTGTACACTTTCCATAGTTTGTCTCGCTGGGGTTTAGGAAATACATTTTTTTGGCCTTAAAACGTACCCGATATACCGAGAAACGTGTTTTCTCATATGGGCGGGGTTTTTTACCTATAGGTTTATGGGATAGTTTTGGCCCATGGTTTTGATACTCATGGTTTTGTAAAACTTCTTGAGTAGTTGTTTATTTAAATGGTTTTGTGCATATGATAGGTATTATGTAACATTGTAGATGTGTTTTGAATTCGGGTGTGAACTCTGTAGAGTTTTTTGAGCATAGATCCAAACAGATCTAGGTATTGTATTGAGAGATCAGTGGCTTGTAATAAAATCTAAGAAAGTGATTCTTTGTGGACGTAACCCAAATTGGGTGAACCACATTAAATACTGTCTCTTTATGTTGTGTTAATTTATTCTACACTTTTATTTGAGATCTGAAATATTTTATGCATATTAGTTTCTACTATTACGATTTTGTGACGAATTATTCCGCATATTTTAACCCTTATTTCCTAACATCTTCATGAGAGCTCACTATGGAAAACAATCTACCTTTTCTATATGTTTCAGATCCCATGCCTTTCACGGTCAATTAAAGGCACATTATATTGCTAGTCTGTAGAAAAGTATTGATGTCTTCACCTCTTATGAGGAGAAAAAATTTGAATATATTTATGATGGATGCTTGAAGAGATGGGAGTTTTTCATTTTTGCATTAAGAAGAAGATAAGTGATATCTCCCATGAACTTAATATGGAGTCTAGAAAGAGCTCGAGCTTTGTGTACACTAATCCCTCATGTCAGTGAAAAATGTAAGGGCATGTGGATGGTAATGAGAACAAGGCCTCCTCTCTTTCTCACTCCCATGTCTCCATGGAAAAATAGAGATCCTCAAGATCTCACTCACTTTGAGGATTGGCAGTAAATGATAGAGGAGGCATCAAGATACAATAATTCAGAACTGAAGGACTGGAATATCTAGTTTCAACCATTTGACCTTAGCAGTCAATTCAAATGTAGAATTCACAATCCCAATTTTGAAGAGTGTAGTTTGTAAGAATATTTACAACCAAGAAAATGTGCGGAAGATGATAAGGAAAAAAATACGCCTCATCAATGTGCAATATATGATCTTATTTTACTCTCCTTTTAATCAAGTTTGATTACATTTTTTGGATTATGTTTGATTTAGTATAAGTTAGGATGTAATTTTCCATATTTTGTTTGATTTAGTTCTAACTTCTAAAAAATATGTAATTCCTAACAAAGTATGTGGAAATTCAGTTTTTAGAATAAAAGAGGTCACATTTAGTCAAACAAGAAAAGCATGAAGCAAACAACATATTTTTGGGAATATTGGCTTCAATACGGCTTAGCTACGGAACCTTTAGGATTAGTTCTAGAAATCCATCACTCAGCAAAGGAACACTATCACTTAGTTCCAAAACCTTTACAATTAGTTCCAAAACTCTAGTACATAGTTCTAGAACTCCTGCGCTTAGCTCTGGAACTTTCACATATAGTTCCAAAATGTTTCCCTTTGGTTTAAAAACTTCTCTGAAGTTTTTGAATCAATGGGAATCTGTTTATTTTGACAAAATCTGGTGATAAAGCATTTAATGGGCTCTCCAATCAGGAGAAGATCAACAGATCATTGATTCTTCATACTTTGGAAATACTTATGTAGGATCAGACATCTATATGTCCAGTAAGGTTTCTAAATTCCACATCTACTTTGAGCACTATTTTGTTTCACTAGAAGCTATAGATGGATGGACAACTATTAAGCACTTATGATTGTAAATGCTTCTTTGGATGATGAAATATATATAAATACCTATAGATAGATTAAAGATGGAGATAACATATACGATATAAATATATAGTGAAGTTTTGTAAGATAGAACATTTTAATAATAAGATACCCATTTCATTTTGAGAGAATCATACTTTGTCAACTCCTGATTCAAGCTGGAGTAAGGGCCCACTCCTCCAAGAAGTGGGATTATTTATTTTATTGGTATTTATATTTTTAAGAAATATGTGTAAATTTATTAAGTCTTAATTCTGTAAGTGCTTTTGAGTCTTCAATTGTATTTTGTTACGTACTTTTCCTTGCAGGTGTTGTAGATTAGACTCTTATTTCCTTGCAATATTTTTTTAATAGAATTTTCAAACGTAAGTTTATTTCCAAGCAAGTGTATTTACTTCTACAATATGTGTTTATTTCTAGCAATTTATTTCATTTTGCAAAGAGTGTATATTACTAGCAATTTGTTTCATTCTGCAAGTGTTTGTTTATTGCCAACAACACATTCAAATATGAAAGATTTATTTATTTCAGAAATGAGTGTTTATTTCAGATTGTTTCTTATAGTTTAAATTTAATAAGGTTTTGTTAGGAAATTCTTAAAGACACTTCAAAAACCCCCTAGAAAATAAAAATAATAAATACCTACAATCAATTACTAGGTCACTAAGATTCTTCTTGTTGCATAAATCTTCAAAAACACCCCTGGTTTGAATATGACATCAACCAAGAGTTTATTTAATGAAGGGAATAACGACACCCATCATTTTTGGTGTGATTTTCGGGGACCCACTAGTTGGAGTTGTCTAATTAGGTGTCAACAAGAGCAACAATCATACATCTTGTAATATAAAAATCTTCCCTATGTTATTATAAAAAAATTTAGTAGACCAAGAGACTCAAAGGGTAGATTTCTCCAAAAAATATCTCAACAAGAATTATCAGCATCCTCTAGTTCAAATAAGAAAGATGAGCAAGAATTAGAAGCACCATTTTCCCCCTGTTAGACAAGAAATAAAACATCCACCTTTGGAATTTTTTGATCAATCACCAGAAGGAAGTAGAACATTAAGAAGACCCAAGACCCACTTAGAGAAAGTTTTGATTCTCAATTGAGTAGTCAACCTTATAATCCTGAATTTTCACCTTCATCAAAGTGGATCACATGCCACATTGATTGGGAAAAACATCTAGAAGATGTTATAGATATGACACAAGAAGATGAAAGAGAACCTTATAGGACCTTTACCTATCCAATTCAGTTGGAGGACGATGGTATACCTATGAAAAATATTTCACCTGTACACTTGCTGACATTTAGAGGGATGCCATCTAAAGACCCTGAACAATTTTTCTTTGAATTTAAAGTATTTTGTTAGACCTATGACTACAAAATATAAAATCAAAAACTCAAGTTGTTCCCATCTACTCTTAAAGATCCAGCAATGAGGTAGTTTAGGGGATTAACATCTAATTCTATTACCATTTGGGCATAAATGGAAACTACCTTCCTAGACAAATACCAATACTATTATCAAGGGAGAAATAAGAAGGAAGATTTATTTAGAATCAAACAGGAAGAGAATGAAAATATGGAAGATTATTTAGATAGATTCATGTTTGTAAGTAAAAGGTGTGGATTTGTACTTCAAGAAGAGCTAAGTAAAACCATTCTTTTTAAAGGTATGGATGATGAATCTAGGGAAGCCATTAACTTACTGGTAGGTGGAAACATCAACAAATTAAGAATGAATGATATTAAAGACCTTTTTAGAAGTTATTCAAGAACAAGGGGTGGACCTAGGAAAGAAAAAACTCTGAAAACTTGAAATCAAGACATGAAAAAACTTATGGATGAACTAGCAAAATTTAAAACAAATATCCTTGTTCAATTAACTTCCACCATGGATGGATTGCAAGGAAAATAAAATTCTAATATTGAACCATTAGCTATGTACTGTTATAGATGCAGAAAGAAGAATGCAATAAGAGATTGTCCTTTGGATAAAACATAAATGTTTTTTATTTGTGAATCTAGGGAACATGAAGCTAATGTTTGTTCTCATCTTCCATTCATAAAAACTTATCTTAAACAAACCAACACTTCATCAGCTACATAAGAAGTAAGCTTTATCTAGAGACAACCTAACCAAGGAAAGTTCATACCAAGATTTGTTCGTAATTCCTAGATGATGCCATGGGAAGCTTAGACAGTACCAAAAAATTTGGGACAGCCACCTTGGACCCTTCAATCAACATGGAGTCCCCATGATTGGGAATGGAAATCTTGGTATGCTCATGGACACTAAAAACCATGGTTTGGTCAGAATAACACTTATACTTGGTCACAACCGAGGTGGAACCCTAAGAAATATGCTCAAGGAAGAACATATCCCAACCAACATCAATAGGCCATAATGTGTTCTCCAGAATAAGGTTCACAAAATGAAAATGTGGTTCAAACACAAATACTAGCACAACCAGTGGCTAATCCTAAAAATAGATAAACAACCCCTGTCTACGAAACATAAGAATAAAAACCATTTGATCTTAATATCATGGACTATAAGGATATTCAAACAATATTTGGAAAAATAATTAATAGTCCACCTATTATAATTACTGAGATGAAAAAAGAAACTGAAACTCCCAGTTCATTTATTCCTAAAGAGGATTGAAAAGAAAAAGAGAAGGAGTCAGATATCAACTCTACTAAAAACTCCATTTCCAGAAAGATTTAAGGAATTTATTAAGACCAAAGAATCTGAATTAGTATAGGAATTAAGGAAACTAAATATTGAAATACCATTATCAAAAGTAATCAAGGACATTCGTAAATTAAACAAATTAATCTAAATGTTATGTTTGAAAAAACCTAGAAGGAAGAAGTAGTACCCTAGGACTATTAAGGTAGATAGGAAACTTTATGATTTATTGGTAGGAAAACTCTTAGTTCCCAGATGTGGGGATCCTGGAAGCCCTTTTATTTTTATCACTATAGGAAATAAACATATACATAATGTTTTGGCTGATTTGGGAGAAGCTATAAATTTGATGACAGTGGAAACTTTGAAAAAAATACCATTAACATGTATACAACCTACTAGAACCATACTACAAATGGAAGATCAGTCAGTAGCCAAACTAGAAGGAATCATTGATGATTTGGAAATTATGGTGGAGTCATGGGAGTATCTAGTGGACTTCCTTATAATATGTCTAAAAGGTAAAACACTTGGTTATCCCATTATTTTGGGAAGACCATGGTTAGCTACAATTGCTGGTTTAATTGATTGCAGATCAGGTGATATAACTATCTCAAATGGTAATAATTCTAAGAAAATTTCCTTATATCCTTTTGCATGACCTTTTATTGATAACCAAAAAAAATTATGCATTGATGATCCTGATACTAATAAAAAAAAATTGTCTTATTTTGCTATAATAACATTGAAGGATCATGTACGGGAGGTGGAGAATATGATTAATCATCTAGTGAATGCTCACCATTTTTCTTTGGAAAAGTTGGGGATAGTTCCAAAACTTTCGGACTTAGTTCCGGAACCTTCAAACTTAGTTCTTGAACATGCATACTTATCTCTGAAACCACAGAAATTCCAGGTAGATGTAAATAATTTCACTCTGGAGGGATGATATTTATCTTGGGTAGAGGTAGAACTAGCTATGGAATCATTAGCTTTAGTCTTAAAGATAGCGGGTAATAGTGAGGAATGTTTCAATAGTAGCAGTGATGAGGAGTTTGACCGATGACAAGATAAGTATCATAACTCTTCCTATTGTCCTTTGTCCAATATTCTTTATCAAGGGAACTTTAGAGACATTGTTCCATATCATATTTTGTTACTACATTCATTTACACTAAACACCCTAATGGAAATGTTTCAACAGATCAGTTCATCACACACTAGAAACAAACAAATTGAGATTCAACCAGTAAAAATCTTTAACATTAACAACTAGTTGGAAAATGATCAAGAAGCCAATTTGTTTAATGTTTTGAAAGGTCATACTATATATTTTTATTATAACTATGAAGACATGAAAGGAATCCATCCAAGTATTGTACCCATCACATTTATACTGAAAAATGTTAAACTAGTTAGGAGACCTTAGAGAAGGATCAACCCATCCTTGAGGGACAATTGTCAAGCAGGAAATTGAAAAGCTATTGCAAGTAGGATTTATCTACCCTATCTCAGATAGTGAGTTGGTGTCTCATCTTCTGATTATGCCTAAGAAGAATGAAAAATGGAAAATTTGTGTTGATTATAGGGAATTGAAAAAAGCTACACTTAGAGATTATTTTCCCTTACCATTGATAGATCAAGTTTTAAACAACCTTTTACGTAAACATTACTTTTCCTTCCTAGAAGTTTTTAGTGCATATAATCAAATCAGGCTGGCTTCTAAGGATCAGGAAAAAAATACTTTTACTTGTCCATGGGGTACCTTTTCCTACAAGGTATTTCCATTTGGACTATGTAATGCTCCAGTAACCTTCCAAAGGGCTATATTAGTAATTTTTACATATCTAACCAATGATTGTTTATAAGTATACTTGGATGATTTAACTATGCATGGAGAAACATTTTATGATTCCTTAAAGAATTTGGAAAAAATATTAACAAGATGTGAGAAATTCTTGATGATAGTTGATGAGGGAATTGTACTAGGACACCACATTTCAAAAAGAGGAATTCAAGTTGACCAAAACAAAATTAGCATTATCTCAGACTTACTTGTTCCTCAAACCCCATAGATATTAAGTCATTCTTAGGACATGCTAGATAATATAGGTGTTTTATTAAAGATTTTAGTAAAATTGATGCCCCCATGTTTGGTTTAATTACCAAGGATTGTGAATTTTGTTGGGATGAAAAGTATCAACATGCTTTTGAAGAAATTAAAGAAAAATAAATCACTACCCCAATATTAAGAGGACCTAATTGGGATAATCCTTTTCATATCCAAACAAATGCCTCAAATAACTCAGCTAGTGCAATTTCGGGATAGAAAGATGAAGAAGGGAAAATGTATGCTATTTACTACCTTAGTAAAAATCTTACTCCCAGTGAAAGAAATTACACAACCACTGAAAATAATTTTCTTGTTGTGATTTATGCAATTAATAAGTTCAGACATTATATTACAGGGTACAAAATATTTATACATATAGATCACTCATCAATTAGATACTTAATGAACAAACTAGTGGTTGAAGGTAGGATAATTAGATGGTTAGTACTTTTACAAGAGTTTGATATTAACATTGTGGATAATCTAGGAAAATATAATGTTGTAGTTGATTTATTTTCAAGATTAACCACTACAGGGGAGCAAGATCTAGTTAAGGAAAACTTTCTAGATGAACAATTATTTTCTATTTCAGTTGATACAACATGGTTTACTGATATGGAAAATTATCTTACAACAGGGAAGTTTCTCACTTCTTTTACTAAGAAATAAATGAAAAGATTAATCAAAATCAGTGCACAATTTAAATGTTTAAATAGAATGTTATTTAAATGTGGTCCTGATTTGGTTTTACTCATGTGTGTGAGAAAATATGAAATCTTTGACATACTCGAGGCATGTCATGATGAACCAAGTGGAGGACACTTTTCAGCAAAAATAATAACACGCAAAATACTTGACACTGACTATTATTGGCCATATATGTATAAATATGTGAAGAATTACATCAAGCAGTGTGATCCCTATCAAAGGATGGGATAACCAAATTTCACTAGTGAAATGCCTCTACAACCTCAAGTAGTGATTGAACCATTTGAAATGTGGGGGCTAGATTTTATTGGCCCTTTTAGTCATCCTTCACAAGGAAAGGTGAAAATTATTGTATGTAATGATTATATAACAAAGTGGGTAGAGGTGCAGGCTTTAACAAATGCTAATGAAGATGTAGTTTTTTATTTCCTTTGGCACAAAATTATGATGACATTTGCTGCACCAAGAAGTATAGTTTCAGAAAAAGGTTCACAATTCATGTCTAATATGATCCAAGACTTCGTAATGTATTATCAGATCAATCATACGATGTTATCTCCCTATCACCCACAATCAAATGGGAAAACAGAAGTGACAAACAGAGAATTGGAAAACATCCTCACCAAAACAGTTGAAGCATGTAAAAGAGATTGGGTGAAGAAGTTACCTAAGATTGTTTGGGCTTAGAACACTACTTGGAAGACTACAACATGGTTCTCACAATATGAGTTATTCTATGGGAAAAATTCCTTTTTACCCATTGAATTTGAACTACAAACTTTAAGGAAAATAGCTAAATTTTGTATTGAATTGGATGCGGCACAAAAGGAAAGAATTCTACAACTCAATGAATTAGATAAGCTGATATTGGAAGTAATTCAATAGATAGAGATAATCCAAGACTAAATAAAGTAGTGTCATGATACACATATCAAGGAAAGACAATTAAAGGTAGGATATTGGGCATTACTATTTGATTCCAAGTATGAGTAATTCAAAGGCAAGTTGAGAACCAGGTGGTTAAGACCTTATCAAATTGAGTAGATATTTGACAATGTCTCTATTCAGATACTTCCCATTGATGGCAGTAGAATGACACTTTTGTTCAATGGACACATAATGGAACTTTATAGGAAGCCTTCTACCAAGGATGAATTCTTGAAGCAAACAAGGAATTTGATCATATGGAAGAACCTAGTTCTTCCAGAATGATCAAGTAATCATATGCATATATCCAAAATAAAGGGAAGGGAATAAAAAATAGAAAATGTTGTTCTCTTCTCCAAAAAAATATTAAAAAATTAAAAATAAATAAAATAAAAATAAAAATAAAAAGGGAGATAATGAAAACCAACAAATGGCGTTCTCTTCTGAAAAAAAAAAATTCTCTCAAATACCAATTGAAAACCATAAATGGAGGTTGGTCTCCTCAATAAATGGATAATTCAAATAAAAGGAACTTCTTTGGAATTCAAGTTGTTTTTTATAACCATTTTTCTTTTTCAATTTTTTAGGAAGTATGATTCATCAAGGTGGAGGGATTACATCAGCAAGGATGGTGTTTATGTCTTGATTTTATTTAAGGTTAAATTAAAAGTTCACATGTGTGATTACACTTGATTTAAGTAGGTGGTATGATGAGTCATTTATTGTACATTATGATCAAAAGTAAGTAATTATGAGAGTGATTTCGACTAAATAAGTAAAATTGGTACCGTATTAATAATGAGCTATCATTTGGATAGAATAAAGGAAGTTGAGAAGTAGTTGCAGAAAAATTCAAGGAAGAAACTATAGAATCATATTTGAATTACGCAACTAAACCCAATAGTTCCATAACCAAATCCAATAGTTCTACAGCTAAATCCAGTAGTTTTGTAGCTATCTCTTGATAGAGTAAGGATTTGAAATAAGAAAGAGTTTGAATCACACTCTTTGTCATGGGTATAAAAAAGAAGTCAAATCCAGAAGAGGATACAAAACTTCTTGGAGATGGAGAAGTAGAATTTTTTTTTAACAAGCAGGTTGGCTGGAGTTTCTACAGAAATTCTCAAAGTATAATGACAAATTGGTAAGGATTTTTTTTGTAAATTTAGATTAGTATAGAACTAAGGTTAAAATCATTATAATTCCCTTTACTATAAATATAATGAGCAATATATCTAGGGTACCAATTGTACATGTTCCAAATCTTGTAAAGGTGACCCTACAAGAACTAGTGGACACATTAAGACAAGAGGGTGGACCTGAACCCCAATATATTTATAATACTAATAAATTCATCAAGGGGGTCAGAAGAGCTATCCTTCCCATATCCTTCAACAGAGTAGAATTTTGGGTAGTTAAGTACCTAACTTGCGATGTCCAATATGGTATTATGGGAAGGGATGTCCTTAAGATGCTAATATATCTTAGGTATGGGGCTACAAAACAAGAGTATATAGTAAAAATTCCCAGTTTCCTTGTTGAATCCATCCAAACAATGGATCATATGTATTCTTGGGGAGTTGGGACCATTAGACACCATGGATTAATCCAATCTAGTCTATCAACATCATTTTCTCTCAAAGAAAAATGGAGAAGAAACATGGCAAAAATTCCTTAACAATTTCATAAAAAGTAACCCCTTTCTCTCCTAAAAGTAATTTGGAGATTGATCCCCTTATAGAGAAAAAGAAGCAAATAAGTTAGGTTAAAGTGCCAAAGAGGAGGAGATCTTAAAGGATGATCAAAGCTTCAAAACCTTTTGTGTCTTAAAAATAAAGTCCTTCCTCTACAACAATGTCAGAAGAACTAATACTTTTTTGTGACAGTGAAAGTTCACCTAAGCTAGACCGTGAACTAAAAATTAGAAGAAGCTCAAGGAGGAACCCAAATTAGGGACATTTTGAAGCTCCTCAAAGAAAAATGGTTCATAAGAAACCTAAAAAAAATCCAATGGATATTGAAGAACATAATGGTTTAGAGAAAGAAGCTACTGATATTCTTTGTAGCATGGTAATGTTTCCTCCTTTACCAAGTCAAACTAAGGAATTGGAGAAATAAGATGAAATATTTGAAGAGAAGTATTTTCAGTAGATGGGTGACTCAGCAATGCTGTCACATGAGGAAGAGGAATTGGAATATTGGAAACAAAAAGGGAAATCCCCTTTAGTGGAAGAGCAATTCTCATTCCCCAAGGAAATTTTAGAAAAAGAGGAGAAACAAAGATTTGGGAAAGATATGTTTTTGTCTAAAGAATAACTTATCATTTGGGATAAGGATGAGGAATTAAACTTCCTCAAAAAAACATTGGAGCATAGGGAAATGCTCATTGAACAATTGAAAACTCATCTCACAGATAGGACTAAATAATTGACATTGGTCAAACAAAAAATGTTGAAAAAATAAAAATAATATCAATTGGTTAGTAAATAGAGTGTTGTGACAACGATATATTCAATGAATCAAGTTGTACAAGCTAAGCTAACTTACTGGCCACTTAAATAGTTGTGTGCTGATAACTGCAGAAAGAATAATGAATTCAAAATATCAAACGAGGAACTAATAAGAAAGATGGAAGAGGAGAAGAAGGCAAGGAAAGAGTGGGAAGAAAAGTATTACCAAATGGAGGAAGACAAATTTAAATTTCTGGTAAAGATACAAATGGTTTGTATGATGAGTGAAAGATTACTTGGATGTAGGAGACCTTCTCTTGGATACATTGTCTTTCTGGAAGAGCAATTTATTTGCTAGAAACTATCAAGGATTGCATGTGGCCATCCACATGAAATAAAGAATGAATCATAATTCATGAAATCGTATTCCTCAGCCAGTTTAGAGAAGAAAAATCTTCTTTACAAATTTTATCTCTGCAAGTTTTTATTAGAAAAGAATACAAGCTTCATGATCAATATGTATGTAGGGAAAATCTAGCTAAATGTATTTGTTTCTATACTCTAAAATGAGATAGCTTGGAAAGAGAGAGATACTAAACATTTATTAAAGGCTAGTTCATCTGGCCTCTACATGAGATCTCACTATGGAAAACAATCTACATTTGCTATACATTTCAGATCCCATGCCTTTGATAATCAATTAAAGGCACATTATATTTCCAGTTTACATAAAAGTATTGATGTCTTCACCTCTTATGAGGAGAATTTTTTTGAATATATTTATGATGGATGCTTGAAGAGATGGGAGTTTCTCTCTGTTGCATTTAGAATAAGATAAGTGATATCTCCCATGAACTTAATATGGAGTCTAGAAAGAGGTAGACTTTTTTGTACACTAATCCCTCATATCAGTGAAAAATAGAGGGGAATGTGGATGGGAATGAGAACAAGGCCTCCTCTCCTTCTCACTCCCATGTCTCCATGGAAAAAAATAGATCCTCAAGATCCCACTCACTTTGAGGATTGACATTAAATGATAGAGGAGGGATCAAGATATAGTACTTCAGAACTGAAGCATTGGGATATTTAGTTTCAACCATTTGACCTTAGTAGTCAATTGGAATGCAGAATTCACAATCCCGGTTTTGAAGAGTATAGTTTGTAAGAGGACTTACAAACAAGAAAGTGTGTGGAAGATGATAAGGCAAAAATATGCCTCATTAATGTGAAATAAATGATCTTATTTTACTCTCCTTTGAATCAATTTTGATTGCATTTTGTGGATTTTGTTTGATGTAGTATAAGTTAGGATGTAATTTTCCATCTTTTGTTTGATTTAGTTCTCACATCTAAAAAATCTCTAATTCCTAACAAAGTATGTGGAAATTCAGTTTTTAGAATAAAATAGGTCATGTTCAGTCAGACAAGAAATGTATGAAGCAACAAACATATTTTTGGGAACATTGGCTTAAATGTGGCTTAGCTATGGAACCTTAAGGCTTAGTTTCAGAACTCGATCACTCAGCAAAGAAACTCTATCGTTTAGTTCCAGAACCTTCAGAATTAGTTCCAAAACTCCACTACTTAGTTCCAGAACTCCTGTGCTTAGCTCTGAAACTTTCACAGATAGTTCTAGAATGTTTACCTTTGGTTCCAAAACTTCTCTGAAGTTTTGGAATTAATGGGAATCTATTTATTTTGACAAAATATAGTGATAAAGCAATTAATGGGCCCTCCAATCAAGATCAGATCAATAGATCACTGATTCTTCATACTCTGGAAATACTTATGTAGGATCAGACATCTGTATGTCCAAAAAGGTTTCTAAATTCCACATCAACTTTGAGCACTATTTTGTTTCACTAGAACCTATAGATGGATGGAAAACTATTAAGAACTTATGATTGTAAATGCATCTTTGGATGATGAAATATATATAAATACCTATAGATAGATTAGAGATGGAGATAACATATACGATATAGATATATAGTGAAGTTTTGTAAGATAGAACATTTCAGTAACAAGATACCCATTTCATTTTGAGAGAATCATACTTTTTCAACTCCTGATTAAATCTGGAGCAAGGGCCCACTCCTCCAAGAAACAGGATTATTTATTTTCTTGGTATTTATATTTCAAGCAATTCATGTAAATCTATTAAGTCTTAATTCTGTAAGTGCTTTTGATTCTTTGGTTGAATTCTGTTACGTACTTGTCCTTCCAAGTGTTGTAGATTAGACTCTTATTTCCTTGCGAGAATTTTCAACATAATTTTCAAACCTATGTTTATTTCCAAGAAAGTGTGTTTACTTCTACAATGTTTGTTTATTTCCAGCTATTTGTTTCATTTTGCAAAGATTGTTTATTTCTAGGAATTTGTTTCATTCTGTAAGAGTGTGTTTATTGTCAACAACATGTTCAATTCTGAAATATTTATTTATTTCATCAATGCGTGTTTATTTCAAAAAGTTTCTTATAGTTTAGCTTTAATGGGGATTGGCTAGGAAATTCTTAAAGACACTTCAAAATCCCCCCAGAAAATAAAAATAATAAATACCTACAATCAATTACTAGATCACTAAGATTATTCTTGGTGTAAATACCTTCAAACATACCTCTTTTTTGAATATAACATCAACCAAGAGTTGATTAAATGAAGGGAATAATGACACCCATCATCCTGTGCTTTGATCTAGACCTATAAGGCCACAATATGAGTCTGTGCAGTGGCCTCTTGACCCTACAAACCCACTATATGTGCCTGTAAGGTAGATACCAATCCCCCATCACCATCACCATCCCGTGTAGGTAGCTTTCTCTGTGTAAACTGGGCCTACAAGGCTACCACCTATCCTTGTAAAGTGGCAACCTATGCCTATGACCCTATGAGTTGGCCCTACAATACTCCAAGATGTGTTAAAAGGGTGGCCACCTGTCCTTGCAATGTGTCCCTCTAAACTATAATAGTGGCTAAGTTAGGCTTCCCTAGCCTCGATTGTGGTTCCCGTAGTTACACTTCCCACCACTGCCTATATTTTTTAGTGACCCTGACATCATCAATTATCCTTTTCACCATTTGATCCTCCTTCCCTGTTGGAACATTCAGTTGAGGTTGAGGCATAAGACTCTCCACGCCATCTCTCATGTATTATGGGAATGGTGGAGGCACATCCTGGTGTAGACACCAAAATTGGGTCACACTTCCCTTGGTCCTCTTTCGAATATCCAGCTTAAACACATTCATCTAACCATGACCCTTATACCCCACATTAATATTAATTTAATTATTTGTAATTAAATTAATACCCATCCTCACCCCATTTATTAATTTAATTTAGTTACTTTAATTAAATGGATGTACACCTCACCTAGACACCTCTCCCTAGACCTATTCATAGCATGTTTCCATAAATGAATAAGACTTAGTTCAACCCTAAAAATAAATGCCTATTATTCCTCTAACTACCTTCCCACTCAAAAAAACATAGCATCCATTTTGATCCGTGGATAAAGTGGACAGACAGGACCCAAATAAAGGAAGATCTATCATTTTTAGTAAACCTAGAGAATCCCACCTTAATCGACGTCGGTCATCCCTAAACCGACACCGGTCAACCAGAAACCGTCATCGGTAACCATTTATTCACTTTGGTAAAATTATTTTGAGAGGTCGGAAAAATTATCATATTTTGAGAGAAGGAGGTCTACATGCATGCAAGAACAAGAGTTGTTTCACACATCCAAGTAGTCATAGCCAACATGGAGACAGATCCAAAGGTATTTCTCAAACGCTAGCATTCCGAGAAGCTCCACTGTGGCACCAAGCTTCATCCCTTTGATAAATCATCACCACCACATAGCCATTGGACATACAACACTAGTAAGTGCATTTATCACCTGTGTTATTTCATCCTTGTCCTATTTTAAAGGATTTTGTCACCTCTATTGTCATTTTTTACTTGCATTCCCTTTTCCCCACCATTCCTCTTTTTGTAAACTCAACTATTCCTCCACCTATACCTAACCTCTACATATCTCATAGTGTTCCTAGGATACCCATATACCTTGTCATATTTTCCTAACCTCAGCTAAAACCCCACCACCACATCTTATTGAGTTTTATTAGCTCACCTCTACTGACGCCGGTTACCAATAATCATTATCAGTTCTTCCTAACCGTAGTTGGTCCTACCCAACTTATTTCACTCTCTGTGCCTACCAACACTTTGTAAACCCCCAACCAACCTACCTACCAAAACAATCCAAACACCTTACCCAACCCTTTTAAGACATTTTTGTGACCTACAGACAAACTGAAAAACCTGCAACCTGACCAAAAGACCTTGACCGACATATTTTTTAGTATTTAATTGGATCGGCGCTGATAGGGATCTGAGGTACCCAAATTAGAATACTAGCACTAGATTCATTTATGTACATATTTTAGCTATATCATATTTGTTTTATAAAAACAGTGGATTGAAATCCCTCTAGGAAGTAGCACACTTCTTGGATCTAGCATACGCTAGGTAGTCCATTGTTATATATTATTTAAATATCCTTTAATGGTCTTGTTTTCTATTTCAGGTAGTTCCTCCTAGCCAAAAGGAATCTCTCACAATCATCATTAGATCAAGAAGTCAGAATGCATGCACAACCTTCAAACCAACCATCATAACAAATATTCCTCCTTGACCCACACCCTTATCTAATTCATCACATTTAAAACGTAAAAAAAAATAATGTAACATTTTGACACTAATACACTAGATAACCCCTCTAATACATACATGTAATATGCTAGATCATGTGTAGCCATGGAAGCTCGACACTCCCCTATAGCAGGTACCCATCGCCTGTAGCCCACCCAAACCATGCCCGCCTCGATTCCATCAGGTTGGGGTATGCCTACTAGACACACACACATGATGTGCTCATATGCCCAACAATGAAGAAGGAAGGTACAACATAAGCTGAAATTCCATAATAGCACATAGGCCTAAAACTTTGTGTAAAGCTGCACCAAGAATGTTGGTGCCCATACAAATCAGGTCTTATTCTCCATCATATAATACAACACCCCCATCAATGCCCATGGAAATATCCCATCCTCTACATCTGGTAGTGCAAAACAACACACTGCCTCCATCATCAGAACTATGAGCCTCATCTCCTCATGATGTGGTCAGTACATATATCCATAACTCATGTTGGTTCTATGGAAGCTCAACTCTGCTAGACCCTCACAAAACATTGTCAACATCAACTCCTTAGATGCCTCTTAGGAAATAGAATACACCTACGTCCCTACTATCAGCACCCGCAGAGTCCTATAAACATCCTCTAAGGTGACAGTCATCTCACCTATCAGAAAATAAAATGTATTGGTCACCAAACCCCATCTATCGATGAGGGAGACCATCAAACTGAGCTCCCAGACCAAGTGTCAATAACGTCTAACCCTAATCAGGCCCACATCTGCAACATTGCACCACTCCTTAACCATCACACTCCCTTGTATTGCTAATAGCAAGGGATGTACCCTATCCCACATCTATAACTGGTCCCTCAATTGTATCCAAAAAACCATAACATCATTAAACCCTGACCATACCTAACTTCATCTGTGACCACCCAACCTATTCCCCACAATTTTTCCACTCATGACCTTTCTTCACCACACTAACCCTAAAATACTACCTTTCTCCCCTTCTCTTAATGTTCACACCCCTCGACCCCTCCTATTTGTATCCCTTCCTATCACATGAGCTATCTCCCCCACCCACCCTATCTAATCTACATGCCTATTTTTTACAAATTTTGATGGGCATCAGTTCTTATTAACCAATACAAGTCTCCTAAAATCAGCATCAGTCACCCCATTCGTGATCGATTCTAACTAACTGCCACCAACGTTGGCCAACCGTAAACCAATATCGGTCACTGTCATGGTGATAATTTGCAAAACCCTTTCCTATTTCTCTAAAAATTTACCATTTCTACCTAGCTACGCCCCCATTTCTACCCCAATCTCCCCCACATTTTACCTAGACCCAATTTCTACAAACCAAATCACCTAATGAACAAAGAATGAGATCGAATCTTACCTCGTCGTGATGTCGTCTCCATGGGGGAACATTAGGGCATTGCACTAGTGGTCCACCTGACCCCTATCCTGTCTCTGCCATCTCCTAATGATCTCATCACCTCCACCCAATCAAATCACTCCCCTTGAGCTCGTGGACCTGTCTCCCTAGCTCCTCTCACCAACTTGTACTCTCCAGCTCAACTGGGTATAATGCCATGTCCTTCTCTCTCAGAAAAAGCACCAAAAGTCACACGGCTCTCTCACTTTCTCAAATGGTACAACACAACATTGATTATGTAAGTTACAATTTTTTTTGTTTTATAAACCCATCCCAACCTTACCAACACTGGTCCTATTTGTGCCCTAGCAAACTGACATCAGTCAACCTATAATCGGCATCGGTCCACCCTTTTAACTATTTGGAATTTCTAATATTTTTTTTTCCTGCAACCATTAGTTTTAACACACATTTTTATCATCCCAGACATGCATTGAACCATACCTACAAACCCATCCTACCTCTACATTGTCTTTGATGCATCTTAGGAGTTGTTATTTTACCTCAAAATGTGGCCTTACCCTTGCCATTCCCTATATACCATGACCTGAACCACTTTTGGTGACCTTTGACCCTCTGTGCCCATTATACCTTACGACATTGTTACCCGTGTTGTTCTACCTACTGACCTTACCTTACCTATTTTCATGTTGTTTATCCTGACCTGACCTTTGGTATACCGGAACATACCTAAATGTTATTGCACCTAACCTACATTGTGTTTTTGCACCATATCCTATACCTTGGATACCGGAATAACTTCTACCCTATTTTGATAGACCTATCGACCTTAGACAACGTCGAGTTTGAACACTTTTCAACCTGGTATCGTGCCGCAGTTTCAACATGTGCATACATTTAGCTACCACTACCTTCGGCCCTAGCCTTTTTACCCATTTACCCAATTTTAACTTTAACCTTTACCCAATGTGCCCACTGACCTTCATTTTCCAACCTCCTCCTTTTATCAAACCAATCAAATATTTCGTCTTACACCCCATCAGTTCCTAGTTTGAGGGGGATTACCTTCACCCATGCTTGGGACAACACCACCCTCACTTATACTCAACACAACCATTTCCTCTTTTTTTCAGCGTCGCTTACCAATACAAACCATATTAAAAAAAGGGGCAAAATGTGGACACCAAAATTGGGTCACACTCCACTTGGTCCTCTTTCGAATAACAAACTTAAAAAAATTCACCTAACCATGATCCTTATACCCCACATTAATATTAATTTAATTATTTACAATTAAATTAATACCCTTCCTCACCCCATGTATTAATTTAATTTAGTTACTTTAATTAAATGGATGCACACCTCACCATAAACCTATTAATTGCATGTTTCCATAAATGAATAATACTTAGTTAAATCCTAAAAATCAATGCCTATTATTCCTCTAACCACCTTCCTACTCATAAAAACAAAACTTCCATTCTCATCCATGAATAAAATGGACAGACCAGACCCAAATGAAGGAAGATATGTCATTTTTAGTAAACCTAGAGAATCCCACCTTAACCAATGCCGGTCATCTGTAAACCGATGTTGGTTAGCCAGTGACTGTCATCGATTACCATTTATTCACTTTGGTAAAATTTTTTGAGAGGTTTTCCACATTATCTAATTTTGAGCAAAGGAGATTTGTATGCACATAAGAACCAGATCTCTTTCGCACATCCAAAAAGCCATAGCCAACATGGAGATAGATCCAGAGGTATTTTTCTCACGGTAGCATTCCGGGAAGCACCAATGTGGCACCAAGCTCCATCCCTTTGATCGATCATCACCACCACATAGCCGTTGGACATGCAACACTAGTAACTACATTTATCACCGGTGTTATTTCATCCTTGTCCTGTTTTAAAGGATTTTGTCACCTCTGTTGTCATTTTCTACTTGCATTTCCTTTTCCCCACCATTCCTCTTTCTGTAAACTCAACTATTCCTCCATCCACACCATAAAACCACCTATACCTGACCTCTACATATCTCAGAGTGTTCCTAAGGTACCCATATACCTTTTCATCTTTTCCTAACCTCAGCTAAAACCCCACCACCACATCTTATTGAGTTTTATTAGCTCACCTCTACTGACGCTGATTACCCATAACCGTTGTCGGTTCTTCCTAACTATGGTTGGTCCTACCCAACCGATGTCAGTCTATGTGCTTGCCAACACTATGTAAACCACCAACCAACCTACCTACCAAAACAACCAAAACACCTTACCTAACCCTTTTAAGACCTTTTTCTATGATCTGTAGATGAACTAACAAACCTGCAACCTGACTGGAAGACCTTGACCCACATAGTTTTTAGTATTTAATTAGATCAACGTTGATAGTGATCTGATGTACCCAAATTTGAATACTAGAACTATATTCATTTATGTACGTATTTTAGCTATCTCATATTTGTTTTATAAAAATAGTGGATTGACATCCCTCTAGGAAGTATCACACTTCCCAGATCTAGCATACACTAGGTAGTCCACTATCATATATTTTTAACTCTTCTTTTGCGGTCTTGTTTTCTATTTTAGGTAGTTCCTCATAGCCAAAAGGAAGCTCTCACAATAATCATTAGATCAAGAAGTCAGAACACACGCACAACCTTTAAACCAACCATCATAGCAAGAATTCCTCCTTGACCCACACCCTTATCTGTTTTGTTACATTCAAAGTGTAAAGAAAACAATGAAACATTTTGGCACCATTGGTGGGACCCATTAGGGGTTCTATTGCATTTATTCATTTATGGGTTAAATTTGTGTGTTTTTTTCCCTTCAAAAAACTTACACATTGATTTTTCTTCTCTGGAATCATCCTTCCTCTCTTTGTTGTCTAAAATAAATCATGTTTTAAGTGCTTTAAAAAGAACACATTCTTCTTTCTTTTTGCATTGCATTAGTGAAAGAGCATTCCTATTCCTATTCATCACTTGCTACATCAAAAATAATATTTCAATTTGGGTTTTTAAAACAACTGTATTACATTCTGATTTGCTACATTTTTAGCTCACATTAAAATGAGGGAAACCTATATGCTGCAAGTCATGCCCAGCTGATGGTTGACACAACTGAACCATAGAAAGTACTCTCTTTCTTCTTCTACCAAATTACAAAAATCTGAATATACACATTTTCTTACACGACATCTTACGTGGGAATGCCTTTCAATGATCACATGACCAGAGGATTGGTAGGTACCCCCTACCTTGTTATCTGTTTCCAGTCACCTATCAGAGAGCATCCCCTGGCTATAACATAACATGAAACCTCACCTTTTAGTTATCCTTCTTCGTAGGACGCCTTCCCAACAAAAAATTCTATTTTGAATTCACATGGTCAATTTTAAACAGCCTTAGCTAAAAAATCATAAGAAACTCACTTTTAGGATGGTGTTTTTTTCTTAGCATTCCTCTTGAATTGTGTTTTGAGGTGTGAGACTACGAATCTACATTTTTATTCTTCCTTACACACTCCACCATTGTATTTGGAGTATTCTAACTTTGTCTAAGTGTGTTAGGGCCCCATCTTCTCATTCTCAGATTTTTGAGTTTGATTCTTCACCAAATTTAATTCACAAATCCTACTTTCTTCATTTAACACTAACCGGTGTCAGTCCAGTGACCGTCATCGGTTAACATCTGGCCACTGTCAGTTAAACCTAAGTAGTGTCGGCTTATGGATTTCTAGTTATTTTTCCTGGAATAGCCTTCATCACTCCTTTTTTTTGTTCTATGCCCTCAAGGAACCATCATATTCCCCTGCGTTGATATTTTTTTCATACACAGTTTCCTCCATTGCACATTCATCAGTATTATTTCACTTCCTGAAATTGGTATTTTTCCGTAGTAACCAACATCGGTTACCCACTAACTGTCACCAGTCATCCTTACCATCGTTAGTGTCTATGCTTGGTTTTTAAAATCTAACATTTGACTAAATTCTCCCTCCTAGCCTCATTTTTCTATGTTCCTGTTATTTTCTGTGTCATTTACAAAATACAGTATTTCCAGGTCAACACCTATTCACATGGTGTTGAATCATAGCCAAGCTAATGCTCTTATATTCCATGCTAGTCATCAACCACTCCCACCTAGTACCTCACCAACTTATATCATGTCACCCACGGATCCAACTCCACCTACCACCATTACTAAAGGTGATGAGGAGTTCATATGACTCCTCGATCAGAATCCCGTAACCTTACAATTATATCCTTCCCACTCATCCACTCTGGATTCCTTAGGCTAGTTGATCTATGGAATTCTTGTATCCATATCTTCTTCCCTTTTCCCCACTTATGCAAAAACCCCTACTCATTCGGCATTACCCTTACCTTCTTTACCCCCAGTGGTTTTACAACTAGGCCCTACACCCTCTTTGACCGCTGCATTTGCAACATCATTCATACCCATAGTATCTGTTGTTCCTTCATTGACCACCCAAATAATAACCCATCCATGCCCATTATCTCACATATACCAATTGCAACACAACCACCCATGGTATTGGTTACCCCTACCCCATTCTAAAATCTTGTCCTTTCCATCCCGTAGTCTTTTCCCCCAATCACTATTAGAGTTACTTCGACTGCCACACATACATATACCTATTATCAACAACTCCCTATCTCATCCTTCATTCATTCTAGGTATATGCCCCCTATGTCACCCCCCATTCTCAACCATCCTATTCGGAATCACCATACACTAGAATTCCACCCACATCACATGTTCAACACCAACCATCTTACACCATGAGAGGCACCCTCTTATCACAACCTACCAATGACCTCATCAAGTTAATCATGGAAAGGATGCAGACATTAGAAGCATCAGTTTTTAGCTCACGCAATTCCTTCACATACGATTAAATATGTAATGAGCCCATTCATCCATCCATTCCTATTTTCCCATTACCTGTACATTGGAAAATGCCAAAATTCAACTGCTTCAATAGTAAAGAAGACCTACAACAACATTTACGGTCTTTCAAACATGGGTGTTACCTTATCGCCCATGATGATGCCTTACTCCTACAGACCTTCTCGATGTCCCTGATAGGACCTGCATAAGACTGGTATAGTGGGATACCTAAACATTCCATCTACTTGTTTAATAAAATAGCCCAAGCCTTCTTAGACCACTTGTCAATCAACATTAGCAAGAAATTCACATTACTGATGTCTACTCCACTCGATAGTATGACGACAAGTCTATCACTGACTTTGTCACTCATTGGCATAGCCTAATTAACCAGCTCACATTTCAATTACCTCAAACTGAAATCATAGATTTTTTTACTCGGTCTTGCACTAGACACATTTCACCAACCTTATAGGTCCATACCTTCACCACCTTTAATGAGACATTCACCATGGAACGGAAATTTGAGATTCGTGTTATCGAAGAGAAGAAAATTCAGCTACATAACAAAAACACCGCATTCAAATCGAATGAGGCTTCTTCATATTTGAAACCCTAGAAAAACTATTCAAACTGCAAAGGATTTTCCAATGCCATGGTTCTCAAGGTCATACTCTCTCACCCATCAAACCAAGCCAAACCTTTTGCTAATCTCTCACCCTTCCAAAATTTCCAGTTCATATGAGAATTACAAAAGTACACCCCAATAGGGGAACCATATTCCTCTATTTTAGAAAAGCTTATTAAGGCTGGTGTCATTACCCTACCACCTATAAAACCACATATTGGTTTTGACCCTGACCATCCCATGCCTGCGTGGTATAAAGAACATGAATTTTGCAACTATCATCATGTAAAAGATCATAATGTCGGTAACTACATCACCTTCAATAATATCATCCAATAAATTTTAGAAAAATGAGATCTATTCTTAGATAACCCAAATGCACTAGCCAACCAAAACCTATTGTTGTTGCAAATCAGCAGCACCCCCTGGATGTTGATCAGATTTCTAGTTTGATCGCCCTATGCATCCAATGTGATTGCACAACATTGAATCCTCTTCCCAAGTGTGGGACTTGCAAAATGGAAGAGGAATCTCTAGATTAGAGGCTAGTTCCTCAACTCCTCTGATCATCTATTTTACTTGCACAATTGCAGAGGTTTAAACTCCTAAATATACTCTAAATTCCAAGGAGACAAAGATAGAGAATGCAAAAAGAAAGAACTAATGCTAATAGGTGATGCACCAAAGGAGTTATAGACACCTGATGCTACATGAAATACACAATCCACAAGGAAACACATCACAAAACATGCACAAATGCTCAAAATGTAATGAAAGATCAAGAAAACAATGATAGATATATGAAAGGATTGAGGGATTTTAATCACAGAACATATATCAACATCTCAGATCCAATACAGTACATTATAGTGATCCAGAGGCAAGAAAAGGTGCTGCATTACATGGAAAGGTAAAATTCCTTCACAAATTCTACCAAGGAGGAAGAAAAGGGAAGTTGCAGAGCTGAAAAAGTGTCTCCCTTGCAAAATGAACTCATTCTGGCTTTTACAGTGCAAACCACGACCCTAGGAGATAGAAACACGGGAAAACATGCAAGGGGTTCAACCATTGACCAAAATTCCATCAAAACAGCATGGGCACCCTGACAGACCCATTCCCTGACTTTTTTATCCATGTTGGGAGAGAATGCGAGCCATTCTTCATTAAAAACAGTGGTTGAAACGTCATTTCTGTCCATGACCACATGCCAAAGGCATTTCTTTATTTTATCTCTCAAAACTCCACCAAAATGAAAAAATAACCCTGGAATCTTGTAGATAATTTCACTATCTTTCCATTGATATAAAGAACGTAAAAAACTGAGCTCTGGATCGAAAGATATGGTGATTTGAAGTTTTAGGGCAAAACAGGGCCAAATCGGGTCGGTGGGGAAAAATTCGAATTTTTGCACCTTTTTGGTCATTTGGAAAATTTTCAAAAATTTTCCCACGCTTCACCACTCTAGGTTCCACGTGGTGGCATCTCATTGGCCACGGGCCTTTCAGGGGAAAATTTTCCTAAAAAAACTCTGCCGAGCCATAACTTGAAAAATACATGGAGTTAGGAGGAAAACTTTACCTTTCTGGAAAGATGAGAAAGAGCTCTATCCAATGGTGCAATTTCTAGAAGGTTTTGAGTTCTTGAAAAGATAAATTTTGTGACTGAGGCAAAAGAGAGGGAAGAATGAGAGGAGTTAGCCAGAAAATGAGCAGGGGGGCACATTTTGGATAACAATTTTGGCGACTCACAGGGGTCATCTGCCTGCTGGATGAAGTTACTAGTTGCCTGAAGCATCCATTAGGCATGGAGTCATGAGTTGTAGCCTGCAAAATGATCTAAAATTTGAAAACCTCCTCTCTGAGCCACTTGGAAACCCACTAAAATGGACTTTGTAAGAGAAAAACCAGCACCACAAAAACTATGTACAAAACTTAAAATCATACATGCTCCAAATGGAACATGCAGAGTGTGCACAAGCACTTATTTTACTAAAAGCAAACCTACCTACTCTACCCTAATGGAAACAAAGGTGAGATAAACAAACCCTACAACTGGTTGTGCTAAATAGCTTCCTTTCTTCAAAATTGGCAACCATGCAACTAATTTGGCATTGAACATGGCTGATTGGATGAATGGAAAATCAACAAGAAGCTGGTCTTCCACCCAAATCATCAAGGTATCAGCTGAAGGAAAATTCAATACCTATTATAGTTGTTCTGCATTTGGATTGGAGAGGTATGAAAGCTGATCCTTGGTTCTTTGTAGCTCATCCTCATGCTTAGGAGCAAGCATGACTGGTTGTGGCTTCTCCTTTGGTTCCAATGAAGCCAGATACCTGATTGGGAAAGGTATGGTCCTTTGAGTATACCCATTGCCCTGATTTTCAAATCCAAGAATGGAGTTCTCTTGTAAACCCTTTTGAATGGATGGTGCAGAAGCAAAGGTAGAACCTTTTTCCCCTTTCTCTTCCTCCAATGAAGGACATGAAAGATTAAAATCTTCCAATCTTGGTTCCAAAGAGCTGCTATAAGATGCAGGATGCTGCAAAATGGGTGCTATCCTTCATGACAGTAGGCTCAGGTGTTTGGAACGTGGATGATGAAAGAGAGAATGGTAGGAACTCAACTGGTTCCTCTTCATCAAAACAGTCCTCCAAATCTGACAGATAAACTACCTCATTGTTGTCCTGCTGCAAATGCTCAACTTCCTCCACGGTATCCTCTTGATCTGTAACTCGATCATCATGGTTTCTTTCATCCTCCAACATTGAGTTTGAGAGATCAAACTCTTCTTTATCACTAGAAATTGAGAGAGATGAAGTAGAAAGAAGAATTGAAGGTTCTCTTATAGCATGCTTTGCAATCAAAGCCCTTGGATATGTAATTTTATCCTCCACAACTAGAATGTGCTCGTCTTCTTTTGGATTTGGAGCAGCTTCTCCCTCTTCTACTACTTGAAGACAATCTTGTTCTTGATAGAACTCTTCCTCTAGAACGAAGTTTGTTAAGTCAAACTATTTGATCTGCTGCTCTAGAGGACAAGTTGGGACTGTAGGATCTTCTTCAGAGCTTTCTTCCTCCATGGCTGATTGTGCAACTTGAATTGAATCAGAATTTTCTTCAAATAGAATGCTAACACAGACACTACTTTCTAAGCAAACTGATTGCTGATCTGCTTCTTCTTTTTGCTCTTCTCCTGTTGTAGCAAATTTAGTCCTAACCACCACTTGTTTTCCAACTCCAACCTCTTCTAAAGGATTAATCATCAAGGGGATATTTGTCATCCCAAATTTAAGAGCCCAACTCTTGAGACTTCGAATTTCTTCATCCTTGTTTGGCTTTTCTTTTTTCTATTGTTTTCCTTGACTAGAATTCTGATTTTTATCCTCCCAACATGGATTTGGGAATGCAAGAGGAGAAGTGGATTGTAACTCAAATGGCTCGGAAATTTTTTGTGGTGGTGGAGGAGGTAGAAAATCTTGTTTATTTGGAGGAGAGGGTATTTCTGTTAGCTTTTGTGGAGGGGATGACTGTTTGGAAGGAAAGGGGAAGGAAGAATTGAGATGTGGTGGAAGACTTGGGAATGGAGAAATAGAATTAACTCTTGGGGCAGCATTGACTGGATTTAGAATTTGAAATTCCAAATGAGATGATGCTACTTGAGAAATGGGAAGAGAAAAACCAGATGATGGTGTAGAACTTACCCATTGACAAGGTTGTTCAACACCAAGTGTATAGGCCTCTATTTCTACTGTCCATTGTGTAAGTTGGGGCAGCATTTTCATCATGAAGTCCAACTTCTCCTGAGGGCTGAAGTGTCTTGGAAAAGGGCCTCCCCATGGACAAGGAGTCCTGCAACCAATTATGAAATCTTTCATTTGTGCTTGAGCCCTGGATAGCACCATGTTTACCTCCATCTTTTGGATTTTTTCCAGTAGATCTACATTTTCTTTTTGACTACCCTCACAACCAGCATACCCTTGTGCTTGACATGCTTCATATCTAAACTGACTTTAACACTTCTGCTTATATGGGTAGACATGCTGATTTTGAATTTGATCAAAATGTTGATTTGGAGGATTTGTAAAACATGTTGGAGGTGTGATATACTGTTGTTGTAAATGTGAATTCCATGATGGAAATGAAGTCATGATTGCACAACTTCATGGAATGGAAAAGAATGAAAATGATGGAAAGAAGAATGGATGGAAATGAATGGAAAAAAGGTCTGCAACTTAGAGAATGAGTTGTTTACCAGATGGAGTCGCCAGATGTGATTTTGAAAGTGCCTCCAAAAGGCTGAATCTTTAACAAGAACACACCAACCTATCAAAGATAAAGTGAAAGACCTCTAAGGTCCCATCGGGCATGCCAAAATTGTTGTTGCAAATCAGCAGCACCCCCTAGATGTTGATCATATTTCTAGTTTGATCACCCTATGCATCTAGTGTGATTGCACAACATTAAATCCTCTTCCCAAGTGTGGGACTTGCAAAATGGAAGAGGAATCTCCAGATTAGAGGCTGGTTCCTCAACTCCCCTGATCAGCTATTTTACTTTCACAATTGTAGAGGTTTAAACTTCTAAATATACTCTAAATTCCAAGGAGATAGAGATAGAGAATGTAAAAAGAAAGAACTAATGCTAATAGGTGATGCACCAAAGGAGTTGTAGACACCTGATGTTGCATGAAATACACAATCCACAAGGAAACACATCAAAAAACATGCACAAATGCTCAAAATGTAATGAAAGATCAAGAACGCAATGATAGATATATGAAATGATTGAGGGATTTTAATCACAGAACATATATCAACATCTCAGATAAAATACATTACATTACAGTGATCCAGAGGCAATAAAAGTTGATGCATTACATGGAAAGGTAAAATTTCTTCACAAATTCTACCAAGGAGGAAGAAAAGGGAAGTTAAAGAGCTGAAAAAGTGTCTCCCTTGCAAAATGAACTCATTTTGGCTTTTACAGTGCAAACCATGACCCCAGGAGAGAGAAACATGGGGAAAACGTGCAAGGGGTTCAACCATTGACCAAAATTCCATCAAAACAACATGGGAACCCTGACAGACCCATTCCCTGACATTTTTAGCCATGCTAGGAGAGAATGCGAGCCATTCTTCATTAAAAACGGTGGTTGAAACGTCATTTCTGTCCATGACCACGTGCCAGAGGTGTTTCTTGATTTTCTCTCTCCAAAATCCACCAAAATGAAAAAATAACCTTGGAATCTTGTAGATAATTTCACCAAATTTCCATTGATATATAGAACGTGAAAAACTAAGCTCTGGATCGAAAGATATGGCGATTTGAAGTTTTAGGGAAAAACAGGGCCAAATTGGGTCGATGGGAAAAAATTTGAATTTTTGCACCTTTTTGGTCATTTGGAAAATTTTCCAAAATTTACCCACGCTCCACCACTCTAGGTGCCACGTGGTGGCATCTCATTGGCCACAGGCCTTTCAAGGGAAAATTTTCCACAAAAAATCCACTGAGCCATAACTTGAAAAATACATAGAGTTAGGAGGAAAATTTTACCTTTCTGGAAAGCTAAGAAAGAGCTCTATCCAGTGGTGCCATTTCCAGAAGGTTTTGAGTGCCTAAAAAGAAAATTTTGTGACTGAGGCACAAGAGAGGGAAGAATGAGAGGAGTTAGCCACAAAATGAGTAGGGGGCACATTTTGGATAACACCTACATATCTTTAAAAAACCATTCCCTAATCATGCACCATCTTCCAACCAAACTAGTGACACTTCAGCTAATGGTAGTGATGTCTATGAGGTCCACACTATGTTTGATGACATATCAGTTTCTTCCCAATTTCCCCTTGTTCCTTCCATAGATGAAATCCTAACCCGAGATCCCCTACCTTCACAAGAACCTATTTCATCTACTCCTCCACCCACAGAGGAACCCCCTTCATTTTCTCCTTCACCAGTGAAAAGAGCCGATAATTAGCACTCCGCCTCTTTCCTCTCAAATTATCAAGTAGTCATCAGTAACACCTCTCCTACACATAACGTCTGAAGCTAACCATCTCCTTGTCTCTCAAACATATTGTATGGGGATTTCTATTCAATCCACATCATCCCCACTTACAGTAGTACCATTTTCACGCTTAGTCGAATGCCTGGATTATGTTGATAGAGCCCTATTTTGGGAATGTCTTCTACTTCCTTTTTCAACCCAAATGCAGTTGTCACTCATCGACACCTCCACAATCTATCCAAAAGTGTTTCAAGTGACCAAACAAAACACAACCATGACAATCATAAAACCTTCCATGTTATTTCCCACAACCCAACACACACCTATAACCAAACACCTACCCACACCTATATCATCTCCCTTACCTAAACCCATCACTACCTTACTCATCCACCCATCAAATTAGATTTAGCCAAATCTTCCCAAACCAACACTAAACTCATTCCTATGCCTGAAATGAAGACCCAACCTACTAGGCCTCATACATCAACCTCACCCACCACACAATTGTGACCTTCACCCCTCCCGTCCATCCCAAGACCTCACCCCTCAACCCTGGCTAAGAAACCTTATCCCACTAGTAAACCAAGAATGCAGCGGCCCACCTATTCATCATGACCCTCTAATATACCCAAAAAATCCACACAACCCCTGCCATCACCCGTGACCTTATTACCATCCAGACCACCACTACCTTCCATAAGTTCTTCACTACCCATGAAAATCTCCTCTCTTCCACTCTCACCTTGTACCCAGTCTCTAAGAACCACCTCCACCGCAACTCGGTTTCCCTCATGGGTAACCCGTCGTCTTCCACCATCAAATTTTCCTTCTACATCCCATACTCCCACATCACCTTTACCCAGAAAGTGCAACCCAAAGCTAAGAATCCACTACCCTCTAATAAGGTAGTCAAACCAGCCAAATCTTCCATTGCTAGCTCTCCTATCCCACCTTTAACGAAACAAATTCCCACAAGACCTAAGAAAACTCCACATACCAAACTATTGGACCAACCCATTCCACCCCCTATAAATCCTCTTCCTTCAGAATCAGTCACAGTTGTACCTAAACCCACACTCACCTCCTGTTGTGATCCATTTGCAGGGTCCTACGCGAAGATTTTAACCAATCTCCTTGAAATCTTAGTCATCACATTACCACCTCTTAGACCTTACGAACCTCTCAAACCCGAACCAAAATGGTTTGATGAATGCACTAAAATTTGTAACTACCCATCGTGTGCCAGGACATGATGTAGAGAATTATAAGGATTTAAAAACCTCTCTTGTCTAATTATGTCCTCCTGAAGAAACTTTTGACGAAAATGATCTTCTTGGTGAGGACCCCATTCCACCTTCACCAATCTCCCCAAATCTTCTTCTGTTACCTACTCAGCGACCAATATCTCCACCCCCACAAAATTTTTTCCCACCTCCTAAATTTGAGATCAACATGGTCTGTATTAGGGAATTAGCCAAACCACCACCCAAATGTCAATGCATCATACTCATTTCACAAGGATTTTATCCATTGCTAGGATTTTCCCCATCATGTATTTATACCTTTCATGACACACACCCTCTCCATCCACCTACCCTAGAATTAACATGGTTCATGTTGCTACCCATGCTCAAAAAGACAAAGGAAAAGAAAAAGTAACTAGCCCATCAACCAACCCTGTACCCAACATACCATCTGCACCCACACCCAAAGTCACCATTCAAGCTCCCATAAATCCATATCCTATTTCTGATGGGGTCACACATTGCACAATGCTAAAATAATTACACCAATCCTCCCTCAAAATGTCTTTATATGACCTCATCCAAACATCTAAGTCACATCATCAAGCCCTCATGGAGGTCCTTCAATCTATTGAGGTTTTACCAAATGAACCCACACCAGTAGCCTCCATCACTATCCCTCATCATGTAGCCTCTCTCACTAAGTCATTTTGTGCCTCTACACCTCCACCTACTCGCCAAGTAGCCACCCTCAGCTTTTCGGATGAAGATATCTCCCCCTTCCATTATGATGACCCTGATCCCGCTCTTTTCATCTATGTCTTTATTGATAATACACACATACAATGTGTTATGATAAATGGTGGTGATAGTATTAACATCATCTCCTCACATGTGTACAACAAAATGTGCATAACTACCAATTACATGCATGATAACCCAATTACACTGTACTCCTTTAGATGACACCATTACCTGAAATCAAAGTTTCTAAAATTCTCCATGTCATGCAAAGAGGCTAAAAAATCATTCTATGTTGTATTGATGTCCTTAAACAAAGAGTTACTACATACTCTATTGCTGGGAATGGACCTAACATTTGACGAAATGGAGTTGAAAGTCCCTAAGAAAAATGGTTATCTCCTTTGGCTTAAATCTCTAAGTACGAATGCACTCGTGATTTTACAAGATCAATTGCTGACCCATCTCCTTTCAAGACCTATAACATGATGTACCAACCCAATGATGTGCTTGTACTAGTCAAGGCATTTATCACTACCCCCACTTCACCTTCACCCACAAGCCCATCCACTAAGTCTACCATCGCTTCTCCCACCTCTAACCATGTTATTCCTATTGCCACCCAGCTAACTCACCCTACTTCCCAATCATCTAGTGATTCGTCTATCCCTGCTACCCACATATCGACTATTAATCCCTTAGAATGTGTTTTTCAATGCCTCACTCTGGGGGAATACCCCCTATACAATATCAAAATATTCTTGACTCCACAAGCATATGGGAACCTCCATCAGCACCCTAGTAATGACTACCACATAGATGAGGTTTTTACTTATGGTCCTCCCCACCTTCGCACTAATATAATGTATGGGGGACTTGATATTTCAACTTATTCACACCAAACCTCCATCCCCAAACATAACCATTTTCATCTGAATTACACTACCTTTCTAACCGCCCGCTTTGCTCACACTTTCCTTCACCGTTGCACATGGAAAGGATTTGGATTCAGGTTTTATGAATAGGTCCACCATAATGTCATATCATGTACCACTCGTAAACACAATGACTGTAGTGGCATTAGTTTTGACCCACCACATTCCAATAAAACTCATGTCGACCTCATTAAGGAAGAAAAAACTTCTCCACCTCATTCACCAATGTTCTCATCTTCACCCACAGAGTCCATAAGATCCCAAATCTATTCCTCCTAACTTTTGTTTTTTGTAAACACAATTTCCCTGGGACCTCTAACCTATCAACGCAATGGTGAGGCTCCCTCTTCTCTCACATTCCTATACCCTACATGATCGATGACATGATACACCTTCTATTAATGTTGTTCAATGTCAAGATAATGAGTCCATACTCACTACCTTGGTGCAAAAGATTATTATATTCACCGGTCATTACCTTCTGAGATGTAAACCATGTTGAATGAATTGACCAATTGAAATCAACATTAACACTCAGGATAACCCACACATTCTAAAGATAGGCCAATCTTTAGATGCTACTAAGCATGAAAGCTTTTACCTCTTTCCTTCGGGACCATAACAATAACACTTTTCCCTGGTCCTATGGTGATATGCCTAGTATTGACCCAAAAATTATGGTCCATAATATTGTAACCATTCTTGATGTCAAACCCATCAAACAAAAGATGTACGAAAAATGCATCCTTGCATTGATCTTCTGGTCAAAGAAGAGATTTAGTTCCTTCTCTTAGTTTCCTTCATCCTACCCATTGATTATCCTCAATGGATTTATAACATTGTTCTTATCACAAAGGTGATAGGGGGACTCCGCATTTGCACGGAATTCTGTGACCTCAACCTAGCTTGTCCCATACACATGATTTTCCCCTACTAGGAATCGACCAACTAGTTGATCTCACTACCGGCCATGAAATGCTATCACTCATGGATGGTTTCTCAGGTTTCTAATCAAATATTACTTGCTCCAGAAGATCAACACAAGACTGTCATTCATCACCCCTTGGGGGACCTTCTGCTATCGAGTCATTCCTTTTGGCCTTAAAAATGCCAGTGCTACATATCAACGAGCCATGAATTACATCTTCCATGACATCATGCATCGCATATTGGAAGATTACGTAGATGATATTCTTGCTGAAATCCAAACATTGAGGAAAAAACACCCGTAGACCATCCGTCCTTAATGGTCATCTTTGACCACCTCATTCATGTATTGTGTTCGTCTTCAACCAAAAAAGTGTGTCTTTGTGGTACTTTCAGGAAAACTCCTTGGTTTCATCATTTCTTTGTGTGGCATAGAATGCTGATCCTATTAAAGTAAATTCTTATTCTAGAAATTCCTTTGCCTACTAATCTCCATCAACTTCAAATCCTACAAGGTAAGTTACAATCCATTCATCATTTTATCTCGAAGCTTTCCAACCGTTGTCAACCATTTCATCATCTTCTCAAGAAGGATGTTTCATTCAAATGGGATGATGAATGCCATAAAGCCTTTGAATCCTTAAAAAATACCTTCTTCAACCACCAGTGCTCATTCCTCCTAAGAATTACCACCCCTTTTACCTATACATTTCCACCACTGACCATTCTTTAGGTGTCCATGCTCACTCATCACGAAGAGAAGCACAGAGAGAAAGTAGTTTATTACATAAGCTATACCCTTTTGGACTACAAAACTAGGATACACCATGCCAAAAAAATCTTCTTAGCCTTATTTTTTGTTACCACCAAACTCCTCCATTACCTACTCAACCACAAAACCTTAGTTATTACCAATATTGACCCCTTACACTATACATGTATGCCAAAACCCTATCAACATCAATGTGCAACATGTTGGCTTATGCTTCTTGTCTGACCTCAAATTCAAATTCATTCATCAAAAGTCCATCAAGGGCCAACTATCACTGACCAACTAGCAGACCACACCTCTTTCAGGAATTAACCCTCTAACTTCAATTTCCCTGATGAATCCATAGCTACCCTCTCCTTAGATGAACCTACTTACCAAATGACACTCTTCTTTGATGGCTCCAAGTGTCTGCGTGAGGATGGGGTTGGTGTTATCCTCATTCCTCTTGATGGTGAACCTATTTCCTTTGTCTTTCAAACTTGATTTTGATTATACAAATAATATTTTCAAATACGAAGTACTCATATTGGGTCTCCAGGCTGCTTATGCCTTAGATGTTAAATCAATCAATATCTTTGGTGATTCCCAGCTAGTTCGTAAACCAAGTCAATGGTATATACCAATTTCGTAATGAGATACTTCAAAAGTATAAACATCACGTAGAAATACTTTTGACCACCTTTGACCGTTACGAACTTCAAACCACCCCACGTTCTACCAATAAGTTTGTAGATACAATGGCCTGGTTGGCTTCTCAGATACCCACTTCGCCTGCTAACTCTAAAATCTTGTCACAATACAAAGGCTACAATCACCCTCTTATTTACCTCAAGAGGTCTACTCTGCCAGAACTGTTGCACCTAACCCATGTGACCTTTGGTATAAGCAATTTGCAGACTATCTTTTCCCTTTCCATTCTACCCACTGATCTCACTCGTAATGGACAACGTGTGCCTTTCTTAAAAGTTCTCTCTCGTTATGTATCATCATGGGTGGTCTCCTTTATAAGCATGACTTCGATGGTATTCTCTTATGATGCCTTACAAGTTCTAAAATTCCCTACACCATCAAGGAAGTTCACGATGGAATTTTTGGAGGCCACTTTAGTGGTTTAGCCATCAAAAACACATTCTTCTCCTGGGCTATTATTGGCCAACCTTAAACCATGTGATTGTTGTGACTATGTCAAACATTTTGTGAAATACCAGCAACATGCTAATCTCCATCATCAAACCTAGTCATGCCTTGTAGGTCACACGAGACCTTTGGCCTTTCTCTCAATGGGGTTTGGATCTTTTCGGTGAGATAAATCCCCATTCTTCACAATGCCACCAATGGATTATAACCGCTACTGAATATTATACTAAATGGGTAGAAGCCATCCCCCTCATTTCTACAAAATTTGAGAAAATATGTGAATTCATCAACCATCACATCATTTGTCGCTTTGGTGTTCCTCACTGCCTCATCACTGATAATGTAAAGAAATTCAAAAACAAAACCCTACGTAAGTTATGTGACACTTTTGGCATCCAACTCAGTTTTCTCATCACCTTATTATCCACAAACCAATGGCCAAGTAGAATCGACCAATAAAACCTTGAACAAAATTCTTATGAAAGTAGTCAATGATACTGGGAAGGATTGGCATACGCACATTCCTTTTTCCTTGTGGGCTTACCGCACTAGTATTCACACTTTGACTGCACCACACCTTTCTCTCTGGTCTATGTACTGAGGATGTCTTGCCTCTAGAAGTCCAGATTCCATCTCTCTGCATCTCCCTACAAGACATGCTTAACGATGATGACTTTCACCAAGATAGTTTGGCACAACTTGAGTTATTAGATGAGCGTCATCTCAATGCTCTTGACCATCTCCAAATCTACAAAAAATATATCAAACGTGCCTACGAAAAATGTGTTAACGAATAAAATTTTCAGGTCGGTGACCTCATCCTGAAAGAAAATCAACATGTAACCAAAGAAGAGAAAAGTAAGTGGGGAAAATTTTCTCCTAATTGGCTTGGACCCTATATCATTACCCATACCTATGGATCAGGTGCTTATCATTTGTCTTCACTTGAAGGTAAACCCAAACCTAAGCCTCTCAATGCCTTGCATCTTTGGCCATTTTATTGTTGACATCAAGTCCTATATCACTTTCAGTCTAGTTGATCTCTCATCCCTTGAGCATTGTTCACCTTCCATATTACCCATTTTTGAGGATCCACGACTAAACAAGAATCATGTGATTACCCATCACCTTTCAAGCCTTATCTTCAATATGAGTACCATGGCTCTACTCATAATCATGATTCTCATGGATACTTTTTGTCTTCTTTCAAGATGGAATCCCATGGTCATAGTCATTCATCACTTGAAACCACCCCTTTCATAGTTAACCCCTGTGTACTATGGTTTTGTCTTCTGAAACAAGAGCCTAATCTTCCTCTATAGTCTTGTCCATGACTTAAACATCCAAAAACAAAAAGGGATTCAACTCCTTGAGTCAAACTTCCAGTCAAAAATATGACTCCCTCAAAAAGGGACATCTCTTCACTCTCTTTCTGCCGCTATAAAATAGACTGCTCCCTTGAAGGACAACTATATAAAGTCATTTGCAAAAATACAATAAAATATCCAGAAGCTTCCTACATTGATCAGCTTCGCAAAGACCTCAAGGAGATAATATAATCATCCCATATAGACTTCCTTACATTGATCAGTCTATTTAAAAAACATGAAGAAAATGATAAACAGATTTTTTCGTCATGGACTTGCCTATTTTTGATCCTGGGTTTCTTGCTAAGAAAAACATGCTATCTCACACTAAGTTACTCTAAACCACCCACTTTCACCTCATTTCCTTTTCATCCTAATTTCCTCTCTACTCAAGGGACTTGCACCATCAAATGACATTTCATGATCATGTGACTTTCTTCACCTTTAGAATAGTCCATTATGCAAGCACCTTTAGGGTCTTACATTCATAAGCCCATCTAGGGTATGGTCGACTCATTAGGGATCTTATCAATTAAGCACAGCTCTTTTTCCACCTCTTCCCATTCACCTTCCTCATTACTTATTGATTATCTTACATGTAAGACCAGATCATTGACACCTATATTTAAAAATACTCAACCATGCCTATGACCTACACCCAACCATGCTTATGACCTACACCCAATCATGCCTATGACCTACATTCAACCATGCCTAACACCTACCAACCCATTCCTCTACTTCATCATATTCTTCCCTAGCTTATGGGAGAACTACATTGGCCTGAGGCCCCTTTTCACTAGGGCTATGTAGGCAGCACTTCAAGGGCATGGGGCCCTTGGAGGTTAGCTCAACCACTCTTTACCCTAACCTATTCCCCCTTTCACTTTCCTATTCACATTCTACCTTAGTTAGTTTCCATTTTATATCAATAACTAGTAAATTAAACCAAACAAGCATAATTAATACACATTTTACCACATCATCAAATCATACATTTATCATTTTCACATTTCCACTATAGCACATATTTGGAAATTTAAACCATAACATGCATATACATCACCATTTGTCTCCCATGTTACCAACAACTTGGACATTAAATCAAAATTAAATACAAGACTCAATCACACCTAAACTAACCTGACTCCACCACCTAACTCCACCATGCCTAAATCAACTTAACTCAATCGCCTAAACCAACCTGCTCCACCATAAATCAACTTGACTCAATGCCTATTCCTAAACCTACACAACCTGACTCAATCATCATGCCTAACTCCACCTAAACTAACTCAATCATGCCTAAACCAACCTGACTCCATCATGCCTAATCCATCATGAACCTCACTCTGCCATGCCTACATGACCTTGACTCAATCATGCCTAATTCACCTAGTTTCCATCACATACACACATAATAATGAAAATTAAAACACAAGTACATCATCCATACTATAACGCCCATATCATCATCTATAAATTAGAAATGTACACCGTGTATACATACATATGTACACATCTTATATAAAAATAAATCTTTGGCACACAAAATCTCAAAAAATCTCATGTACATCCTCACTATCTTCAGCAAATAGGCCGATATATGCAAAAAATACACAAAAAATAGTGGAGGTACATGCGTAACTATCAGATCCCCCCATAATATCCTCCATGCCTATGTCACATGTCTCCTCCTCCTCCTACTCCCGTGCGGCATCCTTACTAACATCTCACCACCCACCATGGGTCATGGCCTGACCTCTACTAGTACCTCACCTGGAGCTGGCCTCCATGAACTGGTGGCCTCACCCTGAACCCTGTCTCGGGCTCACTGGCCTCCTGTGCTCTCCACACTATGGGTGCGAGACCTGGTTCTCTCACTCGAGGCTTGTGCTCTATACTCTGCATAAGGAAGGGACATCTATCCCTATAGCCATCAAATGATCTTGATAATATCTCACCTCTCTTAGGGCATCCCTAAACCTGGCCATGGGTATTGTCTATGGTGGTGCCATTGGTCTGACCCTGTACCTATACTGAGGGACCTGTGTCCCTTTCCCCTGTCTATAAAATGGGACCCTATCCCTGAGCCTTGTGTAGGTGCCTATGTGCCTGTACCTAGGCCTGAAGGGCCACAATCTATGCCTGTGTAGTGGCCAACTAGCCCTACAAACCTGTAACCTATGCATGTAGGGTGGCCACCTATACCCCATCTCCATCTCCGCCTATGTGCAGGTACCTGTCCCTGTGCTACCTTGGGCCTGTAGGGATGCTACCTATGTGCCTACAACATGGCAACCTATGCCTCTGACCCCGTCAATATCCCTGCACTATCCCCAACTATGTAACCAGAGTCACCACCTACCCCTATAGGGTGTCTCTCTGAACTGTGATGGTGGCCAAGTCTGGCTGCCCTAGCCTCGTGGTACTACTTGTAGCTGTGCTACCCACCACTGTTTGTACCTGTCTGTAACTCTGGCATCATCAATCCACCGGTCTACCACCTGCTCCTCCTACCTTGTAGGCACTTTCAGCTGTGGTAGAGGCATAGGCCTCTCCACGTCATCCCTCATGTACTGTGGAAATGGTGGAGGTACATCATGTGGCAACCCAAACTACCATCTGACCCTATCAATGGGTATCATCTCATGCTCTCCTGCACGACACCCCTCTATCCATCTGGAGAAACTTACTCCTCTAACTCATCTTCCATCTACCTATATGATGGGAAATCCCACATAAGGCTTCCAAATGATGTCCACACCAGAAAACCCCTCTAATACATGCCTGTAATATGCTACATCATGTGTAGCCTTGGTAAACTCACGCTCTCAACAAATAGGTACCCATCACCTATAGCCCACCTCAAACCATGCCCGCCTCAAATGCATCAGGTTAGGGCATGCCCACTGGATGCACACACACGATGTGCTCATATGCCCAACAATGAAGAAGGAAGGTACAACATAAGTTGAACCATCATAATCACCCATAGGCCATAACTCTCTGTAAAGCTACACAAGAATGTTGGTGCCCATGCAAACTAGGTCCTGTCCTCCATCATATCATATGGAGAACCCCCATCAATGCCCATGGGAATCTCCCACCCTCCACATCTGGTAGTGTAAAACAACACACTGCCTCCATCATCAGAACTACTAGCCTCATCTCCTCAGGATGGGCCTAGTACATATCTCCATAACTCATGCTGGTGCTATGGAACCTCAACTCCACAACCCCTCACTGAACACTGTCAACATCAACTCCTCAGATGCCTTTGAGGAAATCAAATACACCTGCATCCCTACTATCGGCAGCCACTGTAAGAATCCTATAAACATCCTCTAAGGTGATGATCATCTCACCTTGTCAGCAAACGAAATGTGTTGGTCATACCGAATCCCATCTATCGATGAGGGGTGACCATAAAAAATCGGCTTCAAACCACTATGTCTGATAGCGTCTAACCCCAATCAGGCCCACATCTACAACATGGCACCACTCCTCAACCATTGCACTCCCTCGTACTACTAATAGCTTAGGGGAGGTACCTATCCTACATCTGCAACTGGTCCTCACTTGCATCCAACAAACCATAAAATCATTAGACCCCACCATACCCAACTTCATCCTTGACCACCCAACCTATTCCTAAGACCTTTCCCACTCTGACCTCTCTTCCCCACCCTAACCCTAACAGACTACCTTTCCCCCCCTATCTCAAATTTCACACCCCTTGACCATACCTATTTGTACCCCTTCCCAAGCTATTTTCAATTAACTAATACCTTCCTATCACATGACCTATCTCACCCACCCACCCTATCTCATTTCCTGGCCTATTTTTCACTAATGTTGACCGACATCAGTTCTGTATTAACTGACACAAGGTCTCCTAAAACTAGCATCAGTCACCCCATCCATGACTGATGCCATAACTCCCACCGACATCAGCCAACCCTTGACCACATCAGTCACTGTCATGGTGATAATCCAAAACCCTACCCTATTTCTCTAAAAATTCACCATTTCTACCTAACTACCCCCCATTCCTACCCAAATCTCCCCTCAACCCCTCCCCACCCCTCCTTAACCTACACTACACCTTCCTCCCTTCCTATTTTCTCCCTATACATTCCAAATTCAAATTTAATTTTTCCCCCCAAAACACATTTTACCCAGACCCATTTCTACAAACAAAATCACCTAACCAACAAAGAATGATATCAAATCTTACCTCATCATGATGTCCGTCTCCGTGGGGACATCAAGTGGGCACTGCACTGGTGGTCCACCCAACCCCTCTCCTACCTCTAGCCATCACCAAATGCTCTCCTCACCTCCACCCAATCAAATCACTCCCCCTAAGCTCGTGGACCCATCTCCCTAGCTCCTCTCACCAACTCATACTCTCCACCTCATCCAGGTATAATGCCTCTATCCTTCTCTCTTAGAAAAAAGCACCAAAAGTCAAATGGATCTGTCATTTTCTCAAATGGTACAACACAACAATGATTCTGTAAAATACAAATTTTTTTGTTTTATAAACCCAACCCACCTGACCAACACCGGTCCTATTTGTGCCCTAGCCAACCGACATCAGTCACCCTATAATCAGCATCGGTCCACCCTTTTAACTATTTGGTCTTGCTAAGATTCCTTTTTGCCTACAACCATTAGTGCCAACACACCTTTTTATCATCTTAGACACCCATTGAACCATACCTACAAACCCAATCCTACCCCTACATTGCCTTTGATGCATCTTAGGAGTTGTTATTTTACCTAAACCTTGGCCTTACCCATGCCATTCCCTATATACCTTGACTTGAACCACTTTTTATGACCTTTGACCCTCCGTGCTCTTTGTACCTTGCGACATTGTTTACCCGTTCTATTTCTTCCTACCGACCTTACCTTGCCTATTGCCATGTTGTTTATCCTGACCTAACCTTTGGTATACCAGAACATACCTAAATGTTCCTGCACCTAACCTACGTTGTGTTTCATCACCATATCCTATACCTTGGATACCGAAATCACTTCAACCCTATTTGGATAGACCTATCTACCTTAGACTACATGGATTTTGAACACTTTTCAACCTGGTACCATGCTTGCAGTTTCCAACGTGTGCATGTGTTTAACTGCCACTAACTTCACCCCTGGCCCATTTACCTATTTACCCAATTTGACCTTTACCTTTTACCCAACGCACCCACTGACCTTCATTTTCCCACCTCCTCCTTTTATCAAACCACTCATTGATTTCCATCTTACACCCCATCGGTTCCTAGTTTGAGGGGGGTTACCTTCACCACGCTTGGGGCAACACCACCCTCACTTACACTCAACACAACCATTTCCTAGATTTTTGTCAGCGTCACTTACCAATACAAGCCACATGACAAAAAGGGGAAAAATGTAGACACCAAAATTGGGTCACACTCCCCTTGGTCCTCTTTTGAATAACCAACTTAAACACATTCACCTAACCATGATCCATATACCCCACATTAATATTAATTTAATTATTTATAATTAAATTAATACCCATCCTCACCCCATTTATTAATTTAATTTAGTTACTTTAATTAAATAGATGCACACCTCACCTATCAGACCTATTCATAACATGTTTCCATAAATGAATAAGACTTAGTTCAACCCTAAAAATCAATGCCTATTATTCCTCTAACCACCTTCCCGCTCATAAAAATATAATGTCCATTCTGATCCGTGAATAAATGGACAGACCTGACCCAAATGAAGGAAGATCTGCCATTTTTAGTAAACCTAGAGAATCCCTCCTTAACCGAACGTTGGTCATCCCTAAACCGACACCTGTCAACCAACAACCATCATCGGTTACCATTTATTCACTTTGGTAACCTTTTTGAGAGGTTGGCCACATTCTTGAAATTTTGGGAGCAAAAGGAGTGTTTTCATGCAAGCAAGAACCAGAGATCTTTTCGCACATCCAAGAAGACCATAGGCAACATTGAGACAGATCCAGAGGTATTTCTCTCATGGTAGCATTCCGAGAAGCACCACTGTGGCACCAAGCTCCATCCATCTGATCAATCATCACCACATATAGCCATTGGACCTGCAACACCAGTAAGTACATTTATCACCTATTTTATTTCATCCTTGTCCTTTTTTAAAGGATTTTGTCACCTCTATTGTAATTTTCTACTTGCATTCCCTTTTCCCACCATTCCTCTTTCTGTAAACTCAACCATTCCTCCACCCACACCATAAAACCACCTATACCCAACCTCTACATATCTCTGAGTGTTCCTAAGATCCCCATATACCTTGTCATGGCCTCTATCATCTTTTCCTGACCTTAGCTAAAACCCCACCACCAGATCTTATTGAGTTTTATCATTTCCCACCTCTACCGATGCCTATTACCCATAACCACCGTCATTGGTTCTTCCTAACTATGGTCGGTCATACCTGACTGATGCTGGTCTCTATGTTTTCCAACAATGTGTAAAAAAGAAACCAACCTACCTACCAAAACAACCCAAACACCTTACCCAACCCTGTTAAGACCCTTGTCTGTGACCTGCAGACCAACTAAACAACCCAAACTGACTGAAAGAAAAACCTCTTGACCCACATAGTTTTTTAGTATTTAATTGGATCGATGCTAATAGTGATATGAGGTACCCAAATCAGAATACTAGCACTAGATTCATTTATGTACGCATTTCAGTTATCTCATATTTATTTTATTAAAATAGTGGATTGACATCCCTTTAGGAAGTATCACACTTCCTGGATCTAGCATACACTAGGCAGTCCACTATCATATATTATTTAACTCTTCTTTGGTGGTCTTGTTTTCTATTTCAGGTAGTTCCTCCTAGCCAAAAGGAAGCTCTCATAGTCAGCATTAGATCAAGAAGTTAGAACATGTGCATAACCTTCAAACCAACCATCATAATAGGTCTTCCTCCTTGACCCACACCCTTATCTGTTTCGTCACATTTAAAACATAAAGAAAATGTCGAAAAACCTGGGGCAGCCTAAACTACCATCTGACCCTATCCAAAGGTATCATCTCGTGCTCAGCAACATGACGTCCCTCTATCATCCAACTCCACTGCCATGTATTTGTAGGAAGGGAAGCCAACATATGGCCTCCAAATGATGTCAACCCCTAACAATCCCTCTAGTAGGTGCATGTAATATGCCACATCATGTGAAACCCTAAGAACCCAAAGCTCTCCCATAACATAGAACCCAACGCTAATAACCAACTCAAAGTAAGCCTGCATTGAATACATTAGGTTGGGGAGAAATAACTAGACGGAAACATACAATGTTCTCGTATTCCTAGTAGTGAAGAAGAAAGGTACAAAAAAAATAAACCTCTGTAGCCTCCCATAGGCCCACAACTCTTTGTATAACTGCACCAAGAATTTTGGTGCTTAGGAAAAATAGGTCATATCCTCCATCATGTCCTGGATACCTCCCATCAGTGTGTTGGTCATCAAATAGGACTTCGCGAAGAGCAACAGTCAGGGGACAAGAAGTCCCTCCTCTTTAATGGGAGAGGTTCCCTTATTCAGAAACGAACCTATTTACACATATACAAAACATGATTTTCTTGTGGAAATTGGATATTTATGAAAGTGTTTTCTATAAGGATCATCAATTACAAAAGGACCGAGGAATGAGAAAATGAGAATGAGCAGAAAGGCACCATTTAGAATTATAGATGACAGAGTAATTCTTTATGCATGCGAAGGTATAGTGAATTGAAACAAGATCATTTGTATCATACTAATAAGATGAAATTTGAAAGACACAAAGTTCTATCAATAACATCTGCAAGAATACAAATAGCTTCTTAATATAATATAGACAAATGATCTTAACAAGATTAAATGAAAAGCTTAGGGATAAAAGAGATCAGATAGACGAAGAATGAAAATCCCTTCTGTATTGATTTCTTTATGATTTATTTACACTTTCAGAAAATAAGCCAAGTTCTTCCTTCTTCAAAATGGCAAGGAGAGGCCATTATATAGTTTACAATTCAGTTACTCTCGATAACTACTTCTTTTAACTAAAGATTAGTTAAGGATTGCCAATCGCAATACCTCAACTTATTACAATAAATCCGAGAAAAAGAATTGGAAGAGAAGAGAGGAATAAGGAGAAGAAGACAGGTGCTTATGACTGGGAGGGACCCACTAACTTCAAAATCTGCTGCCTGAATCTCTTCAACACCTCGGCTATGTCTCTGCCACGTGGGACTGACGTGTTGGCTATAGATTGGGTCCAAAATCTGAGGCACTTCTCCATTTCCTTATCAAACTTGACATGAGTATGATAGTCTTTATTTGCTTCTTTAATAGCAGATTGAAGAGAGTAGATCTCCTTCATTTTCTCTTTGGAAATGGAGCTTTCCTTGAATAGATTTGATTTGACAAAAGCTCTGAATTGAGCTTTGATTTCTTGTAGGGAGAGAGACACACTAGAAGTTTCATCCTGAAGATGACAATGTATATCTTTGAAAGCAGATACAACTAGTGTTTTGAAAGCCTCTCCCTTCTGCCAACTATTCTTCAATTCTCCTGAAGCCTTGTAGTTGTCACTTTCTTGATTGAACAGGGCTTGTGCTTGATTCTGGGAGATAACTATGGCATTATCTATTTTTGGAATCCTCAGTGTAGTGCCAATGGCGGCAGCGTCAAGTTTGGCAATGAGATCCCCGTGTATATTGGTCAATTCACTCGAATCAGGGTTGAAATGAGCTCCGCATGAAAGAACTATATCTACACATTGCACAGAGATTGGGAAACCACCAGCGAAAGCCAAACCGCTGTCATGAATCATCTGTGCCATTGGCGTAGGGTTTGCATTTGTCATCCTCAACCAAAAATCACTAAAGTCAAGATGGAAAACTTCACTGTCCCCGATATCGGGAACGACAGACTCTAGTGGTGAGATTTGTTCTTGCCCCTGAAATTTGATCTTCATGTTGGTAGTAATTCAGAGGGCAAAGCTGCAAGCTAGACTTGGGAAGGAATTACAGAGGAAAATGGATACGCGCGCAAGAATTTAGATTGCAAAGGTTCGAGCAAAAGATAGCAGGAAAGAAGTGTGCAAAAATGCATAGGGGGTTCACTTTCGTTATATAGCCGTTTAGGAGAGAGAAAGGCAATGAATGCATATTTAATACATACCTACCAAATTGAATAAGCAAGATATTCGGGTAGAGCGGGAAAAAATTAGCACGAATGGCACTTGGTTCATTTGGGACATGTGGGACGTGAAAGTGCGAAGTACGCGGCTCGGCCAATTCGGGTGAAGCAGGGAAAAGATGCACAAATGGTCTTGGAACACGCGGGAAAAAATTACGTGAAGTACACGGCTCGGCCGAATCAGACGAAAATGGAACAATTCGTCCGGGTGAACTTGGGACATTTGGGACAAAAAGTTCACGGGCTCGAATCAGACTTCGGGTGAACCGGCCGATTGGGGAATAGAGGGCCCAATTGAACTTGGGACATGCGGGACAAAAATGTCCGACAGGCCCAAAAAGAACAGACTTCAGGTGAACCGGCTGATCGGGGAACAGAGGGCCCAAATGAACTTGGGACATGCGGGAAAAAAATGTCCGACAGGCCCAAAAAGAACATACTTTGGGTGAACCGGCCGATCAGGGAACAGAGGGCCCAATTGAACTTGGGACACGCGGGACAAAAATGTCTGACAGGCCCGAAAAACACACAAAATGACCCAAAAATGTAGATTTCTCAATTTCTCTGGTATTTCACATTATCAGTACAACAGAGAAAACACTTAAACTCAAAATTTTGAATTTTCACTTTCTTAAGAGCAGGGGAATTTTGAGTGGACAACAGCTGGCTCCTTCTGGGGATGACTTGGCATAAATTCAAGGAATGAGACAAGGTAAGAACTTAGACAAACTCAGGGAAGTAGACCAGTACCTTATCCATTGGGCAACGGAGTCATCGAATCAAACCAATACAGAGGACAACACACCAAAACAAAGGGAAAGAAAAACAAAACGCTGTACAAAATATACAAAGGACTCCCTAATCACCTATGACTTGAACAATTTCAGGTACTACCCACTATAAGGAAGTGGGAGAGAAGAACCATCCATATAATCAAGGTAAAAAGAATTCTTACCAGGAAAAGTGCCTGATCTTGAAAGGTCCGAGCCAAAGGGAATCAAACTTGCCATGGCTGCCACGAGGTTCATGCCTTTTATCCCACAACAAAACAGTGTCTCCAACTTGGAAATCTCTGAACTTGGCTTTCTTATCAAACAGGACCTTAACTTTTTGTTGATGAGAAGATATCTTATCAGCAACTTCCAATCTATCCTCATTCAATTTGTGAAGGTACATTATTCTCTTATCCAAAGCATCATTGAAACTGGTATCTTCAATGGCCTTCATTAGATGCAAGGCTGACAACTCCACTGTTACTGGCAATTGAGCTTCTACTCCATATACCACTTGAAAAGGAGACATTCCAATGGCTCTCTTAGGTGTGATCCTGTCTGCCCAAAGAGCATCATAGAGTTTCTTGTGCCAGTTTCATTGAGACTCATTGACTAATTTCCTTATTATGGTCACCAAATTTTTATTAGTGGATTCTGCTTGTCCATTTCCCTGAGGATAGTAATCTGAAGAGTGAGCCAGAGGAGATTCCATATCCATAACAAAAATCCATCATCTTAGTTGAAGAAAAATTCGAAGCATTATCTGTCACAATCTTGTTTGGTACACCATACCTTACCAAGATGTTTTCTTTGATGAAACTGCACACCACTTCAGAAGTAGTACTCTTTACTGGAATGGCTTCTACCCATTTTGTGAAATAATCTGTAGCAGTTAATACATGAGTATGACCAGCACTAGAAGAGGGATTAAGTGTTCCAATGAAGTCCAAACCCCACTATTGAAAAGGTTCTTCAATTACAACTGGCTTAAGAGGCAAAGAGGCCAATTTGGGTCTACCCACGAAAGTCTGACAAGCCTCACATTTATCAACCCACTTGGATGCATCTCTGAATAAGGTAGGCCAGTAATATCCTCCACGAAGTATCTTATGAGTAGTGACGGTTGATGAGTAGTGCCCTCCGCATGCTTGATCATGAAAAGCTGAGAGTAGCTTTTTCTGCTGTTCCTTGTCCACACATTTCAAAAACCTTCCATCTAACCCATGTTTGAACAAGGCATTTTCCCACAACACATATTGCACTGAACTTAGTTTAACAGTCCTCTTTTCTTTGGCAGTCAAACGAGAGGGGCATTCTCCATAGGTGAGAAAATGGGTGATATCAGCATACCATTCGGTAACTGAGCTAAGAAACAGAACTGTAGGAAGACCAATTTTATCCTCCAGTAACTCATGTCTAGCTCCTTCAGCGATGAGTTCACAAAGGCCTTTTCCATGGACGAGCTTGGCCGGTTTGATGTCAATATCATATTCTTGAACCTTAGCCACCCAGTTCCCTCTCTTGGATCCAAATTCCTGCTGTGTAAGAATTGACTTAACAGTTGTATCTGGTACCAACACCATGGAGTGAGAGTTAAGAATGTAAAAACGAAACTGCTTAATAGCTTTAACCACTGCAAAAGCATGTTTTTCCATCATGGTATATTTTAACTCATGATCTTTTAGAATATAGCTCATAAATGCAATTGGGAGTTCATGCTCATTAGAATCTTCCTGAGTCAAAACCGCAGCCAAGGTGTTATCTGTGGCGTAGCAATAGATAATAAAATCTTTACAAAAATCTGGACATGCTAAAACAGGAGTTTTAGCAATGGCTCTTTTAATATCTTCAAAGGATTCTTTCCCTTCAGAAGACCAACCAAACGTTTGTTTACCTTTCATCATTTGGGAGATATTCAGAGTTAGTTCTGCAAAATCAGGGATGAATCTTCTCAAAAAATTGATCTTACCAAAGAAAGAGTGCACGCCCTTTTTGCTAGTTGGGAGAGGAATTTACTGAATAACTTGAACTCGCTCAGGATCAATTTTAATACCATCTTTGGAGACAATGTGCCCTAATAATTTCCCCTCTGTGACACAAAATATGGATTTTTTAGGATTCAAAGAGATCCCATGTTCTCTACATCTTAGCAGAACTGTCTCCAGGTGCTGAAAATGATCTGCCCTTGTTTTAGAATACACAGTCAAGTCATCAAGGTATACAACAATACACTTCCCTTTCAAACTTCCAAAGGCCAGATCCATAGCTCTCTGAAAAGTGGCACCAGCATTAATGAGCCCAAAAGGCATTCTTTTGTAAGCAAAGGTACCCCAAGGGGTAGTGAAAGTTGTTTTGTGTTGATCTGCAGTATTAACTTCTACCTGATTATATCCTGAGAATCCATCAAGCATAGACAACATTTCAGATCCTGTTACTACTTGTAAGACCTGATCCATCATAGGTAAAGGATAATTATCTTTCAAGGAAGCCTGATTCAGATTCCTGAAGTCAACACAGATACAAATCTCACCATTTTTCTTTCTAACAGGTACAATATTGGCAATCCATGTTGAATGATGGATAGGAAAAATGATTTTGGCTTTCAACAAATTTTGTATTTCTTGAAAAATGGTGTCAGCTATTTTTGGATTGTATTGCCTCTACTTTTTTTTAAAAGGCTTAATTCTAGGTTTGAGAGGAATAAAATGTTGCATCTCTTTTGGTTGGAAAGATTTTAAATCTTCATAGGAGTAGGCAAGAACATCCTTATACCTCTTTAACAGATCAATTGCTTTCTTCCTCTCATCTGCTGTGCAACATTTTCCAATGTTCAAGAACTTAGGGTCAGTAGAACTCCCAATATTAATTTTTTCATATTCAACTGATTGTTGAGGTCCAGTAGAAGCTCTAGACTTTACATACCTATTGTGTTTATCAAACAGTTCCTCTAAGCTTACCAATCCTTTAGGGATCTTGTTTCCCTTGAGTTTGATACATCCATCCTGATCCTTTCTTCTTCTTGAGTGGCTACTTTGTCAAAGGGCACACTTTCACGAGGCAAGTTATCACTTCCTTCAAAGTATAGCTGTTCAAAATTATCTTTGAGTTCTAAGAAAGAAAGAAAATGTTGATCATTATTGAAAACTTTCCAGTTATTTGTATTATTAGGTACACTAGGTCGATGGATCATCTCAATGGTGAAATTATCTTGGGAAAAGTCAGGATGAGGTATAAGCAGTGACCCAGAGACTGCTAATGAATCAGCCCTGGTATTCTTCTCCCTAGGTATTGCTTCAATGGAGAAAGCATCAAGAAATTCAATGGAATCCCACACCTGATTCCTATAATGTTTCAACCTTCCATTTTTCACCTGAAAGAGGTTTCTAACTTGCTTTACAATCAATTCTGCATCCCCACGAGCTAGAATATTCTTCACACCTTGTTCTTTTGCCACCTGTAGTCCAAGAATGAGAGCCTCATACTCTGCTGTATTATTGGTATTTTCAAATTGCAACTTGAATGAGAAAGGATGAAGGCTTCCTTCAGGTGACACCAGCATGACACTAGCTCTAGAACCAGCTGAGGAACAACTTCCATCAAACTCTAAAATCCAAACACCATTAGAATCTTTAGGTGACACTTTGGGGAGTTGGATTTCTTCAGGAGACATAATCATGTAGTTTCCATGCCCCATATCCTCATAGAGTATATTTGCTTTGGGATCATTCGTTTTTTGTACAATATACTCAGATTTCTTCTCAGGCAGCAAATTCTTCATTTGTCCATTAACAGGTATGAGGGCATGTGACCAATCCATTTGAATTTCTCCACCCACATCCTTACAGAAGTTTCTACTTAGCAACATTCCGTATGAAGGAGGAATATCTGCTACTAAGATGGTAGCCAAAACTTTCTTCTCAGGCAAAGCAGCAAAAGCCACTTGTGCATCTTTAATTCTTCCGACCAATGGCACTTCCTTACTCTCCATACAATAACAAGATCCATAAGTACGTGTGAGAGTTAAGCCTAAGGCATGAGCTACTTTAGCAGGCATCACATTGTCTGAGGCTCCTGAGTCTATGACGCAATTGCTGAGCCTATGGCCAGCTATAAGAAGTGTCACATAGAATGGTTTGATTTTTTCATTGGGTGAGGTGACAGCGGCTACCAGATTAGGTTGTGGTGCAGAAGAAGGAGTGGGTAAAAGGCCTTTAGAGGTAGTTTTAGAATGGGAATTGACAAAGTGAATCATTTTAGCAAAGGCCTTAGGATGGGTTTGATAATATTCAGCTTTTGAGATTTGAACCTTAGTCTTTTTTAGGTGATCAATAATATCGAAAGACCCAAAAGTGGATGGGATATCATCATTTGAAATCTTAGGTTTATCAACTTTAGGAGAAACGGAAATAACTTTAGTAGTAGAATTGACAGGAATCACCTTTGGTGTAGATGAAACGGGGATAGGAGATCCTCTTTTTGCAATTACAGGGATAGTTGCCGGCTGTTCTTTAGATTTCTTGGTGGGATGCATCACTTTCTCCCTCTGATTTTTCTACTCTCAAGTCATGACAGCGTATGATTTTCTATTCATGTCTGCTACTATTTCATCATAATCATCCTCATCATCAATGCCCTCAGTGGTGAAGAAATTAACTCGAGATCCCTTAATTTCATCTGCTTCATCATCAACCTCTTCAAAAAATTCCTCGCAATCTTCATTAACCTCTTCATCTTCAGGTTCCTCAACTTCACAAGTTGCATTGATGGGAACTTTAATAGGAGGTCCTTCAAGCACTAGCCTCATTTGAGAAGCAAGCAAATGATTTCTGGGCTGAAAATTCCTCCTTGGAACGTCTGCATAGGGAGCATGCTGAGCCAATTGTTTCTTAATGGCAATGAGATCATTTGCAAGTTTTTGTACCAATGGATCAGTATTAGGTCCAGGGGTGGAAGAGGAGGAAGAAGCAGATTTAGATTTAGAAGGGTCTCTCCTCAACTTCCTTGACATGATTAAATCATCTTTGACACTAACAACAAGAGTTTGATCTTCAGCCAATGTTGCGAGATTAGCCCTTCTTAGTGCATAGCTAACTTCGGGTGATTGAGCATTTAGGAAAAAACATTTTTGAATTTGATCTATAGGTCGAGTATTTGGCGGAATTTTTTTAATCAACCTGTTGAATCGGGCCACAAATTCTCTCACGGGTTCTTGTGAATCTTTCTTTATTTGAGAGATTTGGGCTAGCAAGGCATGCACGTCTTCTACTGGTTTGAACCGGTTTTCAAACCTAGTTCTCATTGTATCCCAGCTGGTGATAGCATCGACCAGAAGGTGATAGAACCAATCAGTAGCAATATCTTATAAAGTCTCAACGAAAAGTCTTACGGAGACATCTTCATGTTCAACTCCCAGAACTCCGCATGTAACTATGAAGGCTGTGATGTGTTCATCAGTATGCACTTTACCATCGCCTTTGAATTTAGGGAAGTTATTCCAGTTACCTCTGGGTAACTCGTGCAAAGGCTGAGGAAGGGAAAGGGGCCCGACACGATGACCTTAGGGTAGTGGTACCGCTATTCTTGGAAAAATGGCTTGAAGAGGAACTGCAACACTAGCAAGAATCAAAGCTCGAAGATTAGGACTGATTGAATCTGAAGGAATACCACCCATAGGGATTCTATCTTAGACAGGTGGAGTACTTTTTGAATGAGTCTTTCTATTTCTTGTTGAAGGGAAAGGAAAACCCTGCTGCTCCAAAAGCTGAAATTGAGAATCTTTAATACCAAGGGCCCTTCTCCCTCGAGTAAAACGCAGAGTCGCCAGATCAAAGGATGATCAATAATTACAAAACTGGAATATGATTTCCCCAATGGAGTCACCAAAAACTATTGGTCATCAAATAGGACTTCACGAAGAGCAACAGTCAGGGGACAAGAAGTCCCTCCTCTTTAATGGGAGAGGTTCCCTTATTCAGAAACGAACCTATTTACACATATACAAAACATGATTTTCTTGTGGAACTTGGATATTTACGAAAGTGTTTTCTATAAGGATCATCAATTACAAAAGGAATGAGGAATGAGAAAATGAGAACGAGTAGAAAGGCACCATTTAGAATTATAGATGACAGAGTAATTCTTTATGCATGTGAAGGTACAGTGAATTGAAACAAGATCATTTGTATCATACTAATAAGATGAAATTTGAAAGACACAAAGTTCTATCAATAACATCTGCAAGAATACAAAGCTTCTTAATATAATATAGACAAATGATCTTAACAAGATTAAATGAAAAGGTTAGGGATAAAAGAGATCATATAGACGAAGAATGAAAATCCCTTCTGTATTGATTTATTTACACTTTCAGAAAATAAGCCAAGTTCTTCCTTCTTCAAAATGGCGAGGAGAGGCCATTATATAGTTTACAATTCAGTTACTCTCGGTAACTACTTATTTTAACTAAATATTAGTTAAGGATTGCCAATCGCAATACCTCAACTTATTACAATAAATCCGAGAAAAAGAATTGGAAGAGAAGAGAGGAATAAGGAGAAGAAGACAGGTGCTTATGACTGGGAGGGACCCACTGACTTCAAAATCCGCTGCCTGAATCTCTTCAATGCCTCAGCTATGTCTCTGCCACGTGGGACTGACGTGTTGGCTATATACTGGGTCAAAATCTGAGGCACTTCTCCATTTCCTTATCAAACTCGACATGAGTATGATAGTATTTATTTGCTTCTTCAATAGCAGATTGAAGAGAGCAGATCTCCTTCATTTTCTCTTTGGAAATGGAGCTTTCCTTGAACAGATTTCCTTTGACAAAAGCTCTGAATTGAGCTTTGATTTTTTGTAGGGAGAGAGACACACTAGAAGTTTCATCCTGAAGATGACAATGTATATCTTTGAAAGTAGATACAACTAGTGTTTTGAAAGCCTCTCCCTTCTGCCAACTATTCTTCAATTCTCTCGAAGCCTTGTAGTTTTCACTGTCTTGATTGAACAGGGCATGTGCTTGATTCTGGGAGACAACTATGGTATTATCCATTTCTGGAATCCTCAGTGCAGTGCCAATAGTGGCAGTGTCAAGTTTGGGAATGAGCTCCCTGTGTATATTGGTAAATTCACTCGAATCAGGGTTGAAATGAGCTCCGCATGAAAGCACTATATCTGCACATTGCACAGAGATTGGGAAACCACTAGTGAAATCCAAACCGTTGTCATGAATCATCTGTGCCATTGGCGTAGGGTTTGTGTCTGTCATCCTCGACCAAAAATCACTAAAGTCAAGATGGCGAACTTCACATTCCCCGATATCGGGAACGGTAGACTCTAGTGGTGAGATTTGTTCTTGCCCCTGAAATTTGATCTTCATGTTGGTAGTAATTCGGAGGGCGAAGCTGCAAGCTAGACTTGGGAAGGAATTGCAGAGGAAAATGGATACGCGTGTAGGAATTTAGATTAAAAAGGTTCGAGCAAAAGATAGCAGGAAAGCAGTGTGTAAAATGCATAGGGGGTTCTCTCATTATATAGTCGTTTAGGAGAGAGAAAGGTAATGAATGCGTATTTAATACATACCTACCAAATTGAATAAGCAAGATATTCGGGTAGAGCAGGAAAAAATTAGCACGAATGGCACTTGGTTCATTTGTGACATGTGGGATGCGAAAGCACGAAGTACGCAGCTCGGCCGAGTCAGGCGAAGCGGGGAAAAGACGCACAAATGCTCTTGGAACATGTAGGAAAAAAGTACGTGAAGTACGCAGCTCGGCCGAATCGGAAAAAAATGGAACAATTGGTCCGGGCGAGGTTGGGACATTTAGGACAAAAAGTTCCGACGGGCCTGAAAAAAACAGACTTCGGGTGAACCGGTCGATCGGGGAACAGAGGGCCCAATTGAACTTAGGACATGCGGGACAAAAATGTCCGACGGGCCCGAAAAGAACAGACTTTGGGTGAACCGGCCGATCGGGGAACAGAGGGCCCAATTGAACTTGGGACACGCAGGAAAAGAATGTCTGACAGGCCGGAAAAGAACAGACTTCGGGTGAACCATCCGATCGGGGAATAGAGGGCCCAATTGAACTTGGGACACGCGGGACAAAAATGTCCGTAAGGCCCGAAAAACACACAAAATGACCCAAAAATGCAGATTTCTCAATTTCTCTGGCATTTCACATTATCAGTACAACAGAGAAAACACTTAAACTCAAAATTTTAAATTTTCACTTTCTTAAGAGCAGGGGAATTTTGAGTGGACAACACAGTGCTCATGGGAATATCCCACCCTCCACATCTCACAATGCAAAACTACACATCACCTCCATAATCAGGATAACCAACCTCATCTCCTGAGGATGGGACACATACATGTCCCCATAGCTTAGGATCATGTTATGGTATCTCAAATTCACCATTTCCTCTCCAAACACTTCCACTATCATCTCCTCGAATGCATTTGATGAAATAGAATAAACCTTCTCTACCACTATAGGTAGTCGTAGGATCCTGTATACATCCTCTAGGGGTCACAGTGATCTCACCCATCGGAAGGCAGAATGTATTAGTAACTAAATCCCATCTATCAATGAGTATAACCATCAAACTCAGATCTTGAGCTATATGTCTATAGTGTTGGATCCCAATCAGCCCAACGTCCATCATGTTCCTGTATCCATCTATGGTCATGCTCGATCGTACTGCTAGCAATAGAGGTGGTACTCTATCCTTCATCCATAGGTGGTCCCTTGCTTACATCCAACAAACCACAAAATTGTTCAACCTTGACCATACCCAACATAACTTTTAATCAACACACCTATTACATGACATAACTATTTCCCACCACACCCTACCCAACCCAAAACCCTACTGAATAACCCTTTTTCCTAGTATATTACTACACCTATTCTCCCTTATTCTACTTGTCACCCACCACCATCACCCAAACACCCCTTTTCCCATATTTTCCCTATATACACCTTCCCTTAGCACTCCCTTTACTAATTTCCTTCCCCATACCCTTTCATTCCCCTCATTTCTCATCATCCCTAATTGGCATCAGTCTTCTTAATGATCACAAATTTTCCTCAACCGATGCTAGTTCAATTTCACCAGTGTCAGTCATCTCAGACTTGATCGATGTTGGCTAAGGCCAACCGATGTTGGCCAACCACTGACCGATGTCGGTCTCTATCACACAATAAAAACTGAAACTCCCCCCTCTGCCTATTGAATTTTTTTCAAAACCACCCTAAAAAAACCTACTCTACTCTACCGAAACCTACCCTAACTTCATTCCCAACCCTATTATAACATTCTGATTTTAAGACTTTTGAAACAAGGGAATTTTTTTTTCGAAATGTAATAATCTCTGTTCTAAATAAAACATCATTTAGAACACACATTCTGTGCAAATCAATCTTATAACAGGTAACCATATGCAGATGTAATGACTTAGTATACTACCAATCTCTCATTCCATGACTCCGTTACCAACCTATCTCTCATGTTAACTTAAAGTATATAATACTTTATGTATGCTACGTATACTTGGTTCTCCTACCCTATTCTGGGTACTGAGTGATCTATTTAAAGAACCTATCTAAATATTTGTTACCAATATTCATCTGACATCACGTTGATTTAAACTAGGTGACATAGGACAACACAACTAGTAGCTTACGATACTTTGGCCAAATATTTTCAACATACTATTGATGTTACTATTCCTAGACGACATACTCGTCATTTCAAAATATGTCCTTCACCTCACTCTTATGTTATCTAGAATGGTCTTTACTGACTACCATTAGTCCACTTGCCCAAGGTTTGCCCCTAGCCCCAGTTAGCAACATAATTTAGTATAGGAAGACGCTCATGATGACTTAGGGTATATGGGCATACTCGGCTGACGTAAGTCATCCGATTGTGCTAAGGTACCCAGATTCATAGAAAGTTACTACCTATCCCGAACATGCTACTAACTTGACCTAGAGAGAAACTAAGTTCAAGTCCAGATGTGCATAGATCTAGATGAACAAATACGAAAGGGTGTTGCCACATGTCAAATGCAACACTGTATCCTCGAGAATTCCCAATACTTCTTGAGGGTACATTCCTTCAGTTGGCGTGTGCCAACATCAGTTAGAACTGATTCATCAAGATGTACATACCCCCTTAGTGGTCATTAATCATAATTAAATTGGATTAATATTTATCTTATAGTAACCATACCTAACCCTAATTCCATCGTTTATTAAGTTCTTTACTCATACTTATCCCGATTAGATATAAAGAATTTCATTAATTCATGTTTGCATGGTTGTTCAATAACATGGCATAACAAGTAGTTATCCCAAAAATAGGACAACAAACATCAAATGTTTAATTTCTTAATGCAACCTAGCTGTCCAAATCAGGAGTTTCATCCACCTAGATTCAACTAGTATTTACTTTATAAACAAGTTATAAAGATTAAAGATCATAACCACTATTCATTTTATCTTTCGTTCTTTGGGAGAGGAAGAGTCTTCCTCTATATGGTTAGATGTTAGGTTTAACATATCCTTTTTATCATTCAATATTCATATAGTTTAATTATATGTCCCACACATATTTCATTATTAAACTATAGTTGTGTAGTTAGAGAATGACATATTTTGCAATATAACAAGTTCATTATAATAAGGGAGATTATACTATCTCCTTAATCCAACTCATTATCTAATAACAATAATAGTATACAAATGGATATAAAGAATACCACCAAGATATCACTATAATTTCTGTCATACAAGTACAAAATATTTCACACCACAAATTGGAGTCCAACACAAAACCTTTCAATTCATGATTTTAAATATACATTTACAAGACTTATGCAGTTCATACATTCTACATGTCAATTATAATTAAGATGTTAAAAAAACAACACTTTTATTTTCCAATACAAGTCAAGAATGATTCGAAACTTTTTAGATAAGATACATAATTAAATAAGCTAATACATCATGAAAGTTCTTACCTTATTTTATCACTTACGATGTCCATCTACAAAAATTTATAGCACGGGTCATTTCAATGAACTGAGAATGATAAGCACTAAACATTAAAGTAAATTGCATTCCACTAATTGTTCCATTAAAACAACTCTGCTTTAATGAAACAATTAATATATCATACAAAAATCATAAGTAATAACATCTAGAAAAGAATTACAATTAAAGAGTCTGAATTTACTTGTAAGAAAGAACATAATATAATCCACAACATCTGAATTATATCATAAGGTTTAATTGATCCTATCAATTAATTTTAAACAATCAACAGTTCTTGTCATCCAATTGTTTCATAGTTCTATAAGAATAGAATTAGTCATTTATATTTACTAAGTAGCAAAAGAAGTTAATTACAACATAGCTCATATTAGAATGCTTCATCATTCCATATAATAAAGGAAGAAGAATCAATACATGCTATTCCCCAAACTCTAATCATCAGAAAGACAAATACAGGTTTAGAACACATGAATCTGCCCCAATTCAAAGATAACAATATAAAGATTCAACATTAAGGCAGAGCATCTAACAAGAATCCCAAAATCAATCCAAGTAGGGTAGATAGTCAAAACAGTTCTCCCCGCAAGTCAAAACTAACTCCCATATGTTAGAGGATAAAAATTCAAAGATCTGAAACCAAACATTCCACAATAAATTTTCCATCTCAGAAGAAGATCGAAAACAAAAAATTTCAATCAAATGAACTTATATAAAAAATGGTAAGAAGGGGATCTCCATTGAAAAAGGTATAATCCCAAATTCATTTCATTTATACTATGAATTGAATTCCATTTTCTATTTCAAACTTATAAATTATTTAACCAGTTCCCAAAAGAGAACACAAAACCGAACGCATAGTTAAAGAAATTACACTTCTAATTTTCCTTACAAATCTAACAAACTGGTTTACCTATTACCATTCACCAAGCTGAAGTTCAAATTCAAATCTTTAGAATGAAGTACACAGTACAGTCCCTAACAGTATACTGCCCCCAGGAGAACATATTCAATTATCTATTTAAAACTTGAGATTCATTCAATGAATCCCAACAAGGAATAGAAATCCACAAAAAGTGAAAGCTATACAAGGATCAATATAACCCACGAACTCAAAATACTGACATCCTATTACAAGGCTTCAAAATCTTGATGCAACAGAGTAAATAGTTCGCAATCCCAAAATAAGAAAAATAATACAAAGCATTCTAAACAGAGGTATTGTATCCTTCCATACAAAATTCAGTATACTAGGTTTAAATTCAACTTTCTAATAAAACCCAAGAAATCAAATAAAAAGACTAAAAGAGAGTAAGGAATCCCAACGATGTTTAATTCAAGAGATGCTCCAATATTACTTCAAAAAAAATCACAACCATGACTCTCAAGTTCCAATTAAAATATTATGACAGGGAAAGTATTTGTTTCAACATCTATAATAAGAAGGAGAGTAAATACATAATTTCCAAAAGCCTCTAAAACTATTAACGACTGTTCCAAATGAACCATAAATCATCAATACCCATAACAGGATATAATTCCAGTCCTTTAATCATTCAAAAAAATAACATTCAAGCCTTCAATAGGACACGGGTTCACTCAGGGAAGATAAGAATAGGATACACTTCATATTCACACGCCCTATCAAGTTCAAAGAACGCCGTACATTCTAAAAGACAGAAGTACCACAATCGATCCAACAAGAAGTCACAAGAAGAAGCTCTATAAAGAGATTACAAAGTCTATTTCAATACAAAAAATATCTCAAGACCCTTTTGAATAGATAGTCCTTAAATGAGATTAAATCTTTTCAAGTCCTTAATACCAACAAAACTTCAGCTCAGAATACAAGTATAGAATCAACACGTCAATTCCAACACAAGTTCAAAACATGCATGAATGGAATACCAGTATAGTTTTGAACCCGAGCTTCAAACAAAAGTTAAGAACTTCATAAGGCTCTAATACTAGCTCAGACAAACATGAAGTTCAAATATGAGCCTATAATGAAACATGAAGCCCTAAATACAAGCTCAGAACAAAAAACCAATGCTCTAATATGAGTTCAAGCATTTTCAAATCCTTGAATAAGAATAAACTTCCAGCTCAGAGTATATGTATAGAAAAAAACTCATCGATTCAACTACAAGTTTGAATCATGCAAGTATTAAACACAAGTACAACATCGATTACAGAGCTTCAACAAAAGTTCATAACAATACAAGCTCCAACTTAGCTCAGAATAACACGTAGTTTAAATACAAGCTCCTAGCATAACGTAAATGCTCCAATACAAGCTCAACGAAACATAAGACTACAATATAGATTCAGAACCATAAAAGCAAAAAATTCTAGTTGAGAACGACTAAGAAGCTCCACTACAAATTCAAATGAAACACATTGTCTAAAAATAGTTCAGAAAAAAGCATAAGGCAAAGAATTCTAGTTCAGTCAACACTAGCCTTGAATTCAAGTTACAAAGCTTCAAATAAAAGTTCGCATGAATATCACCATTAAACTAGCACAGAGAAAGTTTCCCAAAAAACTATCATTACTATAAAATGGATTTACATTCCAAAAAACATAGATATTTCATAAAAACATTCAAGTAAGCAACAAGAAAAATCATGCAAATATTTATCTCATGAGAGCAGAGTTGTTTTAATGAATCATTTATAAGAAAGAAATAAATCTTAATGGGTAGAGCCTATCATTCCTGATAGTGCCTCTTCCAATTTGAAGGATAATTCCAGGTGAGATTCCAACTCTTTTTCTTCTCCACAACAGATCAAAAACCAAACAATTTTTCGTCCTATGCCTCTTAGACATTCCCTTGATCAAAAATAGACCAGAGAAACCAAAAATAGCCAAGAAGAAGAAGAAGTCAAACTGCTGGTTCAAAGAACTAGATAGCTCCATACAGAGAAAAATTCGCGAGACATGCAAAACCAAACAACCTCTCACAAACCTGCCTCTCGTGTTTACAAGATGGTTTTCACACAAAAATTGAGATTCATTAATGCCATAACTCGCAATTCTCCCACTTCTCTCTCCTTGCCACCGCATCCCAAAATTGGCGGATACCAATTCCAAATCAACATGCAATTCCATACTTAGTGAAGCCTCCACATAAGCCCCACTAAATTTAACTAGCCCTTTCCAAAATTGGAGGTACCACCTTGAATTAATACCCAATCAAATCAAATTAAAGCCATTGGAACCATCACAAGAGTGCTATGCGACCCTAGGTCCCTTTTAAATAGTTTAGGCTAGATTTCCCAAAACTTATGTTAGTCTAACAATTAATCACCTTAGGTCTTAAAACATTGCCATAGGTAATACCCACTTTAGGTTAGATTAAATTCACTTCCATATAGTATTAGGCATTAGGTTAATATAGCCTAATATCACCTTAGCAAACTTTCTCCCTTATTCATTTAGCACTAGAGCTTAGGTTAGGGAACCACCCAACAAATAGAATAAGAATATTAGGTTAGATTATAACCCATTTAAGTAGACATAGCTAGGGAGTAGGCGATCTTACCTAATTTAGGATACCATTAGGATAGTCCTTTAGTTTTTAGGATTCTGATCCCTCTCATAGTCATGAAGCAGACTATTTTTGTTTACACCAATAATATCCTACAGAGGTCAATCCCAAAGACTCAATCACAAACATACAACCGAATGAAGACACGATCACTCAAGCCCAAAGAAATTGTAACATATAAGGTTTATTCCACTATGTCTCTCAACCAATGAATGTTGATTTACCATTCAATCCAATACAAATATTTAAAACATTCCTTGGATAACTGAAATTGATCCAAGGATGAGTCAGTAAATGAGATAAGTTTGCAACTCTCAAAACTAGATTACAGCTTATCAACAAGAAGTGAAAATGGATTCCTGATAGCCATATCATTCCATTCAAAGGAATTCAAGAGAAGAAATGATTTATCCATAACAAGCATGATTTTCAACAGTCAAGGGATCACACCTTATTCAAGAAAATCACATGCCATCTCTTGTAATGCAAAAGAGAAATATAACAGTTTGCCCAAGGTGTTACACCTATTTACACTATATTATACCCCTCACTCCCTCATTTCATTCATTTTTACCTAAAAATGCAAAACAAATATTCCCCCAAACCCCCGTTTATATAATCCCATTTAAAACATTATTTTTAACCCAAAGACAACAACGGAGGTTGAATCCTACCTTATCTCGGTGTCATCGGTGTGGTGGTACATCTTGATGCTATGCCAATGGTCCACCCAAACCCTCTCCCGCCTCCACCATCACCAAATCCACTCCTCACCTTGTAACCAATAAAATGGCTCTGATTGATCTCATGGACCTACCTACCGAACGCCAATCAAGCCCTAGTCACTTGCTAGCTTATCTCAAACACCTCGTACCATCTCTTTCTATTCTTACCCCACCACTCTGTAACTTTCCCAAATAGCAACACGTTAAAATAAATCTGTAAAATATGGATTTTTATTTTTATTAACCATACCCGACATGACCAACATCGGTCTTAATAAACCGAAATTTAATTGTAGTCATTTTTATAACCACCAAAGAACAAGGGAATCCCATGCATGTCGACCTATCACCCAGTGGGTGCTGAGCACTCACTCAAGGCATGCACAGGTGTCGAGTCTCTCTTTTATGTGAGTTGAATGGGAAAACATCATTTGTGATTGAAAATTTAAAGAAAGTGAGTGGGAATGGGACATGTAAACATCATAGAGCTCAGAATGGATCTAGACTAATGCATTCATTCCAGACAGAAACATACTTTGATAGAATATAAGACTGAACCCAAACAGAAAGGGAAATGCACAAGGATTCATACTTATTCCATAAACTAACATAAAGTAGAACTTATGAAGATATGAGGATGGACCAAAATATTTAATGATCGTATTCAAATAATTTGGTAACCTCATAACATTCATTAGATCCATTACAGAACACCATAGTATGGTAGAATGAATTCATACATCATAACTGAATCTACATTCTTTAGATCTTCAAGAAGAAAATTTTATAACCCCAAGCCCTTGATACATCCATCTTCTATAGTTTATCTACCCAAACCAATAGAATCCTCGTAACCATTTCTGTAGAGATCCCCTCTCTATTGATCTCTATTCTAAACTAACTCTATCAACACCCACACACACATGCACCTTTTCCTTCTACAGGAGCTTGTATTCATTGGCACCCCAAAGTGCCAACTCATCCATCTATGGCTTCAGATTCGGTGCCAAGTGTCTGAATGTTGTCCTCCTTGGGTGCATGCTCCTCCAGGCCTGAGCTCTCCACTCTTTACCATGACGATCTTATAGAAGAGTCCATCATAGGGCATATTCCTTCCTAGGCCAGCCTATCACCAGGCTGGAACCTTATACACTCTGCATGTGTAGTTGGGTCACCCTCTTCTCATGTCTTGTCCAAAACACCAAATACGGCTAAGTCCTGAGACATTTTTTTACTGGTGTGTAACACTGTCCTTCTAAAAGTATCCTTGAACATTGCCTTACGTGCCTTATTTTTGCATGCCCATCCTTCAACCTAGGCCTTGCGCACCTATGCACCTTTTTGTACTTAGTCAATATTTTAGGGGCCAAACATCACCCTACACTTTACCTATTCTCCACCCATGGAAACATTTATTTGAAGAAATAATTACAATAGGATTAATGCCTTGGAAAAAGAATAAAGGAATGAAGAATTGGGAAAAAATTGAAAGAAAAGGGAAGTGTTATCATTATTGAGAACAAGATAGGAAAATATCTTTGGAATTCGGCCTCCAACTTGTCCTAGGCATCGAATTCATTTTTCACTCTTTTGTAGAGGTCGTTGTTTAGGGTGATTTCCTCCTCAAAACCTAGTCCATTTTCTCGAGTGTTCAATGTTTCAACCATTCCTTCCAATTCCTTTCCCACATTCTCAAGCACATCCATCCTTCTTGTAATCTGTGGGTATAACTCTTTCATCAAGTTTTTAATTGAGCCTCATAAGGTTTCAATAGCTTATGAATTTTTCTTAACCTCGGCCAGGATCCTTTCCCACTCTACTTTTTTCCCTTTTTTCTTCTCTTAGAATTCCTTGAGCTCTACCTCATGAGTGGTGACTAGAATACTCACCACTTTATCTCTATCTGTGCAACTGTCATATGCGACATCAACATTATGGGTAGAAATTTTCACACCAGCAAGCACCTTGCTATATCAGTAATGATTGCTACAAATTTTAATTTTTCCTCCTTCTCCAGGCACATTGCTATTTCTTCTATGGATTCTAAGGATAAAGGTTGGCTTTCCATGGTGAGGATGCGCGTTAAGTCTTCAAGGCACTCAAGGGAAGATCCATACTTTTGTGCGGGTGGTTCTAGGTCCAGATGCTTCAAAATAATGGAATCTCTGATGGATTATAACTTCTTATATACCTTGCACATCCTTTCCTTTTCTTCCCTAGGTTCACACTCTAGTTCTGTGCTAATTAGTTCCTCACGCTTCAAGTTCTTGGTGCTTTCTTCTAGCTCTTCTTCCCTCTTTTCTATCTCTACCTCTAGAAATTTTATCATGTCATTCCTTCTGAATAACCTAGCTTCCAGTTCAACTGAGACCTTATTTAAAGCATTGTATACTTGTTCATCTGAAAGCTAATGAGCACTCACCAATGGGTTATTTCCTTTCTACTCAGGCACTTTCATTATTACTCCTTGACTTATTTCTAATTCTAGCTCATCGACATGGGACTCAATTTTCCAAGAGAGAATCTTCCTTATCCAAGGGTATGCACCTTTTTCATCAAACGAATTCATTTCCAAGAGTTGATTTGTTGGAAATTTTCTTTGGAAGTGTGCGCACAATACCTAGTTGTGATCATCAATGTAGTCCATTCTTGGTCTCTTGATCTCCATGCACTTTCTACTTGTGCGCGTGCCCTTAGGAATAGTTACTACTAGACTGGGGCCTCCCATGCTGCCGTGGTCTTGTTCTATGTGTCCTTCCTTATCTTTATTCATCACTATTTCAGAACTGTGTTCTAACTCTTATTCTACCAAGGCTTCAATAATTTTCATTGCTTCTTTTTCTACTGCCTTGTTTATTTTCTCTTGTGTGAGGTTTGGATTCCTTTGAATCTTTGTGCTAACCTCTTCACCTTCTTCCATGTCCTGGGTACCCTCCTCCTCCTATATTACCTTCCTTCACACAAAGCAATAGTCGTTCTTTTCCTCTTTTCCTTCTTCTTCCAAATCGTGCACATTGAAAACAAGTGGTTCCTGGTCCCCTTCAGGTTCATCTTCTTCATCTTCATCCCTCTCACCCATGTATTTCTCCAAGCTCTCTGTTTCCTCAAAATTAGTGTCATCCATCATCTTTTTTTATTCCTAACTAGGGATTCTAGTATAGGAGACTTCACTTTCTCTTCCTCCTCCTCTGGTGATTTCTCCTCTGTGATACATTTTCCTTTCTATAGTGCCTCCTCTCTAACTGGTGACCTCTTCTTACGTGTGTAAGTACTTATTCTAGTGATTTCTCCAGAGGCACCAACTACTTGAGTATCTTGGACACTTGGTTCCTTATTATTTATCTATTTTGTATCCTTTTTCTTGGGCGTGGTCTTCTTCCTAACTGTTAGGTCCTCATGTATATCTATCTCGTTCTCAAGATAAGTGCCCTTCTCAAACCTGGGCCTTATGCAAAGATATCCTTGCACTGCAGACCTCCCTGTAATACACAGAGTTAGGGGTTTCATCATCCTAACTTCATGTGACATATAATTTTACATGTACGCACACTTGTTAGGGTAGACCAACATCCTACGCATCTCCCTATGGTCTCACTCCATACTTCCAAGGTCAAACTTCAGCTTCTTAGATTGCTTAAATCTGTTTACTCTCACTTGGAAGTATTGAGCGGGGAAAGAAAATGGAAGTTTACACCATGGGCTCATGTTCTCATCAACACACCTAAATCTACTAATGCAGAAGAGTTGGTATACTGTGAATTCAGCTTCTCCTTCTGTGAGATTTGGCAATTATTCTGGGATCCTCAATTCTACCCTGAATGTATTCCTCAAGCGCGTATACCATTTCTCAAGATGCACCTTATGAATGTCTATCATGCTATCAAAAGTATATTTTTTGAATCTCTTTGTGGGAGATAGGTCTTCCTCTGGGTACTCCAACATGAACTTATTTGTAGCATCTGACACTCTGATATCTAAAAATACAATAGTTAAAAAGACATTGCTAAAAAGTATCTTATAACCCTCCTACAAGTTGTTGATGATCTCATCCGCTACGTATGCAAAAAAGTTGTATATGGCGCCCTCTGATATCCTTCTACAAACATCGATACATGATTTTTTCACTTTCATCCACCTCTCTTGGTCATTAAGTTTGGTTACTAGGTGTACGACCATTCTCATCACTAGGTCTTGGATATCTACAATATTCAAGTACCTTGATCCCTTCTTATATACATATGCACGGAAAATTTCTTTGATGGATTCTTTGTCGCATAGGTCATCCTCTATAATTTCTCCTTCACAGATGAAACTTGTGAATTTTGAAATCAGCTGAGGGGTTATGCACATCTTGTACCCCGCGAAGTGAAATTTATCTTCATGTACATGCAACATCAGCCACAGATAGACGTGCTTAGGATTCCCAAAGTATGGAAACACATAGAGTTTTAACAATCCCACCTTCTCCATCTTCACTTTTAATTCATCACTATAAATGGGTAACCCTTCTAGTGTCCTTTTATTTTTCAGAAACACTAACTCTAGCACCATCTCTTTTTAAGTCATGTTTGTGCAATGGTTATAATTGCTTACTGTCATGTTTCTTAAATGGGACTCCCACTCCTTTCCTAGAAAAAACCCATCTGGGTACTGCATTTCTACATACCATTCTTCATTGGTACTTGTGGTGGTTTCTTGTAGTTTTCTCTTGCCCTTTCCCTATTTAGGTGTTATAACTAGTTTCCTGGGTGCCATTGTGTAGGTTATCTTTGCACTTCAACTTCTCTTGCTCTACTTTTCTACCCTTTCCAAGTTTAGATATCAAACTTGTGAAGAAAATCATTTCCAACCTGTCCCCTAGTTGCCAAACCCTCACTGGAATATCCCCTTCACAAGATAGTGCTTCTCCACAACACTCTCCACGGCCATGAACTATTTCCCCTTGGTTTACAAATACAAACTAGTCACTCATGGTTAAATTTCTCCAATTTGTTTTCACACGGATCAATTCTGGAAACCTTAGTTTGTAAAATATCTTCCTTCTTCATACTCTTAATGCAAATAATGAAGTTTCCAACCTTCTATTTATAGTTTTTCTCACTTTTTAACATTAAATGCTACCTTACCTACCACCCTACTTCAACACTTAATACGGATTTTTCAATAAAACCCAACTTTATTGCTTTAAATCACACACACAATCCTACGTGAACAATTCCCCAACCTTCTGGCATACAACCTATCCATCTTGACAGGACACTCTTGTACACGCATCACCAGCACCGAAGGTATTCCTGTCATGATTTTCTCTCTCGCCTACCTCGTGTTGCTTTTGCACTTTTTCTAATTTTGTACATGGATCCAAAATATAGCCTTATCCTGACACCAACCATCCTTTTTCACCTTTTCTCTCATGCACTTCCTTTCCCAGGGCCATCCAACCAGGATTTCCAATGCAATCCTTCCTGGCACTTCACACTTTACAATTTCTTCAACCTTAATCCTCCCCACACTAAAATGATGTGTGGTCCTTTGCGCATTTACAACCTTAAAAAACTAATGAGATTACCGACAGCAGAGGTGCAACATAGAAAATCAATGAGAAATAGAAACACAAGAAAACAAAAAATGCATTAAAGGAAATCCTAAAATAACTGGTAATACTACCTTATTTACAAACACCAATAAGACTTATTTATAGTAGGGCTTCAGCCTACTCCTATTGAAGTATCCTAGAAATCTCCTCACATCCAACACTTATAACTGGCACGGTCCCAAATTAAGGATGTATGAGATGATGTAGGGACCTAGCCAATGGACTTTTAACTTCCCAAGATGGTGCATAAACTTGAAATCATATAGTAACACCATCTACCCAACCTAAAACTTCTTTTTCTTAATGTGACGATCATGCCATGCCATTTATTTTGATTTTTCCATCTTCTGGCTCCACTTGGTGACTGATTGTCTTTTGTCTAATTGCATTAACTTTTCAATTCTTTCTTCTAGTGCTTGTTCATCGGCCAACCCTCCTATGCACGTTATATGAAGATAAGATAACATGAATTCAACTTGTAGGACAACCTCCATGTCAAACAACAATTGAAATGGAGTGGCCTTATTCAACCTCTTTTAGGTTGTCCTATATCCCCAAAGAAGGACTAATACTTTGTCATCCCACTCCTGTCTACCAACATCACAGATCTTAGTCAATGTGTGACTAAGTATTTTGTTAAATTCCTCAGCAGTTCCATTTACTTGAGGGTGATAGGGAGTAGGTTTTTGATGGGCCACCATGACTTATGATAACAAAATATTTCCCATTTCTTTAAGGAAGTGCGTACCTCTATCACTTTTCAAACTCAATGGGAATCCATTCTTGCTGATTATGTTTTCCCATAAAAATCTAGTAGAAATAACCACTATACAATCCTTTGTAGGCACTGCCTCTGCCCACCTTGTCAAATAATTAGTGCAAGTGAGGATATACCGCGAACCAGTCCTTTGCACTGTTGACAAGATTTGTCTGAAAAATTCAATATCCCATTTCTCAAATGGTTCCGCATTGGATATTAGTTGCAAGGGCATTTCATCCCTTTTTCTAGGTTTTCCAAGGCACTGGTAATGGTCACAAGCCTTTCAAAACTCAATACAATATTTATAAATGGTATCCCACTAGAGCCCTATGAGTAGAATCTTCCACATGGTTGCATCTCCCATATAGTGTCCTCCTACAATCCCACCATGTGCCTCTTTCATAATTGTAATATGCTCATGTTCTAGCATGCAACGATGGAGAATCTCATCACGAACCATTTTTACAGATCTCCACTAATTAGCATGTAGGGCACGACACATATGGCCAACTTCTTCCTCTCCAAGGCATTCATTTTGTCTAGTGCCACACCTATTTTGAGAAATACTACAATTTATTCTAAGTCTAAGGGTGCATGCCGCAACCTTAACAATTGTGCGTCTGGTATAGACTCTTCAATGATCTCTGTGTCCTCTCCTAAATCAGTCCTAAACAAATGATCAGGACCAAAATTACTTTTATCTAGTTTGACAACCACTGTGAACTCAAATTCTTGGAACAGTAGTACCCACCAACATATGTGCCCTTGTATAATGGGCATATTCACTAATTATTTTGATGCCATATGGTTAGTGTAAACTATAAATGGAGTTGCCAAAAAATACTATTTGAATTTATGAAGTGCGTAGATTTATTCATAATGCCTCTTACTCAGTTATAATGTACTTTTGTTGTACTGGCATGAAATTCCTACTTGTAAAGCTCAAAGGATGATCAACAATACCCTCACATGGTTATGCATGTAACACCCTTGATAGTTATTATTTTCCTCCTTTACATTTCAAGTGTTGACATGTGATTTTCCTTATAAAGATGCGTTATTTTGAATTTTGGAGATCATGCTTGATATGGATAAATCATCTTCTGTTCTTAAGATCCTTTGAATGAATTGGAATGACTTCTTTAAATCCATTTTCCATTTCTTGTAGGTGGGTTAAAATTTGTTTAAGAATTATAAACTTTTCTACTAATCTGACTCATCCTTGGATCAATTTCAGTGATCCAAGGAATGTTTTAAAATCTGCTCTATAAGATGAATGGTAAATTGACATTCCAGGAATTGATATACATACAAATGAACTTTGATGGATACTATTTCTTTGATTGTTGTATGAACGTGTTCTATTCAATGGTATGTCATGCTTGGATCTTTTGAGTTTGATTTTACTAGGACAATGTTGACACAAACTAACTGTAGCTGTTCATGGCATAGGAAAGATTTGGAAACCTAAGACAGGTAAAAATAATTACTACCTAAACTATGTTATGTAACAAAATTCCTATTTTAATCTAAATCTCTCTATTTCACTTTGATTCGGTTGATTGACATCCTAACCTAAGCTCGGTGCTAAGGAACTTAGAAAGGTTTCTCGGATATTAAAAATTTACCCAGAAAGTAATACTACCAGGTTATATTATGATCTAACCTAATGCCTATAACTACATCAATGAAAAATTAATCTAACCTAAGTGGAAACTAGCTTAGGCTATGTGCTAAGACCTATTATGGTAATTGTTGTTTGGATTATAACCTAAGGTATATATATACTAGAAATTATCTAAAGTCTAACCTAAACAATATAATCTACCCTAAACTAATGAGTTTGAATGGGGAATTAGGTGGTCGCATGCATGGTAGGTGACGGTTCCAAGGCATTAAAAATGTTGATAAGGTATTAATTGTTTGGAGGTACGACCAGATTTGGCAGGGGTTAGTGAATTTGGCGAAGGCTTAGGTGGAGACTCCACTAAAATGGAATTCTTTGTTAGATTTGATTTGGCAATAACTAAACATGAGAGGCAGTGGAAAAGGAGAATAGGAAGGAAAATAGGAGTTAAGGGAATTAATTATTTTTGGTCTTCGTTCTCAAACTGCCTTGGAAGGCATGCAAATGCTTTGGTATGTGGTTGTTTCACTTTGCATGTTTTGCGATTTTTGCTTTGCTTGCTCTCTGGTTTTTCGAACTAGTAGATAGAACTACACTTGATGGCTATGTTTGAGGTTTTAAACCTAGTTTCATTTCATGGAATATATAGGAGGCATGGTGGAAAAAGAACATGGTTATTTGATTTCTCGTGGAGAAAAAGAGAAGTTTTGAGCTCGGCTTGAGGTTATCTTTGACTTGGAATAAGCGCTATCAAGAATGATAGGCTCTAAACTTTGATATCTTTGTCTCTCTTATAAATGTTTCATTAAAATGATTCTGCTCTACGAGATTATCTGATTCCTTATTTTGTCTAGTTATTTACTTGTGGGGATAATTAAATCTATGTTATTGGTATTGAATTTCATGGTAAAAAGAGTTTTGTTTAGAAACTTACCATGTACAGTTCCTAAAAATAAGAATGCATGCATAAATGAATCTCTGTAACTTGGATTTTTCCTTTAGAACGGGAAATCGAAGTAATCTGTTTAGATAAATATTCTTTACTATTTAAATGTGGTTAAGAGTTTGGAGATATTTGGGTTCTGTCAAAACTTGCTGGAATTTGTGTTTGTTGATCGTGAGCTTGAGCTGAACTTGTGTATTAATAGAGATTGTATCCGAGATCTTTTTAGATTTGAAACTTGAGTTTCGTTGAGAGAAAATATTGGAATCTGCAACCATGTTTTACTTTATTTTGAAATTTGAAATAGTTATTGTAGATTGGTAACTACAAAGCACTCGTATTTGTTACTTGTGTGGACTCTGTTCTCCATGGGAGTTCCTAGTCCTACTTGAGCTAGTATTGGACTTAGTGTTTTCTTATAAAACTATGTAGGAGCTTTTTGTTGTTTTGAACTGGAGTTTGGAGACCTAGGTAGCTCTGAACTATTGTTAGAAGTTTGTATTTGATCCTGTACACGCAATTTATTACTCGTGTTTCCTGAAATGTTGTTAGAGAAATTTTGTTCTTAAGGATCATGATTTTTATACTTGTAATGACCTGGAATATTGTTGAAGTCTGTAAATGCATTAGAGTCTTTATATTTCTCTAGTGATCATTTTTACTATTAATTCAAGGTTTTAATGTACACGGCACTTGCGTTTTGTTATTTATGTGAAGTCTGAACTTTGTGGGAAACCTTAGTTCCGTTGAGTTAGTATTTAGACTTCGCGTTTGATTTGAACTCATGTAGGAGTCACTTGTTTTTTTTAATATTGGTAAATAGTTTTTTGAAAGGGACTATACCCTTGTGTACAAAAGAAGGCCTAAAAGCCGGAATAAGAGAGAGGAGCAGAGAAGTTGTAGCAAAGCACAAAAGTTACAGCAAAGAACAACGAAGCCCAGAAACAGCTACACAAACGAGACTTAACAGCAAAACAACGGCAAAAAAATAGCAAGCCTACAGCCAAGAAGCAGTAATAAAAACAATAAGGACTAGCAAAAGTAGTCAGGACTACTTCTTGGCCACTTGATCAATACTCATCTTTACTCTTTTCCAAGCATGATACATGCCCAATGTGGTCATATGAGCAGCATCCGTCTTATCGAGCTCCTCTCTGGTTCTTTTGCTCTCTTTCTCATTGCCCCAAAGTGCAGCTGGGACACCGCTAAGATGTGAAACACTTTTTGCATGACCTTCGATGAACTCCTCGATGGCCCTGAAGGCTGCAATATTATACTCATGCCTAGTCTTCGTCTTCCCTAGGCGGGAGTCTAAGGAGGTCAGTTTTTTGTATATGTCATCAATCTGGCTATTGCCAATGCTCCCTTCCCCCTCAATGCTTTTTTTTCCTTTTTGCTTAGCAAGGTTTTTGACCTCATCCTTCAGCAATTTAAGCTCAGCCTCTAAGGCCTCCAATCTCCTAGAAGGGTTATCCGTTGGTGCCGCCTGGGGACTGGCACTACTAATGTTCAGCAGATCACGAGCAATGTCTTCCAAAGGTTCATCCCCCTCAGCAGTAGACTCAAGGTTGAGTCTCCTAGAAGCCCTGGTGACACCTTTAGAGGTAGAGACAAGGTGGGTGGCAGGGGCAGCATCAGGAGGAAAAGAAGGAGAAGCATGAGCAGCCGGCATGGGGGTAGCAGCACCGAAGGCGGGGGCAGCAGCAGGGGCAGCAGGGGAGATAGGACTGGCAGCAGCGGAGCCCAACAAAGCCGGGCCGGGAGAGGAAGGGATACCGGGGAATTTAATAAGGCAGTGCTTGTGAATAAGCAAAATAAGCCCTTGGTCTAAGGGAATCACCTGGGTATGCTTCTGGAACTCCAAAATGGAGCGCTCAAGAGAGTTTAACAGATAGTGAGGGAAGAAAACCAACCTACTCCTACGAAAGTGATTCAAAAAGACAAGGTGCTTGGCAGGGACAGTAACAAACCTGCCTTCCAAGGATATGAAGCGAATCATCATGCGGGTGACTTCATCATACGGAGATGGAATTGAGCTAACAAGCAGACCCGCGGTGTTGAATATAAGCTTCTCCTCCTCCTCTACAAATCTTCTCTCTTCAACCTCTTTGATAACCCTCTTGTTGAAGAAGCGGTATCCTTCCAAGCTGAGGCCAGTCGCTTCGGCTATGAATTCCTCATTAATAAGAATTTTCTGCCCTCCATAGTCGACCGTCCTCTCATTCCACTCCTTGGAAAAGCGAACAGAGATGCTTTGATCATGTCCTTGCACCCTTTCCACAAAGTTGGTGAATCCGCCGATGCTAAGAATGTTCCAGAGCTCAGTGTTTTCTTTCCAGTCAGGGTCCGCGCACGGCTCAATCTGGCAGGGAGGCCCTCCCATCTTCACAATGATGTGCTGGTTACAACAATTTCCAGAATACCTTTGGGCGTTGAGAGTGGTTCGTTTCTCACTGTTGCGGGTCACATAAAAATGGGAACTGTAGCCATTGGTCCTCCCACGAACGGCTGTATGATTGCCGATCTGAGCCTGCGTGGAGTCGCGCGTGAAAACCCTTTCCCTATCAGCTTTCACCTTGTAGTTATCTTCGGTTTTCGCGGAGCTTGGCATCCGAATATCAACAGCTATTGTACCTCCCGCGTGCGCTGTTTTTAAATTTAGACAACTCCACTTGAAGTTCCTAAACAAAATCTTGCTATCATTTGAAGTAGATATCATTTGCCACGCCAAATAAATTAAAACATCACATGTGGAAGAATTTATGGATTTCCTCCAAAGATTAAGGCATATCTCTAGAGATTGTTTGCGTGTGAAGGTCCGCATGTATGCTGTTGTGAAGCTGATTAGGGATACTATCATTATCCCAAATAGTGAAATTTATATTAATGCCATAATTGGCCAATGCATCGGCCAACTTGTTTCCCTCCCTGTAAGTATGTATGATTCTGATGCTGTTGAAGGTATGACTGATGCTTATGGATTCAGAGATAAAATCTTTGATATTCCAGCTAGGAGAAGAGGACTGATTAAGCAGTTTAATAATATTAAGGGAGTCCCCTTCAACAATGAGGTTCTGGATATTTTGGGCCCGTGTAACTCTCAATCCCCAGAGAGCAGATAAAGCTTCTGAAAAATGATTGGTTTGGATTCCCATTTTTCCAGCGTATGCAACAATCAAATTACCTTTATGGTCCCGTATTGATCCTCCTCCAGCTGCTGTTCCAGGGTTCCCCTTAGAGGCTCCATCAAAGTTGCAGCTTGAACCAATTGGATTCAGGGGGATGCCATTTAACCAAAGATCTATCCACACTATTCCCGGGGTTGCTCCAATATCCGATCTGCCAATTTGATAAGATGTGCTTTTCATTTTCAGGGTAACAATTGTTCTTGGGAGGTTTAAATCTGGCCATGTCCTCTTTGATGCCTTCGGAGATCTTGCCAGTAGTGAATTTAAAATTCTGCTTCTTATTTCTAAAAACGATATTATTTCTATCCTTCCAGATCCTCCAAATTAAATGCGGGATGGCTAATTTCCAGATTCTTTTGATAGCACAATGTCTGAATGGTGGGTTCCATTGATTCCATAGCTGAATAAGATCCTCCGGCATCACCCAGAGAGCTTTGAATTTGGAAAGGACAAATTTCCAAGCTCTAAAGGCATAATCACAATGTATGAACAGATGGCTAATGTCTTCATAGTTATTCCTACAAAGGTGGCACCAATTGGGAATGATAAATCCTCTTTTCATCAAATTGTCAGTGGTGAGAATTTTGCCTCTGATGGCCAGCCAAAGAAATTTTTTTATTTTGGGGGTTAACTCAGGCATCCAGATCAAGTTCCAGTTAAAATCTGATTGGTTACTGTGGAAAAGACTGGTATAACCAGATTTGACTGAGTATTTACCATCGTGTGAATTTCTCCAGACCAGCTCATCCTTGGAATTTTGCCTCTGAAGGAGTCACTTGTTGTGTTAACCTGTGTTTATATTTTTGGAAATAATCAGGGCTTTAATGATGTTGTTTATGGCTCTATACCTTTGTTTTATGTAGAGGAATTTCATACTGTTAATGGAAGTTGTATTTTCTTTGCATTCATATCTGTGTATTGTATAGTTCTAAACTTTGTTAGGACTTGTAACAACTCTCTTTTGGAAATTTGGAGTAGTGTTCTACTTGTTATATATGTTTAAAAAAAATTACAACTCTTTTGTCATTTTTGCTCAAGGTAAAATTGGGAGAATAATTAGGTTATTGTGGGGAAAACTCTCCAAGATATTGACGGAAAAACATTCTCGTTTGATGAATAAAATTTATAATTCAGTTTAAGAAGTATTTCTTCTTTCCTGAGATGTTGATGGTATTTAATTGGGAGTATACCTTTCAACCAGTCTGAGGAAACTTGTATCTCAGACCTCTTAGAATAGACCCTAAGTTTATTTTATAAGAAGAACTTAGTAATTTAGTACCGTATACTGTTATGTAGGGATTACTTGAATTTTTTCTAATAGTTTTTTATTATAATTTGTTGAACCAAGAATTGGTTATTCTTTTTGTAATGCAAAAATGAAACCTGACCTAGGGATACCAGTATGAGTTGTTTTGTCTTCCTTTTCACAATCATTTGTAGAAATGATGTTGGAAGATGTTATATTATTTAGTTTTATTGAACTATAAATGTCAGTTTGTTGGAAGACTATTGTTTAATACGACTTTAATTGTTGTTTTGAGATGAGTGAGTTATCTCTTGCACTCTATTCTTTCTTGGATTAAATGAAAATTTTCTTGGATGAATATCTTAATTGTTCAACTTTTTAAGGTAATAGTCTTTTGGGAGAAACAGTTAAATAACGTTTTGAATCTGTTCTGTACTTGGATGTGTTGTGTTTAGGCATGAATTGTAATGGTTCTTCTTCTTCTTGTGTTTAGGAGATAGATGAGTCATCTTAATATGAACCATACTCTAAACTGTTCTTTCGCTTGAAGAAAAGATAAATGTTGATTTATTTTATCGTATATTGGGAACAATGAGATGTTATAATATGTTATTTGTCTAAGGATAATTACTGGGATCAATTAGACTCTATTTGTAGGGTTGAAATGGTAGATAATATTTTGTTCCTTTTCATGGAAGTAAACTTAATTGTTTATAGTGTACTTCTTTTTCGTTGCTTTTGATATTTTTCTTAGTTGATGTAATAATTATCTCATTAAAGTAGAGTTGTTTTAATACAAAAATTATTGGAATGCACTTCTTTTTAGGGCTTAGTGCTTATCATTCTCAGTTTATTGAACTGACCCGTATTAGCAATTTTTGTAGATGGGCTTCGTAAGTGATAAAGAAGGCAAAAATTACACGATACATTGGCTGATTTAAGTCTATTTCTTCTGATGAACTCTAATTAGTTCTTGAGAATGTATTGGAAAAGAAAAGCAATATTCTTTTATAATTAATACATTTGTTATGCAGCTTACCTGAATGCATAAGTTTTGTAAATGTAATGGTTATAAAGATAAATTGAAAGGTGGGAGATTACCAGTAGTGGTTGTGTAAATTACTTTGCATTTGTATGAAAAATATGGGTTCCATCTTGTTGTCAATCTTCATATTATTTATATGTTAAATGGTTAAATTTTAACAAGATTGGATCAAGGGATTAAGTTCAATCTCCCTACTTATGATACAACTTGTAAAGTTGTAGAATGTGATTTTCATTATATAATTGTAAATCATAGTAATGCAAAGTAGGATGAATATACATTATAAAAAAAGGTTGATTAAGGGGTAGAATAAACCCTAATGCTATACATATAATGAAAGACTCTTCATATTTCATAACTGTTCATAAATCATATAGATTTGATAACATGACTTCAATTTATCATACTTCATTTATTATGAAGTCTAATTTATTTTGCATATCTTCTGGCACTGAAATTTGTAAAAAGTTAATGTAATTTTTACATATGAAATATTATAACACTGTGTAGTTATGCTTAATTGACAATTTAACTATGTATTCAAAAAGTAAAATCAGTAATGAATATAACAAAGTTATTAAAGGGTTAATTGAATCAAATTAGAAAATAATTTATGGAATATTGGATTAGGGATTAGGTAGGTGGCTGAAATCTGTTAAAATAATCCAAATTAATTAAACAATTAATAAATTCCTTGGGTATGTACATCTTGATGAAGGTGTTCTGTAGGATGATGGCACATGCCAATTGTAGGGTTGTACCTTCGAGAAGATTAGGATCTTCTCGAGGATACAACGATGTAGTCGACATGTGGCAGTACCCTTTAGCATAGATCATCTAGATCTACACACATTGGACTTGATATTAGTTTATCTCTAGATCTAGATTGTAGCATGGTTAAGATATGGAGTAGCCCTCTAAAACTCAGGGGGCCTTAGCACACGGGGTTGACTTAGTTCAACCCAGTATGCTAAGTTACCCTAAGTTTTTGGAAGCCTCCCCTTATCATAAAATATGTTGTTAACTCGAACTAGTGTTAAACATTTTTCAAACATCGATCCATGATTTGTTCACTAGCATCCACCTCTCTTGGTCATTAAGTTTGGTTACTAGGTGTACGACCATTCTCATCACCGGGTCTTGGATATCTGCAATATTCAAGTACCTTGATCCCTTCTTATATACATATGCATGGAAAATTTATTTGATGGATTATTTGTCGCATAGGTCATCCTCTATACTTTCTCCTTCATAGATGAAACTTGTGAATTTTGAAATCAGCTGAGGGGTTATGCACGTCTTGTACCCTGTGAAGTGAAATTTATCTTCATGTACATGCAACATCAGCCACCGATAGACGTGCTCAGGATTCCCAAAGTAGGGAAACACATAGAGTTTCAACAATCCCACCTTCTCCATCTTCACTTTTACTTCATCACTATAAATCGGTAACCCTTCTGGTGTCCTTTTATTTTTCAGACACACTAACTCCAGCAGCATCTCTTTTTAATTCATGTTTGTGAAATGGTTATAATTGCTTACTGTCATGTTTCTTAAATGGGACTCCCACTCCTTTCCTAGAAAAAACCCATCTGGCTACTGGATTTCTACATACCATTCTTCATTGGTACTTGTGGTGGTTTCTTGTAGTTTTCTCTTGCCCTTTCCCTATTTAGGTGTTATAACTAGTTTCCTGGGTGCCATTGTGTAGGTTATCTTTGCACTTCAACTTCTCTTGCTCTACTTTTCTACCCTTTCCAAGTTTAGATATCAAACTTGTGAAGAAAATCATTTCCAACCTGTCCCCTAGTTGCCAAACCCTCACTGGAATATCCCCTTCACAAGATAGTGCTTCTCCACAACACTCTCCACGGCCATGAACTATTTCCCCTTGGTTTACAAATACAAACTAGTCACTCATGGTTAAATTTCTCCAATTTGTTTTCACACGGATCAATTCTGGAAACCTTAGTTTGTAAAATATCTTCCTTCTTCATACTCTTAATGCAAATAATGAAGTTTCCAACCTTCTATTTATAGTTTTTCTCACTTTTTAACATTAAATGCTACCTTACCTACCACCCTACTTCAACACTTAATACAGATTTTTCAATAAAACCCAACTTTAGTGCTTTAAATCACACGCACAATCCTACGATAACAATTCCCCAACCTTCTGGCATACAACCTATCCATCTTGACAGGACACTCTTGTACGCGCATCACCAGTGCTGAAGGTATTCCTGTCATTATTTTCTCTCTCACCTACCTCGTGTTACTTTTGCACTTTTTCTAATTTTGTACATGGATCCACAATATAGCCTTATCTTGACACCAACCATCCTTTTTCACCTTTTATCTCATGCACTTCCTTTGCCAGGGCCATCCAACCAGGATTTCCAATGCAATCCTTCCTGGCACTTCACACTTTACAATTTCTTCAACCTTAATCCTCCCCACACTAAAATGATGTGCGGTCCTCTGCGCATTTAAAACCTTAAAAAACTAATGAGACTACCGATAGCCAAGGTGCAACATAGAAAAACAATGAGAAATAGAAACACAAGAAAACAAAAAATGCATTAAAGGAAATCCTAAACTAACTGGTAATACTGCCTTATTTACAAACACCAATAAGACTTATTTATAGTAGGGCTTCAGCCTACTCCTATTGAAGTATCCTAGAAATCTCCTCACATCCAACACTTATAACTGGCACGCTCCCAAATTAAGGATGTATGAGATGATGTAGGGACCTAGCCAATGGACTTTTAACTTCCCAGGATGGCGCAGAAACTTGAAATCATATGGTAACACCATCTACCCAACCTAAAACTTCTTTTTCTTACTGTGACGATCATGCCATGCCATTTCTTTTGATTTTTCCATCTTCTGGCTCCACTTGGTGACTGATTGTCTTTTGTCCAATTGCATTAACTTGTCAATTATTTCTTCTAGTGCTTGTTCATTGCCCAACCCTCCTATGCGCGTTATATGAAGATAAGCTAACATGAATTCAAATTGTAGGACAACCTCCATGCCAAACAACAGTTGAAATGGAGTGGCCTTATTCAACCTCTTCTAGGTTGTCTTATATCCCCAAAGAACGAATGATACTTTGTCAACCCACTCCTATCTACCAACATCACAGATCTTAGTCAGTGTGTGACTAAGTATTTTGTTAAATACCTCATCAGTTCCATTTACTTAAGGGTGATAGGGAGTAGTTTTTTGATGGGCCACCATGAATTATGATAACAAAATCTTTCCCATTTCATTAAGGAAGCGCGTACCTCTATCACTTTTCAAACTCAATGGGAATCCATTCTTTCTGATTATGTTTTCCCATAAAAATCTAGTAGAAGTAACCACTATACAATCCTTTGTAGGAACTGCCTCTACCCACCTTGTCAAAAAATGGTAAAATTGTGGAAGTGAGGATATACCGCGAACCAGTCCTTTGCAGTGTTGGCAAGATTGGTCTGAAAAATTCAATATCCCATTTCTTAAATGGTTCCGCATTGGATATTGGGAAATTTCAGCACCAAAACCAAATGGGACAAAGGGACGCGCGGGACGCGAAAAGCCGAAAGTCACAAGGCCATTTCATCCCTTTTTACAGGTTTTCTAAGGCACTGGTAATGGTCACAGGCCTTGCAAAACTCAATACAATATTTATAAACGGTCTTCCACTAGAGCCCTGTGAGTAGAGCTGGGAGTGCATTTAAGAGGCATGGTCATCATCTTCCACATGGTTGCATCTCCCACATAGTGTCCTCCTACAATCTCACCATGTGCCTCTTTCATAATTGTAATATGCTCATGTTCTAGCATGCAACGACGGAGAATCTCATCAATGCATTTTGTTGGATTATGGTGAACGACCCATTTTTACAGATCTCCGCTAATTAGCATGTAAGGCGCGACACATATGGCCAACTTCTTCCTCTCCAAGGCCTTCATTTTGTCTAGTGCCACACCTATTTTGAGAAATACTACAATTTATTCTAATTTCTTAAATGGTTCCGCATTGGATATTAGTCACAAGGCCATTTCATCCCTTTTTACAGGTTTTCATGCCACAACCTTAACAATTGTGCGTATGGCATAGTCTCTTCAATGATCTTTGTGTCCTCTCCTAAATAAGTCCTAGACAAATGATCAGGACCAGAATTACTTTTACCTCGTTTGACAACAAATGATCACCAGAATTACTTTTACCTCGTGACAACCACTATGAACTCAAATTCTTGGAACAATAGTACCCACCAACATATGCGCCCTTCTATAATGGGCTTATTCACTAATTATTTCGATGCCATATGGTTAGTGTAAACTATAAATGGAGTTGCCAACAAATACTATCTGAATTTATGAAGTGCGTAGATCATTCATAATGCCTCGTACTCAGTTATTGTGTACTTCTACTCTACTAGCATCAAATTCCTACTTGCAAAGCTCAAAGGATGATCAACAATACCCTCACATGGTTGTGCATGTAACACCCTTGACAGTTATTATTTTCCTCCTTTACATTTCAAGTGTTGACATGTGATTTTCCTTATAAAGATGCTTTATTTTGAATTTTGGAGATCATGCTTGATATGGATAAATCATCTTCTGTTCTTAAGATCCTTTGAATGAATTGGAATTACTTCCTTAAATCCATTTTTCATTTCGTGTAGGTGGGTTAAAATTTGTTTAAGAATTATAAAATTCTCTACTAATCTGACTTATCCTTGGATCAATTTCAGCGATCCAAGGAATGTTTTAAAATCTGCTCTATAAGATGAATGGTAAATTGACATTCCAGGAATTGATATACATATGAATGAAATTTGATGGATACTATTTCTTTGATTGTTGTATGAACGTGTTCTATTCAATGGTATGTCATGCTTGGATCTTTTGAGTTTGATTTTACTAGGACAATGTTGACACAAACTAACTGTAGTTGATCATGGCATAGGAAAGATCTGGAAACCTAAGACAGGTAAAAATAATTACTACCTAAACTATGTTACGTAACAAAATTTCTATTTTAATCTAAAGCTCTCTATTTCGCTTTGATTCAGTTGATTGGCATCCTAACCTAAGCTCGGTGCTAAGGAACTTAGAAAGGTTTATCGGATATTAAAAATTTACCTAGAAACTAATACTACAAGGTTATATTATGATCTAACCTAATGTCTAAAACTATAGCAATGAAAAATTAATCTAACCTAAGTGGAAACTAGCTTAGGCTATGTGTTAAGACCTATTGTGGTAATTGTTTTTTGGGTTATAACCTAAGGTATATATATACTAAAAATTATCTAAGGTCTAACCTAAAAAATATAATCTACCCTAAACTAATGAGTTTGAATGGGGAATTAGGTGGTCGCATGCATGGTAGGTGACGGTTCCAAGGCATTAAAAATGTTGATAAGGTTTTAATTGTTTGGAGGTACGACCAGATTTGGCAGGGGTTAGTGAATTCGGCGGAGGCTTAGGTGGAGACTCCACTAAAATGGAATTCTTTGTTAGATTTGATTTGGTAATAACTAAACATTAGAGGTAGTGGAAAAGGAGAATATGCAGGAAAATAGGAGTTAAGGGAATTAATTGTTTTTGGTCTTCGTTCTCAAACTGCCTTTGAAGGCATGCAAATGCTTTAGTATGTGGTTGTTTCACTTTGCATGTTTTGTGATTTTTTCTTTGCTTGCTCTCTAGTTTTTCGAACCAGTAGATAGAACTGCACTTGATGGCTATGTTTGAGGTTTTAAACCTAGTTTCATTTCGTGGAATATATAGGAGGCATGGTGGAAAAAGAACATGGTTATTTGATTTCTCGTGGAGAAAAAGAGAAGTTTTGAGCTCGGCTTGAGGTTCTCATTGACTTGGAATAAGTGCTATCAAGCATGATAGGCTCTAAACTTTAAGATATTTTTCTCTTATAAATGTTTCATTAAAATGATTCTGCTCTATGAGATTCTCTGATTCCTTATTTTGTCTAGTTATTGACTTGTGGGGATTATTAAATCTATGTTATTGGTATTGAATTTCATGGTAAAAAGAGTTCTGTTTAGAAACTTACCATGTACAATTCCTAAAAATAAGAATGCATGCATAAATGAATCTCTGTAACTTGGATTTTTCATTTAGAACAGGAAATCGAAGTAATCTGTTTAGTTAAATCTTCGTTACTATTTAAATGTGGTTAAGAGTTTGGAGATCTTTGGGTTCTGTCTAAACTTGCTAGAATTTGTGTTTGTTGATCGTGAACTTGAGCTGAAGTTGTGGATTAATAGAGCTTCTATCTGAGCTCTTTTTAGATTTGAAACTTGATTTTCGTTGAGAGAAAATATTGGAATCTACAACCATGTTTTACTTTCTTTTGAAATTTGAAATAGTTATTGTAGATTGGTAACTACAAAGCACTCGTATTTGTTACTTGTGTGGACTCTGTTATCCATGGGAATTCCTAGTACTACTTGAGCTAGTATTGGAATTAGTGTTTTCTTATAAAACTATGTAGGAGCTTTTTGTTGTTCTGAACTGGAGTTTGGAGACCTAGGTAGCTCTGAACTATTGTTAGAAGTTTGTATTTGATCCTGTACATGTAATTTATTACTCGTGTTTCCCGAACTATTGTTAGAGAAATTTTGTTCTTAAGGATCATGATTTTTATACTTGTAATGACCTGGACTATTGTTGAAGTCCATAAATGCATTAGAGTCTTTGTATTTCTCTAATGATCATTTTTACTATTAATGCAAGGTTGTAATGTACACGGAACTTGTGTTTTGTTATTTATGTGGACTCTGAACTTTGTGGGAAACCTTAGTTCCATTGAGTTATTCTTTAGAATTTGCGTTTGATTTGAACTCATGTAGGAGTCACTTGTTGTGTTGAACCCGTGTTTATATTTTTGGAAATAATCAGGGATTTAATGATGTTGTTTATGGATCTATACCTTTGTTTTATGTAGAGGAATTTCATACTGTTAATGGAAGTTGTATTTTCTTTGCATTCATATATGTGTATTGTATAGTTCTAAACTTTGTTAGGACTTGTACCAACTCTCTTTTGGAACTTTGGAGTTGTGTTCTACTTGTTATATATGTTTAAAAAAAATTACAACTCTTTTGTCAAGTTTTTGCTCAAGGTAAAATTGGGAGAATAATTAGGTTATTGTGGGGAAAACTCTCCAAGATATCGACAGAAAAATGTTCTCATTTGATGAAAAAAATTGATAATTCTGTTTAAGAAGTATTTCTTCTTTCCTGAGATGTTGATGGTATTTAATTGGGAGTATCCCTTTCTCCTAGTTTGAGGAAACTTGTATCTCAGACCTCTTAGAATAGACCCTTAGTTTATTTTATGAGAAGAACTTAGTAATTTAGTACCGTATAGTGTTATGGAGGGATTACTTGAATTTGTTCTAATAGTTTTTGTATTATAATTTGTTGAACCAAGAATTGGTTATTCTTGTTGTAATGCAAAAAATGAAACCTGACCTAGGGATACCGGTATGAGTTGTTTGGTCTTCCTTTTCACAATCATTTGTAGAAATGATGTTGCAAGAAGTTATATTATTTAGTTTTATTGAACTATAAATGTCAGCTTGTTGGAAGACTATTGTTTAATATGACTTTAATTTTTGTTTTGAGATGAGTGAGTTATCTCTTGCACTCTATTCTTTCTTGGATTAAATGAAAATTTTCTTGGATGCATATCTTAATTGTTCAACTTTTTAAGGTAATAGTATTTTGGGAGAAACAGTTGAATAACGTTTGAATCTGTTCTGTTCTTGGATGTGTTGTGTTTAGGCATGAATTGTAATGGTTCTTCTTCTTCTTGTGTTTAGGAGATAGATGAGTCATCTTAATATGAACCATACTCTAAACTGTTCTTTCGCTTGAAGAAAAGATAAATGTTGATTTCTTTTATCGCATATTAGGAATAATGAGATGTTATAATATGTTATTTGTCTAAGGATAATTACTGGGATCAATTAACCTCTATTTGTAGGGTTAAAATGGTAGATAATATTCTGTTCATTTTCATGGAAGTAAAATTAATTGTTTATAGTGTACTTATTTTTCGTTGCTTTTGATATTTTTCTTATTTGATGTAATAATTGTCTCATTAAAGTAGAGTTGTTTTAATGGAAAAATTATTGGAATGCACTTCCTTTGAACTGGCCCGTGTTAGCAATTTTTGTAGATGGGCTTCGTAAGTGATAAAGAAGGCAAAAATTACACGATACATTGGCTGATTTAAGTCTATTTCTTCTGATGAACTCTAATTAGTTCTTGAGAATGTATTGGAAAAGAAAAGCAATATTCTTTTATAATTAATACATTTGTTATGCAGCTTACCTGAATGCATAAGTTTTGTAAATGTAATGGTTATAAAGATAAATTGAAAGGTGGGAGATTACCAGTAGTGGTTGTGTAAATTACTTTGCATTTGTATGAAAAATATGGGTTCCATCTTGTTGTCAATCTTCATATTATTTATATGTTAAATGGTTAAATTTTAACAAGATTGGAACAAGGACTAAGTTCAATCTCCCTACTTATGATACAACTTGTAAAGTTGTAGAATGTGATTTTCATTAAATAACTATAAATCATAGTAATGCAAAGTAGGATGAACATACATTATAAAAAAAGGGTGATCAAGTGGTAGAATAAACCCTAACACTATACATATAATGAAAGACTCTTCATCTTTCATAACTGTTCATAAATCATATAGATTTGATAACATGACTTCAATTTATTAGAATTCATTTATTATGAAGTCTAATTTATTTTTGATATCTTCTAGCACTGAAATTTCTAAAAAGTTAATGTACTTTTTACATATGAAATATTATAACACTGTGTAGTTATGCTTAAATGACAGTTTAACTATGTATTCAAAAAGTAAAAGTGGAAATGAATATATCAAAGTTCTTAAAGGGTTAAATGAATCAATTTAGAAAAGAACTTATGGAATGTTGGATTAGGGATTAGGTAGGTGGCTGAAATATGTTAAAATAATCCAAATTAATCAAACAATTAATAAATTCCTTGGGTATGTACATCTCGATGAAGCTGTTCTGTAGGATGCTGGCACATTCCAACTAAAGGGTTGTACCTTCGAGAAGATTAGGATATTCTCAAGGATACAGTGATGCAGTCAACATGTGGCAATGCCCTTCTCCATGGATCATCTAGATCTACACACATTGGACTTGATCTTAGTTTATCTCTAGATCTAGATTGTATCATGGTTAAGATATGGAGTAGCCCTCTAAAACACAAGGTACCTTGGCACACGGGGTTCACTTAGGTCGACCTAGTATGCCAAGTTACCATAAGTTTTCGGGAGCCTCCCCTTATCATAAAATATGTTGTTAACTCAAACTAGGGTTAAAACTTGGGCAAGTGGACTGACAGAAGTCAGTAAAGGACAATCTAGATAACAATAGAGTAGGGTGAAGGATGTATTCTGTATTGATGAGTATGCCATCAAGGAATAGTAATACAAACAGTATGTTAGAAATCTTTGGCCAAAGTATCGCAAGTTGTTGGTTGCATTGTCCTATATCACATAGTCTAAGGCTCGTGATGCCAATGAATATTGGTAACAAATATTCATATAGGATCCTTAGACATATCACTCAATACCCTGAATAGGGTAAGAACAACCAAGTATATGTAGTATACAAAAAATTATTCAATACTTGATGTTTAACATGAATAGATCGGTAGTTTACCAAGTCATGAAATGAATAGATCAGTAGTACACCGAGTCATTACAACTGCATATGGTTATCTATTATATGAATGGTTGATAAAGAATGTGTGATCTAAATTATGAATTTAGATCAGGGAACATTATTAAAAAAAAATCTTTTCCCTTGTTTCTAAAAGTCTTAAAATAGGAATGTTACATTACAAATACTACTCCAATAGAGGTTCCTGAGGTATCCACATGAATATATAAAGTCTTATCCTAAGAAGGGAAACATAGGATGGGGGTAGTGACAAGCCTATCCTTTAAAGTGTTGAATGCCTTCTGCTGCGCCTCTCCCCAATGAAAGGCACTTTTATGTCTAAGCAACTCTTCTAAAGGTGTGGTGATCTTGGCGTAGCCCTTGATGAAATTTATGTAGTACCCCGTATGCCCAAGAAATATGTGCACTATGCTTTAACAAGAAGGATCCCTCAATCCCATAATTACTACAAGTTTTGTAGGATCTACTAGTAGGCCCTCTTTACATATGATGTGCTCCAATAATGTTCCAAATGGGGTAGCAAAGACACATTTCTTAATGTTGAGGGATATCCTCAACTAATGAATCCTTTCAATAATCAACCTTAAGTTGTCACAATGGTCCTTCACTAACCCATATATTGTCCAATCATCCAGGTAGACTTGAAGAAATTTATGGATAAAGTCTTGGAAAGCTTGTACAACAATGTGCGAGAACACAATAGGTGCATTTTTCAACACAAAAGGCATGATCGTATAAGAAAAAATTCCCCACTTAGTGGTAAAATTCATCTTCCTCTAGTCCTCCTTTGTGATCCTTACATGGTGATAGCCTGAGAATTCATTTGTGAAAGAATAGACACCGTGCCCTACCACTCCCTCTAATATTTCTTCAGTGAATTGGGTTGGGAAAGGATTAATGATACACACTACATTCAGGTCCCTGTAATCCACACACACCCTTATCCTTCCATCCTTTTTGATGCTAATTACCATTAGACTAATCCATTCTAACTCTTCAACAACTTCAATGATACCTGATGCTATCATTTTGTCTATTTCTTCCTTTACCTTCATACATAGGTTAGGTTTCATTCGGTATGGTCTCTTTTGGACGGAGTGTGCACCCTCCTTCAACTTAATTCTCATTTCCTCTAAAGAATGGTGAATTCCTTTGAGTTCATGATACCTACATGGTAATAAATCCTCAACTCACATAAAAGATCAATGATCTTAGATACTTCCTTCTCTGACCAATAGTCTCCAATGATAGCCTCTTTTGGCTCTTCTCCTGAGCCGATGTTAACCTTATTTGTCCTTAAAGGTTCAAGATAGGTGCATTCCCATTCATCAGAACTGTCTAACACCTCACACATCCCTACAAAATGGTTAACATTCAAGTTTTTTGCTTCTTCCCAATCAATAAGATACACCATCTTCCCTTTTTATTTTTCCAAACATGAGTGCTCAAGTTTTATCTATTTTGTTTCTTCTTCCTCAAAGTGTTCCTCCAGGCTACGTTCACCTAACAAATCCAATAGGCTATCCTCTACCATGGAACTAGCCCCAATGGTAAGGTTCTTAATAACCTCCAACGCTTTATCCACCAAGGATTTTGTACTCCGATACTCGAATTCTTGAAGGGAATCAGCCACTAACTCTTGCTAATTCCCTGTCTAATGGCGTGTCTTAGAATGAATTTATCATGCACGCGCACAACCTTGCAATGTAGAATATAGTTTTTGTACCCATAGGGATGATGGTAAAGCCTCCCCACCTTCTCCCTAGACCCTCTCAGAATCCTAGATATGGAAAGAGGTGGGTTCCTTATCATGATAATATTTGATGGCGGTGGGCGCATTGCTCCTACAAAACCTCAAAGAGAAGGAAATTCTCACCTCGTACCATTCCAAGAGGTTATCTCGATGTGTCTCCCACCAGTGTGCAATAGTTTTGAGTAGGACGTAACTTAACATCCCTCTTCATTCATTCTCCTTCTTCCACTGAGCTTCCATCTCCTGTAATAAGACCTCAGGGAAGGCTCCTCCTAGTTACTTAAGTAGCTCCTTTCCCCCTAGGTGATAGATTATATGTTCCTTTGTCACCTTTGTCACCAATCGTCTCAAATTTCATCTGATTAACTCATAGGTCCCATATGCCCAATTATCACATGTTATACTGGTGGTGTCACTTAACGAATGAGCATCCTCACACTAGATAACTCCTTCTATGGGATGGATTACCTCTGGATCCCTTATTGAGTGCACATATATTTTATCCAAGACCTCTTCTCCCAAAGGTTCAGTATAGGGTATTGATTTTCCATCAGCTAGGGGTATGATGACCCATTCCTCCTCATTTTAAAAGTTTATGTATCCATTGTTGAACCAAAGATTCGCATTGTTCTTATAGCACCATGGGTGTCCAAATAATGCTAGAAAATTATCTACCTCGGCGAGTTCCAAGACTTCAAAGTCCCCAGTAAACTTAGCCCCTTGATTGGTGATAGCTTCATCCTTTAAGACATTGATGGGCATTGCCTTCATTTTTTTGCCATATGCAACACATTCGAAGATGGTTGTAATGCAAGTCCTCCCATCTGATGCCATGCATCCAAGGTGAGAACATTGACCTCTACGCTTATGTCAATGAGGATATTACTAAGGATCCATCTATCCATGACAACATTTAATGTGATCTCCCTATCATAGTCAAGGTTGTGAGGGGTAAGGTTTGCATGCAAGACCTTCCTCTCACGCTCTTCTCTTGCGCATGGTACATTTTCTCTCAACCATGCCCCTAGCAAGGGAATAATTTTCTCTTGCCTTAGTATTTTACATACTTCCTTGACCTCATCCAGGTCATCCTTTGACTCCTCGAACTTCCTCCTTTGCTCCTCCATCCTAGAATACTCCTTTAGACACTGGATTTCTCCTTGTAAACTCTAAATGACGTACATGGTTTCTTGATATACCTCCATTTCATGCATAGGGTCTAGGTATGTCCCATGTACCACTTCTTCCCTTGAAAAAAGGTTCTTCTACCTTGGCATTTCCTTTACGCACGTGGCCTCTGCTCTAATTGTTACCATAATAGGTTCTAAGCCTGCATCACGGGTCACTAGTGGCATCCATTATGTGTCAGCCTTATTAATGCTTACCATTTATGCGCCCTTTTCTTTTCGGTGCTATTGATTCATATGCTCAAACAACTCAAGGTGCTCCTCATACTTGTGCTTCTTCCCGAACCATGAGGACTGCAACAAATTTGGGCACTCATGCTTGTAGTGGTCTGAAGACCCACAATTAAAACAGGTTGCATGTGGGAACTCACTTCTTCCTCCTCCGCAGTTACCGCGACCATGGAATCCTCCGTGAAATCCCCTTCCATGCGTGCCTCTATCTGCATGCTCCTCATAATGGTGATCATCACTCTTAGAACTATTGGCAATGCTTGTCTAGTGCACACCATGATCAATGGCCTCATAGATCTGGTCAATAAGCCAAAAATTCTTGGTATCATAGGTTGTAGAGGTGTAAATATTATAGTAGTAAGACACATTTTTCTACATTACACGCTATAATAAGGGACATCTACTCACATCATGCTCCCCATGAAAAATATCACAATATACTGCTACGGCACGTACTTTCCTATGGGGGAAACTATCCTTGACATGCCCCACTACCTCACAATATGTACACCACATTCCACTATGAGTCTCATGAGCTGAGTTCATAGATAACGTCTCCATCTGCTTAGCCATAACAACGATTTGAGCTTCCAAAAATGGGCTAACACCAGTGTCAACGCTCCCAAACACCTCGTGCGGGTCTGTGAAAGTAATATGAGATAAAGATATTTTAAATGGGGTTATCAACCCTCTAATAAACCATGGAGCATGCTGTGAAGGGTGAATGTTATACGATAACTTTGAAAAGAGAGTCTTAAACTGTGCATCATACTCCCGCACACTCTCCATAATTCCTTGCTGAATTTCCTTAAGGGCGCGAATGCTCTTCTGCTCAAACATAGGGATGTGGAATTCTAGGAGGAAAGCATTTTTCAATGTGGTATAATCTACCACCATCTGATAGGGTTCATACTTCCTATACAAGCGATGCATGTGCCCTTGCAATGTCATTGCAAATTGACTGGCCTTTTGTTCTAGGGTTGTGATCCCCTTTACGTGCCATAGCAACTCACACTTGTGAAAATTCTCCACAACATATTCAATAACCCTATAATATGGAAAATTTAAAGACATCTCAAAGAAGACTTGAGGAGGTGGTTGGGGCCCTTGTCCTTCTGATCTAGTTCCTTGACTTCCCCTGGTGTTTCCTCCTCCGCTAGATCCACTAGATCCACCAATTCTTGTGCCTCCAAATCCTCCAGTTCCACCTCCAGATCCACTAATATCCAGTAATGGGCCTGAAGTGGTCGCGCCTAGGGTCCCCAATGTCCCACTAAATTGTGCACCAATCATCTGCAAGATTTTTCTGCTGCCAAATGTGTGTCTCGTGCCACTCCCCGATGTGTTACCTAAGCCTTGTATATTTTCTCCTTGTCCAAAAATTCCTCTAAATAATGGAATAGTATGTGTAGCCAAAGAAGTGGAAAATGAAAAATTATATCTCATGGGCATAGATCTATCACTTCCACTGATACCAATAGGATCAATGATACTCCTTCCTTGATCAAGAAAACCAAGTGTTATGGTTTGGTCACTAGCTGGGTTTAGATGCACGCTAATGACTCTTCTCTCTCTGTGATATGAACTCCCATAAGAAGCCAAAGGGGTCTCTCTTATGCACTTGCCAAGATGGGGTAGAAAATACTGTTTAGGTTCCATGTCCTCCACGTGAACCTCAAATCCTTCTTGAAATGTCTTCCTTCATTTATCCATCACACTTGAAACATCACATTTTCTATCAATCTTCCTCCACCTTAGCTTCCTCACCTAGTGCTTGGGAAGGTTTTATCTGGCCATCGGAAATGCCTCTAAACCCATGGTCATGATCAAGATATTCATTGACAAAGCAATAACACGTAGAAATTATCCTCTAGGCTCCCGTCAAAAAATGCTATCAACAACCTCTGGAAAAGAATACATGGAAAGAGTGTACTCTGGAGTGTATCTAGCCAATAATCCTTTCCACCAATGATCCACAACATGATTCCATGTCATATCTACCTCTTGTAACCTCTAGAATTCATCTTGGGTCCACGCGGATGATCTATAATACCAACTTGATCTGGATTCATATGTTGAGATCCATTCATACATCTCTACTGGGAAGCAACAGAAAAAAGTTTCATACAAATCATGGTAGAAGTTCTCGTCTACCCATATACATGTATAAAACTCAGGTCTGGTGCTGAATCTCCAAGAAAATTCATCCTCCATGCTTTTAAACCAAGTTTCAACATTTTCCAAGGTTAAATGTTCTGTCATCACTCATTGCACATATCATGATGTATGCCATTTCTCACTACAACTTTGAAAGGAGGTCCTAGAAACGGAACCAAGATGTACTCATATTTACACCCACCAAAGAACAAGGGAATCCCATACGCATAGACATATCACCCAGCGGGTGCTGGGCACTCACCTGAGGCACGTGCAGGAACCCGTTGGGCACTCACCTGAGGCACGTGCAGGAACCAACTCTCTCTTTTATGTGAGTTTAGTGAAAAAACATCATCTATGATCCAAAATTTAAAGAAAGTGAGTGGGAATGAGAAATGCAAACATCATAGAGCTCAGAATGGCTCTAGACCAATGCAATAATTCTAGATAGAAAGATACTTTGATAAAATATAAGATTGAACCTAAATAGAAAGGGAAATGCATAAGGATTCATACTTATTCCATAAACATACATGAATTAGAACTTATCAAGATATGAGGCTGGACCGGAATCTTTAGTGATCATATTCAAATAATTTGGTAACCTCATTACGTTCACTATATCCATTACAAAACATCATAGTATGGAAGACCAAAGTCATACATCATAACTGAATCTACATTCCTTTGCTCTTCAACAAGAAAATTTTATAACCCCAAGCCCATGATACATCCATATCCTATAGTTTATCTACCCAACCCAATAGAATACTTGTAGCCATTTATGTAGAGCTCCACTCTCTATCGATCTCTCTTCTGTACCAACTCTATCAAAACCCACACATACACACACACACACACACCTTTTCCTTCTATGTGTGCTTGTATTTATAGGCACCCCGAAGTGTAAAATAATCCTTCTATGGCCTCATATTCGATGCCAAGTGTCTAAATATGGTCCTCCATGGGCACATTCTCCTACAGGCCTAAGCTCTCCACTCTTTTCCATGATGGTCTTCTAGAAGCCTCCATCACAGGGAATATTCCTTCCTAGGCCAACCTATCACCAAGCTGGCACCTTATCCACTTTAAATACGTAGCAAAGTCATGCTTTTCTCATGTCCTACCTAAAATTCCAAATACGGATAAGTCATGATGCCATCTTCTTCCAGTGTGTAACATGGTCCTTCTAAAACCCTCCTAGGACCCTGCCCTATGTGCCTTATTTTTGCGCGCCCATCCTTCAACCTAGGCCTTGCACGCCCATGCACCTTTTTGTACTTAGCCAATATTTTAGGGGTGCAACATTAACCGACATTGATTTCCTTCTACTATAATTTATTACCCCATTTTTACCATTTTGGTCACAACTCATCATTTCCCGATACCCTTTTCCCTCACCCACACTTATTGCAACCTACCTACAAGCCCAAACTACCCCGAAATTTCCTTAGTTACATCTCAAGATTTTCTATCTTACCTATTCCTTGGCCTTACCCATGCCATGACCTATTTACCTAGACTTGACAATACTTGGTTTGACCATTGACCCTATGTACTCATTATACCTTGCGATGTTATTACCCATTTTGTTTGGCCTAATGACGATACCTTACATATTGTCATGTTGTTTATCCCAAAAATATATTTGGTGTACCAGAACATACCTAAACATTCCTTCACCTAACCTATGTTGTGTTTCTGGACCATAGCATATGCCTTGGATACCTTAATTAGTTCACCCTTGTTTCGATAAACCTATCAACCTTGGATGATGTAGACTTTGCATTCTCTTCAACCTGGTACCGTGTTGCAATCTATATGTGTGTGTATGTTTGATTTCCATTACCCATTACCCAATTTGACCCTGGCCTATTACCTATTACCTAATTTTACCATTACTCATTCCCCATTTGATCCTGACCTATTACTTATTACCCAAGTCGACCATTACCCTTTCCCATAGTATTCATACCCTTCCCCGCCTACCTTCATGTTGGGCCCCTGGAATATTGACCAAGTATGAAGGCACTTAGGTACGCAGGATCCCAGTTATAGAATGGCACGTAAGACAAAAACGTGTAAGAGAAAGGCTTAAGGAAGAAAATAGCACGCGCGATGCATGAAAGGAGGTTTGGGACTTATCCAATTTGAGCACCCAAGGTAGAAAATGTGAAAAGTGTGATCGGTTACATACAGATAAGATGCCAGCCTAGAAACAGGTTGGCCTAGGAAAGAGCATGCCTCGGATGGAATATTCTAGAAGATCATCATGAGATGGAGTGGAGAGCTTAGGCCAAAAGGAACATGATCACATGGAGGACCACATTCGACACTTGGCAATGGATCTAAGGGTGCGGCAAGGTGATTTGGTAACCTGGGAAAGTGATAAATACAAGTGCCTACCGCAGAAAAGAGATATATAAAAACATAGAGAGATATATATCATCTGGATATACATAGGGAATAGCGGGTTAGAGAGTAAGTGAAGCTTTGTAGAATTTATACGAGTGGATATTGTGGTTCAGGAAAGGATGTACTAAGCATGGAGATGTTATTTTTCTTTTCTGTTAGCTTAGCTACATATGTCCAGTGATGTGCTTGACTATGGTCTGCTCTCTATGACACTCTGTAATGAACCAATGAATATATTGAGGTTACTTGTTATAAATAAATATGAATATCAGTGGGTTTAATGTATATTTCATTCATATGAGTTCTCTTTCCTTTCATGCTACGAATGAATGGTTGTATCTTTCTTTCTGTTATAGTATATGTACTGGAATCTGATAAAACACTCGGTCTGAGGTGACTGCAAGGATCTAGAGGCCATTATAAGCCCTATAGTTCTTTTATGTCTCAACTTCTTTCCTAAATACTCTTACACTAATCATAGATAATGCTTCCCACTAAATTCACATAAAAGAGAGACTCGATACCCGCGCATGCCTCCGGTGAGTGCTCAGCTTCTGCTGGGTGATAGGTCAGCACGCATGGGGTTCTTCCTTTTATGATAGGAGTAAAAATGAATACATCTTGGTTACATTGCTGGGACCTCTTTTTGAAGTTGTAGTGGGATATAACATGCATCATGATCTATGTAAAGAGTAATGACAAATCATTTAACATTGGAAAATGTTGATTCGTGGTTCAAAAGCACGGAGGATGAATTTTCTCAGAGATTCAACACTGGACCCGAGTTTAATACACGTAGATGGGTAGAAGAGAACCTCTATAATGATCTATATGAGACCTTCTTCTGTTGCTTCCTAGTAGAGTTATATGAATGTCTTTTAGCCTATACATCTAGATCAAGTTGGCATTATAGATCACATGTATGGGCCGAAGAAGACTACCAGAGGTTGCAAGATGCAGATCTAACATGGAAACATGTTGTTGATCATTGGTGGAGAGGAGTACTAACTAGCTACACTCTGGAATATGCCATCTCTACATATTCTTGTCCAGAGGTTGCTGAGTTTTAATTTCTGGGAGAAGCTAGAGGAACGTTTCTACATGTTATTCCTCTAGCTATGAAGATATTGATGGTTACAATGAGTTTAGAGGCACTCCCAATGGTAGGCTAAACCATTATAAGCACCGAGTAAGGGAACTTGGGTGGAGGAAGATGAAAAATATCACGATAGAGAAGGAGAGGGAAGAAAGATAGATCAAGTATAGTGAAGCATGAGAAAGGGAGATTTCTAGACAACACAAGGCTGCTAGTGTGATGGATCTATGGAGACAGACGTTGTAGGAAGGAATTGAGGTTCACATGCAGGATGTGGAACCTGAGTAGTATTTGCTACCCCATCTTGGCAAGCACGTGAGGGAGACCCCTTCAGCTTCTAGTGAGAGTTCATCACACACACAGAGGAGAGTCATTGGCACATATCTAAACCCACCTAGCGACCTAGCCCTGACACTCGATTTTCCTGATCCATGAAGAACTGTTGTTACCCCAGTTGATATAATTGGAAGAGACAGATCCATGCCTATGAGGTATAATTTCTCAGTTTCTTCTTCTATGGATGCACATATTCCAGTATTCATAGAAGTTTCTGGATAAGGGGCAAGTATACAAGATTTCAGGCTCACATCAAGGAGTGGTACAGGACAAAGTAGTGGTAGTGGGGCACTATCACAGACCATCGGTGAATAGTTCAGTGGGACCATGGGGGTGCTTGAAAAAAATCCTACAGGTCATATTAGACCCTATGGTTCTGGTGGATCTGATGGCTTTAGAGGTATAGGACCCGATGGAATTGGTGGATCAGGTGGTGAAGGAAACATCGGAGGGAACCAAGGCTCTGGTTAAGGACAAGGACCCCAGCCACCACCTCAAGTATTATTTGAAATGTCTCTGCATTTTCCAGATTATAGGGGAATTAAAGATGTTGTGGAACATGTTCACAAGTGTGAACTGCTATGGTGCACAAAGGGTATTACAACACTAGAATGAAAGGCTAGTCAATTTATGACCATACTACAAGGGCGCGCACATAGTTGGTATAGAAAGTATGACCCTTATCAAATGGTGGTGGACTACACTACTTTAAAGAATGCATTCCTGGCATAGTTCTACATTCTTGAGTTCAAGCAGAAAAGCATCAGCTCTTTGAAGGAGATTCAGTAAGGAATGGCAAAGAGTGTGTAGGAGTATGATGCATGTTTTAAAACTCTCTTGTCTAAATTATCATATGATATTCACCCTTCATAGTATGCACAATGGTTTTTTGGAGGATTAATCACCCCTTTTAGAAGGGCCTTGTATCATAAAACTTTTACAGATCTGCATGAAGCATTGGAAGCTACCTTGTGCACCAAGGCTATTAGTAGTATTGATACTGGCATTATCCCATTCTTGGAGGCTCAGATTGCTGCTATGGACAAACAGTTGGAAAAATTGTCTGTAAACTTAGTCCATGAGACTCGCAGTGGTTTTTGATGCATGGATTATGAAATATAGGGGCACATTAAGGATAATTTCCCCCAGAGGACGGTACACCCTGTGATAGTAGATTGTGAGCTTTTTCCTGGGGACCATGATGCAAGTAGATGTCCCTTGTTATAACATGCAATTAGGAAGAATGTATCTTGTTATTGCAAGATTTACACCTCCACAACCCATGATACTAAATAATGTAGGCTTATTGACCAGATCCATGAGGCCATTGATCATGGGGTACGTAAAACTAGCATTGCTAGTGGTTCTAAAAATGATGATCACCATTATGAGGAGTGTGTAGATGGTGGCATGCATGGAAGAGGATTTCGAGGAAGATTCCATGGTAGGGGTAACCATGGAGGAAGGAGTGACTTCCCACATGGAACATGTTTCAACTATGGATCTACAAAACATTACAAGTGTGAGTTCTTGGACTTGTTGCAGTGCTCATGGTGTGGAAAGAAGCATAAGTATGAGGAGTGCCTAGAATTATTTAAGCATATGAATCAGTAGCACTGAAATGAAAAGGGTGCTGTAATGGTTAGCATTAAGAAGGTAGACATACGGTGGATGCCTCAGATAACACGGGATGAAGGTTTGGAGCCTATCCTGATAATAACAAGGACAGAAGCCACGTGCACAAGAGAGGTACCAAAACAGAAGACCCTGGTTACGAGGGATGAGGTTGTTCATGGAAAATATCTAGTCCCCATGCATCAAAAGGAGATATATCAGGACACCATGGATGTTATTCGAAGCTTATAAGGGGAGATCCAATATCTAAAGGAGTAATCCAGAAAGGAGGAACAAGGAAGGAGAGTCAAGGCGTAAAAGGATGACCTGGATGAGGTCAAGGAGGTGTGTAAAATGCTAAGGTAGGAAAACATCATTCCTTTACTAGGATCTTAGTATAGAGAGAAGGTACCATGTGCTGAAGAAGAGCGTGAGAGATAGGTCTTGCATGTGAACCTTCCCCCTCACAGCCTCGACTATGACAATGAGATTACATTTAGTGCAGTTGTAGATGGATGGCTCCTCAAAAATATATAGTTATTGACACTGGCATGGAGGTTAATGTTTTGACTTTGGATGCATGGCATCAGATGGGGAGACCTACATTACATCAATGTTTGAATGTGCTATATATGGAAAAAAAAACTAAGACAATTCCCATCGGTGTCTTAAAGGATGCAGCTATTACTATCCAGGGAGCCAAGTTTACTAGGGACTTCAAAGTCTTGGTGCTCACTAAGGTAGACATTTTCCTAGCACTACTTGGGTGCCCTTGGTGTTAAAAAAATAATACGGACCTTCGGTTCAACAAAGGGTAAACCAGCTTCGAGAACAAAGAGGAACGGGTCATTATACCCCTGGTTGATGGGAAGTCGACACCCTATATTGAACCGTTGGGAGAAGAAGTTCTAAAAAAGATTTATGTGCACTCAATCAGAGACCATGAGATGGTAAACCCTACTAACAGAGTTATCCATTTGAAGATTCTCAGTCAATAAGTGATACCACCAGTCTAGCTTGTGACAATTGGGTGTATGGAACTTACAAATTAATGGGATGGTAGTTGAGAGGTTCGGTGACAAAGGTAACAAGGGCACACACTGTTAGGCACCTTGGAGGAAAAGATCTACCCAAGTATTCACGAGGATCCTTCCCTACGATCTTTCTATAGGAGGCATAAGCTCAGTGGAATAATGAGAAGGAATGAAGGGAGATGTTAAGTTATGTCTTTCTTGGCATAACATATCTTTGGTGGACCACACATCAGGAGATTTTGTAAGAGTAATGTACCCACCATCATCAAAGACTACCATGGGAAGAAGATTGCCTCTTTCCATGTCCAGGAATGTGAATGGGTTTGGATCAAAGGTGCAAAAGCTTTACCACCATCCCTCTGGGTGCACAAGTTGTATTCTACACTTCAGGGTTGTGTGTGCACATGGTACATTCATTCGAAGACACACCGCCAGAAGATGAATTGGTAGGAGATCATGACTGACCTTATTGAAACCTTTGAGTATCGGAGTACCAAGCCATCGATTGATAAGGCCTTGCAGGGTATCAAACACCTTACCATGGGGGATAGTTCCAAAACGGAAGATAGGCTATTATAATTATTAGGTGAGCCAGGTATAGGGGCTTGCTTTGAATAAGTTGAGGAAACAAAAGAGTTATAGCTTGAGCGTGCGTATTTGGAAAAGGAGAAGGGAAAGTTGGTATATTTGATTGATGGAGAGGAATCAAAAATCTTAGATGTTATCCATTATGTAGGGATGTGTGAGGTAGTGGAAAATGTAGATGCTTGCACACGTGCCTACCATGAGCCTTTAAAGATGAATAAATTTAACATCGGTTTAGAAGAAGAACCTAAGGAAGCTATTATTGGGGATTACTGGAAAAACAAGGAAATATCAAAGATCATTGATCTGCTGCATGAATTTGAGGATTTACTCCCTCGTGGGGTACCATGAGCTTAAATGCGTTCACCATTCCCTAGGGGAGATGAAGATTAAACTGAAGGAAAGTGTGCGCACGGCTAGAAAAAGGCCCTACTAGATGAATCCCAATTTATGTGAGAAAGTTAAGGAGGAGATAGACAAAATGATAACATCTAGGATCATTGAGGTAGTGGAAGAATCAGAGTAGATAAGTCCGATGGTAATCAACATCAAGAAGGATGGGTAGATTAGGATTTTTGTGGACTATAGGGAATTGAATGGAGTTTGTGTCATTGATCAATTTCCAAGCCCCTTCACTGAAGAAATTTTGAAAGGAGTCGCTGGGCATGAAATCTACTCCTTTACGGATGGATTTTTCATGGTACCACCAAGTTCAGATTGTAAAGGAAGACCAGAAGAAAACAACTTTGACCACCGAATGGGGAAGTTTTGCATATACGGTCATGCCCTTTGGGTTGAAGAATGCACCTTTTTTGCGCATTTTCATGCAAGTATTCCAAGAATTCATCCATAAATTTCTTCAAGTCTATTTGGATTATTGGACAGTATATGGTCTGGTTAAGGACCATTGTGACAACTTGAGATTAATGTTTGAGAGATGTAGGTAGTTGAGGATATCCCTCAACATTAAGAAGTGTGTGTTTGCTACACCCTTTAGGACCTTTTTGGGGCATATCATATGTAAGGAGGGCGTGTTGGTAGATCCCGCCAAGGTTGCAGTTATTGTGGGGTTAAGGGAACCTACTAGCCAGAGTGCAGTGCGTAGATTCCTCGGGCATACGGGGTATTATAGAAAATTCATTTAGGGATATGTCAAGATCGTTGTGCCTTTAGAGGAGCTGCTTAGACACAAAAGTGCCTTCCATTAGGGAGAGCCATAGTAGGGGGCATTTGATACATTAAAAGATAGGCTTATTACCACACCTATTTTATGTTTTCCCTCTTGGGACAAGCCCTTCTATGTCCATGTAGATGCCTCAGGGACCGCCATTGGAGCAGTACTTACACAACCAAGTGAAGGGGTTGTTGATCATCCTCTTAGTTTTACAAGCAGGAAGCTGACACCAGTAGAGTAGAATTATACCACAACCGAGCGTGAGGCATTGTCTATGATCTACGCACTCTTCAATTTTAAACAATATCTGCTGGTAACACCCTTTGTATTCTACACCGACCACATTGCATTAAATTATTTAGTAAACAAGCCTGTTCTTCAAGGGTGCATATGTTGATGGGTGTTATTGTTTCAAAAGTTTGAATTCACCATTGTAGTGAAGCCCGAAAAAAGCAACTATGGGCCTGATCATCTGTCAAGGATTGATTTAGGAGAGGATGCGTAAAGTGTTGAGGAAGAAATGCTAGACACCCAACTGTTTAGATTGTGGTGCGTGCCCTCGGATTTGGAGGAGATTTCAGTATTCTTAAAATAAGGGGTGGCACTGGATGGAATAAAGGCATTAGAGAAGAAGCAGTTGGCCATACACGCTGCACCCTACATGTTGATTAGTGGAGACTTACACAAGTTGGAATAAGATGAAGTTTTTCATAGGTGTGTATTAGAGCATGAGTTCCTAGCCATCATGGAGGAAGCACACAGAGGAAGTGTGGGTGGGCATTACGCAGGTGATGCCACCGCGCGTAAGATATTAATGGAAGGATTATGGTGGGAAACCTTGTACAGGGATTGTAGAGATTATTGTAAAGCATGTGACCACTGTCAGCACATTGGAAAACCAGGAAGGAGAGATGAAATGCCTTTGTGCCCAATCCCTAGCGCGAAGCCTTTTGAAAAATGGGTGATATATTTTTTAGGACCTATTACACCACTAGCGCGTAGGACTGGGTCATGTTAATTCATCACTTGCATGGATTATCTCACAAGGTGGGCAGAGGCAGCCCCAAATAAATATTGCACGGCAATAACAACGGTAAGGTTCTTATGGGAGAACATTATCACAAGGTATGGATTCCCTTTGAGTCTGACCAGTGATAAGGGTATGCATTTCTTTAATGAGACCATGAGGATCCTATTATCTGAGTTCATGGTGGCTCATCAAAAGACTACACCCTATCAACCATAAGAAAATGGAACCGCAGAAGCATTTAACAAAATACTGAGTCATACCTTGACCAAAATCTGTGATGTTGGAAGACAAGATTGCGATGACAAAGTATCAGCAGTGTTATGGGCTTACAGAACAACGTATAAAAGAATAAATAAAGAAACACCTTATCAATTGGTGTTTGGGATGGAATCCATTTTATCAGTTGAATTTATGTTACCTTCTCTGTGAATAGTGCTTGTAGGAGGATTAGCCAATAAAAAAGCACTAGAAGAAAGGATTGATGAGCTAATGAAACTGGATGAGAGATGATCACTTTCCCGATGGAGCTAGACAGTGGAAAAGGCAAAGGAAAAGGCTTGGCATGATCACCACATTAGAAACAAGAAGTTTAAGGTTGGGAAAATGGTGTTACCATATGATTCCCAATTTCTGTGCCATCCTGGAAAGTTGAAAGTCCATTGGTTGGGTCCCTACACAATTTCGTACATCCTTGATTTGGGCGCATGTCAGTTATAAGTGCTGGATGGGACTAAGTTGCCTGGACACTTCAATGGTAGTAGGTTGAAGCCCTACTATAAATAATTCTTCTTGGTGTTTGTAAATAAGGCATCTTTTCCAATTAGTTTAGAAGTTTCCTTTATGCATTTTCCCTTTCGCGTTGTTATTTTAGTTTTGCACCTTGGGCACCGGTAACCTTATTTCTATTTTTGGAGAATTTGTGAGTGTGCAAAGGACCGTGCATTGTTTAAGTGTGGGGTAGTGAAAAGTGAAGAAGTGCGTGATTAAAAGTACCAAGGAAGTTGTGTTGAAGAGCCTTGTTGTGTAGCCCGGTTGAAAGAGGTACATGAAGACAAAATATAGAATGGTTGGTACTAGGAAGAAGCTACTAGTAGATCCCATGTACAAAGGAAAAGGAAGCACAGGTAAAGCAACACGAGGTAGGAAAAAGCAAGAATATGGATAGAAGAAATGCCTTTGGCATGGGTTAAGCATGCGTAAGAGTCTCCTATCAGGTTGGTTGGGTTACGTGTCAGAAGTTTGGAGGAGTTTTCACGTAGGAAGGGCACTTGAGTGAAGGTGCTGAAGACAAAATTTGTTTGAAAAAGCCACATTAAATGAACAAAGTATGGGGGTAGGTAAAGTAGCATTTAATGATCAGAAAAGGGAAAAACTATAAATAAAGGGTCGGGGAACTCTCGTTTTAACTTTACGAAAATGAAGAGTTGGAGATATAAGTGATTGTTATAAACTAGGGTTTTCAGATTCAATCAAGTGGAAGATATGTGTGATTAAAACGTGAAAATCTAGTTTGAGATTGCAGACCAGAAGGAATTACACGGGCGTGGAAGGAGTTGAAAAGGCACTGTCTTGTGAAAAGTTTATCTAAGTTAGGGTTTGACAAACTAGGGCACAAGTTTAGAAGAGTTATATCACAGATTTGAGATCGGAGGTTGGGAGAAGAAAGACAGAGTAACAAAGAGAGGGTAGGAGTGAAAAAAAATACCTCGACTATGGCACCCAAGAAAGGAAAGGGAAAATCCAAGGCTAAACAACAAGAACCCGAAGTAGACACAAATGAATAATGGTATGCAGCGATGTGATACCTAGATGGGGTGATGATTGGAAAGGAATGGGAATCCCACTTGAGAAGAATACCTATTAGTGACTATAATCACTGCACAAACACCATAGAGAAAGAAATGGCATTGGAATTGGTACTCTCCACTAACAAGTGAACACATGAAGGTTTTCCCATATATGACGATGCCATTAAGGTTAAATTGGTGAAGGCATGGTTGTTGCAACTCTATGAGTTTCCTTATCTTGGGAAGACAAATCGCTTGTACCAGTGGTTGATGTCTCAGGTGCATGAAGACTATTTCCACTATGCTGGGTGCAAGATACGCATGACTCCCCAGTTGATTTCACAATTTACATGCCTCATATGCGAGGGAGATAGCCTAGAAGATGACCTTGGTGATAAGGAGGCTATTAAGAGACCATAACTAAGTATGCCTGCAAGAAAGGGTCACGGTACTATGATATTTTAGACATCAAGGACCCTATTATGAAGATGGCCATGCATCTGGTGACTAAGCTGAATGGCCAAGAAAGATGGATGCAGGTTAACAAACCTTGGCTACATGTCTGTAGGAAGATTGCAGAGGGGATGATATATAACTTATCCACGTACATTGTAGAGGAGATTGTTAAGTGCACGAAGGAAGGGGACATGATCCTCTTTGGAAATGTCTTGCTCACCATAGTGTTTGCAGAAATTGGAGTGCCAGATGCATCAGACAAGTTTGTGTGGGAGTACCCAGCCGAAGACCCTTTACCCGCAAAGAGTTTTAAGAAGTATTTTTGTGATACAATGAAGGATCCCCACAAATCACGGCTGGAAAAGTGGTATACGCGCTTTAGGAATGAATTCATGGCAGAGTGGAGGATCCCTGAACAACTCCTAGCAACCACCAAGGGAGAAGCTGAGTTCATAGTGTACCATCACTACTACTTGGGCAGATTCAAGCTTATTGATGAATCATGGAGCACTTGGTGCAAGCTTCCTTTTGCATTCACTACCCAATACTTCCAAGTGGGAGTAAACAAATTTAAAGAATCAAAGAAGCTAAGGCTGGAACTAGGAAGGTTAGACCGGGAACATAGGGAGATGAGGAAGAAGCTAAATTACCCCGGTGGTAAGCACACATATGTTGAGAATTACGTGTCGTACGAGATCCAAATGACTAGGCCGATGACACTTCCCATCGCTGGAGGATCTGCGCTGCGTGTATACATACACATAAGGCCGAAGTTCGAAAAGGACACATATTTGGAGGATGAAAACTCCATACCTAAAGACCCCTTGGGAAAGAAGAAGACAACATCTAAGAAGAGAGGCAGAGGAGAGAAATGAGCACCAAGTGTACCGACTGCTTAGATAGTGAGCATGCCATATACAAGTGCCAAGCCAAGCACCTACATACTGAGAAAGAAGTCTCTAGTGAAGGAGAAGATGCTAGAAGTAGAGGCGCCTGAGCAGCCCACCACCAAGGAAGAATCACTAAAGTAAGAAGAGAAGGCTGAATCTCCTAATCAGAAGCCACCTCTCAGGAAGAATCAGAGGGTGGATGAAGAAGCTAACTCAGAGGTGATTGACAGCTTGGAAAAATACTTGGGAGAAGGAGAATATGAGAGTGAAGGAGATGACGATGAGGAAGAAGAGCCTGAGAAAGATAAGGAACCACATGTGTTTAGTGTCTATGACTCGAAGGAAGAGAGTGGAGAGGAGAAGCAAGAGTTTATATTTGCATGGCACAAGGGCACACAAGATGAATAAGGCACCGAAGACACGAATAAAAATGAGAAGGATGCTAAGGAGAAGCAGGGAGCCATAATTTTTACAAAAGAGTAGATTACTGAGGTAGCAGAGCAAGAAGTGAAAAATATACTTGAAGCCCTTGTATACCAAGAGTTAGAGTGAAGCGCAAACATAGTGTGTAAGGAAGGGAAGGAGGAGAGCATTAAAAAGGAACATGATAGCCTAGGAGGCCCCACTCTAACATTTACCTTCCCCAAAGGCACGTGCTCGGGAAGAAGAACTCTAGATACAGAACAAAGATAGGTAATGGGCTATGTGGATGACATGAAGAAGGTGTTACGTGAATGGTTAAAAAGAACTGTACCCATGGAAAGGATCCTAGCCATGGGGTCTTTTGAAAAGGATGGCACATACCCCAAGACTAATAATATGCTCTCTTGGGCATTCAAGTCACATAGCGACGAGCCAAACTTTGAAGTTTGCTAGAAATCACTCATCACATTGCCAGATTCTAAGGGAGACAAACCCTTAGTAAATGCTCAGGAACTCTCAGACGAGCAAGTATGCAATGCTCTAAACAAATTCGTGGTCGAGACCAAGGCTAGGATGTTCACATGAAATGACAAAATCAGAGCATTAGAGGTGAAGTTGGGGAAGGAGGAAGAACTGACAAAGAGGGCCAAGAGTTTAAAATAGGAGTAATTAATCAACGAGTAGTTAAGGTGTGAGTTAAAGGAAGAAAAACTAAAGGTGCAGGAGGTCTACAAGAAGTTGGAGTTGATCAAGAGTGCCATCATATTAAAACACCTAGACCTAACATCAATCCTTCAGAGGTACGCATCAACTTTGGAATGATTAGAAGACCTAATGTGAATCCTCACTATGGAGAGGAAACCCTTGGTGCTGGAATTTGTAGAAGAAGTGGATGCGTGCAAGAAAGAGGAAGACTGGTTGAAGGTAGTAGTACTTGTTGCCGAGTATAGCCAAGTACTCATGGAGATTAAGGTCACTGCCTAGTCTGCAGAAGCCTCATATGACACATGCATGGATAGAGATAAGGTGGCGAGCTCCCTGGTCGCCACGCTTGAAGCAGAGATAAAAGAGTTCCAAGAAAATAACAAAGGGAATAGGTCAGAGAGGGACAAGGTTCTGGCCAAGGTAGAAAAGAAATCAGAGGTAATTGAGGGTTTAAGGAGCTCAATTAAGGCCCAGCTGAAGGAACTATACCCCAAAATTACAAGAAGAATGGATAAATTCACAGACCTGGGTAAGGAAATGGAGCAAATTTTGGACACTTTGGGCACCCAGGGAATTGGCCTGAGCTTTGATGAAGTGAGCACCCTGGTGGGCGACCTATGCCAGAAGGCGAAGGGCGAGGTCGAAGTGTGGAACAAGCTGGGGGTAGATCTGTGAAAGGACTTTCCCAGCCTATTGAATTATTCCCCCCCCCATTCTTCATTCTTTCCCCTATTCTTTCATTCCTTATTCATTTTGTAAAGTATAAGTCTACATCTTGGTTCCATAAAACAACTTACATCTTTCTCAAGTAAGATGTTTCTGAGGACGGAGAACAGGTGTAGTGTGGGGTGATGTTGGGACCCTGGAATATTGACCAAGTATGAAGGTGCTTAGGCATGCAAGATCTCAGTTATAGAATGGAGCGCAAGGAAAAAGTGTGCAAGAGAAAGGATTAAGGAATAAAATAGCATGTGTGATGCACAAAAGGAGGTTTGGGACTTAGCCAATTTAATCACCCAAGGTAGAACACGTGAAAAGCGTGATCGGCTACCCATGGATAAGATGTCAGCCTGACAATAGGTTGGCCTAGGAAAGAGCATGCCCTAGATGGAATCTTCTAGAAGATTATCATGAGATGGAGTGGAGAGCTCAGGCATGAAGAAACATGCTCACATGGAGGACCACATTCGACACTTGGCGATGGATCTGAGGGTTCGGCTTGGCTAGTTGGTAGCCCAGGAAAGTGATAATACGAGTTCCTACCGCAGAAAAGAGATATATACACACATAGAGAGAGATATATCATCTAGATATACATAGGGAATAACAGGTTAGAGAGTAAGCGAAGCTCTACAAAATTACTGCAAGTGGATATTTTTGATCTGGAAAGGATGTACTAAGCATGGATTTGTTATTTTTCTTTTTGGTTAGCTTAGCTACTTACATCCAGTGATGCGCATGGCTGTGGTCTGCTCTCTGTGACACTCTGTAATGAACCAATGAATATATTGAGGTTACCTGTTATAAATAGATATGAATATCAATGGGTTTATTGTATATTTTGTTCATATGAGTTCTCTTTCCTTTCATGCTATGAATGAATGGTTGTATCTTTCTTTCTGTTATAGTATATGTTTTGGAATCTGATAAAGCACTCGGTCTGAAGTGACTACAAGGATTTGGAGGCCATTCTAAGCCCTATGGTTCTTGTATGTGTCAACTTCTTTCCTGAATACCCTTACACTAATCATAGATAATGCTTCCCACTAAAATCACATAAAATAGACACTCGGTACCCGTGCGTGACTCGGGTGAGTGCTCAAATTTTGTTGGGTGATAGGCCGGTGCACATGGGGTTTTTCCTTTTATGATAGGAGTAAAAATAACTACACTTCACTTCCACTAACTACACATATATCAAACCACTTACCAATTTTGTATAACACCTCATTAGTTTCTGGTTTAAGGGGGATAACCTTCACCCATACCTAGGAAAACCCAACTCTCACCCACACATGGGGTAATCATTTCCTATTTTTTTCAACACCGCTTACCAATACAAGATACACGACAAAAGGAGGTAAAATATAGAAACCAAAATAAGGTTGTACCATCCTTATAACATCATTAATTAAATAAACCATACCTTACATATTCATATCCCATAGTGCACATGATTAATTTAATTAATTAATGTCCTCACTTGACCTCCTCATCTAGCCACCTCACCTATACACCTAGTCATAGACCTATTCTTAGCATGTTCATTCTAACTAGGACTCAATCTCTACTTACCATAACTAACTGATACTTAGTCTAACCCTAACACTAGATGCCTATTATTTCTCTAACAACACACCCACTTACTTAGATGAAGAAGAACATTTTAGACCCAAACCAATGGGAAGAACTGGTAAAAATATAGCCAAGATATGTTGTTTGGGAAACCTAGGATTTCCTGTTATAGCCGACGTCAGTTAACCCTAAACCAACGTTAGTTAACCTAAACCATATTTAGTTACCATATATTCACTTTGGGAACCTTGTTCAAGAGGTTGAAATAATTATTCGAGTTTGAGATGAGAGAGATCTGCATGCAAGCATGAACCAAAGTTGTCTTGCACATCCAAACATATTGAATCAACACTAAGAATGATATGAAGGTTAAGTATTCATGGAGACATTCTAGGAAGCACTTCCATGGCATTGATCACTAGTTTTGAAGATCAACCATCACCCTCATCCAACCACCATTCTGAAAATACAAGTAAGTGCATTTGTATCTGCATCTTTCCATATTTATTTAGATCATGTTTGTTATCTCTATTTGAGAGTCCTAGTCTCCTTTACATCTCATCACCTCTGACCTTCCTGTCAATCCCTCCACCTAACCACCTACAACATCCCAAACCTATATGCCTAACTACTAGACATCTCTAATAATTCTCAACATCTTTGGAAACCTAACCCTCATTCTCCCATTCTATGTGGAATCACTGAGAATCTTGAAAACCAAGTTTTATTGGGTTTCTATCATTCTGTCCCTATCCACACCTGTTAACCAAAACCTTCTTCAGTTTCCTCTCTATCGGCATCAGTCATATTAGACTGAAATTGGTATATATATCTGGTAATTCTTCTTGTAACATCAACCTCATAACCTTCAACCAAACAAACCAAACCACCCAAAACATGATCCTAACCTATCCTAGTCACCTTAGCTACCTACCAAACCTCCAGATCTGATCATAACCTTACCCTTCAGATTATATTTTCTTATTGTATTTGAATGAGATACCTAAATCATATCAACTACAGTACAATGTTATTTATTTACATTATTTCTTACATTGAATTGTATTAAAAAATAGATTGAAAACCATCTAGGAAGTATCACACTTACCAGATCTAGCACACGTTAGGAATTCCACTCGCATATATTGTTTAATATTCCTCTTGTATTCTTGTTTTGCATCCATAGGTAGTTCCTCCTAGAAAAAAGGAAGCTCTCGCAATCAAAACTGGATTAGGAAATCTGAACGTGCACACTAAAACTTCTACCTTCATTCACATGTATTCCTCTTCACCCTTACCCTATATGTTTTTCAATACATACGCAACTTATTGGTACAACAATCTTAACCGATTTTTAGACATGACACATCTTGGGCTCATGCACTATTGTCTTGGTTTGGAAGTATGGGAGATAAAGAATGACCTATTTTTACTGATTTTAAGTATACGAAGACAATGCTCATGAATATGATGAATTGTACACCTATTGCGACACCTATGGAGATGACACTATAGTTATATCATTCATATCCATATCTTATGGTAGATGGAACTCTCTATTGGTAGTTTATTATACACTAGAATAGATATCAACTTTATAGTGCCCTATCTTTCTAGGTTCATGTAGGAACCAAGAGTTAATCATTGGAAGGAAGCAAGGTGGGTCTTGAGATATCTCAATGGTATAGTGTATCTTGGTCTAGAATACAAAAATAATTATCATTTCTTATTGTCTGGATATACAGATTCAAATCATGCAGGTAACATTGATGACAGGAAATCCACTTCAAGATTTGTATTCTTTTTGGGATCTAGACTGATATGATGGGGAAGCAAGAAACAACACTTTTTTTATCTCCCTTCTATAGAGGCCAAAAATCATGTTGTAGGTGAAGTTGTTTGCGAAGTGATATAGCTATGTTGCATACTAGAAGGACTTTGAATACCACCTGAAAAACCTACCACCATGTATGTAGAAAATGAAAGATTTATCAAACTTATTGGAAATGAATTGTTTCATGGGAGAAAAAAGCACATCCAGGTACATGTTCATTTCATATGTGAGCATGTCTTGAAATACAACATTCAACATTTTTTCAACAAATGAACAACAAGAAAATATATTCATAAATTCAATTGCACATGACAAGTTTAAGTTGTTCAGAGATTTCCTCTCCACATCACTTGAGATAATGAAAAATTGAGGGGGGAAATGCTAGGTAAAATTAATTTACTTTAGTTAATATTTGTATTTACTATTAATTTGGTAATTTATTATAACTTTTTATATTGTTAAAACCATATTATTTGACATACTATAGTCATGTATGGTTATTGTTATTTAGTTATGCTTTTTATAACCATATTATTGTCGTGATGAATATTATGTTGCATAGTTACAACCACACATATATTTGTATATGGATATGTAATATCTATAAATGTTGTAGCCATATTCATTATACTTGGTTTTGATTGCATATTATTAAAATTATTAAGGTTCCGTCCCTATTTGATAATTTCATGTAGACGACTCAAGATTATAGACCATTAATATCGACAAAATATAATAAAAAGTAAAACAATAAAAATAGGGTTAGGGTGGGGGGCATGGGGATTGAATGATGTTGTCTATGTGGTTAGTTTGTACAAATAGGTCAAAAAAACAAAGCATAAAGCACATTGAGGTACAAGTAAATTTCATATGCGAACATGTCTTGAAATACAACATACAACTTCAACTTTGTCGAATAGATGAACACCGAGAAAATATCTTCATAAAGTCACTTGCATGTGACATGTTTGAGTTGTTTAGAGAGTTCCTCTCTACATCACTTGATATAATACAAAATTGAGGGGGGGGGGGGGGGGGATGCTAGGTAAACTTAGTTTAATTTAGTTAATTTGTGCATTTACTTTTACTTTTGTAAGTTGTTATAGCTTGGTATATTGTTAAAACCATATTATTTGACATATTATAGTCACATATGGTTATTGTTATTTAGTTATGCTTTTTATATCCATATTATAGTCTGATGAATATTTTGTTGCATAGTTGCAACCACACATTTTCTTGTATTTGGTTGTGCAATATCTATAAATATTGCATCCATATCAATTATATTTTGTTTTGATTGCATATTAATAAAATTATTAGGCTTCCGTCCCTATTCAATATTTTGTCTCTATTGTTTTACTCTTTATTATATTTTGTTGATAACTTCCAAGAGGTATAAAAATTTGATTATTTCATTACACTCAAGAAACTACACCATACTAAATTCAAACCAGAGTAACCAGACACCCTTATTTCTTAATAACTTCATAAAATCCAAAGTTATTTTTTATACTTGACAAGGTAACACTTTATCTACAATACATTAATAGGAAATTTCACATCCTTTAGATTATAGTTGAAATAACACATTTATTTTTCTTATATTAGGTGTACTTACACACATACCACATGATACTACAAGGATCTTATGGAGAAACATTAGAGGTTAGTGATCCAGTAAAATAATGGTAGATCAGTTGAAGGATTCCCATGGAGTGACCATCAATCAAGGACTCCTCTTTGAGATTAAAATGGAAGTTACCGAAAGTGAATCCACCACACATAATAATTGTTTTTTTCAATCTTATAAACATAAAAGAGAGACAAAATTAAGTTAAAGAAATGTTTTTGGTTACTCTATACATTTCAAATTCCATCTTAATAGACATCCTTTCCATAATTACTTCACGAATACAGTATTCACCCACATACAAATTTTTAAGAGGTATTATTCATTTCTTAACCCTATATATGCTCCAAAGTTAAAAAATCTTAAATTATGTCTACTATGGGGTAGTAAATACATTCACATGCTTTTATATAGCTAAAAACCGAAGGAACCCTTTGACAATCTTATCATTGAGGCACACCATTCCCACACTTGTATTAACATGATGAGATATCCTTGAGTTCAAAGTAGATACCAAGTTCAAGAAACTCTTAACTAAGTGTAACTTTCTAAGATGCAACAAGGATATATACAAGGTATATAGGTAGGAGGATTACTAAAGTAGAGATTGGGTATCACCCTAAACATTAAACATGAACCTCAAATAAGATTGTGCATATGTAGGTGATTTTTTATAGTATAATTATTTATTATCTTAAACATGCAAAGATACATAAGGAACTTGTGTCCAAATTGCGGTCAAGCATATATGAAGGCATAACAAAAGGTATTTCCCATTGTTCTAGTGTAGTGGTTTATTGAATGGATCATAACGTAGTCAAGGTGAGAATGTCATAGGGAGGATTTAGAAAACAATCCCATTTTGATATATTTAGAACTGGTCTTTCTACCACACATGATGTAAATTCATAATGAGAAATAAACTAATCAGAACCATTTTTATTTGGAGTGTAACTATACCATAGAAATTCAAAACCTAACTACCTTTTTTATTATGATAAATATAAACCATAATTTAGTCAATTTTTTCCAGAAATTACAAGGACATGAATATCCATATAATAAAGTCATAAATTCATTTATTTCCTAGGAGTAATATTACATGTTAAAATATGTTTTATTTTTAGAATTGAATGATTTGAATGAAATTTCATATCATTTAAACATGTGATATTTTTTTATAATTCAGGATTATTATTTTCCTTCTTCATTCCTTAAATTAAAACAATATATCATAATGTAACTAAACATTCTTTTCAAACAACGATATGAAACTGCTCTTACCAAATACACATTTACATATAATGTTAGGAGGTCCATAAATAAAGTAATCATCACAAACATAGAACATTATCCTTTCGCCATTGATCTAGCCAAGAATTCACTAGATGACATGCTAGATGCCCTGGCACATCACTCAGCCTAGACTGAGCATTCACCCAAAGCACGCAAAGGTACCAAGTCCCTCTTTAGGGTTGTTGTAACAGATTGTTAACATGATGAAGACTTAAAGCATATAGATTCATAACTAATACAACATTGTACAATGCATGACAGATCTATATCTGGGAAACAATAGGTTTGAACAATAATCATGATAGAAATAAGAACATGCACTACCCATTTACAACCAGGAATGACACTTAGGTTCAGTCAATATATTCCATCTCTTAATTACCAAAATAACACAAAAGCTTCTTACAATACTGGAAATCTATGCCAATGTGCGCATGGATCTGATATGGTAATCTAGAAAACATGCACACTATGTTATCTATCTCTCTATATCCATCATCTCCCTACCAGGTGATTCACTACATATATATAGGGTGGGTACTTTCCCTTAACCTCTTATCTATTCCAAAAATAGGCCGCATGCTATTAATAGCCACGTGTCATTTTCATGCATAGCCACACATGAAAGTGTGCTATCTATAGAGTACTGATAGTTAACTGAGAGGAAAATCATATTCTTAGAATGTCTCCATGAAAAATAACTTTGAATCTGGTCCTCTAGAAATAGATAATGGGTGGCGTGCATGTCTCTGCATTGTTGGTATGTTCTGCATGCTATCTTCTAAAAATAGATATTCATGCCCAAAAATGGCTAAGTCCTGAATGATGACTTGTCCTGCGCGAGTGGGTTCTTCCTGTCCCTTTGCACCCTTGAACCTGGCCTATTTTCCCACATAGAATTCTTGTGTGAGTTCTGTCAAGTATTCTCCAATCAATATTACCCCACACTAATCTCATTGTCACCTCGACAATGGGTATCTCCAAAAAAGTTGTTGAATAGAAAGAATCACAAATAATTTGAATGAATAAAGAATGATTTTATTTTAAAACCTCATTTCTTGCATCTTGAAGGATCAACTCTTGATACTCTTCTTTTATTTTAGCCTCGAAGGCCTGCCACTCGGTGAGATCCTTATCTACTATCTCTGGAATGTCCACAACGATGGAATAAATCTCATTCTTTGCAATTTCCCCTTTTTCATTCTACAAGATGAAGATAATGTTGGACATTGTAGTCATCCTTCCCTCCAGTACATCCATTTTTTGTGCGATGAGTTTCCCAAGCTCATTTAATCTTTCCTTGTGCGGCTCTTGTGCTGCCGCTAGGGCCTCGTGATTTGTTTTTACAATAGTTAACCTTTTTGCGTGGCCCAAGGTATCACCCCTCATAGCCTTATGGACTTCATTATATTCTTCCAGAGTCTTTACCTTGATCAGTGCCTATGGAGCTGTGTATATATTTAAGGCATGATCCACTTTTTTCAATTCAAGTGCTTGCAATAGTCCGTCATATGATCTAACCTTTCTGACTATTGCTTCCTTTTCTCTTTCCACCTCTTGTGTTGGATCCTTTGGTGCTGGCATACACAAAGATTCATATTCAAGCACTAGGTCTACTAAGGTACTTACATAGTGTATTTCCAAAGGAAACGTCTTTGGTACCTTTGGTTCTAGGTATGACCTAGCCTTCAAGACACTATCACCAATTTCCTTTGTGAGGATGACAAGTACAAAAAATTTCTTCTGTTCCAAGTCTCTTTCCTATGTTAGGTGCACTATATCCCCATCCTTGGTTTTAATTTCTTTCCTGAGCACCCTAATTGTGGAATATTTATCCATGTTGTTCCTCAACACTTCTATTGATACTTTCACCAATGCATTGCTTACCTGTTCATCTGATATGATAGTAGAATTTACTATCATATGTCTAGCTTGGGGTGCCTTCTTCAGTTGTCTGGACATGCATGAATCCTTGCATACATCAAATTCATTCTCATCCATGTGGGTGTGAATTAACCATGATAGTTTATTTTGAGTGCACATAGTCGCCATATCCTCATCCATTAGCTCCCAATTGAATAAATACTTTTATGCTATCATGCTCTTGAAGCGGGCGGGAATAATATTTCATGTGTCCTCAGTGTATCCAATGAGTGGTGCACTATGTTCTCCAATCATTCTCTTTGTCCTTGGCCATTTTAGAACTTGAACTTCAAGGTTAGGAGTCTGCATAGTATCTTAAGCAGTCTCATGTGTAGTTTTAGATGCTTTTTCTCTCCTTCTTCTTCATCTTTCATCTCTTCATATTTTGGCTCTTCTTCTTTCTCAAGTTGAGTAGGAGATCCTGGCGTGCTCTCCTCTAATTCTTCAGCCTCTTCATCTAACTTCAACTTCCTTCTCCTTTTTGGCTCAGTGGACTCCTTGTGCAGAGAGAGATAAGGTGATCTCCTTACCATTTGTGGGGTTCCACCTTGATTCCTTGTGAATTTTAATAATTTCTTGAACCTATTGTCTCCCTGTTCTACCCCCATATCATCTTATTCATCCTACCCTTGTGGTGGAGTAGTGGTGCACTCTGATTCCTTCCTATCTTATGGTTACCTTCTTCTATGCTCTAAGCCACCACTATCTTCACTCTCTTCTTATTCATCTTCTACATCAATGGATTCTTTGGGATTTGGTTCCGGTATGTTCTCCATTATATGTTGACCCTTTGGCGGCCCTGGGAGCATGAAATCATTCTCCATGTACTTATTGTTTTCTATTTTGGGCTTTAGCTGAAGGTACACTAGTGCTGCCCCAATATCTCCAACAGCTAGAATCATGAGCTTAATGCTCAATACTTTTGTAGTGAGCCTCTCGATATAAGCACTTTTCCCTAGATACACATATTTATTTCTTAGGGTGTGGTATTAATAGTCTACCTTCTCTACATTGAAGGCCAGGCGACACGTTTCTTTGAATCTGTGGACTGATGTTTGAAATTACCTTACTATGAAAGTGTAGGGAAATTTTCACCAAGGGTTCCAAGATCCATCTTTCATTAAGAAGTGTGCAATGCAGAAATGATGATATACAAAAAAATGGAATTATTTCCATATTACCAAAGGTAGGTCCTTCCAGATGCGACACTCTTCTTTAAAGGTTACGCAGAGCCTGTCGTACCATTTCTCTACTATTTTTTTGACATCTTATGTCATGGAACCTTTATATATGCACTTACTAAACCTTTTAGCTGGTGACTTATTCTCCATGGTGTGTACCCATATCTTCTCCTTCGGTCCATCTGGTACTCTAATCTCCATGAATACCAGTGACAATAGAACAACTCCAAAGCTAATTTTTCCTCCCGTGCATACTTCCTCAACTATCTGTTATGCAATGTAGCCTAAAATATTGTAGACTACTCCTTCTGAAATCTATTTCACAACATGCAACCACATGGTGTTCACCTATGACCACCTCTCTTGGCCATTCAACTTTGTAACAAGATGTGCTGCTACTTGTACAACTAGACAATTCTTAAGTTTATCAATGTCCATAATGTGTGGAACCTTCAAGTATCCCAATTACTTCTTGGTTTCTAGAATTGCGGCCTTATCTGCTAGGTCAGTCTTTATATCTTCTCATGTGGCCTCCAAACTAGTCACCATGGAGATCAACATGGATGAGATTCTGAATCTGCATTCTGCAAAGTATAAAAAATACTCATGTACTCTGCTCATGAGCCATTGGTACAGAGGATCATACTTCCTAAAATATGAAAGATCATATAATTGGTAGACTCTAATTATTTTTAGAAGTTTCTCACCTACATCATCATAAACCGGCATGTTATCTTCCCTACATTTTTTTGTCTTCATGTTGAGCAGGGTATCGAGTTCGTTTTTGTTCCCTGTGGTCATGTGGTTATACTTGCTCACTTTTCTTTTTCTTATATGTGAATCCCACTCTTGGAAAACTATGAAACCTTGTAGATATTGCATTTCTGAAAAGTTACTTTTAGGTGCTATCTCTTCCTCCTATACAACTACCTTTTTCTTCCCTTTTGTTCCTGTTGCAGTTGTTTTCTTGGGTGCCATTTTTAGCTTGCAATACTTCGGTAGACACTTGCCTATTTAACTCTGTAATGCCTGACTCAAACCCTAGCTCTAGTTAGCATGCCCTAGGTGAAATCATGTGCCCTAGCTCTTCTCTTTCATCCCACTTCACTCAAACCCTTCACCACTGGGGACGCAATCTTCTTCTACGCACAGATCTACTTGTCACGTCTAGTTTCATACCCTTCACAACTCAAATTGATTACTCGAACCTTTAGACTTAGCTCTTTCTCAAATACTGTTAATTGCAATGGTAAAAATGAACTCGCATCCCGTCCTTATATAGATTTTCAAATTTTGATGCATTTATTGCTTCTCCACCTACCAGATATTCTCTCATTTATTGACAAAATTTATTCTTTCTATGCGGTACATATTCGCGCCCCAACTTTAACCTTCTATCACACCATCCTACCCTCTAGGCACAAACTTATCTTCAACACGTGCCCATGTGCCTGATTACCTCGTCATTGTACCTTATCTTGGTAGTTATCATGGCCTCTTCTTACCTCACATTATATTGTTTCTTCATTCATCTCCATCCTTGGTCACTTTTGAGAAGTAATCTTTTTAGTTTTACAAACATCCATAACAGCTTATTCCTTTCCACCTTTCAGTTCCAACAGTCATGTAACTTGATATCAATAACCACACCCCACACAAAAGGTATTTGTAGTCCATTACGCATCAACATGATCCATATTGTAGTTATCTTCATGTGCAGAAGCACGCTTATTACACAAGAACAAAAACGAAAGAGAAAAAGCATAACGACAAAGAAGGAAATACATAACCGGGTAGCTGTGTTCCATCAAGTGATTCTAACTCAAAAGTACTTGTTTCAAGGATATAAGTGATAACATACACCCCTAACCAATGTACCATAAGTTTCCTAGATGGTGTAAGAACTTAGAGTCATAGAGAAGTACCATTTTTCCAATCTTAAACTTCTTGTCCCTTATGTTTTTGTCATGCCATGCTTTATGCATGGCCTTTTCCTTCTTTTGAATCCATCGTGATATGGCTCATCGCTCATCTAGCTGAATCATCTTCTCAATACACTCTTCTAAATATTTTTCATCAGCTAGACCTCCAGCACGTGTAATGTGCAAAGAAGGTACCATAAATTCTATAGGGAAAACTTCTTCTACACCAAACACTAACTAAAATGATGTGGCTTTTTTCAATATCTTATAAGTTGTTCTCATCCCACTCCTTTCTTCTAACATCACAAATTTTTGTCAATGTTTAGATCAAAATCTTGTTGAAATCCTCAGCAGTTCCATTTTCCTAAGGATAATAGGGTGTAGTCTTATAGTGTGCAACCATAAACTCATCTAGTAGGATCCTAATTGTCTTATTCAAAAATTGTGTACCCCTATCACTTGTCAAGCTTAAAGGAAATCCATATCTTGTAAGAACATTCTCCCATAGAAAAATAGTTGATGTAGGCACTGTACACTCCTTCATAGGTGTTTCTTCTACCCACCTTGTGAGATAATCTATATAAGTAATGACATAGAGTGACCCATTCCTACGCACAGATGGAGAAATAGGTCCTAAAAAATTGATGGCCCATTTCTCAAATTGTTCGGCACTAGTAATAGGTATCAAAGGAATCTCTTCTCTTTTCCCCAGTTTACCTAGATGCTGACAATGGTCACACGCTTTGCAATATGCTTTATAATATTTATATTGTGTCTCCCACCATAATCTAGCAAGTAGGATCTTTTGGACAGTTGCATCACCTGCATAGTGGCCACCTACAATACCACCATATGCCTCCTCCATTATATCCTTGTGCTCATGCTCTAATACAAAATGGTGTAATACTTCATCTCTAGCTAACTTGTAGAGGTCACCACTGATTAACATAAATGGTGCCACATGTATAGCAAGTTGTTTCTTTTCTAATACCTTCATTCCTTCTGGTACCACACCAGTCCGTAGAAAGAAAACAATGTCTTCTAATTCTGATTACATGTAGTGTAACCTATATAATTATGCATTTGACATGGTTTCTTCAATTGTCTTTGCTTCTTATCTTAAGTGAATTCTAGACAAGTGGTCTATTCTAGAGTTACTTTTCCCTGGCTTCGCCACAACTATGAAGTCAAACTCTTAAAATAGGAGTACCCATCTGCATATGCACCCTTGTAAGATTTTTTTTCCACCAAATACTTCAATGCCATGTGATATTTATAAAACACAAATGGTGTTGCTAAAAAGTACTGTCAGAACTTTTACAATGCATAGATCAATGACAAAGCTTCTTGATATGTAGTTGTATAATTCTATTTAGTAGGATTCATCTTCCTACTAGAAAATAAAATTGGATGATATACAATACCTTCACCAGGTTTAGCTAACATAGTGGCAATGGCCATGCCAGAGGCATCCACATGCATATGAAATGGTTTATCCCATGACGAAAAGTGCAGAATGGGTGCGGTAGTAAGTTTCTCCTTTAATATCTCAAATGCGTGTTGTTGCAGTTCTCCCCAATAAAATGTACCTTTTCATTTTAGAAACTCTTATAAGGGTACAAATTTGGCAAAACCTTTCATGAAATTTTGATAATATCCTGTGTGACCCAAAAATTCACACACCTCACTTTGACTGGTAGGCACTTCTAGTCCTAGAATGACTGCAACCTTAGCTGAATCAACCAAAAAAATTTCCTTACAGATTCTATGTCCTAACAGTATTAAAAAAGGTGTAGAAAATATGCACTTCTTGATGTTCAAAGAGATACTCAATTGTCTACATTGTTCAAATTTTAAGTGTAGATTTTCACAATGATGTTTCACAAGCCCATATGTTGTCCAATCATCTAGATAAACCTGTAAGAAGTTGTGAATAAAATCTTTGAATACTTGAACAACTATCCACAAGAATACAATAGGAACATTTTTCAATCCAAAAGGAATCACAGTATAGGCATAACTTCCCCATTAAGTACTAAAAGTTGTCTTTTCTTGATCCAATTGTGCAATCCTAACATGATGATACACAGAAAAACCCATTTATGAATGAATATGTTTCGCGCCATACCACTCCTTCTAGTATTTCCTCAGTGAATGGTGTAGGAAAAGGTTTTGTGAGACATGTAACATTCAACTCCCTGTAATCTACACAGATACAAATCCTACCATCCTTCTTGATACTGATCACTATAGGACTAACCCATTTTGACTCATCCAAGGGTCAAATAATCCCATATTTTAGCATCTTATCAATCTCTTCCTTCACCTTTTCACGTAAATTGGGATTCATTCTATATGTTCACTTTCTAACTATGAGTGCAACGTCCTTAAGCTTAATATTCATTTCCCCAAGCGATTCATGCACACCTTTAAGTTCATGATACCCTCAAGGGAATAAGTCCTAGTAATCCCTGAGTAACTCAATGATCTTTTACATTTCCGATTCTAACCAATAGTCTCCAATTATGAGCTCCTTTGGCTCAGTCTCCAAACTTGTATTCACCTTCTTTGTCTTCACGGGTTCCTGATAGGTGCACGTATCCTTGTCTACATTATCCAAGACCTTGTGCACCCCTTGTGAATGTTCAATATCTAGGTTCTCTACTTTCTCATCATCCACTATGTAAACCATCTTTCCTTTCTCTTTCTTAAGGCAAGTGCGTTCAAGTAGTATCGAGTCCATTTCTTCTTCCTTTTCAAAATGTGCTCTGGACTGTCTCACAAAATATTTCTTGAATATGCTCTTCTGGCTTCAAACTATCTCCCATACTTAAGCGCTTAACAAATTTTAATGGTTCTTCTATGAGAGGTTTAGTCGAGAGGTAGTCAAAGGTCTGGATCATTTCTCCAGTCAAATTATACCAATTCCTAGTCTCTATATGTAGTTATGTATATATATACCAGGCATGTGCGTAACCTTGTAAAGTAGAATACAATCTTTACACCCAGAGTGAAGGTAGTAATGCTTCATATCCCCCTGTCCAGAGTCTCTCACATTGCTAAATGTAATGCTAAATAGGTTGATCACCATTATAAGTTTAGATCTACATAGGTGTATTTATCCTTAAAAACCTAGTTGATAGGGTAGTTCCAATCTCACCCCATTCTATAAGATTATCTCTATGGACTACTCACCAGTGCATTTCCATCCCATGCAAGGTATACACTAACATATCTCTTCTCTTAATTTGATCTTTCCACTGTGCTTCCATGGATTTCAAAAAAATAGGAAGATCTTCTTCCCCAGTATACCAAGGTACTACGCTACCTATCCGTTGAACAAAACAAAGTCCATTTTTACACATAACTACACTTTTTACCTCACGCCCTACTAGTTCATATGTATCATGAGCCAAATTGTCACAAGAAATACTCGTAGTATCACTAATATAATGAGAATATTCCCACTATAGGTTTCTTTCCTTTGATGGCTCATTGACCTCTGGGTCTTAAATAGCGTGCGCATATATTTTGTTTAAGTCCTCCTCACTTAGAGGCTAAACATATGGTGTAGACTTCCCATCTATCAAAGGTATTACAATCCTTTCCTCCTTGTTCTCAAAGCTGATATACCCCTTATTGAATCTCAAGTCAACATTATTCGCATAACATCAAGGGCATCAAAGAAAGGATGGAAAACTATCTACCTCTGCAAGTTCTAATCCCTCAAAATCCCTAGTGAATTTGGCCCCAGTGTATGGTTATAGATGCATCCTTCAATACTCCTATGGGAGTGGCCTTAGTCCAGTTTTCCATAAAAAAACATTAGATGATGGATGTAATGGAGGCCTCCCCATGTGTACCCATGCATTTAATGTAATCACATTCAATTCTGCACCTGTATCAATCATTATGTTTCTCAGCAGTCATCCATCCACAATAGCATTCAAAGTAATTTCCTGGTCATAGTCAATGCTATCAGGGGGGACATTTACATGTAGGATTTTCCGTTCATTCTCAGCGCTTGTGCGTGGGGTATTCCCCTTCAACCAGCTTCCTAGTAATGGAATAATATTCTCCTGGCGTAACATTTTATAAACCTCTCTGATGTCATCAATATCAGAGGGGAAATTTTCTACTTCTTTCTTCTACTTAATCTTCCTTGACTAATCCTTTAAACACTATATATTACCTTGAATATTTCTGAGGACCTCCATGGTCTCTTGATAGACTTCCTTCTGATGATTAGGATCTAGGTACCTTACATTTAAAACCTCCTCCTTGGTGATCGTAGGCTTCTGGTTCAATGCCTCTCTTGCGTGCTCCACTTCATCTCGTGTAGTAATATTTGTTGTTAATGCATCAGGTCCTAGTGTTATCTTGGGCATCCATTGATATTCTACCAGACGTTGGATTCTAATAGTCCAGACACCTTTTTTTATTTCTTATGTTACTTACTCAGATTCTCATATAAGTCTAGGCACTCTTCATAGCTATGGTTCTTTCCGTAGAAAGAACATGCAATATTTTAGGGACATTCACGACTATAGTGGTCAAGAGATACACATCTATAACAAGTTCCATGAGGGAACTCACCTCTTCCTCCACCACAAAATCATCCTCCATATCCACCACGATAGCCACATCCTCTTCCATGACCTCCTTCAAAATGCCCCTCATTCCTGTCATAGTGTTTTTTATTATGATCTCGATCTTGGTGCTCATTCTTACCCTTAGAATTATTACTTACGCTTGTCTGGCGTACCCCATTGTCTATAGAATCTTGGATTTGACCAATAAACCTACAATATTAAGTATCATGGGTCATGGACCGGAAAATTTTACAATAAAATGATACATTCTTCCTTATCATGCGTTGTAATAAAGGAAAGTGACTAGCATCATGACTCAAATGACAGATCTCACAGTCTAACAGTAATGATCATATAGATCTAGAAGGGAAACTATCCTTGGTGTGACCTTCCACTTCACAATCTATACACCAAATCCCTGAGCACATTTCATGGGCTGAATTTGTTGATAGCTTCTCTAACTGTTTTTCCATAGCTGTAATTTGTGCCTCTAAGAATGGACTAACACCAGTGTCAATTCTCCCAACTTCCTCAGCATGTAAAGATACTTCTAGTGCTTCATGTGGATCAATGTATGTCTTATGTGACAGTGCTCTTTTGAATGGTGTAATCAATCCTCCAATGAACCATTGTGCATGCTAGATTGCGTGAATATCATAAGAAAGCTTAGATAGGAGTGTTTTAAAATGGGCATCATACTCACATACACTCTCAGTAGTGCCTTGTTTGATATCCTTGAGCAAACTTATACTCTTCTACACAAATTTTGGGATATAGAACTCTTTCAAGAAAACATCCTTTAGTGCTACATAATCCATGCAAGTTTGATTAGGGTCAAACATCCTATACCAGCTGTGTGCACGTCCCTATAATGTAGTAGCAAATTGAGTTGCCTTTACACTCATAAGCCCTGATCCCTTTCACATGCCACAATATTTCACACATGTGCACATGCTCAACAACATCCTATGTTCCTCTATACTCCAAAAGATGAAGAGACATATCCATATAAATATTTTGGGGTTGGTGCGGACCTTGCCCACCTGATCCAGAACCTCCTGTGTTTCCTGTACCTTAAGAACCACCAGATCCACTAGAACTAGAACCACCTATACCTCCTGATCCTCCACCTGTAGCTGGATTAGGACCTGTAGATGTACTCCCCTGTGCTCTGATAGTGGTACTATACTAAACCCCTATAGTTTGTATGGTAGTTCCACTTCCAAAGGTGAATCCAACATTTGGTGCGCTTACATTCTATGTAGATGATGTGCCTGAAAATTTTCCTCCAAATAACATTGAAGTCATATGTCCTACCATTGATGTACTTACTCTTTGAATTACTTTGCTTCTCCTATTTCCCAAATTCACTTGGTGAATATTTGTCATACCAGATACTGGAAAACCAAGCGTAAGGGCTAGGTCACTAGGTCAATTAAGATGCGTGCCTGCAGCCTAGGTAGTTTCTACTGGTACACTTTTATGTGAGGCCAAGGAAGGATCTATGTTATTCTTTCCAATATGGGGGAGTTCCTGATGCTCTTTCTCCATGTCTTCTACGTGAGCTTCAAATCCTTCATGATCCATCTCTCTCCTCAACACCATACTTTCGACAATGGTACGCTAATTCTCTATCTCCCTCTTGTGTGCCTCATTATACTTAAGCCACCTTTCCTCTCTCTGCCTTTCTGTTGCTAGGTCTTCCATCTTTCACAAAACCTATTCCTTCCCTCACGTGTGGTGATGTTTAGTTAGCCATCAGTTTACTCTCTAGGTTCAAAGTTACCATCAGGATCTTGATTGCTAGAGGAATTCCTTGCAGATAAGCTCCTCTTAGATATCATAAGAACTAGAATTCGATTACTTATGGACATAAATATGTCAAAATTGAATACTCCAAAATATAACTATTTAGGACACCACGAAACCAAATCAGATTAGCATCATAAAGGGCCTAAAATTATTCCTGTGTCCAGAAAAGTGTGCGATACCTCTAATTTCTCTTAGATGCATAAGTAATCAGCCACTTGTATAATTCTACTGGAAATATGGCAAAAAAGATCTCATATAAAATGTCATATAGGTTCTATTCCACCCATGCATGTGCGTTAAACTCAGATCCAATGCTGAACCACCATGCATATTCTTCCTCCAGATCGTGTATCCATTCCTCAATACTTGCTAGAGTTAACCAGTACGTCTTCATTGGGAACCATCCTGAAAACAACTGAAAAAAGAGGTCCTGGCAATGAAACCAATGATGCAGCCTAGAATTCACAAGATGACACCCTAGACGTCTTGACACATCACTCAGCCTAGACTGAGTGCTCACCCGAAGTGCGCAAAGGTACCAGGTCCCTCTTTAGGGTTGTTATAACATAATGTTAACATGATGAATACTTAAAGCATATAGATCCATAACTAATACATCATTTTACAGTGCATGACATATCTAGATCTAGGAAAGAATAGGTTTGAACAATAATCATCATAGAAATAAGAACATGCACTACCCATTTACAAACATGAATGACACTTAGGTTCAGTCAATATCTTCCATCTCTTAATTATCACAATAACACAGAAGCTTCTTAAAATACTGGAAATCTATGCCAATGCATGCATGGATCTGATATGGTAATCTAGAAAACATGCACACTATGGTATCTATCTCTCTATATCCATCGTCTCCCTACCAGGTAATTCACTACATATATATAGCTTGGGGACTTACCCTTCACCACTTATCTATTCCGAAAATAGGCCACATGCTATTAATAGCCACATGCCACTTTCACGCATAGCCACACATGCAAGTGTGCTATCTATAGACTACTAATAGTTAACTGAGGGGAAAATCCTATTCTTAGATTATCTCCATCCAAAAGCACTCTGAATATGATCCTCTAGACATAGACAATGCGTGGCGTGCATGTCTCTACATCGTTGGTGTGTTCCACACACTATCTTCTAAAAATAGATCTTCATGCCCAAAAACAACTAAGTCCTTAATGTTGACTTGTCTTGTGAGCACGGGTTCTTCCTGTCCCTTCGCACCCTTGAACCTGTCCTATTTTCTTGCACGGAATTCTTGTGTTAGTTCTATCAAGTATTCTCTAATCAACAGCCATGCCCTGCCACCTTCATCCAAATGGTGTTATCATGAAAGCACCCCCATCTAGCTAGTTATGAAATAATACATCTGAAAATTTTCTATCCCCCAAACATAGTCATTTTTGTTGCATTTGAATTAAGAGGGTTTAGAGAGATAAAATATGAAAAGAGAAAAAACATCAATTCATATAATGTTACATAATCATTATTTCTCATAGTTTATAAGAGAGAGAGAGAATCTAGAACTTATCATGTCACACCTCATTTTATTATCAATTTAGTCTTAGAGTGAGAAAACAGACAGATAAAATAGTATATATATATTTTTAAATTGACTTATTTAATAGTACCATTAACACACAAAGGTCAATTAAATGAAAAAAGAATAGTTACAAAGTAACACAACTTTCTATATTGAATAGAGTGACTAAATAGTAAAAAGGATGAATCAAGATCAAGACTATAATACATCTCAAATATCCAAAATGGCCTACAAATTGTCCTCGAAAAAGTGATGAATGATATGAGAAAAATTAGTACATATCTTGTAACCTTTATTACTATAAACTGAGTTTTCAGAATGGTATGAGAAAAATGAGTACATATCTTCTAACCTCTATTACTATAAATCAAGAATACTATAGAATTAAGGATGGAGAGAATAGATGCATGATGCACATTCTGGAGACCATAACTCCAAGGTGAAACATCATAGTTTAAAATATTCAATATAATACAAATTAGCTTGAATTTCCACAAACGGCCTAGTAAAAAATGAATACGAGTGACCAAAAAATTTCCAAAAACGTCCAACCTATTATCATATATACTAAGATCTCAGGGGACCTGACGGAATTAATATGCAAGTAATATAACTCATTTAGACAACATCATTCAAGATGGAAAATACTTGTGTTTAAGCAGTTTATGCCTACCACCTAGGTGGCTAAGTACACCCCTAAACAAGCATTGATATCATGATACCCAACCATCATAGTGAATACCAACTACGTTTTGTTATTCTCTCTATAACAAGGAAGGGATATGTCTGGATAAATATTATTTTCATGATATCTAGTTTAGTTTTGTGGGGCCATTCCAAATCTAATTTGCAAGCATAGAAGTAGACATCACGTTTATTTGACTCTTTCTTAATGTGAGATAATGTGTAATGAAATGACTCCAAATCATGGAGTAGATATTTTTTAAAATTTAATCAATTTTTGAAACAACTTGGGTAATGTTATCAAGTTGGAAAATGCTACACTCCAGGGGTAAAGGTTCATAATGCGTACCAATAGAAAAATGTAAACATTTTCTTACTTTAATTAAAATACTTATAATATATTATGATGAAATTCCATTAAAAAAATTAGAGAGGGAGTGGAATGATTTCCTACCTATTTCTGAAGTGGTGGAGAAGAATAGATGTTTAGTTAGCTTACAGGATACCCAAAAATTTTGTTAAACAGTTTACGTGCGTTGCAAATCCTTCACATTCATCATTGATGGTTTTTGATAATGAATTTACACCCTCCAATAGTATTTTCTTAAAAATATCCAAATAATTTTCAACATACCCGTATTGTACATAGCCTACAATCAGCATATTCCATGAGACTACATTGGTTTGAGGCATTGTGATAAAAAATTGGTGTGCCTTATGAGGTCGTATTTCTTCAAGATTTTTTTTAAAATAATTCATGTGTTTTTTAGGATCTCCTCCATTTAACATTCCAATAATAAGTTAAAAAAAGGGTACATGCCATTCATTTCGAGTAGTATGGGGATGTCATAGGTTTTGGATGACACTGATTAAGGTTGTGAATTTGGCTTTACCCTTCTCTTTGCATTTTCTTGAAAGTTTCTGAATCCGTTTCAACAAAAGGATTTTGTGCCTTCCCTACAATCCTTTATTCCATTGTAACCACATTTTATCGAGGATTTTTGCCAAAATAATTACATACCTTGTGTTTATTCCCCATTTATTCAACACATTTTATTGAATAGGCCATTTTACAAGTTCATGTTTCCATATTTTCCATACGTATCTGCTTGACATTTATAACTACAAAATCTGACAAAAGAATCATCCAAATCTCCATTATTCTTTGATGTCAGCATTTCCGCATTTCAAAGATTCCATTTTCACAAGGCTAAGGGTAAGCTAGTGAAGGTGAACCCACCATGTGGACACCTGTTGGTTACATTTTGGTGAAACAATGGAAAAGAGTCATGAGTATTGCCATGACTTTTCCTTAGAACTACCAATTACCCACATAACTTACTAAGTCACCAAGTGTCAATCATTGAGGTGAGCATATAAGGAATAATACAATCCATAAATGGTCTGTTATGGAAATGCAGACAAGTGGGGTGCTAAATAGGGATGCAGACTACAGTTCTAACACTACAAAAAAAATCTTAATGTTTGTAAATGATTTTCAACATCTCAAATATTTTCACAACATATAGTAGTTATATACATAGCCAAAAATCACCATAAATTTAACTGACATAAATTTTGTAAAGTTTTGGGTGTGCAACAGATAACCTACATGTCCATAGGGTCAATCCATGCAAACTGGAAAATGAAAAATGGTTGAGAAATCATTTTTCCCACCATCAAGTCACATTTCCTAAAATTTCCAAAATAATTTATATAAATCTATATTCTACAAGTATTTTCAGTAAGGAACTTAAAACTTATACATCTACCAAAAATCCCTTCTTTTTAATTCTTTGAATGACATCCACACCATGTTTAGAATCTCTATTTTTGGCATCAGCTTATAGTATGCTAGCGGAGATGAACTTGTCATATTGGAGACCTGTTTATTGGATATGGATGAATGGTCCCACTGTCCCATGAAGATACCCATGCTTGCTGCAAGATTCCATAACCTATCACACTCCACCACATTTTCCTCATTACGCGGATCCTATTTTATTTTTAGTTTAGTTTATTTTAATTTTTTATAATAAAAATAATTGAAAATAACTTTCTGTGAATGGAGGGGGGAAAGTTGGGGCATTACATCATCCTATCATTCTGAGAGTATCAGTCTTGATGAGACATAATGTTAAGGGTATTAAGAGGGAAAACAATACTAGGAAAGTAAACAAATCAGTTTATGTTATATGCTTTGGTACTTAAAACATGACCACGAGAAAGCTAAGATTATTTTAATTTTTTCTCACTTTCATAATGTTTTGTGCAGATTGTCATTTCCTTAATACATTTTCTTAGTGTCAAAGCTCATAAGTTTTCATTGTTCAACATTTAAAATCTATATTGATTTGAAATATTTATTTTATAATCATTTTGTAACATGTTCGCTTGTGTTCTCTCATAAGTGCATTTAAATTTTATTATTTTTATCGATTGGACCATTTGTTTGTTCAATATTCAGAATATTAACACTTCTTAATAATTTGAATTTTTTTCCAACATGTTACTGTTGTTGCAAATCAGCAGCACCCTTGGATGTTGATCATATTTCTAGTTTGATATTTTAGACATCCAGTGTGATTGCACAACATTGAATCCTCCCCCTAAGTGTGGGACTTGTAAAATGGGAAAGGAATCTCCAGATTAGAGGTTGGTTCCTCAACTCCTCTCATCAGATTTATCACTTACAAGTTGCAGAGGTTTAAATTCCTAATCCTACCCTAAATTCCAAAGGAGACAGAGATAGAGAATGTAGATAAACTAAAACTAATGCTAATAGGTGATGCACCAAAGGAGTGGTGAGCATTTCTCACTTCTGAAAATTGACACAATTCATAAAATGCAACAAATAACTTCATGCACAAACTGATAATTGTAATGAAGGATCATAAATTAACCAAACAACTTAGGCAGAGGATGAAAACTAATCACAGAGGCTGTATTGTTATTTTAATCATCAAAATCACTTGCATTACAACACCTGAGAGGAAAAATAAAGTTACATCTCTTATAAAAGGTCTGATATTCCACCAAAATCACTTCCAAGGTGAGAAAGGGGACCTGCAACACACAAAAAATGTTCAACCCTTTGAAAATGAGCCAAATTTGGCTTTTACAGTGCAAGGGACGAGCCCATGAGAGAGAAACATGGGAAAACATGGAAGGGATTCAACCATTGACCAAAACAAATTCAGAATAGCATGGGCATCCTTACAAACCCATCCCCTAACATTTTTAGCCATGCTGGGAGAGAATGCGAGCCATTCTTCATTAAAAACGATGGTTGAAATGTTATTTCTATCCATGACCACATGCCATAGGTGTTTTTTGATTTTATCTCTCCAAACTCCATCAAAATTCAAAAATTACCTTGGAATCTTGTAGATAATTTCACCAGCTTTCCATTTATATAAAGAATGTAAAAAACAAAGCTCTAGATCGAAAGATATGGCCATTTGAAGTTTTAGGGAAAAACAGGGCCAAATCGGGTTGGCGGGAAAAAATTCAAATTTTTGCACTTGTTTGGTCATTTGGAAAATTTTCCAAAATTTCCCCGCACTCCACCACTCTAGGTGCCACGTGGTGGCATCTCATTGGCCGCGGGCCTTTCAGGGGAATTTTTTTCCAAAAAAACTCCGCCGAGCCATAACTTCAAAAATACATGGAGTTAGGAGGAAAACTTTACCTTTCTGGAAAGCTGAGAAAGAGCTCTATCCAATGGTGTCATTTCTAGAATGTTTTGAATGCCCGAAAAGAAAAATATTATGATTGAGGAACAAGAGAGGAAAAATGAGAGGAGTTAGCCACAAAAAATGAGCAGGGGCATATTTTGGATAACAATTTTGGCGACTCAGAGGGGTCATCTGCTTGCTGGATGAAGTTACCAGTTGCCTGAAGCAATCCATTGGGTATGGAGTCATTAAATTTTCTATTTGATACCCCAACTAACTAGAACACTGCAAGGAGGAATATGGAATATCAGCTGATGGAGCAAGGGTTGCAAACACATCTCCAGGAACAACAAGCTTGTGCCAAAGCACTTAGGGAAAGAAAAACTAATCTACATCAAAACAATTTGCACAAGAACTTGGAGGAATGAAAAACATAAACTAATATGTACAGGGTGAATAATTTCCTTTAGTAGCAATGCTTCAGATGGATTCCATTGACTGGAATCTGTAGTTCTTCGCCATCCAATGAAGACAACTGTAAAGCATTGTTGTCCTTACACTTTGTGACCATGTATGGGCCACTCCAAATGTCATCAAATTTTGAATGCCTTCCCAGTTTTTCTCTATCCGCATCCCATTTTAACACTATATCTCCAACTTGGAAGGATCTCTTCTTGGCCTTTTTATCAAAGGTCTTCTTTATCAAAGCTTGATCCTTCTCTATTGCTTGGGATGCCTGATTTCTGATTTCTTAGAGCTCCATCATTTCTACATATCTGACTTCCATGGGCTCAAACTCCAACAACTCCAACTGTTTCATGAGTTCCAATGTTGGAAACTCAAGTGATATGGGAAAAATTTCCTCTCTTCCATAAACAAGCTTGAATGGAGAGTTACCTATAGATCTTTTAGGAGTTATCCTATCAGCCCATAAGGCTGATTTCAATTTGGTATGCCAAGACCTCTGATTCTCATCAAGAGTCCTCCTAATGATCCTCAACAAGTTCTTGTTTGGAGATTTAGCCTAGCCATTACTCTGGGGGTAATAGTTTGATGAAGTAATTAGGTAGATCCCGTTATTCATAGCCCATTCAGTCACCTTAGATCCAATGAATGCCAATGCATTATCTGATATTATTGTAGCTGGTATTCCAAATCTAGTTACTATTCCCTCATAGAAGTCTAGGATGCTAGATTCATTTGCTTCCTTGAGTGCTACTGCTTCAGTCCATTTGGTGAAGTAATTTGTGGCTGTTAAAATCCACTTGTGCCCTTGGCTCAAATTGGGATTAATAACTCCAATGAAGTCTAAACCCCATTGCATGAATGGCTGGTCAACTGAAATTGGATGAAATGGGAGGGAAGCTATCCTCTCTTTACCTGTGAAAAATGCACAATTCTTACACCTCTTGATCCATGCATAAAAATCATTGAAAATATTGGGCCAATAATAACCAACCCTCATGATCTTTAGAGCTATCACTCTTGGTGCAAAATGACCACCAGCTGGTCCACCATGGAACTCTTCAACACCTTATGAATCTGATTTGTACCAATGCATCTCAGCAGTACTCCATTCACATCTCTTTTGAATAAAACACCATCAACAAGGGCATATGGGACAACTTGCAACCTGAAGTGTCTTCTTTGGGTCTTGTTCATCTCTGGAGGACATAGACCTATGCTTAGGAAGTGCATTATACCTTAGGTCCAGCAAGGAGTGGGGACACCATCATTCTCCTCTTGAGTGCTTCCTTTCTCATGGCTTTCTTGCAATGCCAAAACAACCTCCTTCTCATTGTATGATTCCTCTTGTTTGCTCAAGATCAGATGCTCACACAATCCTTTTCCTCTTACCAACTTGGTGACTTTGATCTCAATGTCATACTCAATGACACGAGTAATCCAACCTACCCTTTTTTCATTCAATTCTTTGTTGAGGAGGAAGTCTTTAACCCCCACACGAGAAACCAACAATTGGACCTTATTGTTTGAAACTAGATGCTTGAATTTATTCAAGCTCCTGATTACTGCAAGAACATGCTTCTCAATGAAAGAATATCTCACCTCATAGTCCTCCAGGCTTTGGCTGAAGAAAGCAATTGGCTGTTCATCATTGTCTTTATTCTGTTGTACCAAAATTACAGAAATAGTATCATCACCTCCAAATGCATAGAGGATGAAATCCTTGGAGAAATCCGGGTTGATGAGAGTTGGGGCTTGAGAGATGGCTTCTTTGATTACTTCAAAGCTTTCCTTTCCTTCTGCTGTCCATTTCAAAGCCATGATTTTCTTGAGCATCTTGGTGATAGGTTTGACAAGGGCTGCAAAATTTGGGACAAACCTCCGAACAAAATTTATTCTTCCCAAAAAACTTTGAAGGGCCTTCTTGTGGCTTGGCGATGGCAGTGCTCTTATGGCTTCAAATCTTTTCGGATCAATTGCTAATCCTTCTTTGGAGACAATGTGGTCAAGGATCTTTCCTTCATGGGATAGAAAAACAAACTTTTTAGGATTCAAGGAGACTCCAAATCTTCTACACCTTTGGAACACTTGTCTCAAATGAAAGAGGTGGTTTGCTGTATTTTTTGAAAAAACAGTGATATCATCAAGATATATCAGTACAATGTTGTTAACCAAACCTTTGAGTGCCATATCCATTGCTCTTTGGAAGGTAGCTCCAGCGTTGGACAACCCAAATGACATTTTCCTATATGCATAAGTTCCTCATTTAGTTGTAAAGGCTGTCTTGAACTGATCTTATTCCTTCACCATAATCTGATTATACCCTGAATAGCCATCAAGTAGTGAAAACCTCTCGGAGCTAGCAACAACTTGTAAAATATGCTCCATGGAAGGAAGTGGATAATGATCCTTGAGAGATGCTCTATTCAAATCTCTGAAGTCAACACACAATCTGATTTCCCCACTCTTCTTTCTGATTGGAACCAAGTTGGCAACCCAAATAGAATGCTTGATAGGGAATATGATTCTTGATTCTTTCAACTTATTCAATTCTTTTCTCATGAGAGGCTCCATGTGGGGGTTGACTAGCCTTTGTTTCTGCCTGATGGGCTTAGTATTTGGATCCAATTCAATGGTGTGTTGAGCTAACTCAAGATTGAAACCTTTCAAATCTTCATAGCTCCAAGCAAACACATCAGAGAATTCTTGACAAAGTTGTATGAACTCATACCTTTCTTGCTTAGTTGTCATCTTACCAATTTGGAGTGATTTGCCTCTTTCTACTGAGATGGACACTGAATCTTCTCCCTTCACTTGGATGTTTGCTTTCTCCTTCCTAAACTGATCATTAGGATTTAAAATGGACTCCAAAGTAATAAGTCCCTTTGGTAGTTTGTTGGTTCTCAGTTGCACCACTTGGTCACCATACTACTGCTCTAACTTTTCCTGATTTTTTGCTGAGAATTTAGCCTCTTCTTGCAAGAAATGGATGATTTGTTGATCATTTTCAAACACTTGCCAACTTACATTGTTATCTGGCACTGAAGGCCTCACAATCACATGGATGTTTGGTTGTACCTTGTCTTTTTGAATGCTCTCCACAATGTCAAAGGCTTCCCCAACTGCTGCAAGCCTGTCAGCGGCTTGGTTCTCTTTCCTAGGAATGGATTTGATGCCAACACCCTCAAAATATTCAATGAGGTCCCACACCTTGTTCTTGTAGCACTTTAGTAGATCATTCTTGACAGCATGCTGCCCCTTGACTTGGTTAACAATCAACTCACTGTCACTAAAGACTTGCAAGTTCTTTATTCCTCTCTTGATTGCCTAATGCAGTCCTTGCACCAAGGCTTCATATTCAGAAGTGTTATTAGAGCATACAAATTGAAATCTAAAAGCTGAATAATAATTAACTCCTTGAGGTGAAACCAGCATGGATCCCCCTCCTGCACCTTGTCTACTCCTTGATCCATCAAAAAACAACTGCCATACCTCATTGTCATCTTTGTGGTTTGGCTTGGTGATGCTAGGAATAGGCTGATTTTCTTCATGTATGCAATAGACTCCTAGCTTAGATTCTTCTATTTCTTGATAAGGATAAAAAGCATGCACCTTGCTTGCCCATTCATCAAGAGTTAGATCTGGGATGCTTCATACCTTGGTGTCAGCTTCATCAATGCTTGGATAATCCTCTTGATCAAACGCTGAACAATTGGCATTAATCTGACTTGGAGTGTAAGGCTCAATGTGAAAGTTTGCAATAGGTTCAGACCTGATTGTGGCTTTGGTTCCATATCTTGTTCTGAACAACATGTGTGACCAATCAGCAGACAAGTAACCTCCAATATTAGCTGTGAAATCCCTTGACAAACATAGGGCAAAGAGTGGTGGAAGGTCTATTACTGAGACATCTTGCAAAACAACCATGTTGGGACAGACATGCAAAGTAAGACTCAAGTTTTTAATCACCCTGACTATTGTTACTACTGTCCCATCCAACTATACCACCCCTTTGGATATGGTTTCATACTGAATTCCCAACTGATCAGCTATTTGCTTGGGCATTACTGAACTACTTGCCATGGAATCAATCATGTAATTGTGTACTAATTGGTTCCCAATGATCAATGAAACATAGAATGGAGGGGGCTTCAACATCTTACCTTTCTGTCCTCCATGATTCCCCTCAGGATGGGCAGCATTTGTGAGCACCTTCTCTTGCATTTGGACTTGCTGATTTGAAGTTGACCAGTCCTTCATGGCAGCTTGTAGCAAATCTCTTTGGCCTGGGATAGATAGTGATTCCCACATTGATATGTTTACATTTGTCTTCTTCATTTGATAAATGATATTGAATGGGGATGAAGTATCCTTTTGCTGTCCCTTGGCCTGCACATTCATCCCTTGTATATGGGTAGAAACAACTGGCATTTGAGTTGGCCTAAGAACTGTTTTAGGCAGTCCTTGTGTGTTTGGGATTGCATTTTGCTTGCCAATAGTTTGTGGAATGACAGAAGGTCATGAATTACTTGAGCCAATGGCTGTTCTTCACCCAAATTTCTCCTCTTTGACCTTGTGTTGGCTGCAACACTTTAGGAAACTGTCTGGTTCATGCCAAAAAAATCTTATGCCTGCCATTTTACAAGTGTGGTATCATTTGGAGTTGATTGCTGCTGGAATGTTTCTTGTTACTGGTCATTTTTTTGACTACCTTCACCCTCCACACCAGTTGTTGTCATCATTAATGCTTGATTCAAGGCACCGTTGAAGCACATGGACTGGTTATGAGGTTCATTGCATGGGAAACACCAATCATACTCTTGAGCCATATTATTTTGTACTAGCACTAATGCTTTAGAGGCAGACGTAGCATTGGGATTATTGGGCTGAAATGGTTTGCTGGCAGGAGGCCTTTCTTGATTTAGGATTGCAGCTGCATTGGGTGGTCTTTGGGGTTGATATGGCTGCCTGTTAGGCTGAGCTTGAGGCTGGAAGGAAGGTCTAAAACCTTGAGCTTCCTGCCTTTTGAGTGTAACCAGCTCATTACCTAGATTTTGCAATTGCTTCATGACTTCTTAAAGTTCATTTGAGGCACTAGAAGATGAAGTGGAAGCTTCACTTGAATTCCGATTTCTAGGAGTGGGAATAGAAGCTAAATTAGGCACTTGGCTAGTACTTGGGCTCTCTAAACATGGAAATAATGGCATTGGAGGCCTAGGAGCTAGCTTGCCAGCTTGAATCAAACAATTTTCAGCTCTAATGGAAATGCTTTAAGCAATGGGGATAGTTGTGCCTCCCATGGACTGAATTAACATAGAAATATAAGAATTTAAAGCTTTAAGGTAATAAAGAAAAGCACCTTCTATTGTTGGCCTGACTGCCACTGGAATTCTCTCCCAAGTCCTTTGAAATCTGAAATTAAAATCAGTCAGCTGCTCATTGGGAGCTCTCTTGATGATTGTCAACTGCTCCAAAAGGGACAAGTTGTCTCCCTTTTCCCCAAACTACTCATGGAGGGCTATACATAGCTGATTCCAATTTTGAATAGAAACCTGATGCAAGACTCTTGAATCATTGCAAAGATTTCCCTTTGAATGAAGATGCCAGCAGTTTGACAACAACTTGCATCTCATTCATCTCATGGATTGCACAAATGTTAGCAATATCCTTAACATGATCACCAGGTGAGGTATGATTTTCTCCAATGAAGTATGGAATGTTCTTCAATGCTGCAACTGGGATTGGATTTTGTGCATTGAGAGCAAGTGGGCTGCTGCCAGTGAAATTGACATAGGTGTTGTTTTGTGCCATTCTGATTGGCCTTAGAACCCTTGTTGATTGAATGAAAGGCCTACCAGGTGGAGGAGTTGAGAGAGTTCTGTTTGGTGGAGATGGAGACCTTTGGATTCTGATCCCACTTTGCCTTATTCTTGGAGATGACTGCAGATATTCAAACAACACCTCTTCCTCTCTAGCTCTTGACCTTGTGTTGATTCTTCTCATGAGTTTTTCAGGTCTGCACTGCTAAAACCAGCTGATTCTTCTTCCTTGGAGTCACCAGATGTGCAATTTATAGCTCTTTTAAGCAAGAAACTTGCACCAAATGCACATCAATTTTGTTGCAATGAAGATGAAGACCTCTAAGGTCCCACCGGGCATGCCAAAACTGTTGTTGCAAATCAGCAGTACCCCTGGATGTTGATCAGATTTCTAGTTTGATATTTTAGACATCCAGTGTGATTGCACAACATTGAATCCTCTCCCCAAGTGTGGGAATTGTAAAATGGGAAAGGAATCTCCAGATTAGAGGCTGGTTCCTCAACTCCTCTGATCAGATTTATCACTTACAAGTTGTAGAGGTTTAAATTCCTAATCCTACCCTAAATTCCAAAGGAGACAGAGATAGAGAATGCAGATAAACTAAAAGTAATGCTAATAGGTGATGCACCAAAGGAGTGGTGAGCATTTCTCACTTCTGCATATTGACACAATTCATAAAATGCAACAAAGAACCTCATACACAAACTGATAATTGTAATGAAGGATCAAAAATTAACCAAACAACACAGGCAGAGGATGAAAACTAATCACAAAGGTTGTATTGTTATTTTTAATCATCAAAATCACTTGCATTACAACACCTGAGAGGAAAAATAAAGTTGCAAATCTTAGAAAAGGTCTTATATTCCACCAAAATCACTTCCAAGGTGAGAAAGGGGACTTGTAATACACAAAAAATGTTCAACCCTTTGAAAATGAGCCGAATCTGGCTTTTACAGTGCAAGGGACGAGCCAAGGAGAGAGAAACGTGGGAAAATGTGGAAGGGATTCAACCATTAACCAAAACACATTCAAAACAACATGGGCATCCTTACATACCCATCCCCTGACATTTTTAGCCATGCTGGGAGAGAATGCGAGCCATTCTTCATTAAAAACGGTGGTTGAAACGTCATTTCTGTCCATGACCACGTGCCAGACGCATTTTTTGATTTTCTCTCTCCACACTCCATAAAAATTCAAAAATGACCCTAGAATCTTGTAGAGAATTTCACCAACTTTCCATTTATATAAAAAACGTGAAAAACCGAGCTCTAGATCGAAAGATATGGCCATTTGAAGTTTTAGGGCAAAACAGGGCCAAATCGGGTTGGCGGGCAAAAATTCGAATTTTTGCACCTTTTTGGTTATTTGGAAATTTTTCCAAAATTTCCCCGCACTCCACCACTCTAGGTGCCACATGGTGGCATCCCATTGGCTGCGTGCCTTTCAAGGGAAATGTTTTCCAAAAAAACTCCGCCGAGCCATAACTTAAAAAATACATGGAGTTAGGAGGAAAACTTTACCTTTCTGGAAAGATGAGAAAGAGATCTATCCAATGGTGTCATTTCTAGAAGGTTTTGAGTGCCTGAAAAGAAAAATATTAGGACTGAAGCACAAGAGAGGAAAAAATGAGAGGAGTACATTTTGGATAACAGTTACCCTAAATACTTCAAACTAGAATGTCACACAAGGTTCAAGTAACAACACTTATAACCCACAAACAAATTTTTAACACTTTTACATGATTGAATCAAAACTATTAAACCAACCCCATCACGGGAATAAAAATAATGGTCCATGAAACATAGCACTTAACACATATGCCATTAGTTTAGATCCAAAAAACAAAATTCATGCTTAACATAAAAGAAGTCATCATTGAATATATATTCAATAGGTCCTTACATGACTCAAAACCATGATTGTAACAAATAAATAACAAGGTAAGATCCAATAAAATATGTCAACAAAGACGGGCATCAAGCCTCAATATCACAATACATAACAAGACTCACATGATTAACTCATGAATCCTACATACCAACTCCACGTGCCTCCTAAATAACCATAGGCCTCCCCAAAAAAATCCATATGCCTCTCAATAGATTAAAGTATCATTGTTCTAAACTCAGGTTTGGTATCTCACCAAAGAGCATCGTCACCTTAATATAAAATCCATACTACAAAAACCAAGCTTCGTCACTCACTAAAGATCCCCATTGCTTACATGTAATAATAATATTGACAAAGCTATGTTAGGTCACTCACCAAACATCCCTCTCACTTGAATATAAAAACTATAATCCAAATCCGAGTCGGGTCACTCAAAAAGAGCCCGGTCACCTTATCCCTCCATTGAAGTGTTAGGAATTAGTATTCATATGGTTGTTAGTTTATTATACATATATATTGTTATAACAAATATATAACAATATATATTACGGGATTATTGTTGTATGTGAGTTTTTAGATGGTTGAGGTTGTTAACAACCATCACCTTGTTTATAGGAAAATATTTTCCTATATATTTGTAATCTACTGTGCAACAAATAGATAGAGAAAATAATATACGGTGTGAAGAATATTATTCTATGTGTTTATTCAGTGTAAATCTGTAGCTGCTCTTATATTTGGTATCAGAGCAAGTTATTCCTATGAGATCCAAGAAGATTTAAGAGGCCAAAGAGAATATTCAAAAATCTGTCCAAAAAAATACAGCAAGTAGTGTTCAGTAAAATGAACATATCTTCCTCATAAAACATCAGACTGAGGCGATTCTTTTCGGGTTGAAAATATGAGAAAAATACGCACAACTTTGTAGTTTATGTCAGGGTCAGATTCAGCATGTAGATATAAAAAAATGGTTGTCAAATAGACGTTTTTGTGGCTGGAAATGCACATCCCATAAAAGAAATGCAACACAGGTTTTTTCTTATTGGTCAATTTTTTTTAATTATTTAACAAAAATATAGTTTAAAATATATATATATTTCTATAGTTTTTGCTTAATAATTGAATTTTGAGGGCAATTCAATTTTATTTTAATTGGACCAATTTACAGGAAATTGTAACCTCAATAACTTTTGCACGGTAACTCAAAATTGAGCACTATTTTTTGCAAAAGTGTTTATTTTTTAATTCTAATTATAGTGGTTCTAATTTTGGGATAAAATACCCACTTTGAAAAATATCATATTTTTTGGCTATTTTGTGGGACACATTATCAGTTTTACCTGACGTCCTAAAAATAAAATGTTTCACATTGCGGGGGGAGAATAACTTAAATGTGGAAACAAATGAGCTTAAAATTTTCATTTGGATGAGTTAGAAGCCACAAAAATGGAGGAAGGAGGCATCGGAGGAAGGAGGTCGAACAACGACCTCTCGTCAGTCACCAATGACAGGGCCGCGCAGAAGCTACGGTGGCATATGTATGGTGTGAGTATATGATTTTTAGTGTGGTTTCCATGTGTGCTTCAGTTTGTAGTGTTCCTGTTTTGTGTGGTATTTGATGGATGTTGGAAAGAGAGTTGTGTTGGAGTGCAAATGATTGTCAGTGATCCTCTGACTGACTTGGTCCTTTTACTGCCGTACTTCTTTGGAAGATGATCAGCTAGAATAATACATTCACTAGAATTAGTGACCATGTGCAGCAAGACCTAACTAGAAAGATCCATTCAGGAGTATGTTCTTCGAAGCATTTTTCTTCTCAGTATCTATATGAGTGGAATTTCACATTGTGGGGGGGAATACATACCAATGTTCCATTCCCATTTTGTACCCAAAACGACTTAGTCAAGGAAAGCTTCCAATGGCAGTGGCAGTTTTCTATGTTGTTCGAGATCGAGTGACAATGATCAATGACAGAGACTACGATTAAGAACATTATGATTCTTACAGGAAGTAATGTGAAATTTTTTCAATATATCTTATATTGTGTAGTTTTGTGATATGCATGTTGTGTTTCCTACATAATTCCCTGATGTATAAGCATAGTGGTGAATAGTATCACCAGAGTAAGTCAGTTCATGGATCTTGAAAGGGTTTGTGGGAGGATCCACAAAACCACACGAGGTGGACAGTTGATGAGGTTCCTATCACGTCAAGGTTTTTGGTAAGCCTGTTTAAAACCATGGAAGGAGCAATACTTTCTTTTGGATCAAGGTCATGAGTCACAGATTTGGACATGCCACAGGGGTGAGCATACTGTAGTTGAGAGTGTAGATGTTTTTTCTACCATGTAAACACTAAGGGGGGAATGTTAGGAATTAGTATTCACATGGTTGTTAGTTTATTATACATATATATATATATTTTTATAACAAATATATAACAATATATATTACGGGATTATTGTTGTACGTGAGTTTTCAGATGGTTGAGGTTGTTAACAACCATCACCTTGTTTATAGGAAAGTATTTTCCTATATATTTGTAATCTACTGTGCAACAAATAGATAGAGAAAATAATATACGGTGTGAAGAAGATTATTTTGTGTGTTTATTCAGTGTAAATCTGTAGCTTCTCTTATATGAAGGAGACTGAGTCACCCTATGACCCTAGGCACATAGGTCCTTGTCACTTCCATCCAAGTGGCATAGTAACTTATAACTCTAAAAATGCACTGCCCCATGAATCTCTTTGAGCAGACCCCCATATAATGAAGTAGGTCCATAGGTATAACCGTTTTATTGTGAATATCATGACCATAATCCGTCACATCACAATAATATAACAAGCATAACTGTCAATTTTAATTGCCAAGTGGCATCAAATACCAAGCCTTGGGCTATTCTATAAAAAATTTAAAATTATAAAATGGCTAAATATCTGTAGTAATGAAAATGCCTCGTGTTAGCACAAAATAGAATTCAAATCCAAAAATTTAAGAATACATCAATGACAAAAAATGTTGGTTCTTATAAAAATTAAGAAAATGATCAATTTACTAATAAAATACAAACATAAAAAAAATCACTTTACAATCACTATGTGGCCCTTCTCTAGCCACCATATGGGTACTCTTCGATTTGTTGGCACTTATATATTAAGCCTTCACTTGTAACATGAACATAAACAGGATAAGCATATCTCCACCTATATCTGAATCATACATACATGGATCCACATAGTTAGTTTCACTTAGGATTGTTCGATAGACAACCCACATAGAGATAATGGACTTGAGTTTGTAAAATTTGAGCCTGTGGGTGGTGCACATACAAAATATTTTGAGAAATATCAAGTTATACAAAAAAGATAGAAGTGGGTTTTCATTCTACATGAGAATCCACTTGAAAAACTTGTTCTCGGCACAAGGTTATGGGCACCTAGTTCACACCTTTTCTCTCCACAAATAAATTTTTACCGATTGCTTCCCTTAGGGTCAATTTGCTTAAGGTATTAATCATAGCACATAGCTACATTAATAACCCAATGATGTATACAAACAATAACCATAGTGTCTTATTCATGTTGAAATTATAGGGTATGACATTATAATGTTCCACAAATTTCCACACATCACATTCCCACATAACACACCTAGATTATGAGTACAATACATTAGGGCTTATAAAATATCCATATGCCCCCAATTCATGATCAGAATTTATTACAAAACATATGATTAAATATATATAATTAACACAACTATTCAACTTCATAACATACATATAAAATATGACACAACATGGTTTTAAAACACCATAGTACAATATATAACTATGATAATTAAAACAATATCATATATTTCACTATGAAACATTTTTTCGTGCAACAATTTACTACATACAAGTAACATCCCGGGATAAAATTAACTGTACAACACTTCTGTGGGTCAGGAGATTTTTTTTTTTTCATGCAATAAAGTGATAACAGATGTGAAGCTCATGTTGAATCCACAATCTCCTCAAAATGCACATCAACTTCAAAAATAGTCCACACCAAGTGGTAATCACAACAAGTGAATTCACGTGATCACAATTACATAGTTTCACATCACAAACAATTAGCACATTACTCTTCCATATCCTACACCATAATGTATAACCATCACAACACCATTTTTCCTAGAGGTTTGAGAGTATGAACCTTTTCTCTTATACCAACTGTAATTCCCACCAATTTACAAACCCATATACAACACTAAAATTATTTGAATATTCTTTTTGTCTTTATTTTTTTGTTACATGACACCATTTTAAGCCACTTAACATAACTTGAAATCACATGAGACGATTGAATAAACATATAATCGCGTTAGAATGTGATAACATGAGGTGTAAATTAGTGTCACACTATCTCAAACGAGTGAATGCACATCAAAGATCCAACCACAATACATACTCAATAATAGAAAAGATCCATTATACATCATTTTCATGGTGACATACTATTGATAATTAACTTCTATTATTTAACCATATATATGTTTGAAGTGTATTAGGCATAAAATATCATATGCTCATTCTCAAAGCTACATAGTTCTATAGACTTCATAAAAACATCCAAACATTATAGTATATTTTATTTATTTATTTCCTTTTGCAGTTTTTATAATTTAATTATTAGTAAGGGTCAATTTACAAAAATTCAAGTCCTTCAATTTTTTTTGTATCTTGAATAATATTTTTATGTTTGTCTACTTTTTTTATCTTACTGAATTTGTATTATTTTTTAACAACATAAGAATTCCCAATTATGTTATAATATAAACTCCAAGTACCATTTTATTTCTAACCCAATATATCATATACTCTCATTCATATTACACTTACATTGTTAATTTCATCTTTTATTATCATTCTTTTATAATATTTCTAAATTACTAAATAATCAATTAATATATAGGGATGCAAGAATCCATGGAGTGACATCTCTCTCCAAACATTGTGTTCATTGTTATGACCAACACAATCCCCAGATGCCTATTAAAAGTGAAACCAACAATAAAATACCAAATTAACAATGTACGTTTATCCCCAAATGCATCAAGGATATACATAAGGTATCTATGTAGGAGGATTACTAAAGTAGATGTTGAGTATCATGCTACACATTAAACTTGAACCTCAAATAAAATGGTGCATATGAATGTGATGTGTGACGGTACAAGGGTTTAGTAGCTTAAGCATGCAAAGATACATAAGGAACTTGTGTCAAAAGTGCAGTCAAGCATATATTAAGGAAAAAAGGTACTTTCAATTGGTTTAATGTAGTGGTTCATTTAATGGATCATAACGGAATCAAGATGATAATGTCATAGGGAGGGATATAGGAAGCAATCCCATTTTGATATATTTTACAACTGACCTTTTCTACCACACATGATGTAAATTCATAATGGGAAATAAAATAATAAGGACCATTATTTTTTGGAGGGTTACTAAACCATAGAAATTCAATAACTAACTACTTTTTTTGTTATGATAAATGTTTAATCATAATTTAGTCAATTTCTTCCAAAATGTAAAAGGACAAATATCCATTTAATAAATTTTTTTCAATTCATTTATTTCCTAGGAGTAGTATTATATGTAAATTTTTTTTCAATATTGAATGATTTCCATGAAATTTCATACCATTTAAACATGTGATATACTTTACCATTCTGGATTAATATTTTCCTTCTTCATTCCTTAAATCAAAACAATATATCATAATGTAACTACATATTATTTTTAGACAATGATATGAAAATTCACTTCCAAAATATAAATATACATATAATGTTACGATTTCCATAAATAATATAATTGTCACAAGAATAGAAAAATGTCCATTTTCCATATCCTACCACCTGTATCTACATGGTGTCAGCACTAAGATGGTATGGAATCATCCCCCATCAGCTATTTATAAAATAATACTTTTTGAATAAAAAATTGTCCTCTAAACATACTTAGCCATTTTTGTTCCATTTGAATTAAGAGGGTTTAGAGATTGAAAACATGAGGAGAGAGAAAAAATAAACTCATACAATGTTACAAAACCATTATTTCTCATAGTTTAGGAAATAGAGATAGGAGTAGAGAGATAGAGAATCCATAATTTTTCATGTCATACCTCATTTCATTTTCAATTTAGTCTTAGAGAGAGAAAGGGGAGATAGATACAATAGTATAATATTTTTTTCATGTTCACCTATGTATTAGTACCATTAAAATGTGTAGGTCAATTATATGAAAACTAGAATGTTTAAAAAAACAACACAACTTTGTATTTTAAAAAGAGTGACAAGATGATAAAAAAATGACCAAAGATACAAACTATAATGAAACTCAAATATCTATTGAGCCCAGAAAAGTGCATAAGTCTCAGAGAAGAGGATCAGTGTGCGTAAGGCAAGTAAGGGAAAAAAGTGCTCAAGGAATGGTGTGTGGAAGAACAAGAGTTTGTGTAGGCAGTTCAAGGAGTTGTAACAAAAGGGAAGAGAAAACATGGACAATGCAAAGGTTGGTACATAGAAGAAGGAAAGGGTTTGATGACTTAGCCACATCATTGGATATGGTATTTTATGGAAAACACTTGAATACTCGAGTAGCTATGACGAGCGGATAAGGTTATAACTTGGAGTCTTGAAGCTCAAGGAAAGAATATTCCACTTAAGGGATATTCTAGAGGGGAATCATTATGGTTAGTGGAGGATAATCAAGGTTTTGGCAAGATGGCATAAGCACTCTAGTATGGAGGAGCACAATTCCACGTAGGTATGTGGTGTGCAAATGAGTAAAGATATGGCGGTGAAGGAGAGATCCCAATTCTATTCAAGGAGGCATTTGGATCTAAAAAGAGGATGGTGTGTGAATATAGAGATGTGTGTGTAGATAGGCATTTATGAATGTGCTCGGGTCTAAAACAAGAGCTACATGAGAGAGAAAAGATGGTATGAGAGACCAGTCAATAAATATTTAACTGTATAGGATAATATAATTAGGGCTCTTTGCACAAAGTCATTTTGTAGGGTTAGAGTATCATTCCATGATATATTCGGCATGATATGGCCCCTTTTTATGTAATATGGCTATTGTAAACACTAATAATCAATATATGGAGGGTTATTCCAAATATCTATGTTTATGGTCCAAACCCTAGTGTGTTTCATAATGCTCATGGTTAAGACTTGATTATCTTATTTTGTCATAATGTTTATGTTCATATCATGGTGCATTTGTACTTAGAACTAGTTTCTCTATCTTTGTATTAGAATAAATGCACGTATCTCTATTTGTGAAAAAATTCCTCCATTAATGGCGAAGCATTCTTACAAGGCTCACATAAAGGAGGGGATCAGTGCCTTTGCACGCCTCGAGTAAGTACCCAACCTAGATTGGGTGATATGTTGACGTGTTCGGGGTTTAAAGGGAGTAGATAAAAGTGGAATACATATTGGTTCCATTGTCGGGACCTATTTTTAAGATATTCTGAGAATGGTGTGTGATGATATCAAGACTTAAATAACATCAAGACTTGGCTTAAAATCATGGAGCATGAGTTTGCTTAAATATTCAGCACTGGATGTGATTTTGGTGAATGTAAATGGCTAGAAGAGCACTTGTATCATGAAATTAATGAAACATTAGTTTTTTGTTTCCCAGTAGAGTTGTATGAATGGTTATCAACATATAAATAAAGGATAAGTTAGTATTATAGACATCATGTTTGGACCTAAGAATAGTATCAGAGGCTACATGACTCATGTTGTTGATCGGTGGTGGAGTTGAGTGTTGGCTAGTTATACAATGGAATACACGGTTTGTACGTATTCTTTCCAAGAGATTGTTGAGTTTGAATTGTTGAGGGATCCAATGTGATTGTTATTACGTGATATACCATTAGCCATTAATATCCTGATAGTGACTCTAAGTATGGAGGAATTTCCTATGGTTGGATAACTTCCCACTAGGAACATGACATAAAAGCTGGGTGTGGTAAGAGATGGTGGACCTTACGGTGGAAGTGGAGAGAGAGGAGAGTTAAATCAAGTATAATGAAGAAGATAAATGGATTTTGCAAGACAACATGAAGATGCTGGAGTGATGGAATTATAGAGGCAGGCATTGCAGGAAGGATTTGAGGTTCACGTGGAGAATGAGGAACCTAAGTATTCTATGTTACCCCATCTTGGTAAGCGTGGGAGAGAAACCCCTTCATATATTTGTGAGATCTCGTCGCATGGAGATTTGTAATTGCGCACATTATCCCACCCAATGTCTAAAACCTAGCACTTAGTTTTTCTAATTCCAGAGATAACTATTGTTAACCTAATCTGTGTTGGTATTGGTAGTCGAGAAGCACCTGGTAGATATAAGTTTTTCATTTAGTTCATCTATGGCAGCAGAGATATTTCTTGTGTTTGGAGGCATCCTATCTGAAAGATCATTTGGGTAAGGTGTGGATACAAAGAGTTTTTGGTATAGCATCTAGATGTGGTTCAACGTCACAGATTGTTTTCGCAAAGTTTAGTGTGATGGTGGGTATGCAAAGTGAAATTACCTCATGCCCCTTACCTACTAGGAGAGGAGTATCTAGTGGAACCATAGGAATAGGAGTTAGTGGATCTAGTGTATTTGGTGGTGGAGGAAATATAAGAGGGAATCAAGGTCATGCATCTGGTGGATAAGGGCCACAACACCATCAATAGGTGTTTTATTAGATGACCTATCACTTGCCTAATTACAAGGGTATTGAGGATGTTGCAGAGCATGTACACAAATTTTAATTGCTATGGAATGCCAAGGGAATCACTTCCCTAGAGAAAGAGGAAAGTCATTTTGTAACTATGTTTTAAGGGCACGTGCATATATGGTACCGGAAAGTATGACCCCCATCACACATAAATGGATTATACTGTGTTGCATGATGTCTTTTTGCTGTAATCTCATATTACTGAGTATGAGAAAAAGAGCATCAGCGTGCTCATGGAAATTTAACAAGGTATGGAAGAGATTATGTGGGAATATGATGTGCACTTTGAGACTCTCTTGTCAAAGTTGTCATACGATATCCATCCTTCTTAGCATGATCAGTGGTTTGTTTGAGGTTTTATAACACCTTTTAGATGAGAACTTTCACATAAGACTCTCATGGACCTACCTAAGGCCTTAGAATCTACTCTACACATTGAAGCTGTTACAAGCAATGATACTATGGTAATCCCATTTTTAGAAGCACAAATCACTGCCATGGCAAAGCAGCTTGAAAAATTATCTTTGAATTTAGCTCATGAAAATAACAGTAGACTTTAGTGTATAGATTGTGAGATAAAAGGACTCACCAAGGATAGTTTTCTCTCAAAAGATGGTGCACATTATGTAAATATATTGTGAAATTTACCATGAGGGGTCATGATGCAATTATATGCCTATTGTTGTAGTGCGTACTTCGTAAGAATGTGTCTTCTTATTATAAGATCTATACATGCACTATCCATGACATAAAGGTATGCTAATTGATAGACATAATCCACAATGCCATTGATATTGTTGTGCACCAAACAAGCACTGGGAGAAGTTCTAAGGGTGAAGTATGTCAATATGAAGGGCATGCAAATGGTGGAGGTTAAGGAAGAGGTTTTCATAGAGGATTTTGAGGCCATGGTGGTCAAGGATGACGAAGTGAATTCCCCTGTGGTACTTGTTACAATTATGGATCTACTAAACATTATAAGCATGAATGCCTAGATTTTTCTATAGTGATCATGGTGCAGGAAGAAGCATTAGTATGAGGAGTGTCATAAGTTATATGAGCACATGAGCTAGAACTAGAGGAAGGAAAAGGGCACGGGAATGGTTAGTGTGAAGTGAACTGATCCAATGTGGATGCCTAGGGGTAGCGCATAACCTTGAGTTATAACTTGTCTTCGTAACTAGGTGAGTTGAATCTTCACCCACTAGGGAAGAACCAAAGTAAAGGCACATCATTACATAAGAGGAAAAATTACAATGAAAGTATCCTTATCCAAGCCATAAGAAGGAGGTTTAACAATAAACTATGAAGGTGATCAGAATCCTAATAGGGGAGATTCAATGTCTGAAGGATAAATCATAGAGGCTAGAGCAGAAGAAGAGCACTGAGGTCACTTAGAAGGATATGGATGAAGTTAGGGAAGTATTTCGGATGTTGCACCAAGATAAATTATTCCTTTCTTAGAATAATTTTTGAGAGAAAAGGTGTCGTGTGTTAGCGGTGAGTGTGAGAGTTCATTATTACATCCCAATCTACCCCCCTCATAGTATTGATTGTGATAAGGAAATCAAACTAAACGTGATGGTTGATGGATGGATTTTTAAACAACATATTGATTGATATGTGCGCAGAGGTCAATGCACTTACTTTAGATGCATGGAATCAGATGGGAAGGCCCTCCATTTAAACCATATTCAAATGTGTTGTATATGGCTAATATAAAAAATGCTATTCTGATCGAAGTGTTCAAGGATGCTTCCATAAAAATTCAAGGGGATCAATTTACTGGGGATTTTGAGGGTCTTAGATATTGCTGAGGTAGATAATTTTGCAACATTACTTGGGGTGCCCTTGGCGTTACACGAATAACATTGACTTGCACTTCAAAAAGGGTTTCATAAAGGTGGAGAACAAGGAGTGTGTGGGATATTCAACTGACAGATGGGAGGTTTGGGCCTTATATGGAGCCCTTAGGTGAGGAGGATCTAAAAAAATATATGTGTGCACCATCAGAGACCCCAAGCTTATTTATCCATCAAAAGAAGGAGTCGTTCAATGGGAAGATTCTCAGTCCATAAGCGATGTGACTAGTATTGAGTGTTATAATTGGGTGCATGAGACCTATGAGTTAGTTGTAGGAGAGTTAAAAGGAAATCTCACTCGAGTTACTAGGGCATGCATAGTTAGGTGCTGAGCAGGAAGGAAATTACAAACTTAGACTGGGGAAGGAAAACCCAAATGACTTTCTACATGCAATGGAAGTCTAGTGGGCATGTTAACTAGAAAGGAGCAATATACTTACTTATACCTTGTGTGGGATAAAAATGTGTTTATGGGAAACCCCATAGAGACAATATCCTAGAATGGCGCAATGTGAGAATTGCACTCTTTGTGAGGTTTCTCCGAAGAAATCTGCCATCTAAGATATGCAACTATCATGGGAAGGAGTCTATCTCATTCCACATTTAGGAGTGTGAGAGAACCTGGATGATAGGCTCGAAAGCCTTTCCTCCATTATGGGTGCATAAGTTCTATTCCACCTTGCAAGGTTGTGCACATGAATTTTATATCCATTCGAAGATTTGTTTGTCAGATGGGAAATTGACAACAGTTGACTATGGATATTATTCAAAATTTTGAGTATCAATCTTCTAAGTCATCAGTGAATGAGGTGTTGTAGGTAGTCAAGTGCCTTACCTTGGTGATAATGCCATGGCTAACGACATAATCATGGATTTATTAGGTGAACCTGATTTGGGGGCAAGCTTTATGGAAGAAGAGGTAGAATAATTACATCTTGAGCACAGATACCTAGAAAAAGAAAGGGGGTAAGGTTGGTTTACCTAATAAATGATGAGGAAGCTAAGAATTTTGATGTTTCTAATACCAAAGGTACATGTGAAGTCTTTGATAAAGTAAATGAGAAAGAGCACACCTACCATGAGACATTGAAAATAAATAAATTTAACATTGGTAAAGAAGCAGAGCCAAAATAAGTTGTCATTGGAGATTACTGGATGAATGAGGAGGCTTTAAAACTAGTTGAGATTGTTTGTGCAACTTCCAAGACTTGTTCCCATGTGGCTGCCATGAATTGAAGGGAGTTCATAACTCATTAGGGGAAATGTAGATTAATTTAAAATAAGGTGCATGCCCCATCAACAAGAGGCCTTTTAGGATGAACCCAAATTTATGTGTAAAGGTTAAGGAGGAAATTGATAATATGATAGAATTTGGAATCATCGAGGCAATTGAGGAATCTAAATGGGTGAGCCCAATGGTGATTCATATCAATAAGGATGGGAGGATAAGGATATTTTTATAATAGAGAGACTTGAATGTTTCATGTGTCATAGATCCCTTCCTAACCCCATTTACTAAGGAGATATTGGAATGTGTAATAGGGTAGGAGATCTATTCTCTTATAGATGGATTCTCAGGATATCACCAGGTAAGGATTGTGTAGGAAGACCAAGGGAAGACTACATTCACAACTGAAAGGGGTTATTTTTATTATAAATTCACACCTTTTGAACTAAAGAACACTCTTTTTGTATTTTCACACATTGTGGTGCAAGATTTTTAGGACCTCATCCATAAATTTCTATAATTTTACCTAAATGATTAGACGGTATATTGGCTAGTAAGAAGTCACTGTGAAAATTGTAGATTTATGTTTACGAGGTACAAGTACTTAAATATCTCTCTAAACATTAAGAAATGTGTCTTTGCTACTCCTTTTGGCATGTTACTAGGTCACATTATTTGTAAGGAAGACTCATTGTTAGTCCCTGCCAAAGTTGTCGTTATTTTAGGTTTGGATGATCCTACCAGTCAAAGTGTAGTGTACAAATTCTTAAGGAATACAAGTTACTATAGAAAATCCATCAATGGCTATGCGAGGATATCCATGCCATTAGAAGAGTTGTTAAAACATAAGAGTAAATTCTATTGGGGTGAAGCGCAATAGGTAACTTCACTTTTTACTGTGAATAGTGTTTACCACAGTAAAGTCATTTTTTACCGCAGTAAGTCAAGTTTTACCATAGTTTACCGGGGTCATTTCTATTATATTGTAGAAAGGTGTAAAGTCACTTTCTAGTATAGTGATTCCAATTATTTGTGCACATAAGTCTTGTTGATTGTACTTGTGGGTTGGTATTTCACGGTAGTTACTTTTGAAAATGGGAAAGATTCCTATTTTTTCAGCTCAATCTAATGAAGATGATTTTTCTTTCATTCAAGAGTTTAAATGATCTTGTATTTGTAATGGCCTTATAAGAAGGGAACAATGGACTGAATTTTTTCCTACATTTTTGGATGGTTCAGCACTTAGGTGGTTTGAAACACTAGGTGATAATGTGAAAAATTCATGGGATTTATTAACTGAAAGTTTTCTTGAAGAATTTGGTGAACAACAAAAATATGTAGATCTCATGATCGAGATCACAAAGCTAACCCAAGGAGAGAAGGAGAAGATAAGGGATTATCATGCTCATGTTCTAGAGCTAAGGAGGAAGCTCGATGCCCAGATCCGGAAGGAAGGATTAGCGGATGGGTTGATGAATGGCATGGATAATCTCCTATGTAAGCACTTCATTCTTGGGATGAAGCCAGAGATCAGACAACGAGTGAAGTATGACCACCCAGCTACCATTGAACAAGCAAAGGAGATTGCAAGAAGGCAAGAAGAAATCATGGAAGAGGAGCCCAAAGAAATTGTTGTTAAAGTAGAGCCTACACCAGCACCTTTGGTCCAGAATCCACAACCACTCCCGGTGAGCACAAATATTTCTCCGAGTAAATCTACTGAGTATGAAGATTTTCTCAAAAAGATGGGTCAGTTAACTATTAATCTTCTTCAAGGAAAAGAATTTAGTTCTCAGGGAGGAGATAGAGGTCCAAGAAGAAATATTTCTGAAGTTGTTTGTTATGGTTGTTATAAAAAGGGTCATTATAAGTATAATTGTCCAGATAGAGCTTCTACATTTGGTAAAGGAGATAATGATAAAGGAAAAGCACCTGTGAATTCTTTTGATGTAGTAGATAAGAGCAGAAATAATGAAGTAGATGTGTTTTTAACAAAAAGAAAGAAAGAAAAAGATAATCAAGATGGAAATGATCCTAAGAAGATGAAAGGAGAAACTAATAAGAAACATAGGAGAAGGAAGCTGGGTGTGCAGGATTTTCTGATTTCATAGGGGCAAGGACCATACTCCATCCTGGAAGATCTATCCAAAAGGCCTGCAAATATTACATATGGTCAACTCTTGGATTTGTCTTCTGAGAAGAGGCAGGAGCTGCGAAGTGGACTCAATGCTCGACGAAGGAAGGAGGTTGAGGTCCCTGTTTTGGAGGCAGAGGTGGATCCCTATGCTCCACAAGCTGAGGTATTATGTAATGGTATTTCAATTCATGATGCCTGTTATCCAATTTTGCACACCTGGCAAGATTGGACAACAGGGTCCTATCACGTTCAAAATAAAATAATAGTCCCAGGAACCCACCTTCGGTTATTATCGAAATGCAATAATTAAAAATAATTCCTAAATTGCATATGAAGAGATCACCTAGCATCGAAAGGCACCCAGTTGATCTCGACTCAATGAAGAGTTCGGGGTCGAGTTGATAGAGAATCCGGTGTCAAATTGATAGTCATCTCGGAAATCATCTCAGTAGAGACTCTCAGTTGTAAGAGCTCGACGATGGTCTTGTTAATGCAAAATATAGCTCATTGAAAATTGACGAATGAAAGGAACTGTACAAGGATCCCGGTGGAGATCGATGCAAAAATATCTGAAGGCCGAGTCAAGGAAAGCTAAGTTAACATGAGGCCAGGTTTAATCCCCTAAGACAGTGCTCGACCAATCACTTGGGAAAATTATCTTGTTTGACCAAGATGATATGAGATTATGCAGATATGACGATGAGGTCATCTGGTAGTGTTTGAACAAAAAAAAAAATGCTTGCAACCAAGCAACCAAATACATCTCAATTAAAATCTCGTAGCACTCTATGGAGAGGGTCGCTTGAAGGAGGCAGTACACATTCTTCTTACAACACATAATCCATCTGTAAATTCTTTAACATATCTTCATCTACTACAGGCTTGCATTACTAAGAAAGCCCTTGCGGAGGCCAAGCAAATCCACTCTCACATCAATAATAGGGGACACACATTTGGAAGACTCACGCTATTACCAAATAAACTTATCTACATGTATGACAAGTGTAAAAGTTTGATGGATGCTTGTAAAGTCTTCAACTGCATGACTGATCCAGATCTCTTCTCATGGAATATGGTAATTGTAGCTTACAGAAGGCATGGACATCCTATGCATGCATTCAAACTATTTCATGAAATGTAACGAAAACCTGACCACCCCGATCACCTGAACATTCGTGTATAGCCTGGCCAATGGAAAAGAATCGATCAGTTGAGGATGGAGCTCAGACGTGGTAGCATTGGCTCACTCAGTCGAGCCTGACAAGGTCGTGAGCATCCAGAGTTTTGTTTGGTTCGATTGTAAGTCGAGAAGGAAAAGTTGGGGTTCGAATCCGTGCTAAGGCATTGGCTTGGGAGAATTTCATCCCTTTTGTCGGGTTGGACTTTGATGATGGCAAGCCATTGTAAGATTCCCACATGGGAAATATTTCAGTATATTGCCAAGGTCATAAATTTGATGATGGCAGGCCAAATCAGTATTTCCCCACATAGGATATCTTCATCCCGATTTCCATGGTGGAAAATTTGCAGCGGAAAGCCAACACCAGGTTTTCACGTAAAGGGGGTCCCGAGTTTCATCTTGCCAAGGACGTGGGAAATAATGCAAGCAATGCCAATGGGAAAATTTGGGATGGAAAGCCATGGTCAGACTTCCGTGGAGTGGAGAAATCAGGTCAAATTTCCGAGTTTGCGCGGCAAAGCTGAGGCCGGGGCCCGTGGATTGGTGTGGCCAAGCCGTTATGCGGGAATTCGGAGCTGGTATGCCAAATGGGAAATATTAAGATGGCATTCCAAGCTGTTCACTCCGCGCGGGGGAGATTTGGAACAGCACTGCCAAGTGGAGATTTGACGATGGCAAACCGTGATCAAAATTCCGCACAAGCCGTTTAAACGGGATCCGAGTCTTTGTGCGAGTCACCGGGAGGATTAATAGGACAGTTGTGAATTAGAGCGGGTCATGGAAAAAACGCGACGTGATACCAATTTCTGCGGAGGCTACAGGCCGCTCGTCTCATTATGCAGATATTTGTCAAATGATATCAAGTAACAGGAAAGCAGCGCTCAAAACTCGTCCAGTTCGGTGGCCGCGAGAGAAAATCATCAACCAGGCAGCAGGCATGTGCAATACAGTAGAAGCCATTTTCAGCGCTTCCAGCGAGCAGTTGCAGGAAACAAACATTCACTGCCGTGTATGATAGATTGGAGTCACGACATTCAAAGATTCATAACATTTGCCTGAGTCAGGAGATGAAGGTTTATTACGTGCAGAATGAAACGATTCATATTGCTCAGCATTCCTTCTCCTAGAAACGAAACGAATGCGAAGGTCAACTCTGAAATACCTGGTCGGCCGTTTTGTATGTCACGACTCACATCCTTGTCACTTGTAAATGGTCTGTTTGAGAAATGATGAGGATTAGGAGAAGTTGGCAGTCATAGCAAGTCGAATGGAGGTAGGCTTAGATTTCTTTAAGATTTTAGTAGGCAGATAGCCTAGTCTGAATCAAGAAGAATCGTGACCAAGCCACACTGAATGAAGACCTCATTCAGGAATTGACAATAAAACCAATCTTGTGGTGAAGTATTCGCAGATTAAATGCCAAGTCCGAATCAAGAAGAATCATTGCAGAGCTAATCGAAAAAATAAAGCGCGCGGAGTGAAACGATTCATATTGCTTAGCATTGTTTTCTCCTAGAAACGAATTGAATGTGAAGGTCAACTCTGAAAATACCCGGTCGTCTGTTTTGCATGCTATATCCTTGTTACTCGTAAATGGTCTCTTCGAGAAAATCCGAGAGCAGAGGCAATATTTATACCCTTCCATTATGTACGTCCAATCAGACAATAACAATATTCTTTTACCAGGTTCAGAGAAGCTCATTTTGATGGACGATTATACTGTAGTTTCAAGCTATTTTTATCTAGCTCATTTCTATCAGCTTTGATCCACAACTAAGGAAGAATTCATATGGTTGTTACCTGTACATTTTTCCAAGGTCCTCTTGGCTGCCCCAGTTGTTCAATGTATTTTTTGAAGGGCTTCTGTTATGTGTTGCAAATTGTAACATGAAGGATCTTTTTAGTTTCTGGAAAAATGGGTATATTGTGTAGCTCACGGCTACCTATGCCATAATCCCAATAGTGGCATAATTATTGATTGGAGCCGAGATTGCAGAATGCACTACCAAAATACCTAAGGTCTCTTTGTCCAAGAATCAGTCTTAAGGGTGTCTATCGACTTTTAATGGGCATGAACCTGGGTCATTATCATGGCAGCATTAGGTCTTTATTGTTAATGGCATTTTCTCATCATTTGGAGGGTACAATTGTGCTTATTATGGCAAAGCTAAAACATTCTTACTACGAGTGTTATATGATGAGGAAGAATCTTGAGCATTGTGGTAAAATCATTCTTTTTAGAAATATTGGGTTAAGTTCAGTATTCAAGTGAGTTTGAGCCCAGGAAAGGTAAGATCGTTTGCTGGATGAGGAGCTCGGTGACTTCGCAGGGAGCTCGTGGTGATGTTTCATGAAGTTTGAATGAGGAATGCGTAAATGGCCTCGAGTTAACAAAGGAAAATGATAATAATCGAGTTTGATAGCTTACCATTCGGAGGACTCAATGCAAAAGAGCCCGATTGCCAAGACAAGGAAAGAGTTGGTGTGGGGTTCAAAATCAATTGCAACACCGAGTTAGAGGATTCGAAGCTCATCGAATTTGGCTATGTGCAGATTCTATCCACATGGACCCCCCTCCTCTTCAAGTCAAACGGGTCAACGGGGGGGTCCCAACATTATGTTAATTAAATTAATATTTTTATTTAAATATTTTAATAATAATATTTATTATTATTATTTAAATATTTTATTTAAATATTCTTTTAATTAATTGAGAAGACTTGGTCATCAGGCAATTAATGACCCATGATGGAACCTTCTCAGGTAGTTCAACTAACTGCAATAAATACATCATGGGCCTTCAATTTAGGAATGTAATTATGACCATTTCCTCTTCTTTCTCACATATTCTTCTATAAATGTAAGTTGGGAGCTCATTTCAAAGGGTTCCAAAAGTTCAGACAAGTTGGACAGTTAGATATCTCAGGCAAGAGTGCATACTTTTCAAGGGTCCTCTATCTTCTGCAAGTTGTTCTTGTGTGTTGAGAGAACTTTCAAGCCTCCTCTTTAAGACTGTAATGGCAACTATTGCCTCTTCTGAATGTATGATGCATTGTGCATGTTATTGAAGCAATAAAAGTGTGTGTTTTGTGACTAATCTCGGTCCTTTCATCCTTCTATGCTTCTTTGTGCCTTTCTCATACTTGCAGGTACACTGTGCAAGTTTAAGTTTCTATTGCAGGTTCTTGGAGTTCTGTGCTTATCGAGTGGTGAAGTATTGCATGCAGTTGAGTTGTGGTGTCTGTTCACCCTTCTTGAGTTCATCCTTCTTCACTGGGAAACTGGTATATTTCTCGGTCTGATAAAGTTTAACAAAAGGAACGCGTGTCTCTTAGCCTGTGGTATCATGTACCCTCTCTAAGTTGCAGTAGGTGAAGTTGACCTGTGGTGCACACACCCTCTTCAAATTAACCCTTCCTGAATCTGAAGACACCCTTTATTCGGTGCATCACCATCCCTAGTATAGTTTCATTTCTGTAACTCTCTTTCCCTAAAACCCCATGAAAATGTTAGCGTAGGACTAGATAATCGTTTTTGTTACACTAGGAGTAGTACAGCACTTAGTTTAGGAAGAGGAAGCCGGCCTTCTCCGGAGGTTCACCTCGAGCCCAAGTCCCACAGCTTGAGAGGTGATCCCATGTGTCCCAATCACACCGAACGTCCTATTCACATCTTGGCCATTCGGGGGGTGCAGTGATTTGGCGACAACAATGCCTTAGTTGATGGAGGTGCTGCAGTTAATGTAATGACCGAGTCTGTAATGAATATGTTGGGTTTAAAAATTGATCGCCCTTCAACACTTATGTTAAGGTCATTAAATAAAGGAAAAACTAAACCAGAAGGTGTAGTTACAAATGTGGCAATATCTGTTATGGGTGTTGTATGTGTGGTAGACTTTCAGGTGATGAAAAATGGTACTGTTGCGTACCCAATGTTGCTGGGAAGACCATGGCTAAGGAGAGTTCATGCAAGAAACTACTGGAATGAAGGATTCATGACACTTGGTTGCGGTAGATAGAGGGTGAAAATAAACGTGATCCCTCGGCATCATAAGGTAGAACCTGTGGATTCAAGTGATGAAACTGATGATTGGACATCCTCTGATTACTCTAGTACCAGTGAAGTGGACACTGAAGATGAAGAAAGTGAGGTGGATGTTTCAGTCATGGATATCCTTCCAGTCACACCAACTCATGACCCCATAAAATTATCTGAAGAATAAGTTGATGATCTTCTCCAACAAATAAAGATTGGTGATGCTGTGATGGAGAGTGAGAAGGAATCCTACCTCCAGCTCTTTCGAAGGTACATACACATATTCACTTTTGATTACAAGGAACTCCATCAGGTAAGTTGGGTAGAACATTCTATTGAGCTGGTAGATGGTGCTAAGCCCATGAAGCAAATGCCATATAGAATGAATCCTAATTTTTCCAAGACTGTAAAAGAAGAAATAGATAAGTTGCTTGATGCAGGATTCATATTTGCTATGGAGAATTCAGAATGGGTTTCTCCCATTGTGATCTCAATAAAAAAGAATGGGAAGCTACACATTTGTGTTGATTACAGGAAGCTCAATAAGGAAACAAAGAAGGATCATTACCCTCTTCCATTTTCAGATCAGATCTTGGACAAAGTAGTTGGCCATGAGTGCTATAGTTTTGCTAATGGATATAACGGCTACAACCAAGTTCGTATAGCAGAGAAAGATTAGCTGAAGACCACGTTCACCACTCCTTGGGGAACGTTTGCTTATAGAGTTATGCCTTTTAGGTTTTGTAATGCTCCAACAACATTCCAGCGTTTGATGAATAGGGTGTTCGAACCCTACATTGGGACCTTCATCAGAGTATTTCTGGATGATTTTTGCATCTATGGGAGCAAGTTGGACCACCTGCACTAGATGGAGACAACATTTCAAAGGTTAGATGAAGAAAAAGCCTCACTAAACCCTACAAAGTGTGTCTTTGGATGTTCTAAAGGTGTTTTGTTAGGGCATGTTGTATCCAGAGATGGTATTGGTACTGATCCTGATAAAGTTTCAAAAATCAAAGATTTACCATTTCCTATGAATAGAAGTAAGTTGAGATCATTTTTAGGCCATGTGGGATACTATAGAAGGTTCATCAAGAATTTCTCAAAGATTGCACAACCACTAACCCAGTTCTTGAAGAAGGATGTTACTTATGAACCAGGAAATAAGGCGCATGAAGCTCTGGTGTCTTCACCTGTTTTAAAGAATCCATATTGGAGCAAGCCATTCATTATGTACATTGATGCCTCAGATGCAGCACTAGGAAGTACTTTGAGCCAAAAGGATGAAAATGGGAATGAACATCCAATTTACTTTGGGAGCAGACAAATGAGCAGTGTTGAGGTAAATTATACTGTAACTGAAAAAGAGGCTCTGGCTATCATTTTTGCTGTAAAGAAGTTTAGAAATTACTTGCTAGGGAAAAAATTTCTAGTTGTAACAGATCATCAGGCTTTAAAATATATTGTAAATAAGCCTAACCCATTAGGGAGGATAGCAAGATGGATAATTTTGCTACAAGAATTTGAATTTGATATTATAGATAGGCCAGGAAAGAAGCATGTCAATGCAGATGCACTCTCTCGAGCCTATGATGGTTTAGGATCATCTTGTGATGATGATGATTTCCCCGATGCAGCCTTGTTATCCCTTGACACAATCCCTAGTGAATACATAGATATTTGGAATTATCTGAATGAATTCAAGTTTCCTGATGGTGCCAATGCAAAGACTAAGAGAAATATTACTCAAGCCATTCGTCCATATTCTATTCTGCATCGAGTATTATTTCGAATAGGACCTGATGGATAGTACAAGAGGGTAGTTGGACGTGATCAAGGGAAGGAACTGCTAGAATAATTCCACAATCGTACATGTGCAGGGCACTTCTCTGGACAACTTACAGCAAGAAGGATCTTGGATGCAGGTTATCACTGGCCCACTCTTTTTAAAGATTGTTATAATTATTGTAAGACATGTGATATTTGTCAAACACATAGTAACCATAAGACTTCATCAGCTCCATTATGTCCTATTCTTCCACTTGGTCCCTTTGAAAAGTGGGGAATAGACATTGTAGGTCCACTTCCAACTACCTCATGCCAAAATAAATACATTGTAGTTGCCACAGATTATTTAACCAAGTGGGTTGAAGCTAGGCCATTGAAAAAAACTTCCATGGATGAGGTGGCAAGGTTCATATATGAACGCATTGTCACCAGATTTGGTTGTCCATTAGAAATTTTAACAGATCAAGGAAGCCACTTCATTAATGAGGTAGTAGAAGCCTAGTCAATAGTACAAGCAATAAGGTGGAATTTTTGTGTTGTGTCAAATTCTAGCAAAAGATGCAGCCTTGCAGGTACATAAATGGGATAAGAGGATTCATGTAGCATTGTGGGCATACAGGGCAACATCAAAGTCAGCAACAGGATACTCCCCATTTCAGTTGGCCTATCTATTAAGCACAAGAAGGAAACAACATACAAGCCAAGCAAAAATGGACAGGTGGAATGAACAAATTTTGTGTTGTGTCAAATTCTAGCAAAAGATGCAGCCTTGCAGGTACATAAATGGGATAAGAGGATTCATGTAGCATTGTGGGCATACAGGGCAACATCAAAGTCAGCAACAGGATACTCCCCATTTCAGTTGGCCTATGGCATTGATCCAGGAGTTTGATATTCCCACTGTGAGAGTTATGAAAAATGAAAGGATGGATGAAAGTGATTCAGTAAAAGAAAGGTTGGTACATCTTCATTTGCTAGAGGAAATGAGGGAAATAGCAAAGGATACAAGCCATAAGAAGAAAATGAAGCAGAAGGAATACTTTGATCAAAAGATCCGTTAGTCTCCATTTCATGTGAATGACTTGGTTCTAGTATATGATTTCAGATACAAAAAAAAGAAGATAGAGAAAATTTCTTCCAAAATGGATGGGGCCCTACAAAATAGTAGCTGTGCATGAAAATGGTGCGTACCGACTGGAGGAATTGGATGGCACTCCCATTACGAAATGGGTCAACCACGACAAGTTGAAGATTTTCCAAGCACCAGAATAGTCTACTCCAAGGACGGAGTAGAAGCTAGGAAGGGGGAAGCTGTCGAAACTAAAATTTTCCTCCATAATTTCTATTTCATTAATGTATGTATTAGGAATAGGATGTTGTTAACTATAATTAGTAGTAGTGTCTGATAGAAGATAACGGTGCCGTCAGTACGGTGCCACCAATAATGTGGAGTACAGTAACAGTCAAAATACAATAGGAATGTTGTAAAAAGTAAATATTTGTCATAAGTGGTCCGGTAATGTTAAAATGTCAAAGTTTGGGTAATTAGAGAAGTAGGGTCTACATGATTAGGAATTAGAAATATTATATTGGTAATAAGGACAAGGAGTGAGGTCATAAATATTTTGTGTATTTTATTTGTAAAAAGTCTAAAAATGTGGAACCCACGTAAAATGATAAGGTTTATCTTATCTTAAAAGATAAGCTTACCTGTACAGATAAGAGTTAAGGTATGGAATATGATTCGTCAGAGTGGATTTCTTATCCTATCTTAGAGATAAGATGGATAAGCCTGGAAGTTTTATAAATAGAGAGGCCACCCCCCTCATTTAGCATAGAAGGAAGTAGTGAAAAATATTGTAGGAAGTGTGCGAAGGAAGCCATCAGTTTAAAGGTGTGTTGAAGAAGTCATTGAGAGGTGTAATTGTAAAGTTTCTCCCATAGTCTTGGTGAAAGATTACATCCACAAAACTAAAGGCTATGCATTAGTAAATAATCATAGCACGAGGAGTTCCCAGTGAAGAATTATCATAGTGTCAGATTGGTGATGACAGACCATTCCCCCACTAAGAGGTTCGAAGCATACACTTGTGATATAATGACTACTGCATATAAGGTGATCTTAGAGAAGTGGTACAAGATGATGCGTGATGCATTTGGGGATGAATGGAGAATCCTTTAAAAAATTCCAACCTTGGTGGATGGTGATTGTGAGTTCATTGTATACCAAAACTTCTGCATAGGAAAATTCACTTTGACAGATGGCATAAAAATACCATGGTTTTAGTTACCATTTTCCTTCACAATGCAATATTTTTGGAGCACGGTTAACGGGTTTAAGGAATCGAATAAACTTAGATCTGATCTAAGTGAGGTATATTAGGAGCACATCACATTACATAGAATGTTTTTGTATCCTCAGAAACATGTATATGTGAAGAAGTATGTCTCCCACGACGTAAATATGTTAAAACCTATGCCATTACCAATTGTAGGAAAAATGATAGCAAGGGTGTATATACACCCGAGGCTTAATTTCAAGAATGGAATGTACATTGAGGATGATGTATCCATCCTAGAAGACCCTACCAAATATAATAAAAAGACGAAGAGAGAAAGAGAGGAAACTATAACAAGCAGGGAACCAAGCACGCGTATAGTTCAGACCGCAGAGGTGTAGGTGTCAGGCATGGGCTCAAGTACTTACACTCAAAGGAAGAAATCCCCCATGAAGGATAAGTCACCCAAGAAGGAAAGGACTCTTGTGATAGAGGAGTCACTAGTAAAGAAGAAAAAAAATATGGCACATAGGTCACACTCTTAGGAGATGGAGAGCATGAAGGGTGACAAGTCCAAGGAGGAGAATGAGGAGCATGAGGAAGGTGAGAATCCCATTGTGTATGATGTACAAGAATATAATGAGGAGAATAATGAATAAGGAGTGAAATCATAATATGGGAGGAAGTGAAGAGTTGAATATGGATGCACAGAATACCTTACACCTAGGGAGAAGAGATTTGGATGACATTATGGAAAGGGAGGTGGTAGATATCATAAAAAACTTGGTAGAGCATGAGGTGGGGCATAGTGAAGAAGAAATATGAAAAGAGATGAAAGAGATTGTAGACAAGGAGAAGAGTCTAATAGTAGGCTTTCTGAAGGCAGTGCACAATAGTGAAAAGGGTGGATAATGACTTATGTCAGTGATCCAAACAAGGTCCTATGCACATATTTCCAGAGCATGGTTCCGATAGACCAACTATTTTATTGGTCTTCATTTGATAGAGGTAGTGCATACATGAGCATGAGGAAGATGATGTCATGGACCTTCAAGTCCCGTGTTGATGACCCCTGATTTGAAATTAATGTGGATGCATTGATAGAAATGTAGAACCCCAATGAGGTGAATCCTATTATGGATGTCAAGTGGTTAATTGATGAGTATGAACGTAATTCGCTTAAAAAGGTATATATGGAAGTAGAGGCAAGGTTATTCAGGAGGAATAATATAATCTGAGCCTTGGAGGAAGAATTGTAGGAAAATAATAAGGATATAATTGAGAGGGACAAGGAGATCTATAAGAAATAGTTGATCATTTCATAGTTGAACCTTGAGTTGAGGGAAGAGAAGGAGAGAGAGCACAAAGCCTACAAGAAAGTAGAGATTATCTCAGACTCCATTATTTTGGTGTTCCTGGATTCATCCCCCTGCATAGAAGTATGATTCATGCTTCCACTGCTTGGAGGACTTGATGCACTTAATCATGATGGAGAAGCAACCACTTGCACTGGAGTCGGCGAGGAAGTTATGGCGTGAAAAAAATAACAAGAGAATTTTAATATTGGGGAGACCATAACTCGGTATTCTAAGTTCCTTGCCTATGTAAAAACCACAACTCACATGGCTGAAAATTTCTATGAAAACTATGGAAACAGGGATAGGGTGGTATGTGTAATAGTTTCTACCCATGAGGCATACGTAAAGAAGTTTTAGGAGAAGAACAAGGGTAATAGGATGGAACTGGACAATATCATAGAAAAATTTGAGAAGAATTCTAAGGCGATTGAATGCTTAAGGGTCTCAACTAAAAACAAAGTGAAGTAATTATATCACTAGGTTACACGAAGGATGGACGTGCTGAGAAACCTTAGAAAGTAAATGTGGAATATTATTGATACACTGAAGGAAAAGGGTGAAGAGTTATCATTTGATGAAGTCAACGCACTGAAAGGGGATTTATTTAAACAAGCATAGAATGAGGTGGAATCTTGGAATAAGATTGAACTTTCCTTGAATAAATACTTCCCAATCCTTGTTCAAAAGTGACGAAATTATATTATTTCTTGTGTAAGCTACATAAAGGTTATTCTTTCCTTCCATTCTTTATTATTTGTTTAAGATAATGTTGTTTCCAAGGACAGAAAGGACATCTAGTGTGTGGTAATGTTGAGCCCAAAAAATTGACCAAGTCCCGAGGAAAAGGATCAACACGCACATGGTAAGTAAGGAAAAAAGTGCTCAAGGAATGGCACACGGGAGAATAAGAGTGCACGTGGGGAGGTCATGGAGTTGTAGTAAAAGGGAGGAGTAAACATGAAGTGCACAAATATTGGCATATGAAAGTGGGATAGGGTTTTAAGACTTACCTACATCATTGGATATGGTATTGCATGGAAAACACATGAAGAATCGAGTAGGAGGGACAAGTGAATAAGGTTGGAACTTGGAGTCTTAGATCTCAAGGAAGGAATATTCCATGAAAGGAATATTCCATATGGGAATCATTACAGTTAGTGGGGGCTAATCAAGGTTTTGAAAAGCTGACATAAGTACTTGATTATGGAGGAGCATGATTCCACATGGTATGTGGCCTGTTCATGAGTAAAGCTATGGCAGTGAAGGATAGATCCTAATTCTATTTTGGGAGGCATCCAGATCTAAAAAGAGGATGGTGTATGAGTAGATAGATGTGTGTATAGAGATACATGTATTAATGTTCTTGTGTCTCAAACAAGAGCTACGAGAGAGAGAAGAGATGGTGCAAGAGACCATTTAAGAAATATTTAAGTGTATAGGAGAATATAATTTGGGCTCTCTGCGCAGAGTAGTTTTTTAGGGTTAGAGTGTCATTCCATGATATATTCATCCTGTTATGGCCCATTTTGATGTAATATGGCTATTGTAAACACTAAGAATCAATAAATGGAGGGTTATTCCAAATATCTATGTTTATGGTTCAAACCCTAGTGTGTTTCATATTGGTCATGGTTAATATTTGATTCTCTTATGTTTTCATAATGTTTACGTTTATATTATGGTGAATTTGTAGCTAGAACTAGTTTCTCTACCTTTGTATTAGAATAAATGCACATGTCTCTTTTTTTTCAAACATTCCTCCATTAATGGTGAAACATTCTTACAAGGATCACATAAAGGAGGGTCTCAGCGTGTTTGCACACCTCAGGTGAGCACCTAGCCTAGTTTGGGTGATATGTCGACGTGCTTGGGGTTTAAAGGGAGTAGTTAAAAGAGACTACAATAGCCAAAATAGGGTACAAAAATTCCTCCAAAAATTGATTAACAATATGAGATTTGATAAATATGGGAAGTTATATCCTAACATCTAGTACTACAAACGAATAGTATTGAGGAATTAAGGATGATAAGAATAGATTCATGCTAGACATTTTGGAGGTGTAACTCCAAGGTGAAACATCATACTTTAAAATCTACGATATAATGTAAATTATTTCAACTTAAAACAAAATTGCATTCTAAAAAGCACATACATGTGACCAAATAAGCTTCAAATAGGTCAAACTTGTTCCCATATATACTAAGATCTCAAGGGACCTTACAAAATGAAGATCCAAGTCACATAACTCATTTAAGGAGCATCGTTAAAGAGGAGAAAAAATAAAATTTAGTAGTTTATGCCTACACCTAGGTGTCTAATTAGGCCCCAAAAAAATTATGCAAAGGATCATGTTACCTAACTACCAAAATTAATAGCAACTATGTCTCACTATTCTTTCTATAACAAGGAAGGGATATGAGGTGATAAACATTGTTTTTGTGATTTGAGGTTTAGTTTTGTAGGGCCATTAAAATTTGAGTTTAGAAGCATGTAAGCAAGCATCACCTTTATCTGACTCTTTCTTAATGTGAGGTAATGCATAAATAAATGAATCCAGATAATGGATTTGATAGTTTTATACATTTAATCAAATTTCTCCATAGCTTAGGTAATTTTATCAAGTTAGAAAAGGCTACACAAGATGGGTAAAGGTTTATGCATATCAACATAAAAAATCAATGTCTTATTAATTTAATTATAACACTTATAATATAATATTACAAAATTACATGAAAAATAAATTAGAGAGGGAGAGGAATAATTCCATACTTCTTTTCAATGAGGTAGAAAAGCAGAGGTGTTTAGCTATCTTGTGGGCTACTTAGACATTTTTAAAAATAGTTTGTGTGCATTAGAAATCCTTTACATTCGACATTGATGGTTTTTGAGTCTTACTTTACACCCTCCAATAGTATTTTTGTAAATATATATAAATCCTTTTTAGTAGACCCATTTTGTGCATAGCCTATAATCAGAATATTCCATGCTACTACATTATCAGTTTAAGGCATTCTAACAAATAGTTGGAGTGCCTTGTGATGTTGCATTCCTTCAAGGAAGTTTTAAAAACATTTCATGTTTTGTCCTAGGCTCTCCTCTAATTAACAATCTAGTAAGAAATAAAAGAACACAATGTGTAGACACAAAATCATGCACTTTGGGTATCTATCTAGTCGTTACATACTACTATTCATATAATTCCTAATTAAAAAATGTATTAATTAACTCATGTCTTTGGCCACATTGATTTTCCTATTGTTCTTGGTTTTGGTATTACAATCTTACTTGATTAGTCTTCCTTTTTTCTCTTTGATATTTGTCATCCTAAACACTAGCGCCTAGCTATGATGCCAACGCTAGGTGCCCTCGTCGCCTCTGGGTGCCACTATCCTCTTTATACATTACTTACACTTTCTAGGTCCTTTCTATTCATTTGATCATCCTATCTTTTTGGTATTCAACCTTTTTAGGTCAAATGAAAAAATTCAAGAAAAGGAATCATATAAATATAAAGTTATTTGATCATAATAAGGGACCAAGTACTACGTATTAGCTATCACCACCTAAGGTTGCATCCATCAAGGCATCTAAGAGCTCCATTACATCCGTGTAGGTCCATCACAATGGAAAGAAAGGATGGTTCTTTGTTTCAGACTTTGGAAGAGGGAAGTTCATTCTATTCCATGCACACATTTATTAAATTATACATCTAGCTACTTTCTCACTATCCAAGTGAAACATGCACAAGAGCAACCTAGGGAACAATTCCACACATACACACAAAGAACTACATTTTTTATGAGATTTAGTGCAACACTTAGTCATATTTTTTCCATTATGATAGCTAAGAATAGTCCAACCCCTCATTTCACATCTTTCTTTTTTTGGATTTGATGTCTATTTAAGGGTTTTCTAGGTTCATTCTTCATTGCAGATTTCCAACAACCTCACTGATTTTGGTGTGACCTCAGAGAAATCAAAGGTGACCAAATTGTGACACCTCAGAGGAGGTTTTATGAGAATTTACAAAGACTTGAGCGCCAAAAAATAGGCCTAGGGAATCCATAGGTTCCCCTGTCCATCTCCAGGTGCCCTAATCCAGCCTATCTCTCAAGATATACATTTTGTAGGGATTCTGTGTGACGCTTCTTCCTCCTTATTCAATCAGTAAGAGCTACAGTCCAATCTAGACTTCAGTGCAAATAAGATAAGGATTCTTACCATCTATTTGCACATTAGCGTTTCATTATTTATTTCTTAATTTCTTGGGTGTAATTTTTTTATTTCATTTTTATTCATTTAATCCTACTATAACATCCATATTAGGCTCTACATTTTAGCTTAATCATTTCAGTGAGCCCCACTCATGATCGGTCTTTCTGAACCTTCTTTGGCATATCATCTTCTCTATCATGGATCCTAAAATTACTCATATTTCTTTGTATGTTTTAATTCAAAAGAAACCTGATTACAAAGTTGTTTGGAAAATGTATCTCCCTAGAGATATATCACCACATCAAGTGAGTGATATTTTAGATCATATTTCTGATGAACCTATTCTTCGTGATCCCCCACCTAATAAACCCATGTGGCACTCAGTTCAATCTTTGCATTCTTTATCTCAAGACAAATTTTAGCCTATGTAATCTACTATTTGATATCTGAAATATGAAATCCAACATCTTAAGGACACTTCTCAGGCGCATGTTTTTTCTCCTTCAACATCTATTCTCAATTCTATGACTACTACATTTTCTCATATTAGTGACTCTCAAGCCGCACCATTACCAAATCCTTCACCTTTGATTGCAATACTAAGCAACATGACATTCTTACTAATCTCCTTAGTCATCAATTTCTCACTTTACCATCTGCTCAAGGTTAATCCTCCTTACTGACTTGTAAAATATCAAGGTCACCCATATTGTAATTATTATCAAATAAATGAACATAAAGAAAATGATTTCTATGATTTACAACGTATAATAAAACATCTTGAGCATCAAGGATTTATCTCATTTGCTACACAACATTCTATTGCATGCCCATCTGAAAATTCTACATCTAGATGGGCTCTTAAATATGATCCTTCTACGTCTAATGAGCATCATGCTATCAATTCTAACATGCCTTCTTTGGCCACTCAAGTACCTCTTATTCAATCCACTCAAACTCCTCTTAAATATGGTCATACTCCTCCACTCAAGTTATCTGTTACATTAATAAGTCAATCTAAGTAGCCTCCTCTAAAGCTTAGGTAAACATGACCTCCACTCAAGTCATTTACAGTAAATAAGAAAGCACCCACTAGGCAAGGCCAACAAAATCTAGTTAATGTCTTTCAACTTCCACTACTAAAGAATCCTACGACATTACCACCTCAGGGTACAATCACTTTTTTAAAGGAAACTACTCCTTACATTGATCCACTTAGTGTCTATTGAATATAACTCCATTTATTACATACTTGAAGGGGTGTCATAGCTCCTCCCCACCTTACATTGCTATCAAACGTCAATATTGTCTCATGCACTTGACGCTTCATGCTTGATGATTGATCTTCTCTGAGAATTATTATAAACATCTTAATTCATTTTTATTATCATTTTTTGATGACACTTTTTAGTGCTACAGTTCACACTTGACAGTTGAGGAAATCCCATACACATGAACCTCTTACACACTACACTTCATCGCAATAAAATAAAAATACTTGTAACTTATCCTTCCTAGCACATGTATTCAACACCCTAACAATACATAGTGCTCACACCTAATCACCAATACCAACCCAACACAGCAACAAGCAACACACTGTATCACCATATAGTATCACACATTCAATACCATACAATGAATATATCAATGTTTTACTCTCATAGATAATCAAACCATTACCTTTTATATTGAAAAAATCTCTCAACATACCCATCATACATTACACGCTACACTACACATGACATAATTTTCACACATTGTCATCACTATATAGTCCACAAACATTACACATCTCTCACAAACCCAATACAATACACTACCCAATGATGCACTCTAGTCTCATGGTTCATACTTGACTGTTGAGGGTACAAATCAAAATTAAACCTCACCTCCTCACAATTATGTCATTTTACATTTTGATATCCACAACCAATAAATCAATCGTTTTATCATACCATGCAACATTCCTAACAAGTACCTTATTTCCCCATTTCATGACATACACTTTATGTTGAATAATCATGATTTTTGGAATCTAATTTACACATTTCATGATATATGATTTTTTCTGCATCATCAAATTTTGTATAATCCTATCCATACATTTTGTGATATATACTTTGTACTAAATCATCACACTCTTTACCATTCTACTCATAAATGTAGTGATAAAAATTTAGGCTAAATAATCACATGTTCTCATACCTCAATCTAAAAATTCAATATCATCTGCACATCATCATTCAACAATCATCACTTAATTCATCACCCCTTTCTATGTACAACATGTTCTTTGAATCGTTCCATGATGACGCACACTCGTTTATGGTTGATTCTTGACTGTTGAGGGGGAATTAAAAAATGAACCTCACTTCCTATATATACATCCACTTGGGGGGAACACTATTCATATCATTCACTCTACATTTCATTATGTCTCATCCATAACATACTGCATATCTTGGTTACATTTACTCTTTCTTACTTATGTTTTTGCATGTACACTTTACTACACATGCTAGATAGATATTTTTTATGTCATTATCATTTGCATACACACATGCACATTCACTTTCCTTTCTATTTTTGATCACATATTTTTCATATCTATACATGCAATATGGATGCTTAGCAGAGTACCTAGCACCAGTCCCACATAAGCTCCTAACATCATCCACTTTCATACACTATTGGTGTTATTAATTATTTTTGTTTAACAACACATTACTTTATCAGATATTACACACTTTGACATAGTTTTTATCTTTATAACATGCTAATGGGTGCTTTATGTGTAAAATTTTTTTTGCAAGTCTATTTTCCACCATGGTTATCTATTACATTACTTGTTCTTGTTTGTCATTATATGTCATTGTTTGTGGGATTTTCCCTTTGTCTTTTTGTGCACACTTTTTTACTTATGGAAACTATAACCTTTATTTTCTTGATACATCATGAGTGATGTCCCATGTTTGTAACCCACTTTTCATTATCTACATTGTCTCTTTGTGTTTTTACTTCCATCTTAGCTTACATATTGTATTCTTATCTTACATTTCATGCTTATTTTCCTTTCTTGTACTAACACTTATGTCCTAGCCATTTGTTTGTGTGTGCCCTGCTTCTACCAAGAATATTCCCTTCCCTATGTATGGTGTATTTTCAACACAATGGTTGGTCCTCTTTTGGGCCACATACACCTTCAGTGATGTTGCATGCACCCCAAACAAGGGGGGAATCATTTAGGTGAATCAATCACCCCATACAGAATTATACATAGCACATCATAATACCAGTACAACACAGTTGTCAATTTTTGATAGGGATCAAAATTAGATGTTGACCTAAAACCCCAAAAATATTGTATGTCTTAGGTATAATCGATCTTGGTCAAGGATGTACGCGAGAAATACATCATTACTACTCTAAGAACATAAAATTAAAGAACAACATGAAAGATAATTCATTCACAAAAGTATAATATTTATTCATTCATCAACATGCATTCCATCAATCCATTACATATAAATTTATTTCATCATAAATCTCTTATATCCCTTAAAAAATCTCAAAATGGCACTCTCACATAATTGTTACATGAGGCACACCTTATATAATACATTAGTTACAATAAATATACAGAATACAATATGCTTCAAAAGACACTAATTTTGACTTGTGCCTCTAGCAACTTCTATCTTATAATGGTGTGATTTGTCTTAATCCATGGCATGATGTCGGATTCTACGATTCTTTCAAGTGTTTGACAGCTTTGTCTAGTCTTCCATGGATTTCTCTTTGTATTAAAACTTTCTCTATACTTCCCAGCTTCGATAGTTTATCATGGCCTTGTCCTTTTATGTGCGGAATCATTCTTTATTTATAGGTTCATCCTTTATGCCACATATCTCCTTTACCCGTGGCTTAATCTAACTCTTTGTGGCTATTTGGTGACTTTGGTGGCTTTAAATATATCTCTGCAGCTTATACAAAATTTTGATGAAGACTCCTACCAACATTATCCCCCCTCTTAAACTATGTCTCATCCTCAAGAAAATAACTGATGAAGACTCCTCTGAATTCCTTCAAATATTTTGGCCAAAACTCTAATATGGGAATCAACCAGTATGACTTCTACGTCTAGCATAGGGAAGGGTTCCCTAAATCAACTCACCCGAATGGATTTATGGGACACCAGGTTATGAAAGAATCAACCTCCCCAGTAACTTAGACGTATGGCTTAAGGAAGAGTTCCTCCTTTCAACCCGCCTGAATGGGGTTGTGGGATGCTTTGGCTTGATATCCCTTATGGCGTACTTTGTGGCATATACTTTGTTATTTAAGGAATAAGATTATTTCCAAAGTTTAACCAAGAAGTAAAATGGTTATTCACCTGCTCTATCTGTGCTTGCAACTGTGTATTATCTTGAATCAATAGGACTAATTTCGATGGTGTGGGATGTGATTGTATCTTCTTCCATCGATCTTTTGCTAGTGTAGCTTCTTCTTGTATCCTTGCTAGTAATTTTTCCTCAAGTTTCTCCATTTCTACCTTGTCTTTTGTAGTCATACTTGGTCATCCAATAGTATATGTGTAATATATGACAACAATGTTTAGCTCTGACTCCATTTTTATTACCGTGGTTTGTAGTTCACCTCTTCATTTCTGATTTTCCGCTATATGACATTTCATGACTTCTACCTTGTGCTCCTTAGTTTCATTCTTGTAGATTATTTATTTTTCTCCTTCTAAGTTTATGTGGCGTTCCTTCAAAATTTCTCCTACTTCGTAGTCTTTAGTTTCTTCAATGGACAGTGTAGGATCAACCTTGATCTGTGTCTTATTTGTTTGAATGGCGATGAGAATATTTTGCATTGCTTCCTATAATTAAATGCACATTTGCATCCAATATTAGGTGGCACTCTAGTCTAATAATTTACTGCAAGTAGACTTTTGTATTGGAGTTAGTTTATCTAATTTTACTTTGACACCTTCCGCAATTTGTTTGACAACTCATTTTTGTATTTAGACTGATTGTTCATGTTTAATTTGTTATAGATCTTGCTTGATTTTCTTTAATGAGTCTATGGTTGCTTGTGCTATCATTATGTTGAAGGATGATATTTGTAATGATTTTTTCATATGTTCCTCCTCCTTTTATTCCTTCTTCCTCTGTTCTTCTTCTTCTTTCGATTTATTTTTCTTCTCATGTTTATCCCTTTATTATTTTTCTATTTTCCTCTTATCTACTTCTTCTATTTATTTCCTATTCTCTTGTTATTTGTGTTTTCTAGAGGCCTCCTCTTTTTCCTTCTTCTCCTTTTCTATATTCTCTTCTTCTTCTTTATTTTTCTATTCGGCCAACATCTTTTATTTTTCTTCTTGTTCCTTTTTATATTTCTCTTATTTTTGGTTTCTCTCTTCTTATTCTTTGTATTTATTGTCCTTATGTTCTCTTTGTTTTCTCTCTACCTCATCTTTTGCTTTCTTCTCCTTTTGTTCTTGTTCCTTCTTTCTCTTATCCATTTGTTCTTTATTTTTGTTTTCTTCTACTTCTAAGTTTGTTTTCTAATTTTATTTTTCATCTATCTTTTTGTATTCTTCTATTTATTTTTGTTTTGTTTCCTCCTCTTTTTGGGATTTTTCTTGTTCAGCCACTTCCACTTTCTCTTTCTCCTTTTTGTTTCATTCTTTTTCTACCTCTTTAGATTTTTAAGCTCTATCCTCTGTCTCCTTCCTGAATTTGAGTAGTATGCCAAAGACTTCTACTTCCTTGAACCACACTTGTTCTTCTGTAGTCCTTTTCTTTAGAACCTAAAGTTATGATATTTCCTATTGAAGATCCTTTATGGGCCTTGTTTCATCAGCTTCAATTTGGTCTTGAATTTCTTTGATGAGTTCTTGTGGAATTAATTTCATGATGTCTTCTAGTGCAAATCCAAAATTTTATAAATAATAGATTATTGATTCTACTATTGCCATTTGTTCTCTACCTGTGCTAACCGAATATTCTTGTGCTAACTGAGAGATACCCATAAGAGGTAATCATTTTTGATAGTGTCTGTATGCCATTTTTTTCAAATTAGTTTCTATCCATGGTTCCGTGTCTTCTGATACCTATGGTATTTATGGTTTTTGTGGATGTGAAGGTGAAGGAGTATATTCTTCTTCTTCTGATTCTGAAATATCTTCTACTTCCTCAAGTTGTTCTTCTTCTTTTCCTTTGTTTTTCGCGACTTGTTTTAACTTTTCCTTTTCTGCTAGGGTTTTCTTTCTTTTAGTAATTCATTTGTAAATGGTAGGGAATTTCTTCCTCTTATATGTATAGGCTACACTTCAACTTTTTTTTGTTTCCCTGATGGTGCAAATTTATGCTTGTATTCCTCGAAGGTTTATGTGATAACATCATTGAAGCTATGAAGTACAGGTTTCCTAAGATCCACAAGATATGATTTTAAGGCCGGTATTGATGTCTCTACTACCTCATCTAAATCTTCATATGGTAATGAAAAAACCTCACGTATCTATGGAACTAGTGGTTTTGTAACAATGTAGTCCATTTATGGAATAAACATAACTTCTTGTTCGTATCTGGAAATTATTTGTTCTATTTCCCTAGATTTATTTGCAGTTATCCCCTTGATTTTGTCTATCCATTTGATGAGTGATCTGATTTGTGTGATTGCATCCATGGTTCTCACGTGTTTCCAAAATTGTTCTGCCACAGGGGTATCTAGTTTCTAGACTACTACTTCATCTTTCTGCGGAAGTGTCTTTGTAAAGTACAGTGCCAAACATATTAATATCAACCCATAAAAAAAGTGTTTTCATCATTTAATTCTCTTCACAATTTCATGAAATTTTGTGGCAAGTGGTTTAGTTAGGTTATATTGAGAGTGAGCCATAACCATATCTAATGTCAATTGTGCACTCACCCCATGGGCGTCATCCTCTCTATTTGTATGATGGATTTTTAAACAAATTTATTTTGTGACATACCTCAGAGTAGGGTTTGGAATATTTGAAATTTTGATGCCCCTTTTTCATGTTGTGATACCCATTACATTCACCGTATCCTACATTTGGTTTTTATTCTTTTCCAATGCAGATCATCCTTTGTCCCATAGCCCGGTAACCTTATCCATTACATATTTTGTGATCTAATATGGTTGATTGAGAAAGAGAATTTGATTATGCAGAAAACTAAGGATAACCTTAATTTCCCTATCTAATCTGTAAAAATAATTATTTCTTCTCCACGCATCCAGTTTAATTTCCATAATGACTGTTACATTTTTCTTGTATTCTTCTTATGGAGTCATCAATTTTTTCGCCACTAATAAGGACCTATATACCTCAAGTTTGGTGTCAGCGTATTCAACAATACATGAATTAATGTAATTCTGCAAGTCCCATGTATGTGCGACTTGGAATGGAATGTGTGAAAATGCAACCTCTAGATCATGTTTGTATGATCTCACAAAATTTTTAGCAAATTTGGGTTGTGCGAATTCCTCTTGCATAGCCTCAATTAGAGTATCCATGGCTTCTTCTTGATTTGCCATAATTTTTCCTCAGCTCACTTTGTGGCTTTGTTTTCTCAATCTCTTTGTATGGTTGTAATGACTTAGTCCTTCGTCAATTTCTCCTTTATATAGTTTTGATTTCCATCTACAACATTTATTGTCTCTATAGAGGGTTGGATTTTTTATTTCTTTCACATTTTCTACTTCATTTTGCGGATTTCTTATTTATGTGGTTAAAACATGGTTTTTACGCGGTTTTTACTTTTTTTTTTTGGTGGATTTGTCATCTTTGATTTGTTATGTGGTTTTTATTCCTCCTTAATTTGGTGGTTTCTTTTATTTATTTATCTTGTAATTTTTGTTCTTTCTTCATACTATTGTTTCATCCTTCTCCTAGTTACACGGATTTATCTATTCCATTCTTTGCATAGATTTTCACTTCTTTATTTTGTGGACTTCTTATGTTTCTTCATTTTGTAGTTTTGATAGCTTTATCTATCTTTCTTTATTCTACGAGTACACTTCTTCTCATGTTATTCTCTTCCCTTATTGCGTAGGGATTCTACCTTCGTGAATTATTATCTTCCTTTACTGTGTAGGTATTATTCCTCTGTGGATTTTTATTCTTGTCCTCACATTCCTTCTCAAGGGTATAGCTTCCCTTACAGGGTTTCATCCTACCCCTCGACCTATTTGCCAAATTTTTAGTTTTTAAATAGGTCGGTATTTTTCTTTATTACGCGGGTATTCTTCCTTTGTGGATTCTTCTTTTTCCCTTCCTTATTGTTTCTAAGGGTAGATATGTCCTTGTGAGTTTTCATCGTACCCCTCAACCTACCCACTAAATTTTTGGTTTTCAAGTAGATCAGTTTTATGATTTTTTATTTTCCTATTTCATTTTTTTTCTAAGTTACATAAATCTTGAGCCTCGCTCCATTTACATGTCACAGAAGTTCCTTCAATTGTAGTGTTGGGAGGTTTATCACTCCTGAAGGTTATATTTATTTAATGATGTATGGCCCCAGCCATCTGACCTTCAACTTCCCTAGGTATTTGTATTTACTATTATATAATAGTACTTGAAATATAATATCCAACTGTTTCTTCTTGATATGGTGGTCATTCCATGCCTTATGTATTATTTTCTCCTTTGTTTGTTTGTATGCGGAAATGAATCTCTTCTCATCTAACTTCTCAAGTTGTATCAATATTTCATGAAGGGCATCATCTTATGTAATCCTTAAGGCTACTACAATTCTCAAGCTAGGAATAACAAACTCTATGGGAACCACGGCTTCCAATCCGTACACCAATCTAAATGGAAAATAATTTGTGACCATCTTGTATGTTGTGCGGTAATGCCCATAGAGTGGTGGGTATCTTAAAATCCCAATCAATAGTTTGTAATGAACAAATATTTGTTAGAAACATCTCTAATACCTTGTTAAACTCTTCTACGGTTCCATTTTATTTGAGGGTGGTATGGAGTGATTCTATTGTGATTAATCATGAATCCACTCAAAAATTATTAGATGGTTTCATTCACAAAAATAGTACCTTGATCATTGGTAATACTGCGAGGACACCTAAATCTTGTAATTAAGTTTTCATACAAATATTTAGTTGTTGTCTTTGTAGTACAGTCTTTTGTGGGGACCACCGCTACCCATCTTGTCAGATATTTTATTCTAGTGATAATAAATATTACTTGAGAGTGTTTGTAAGCTAGTTTAATTGGTCCTATAAAATTAGTGGCTCATTTCTCAAATGGGGCAAGTGCCAATAAAGGTTTGAGTGGCATTTCATCTGTTGCATTAGGTTTTCCTACTCTTTGAAAAATGTCACATGATCTAGTATTTTTATGAGAATTTTTAAATAGTGTAGGCCGCCATAGTCCAACCATCATCACTTTATTTTTTGTCTTCTACCCTCCATTATGTCCGTCAACTATCCCTTTAGGTGCTTCAATTAACACGTTCTTCCTTACATGTTCCAACACTAATCTTCTTACAACATCATCTTGTCCCTTTTTATACAATTTCCCTTGAATCAAAGTGAATGGGAATTATCTAGTCAATAAATTTTTTGTCTATTACTAGATGTAATTAATTGGACATTATCTTGTATGTAGAAGCCGGGAAATTTCATCCAATTCCTTGGGTATGACTTCAATTTGAAATAAATGTGCTCTAGGGAAATTATTATCTATAGGCCCTTCATCTTCTCCATTTTAAATTCTCAATAGATAATTTGGACCTTTATTTAGCTTCTCAGGTTTGACAGGTATTGTAAAATCAAATTCCTAAAAGAGAAAAATCCAGCTACAAATTCTTCCTTGTAACACTGATCTATTTATCAAATATGCCAATGGTTTATGGTTAGTGTAGAATGTGAAGGAAGTAACTAGTAAATATTTTCTATGTACTTCATTAGGGTATATACCATACCTAAGTCCTCTCTTTCTATTGTAGTATAGTTTCTCTCTTCTTTGGCCAATTTCATACTAGTAAATGCTCATGGGTGATCCATCTTTTCTCTTGGTTGTGTCAAAAAAACTCCAATGGATATTCCAGATGCATCCACATGGACATGGAATGGTATCTTCCAATGAAGAAAAATAAAAAATGGTTCATGTCAAATTTTATCTTTTAAAATCTCAAATGCATCTACACACTCTTTAGACCAAGGGATTTGTTTATTTCTTCTCTTCTTCAACAATTCCTCTAGAGGAGCACTCATTTCTACATAATTTTTGATAAACTTCCTATGGTAACCGATGTAGCCCAGAATTATCCTGACATATTTTTGTGTTTTAGGGGGTGGTAAATTTATAATTAATGAAGTCTTTAATGGATCAATCATAAACCCTTCTTTACATATTATGTTCCCCAAAAGTGTACCAAAAGATACATTTTTTCAAATTCAATTAAATTTATGAAAAATACAACTTTAAAAAATTAATCTCAATAATTCTATATGGTTTATCAGTACGCCATACACTATCCAATCAACAAGATATACTTCAAGAAAATCATGAATAAAATCTTTGAAATCATTTATCATGATCCTACTAAATAGTTCTAGTGCATTCTTCAATCTGAATGGCGTGAATGTATAGATAAAAGATCCCCATTCAGTGGAAAAATTGGTTTTTGGTTGCTCCTCTGGAGCAATTATTACTTACTAGTACCCAGAGAGACCATTTATGAAAGAATACACTTCTCTACCAGCTACTATTTCTAGAACTTCTTATATAAAGGGAGTAGGGAAAGGATCATGTACACAAGATTTGTTTAACTTCCTATATTCCACATAAACACATATTTCACTAGTATTTTTATTTTTCATTACAATGGGATTGATCCATTCTGCATCATCCACTAGTTTAACGATCCCAACACTCATCATTTTATGTATTTTAGATTTTACTTTTACCTTCAAATTCAGGTTCAACCAGTATACCCTTTTCTTCATATGTTTGAATCCTTATTTGATTTGGATCTTCATTGTTCCAGATTCTTCTTTTATCCCTTTTAACTCTTTGAAATATTTTAGTAAAATGTCTTGGAACTCTTCAATTTTGGCTAGTTTGGCCAGTTTTTCATTTCCCTCTATCCCAATGTTTTCATTTCTAATTTTCAATGGATGATAGTAGTATTTTTCTCCTTCATCCTTGTTTTCTAACACTTGTCTCTCATCTTTTATAATTTTATACCTCAAGTTCTTTGGTTTGTCTTCTGTTTCTTATTTCTCGATATTATAGCATTTTTCCATCTTGTACATCTTTAGTGGGATTTCTTACAGCTTAAAGACCTCTCATTATGTCTTTTATTTTTCCTTAGAAAATTATCTTGTGGTCCTATGGAGTCATAAACAATAATTTTATAATATTTTGTGGAGCCCTCAAAATTTTTAAGTCTGCATCCCAATAGGGGAAAGTATGAGAGAAATATTTTACTATTTGATCCCATTCTTTTGTCTCCCACTTGATCTCTTGGTGAGTGTATCATGATCATGGTATGGGCCCTAGTGTCCATATGAACAACAGACTCCATAACAAGTGAAAGGTCTCCCCACATATAAAAGGAACAATAAACAAATCATAAAAATCCAAGAACACAGATCTTAATCAAACACCATGATCAATAAGATGAAAGTACTTCACCAGAATAACTTTACTTAAACCTTTGCAAACAAATGAGCAGCAATATCATATATTATTATGGAACTCAATGCAATACAATGAGACTGGGCCTTGCTTAAATAGGTAAGGAATAACAATCTAAGAACCAGTAAATGTCGTAGATCAAGCCATAAATCAAGGAAATAACTAGTCATCAAAGAACTAGACATCAAGGATCTAGTCAATACCATAGATCAAGGAAAGAACTATACCTAACAAATAGATAATATCTCCTAATATCTAAATAAGACAAAAGAAATATCCACACACATAAGTGGATGAGGCTAAATACAATAAAGATAAATAAAGTACCTAGGCAAACATGAGATAAGGTAAATACCTATTCCAACACCTCCCTTTAAGTAAATCTATGAGCCAAAATAGAAGTGGCATGTCCACAGTATGAGTCGCAACAACTAGGCCTGATGAGGTACTCATGTACAATAAATCATAAAAAGGGACATCACAAGGTACCCAAAACCAGTAACAACAAAGTAAAGAGAGCAAAAAACCACTCCAAGGCATCCCAAGAAGCTTGGGACAAAAAACTCATACAATGCTAAAGAAGTTTGGTGTGCACTATGGTTTCAATCCATTAATCGATCACAAAACTCAAAAACAACTGACACTGGGATTCACCAAAATAGCTCCATACAAGGAGATTATTAACATAGTGATGTCGAAAGTGTAAAAAACACCAAACATAATTTGATCAACTACTACAAATAGGTCTGTCATGATCAAAGAACAATAATCAAAGCAACAAGGCAAGGACAAAAAACCAAAAGAAGTAGGATCAACACCACACCCTCCCATACTGCTGAATGGGTGGAGGGACGCTATAAATCTGTAAGAGTTATCAAAACAACTACTCGAACACTGAAAAAATAACACTAGACTACACTAGAATATATCTCCCAAGAGATAATGTCAACATGCCAACAGTGTTGAAAATACAGATACAAAATATCTCAAAAAACAAGAGAGATGCACTACACCTGCTAAAGAAAAATGATCAAAACAAGAAGCATCGCAATGCAGAAGGTATAGAAAGTGGAGTAAGTGGCCGAATGGTGGAGGAGACATGCATGTAGAGTCCTCTCAATGAATCCCTATGTCTTCGCCGCGAGTGATCAGATATCTACCCTAAATCAACACGGATGGATGAAGAATTTGCCTGCATATGACTTGGTGCAAAATGCACAATGGGTGTATGCAAAAGAACATCAGAATGTGTGTCAAGTTGATCATGTATGATAACTGAAATATTAGGTTTCTCAAGCCTAAGTGAAGATGCAAAACTCATGTGTTGCTCATGATCTTAAAAAAGAGTCGAGCGAACAAACAAAGGAGCTCCATTAATGTGTGATCCCAATGAAGTATCTGCATGAAAACCAATGTCATGGTGATAATTCCTCTTAACATGTGAGAGAGGGGAAACAATGCCCTGTGAGCATCTGCCAATACATCTACTAGTGAAACCGATAAAAAAGAGCATGCAAGAACTGAAGGTAGTGGGACACTTCTCAAAAAGGCCATATAGTTGAGCATAAATAGGATAAACAACATGTGGTAGTGTAATAAGCACAGATTTGGAAGAGCATGTAGTAACAAGCCTCACAGGTTTACAAGTATCAAGAGCAAGAACATGCTCAAAGACTAACAGATCAATGTCAGTGGCTACAGGAGCAATAGCTGCAAGTGGACTAGGAGCATGGATATGGCTGGCCACAATATCATGGTGTTGTTGTAGGCTAGCAAGTTGTTGCTGTAGGGAGTGGATTATTGTATCCTTATCATGAATGAGTGATTGTAGAATAGAATTTCACTTCTTGAGTGATCTATTTTATTCCAAAAATATTACAATATTATCTTTAAGTCCACATACTTCATAGAAAATAAAATCATTCTCAAAATCCATGATAGAGAAGAATGTAACTCCCAAATTTTTAGGACATCGGCCTCAACTAAAATTGTGTCCATAATTGATTAACCCCTTGTATTTTGTCAACTTAGTATCCTTCTATGTCATGTTCCTTCTATGTCATGTCATACTTCTTCTACCTATGCGGCACTCATTCCTGGGTGTATACGTATATGAACATATTTTCCATTTGCGTTTAAACTCATTTATTTTCCTTCAGAGCTTAGTGTCCCATTACATTCTACAAACCATTCCAAAGCTAAAATGGAATTAAATGAGGGATTTTCATATACGTTTTCCACCAATTGAAAATTCTCAATGTTTATAATTCCCATAAAGTTTACTACTACATTCTTTAATATTCCAATTTGTTTTCTTGAGGACCTGTCTGCTAAGATAATGAAGAATCTAATGGGTTCTAAACTAGGATTTCCAAGTATTTCCCATGTATTTTTGGACATCATATTGACATCCGTGCCAAGATCCAATACTATCAAAAAATATCTACATCTAGGTAGATGTCAGACGTACGCCATGCTCGTTGAGTCTAGAAAATGTTTCTTTTATTCTTGTTATATCTCCCCTCAATTCTATGCACATGATGTGTTCTCTATTTTGTATTCCAATATTTACTGAATTTTTTTTGGTTCTCTCATTATCCATTATTTATAGTTAATTTTTCCAATTCCTTAAAGGATTTTACCGCTTCTTCTACAATATTTTTTTTTTCCATTTCTTCAATAGCTTGTATTTCATGGATGAGTGCCTTATTTTTTTCAACTTCTTGAAAATGTAATTCATGTATGATTAGTTATTAGGTTTCCATTCCTCTTCATTGGAATATATTTGTTCTTGAGGTAATCTTATTTTCTTTTTATTTTTAGGGACCACCTCATTCTTAGCAACATTTCTAGTTGTGACCGCAACTCGATACCGTGGTTATTCATTTTTATTTTCACTTCTTTCTTCTCTCCTCCTATAAATTTATTTGTATTTTTCCTTCCTCTCTTATTATGTAGTTCTTGATGAGGAAGCCCTCTTGGCTTTGTCTTTAGCTATAGTTTCCTCATCCCAAGGAGTTCTAGTAATATGTTGTACTTTCCTTTGGGATTATTCTCTGAATGTTTCTAATATTTTTGACCCGCTTCTATAGAATTTCATGGCTTATGGACAATGGAATGCATCATATACCTTCTTATGGAAATATCTACATGGATCAAGTTATGTGTAATTTTTAGCAAGGTTTCCATCTTGCCCACACTTATCAGAATTCATTGGTCTTTTGTCTTGGTATTTTCCTCCTTAATTATAACATCCACGGTAACCACCATCATTGTAACCTTGGTAACCTCTACCTCCTTGATAGTTTTCATAGCCACCTCTATATCCTCCCCTAAAATCTCCTCTAAATCCGTCCTAGTACCCTTTGCGGTAACCACCATCATTGTAAGCTTGGTGGTTAGGATTATACTTATTTCCCTAGTATCCACCTCCAATCTGTGGCTGACTACCTTGTCAATTTAGGAACTTTGGTCTGGTTATCATTTTTTGTGATTGTCGTGTGTGTGATGTAATCATTTATGTTTGATTATGGGGAGGGTTAGGTGCTCTACCCTATCTTGTGGACATAACTCTCCTAGAAGCATAATCCTTCAAGTCTTCTAAGTCATCCAATGAGCATAAAGTATGATGATAATGATTGTATGAACCACATGTAGTACAGTACATCACTTGGTTTGTAGAAGGAGACAATTATAAAAAATGACAAGTGTCTTCAGTGTGCTGGTCCCAAAGTCTATAGATCATGCACCATGTTATTTTTTAAGGCAGTGTCTTACTAAAGGATGATCGTTGTCATGAATGCGCTCTTGTAGCAGCTACTCTCTTTGTATTCTCAATATAGGGGTATTCAATTATACCATGAAATTTTTTGCATCAGACTATACACCATATGTTTTTCCCTTGTAGACGTTTTTGGTGGAGAACCACTTCTTAATTCATCACTTCTCTGAATATCGTATTGAAATTTCAATTTTGCTAGCTCTAACTGTACCCTCTCTAATTTAGTATTCATTGAAGTTCCCCCTTATCTTATCCATGGATGGGCTTTGAGTTTGATTGCACTTTAAATTACTTCTGAGAACATTTTAAACTGCTAGGAATCCAATGTTTCCCTGAGATAGGGAAGTAGCCTTAAAGTGAACCATTCAATTCTCTGTTTATCTGTCAGAGGATCTTCTCATTTTCTAGTAACAATATTAAAACTTTTACTAAATTCCCTCACGAATTATCCTTCTCTTTGTAGAAAAAGGATCTCATCTTGCTTACTCCTGTTGATGGGGCTTCTAGGAAATGATTTTTTTAAAAAAATTCTCTCTCAATATCAGCTCATGGTTTTTGTCCTTGAGAATTCAGGCTCATATACCATCGTAGTGCATCATCCGTTAATGAACATGAAAAATATTGTATTTTGGTATCCTCATCTATGGTGTTATTTCTCTTCTAGTAAGCTTCCAAAAGGAACAAGTGTTCCAATGCATCATTAGAATCCTTATCTAAGATAGGCATTTTGATCTTCTGGGCCATTTTTGCTCGTGTATTTTTTCTAAGCTAAATAACAGGATGCTGCTTAAATTGCTTTACATTCTTTATCTGTTTATGCACTAGTTTTGAATTTTTCTCTCATCCTCTATCCCTTCTTAATTAAATATTAAAATAGAGTTCACTGAGTAATTCTTAAAACTTTCTCACTATTTCTTGTCTCTTCTTACTCTCTTCTCTCAATATATGATATCTCTCTTTAAGACTTCTTCATTTATCTAAGTTCTCAATCAATGTATCAAGCGACACATGGAATGGCATCCACTCCAAGGGGTCATATCCTTTGGGATTTCACATTGGTTGGGGGTCATATCTTTATGTGATGTGTCCTTGGAACTAGGAAATAGGCAAGTAACTACCCTTTTAGGGGTGAAGTGTATGCGTAATCTATGATGTGCCTGCTGAGTCTTCATGCATTTCTTGATGTTATTTGTCTTTTATTTGATTCCTAAAGAAGAACCTGTGAAAAATCTATTTCATAAAGTATTTCAAAGTATCGCATTTATTTTTTTATTCTCCTGAGTAATGTATGTATTTCTTGTGTCCTTATACGTAGAAAAGGAAATCTCTAGTGCCTCTCTAAACTGTATGAGAAAGTAAATTTCTCATAAAGTTGACTTGTGCTTCTAGGATGCTAAGGATTTGACCGTCCTTCCATAGATGAAGAGGTTTTTGGGTGATATCATGCCAAAAGGGTGTTTTTTAGGAGGGAGGTGTATTATCTCACCAGAGAAGATTGTTGGGTAGAGAGGTGTATTTTCTCACCGTACAAGATACTTCCTAACTAAGTTCTAACATAGATGGAACATATCTGATTTGTAACTAATTGTAACATGTTGTAACCTTTTGTAACCTTTTGTAATTAATTGAATAATTTTTGTGACTGGAGGAAAGTGCGTGATACTACAAAACCACACTTTAAAATTCTTGAAACTGTGCTCAACAAAGATAATAATAATTTTTTCCTGCATGACACAATGACCCGGGGGTGACAAGAGTGACCACCGCTACTGTGTGCTACTGGGTAGTAGTGTTATCTCTATGTTTTCTATCCAAGTATGATTTTTCAATTTATGTGTTATGTTGATCTATTCTAGAGCTATGTGATGATGTAAGGATGATTTCTTCACCCAATAGATGTTGTCTTTTTTTGGTTGCATGCGATGAATGTAGGATAATACAACCCAAAGGAGAGGACTGTCGACACTAAAATTTTCCTCCGTAATTTCTATTTCATTAATGTATGTATTAGGAATAGGATGTTGTTAAGTGTAATTAGTAGTGGCATCCAATAGAAGATAACGGCGCCGTCAGTACGGTGCCGCCAATAATGTAGAGTACGGTAACAATCAAAGTATAATAGGAATGTTGTAAAAAGTAAATATTTGTCGTAAGTGGTCTGGTAATGTTAAAATGTCAAAGTTGGGATAAGTAGAGAAGTAGGGTCTACATGATTAGGAATTAGAAATATTATATTTGTAATAAGGACAAAGAGTGATGTCATAAATATTTTGTGTATTTTATTTGTGGAAAAGTCTAAAAAGGTGGAACCCATGTGAGATGATAAGGTTTATCTTATCTTAGAAGATAAGCCTACATGTAAAGGCAAGAGTTTAGGCATGGAATATGATTGGCCGGAAGAGATTTCCTATCCTATCTTAGAGATAGGGTGGATAAGCCTAAATTCCTATAAATAAAGAGGCCACCCCCCTCATTTAGAATAGAAGGAAGTAGTGAGAAATATTGTATGAGTAAGTGTGTAAAGGAAGCCATCATTTTGAAGGTGTGTTAAAGAAGCCATTAAGAGGTGTAATTGTGAAGTTTCTCCCATAGTTATTGTTGGAAGGCAAGTGAAGTCAGTAACACTTGAAGTACCTCATGGGTGAGATTGTAACAATTTCATGTTGATATTATAATTTACACTTATATTTCAGATTTATCATCATTCCTTCTTATCATAGTCTATGGTATTCTTGTGTTATGTTTGTTGTTGTGTTTCCAGATTCCATCCACCAAACTAAAAGTTGTGCATTAGTAAATAATCATAGCACGAGGAGTTCCCGGTAAAGAATTATCATAGTGCCGGATTGGTGATGACATTTTGGTTCCGTTGCCGGGACCATTCCTTGTTGGTGGATTTTCTGGAGAGATATTCCCACTTAGTCAGAAATCATTTGGAGGGTAACCTTGTTTTTACTGTGCATAGGAGTTACCATGGTAAAGTCATTTTTACCGTGAATAGTATTTACCACAGTAACTTCATTTTTTACCATGAATAGTGTTTACCCCAGTAACTTCATTTTTACCATAAATAGTGTTTACCACAGTAAAGTCAATTTTTACCGCAGTAAGTCAAGTTTTACCATAGTTTACCATGGTCATTTCTATTTTACTGTAGAAAGGTGTAAAGTCACTTTCTATTGTAGTGAGTCCAATTATTTGTGCACATAAGTCTTACTGATTGTACTTGTGAGTTGGTATTTCACTGTGGTTACATTTAAAAATGGGGAAGATTCCTATTTTTTCAGCCCAATCTAATGAAGATGCTTCCTCTTTCATTCAAGAGTTTAAACGATCTTGTATTTGTAATGGCCTCATAAGAAGGGAACAATGGACTGAATTTTTTCCTACCTTTTTGGATGGTTCAGCACTTAGGTGGTTTGAAACACTAGGTGATAATGTGAAAAACTCATGGGATTTATTAACTGAAAGTTTTCTTGAAGAATTTGGTGAACAACAGAAATATGCAGATCTCATGATCGAGATCACAAAGCTAGCCCAAGGAGAGAAGGAGAAGATAAGAGATTATCATGCTCGTGTTCTAGAGCTAAGGAGGAAGCTCGATGCCCAGATCCGGAAGGAAGGATTAGCGGATGGGTTGATGAATGGCATGGATAATCTCCTCTGTAAGCACTTCATTCTTGGGATGAAGCCAGAGATCAGACAATGAGTGAAGTATGACTCCCAGCTACCATTGAACAAGAAAAGGAGATTGCAAGAAGGCAAGAAGAAAGCATGGAAGAGGAGCCCAAAGAAATTGTTGCTAAAGTAGAGCCTACACCAGCACCTTTGGTCCAGAATCCACAACCACTCTCGGTGAGCACAAATATTTCTCCTAGTACATCTACTAAGTATGAAGATCTGCTCAGGAAGATGGGCCAGTTAACTATTAATCTTCTTCAAGGAAAGGAATTTAGTTCTCAGGGAGGAGATAGAGGTCCAAAAAGAAATATTTCTGAAGTTGTATGTTATGGTTGTTATAAAAAGGGTCATTATAAGTATAATTGTCCAGATAGAGCTTCTACATCTGGTACAAGAGATAATGATAAAGGAAAAACACCTGTGAATTCTTTTGATGTAGTAGATAAGAGCATAAATAATGAAGTAGATGTGTTTGTAACAAAAAGAAAGAAAGAAAAAGATAACCAAGATGGAAATGATCCTAAGAAGATGAAAGGAGAAACTAGTAAGAAACATAGGAGAAGAAAGTTGGGTGTGCAGGATTTTCTGATTTCACAGGGACAAGGACCATACTCCATCTTAGAAGATCTATCCAAAAGGCCTGCAAATATTACATATGGTCAACTCTTGGCTATGTCTTCTGAGAAGAGGCGGGAGCTGCGAAGTGGACTCAATGCTCGACGAAGGAAGGAGGTTGAGGTCCCTGTTTTGGAGGCAGAGGCGGATCCCTACGCTCCACAAGCTGAGGTATTATGTAATGGTATTTCAATTCATGATGTCTTAGTTGATGGAGGTGCTGCAGTTAATGTAATGACCGAGTCTGTAATGAATATGTTGGGTTTAAAAATTGATCGCCCCTCAACACTTATGTTAAGGTCATTAAATAAGGGAAAAACTAAACCAGAAGGTGTAGTTTCAAATGTGGCAATATCTGTTATGGGTGTTGTATGTGTGGTAGACTTTCAGGTGATGAAAAATGGTACTGTTGCGTACCCAATGTTGTTGGGAAGACCATGGCTAAGGAGAGTTCATGCAAGAAACTACTGGAATGAAGGCTTCATGACACTTGGACGTGGTAGAGAGAGGGTGAAGATAAATGTGATCCCTCGGCATCATAAGGCAGAACCTGTGGATTCAAGTGATGAAACTGATGATTGGACATCCTCTGATTACTCTAGTACCAGTGAAGTGGACACTGAAGATGAAGAAAGTGAGGTTGATGTTTCGGTCATGGATATCCTTCCAGTCACACCGACTCATGACCCCATAAAATTATCTGAAGAAGAAATTGATGATCGTCTCCAACAAATAAAGATTGGTGATGCTGTGATGGAGAGTGAGAAGGAATCCTACCTCCAGCTCTTTCGAAGGTACATACACATATTCACTTTTGATTACAAGGAACTCCGTCAAGTAAGTTGGGTAGAACATTCTATTGAGCTGGTAGATGGTGCTAAGCCCATAAAGAAAATTCCATATAGAATGAATCCTAATTTTTCCAAGACTGTAAAAGAAGAAATAGATAAGTTGCTTGATGCAGGATTCATATTTGCTGTGGAGAATTCAGAATGGGTTTCTCCCATTGTGATCTCAATAAAAAAGAATGGGAAGCTACGCATTTGTGTTGATTATAGGAAGCTCAATAAGGCAACAAAGAAGGATCATTACCCTCTTCCATTCTCAGATCAGATTTTGGACGAAGTAGCTGGCCAGGAGTGTTATAGTTTTGCTGATGGATATAGCGGATACAACCAAGTTCATATAGTAGAGAAAGATCAGCTGAAGACCATGTTCACCACTCCTTGGGGAATGTTTTCTTATAGAGTTATGCCTTTTGGGTTGTGTAATGCTCCGGCAATGTTCCAGCGCTTGATGAATAGGGTGTTTGAACCCTACATTGGGAACTTCATCAGAGTATTTTTGATGATTTTTGCATCTATGGGAGCAAGATGGACCACCTGCACCAGATGGAGACAACATTTCAAAGGTTAGATGAAGCACAAGCCTCACTAAACCCTACAAAGTGTGTCTTTGGATGTTCTAAAGGCATTTTTGTTAGGGCATGTTGTATCTAGAGATGGTATTGGTACTGATCCTGATAAAGTTTCAAAAATCAAAGAGTTACCATTTCCTATGAATAGAAGTAAGTTGAGATCATTTTTAGGCCATGTGGGTTACTATAGAAGGTTCATCAAGAATTTCTCAAAGATTGCACAGCCACTAACCCAGTTCTTGAAGAAGGATGTTACTTATGAACCAGGAAATAAGGCGCATGAAGCTTTTGAACAACTGAAGGAAGCCCTGGTGTCTTCACCTATTTTAAAGAATCCAGATTGGCAAGCCATTCATTGTGTATATTGATGCCTCAGACTGCAATAATAGGAAGTAATTTGAGCCAAAATGATGAAAATGGGAATGCTCATCCAGATGCAGACAAATCAGATGCAAAAAAAAAGGCAGCTAGGAAGTACTCTGAGCCAAAAGGATGAAAATGGGAATGATCATCACAAAAGTTTACTTTGGGAGCCCTAGACAAATAAAAACAATAAGGACCAGCAAAAGTGCTGAGGTATCAATTATACTCTTTTCCAAGCATATACATGAAAAAGAGGTCTTATCGAGCTAGCTATCATTTTTGCTGTAAAGAAGTTTAGAAATTACTTGCTAGGGTAGAAATTTATAGTTGTAACAGATCATCAGGCTCTAAAATATATTGTAAATAAGCCTAACCCATCAGGGAGGATAGCAAGATGGATAATTTTGCTACAAGAATTTGAATTTGATATTATAGATAGGCCAGGAAAGAAGCATGTCAATGCAGATGCACTCTCTCGAGCCTATGATGGTTTAGGTTCACCTTGTGATGATGATGATTTCCCAGATGCAGCATTGTTATCCTTTGACACAATCCCTAGTGAATACATAGATATTTGGAATTATCTGAATGAATTCAAGTTTCCTGATGGTGTCAATGCAAAGATTAAGAGGAAGATTACTCAAGCCAGTCATCCATATTCTATTCTGCATGGAGTATTATTTCGAATAGGACCTGATGGACAGTACAAGAGAGCAGTTGGACGTGATCAAGGGAAGGAGCTGATAGAAGAATTCCACAATGGTACATGTGGAGGACACTTCTCTGGATAACTTATAGAAAGAAGGATCTTGGATGCAGGTTATCACTGGCCCACTCTTTTTAGAGATTGTTATAATTATTGTAAGACATGTGATATTTGTCAAACACATGGTAACTGTAAGACTTCATCAGCTCCATTATGCCCTATTCTTCCACTTGGTCCCTTTGAAAAGTGGGGAATAGACATTGTAGGTCCACTTCCAACTACCCCATGCCAAAATAAGTATATTGTAGTTGCCACAGATTATTTAACCAAGTGGGTTGAAGCTAGGCCATTGAAAACAGCTTCCATGGATGAAGTGGCAAGGTTCATATATGAACGCATTGTCACCAGATTTGGTTGTCCATTAGAAATTGTAACAGATCAAGGAAGCCACTTCATTAATGAGGTGGTAGAAGCCCTAGTCAATAAGTTTTCTATTAAACACAGGAAGGCAACAACATACAAGCCAAGCACAAATGGACAGGTGGAACGAACAAATTTTGTGTTGTGTCAAATTCTAGCAAAAGATGCAGCCTTGTAGGTACATAAGTGGGATAAAAGGATTCATGCAACATTGTGGGCATATAGGGCAACATCAAAGTCAGCAACAAGATACTCCCCATTTCAGTTGGCTTATGGCATTGATCCAGTTCTTCCTATTGAGTTTGATATTCCCACTATGAGAGTTATGAAAAATGAAAGGATGGATGAAAGTGATTCAGTAAAAGAAAGGTTGGTACATCTTCATTTGCTAGAGGAAATGAGGGAAATAGCGAAGGATACAAGCTATAAGAAGAAAATGAAGCAGAAGGAATACTTTGATCAAAAGATCCATTGGTCTCCATTTCATGTGAATGACTTGGTTCTAGTATATGATTCCAGATACAAAAAAAGAAGACAGAGAAAATTTCTTCCAAAATGGATGGGGCCCTACAAAATAGCAGCTGTGCATGAAAATGGTACATATCGACTGGAGGAATTGGATGGTACTCCCATTACGAAATGGGTCAACCATGACAAGTTAAATATTTTCCAAGCACCAGCTTCAGAATGTCCATAAGAGTCTACTCCGAGGACGGAGTAGAAGTTAGGAAGGGGGAAAATGTCGACATTAAAATTTTCCTCCGTAATTTCTATTTTATTAATGTATGTATTAGGAATAGGATGTTGTTAAGTATAATTAGTAGTGGCGTCCAATAGAAGATAACGGCGCCGTCAGTACCGTGCCCGCCAATAATGTAGAGTACGGTAATAGTCAAAGTACAATAGGAATGTTGTAAAAAGTAAATATTTGTCATAAGTGGTCCGGTAATGTTAAAATGTCAAAGTTGGGATAAGTAGAGAAGTAGGGTCTACATGATTAGGAATTAGAAATATTATATTTGTAATAAGGACAAAGAGTGATGTCATAAATATTTTGTGTATTTTATTTGTGGAAAAGTCTAAAAAGGTGGAACCCATGTGAGATGATAAGGTTTATCTTATCTTAGAAGATAAGCCTACATGTAAAGGCAAGAGTTTAGGCATGGAATATGATTGGCCAGAAGAGATTTCCTATCCTATCTTAGAGATAGGGTGGATAAGCCTGAATTCCTATAAATAAAGAGGCCACCCCCCTCATTTAGCATAGAAGGAAGTAGTGAGAAATATTGTATGAGTAAGTGTGTAAAGGAAGCCATCATTTTGAAGGTGTGTTAAAGAAGCCATTAAGAGGTGTAATTGTGAAGTTTCTCCCATAGTTATTGTTGGAAGGCAAGTGAAGTTCAGTAACACTTGAAGTACCTCATGGGTGAGATTGTAACAATTTCATGTTGATATTATAATTTACACTTATATTTCAGATTTATCATCATTCCTTCTTATCATAGTCTATGGTATTCTTGTGTTATGTTTGTTGTTGTGTTTCCAGATTCCATCCACCAAACTAAAACCTGTGCATTAGTAAATAATCATAGCACGAGGAGTTCTCAGTAAAGAATTATTATAGTGTCGAATTGGTGTTGACAGATCACCCTCCTTCGCCTCTGCCATCCCACGGTGCCTGCCTTGCTAAAGAAACTTTTATTGTTCTCTAATTAATACCTTATCGATCATTATTACTTTAATTAAGAAAGGAATTGATTGAAGAAATATTCCATGAGCTTTGCTTAACACTTCTTGTTTCTTATTTTCAAAGCTCATCCAACCCTATAGTTCGCACGTAATAATATATGAATCTAAAGTTTTTCTCGTACTTAGGTAGTTAATTGATCTGGTCCATGGCTCGTCGACATAATTCACTGTAGTTAGTTTGGTTGTGGTCCACTCAAAAGGTTTTCGTAGGTACATGCATGTCCATTCCATTCTCTTGCATGCACCAATAAGTAGGGCCACAACTTATGCAGACATTTTGCATAAAATTATTCCTCTCCATATTCTCCAAATAGGTTGTTTCCTGCTACTTATAAGTTATGTTTCGTATTTTTTATTCTCCTTTAACAAATATGTCGATATTCTTTTCCCACCTATTTCCAATCTCTAATATCATAGGTTTTCAGTATCCTGGTGGTGCGATTTTTCCTGACATCTTCTTAATGCAATATACCTGGGCTCAGACACCAAATGTTGACCTAAAAACCCTGACAAGATTGTAGGGCTTAGGTATAATCGATCTTGGTCAAGGATGTATGCGGGAAATACACCATTAGTACTATAAGAATAGAAAAGTAAAGAGCAACATGTAAGATAATTAATTCCAAAAACTTCAATCTTTATTCATTCATCAACATGCATTACATCAGTCCATTAAATATACATTTCTTTAATTCTAATTCTCTTATCTCCCTTACTAAATATCAAAATGGCACTCTTACATAATTATTACGTGAGACACACCTTATATAATAAATTAGTTAAAAATAATATAAAAAATACAATATTCTTCAAAATACACTACTTTTGAATCGTGCCTCTATAAGCTTTTGTCTCATACCGGTGTGATTTGTCTTCAATATGCGACATGATGTCGGCTTTCATGGCTCTTTCTAGTGTTTGGTGGATTTTTCAAGTCTTCCACATCTTTTTCTGTGTATTGTGGCTTTCCTCTATACTTCACGGATTCTATAATTTATCACAGCCTTATCATTTTATTTGTGGAATCATTCTTTATTTATGGCTTCATCCTTTATCCTACGGCTTTTCTCCTTTACCCAAGGCTTGATCTAACTCTTTGCGGCTATCTACTGACTCTAGCGGATTTACATATACCTCTGTGGCTTATAAAAAAATTTGATGAAGACTCATACCAACATCAAACTTGGGTCCTCAGCACAATGGTATTTCTTGGATGCCTGAAATGAAATAGTAGTTACATAGGAGATTCGGAGTTTAACACAGTTTACATAACTCCACACAATGATTTTTACAGGGAATACAGTTCTTATCACATGTGTTTATACACACCATTTGTAGTGGTGTTCTACATTGTTTGAAGCCGTTAAAGGTTAGAGAGTGACACCAGACTATTATCCCTACACTTCTTTTATCACATTGGCATGAGATCTCTTGAAAAAATCACGCGTCGGCATCATCTACAATATTCTTCTCTACACTCTTTCTGCAATCACATATCAGGTCCACATGTTCCTTTTTCACACTTTCAATTCTTTTTCACACTTTCCTTACACACTTTTTACATATTTTGATCATATACATTTGTATTCAGAAAAAAATTTAGATTTTATTTTACAGGTTTGTCTATATGCGAAGAAGTATTCAACACCACCATACACACCAAAAAATACATAAACACACATGTGTTTCCGCCATAGGTTCATTTTCATCATGTTTTTATTTTTCTCCTCCTTAGCATCTACGCTTCACATTTTTATCATTCAACACTTTGTCTAGTCCCTCGGCACACTCTTCATCATCAATCTACATGTTTTTTAGGTATACATCTCTATCAAATTTAGGTTATCAAGATTTACACTCTCCAACATAAAGTGAGGGAACATGTAGACATAAAATCACACACTTTGGGTAACTATCTAATCATGATTACATACAACTATTCATTTAATTCCTAATTAATAAAATTACTAATTAACCAATGTCTTTGGTCACCTTGCTTTGTGTTTTGTTTATGATTTTTTTCTTATACTAGATTACTTGCTCAGTCTTCCCTTTTACTTTTTGGAAATTTTCATCCTAGAAACCATCACCCAGCCAGGACGCCAGTGCCAGGATCCCTTTTTGCCTTTGGGTGCCCCTATTCCCTTTGTAATTTACTCACATGTTTTCCTTTCTAGTCGTTTGAGCATCCTATCTTCTTGGTAGCTGGCCTTTTCAGAGTTAATTATGAAATTCAAGTGAAGGAATCATATAAATATAACTTTATGTGATCATAATAACGGACTAAGCACTAAACATTAGCTTTTGTCACCTAAGGTTGCATCCATATAGATCCATCACAAGGGACACAATGGTTAGTTTTTTTCATCACACTTCATAGGAGGAAAGCTCATTCTATTCCGTGCAAACATTTATTACATTTTACGTCAAGCTACTTGCTCCCTATCAAAGTGTGACACACACAAGAGAAACCCAGGGCAATAATTCCATACACACACAAATAGAACTACGTTGGGTATGAGATGTAGTGCAATGATCATTCATAAGTTCAACATTGTGATAGTTGAGGAGATTCTAACCCCTCATTCTGCATCTTTTTTTTTCAGGATTTGATGTCTATATGAGGATTTTATTGGTTCATTCTTCATTACAAGATTCAAGTGACCTGGGTGATATTGGTGCAACCTCAGAGTGATCAAAGGTGACTAAAGGTGAACACATTATGACACATCATGTGAGGATTTCTAAGCATTTCCGCATACTCAGGTGCCCAGAAATAAGACCAGGGCACCCATCGGTGTCCCTATCCTTCTCTAGGTGCCCCAATCAATCCTATCTCTCTAGATCTACATTTTCTAGGGCTTATGTACTATGTTTATTTCTTTATATTCATCTATTCATATCTTATGTCATATCCAAACTTAACTATGAATCATGTAAGGATTCTTACCCTCTCTTTCGTCATTAGGGTTTCATTATTTATTACTTAATTGCTTGGGTGTAATTTTCGTATTCCATTTTTATCCATTCACTACTACTATAACATTCAAGTTAGGATTTTATTTACATTTTAGCTTAATCACAATGTAAATGCTATTGGCTAGTAGTAGGAAAAAGGATGGTGTAGGTTTTGGATGATACTGAAAAAGGTTGTGAAGTTAGATTTACCTTGCTCTTTGCATTTTCTTGAAAGTTTCTGAAGTTGTTTCAAGAAAACCATTTTGTGGCTTCCCTGCAATCCTTGTTGGCATTATGACACCATTTTATTGAGGTTTTTTTTCAAACAACTAACATTCCTTGTGTTTTCGACACATTTATTAAACACATTTTTTCCAATAGTTTGTGTGCTAAGTTCATGTTTCCACATTTTACATACATATCTTCCTGACATTTGTAACTATAAAAACTGACATAAGACTCATCCAAATCTCCATTATGCTTTGGTGTGTGCCTTTCCTTGTTTCAAAAATCCCATTTTAACAAGGCTGTGAGTATGCTATTGAAGGTGAACCCACCATGTGGACATCTGGTGTTACATTTTTGTGAAACAACGGAAAATCTTCATCCAAATGCCCATGTCTTTTCCTCCCAACTACCAATGCCCCACATAAATTTCTAATTCATCAACTACTAATCATTGAGTTGAGCAAATAAGGTGTAATATAAACCATACATGACCCTTTAACTTTCCCAAATGGGACTCCATGGAGATGCATGCAGGTGGGGCATTGGTAAACGATGTGGACTATATTTTTAACACTTCCAAAATCATTTGCTTGAAGTTTTTAAAGCCTTGTCAACATTTCAAATCTATGCATAGCCCACAATAGTTTTATACATGACCAAAAACCACCGTAACCTTAACTCGCATAAAAATGACACACTTTAGGGCATAAAAAAGATGGCCTATATGTCTATAGGACCAATTCATGCACAACAAACATGGGGAAATGGTTGAGAAATTAGGTTTCCCACCTATTAGTCGCATTTCCTAAAAGTTTACAAAGTATTTTCTACAAATCTATTTTGTGTAGGAATTTATTGCAGGGCACTTTCAACCTATACATATACAAAAAAATCCCTTCTTTTTAATTCTTTGAAATATATCCATGCCCATTTTAGAATCTTTATTTTTAGCACAAGATGGTAGTATGCTAGCAGAGTTGAACTGGTCAGATTGTATACATATCTGTTGCATATGGAGAAATGGTTCCAATTTCCCTTGAAGAGACCCATGCCTACTATAGGTCATCATAGCCTAACACACTCCACCTCCTTTTCCTCTTTACAAGGATCCTTATTTATTTTTATTTTATTTTAATGTAATATTTTATAATAACAATGCTTGAAAATGACCCATTGTGAATGGAGTGCGGGAAATGAGGGCATTAGAAATATTTAAAAAAAAAATTTTGATTAAATTTATTGAACAAAATTAAATATTTCTCAATTTTAACCCTTTCGTAATGTGAAGTACTGTTTGAAGTGACATGTAAAACCACATGTACCAGAAAGACTGGAACTAGTCTATACAATTAGTTTTTAGACCCAAGTATTACAATCACTTGGATGTCTTCGATTCAAGTGTGCTAATTTGTACTTCATCACAAAAAACTTTATCATTTATCAATTTTCTAATACACATTCGAGTTAAGAAATCTTCCCTCAGTAGGAAATGCCTATTAAGTTAATTACACCTTCTAACCTTGACCATATTGAAACTCAATGGGCTCTAATCTCATAAATAAGTCCTTTCTAACAAAAAGCAAAAATTTATGTCCACAATTTCATGATCCTCTTTATAGAAAACACTTTTATTATAAACACACATTATTGCTAGAAAATTTCATTCTCTATGCCATTGTTGTGTATAGATATTTTTAAATGTAAATTTTAATGTACTATCTTATTAATTGTTATGAACATTTACCATTTTTTCTTCACTATAGAACATGACAACTCATTTTCCTATTATTATAGGCATAAATGTGTACACAAATTATAGTAACTACCTACACTAAGAAACTGAATATCCCTTAAATGAGTTCTCTATACAACTTGATCTAGTAAACATTTTAATAATCACATTAGAATTTGGAGACATTCTTGATGACTTTTGTTGCATGAATTAAACTCCCATACTAGAAAATGTTGGAAATGCTAAAAAAATATGAAGGCACACTAATATCAAGAATTGTAGGCCAAACATTTAACATTCGAGAAATATTTGGGTCAAACAATGCAATATTCCACTCAATAATTGTTTTAGATAAAAAAATAATATCTTGAAGCATCGGAAATTATTTTTAAAAGATAAAGAAAAAAGAGAAATAATATAAAATTAAGCTAACAAATAGGAAGGGAATAGTTATAATTTGTAAATCAATTATCATTTTAATATTATATTATATTTACTTTTTTTTTAATTATATATTAATATGTTTGATAAAAAAAAAATTATTTTGGGATTAAGAAATATGTTTATTTACTAAACTTCATTTTTAGGATTTTTTTACAAAATATTTTTAAAACCATATTTATTAAAAAGTAATAATTAATTTTATTTATCTTTAGTTAATTGAAGTTATTTAATATTTCAAACCATTAAACTTAGTTAACATAACTATCTATTAATACTAAATAGTACATTATTTAATATGTTCAATAACTATAAGTTAAGATATTATTTCTTTATTTTAATATTAATAATTTTATGAAAATAATTTAATTTATTCATGTTAATGAGAAGAACACTAAAAAAATGTTTTTAAACTATTATTGTCTACCTATTAATTTCTACATGAAAATAATGATAACATCATCTTTTAATTAGTATTAGTTGACTCTAATTAAATTATCTATCAAGGTAATGAGAACTACCCTAATATTATAATCTAGCTAATCAGGAAAATATCTATGATTATAAACATTACAAATCCATTACCAAATAAAGTATTACATAACATATAGCAAAAATTAAGTATATCGAGATGCGTATTTAAATTTAACTCGGATGTATAAGACAACCTTTTTAAGTAACTAGTAAATAAGCTTACCAACTTCACCAATTTAACCACCACGAATACATAGTGCATTCTCTTTACACCTATACAAGTTTTATAGTTACTCTATCTTTACTAATTCCAATACAATTCATCAAATGTATTAAGATACTTGGGTTTGAATCCCTCTCTCTCCGTTAGTCACTTCAAATGAATCCTAAAAACCTATTTTTAACCTATAAACCTTTTTTATTCTTTACGCCCAGGATTGAAATTTCAGCTAACATTCCATATTTAGAAATGCACATGAAATTTAACTTAGATGAAACATGGATAAGTAAGAAAGAAGCTAAAAAAAATTACCTATTTAATTACCTATACACTTAATGTTTTATACATTCTCTATCCCAAATAGTGGTAGAAAAACCATAAGTTTATTTCACATGGAGGTAAAGAAAGTACATCCTTCCATGTAGAATTACATTTGTAAACATTATTACTCACCTCTCATTCTATCTACTAGACTACGGGCCATTTTATCTAAGATTTTAACATATCTTCTACTCCATTGCCATTTTAAAAACAAAATTCCGAACACACCCCAAAATCCAGCAGCAAAACTTGCCATCCACTCTACATACCAATGCCATGGAATTTCTTCTCCCTCATCGTCATCCTTTTCTTGAACAGAATTTATTTCAGAATTCGATTTCTCTCCACATTTACAGGATTTGTTATTCACTGGAAATCCACAGAGAGCAGGGTTCCCAGAGAAATAACTAGAATTGAAAGTGTCAAATTGACGACCTGTTGGAATTCTTCCACAAAGCATGTTGTTAGACACAATGAAAGAGCTCAAATAAGAGACATTGAGCATTTCATTTGGAATTCTTCCATGCAATGTATTATTAGAAAGGTCTAGCGACTCTAATTGCTCCAACATTCCAAAACTATTTGGAATCTCTCCTGAAATACTATTCCCTGATAAATTTAATGTGTGAAGACCTTTTAGGATACCAATCTCTGAGGGAATCTCACCTGATAAATGATTTGCAGACAAATCAATGCAAGTGATAAGTAACAAAACAGAACTCACATACACCCTACCTGATCCTTTGGAGCTGACTTGGATCTCATCTTTGTAATAATAATAAGTGCTATTAGAATGTAGTATTTTCTTTTCTGGATCTATCAAAGCTTTCAATATTGACAACTGTGGAGGGATTACACCAGTTAATCTATTATGTGAAATATCTAAAACATGAAGACTAGAAAGGTTTCCCAATTGATGTGGAATGCTCCCTTGAAGTTGATTTGATCTCAAAACAAGTATCATCAACTCAGAAAATTGTGCTAACCAAACAGGTATGCTTCCCATCAACAAATTCTTACCCAAGTCTAAAATCTGCAAGTTGGAACAGTTCTGAAGGCTTGATGGAAGCTTTCCACTGAGCATATTTTCATTGAGGTGTAATGTCTTCAGATTGCTGATCATTCCTATCTGAGCTGGAATTTCTCCTGTCAAATTAGTCTTTGCCAAGTTTAATCTTGTCAAAGAAGTGCAATTAGTTAGGCTTGATGGTATTTCTCCAGATAATATGTTCTTTGATAGATCCAAAACCTCCAGCAGCTGTAGAAGACCAATGGAAGAAGGAATACCACCGGTAAGCATATTTCTTGAAAATGAAATGAATTGAATGCCAGGTAGAACTATGCCAATTTGCGCCGGGATAACACCCTCAAATCTATTTTGTGACAGGTCCAAGACTTGCAAATTATATGAGGTAGGCGTTGAAGCAAGTGGAAGATAACCATTCAAAAGATTATTATGCAAGTCTAACTCCATAAAAGGATTTATGTTCAAGCTGAAGGGGATTTCGCCTTGCAAGCTATTGAATGACAGATTTAAAGATATTAGATCCGGAAAGCATGACAAATCCCCTATCCAAGGAGGAATGTTTCCAGAAAGACTATTTATGGAGAGATCCAAATCATATAACTTATATTGTGTCAAAAGGAATGGAGGGATGACACCTTGAATATTACATGAAGCTAGGTGCAAGTATTTCAAGTAAAATGGGGGTATCCATTGTGGCTGAATTTGTACGGTCAACTGATTGTAGGACAACGAGAGGAACCAAAGGTTTCTACTAATTTGAAAACCATGAAGACAAAAGTTGCCATGCAACTTATTAGAATAGAGGTCAAGGAGGCTCAAAGATGGAAGCTGACCAACAGAAGCAGGAATAGTCCCATTTAGCTGATTGTAGGAGAGATCAAGATACGTCATAGAGATAAGCTGACCAATGGACTCTGGAATATCTCCACTCAAAGAGTTGTTTCGAAGATACAAATACTGAAGAGCAGAGAGATTGCCAATGGAATAAGGGATCGGACCTTCCAACTTTTCCAGAAATCCCAAATCAAGATAAATGAGGGAGGAAAAATTTCCAATAGAGGGTGGTATACTTCCTATTAGATTTGAACCTTGCACAGAAAAGTGTGTGAGATGTGGCCAATCGCCAGATAATATCTCACTTATATTTCCACTGAACTTGTTGCCAGACAAACTGAGCACTTCTAAATGAGGAAGGCTAGAGAAACCTAGCGGAAATGGCCCCCTTAAATGGCAGGAGTCGAGCCCCAGTGAAACCAAATTAGTCTTATTTCCCAACCATGAAGGCACTATGGAACTAAAGTCATTCTCATCTAACAGAAGATGGGAGAGTGAAGTGATATTTTTTATAGAATTGGGGATGTGCCCTGACAACGAGCACCATGAAAGGTCAAGGTGTTGGAGATTATGGAGATGAGAAATGGATTCTTCCAACTGCTCACTTGTAATATTCAGCATGACGCCATGAAGCCCCAAATACTTTAATCCTCTCAGGTTCTTTGTCCACCCTAAACTCGAACTAAACAGTTCCAAACTTATATCAGAAATATCTAAAAATTGCAGTTGAGAAAGATTCCCTAGCTGCCACGGAAGTCCACCGTTGAATTCTGAATAGGACAAGTCGAGGTAAGTCAAACCGGGCAAAGAGCCAACATCCTTAGGAATTTGTTCTTGAAAATGGTTGTGGCTGAGATCCAGATGTTTCAAATATTGGAGGCCGAAAAGATCTGCAAATTAGACACTAGGTGAAATTATACTCTATATTTAAACTGATAAATCTTTAAATAAATTACAAAGAAATAACAGTTGAAATTGAAAGTACCTCTGGGTAAAGCTCCAGTGAGACCGTTGTAGCTTAAATCCAAATACTCCAGGTACTTTAACTTGAACATAAGGGGAACAAGGCTTGGTGGTGTAGGTGTATCACCATCTGTTAAAGCACCCGGCCCGGTCGAATAGCCTAAAAAGTAGGCGAAATGGAGTTGGATGACATGCGAGTTGAAATTGCTACATTGAACGCCAAGCCACTCACAGCAATTTAACCCCTTCCATGAATTCAATGCAACTGAAGACTGATCATACCACTGAGCTTTGACAGCCAGAAGAATGACTCTTTCATTTCGTAAGCATTCAACATTACTAGTTACAGTGGTACAGCAGCATGTCGTCAAAATACCGAGGCATATGGCGCTCCAGTATTTCTCCATCTGCAACAAACATGGAAGAAACAGAAAATGAATCAAATGAAAAAAGTGTAAATATATTTTTCACCAAACAGAAAATGAATCAACTAGTCACTAGGTTACCTAAAATTAAACTGGACTGTATGTGAGAGCGGATAATGGTTCATAATAGAATGAGAGGCATGTGAATTTATAGGAGGTGATCAGTAATCCATTTCCGGCACGAGCCAAACGACTTAGAAAAACCAAGACCCAGCAAACGAAATGACTGAGACATTTCAAAAATATCAGAAACTCCAATTAAAAAATGGAAAATCAAAGATGGTGAAAGATACATACGGATAATTCTTTACGCGGAGATGACATAAACGGTTTTAAAATATCACAAATAGAATTTTAAAATATATATTTCTTCTCAGATAATATAAACTTGAACAAAATAATGAAATAGATTTATTGTTACTACATCGTTTGTTTTGTTCAGATTATTTCAGTACATGATTGTAATATTTAATTGTATTTCAAATTGTTTGGTAGATGATTATACCCCTCTAAATTGATGGATAACAAATGTGGGGTCTAATTTTATTGGATTCCTACATTAACTAAGAAAACGTTAAAATAGGTGGTTAGAATTTTAATATTTAATTATATTTAATGGAAATGAAATTTAATTTAAAATTCTTTTGTCTATTGAAATTGATAGAACTTTAGGTCAGTTGTACAATGTAAAATTTGTCTTCTTCAATATATCATGTTTAGAATTTTCAATCTATAACCTCGTAAATTATTATAAAGGTACTCTTCAAAATTGATGGTTACCAAATGTGGGACATAATTTTATTGAATTGAAAAATAAGAAATTTGATGCTTTTGTTTAACTAGACTAATAACCATTAATACCTAGTATACTGACTAGGAGATAATATCTAATGTCATTAGTGGGGTATTCCACAAAGTAGGCCACTTCTAATTAAGTAGTAAACATAGAACAGTATAGGCATAGAAAATTTTAAGGTTCACTCTCGAAAAAAGTCTTAGAAAATATTTGGCAAATACGTGAAAATTATCTTTTGCATGAATGGTGAATATCAAGACATTACGACATCACTATTAAATGTTACTAGATAGTAGTTTTTTTACATGCTACCGACTGACAACAATGTAAATATGTGTGCTAAAGACAAGTATGACATGTATTTACGTACTTTCACTTCAGATTCTTATCAATATTTACAATTTTTAATATTGTTCACGTTGTGGTATTTTCTTCTCGAGTTCCTTAATATCATTATGATTGAGCCAATACCCAATTGGGTAGAGTAAACCTTATTATCTAACTCATAGAAGTGATGCAAATCAATTTATACTGAATATGCATACAAGTAAAATTGTAATGATTCCCTTTACTCTAATTACTATATTATTGAGAATCCTTGGTCTATAGAATTGCACAGAGGCCAAGCATGACTGTTATGATCACATACATTATAGAGATAAATTTACATGTGAGTATAACAAGATATCTGTAATAATCGACATACATACTTAAGAAGGTTGTAAAAATCCAATAAAAAAAATCCATAAACATCGCTTACTCCAAATAAGTGTTCATTCAAGCCATAAACTTGGTCTTTGATCTCAAATACATCTAGGATAATAATACTTTTTTTAGAGCCAATTCTCGATATTCTTCAAAATGGAGTTCCCTTTCCTTATACTTCTTTGGCATCAACAACTTGTCTTGTGCACTTCTGAATAATAATGTATGAAATTACAAACCCCTAGTTGAAATACACATGATGCTAATTTTTTATTTCTCTTTTAATCTTCCATCATGCGGCTGTTGACAATCATTTGCGTATATTGCAAAAATATAAATTCCAGGCTAGCTTACATGAATATCACCCATTTCAATCGATGCCACTTTACCCAAAGCTTCATGTATGTCTGAAACATTCTTTACACATATTTCCACTTCGATTAACCGAGTTGTATCCTATTTCTCGTGCAAGACCCTTGGGCCTTTGGATCACAACACCAAATCTTTCGATAAGTTACATTTCGTCAAACGTACTGAATTCTTAAAAATTTAGTCATTCACTAGTCTGTATGATTTGTCCACTCGTTTTTCTAAACACGTTCTTTGTACCTATTATTTCCAATCGCTATGTCTTTTCATGGATTCTCACTTGCACTATGATTTGAAAACATGGATCCACCTCATGTAGTGACAAAAAACCTCTATTCTCACTAGAACAATCATTTCTTTCGTTTGCGATGGATTCAGTGATTTCTCCTTTTGATATTATTGAAGCAACAAAAGAGAAGCATATTCTTTGCAGTCAAATGCATTTAATGTTTTTCGAGATTTCTGGGTATAACATCAAATCTTTTTCTTTGGGAATGAAGTTTTTAGTAGAGCATATCCACCAAGAATTACTTGACGGCTCCATCTCTCCACTAATCATAATGTTTTTAAAAACTTAAAACTTATTATATAGATTTGGTGATTTCAAGAGAAATTGGAACACATTTTTTTTTTTTAATTGTTAATTATAATGAGGAATAGTTCTCCATGTTAATTTTGGGAGCCTCCATTAAATATTTTTACACTTCTCAACATTCAATAAGAAAGTTTTTGATTGAACTTTACTAGAATTACATGTTCAGTAAGAGAGGTTTAATTACAAGTTGATTATATTTTGATATTTAAGAATAAAGTTCTATATGAAACTTAATTAGACTTTCATATCTTATAAGAAGGGCTTATGTACAAGTGTAATAGAATTTAATGATACATTAAAAATATCATCTCTAGCGTATTTAACGTATTTTAGTCAAGAAGAAACATTCACATCTATCTTCATTAGAATCTCATATTCGTCTAAGAAAATAATTTTTCTATAGAACTAGTTATTCGCTGTAATATGTGTATCTTTCTTTTCATTAATTATTCAATCAAATGAAGATAGTGTTGAGATGTCTTCCTTGTGTTTAGCTCAACCTTCTTCTTATTCTCTGTGTTTTTTCAACTTTTGACATATTTCGTCTTCTTTTGTGTTTATCGCTTTTACTCTCTTTTATATTTATTCACATTTCTTTTAGTTTTCTTATGTTTTTTCTCTCTTTGTTCGTTGTATATGTATTCACATGCTTTCTTGACTTTTTAGGCTTATTTTCCTTGAACCACAATAACACAGTTTAGAATGGTATTAGAATTGATTCACTTAATTTGGCTATATGTGACTAATGACCCTTTTTTTTATCTTACAATGTTTTAATCCCTTTTAGAATATTTACTGCTAGTTATGGGTGATCTTATATGGATATACTTTGAATTGAAACTTTCTATTAAATATAAAAGTGCATTAATGTGCTCTTTTAATATAATAAAAAAGTTTAATTGTGTTTATATCTACTAAATTTGTAAAAGAAAGTAATTTATTCCATCAAGACCATCCCTTTGCCATTGAAAAATATGTCAACCATTTGGTGACATGAGAATCTAATGTGTGTTTGTTACATTTATTAGAATATTACAAATAAAGGGTTCTAACACATGCATCTTGTACTATCTATTCAATTACATTCTAACTTGTATATTGTTTACTAAATTATTAAAAATCATAGGGTCTGTACTTTAGTAAAGGGTTATCATATAACATACATCCAAATTATAAATATAGGTTTTGGCTTATTTTATCCCATACTTGTTCGATATTTTTATCTATTCTACTTGGAATTGAACTTGGGAAGATCTTGTCTTAGTATGGGCCTTCTTGTCATATGTATCTCAATAATTTAATTTAATTGTGTTTCTTCCTTTACAGTCATGATATCTTGATGTGGTTTTTCAATCCCATCAAAAAATTACACCTTTCATTAGATAGGGATGTGGGTTAATTCAACCTATAATACTTCCCATGGTGGTTGTTTAATCAAGTTCAACAAACACCTTTTGGTAGGTGTCGTGTGTAATCTTTTGCTTTGTGTTTCTCGATTGTCACCATCACCCTTCATGTTTTTCTTCATGTTAAATGTTGTTATATTCACCTTTTAAAAGCTTATGAAATTATTTAGGAATATGAAGATCCATAAATATTGTGGGTAATGAAAGAGGAAGCTAACAATTGTAGTAAAAAGGAACGAATTTGACACTTTTATTAGGTTTAATCTTCTATCTTTCCATCAAAGACTTCCAAAAACACTTTAAAAAATATCCACTTGGTGAGGTTCTATTGGAGAAATCTATTAAATTTTAAGCGTATGAAGATAATTATGTGTGTATCTTATAAATATTGAATTGTGTTAATAAGTTAAAGTGAGAGATTTTAATATTTCATGAATATGTGTATGTTTTTTGAATTGTATTTTTCTTTATAATGTACAATATCGTAAACTATTATATATGCTATGTTAACATTCTAATGGTGCACCATTAAATATTTATACTACAAAAACTCTTTATGTTATTTTATTGGTGCTTTTATTACATACATACTAAGACATGCTAGATATGAACAAGAAGAGGAACTATATATTCATTAGTGTAATATATATTATACCCTCCAATCACCAATATTTTATAATATATACAATTTGTAGATTAGTGTCTCTTTCCTTAGAAACATAAACTTGTAATCATAAAAAAATTAGCTTAATGTCTTGAATACAATTTGCCTAGTGCCTAGTGCCTAGTAGAATCAAATATTTAGTAGACTTGTAAACATATCAATATATATATATATATATATATATATAGAGAGAGAGAGAGAGAGAGAGAGAGAGAGAGAGAGAGAGTCTATGGAAGACAAATTAAAAAATTAAAATGTGGTTACAACTTACTAGGAAATTATATTTTGGTGAAAAGGAAATTTTAGGTTAGTGCCTACTTCCTTAGAAACTTAGAACTGCAGTTACAAAAATATCCTATATGCATATCTTATTGAGTGATATCTATGAATATTTTCCACGTCTCTTGCTACCTTTGGATTAAGCTACATAATATATAGTATATAAAATAATTAATCAACTTTAGTACCCGCTACTTCAAACGCTTATAATTATATTCACAAATAGATTCCTATAAATAGATCTTTGTGCATAGTAGCTCGGAATATTGAAAATAACTCTTGCCATGTCTAGAACAAGCTATATAATCTATAGTATACTAAATAATAGATTGAAAATTCCTAACTTAAAAATAAATTCTTTCTTAAAAAGGAACTAAGCATCCTTTAGCTCATAACACTTGATATATAATTTATAGAATATGAAATTTTATCTTAGTAGAAATGATAGTTGAGGGAGGTTATCGCTACAATAGAAACCTATAATTGCGATAAAAAATAGTTTCATATATAATGAACTTAGTACCCACTAGTCATTAATATAGTGAAACATCAGATGCGCTTAAATATATAATAGTTCTAGTTTTCTCTTTGTGAAAAAATAATATTTTCATGCATCTAATGAAAAATCATGTAATGCCCCAATTTTCCCTGGAACGTTTTCAACAAGGGATGTAAAAAAAACAATCATATAAAGAAAAAAATAAATAAATAGAAGCTCGAAATGAATATGGGAGGTTTGACATTGGTGGTGATCTCGAGCATGTCGTATTAAAATTTGATCCTAATAATAATAATAATAATTACTTAGGAAATATATATAATAGTAAAATAAATGAAAGAATTGAATGTATTTATTATAAATAAATAAAATGCAATAATAATAAAGTAAAGTTTGAATGCTCGGGTAGGGGGCGGTTCGAGAGGATGACATGTATAGACTACTGGCAGGAGGGTTGTTGAAATCTCTTGGAGACATTTAACTAAATCAGTGTGAAGGCATGGCCTTCCTGACGAGTGTAAGGCTCTTATATGGCCTGCAAACCTACCATTTCATTGCATAATAATACTAGCACTTTATTTGAGACCCAACAAAATAACCACGGTAAAAACCCAAGTTAACATTGTAAATTTAGTAGTAACTAGATGTTCATAGGGAGTGCAGAAGTTAGAGATCTTCTTTGTATTGTGATGATTAAATAAACTGAACGTACGTGGAACTGTGCTAAATAGATCTTTAGTTGTAGTTGACTGAAATGAATCTGGTTACATGCATGGATTATAGAGATTTGTGTGAAGAAACAATACTTTTCTTTATTGTTGGGTTGTATTTTGTTCAGTTCATTTGTTTTCATGCATTGTATACTTGTTGGATTTATAGAATCTATACCCATAATAATATAATACTAAGTGCTTTTCAAAGCATTGTATCTTCATAACAAAAACCCACCTTTTATGGGTTGGTGTAAATCTTGAGCTAGAATGTTTAATAACTAGTTGTTTACTAGTTTGAGTATATACATTTTATGGGTTTGTTGGTTTGTAATTTTTGACTCTCTATTCTGCATAGGGTTATCAAATCGACTTATAAATAATTTATAGAGTATTTATTTTTATTTTTATTTAAGACTCTAATACTGATTCGATACCTTATTTGGATATTTGTACTTTGAATCTTGATAAAATACAGGTTGGCTTTAGCAATTGTAATGAAAGTTGTATTTCAAGTCCTTTGTATCTTAAACTGGGTTGATGGTGGATGATAAAAATTCGGTTAGGATCTTGGACACTAGTAGTCATAACGAAGTTTGCAACTTTGTCCTCTTGAGTTAGCACTTCTGTATCATAAAATATAGGCCATGCTCATCGGCTGTAGGTTGATTTTGGTGATCGATAAACATTGGAATGTGATTGGATTTGTATCCCTATTCATTCCACTTCTTGGATGTAATTTTGTGTCGAAAGGTTTAAGTGGTTATCAGCCGCTAAGAGTTTGAATCATCTATTTAGACGGTAGTACGATAAGATCAATTAAGTCGAGATGGTTTGAATCGATCGTCTCATATGGTTAGAAAAGTGTCTACACGCTTTAGAGAGGCTCACTATTACATAGAACCACACCTTGAACCGAATTGAATAACGATTGTACTGACTGCCTTAAACTTGTTCAGTTGCTTAAGTTAGATTATAAAATGTTTATCGATAACATCAACTGATAATTATTTTTTCCTTCGGTTTGTTGTGAAGTTTTAAGGCATTCCTGGTCATCCTGGCAGATTAAATCAATGTTTGATAAGTTACCATGTTCATCAATGTTAATGTATTTATGTATAAGAATTTAGTTATTTCTATCAAATGGCTTCATGCTGAGTGGTAATGGAAGTCGATTTGTGACTAAGGAAGTCTTTAAATTATTGATATGAAATGTGTTATTATTCGGTTCATTCTAAACCAACCCTGATTGGTAGTTGGAGGATTATATAAAATTATGTACTTGGAACTTAGTAGAAAGAACAACACAAGGAAATAACTTGATTGTTATACCAAAATATATTGTTTTTTAAATCTATAATGTTGTTTGAATAGAATAGAAGGATTCTTTAAGTAAATTTGTATATTCTTGATTGATGATATTTAAAGTTCCAGTCATATAATTATGGGATTATATGACTACAACTTTATGGATCTTATTCTTATTATATTTAATAAGAAACTATTTGATTACTATTCTGGACTGTAATATAATACTTAGATAAGTAAGTGTTAGTGCAAAATCACAACACCCCTGAATGCCTACGACCTATTGGGTTTAGACTCTCAGTGTGATAGCATAACATGGAACATCTATCAATGTGTGGGACTTTGAAATCGAGAGAGCATTTCAAACGAAGACAGGTTACTATTCCTCTGTTTAGGTGCACACAATTAAATTGCAAAGGATCTACTCTAAAACCTACTCTATCTAGCCAAGGATACAGAGTTGAGAAGATGCGAGAAAAATAAACCTAAGCTAACAAGGTGATGTACCAAAGGAATGTTAAACACCCATTTTACAATTTAACACAAACCATAGAAATGCAATACAACCACCATGCAAAGATAACCAAACTACAATGAGAGATCAAAATACAACAATGAATACATGAGAGGGTTGAGAATCATCCAGAGACATATATTATTACTCCAGAGTTGATATAGTACATTACAGTAGCCAAGAGACAAAACTTTGTATTACAACTTGAATAGGAGGTTTGGAAAAATCCATAGATTCACTTGCAGACAAGGGAAGAAGGAACGGTGCAAAACAAAAATTTCCAACTCTTTACAATGACCCAAGCTCTTACCTTTATAGATGCAGTGAAGCGAAGAGGAGAGAAGAGGCGGGAAACCTGATTTTGAGCTCAGTTACTAGCCATCAATTCCCCTGCAAATCCACCCACAATCTATCGAGTTCGCCGCTCTATGTCTGTTCGACATGTCGAAGAAGGAAGAGCAGTGGATCAAATCAAATCAGATCTAGTTGTTGAAGCAATCAGGTCACATATTATTGACATGAAGATGTTTCCCTATTTTTCACCCACATAACCTTGTCAAAATTAAAGTTTCAGGTTTCCATGGTGAAGACGAGGTCGAGACCTTTCCAATGGTGCCAGATTTGTTGGATTTCAGGCACTGGATCAAAATATATATCAATTTTAATGTTTAGGTAAGATCTATACAAAAAAGGTGAAAACCAGTTTAGTAGAATAGGTCCGCAAGCCTAAAATGCACTTTGCATCTTTTGCAAAAAATTACAAAAATGCAAAAAAAAATGACCCGCAATTCACTTTTGCCAAAAAATAATCTTCGGACCCGCTGGTCTGCATTTTTCATCGAGGCAAAAATTCCCCCCTAGACCTGGCTCCCCACATGTGATTTAGGACTGACACGTGGCTTTCCTGGGCATCGACGGAGGTGTGGCTTATTTTTACACTTTACACCTTTTCTGGCTAAAATGTTCAAACTTCCCCCAGTGTAGTGCCCACTTCCCTCCGAAACCTTTTTGTTCTTGATTAGGATATTGTCGGATATACTTATGGACATTATTGTAGCTATTGATTTGGCATAATGTTAGATATTAGAGATCATGAGTTTTGGTTGATTTTGATTCATATATGATGCATATGGATTATTAGAGACATTTTTTATTGATGTTGATACACTGTTTGGCATGGTTTTATATATATATATATTCCTTACATGTGATATTTTTTCATATCGAGTAAACCTAGAAAATGGAAATAATCTTGTGATCATATGATTATGGATGGAAATGTAAAGGAGATTGTTGCTTTCTTGGATGATGTTTTGATATATATATATGATTTGGGGTTATATTTTATATTTATTTTGGATGTTTTGATGTGGTCATGAGGCTAAAAGAGGTATTTGTGTTTTCCAAGTAAACAGGTCACAAAAATATCGGGGGATTGGAAACTAACAACACTGGAATTCTAGATGAATTCAACAAGGGTTACCATGACAACATGCATTTGTTATTTTTGTATGTTTGTATTATTGTCAGGGATTCCCATGGGGGATCACCTTCAAATGTGACCAAGGGGTTATGTGTATTATTTTTATTTAATTTCTTTGTTTAATTCTAGTATGTGTTTAATTAGTGATGTATTTCCCCTTTATTATTCATTAAATTTTGTCTAGATTGTGAGTAATCATGTTGTTAAATTAAATTTAAATGGGTCAAAAGAATGTATTCATTAGAGTTGATGGCACTTGGATTATGTGTTGAAAGTACTGTGTAAGTAGCTTGAGTGTGAAACACTCCACGTTCCTTTTGAAATTAGGATCTGTCCTTAGGGACTGATTTTCGAGGCTTGTGGGACAAGTTAAACTTGTCCCACACCTCTTAAATTGTTACAAAAACCCTACCTATGGGATGGGGAGTCAAAATTAGGCCTTATTATGTATTTTTAGGAAGATAAGTTGTAAGTTTTTATTGCACCTTATTACATAAAATAAATTTTGGTCCTTGGGGTGTGGACTTTGTTTGTGTGTTTAAGTAAAATGTCATTTATTCACCCACTTTATTATTATGCTTTGGAGTTTGAAGTTGAATTGTGAGGTGGAGTTGAGGATTTTTTGATGTGGCATCCTAGATGTATCCACCTCATCCTCCTCTCTGACTCTTCTACTTATTTGAATTCCTTGGCTTGTTTTTGGGTTACTAGATTCAACAACTTCATTTTGGTGACTTTATTTTGGTTACTTATTTTGTTTTTGAGCTCTTGTAATTTTGAATATAGTTAGAGATTTTTGTTGAATGTTTATGGATTTTTGGAGCTTTTGCACTGTTTGGATTGGAAAAAGCTTACTTTTGAAGTTTTGCAGCAAACTCTACCATGGAGAGGGAGGAGCTTGGCTCTTTAAAATGTGTCTTCTTTTATTTATGCATATGTGAATGCTTTGAATATTTTGGTATGTTGTTGGCTGGTTGGGTAGATTTCATAGGTATGGTGTAGGAGAAAGCTGATGGGGATCTCTTGTGGGGAGGGCATAAGAGTTTTGGGGAGGTATAAGTGTTATTGTGGAGTGAGTTTGAGTATTGGGTTCCACGTTGTAACAATAAATAGCTTTCATTTCGTTACTCGTTATGGGGTGCCATAAGAGTGTGGGGAGGTATAAGAGAATGGGAGTTATAAAGAGTACTTGGGGGAGGTATAAGGGCATGGAGGAGTTTTGACGTGATATATATATAAATATATTGGTAGGTTTATTTTAAGGTGGACACCCATTTCACCATTGGGAGGTATAATCAGATTCCCCAATAGGTCTTGCTCATTTGGCTTGTGTATGATGAAGCCATAGTATTGTTTGTTGTTCTTCCTGTGGTTGCAAACTACAATATGTATTTGTACTGTTTTCTATTTATGAAATATGTTTTGTGTTGTGGAAGCTTGTCTTTTTTGCATGAGTTGAATCCATTTCCTATTGTAATGTGGTTGGGGCTCGGGGGTCAATGAGGAGGATGACTTCTCCTCTTCATTGGGTGGAGAGCATTGCCTCTCGTACTTTTTGGTTATGATCAAAAAATATATGGTGGATCTTCTTGTTGCTGTTATGGAGGTGAGGATGAAGACAAATTTTGCAGTTCCCTTGGAGTTTTCCTTTTTGTAAAAAATTCCCACTTCAAGTGGATGTCTTTGTAATATTAATTGTGGTGAAGTTTGTTCTGTTTTGGAAATGGAATCTACATTCCAATGTGAAAGATGTATATTCTTTAAGTTGTATTTGATGAATGAAAAAGGAAGTTGTAAAAGAATTATTTGAGTTCAATAGAAGTTGTTTTAACTACCACAAATGGTATGGTTTTCATTTGAAGTATGTGTTTGAAATATATTGTGAAATCTCTGTTTGAAAATTGAAAAGAAACTATGTATGAAGAAATATTACATTTCTCTGTTTTATTAGAAATGCATGATTTGACAGTAGAACTATATTTTGGGTTGTCACACATTGATTGAAGTAAACTTAAACTTTGTAAATTAGATTTGAATTAATTTAAATATTTAGAGGATGATAACGAAAATTAGATCCATTTGAGTTTAAGTATGATTTATATTTTGATTCACTATAAAACTATAAATATTTATCATAAAAATTTACATAGTACTCTACAACTTGAAAGAAAAATTGAAATAATAATGTAAGATAAGGAAGATCAAAATGATTTTCAAATAGTTGAATTTCTCAATAAAATTTATCAGAATTCAATATATCAGAAGTAGACAAAAACTCAGACGTTTTGCAGTGAAAGGGGGAGACTCGTTTTGAAACACAATCCATCAATGAAACCCTACAAAATCCATCCAAATATTTCCGATTGCAATTCTCCATGTTTTTTTGGAATGTTGAGGAAGAAATAATGTGGATTGAATTAATTCTATAAAGTAAAAAATTCCAGTTCACATTTTAATGGCAAGAAAGACGTTTTCTTAAAATTCACCCACTTAAGTTTTTCAAAAAAAATGAATTTTGATGTTTCCTATGCAAAGAGGAGTTTGAGCCCTTTCCAAAAGTCCTCATTTTCCCAAATCTGAGCTTCCAATCAAAATTTATCCCCTTCAAAAAATTTTACTTCACTGAGTTTTTTTTGTAAAAAAGACAAATTTTTTAGTAAATCGGACCAGCGGGCCCAAAAATTACTTAGGGAACTTTTTGTTAAAAAATCAAAAAGTCAAAAATTCCTCTACGGCCCCACAGCCCCTCCATTTTAGTTTTGGGAAAACGCTTTCGTGGGTTTACCGGCCCGCACCTTCAAACATTACCTTTTTGAAAAAGGGCAAAAAATATTAAATCTCCCCATTGGTGATATAATTTTGCTTAGATTATAACCGTGAAATAGATAGAACAATAAACATAAACACAATGATTTCAATTCATTCGGGATATCTTATTTGACAATGGAGATTACAATATATAGAAGATTGATCTCCTTAATTTAAGGAGTCAACCTCAATCTCAAACTACTCCCTAGAATATCTCGTGATCCACTAATCACTCAACATATCTCAACAACTCTTATCTACGTGAGTTACAACTCACTTACACCATTTACTCACACAATATATAATATATATTTGCACACACACAAATATATAAATATCTAATGTTCACAATATTATTCCTAACATTCACTCCCCTATTGTTAACATTAGATATTTCCACACATACACTCCCCTAATGTGAACAATGTAGAGAAAAACATTCACACGTCTTCTACAGCTTGCCTGCCTCTGCATGCTCATGATCTTGGTACGTTGAACCTCTGTTCAACAAATACGAACCCCTGTTCGACAATAACGGACCTCTGTCCTAGGTACGAGCCCCTGCTCATGAACCTTTGTTCATCCTCTTCAAGAAAAACATGATGCTGCTTTTTCTTGTGCTTTTATCTTTCTACTATCACATATTTACATCAGGAGGTTATAAAAGGAAATACAATTCTGAACAGGAATGTGACATCTGTTCTTATTATAAAACACACAATAATGGAATCAAACACACAACTGAAATACTTGGCCACCAAATCAATACCGCGGCCTCGTCGATGGTGCCTGACGAGAGGTCGTCGATTGCCCTCCTGCCTCCGTTGCCTCCAGCCTCCATCAGAATGTCCCTGCTAACTCAACAGAAAGTATAGCCGAGGACGATACGCATTCCCTGTCGCGATACAGGGCGGGGTCGAGGGGCGGAGCCCCCGAAGCCAGGAACGGTTTTCATTTTGCATTTTTCCTTAAAAAATGAGTGTCGGATTACACCGAAAATGCACTCATTTGTCCTCTTTTTTTTTTTTTTTTTTTTAACAACTTTTCGACTCAATTTTGATGACAATAGAATGACAACAAACATATACCCTAAAATCACCTATTTTGACATTTTTAATGACTCTCAAAGACACTAAAAATAACTCAAGACTTCAAAAATATCAAACCTATTGTATATCGACTAAATAAGTTAAAAACTCGCATCGACCTTATAAAGACTATAGACTCAATTTTTTCGGACTTTTACTCCTTTTTTTTTTAGTAACAACTTTTCAACTCAATATTCCGACTATTTGACAACAAAATTACTGATAAAAATAATGACACTTAAAGACTAAAACTATACTTTTAACAACATTACAATTAATAGAAGACTTTTGACACTTATCCTAAACAAAGCACAATGACCCTACCAAGATGAAAATGACATTGTCTTTATACCGTAACATGAACACTATAGACCTCACGTAAGAACTTATTTAGATGCATTATAAACAAAGTAACACTTAAAACTATATAACTGACCTGCAACATATATGATTGTATTTTAATCACACACCCGAGTCAATCTAACATTTTCATTACACCTGGCAATGAGAGATCTACGTGCACCTGTTTTTCAGTGGAAGATTGATTTATTGTGATTCGATGTGATGGCAAGAGGGAATTAGGAAATATACAGCCCGCAGGAGGAGACGTGGAAAAATACGTGTAGGGAGGCCGAATGAAGGAAATATGGTACGTTTCCTACTCTTTACCATTGCCCTTTTTGAGTTTCTAAATCAGACGACTGCTTGGAGATGTATGCAGACATGTGAAATTCAGTGTAGCCACAGGTAGATCTGGGCTCAATGTGGAGACGTTTGGTGAAGGCTGAGATGTGGCAAACATCAATGATACACATGTACAACAATATGAACCTGAAACTTCAGAGCCGTGAAGCCATGATCTATATCACCTAGACCAGAAAAAAAATGTGGCAAACGTATAATATACTGTGCAAGATAGATATACACTCCAAATCAGTCGATCCCAATTCTTCTACTGTTGACAACTGTCCACATTGACGTTTCAACTAGCTGCCACGTTATGTCCACGACATTGACAAGAATGTAGGAACTTTGACAGATCCACAACTGCAGAAAGCACAAATGACTATGAGTGGCGATGGAATGAATCCGTGGAAGACTGCAATTGTCGATGGAATTGATAATGGTTCCGGTAGGAGTCTGAGCTGCGCCTGGGTATGATCATCAATAGAATGCAATTAGAAATGGTAAGAATTGAGTCACAGCTTGCGGTGCCTTTGCCAATCAACACAATAAGACCAATCTAGAAGAGCATGCAGAATACGAACTGGGCAGGGTCGCAGATCCCTAATACTGGAAGAGCTCGCCAGGTTAACACATAGAACCCATCAATTTCAACAACCTCAAAAATTCATCTCTTGACAAAAATATGCATCCATGCCGTCTCACCAGAACCGTGTTGATCCAAGACGTAAACCATTAATCAACCATTATGCTGAGGAACATCACTGACTCTGATACCAATGATATAATTTTGCTCAGATTATAACCATGAAACAGACAGAACAATAAACATGAACACAATGATTCCAATTCATTCGGGATATCTTATTAGACAAGGGAGATTACAATATATAGAAGATTGATCTCCTTAATTTAAGGAGTCAACTTCAATCTCAAACTACTCCCTATAATATCTCGTGATCCACTAATCACTCAACATATCTCAACAACTCTTATCTACGTGAGTTACAACTCACTTACACCATTTACTCACACAATATATAATATATATTTGCACACACACAAATATATAAATATCTAATGTTCACAATATTATTCCTAACAATTGGTCCGCTTCACTGTCTATCACTGTGGGTTTGACACATGGCTTATTTAGGTGTCAGGGGAGGTGCAGACTGTTTTAAACCTTACCAATTTTGGGAAAAGATTGGAAAATATTCCTAACATTCACTGCCTACTCACCTTCCTGAAAGTCACTATTGGAATGACACATGGCTTCACTTGGCGTCGGCGGAGGTGTGGGATTTTTTCAACCTTCACAAATTTTAACACAAAAGCCAACATTTCTAAGTTCTCCCCGATGGTCCTCTCCCCCGCTTGAATTTTTGGGCAGAACACATGGCGTCCCTAGGCGTTGGCGGAGGTGCGAGGGTTTTTGAACCTTTTTGACCTATCAAAGAAAAAGAGTTAAAATCCAAATTACCTCCGATGACCCGCCTTACCACGTGGGCTTAACAATGTGCCACATGTCACTTGCGGCTTGTGAAAATTTTCTTCCTTGGACCTGTAGGCCCGCCTTTGTGAAAATTTTCTTTCCCAGGCCCACAGGCCCACCTTTGGAAAACATTTCTTCCCCAGGCTCGTAGGCTTGCCTTTGGGAAAAAATTCTTCCCTAGGCCTGCCGGCTTGTAACTTAAGAAATATGAGGAGTTAGGAGAACTTCTTTATATCGTTGGAAGGGGGAAGAAATTTCCTATCTCATGGAAATGTTTTCATGAAACCCTAAGTTTTTTAAATATGTGAAAATCAGGTTGAAGTGCAAAGATGATTTTGAGAGTTGATAAATGGGAAATTACCCCTTTTTAACTTAAATATTTAACTCTAGAGCATGGGTTGACCTTTTCATGGGTCACGTTAGGGGACAAGGGAATGCTTTTCTATCCCATGCAAATAAGAACCTTATTTACTGTTTAGACTTGGTGGAATTAAATACCCAAGGTATTTAATTCCTTTGGCCCTTTGACCCTCTAAAATTGATTAAGGAAAATTTAACTATAATTTGATTAATTATACTCATTAATTTCTTAATATGGATCCAATGTATGTTACAACAAGAAAATTTATTTTATTAAATTTTAATTGACTTCAAATCCTTGCTGTGACAACTGTTGCTTATAGCCTGGTAGTGGTCACACTTTTCAAAAAAAATATTCCTTAATTTTTCTAGCTAAACCTAGATTTTTCTTAGGTCTCAAGTGGTCATTTTAGCGGGCGTTACACTTGGTATTAGAGCCGTGGGTTCAAATCTTGGACCCTTGGGTACACTAGAAAACTTGAGATATGAATATTAAACCTAGAAAATAAATTTGTTTGAAAATTACAAATTTTAGTAAACATGGAAAACTTAATAAAACCTAGAATAATGAACTAACTCTCGCATTGGTCTATGTAGGAGGCGCGAACAAGACGAGGGGTCCTTTCAAATAGACCTAGAATTTCCACCTCTAGATCTTCTTGTAGTAGCCATCCTACCCCTTATTTTAAAGATGCTTTAGGATTTTAATGCCACTTTACGCTTATGGTCCGTAGGAGGACGGTCAATCAAACATGATAGGGAGCCATCTATTGAGGCTCATGCATCTCCTCAACTCAATGAGGAGAATAGAGGAGAGAGTTCCCTTGTGGAGTTAGGAAGAGCAGAGTCACCGTAGAGGGGATAGGGAGACCAAATTTTTGGACACAGGGATAAGTCTTTGAGCCTTAGGCTTAGAGATGAGCTTGCAGAGAGGCCTATGGGTCGCCAAACTACAACTACAGACCATATCAGGGAGATCCTCAAGCTACGAACATCTCATTATTCTAGTGATATAGGTGGATTTCAAGAAGAGGCCTAGTTAGTGAGCTTGAGCGGTGCTTTAATCTCTGCCCTTGTTCTCGTAACACAAAAGCTTGTGTTTTAATCCATCTTTTGAGGGATGGAGCCAATGTCTGGCGGAGGACCAAGGAGCAAAATATCCATGTTTATTAAAAGATGATTACCTAGGAGATCTTTGAGGAGTGGTTTAAGAGCAGGTACTTGTCACAGAGGTTCATTGAATAGAGGATAAATGAGTTTCACGACCAACTCAAGCATATTTGATAGTAGATGAGTATGAGAGTTGATTTCTGGACCTACTCCAGTATGTCAACTATATGCAAGATGACTAGGTACGGAGTCACAAGTTTGTTAGGGGCCTGAATCTAAACATTAGAGGTGCAATGTGTATCAATTGTCTGTAGACATTAGCTGAGGTTGTTGAGAAGGCCTATATAATAGAGGAGACTCGAGGAAAGACACAACAGGCCAGAGACAGGGTGTTGAGCCATATCCACTAGATGCAGGACAATAGGTCGAGGGGGTTAGCTCCTCCTCCTCGTGGTGGAAAAGTTTTAATATAGTCACTTTTAGGCTGCAGCAGTAGCAACAGACCCACCCACCATACAGGCCTCCATAGAGATTTGATGTACAGAGGGGGTGGAGTATGGGGCCTCCTCATAGGGGTCTCATTAGGACATAGGGTGCACTGAGAGCTCAATCAGTAGGAGATTTTTATAAGAGACCTTAGCAGTCCATAGTTAGATCATCAGGATCCACAACATAGACCTCTAGAGTACTGGCTGGATATACTATTCATGGGAGATGATCGGGTGGTTGTTTTGGTTGCAATGTTGGTAGAAATTATTGGAGAGACTACCCATAAAACCCTAGTAACAAGGGTAAGACATAAATTTCAGAGCCTGCTTTTGGTGACATGGGGCATGGTCATCAGATCTATGTAGCAGTCGAGAACCACCAGGATGAGCACTAGAGTACTGTGATTGAGATAACAAGTAGCATTTTTGGTGTTCCTACCTCCATTTTATTTTATTTTGGTTCTTCTGATTCTTTTATCGTAGCATCTTTGGTAGGGCGATGCAGGATTGTGGCAGTTAGGAAAGGTCTTAGTTGGGATGTCAAGATGGCTCCTAGAGCTAAAATATCTATAGACACCTTTCTTAAGTATTGTGTAGTGGAATTGAGACCCTTCACCACTACCTTGGATCTTTGTATCCTTCCATAGGGTTTGTATGGAGTCATCTTGGGCATGGACTGGTTGTTTGCACATAGAGCCAGGGTGGATTGTTACCATAAGATTATATCATGTATAGATGATCTTTAATTTGAGTCAGTGATAGTAGGGGTTAGGAAACATGTTTCCATTTCCACCATCTCTTCCATGCAACTTAAGCGGTGTGTGCAATGTGGTTGCTAGATGTATGTTGTCACAGTTAGTGACCGATCGGAGGATGAGTCTAGTGGACCATTTCTTGATGACCATCCCATCTTGAGAGAGTTTTCTAATGTCTTTCTAGGGGAGCTATCAGGGTTACCACCCCCACGTGAGATATATTTTCACATAGATCTGGTTCCGGGAGCAGATCCTATCTCATGAGCACCTTATTAGATGACTACCCCTGAGCTCTGCGAGCTCAAGTTGTAGCTAGAGGGCCTTTTGGAGAAAGGATTAATCCATCCTAATTTATTACTTTGGGATGCACTAGGATAGATCTTTGCAGTTGTGTATTGATTAACGCTAGCTAAACAAAGTAACGATCAAGAATCGTTATCCCCTTCCATGTATTGATGATTTGTTTTATTACATAAAGGGGGCCATAGTTTTTTCTGAGATAGACCTTAAGTTAGGTTATCATCAGTTGAGGATTATGAAGGTAGACATTCATAAGACCGCCTTCCGTATGAGATATGGCCACTACGAGTTCATAGTGGTGCCTTTTGGTTTGACAAATGCCCCCACTGTGTTTATGAGCTTGATGAATGGGGTGTTCTGGAAATTCTTGTATCACTTCGTGCTCATCTTCCTTGATGAAATCTTGATTTTCTCACATACACATGATGAGCACAAGGGGCACCTTTGCCAGGTTTTTCAGTGTCTTCGTGAGCAAAAATTTAATGGAAACCTAGAAAAGTGTGCGTTCTTTCAAAAAAAGGTGCAGTATTGCGCCACATCATTTCTGGGAAGGTATCACTGTCAATCCTTCCAACATTCAAGCTATTTTGGATTGGAAAACACCCACTAATGTGATAGAGGTGCGTAGCTTCATGCGCTTGGAAGGATATTATAGGAGATTTATTCAGGAATTCTCTCGGGTTACACATCCCATCACTTCCCTTCAGCGGAAAGGGAAGAAGTTATTTTGGTCAAATAGATGTGAGAAGGCCTTCAGGACACTAAAGGAATGCCTCATGAAAACACCTGTTCTTTTAGTGCCAGATCTGCAGGGTGATTTTTTTTATGCACATATGCTTCTTTGGTAGAAGTTGGGGGTGTGTTTATGTAGGAGGGTAGATGAGTTACTTTTGAGTTTCGAAAATTCAAATATTATGAGCTTAGTTATCGAAATCCTGATCTTAAGCTTACGGAAGTTAAGCATGCCTTTGTTTAATGGAGACACTTCCTTCTTGGCCAGAGATTCACAATCAGGACTGATCACTTAAGTCTTTGCCACCTCCTCACATAGCCTAATCTCAACGCTTGTGAGTGGCGTTGGATGGAGTTAATATGTGAGTATGTTATGGAGATAAAGCATGTGAAAGGGAAGGAGAATTTGCTTACAGATGATCCCAGCTAGAGGAGACATGTGATTATGGCCACCTCAATGAGCACAAACTTGCAGAGTAGGATTCTATAATAGCTTCCTCACGATAGTTTCTACATTGCAGCTAGAGCGGAGATCAAGTCTCAGAGACCCCTTGAGGGGAATTCTGATGGGATTTCATTGGAGTTAGATGGCCTTCTCAGGAATAGAGGCCATATTTATGTTTCAAAATACGAAGGCTTGAGGCAGGACATCTTGATAGAGGCACATCACTCACCATATTCAGCCCATCCTGGGGTGAAGAAGTTGCACGCCATATTGAGACATTTCTATCACTGGAGGGGACTTTGTAGAGACATGGTGCATTTTGTGTCACATTTTTTAGAGTGCTAGAAAGTGAAGGTCGAGCATCAACATCTAGCTAGCCTTCTCTTTCCACATGCTATACCAGAATGGAAATGGGACACCATTTCCATGGACTTCATTATTGGGCTACCGATGTTGAGATTCCACCATTTCATTATCATTTCCATAGTGGATAAATTGATGAAAGTGGCTCATTTTTCTCTAAAGAAGACAACCCATACAGCTAGTACAGTGGCACAAGTATATCTAGATGAGATTGTCAGATTTCACGAGATTATGTGGAAGATCATTTATAACCACAATCCTCTGCATACTTCCCACTTTTGGACTATCATGCTATCAGAGGAATGAAAAAGATCTGGAGGGAATCCATGAACATCAAAATGTTGCGCTCAACCAAAAATTGATGTAGCTTCAAGATCAAAGAAAGAAATCACCCATGAGAGCAATGTGCATGCATTAAGGGGAAAATGGCTCAAATCCCATACTCTATTCCATTATATTGCTTAATATGAAAGGGTGTACATATAGTTGTGGGGTGTGTAACTCCCCAAAAAATGTAGCCATCAAGAGGTGAAAGTTATATTCCCAGAATAACTGGCAAAATGTAACTGCTATGATTCTCTATGACGCATGTAAGCCCATAATAACACCCTAGGACACCTAAGCATGGTGAATCACCTATGTGGAGGAATCCAATGTACTTAAAATATGTGCATGGTAAATATCCTGCACCAACACCCCCCCTGAAGCATAGCTTAGGTGGACACATAGATGAAAACAAGGAGAAGTGGGTCTCGGAAACATGCCTGATGAGGTGCCCATGTACAAGAAACTTTGAAAAAGTGGAGTAAAAGGAGAAAACCCAGTGGAAAAAACTCCCTCCGAAAAGAGAGATAAGTCCACTCTCTAATCTAAGAAAGATGCCAAGGATGGGTCCTGGCCATAGATGAGCCTGTAAAGGTTCCCATGTACAAAGAGGCACTCTCTCAGAAAGAAGAAGAAGAGAGAAGAAGAGGGAGATAAGAGGAATGCAGAAGATGCCATGAATGGATTTGAACTCTGTTGCTCTATGAGGTATCCCAGAAGAATGTCAATGACAAGATCCTCTACGTCTTGACTAAAGAAGATCCACCTGCACCGAACTATGTGCCTACCCTTAGGAATGATAGAATTGACGTGCTAGAAGCCTACCCACTCTGTGAAGGAAACTGGAGGCAGAAACACGAAGAACTCTGAGTCTAGTCCATAAAACTGTGACATAGGTCTAGCAAGTGAGTGCAAAGGAATTGAAGATAATGTCACAAGTGTAGAACTGTCAGAGTATGAATGGTGAACACCTATAGAAAGGATTTCCAACTAATGTGAAGGCAATAAAACATCCCCCACAACAAAAAATGAATCCACAAGCAAGGGTGAATCAATGAAGGTCTCCAAAAAGTGGAACTGGTAAGAGTACCAGAAGGGGCACTCCCAACAATAGAGATGATGAACTCCTCTGAATGACATGTAGATGGATGAGGAATGTACATTACATCGAAATGGTACTCTGTGAAAAGATGACTAAGGTCAGGTAAATACTTGTCCCAATGAGGGGGCTAAAAAAATAGAAGAATGATGTTAGATAGGTATGAGTCATCCAATGAAGGTAGGGGAGTGAAAGGGGCCGCACAAACTAATGGTGGAAAAGAGGTGGGTGTGATTACTATATGATACAATATAGGAGACTACTCAATATCTTTTGAGATGTGGGATGTGTTAACACTCTCTTGAATAGTGAGGGAAGGAGGAGAAGAATCCTCTGTAGTACTCTCGACATCAGAACTAGATGGACAATCCTCGTCAACAGAAGTAGAACCAAGCTAGTCTATTTCAGTGGAACTATCATCACACAAAGAAGAAGAGACAAGTAGATCAGTAGCAGAAACAATGGTGGCAGTATGTGAAGGTTCTCCATAGAGGGACTGAAGAATGCTCCAGACATGGTGGGAAGGATCTAAGTCTGCCATGTGAAACCAGAGAGATTTGGAGACATGCATCATCATGTGACCAAAAATATGGTCGTAAGTGTTGAGAAAGTCATTAATATGATAATAATCAATGGGTGTAGGAACTAGCCCAAGCAAGAAGTGTGAAAGACCCTCCTAGCCGAAGTAACATTCCATAGAAGCACGCCAAACTGAATAGTTCCCTCTCTCAAGAAAAATTGGTGAAGGCTATAAAGTGATCCTACGATGCTCAAGTATGGAAAGAGCACTCTCCATGATGCAGAAGCAAAAGTGCAAGGTGCATAAAAACAAGACGTCAGAATCAGCCGATAATGAGTCTACGTGTGAAAACCCAAGAGTACTAGTGAATCCCCCTCGAATGTAGAACTTTATAAAGTAGTGAATTTACAAAAATGATAAAGTCATCATGTAATGTGTGAAAAATCATGCAACTTTGACTAAAGATGCGCTCAAAACCGAGCAGCGAGTCAAAAATTATAGCAAGAAAATGATTCCTACAATTGATGGAAAATGCCAATAAGATTTGAAAACTGATTTAAAAAGTTCCTAAAATGAGTGCAAAGGGTGTCGTGTGGGTTCTCATTGGAATTTTAGGTAGGGTTGCAAGGTGCATAAAACCAAGACGTCGGAATCGGCCGATAATGCATCTGCGTGTGAAAACCCAAGAGTACTAGTGAACCCTCCCAGAAAGCGGAACTTTATAAAGTGGTGCATTTACAAAACTGATAAATTCATCACCTAATGTGTGAAAAATCATGCAAATTTGACTAAATATGCACTCAAAACTGAGTAGTGAGTCAAAAATTATAGCAAGAAAACGATCCCTAAACTTGATGGAAAATGCCAATAAGCTTTGCAAACTGATTAAAAAAGTTCCTGAAATGAGTGCAAAGGGTGTCATGTGGGTACTGATTGGAAATGGCATTAAATTTTAGGTAGGGTTTTTTTTTCTTACCAGGGGGAGTTAGTCTCCTACCAACCCTAGACCTTGCCCTTTGTCTTCAACACTCGAATGAAGGACATTAAATATAAGCAAATAAAGGCCCTAAATTATTACAATGCCATAAAATTAATTTTTTATCCTTTAAACATTAAAAAATAGGATTGTTTTAACCACCAAACAATTCTATAAGGAATGGGCCCAGCTAAGGTGTCAAGCCATGGATGCACTGAGCTGGAAGAAACCTCTCTTGTGGAGCTGGGAGGTGTTGTTGACTGATCTGAGTTATGGAAGTCAAGTCAGACCAGTGTAAATGTGACAGAGACAACCTGATTTGGGCTAGCACATGCGATGGGTTGAAGACATGTGTGGGTTGGTGAAGATGGCGTCAACAAAAAGGAGTAATGGTGGAAAATATTTTCCGCAAGTCTATTGGGACTGTCATCAGTCTCCATGTGGCTGGAGAAACCATGAATGTAGGAGGCAAGCCAGTGAGCCTATAGAGAGGTTGTGGGGATTTCTATGTGCTTAACAATGGTCAGAGGGACATAACATAATATATAATGGCTAGAGCTTGATGAAACCATCGACACGGATAAGATTCCCTTGTTGCTGATACCAAACATTTGAATGATAGAACATGGCAAGGATGGATGTTCAATGGAGGAGCCAAGCACTCCAAAATAGTCGAGCAATGAAGCCAAGGTAGCACGAGACAACAATAATTTTGAAGCCAAAAGCCATGGCACTAGTCAATCATTCCAAGGTAAGACAACTCCGAAAAATTGGAACACAAGGCGAGATATCAATGAGCTTGTGCACGGTCAAAGAGCTATAGAACCGGTGGTAAGGTGGGATGAAAAACTAGTACAATGCAATTTCAAACAAAACCAATGCAGATTTGAAGTGCAAATGCAGTAGTAAGGTGATCCAACGTAGAACACAAAAGCAGAACCAAGGGTGGAAGACATGGTTAACGAGCCAAAAAACGTAGGTTGAGATGATCAAACAATAATCCCAATGTGAATCTCAAGTGGGTTCAAACAGTCGAACCAAATTAGTGAAGGTTGAAGTGGATGTAGAGGAACATTGAATAAATCACAAGGCAGAACCAATGCAAGACAGAGTCATGTGAACCAACTGGGTGAGAAATGGAAACCTAGGAAATTGAGGCAATTAAGGGAAGTGGCAAATAAGCATGTAGAGTGCTAATCATGAGAAATTGAGCCAAAACACTCACAACATGAGCTAGGATTGAGTAAAGGGAGCTAGGGTATGGATGTAACAAAAATCATAGAGGCACGAATGGAGCAAGAATCCAAAACGGTACATGAGCAGTCGAAAATGAGCTGAAACGAGCAATGAGCTACAAAACTGAGTGACAAGTAGAAAGGGGTGAGCAGGTATACTATAGCTCAAAGTGAAAAACAAGACAACACTAAAATTTTAAATCTGTAACCCGTGAACTTGAAATGCACCCCAAAACATAGAAAAAGCATGCAGATCTTGGAAAAATTGAAACCATGAACATAGCCAAATCAAACACAATCCCTGAGCCAAGGAAAAAACCAGGAATGAGAGCCAAATGACCAAACCACCTTGTCAAATAGAAGGAGTTGAACGATCCAAAGTTGAATGGATGGAGTGCATGTGGGAACTATGCACGATTTGATGAATGAAGTAAATGCAACAACTGAGCAATAAAGTCAAGGAAGTATAGAAGCAATCACGAGCTTAGAAATTGATAGTGTAAATCGTCCAAATACCCTTTAAAAAATGCAAGTAGAGCACATGCAAGGAGGAGAGCTTACACAAGAAACTTTGAGGTAGAGAGTAGTAAGCAACCAAGGTGAGCAACATGGTTTCAATCCTCGAGCTCTGATACCAAGTCGGAGGAATGGTGAATATCTGGAGGGAATCCATGAGCATTAAAACATTGCACTCAACCAAAAAATGATGTAGCTTCAAGATCAAAGAATGAAATCATCCATGAGAGAAATGTGCATGCATTAAGGGGAAAATGGCTCAAATCCCATACTCTATTCCATTATATTTCTCAAGATAAACGGGTGTACATATAGTAGTGTGGTGTGTAAATCCCCCACAAATGTAGTTTTCAAGAGGTGGGAGTTACATTCCTAGAATAGCCGGTCAAATGTAAATCCTATGACGATCTATGACACGTGTAAGCCCATAATGACACCCTAGGACACCTAAGGATGGTGAATCACCTATGTGGAGGAATCTCATTTACTAAAAATATGTGCATGGTAAATATCCTACACCAACACAATCAGCATGCCCTCGAGAAGAATATAAATTTTAGCGCAGCATATCACCCTAAGACAGATGGACAAACTGAGTGGGTGAATCAGATCTTATAGGACATGCTTAGGATGTGTGTTATGGATCATCATTCAAGATGGGAGGATTATTTGTACTTGGTGGAGTTTTCCTACAATAATAGTTTTTAGGCACTGTATGGTAGAGAGTGAAGCAAACCTCTTAGTTGGGGCAGGTTAGAGGACAGGGTTTCTTTTGGGCCAACTATATTGTAGGATATGGAGCAATAGGTGGTTATGATCAAACAGAGAATGTAGAAGGCACAGGACAGATAGAAGAAGTATGCAGATCAGCATACGACTGACCACATTTTTTATGTGGGCATGAAGGTTTTCTTTCATGTCATGCCACATAAGAGCCCTATTCATTATGTAAAAGGTTCTAAGTTATCTCCTAGACTCGTAGGCCCCTTTGAGATCTTGGAGCGTATTGGTCCTTTGGCCTACCATCTAGCATTGTCACCTAGCTTGTCTCGCATTTATGATGTGTTTCATGTTTCAGTACTTAGGAGATATGTTGTAGACCCTTCTCATGTGCTAGATTGGACCTCATTATGGGTGCATGATCAGGAGAAGGTGATGGTGGATCCCATTCACATTATAGAGCACAGGACCCTAGGCCTTTGAGGTAGAGAGATTGACAAAGTTTTAGTGTAGTGGGACATATGCTACTTTGCTACGAGTTTAGTTTCCATAGCTATACCAGTGACTTCTAGGAGGAATTAAAGTCTAAGGGGAAGGGGATACAATTCTCACTTCCCTCTGACACATTTTTGTTTTTGATTATGATATTGTCAGCTATACTTATGGAGATTATTGTAGCTTTTGATTTGGCACGATGTTAGATGTTAGAGATCATGAACTCTGGTTGATTTTGATTCATATATTATGCATGTGGATTATTAGAGACATTTTTTATTTATGTTGATACACTTCTTGGCATGGGTTTATATATATGTTTTCCTTACATGTGATATTTTTTCATATCGAGTAAGCCTAGAAAATGGAAGTAATCTTGTGATGATAGGATTATGGATGGAATTGTAAAGGAGATTTTTTCTTTCTTGAATGATGTTTTGATTCATATATATAGATGATTTGGAGTTATATTTTATATTTATTTTGGATGTTTTGATGCGGCCACGAGGTTGAAGGAGGTATTTGTGTTTTCCAGGTAAACAAGTCACAACAAACATCGAGGGATTGGAGACCAACCACATTGGAATTCTAGATGAATTCAACAAGGGTCACAATGGCAACATGTATTTGTTATTTGTGTATGTTTTTATTGTTGTTAGGGATTCCCATAGGGGGGATCACCTTCAAATGTGACCAAGGGGTTATGTGTATTATTTTATTTAGTTCCTTTGTTTAATTTTAGTATGTGTTTAATTAGTGATGTATTTCCCCTTTATTATTCATTAAATTTTGTCTAGATTTGTGAGTAATCATGTTGTTAAATTAAATTAAAATGGGTCAAAAGAATGCATTTATTAGAGCTGAAGGATCCTGGATTATATGTAGAAAGTATTGTGTAAGTAGCTTGAGAGTGAAACACTCCACTTTCCTTTGGAAATTCGGATCTTTCCTTAGGGGCTGATTTTTTAGGCTTGTGGGACAAGTTAAACTTGTCCGACACATCTTAAATTGTTACACCAACCCTACCTATGGGTTGGGGAGTCAAAATTAGGCCTTATTATGTACTTTTAGGAAGACAAGTTGTAATTTTTTTACTGCACCTTCTTATATAAAATTAATTTTTGTCCTTGGGGTGTGGACTTGTTTTGTGTGCGTAAGTATAATGTTACTTATTCACCCACTTTCTTATTATGATTTAGAATTTTAAGTTGAATTTTGAGGTGGAGTTGAGGATTTGTGATGTGGCATCCGACATGGATCCACCTCATCCCCCTCTCTCCCTTTTTTATTTATTCTAATTCCATGGCTTGTTTTGGGGTTACTGGATGTGGTGACTTAATTTTGGTTACTTCTTTTGGTTTTGAGCTCTTGTAATTTTGAAGAGAGTTAGAGATTTTTGTTGAATGCTTGTGGATATATGGAGCTTTTGGAATGTTTGGATTGGAAAAATCTTGCCGTTGAAATTTTGGAGTAAACTCTACAATTGAGAGGTAGGAGCTTGGCTCTTTAAAATGTTCTTCTTTTATTTATGCATATGTGAATGCTTTGAATATTTTGGTATGTTGTTGGCTGGTTGGGTAGATTGCCTAGGTATGGTGTAGGAGAAGACTATGGGGATCTCTTGTGGGGAGGCATAAGTGTTATTGTGGAGGTATTTTGGGATTGGGTTTCAACTTGTAAAATAAATAGTTTACATTTCTTTACTCATTATGGGGTTCCATAAGAGTTTTGGGAGGCATAAGAGAATGGGAGGTATAAGGGGTACTTGGGGGAGGCATAAGGGCATGTAGGGGTTTTGAAATTGTGTATATATATATGTGTGTGTGTGTGTGTGTGTGTGTGTGTGTGTGTGTGTGTGTGTGTGTGTGTGTGTGTGTGTGTGTGTGTGTTAGGTTTATTTTAAGGTGGACAACCCATTTCCCCATTGGGAGGTATAAGAAAATTCCCCCATAGGTCTTTCTCCTTTGGTTTGTGCATGATGAAGCCTAAATATTGCTTGTTGTTCTTCCTATGGTTGCAAATTACAATATGTATTTGGATTGTGTTCTATTTATGGAATTTGTTTTTGTATTTTGAAAGCTTGTATTATTTTCATGAGTTCACTCCATTTTATATTATAATTGTGGTTGGGGCTTGGGGACCAATGAGGAGGACGACTTCTCCTTTTCATTGGAATTCTTGGTTGGGTGGAGAGAGTTGCTTCTCCTCCTTTTTTTTGTAATCAAAATATATATGGTGGATCTTCTTGTTATTGTTCTGGAGATGAGGATGAAGAAAAATTTCACAGTCCCCTTGGGGTTTCCTTGTTGTAAAAATTTTCCACTTCAAGTGGATGGCATTGTAATATTGATTGTGGTGAAAGTTGCTATGTTATGGAAATGGAATCTACATTCGAATGTGAAAGATGTATATTTTGTAAGTTGTATTTGATGAGGGACAAAGGAAGTTGTATAAGAATTATTAGAGTTCAATAGAAGTTGTTTTAATTACCACAAATGGTATGGTTTTCATTTTAAATATGTGTTTGAAATATATTGTGAAATCTCTATTTGAAAATTGAAAAAAGAAACGTATGAAGAAACATTACATTTCTGTGTTTCATTTGAAATGCATTATTTGAAAGTAGAACTACATTTTGGGTTTTCCCGCATTGATTGAAGTAAAGTTAAACTTTGTAAATTACATTTTAATGAATTTAAATATTTAGAGGATGAGAATGAAAAGTATATCCATTCTAGTTTAAGTATGCTTTCTATTTTGATTAACTGTAAAACTGCAAATATTTATCAGAAAAATTTACAGAGTACTCTACAACTTGAAAGAAAAATTGATATATTAATGTAAGCTAAGGAAGATCAAAACGATTTTCAAATAGTTGAATTGCTCAAGAAAATTTATTAGACTTCAATTAATCAGACTTAGACAAAAACTTGGATGTTTTGCAGTAAAAGGGGGAAACTCATTTTGAAACTCAATCCAACAATTAAAACCTGTAAAATCCATCCAAATATTTCCAAGTGCAATCGTCTATGTCAGTTTGGCATGTTGAGGAAGAAAGAATGGTGGATTGAATTAATTCTATTAAGTTAAAAAGTCTAGTTCATATTTTAATGACAGGAAAGACGTTTTCTTAAAATTCACCCAGTTAAGTTTGTCAAAAAAAAAATTAATTTTTATGTTTCTTGTGCAAAGAGGAGTTCGAGCCCTTTCAAAAAGTTCCTCATTTTCCCAAATCCGAGGTTCTAGTCAAAAGTTATGGCCTTCTGAATTTTTTACTTCGCTGATTTTTATTTTTTAAAAGAGTGAAATTTTTGTAAATCGGACGCGCGGGCCCGAAAATTACATGGGGAAATTTTTGCAAAAATAAAAGCAAAAAGTCACAAATTCCTCCGCAGCCTCATAGCCCTGAAAATTCACTTTTGGGAAAAGTCTTCTACGGGTTCACGGGCCCGCACCTTCAAAATTTACCTTTTTGAAATAGGGAAAAAAATCTTAAGTCTCCCCAACGGTAATTGTGGGTCCGACACGTGGCTTCTTTAGGCGTCGGCGGAGGCGCATGAATGTTTTAGACCATACTGCTTTTGGGAAACTATTGGCAAAAATTCCTAACATTCCCCATCAACCCACCTTCCCGCAAGTCACTGTTGGACTGACACGTGGCTTCGCTTGGCATCAGGTGGAGGTGCAATTTGTTTTTAACCTTTGCACTTTATAACACAAAACGCCAACATTTCTAAGTTCTCCCTGATGGTCCGCTCCCCCACTTGAAGTTTTGGGCAGGACATGTGCATCCTTGGGCGTCAGCGGAGTTATGGGGAGTTTTTGAACTTTTTTTTCCTTTCAAACAAATAGAGTTAAAATCCAAATTACCTTAGACGATCTGCCTTCCCGCGTGGGCTTAAAAATGTTCCATGTGTCCCTTGCTACTTGGGAAAATTTTCTTCCTTGGGCCCATGCAGGCCCGCCTTTGGGAATAATGTATTCCCTAGACCCGTAGGCATGCCTTTGGGAAAATTTTCTTCCCCAAGCCCGCAGGCCCACCTTTGGGAAAAGTTTCTTCCCCAAGCCAGCAGGCCTGCCTTTGGGAAAAAAAATTCCCCAGGCCCACTAGGCTGTAACTTAAGAAATATGAGGAGTTAGGAGGAATTCTTTATATCATTGAAAAGGCGACGAAATTTCCAATCTCATGAATTTTTTTTAGAAAACCCTATGTGCATTAAATATGTGAAAAATCAAGTTCAAGTGCAAAGATGAGCCTGAGAGTTGATAAATGGGAAATTACCTCATTTTAACTTAAATGTTTAACTCTAGAACATGGGTTGACCTTTTTATGGGACACGTTAGGGGATAAGGAAATGTTTTTATATCCCATGAAAATAAGAACCTTGTTTATTGTTTAGACCTAGTGGAATTAAATGCCTAATGTATTTAATTCCTTTGGCCCTTTGACCCTCTAAAATTGATTAAGGAAAATTTAACTATAATTAGATTAATTATACTCATTAATTTTGTAATATGGATCCAATGTATGTTACAATGAGAAAATTTATTTTAGTTAATTATAATTGGATGTGAATCCTTGTTGTGACAACTGTTGTTTGAAGCCTAGTAGTGGTCACGCTTTTTTTTAAAACAAATTATTCCTTAATTTTTCTCGCTAAACCTAGGTTGTTATTGGGTCTCGAGTAGTCATTTTAGTGGTCATTATACCCGGTTACCCACCTTCCCACCTTGACTTGAGACATGGCCACATGTAGATCTTGCACGCATTTGGGGATCACGTTTAGATTTTACTTTTGAAGTTATGTGGAGATGACGTGTGGAGGTCTCCGTCATCCCTTCCATACTTAGTCAATTTAAGCTATCGGATCTGTTTCTTTTTTATTTTTGGACACGTGGATGCTCAACACTAGTTTTAGACTGGCCCTTGGGCTGCCCCTTTTGAAGTTACACCGTTGATGCACGTGGCACCCTCTACTAATGCTACGCCATTTTGAATTTTGAACTGTCAAATCTATCCCTTTTCAAACTTGGGACATGTGGAAGGTTAGCGCTTTTCTAGGAGACCCACTTTTAGTTTCACTTTTGAAGATGCACTGAAGAGACACGTGGCACCTTTCATGAGTTTGCGATACTTAGCCGATTCAGGCTGATGCTTTTCTTGAACCTTGACTATGTGGCAGGATGGCGCATGTTTGAGTCTCTTCTCTTTGGATTTATCTTTAAAGTTGCACCGAGTCGACACGCGGCACCTTCCACTAACTTGAAGACTTTTCAATGGTCATTGTGACTTTTGGGGGGCTCTAGACACTTAGAGGCTTCATTCTTGTTTGGAGAACCACCCTTGGCTTCGACCCTTGAAGGTGCGCCATTGAGAAACTTGGCAGCTTTCGTCGTCTCTTCCATACTTCACCAATTTAGGCCTGATTTGAATCGTTTGTGAATTCTGAAGACTTTGAGCATTTCCCCATTTCTCTCCTGAGACCCTCTGGCCTCCTTGACGTTGTTTTCCTCCTTTGAGCCTCTAGTTTATCCATTTCTGAGTCTACTTGTAAACTGACTGTTCGATTCAAAACTTGGGCTCGTATGATGGAACTGACCTTTAGATTTCTTCCTGTGTAGGGTTGGGTTTGGTTAATTTTTTTGGGGAGAAAAATTGGCATAACATTAAGATATTACAATTTGTAAACAAGGTAAATGATTTTAGGCATATAAGAATGGGAATATATGACTAAAATAATGTTACACCTGTACTTTTGGTTTATGATTGAATTGGATCAAATGTAGTTTGTTTGTACCTTAAGTGACTGAAGTTTATTATTGATAGAAAAATTGTGATGAAGTGTATAACTTAAATTGGCTTCTTTTATGGTTTCATTTATCATGATTATTCATAGCATGTTTAACAAAGCATTTTTTACTTGCTATGAACCTGCATATGATTTCTTTAAAAAGTAGTGCACTTTTACGAAATTGTTAAGTTAGAGCATGTTGTTCTTAATATCTAGTACCCATGATGCTCAGTTCATCTAAAATGACATATGCTAACAATCTTGTAGATGGAATTTTTGAATAATAAAAGAAGGAAGACGTATAAAAGTTACATTTATTCTTTTGATTGAAGAAATTTGAATGGAATAATTAATTATTGTATTCCTAATTGAATTACATATGTATAGAAATGAGAAAGGCCTTAGACATTCATGGTAACTGTTTTGAAAGGAAATATTATGATCAATTTTACGAACGTACTTTAATACCAATTTATGGAAATTAATAAACTTAGTATACTTGTTATATATTTTTGATTGCAAAGGATTGTTTTGGAAATTGATGAATTAATTACTCTCCATTATTTAAAAAAATGGGTGGATATATATGATAAATTAAATTGAATTTAATATCTTGTAATGCATATCCATTGTGCAATTTTATGATTAAATATTTGGTGTTTTGTTACTTACCTTGAAAATGTAATAAAGAAATCTAAACAAAACAGGAAACCCTAGTATAAAATTCATGCATAACTAGCCTTCTAGTGTGATTCCTTTTATTATAGAAAACTAAAACCTTAGGATGAACTCAAATATTTACACTCGATGGCACCCTTTAGCTTGGGAAAATAAATGTCCAAGTTTTAGTGAATCTTCATAGCTTGCATTCTTAATGACATCGTCGTGAACCTGATGGTTAGGAAGAACATGGTAAAAATTTGTCTTAAGTTGTAGTTCCCTCCTAAGATTGGTATTTGTGTGTGTAGTAAGGAGAATGTGTTTTGTTAAGGTAGTATCCCATTGGAAACTGATATTAAACATGATGAAAAAACCTCTTAGACTAACACATGTGTTCAGTGAAGGGTGTTGGGTGGCAAAGAATGCCAAGTAGCTTTGAAAGTCTCCTTTAAGAGTTGGGATCTAATACACAATATAATTTATCATTTGGTTTTTATGGTGCAATAATATGAATTAATGGTGAACATTAGCAATATTTTAATTCATGATTAGTTGGTGAAAATGTAACCAAAGATGATGTTGTTGATGCAAAATCATAACACCCCCCGAATGGCCTAAGATCTACATGGGGCATTCGGTGTGACTGAATAACATGGGACCATTTCTTAAGCTGTGGGACTTGTGAAATTCAGATGGCCCTCCTAAGAAAGCTGACTTCTTCTTTCGAAGAAATCCGGATTCTTCTTCCTAATCCTAATGGTAAACTACTTCTAAGGAAGTAAATGCGATTATCTACTCCTAATCTAACAATGCCAAGGAGACAAGGAGAGAGAGAGAATAAAAGTAAAGAAATCCTACACCACAGAGCAGAGATAAAAGGAGATTCACATGAAACAGACCACTAAAATCACATGGAACACATTAAAAAAAAATCCCAAAACTTGCAATAGACATTAGAAGTATTCACAGTACACCCTGCAATGATGAGAGGCAAGAAGAGATAATAAAATAAGGATGGAAAAAATGCATCACAAAACAAATTTTATTGCTCCATGATTTCACATAGTATATCATCAATGGGGAAGAGTCAAGAAAATGCCATTACAAAGCCAAGAGAGGAGGCTTAAGCTCCACATTCAACCCTAGGGAAGAAAGAGACATGGGGGTAGGAGAGAAAAGATGACAAACCTTTAGAAATATGCCCCTCCTTTACAATATATAGAAGATTGAGAGAAGGAGAGAGGGAAGATTTTGAATCCTACTTCAACCACCCCTGTAAGAGCATTGAATTCACCTACTCCAACCACTCGAGAAAGCATTAAAATCCACCTATAATAATGATGGGCTTCACTGCAAGACCCATGCCTTCATGCGTTGTTCCTTTCTGAGAAAGAAAGGAGTCTATTATTCATCACTGTGATAGGTGAGAGAATTGATAGCCTCGAAAATGGTTGACCAGATCATTAATGGTGGCTGGTGAGTATCATGCACTGGGAGATTTCCAAAAAGTCTTCTCCTACTCAATTTCAAGCTCTTGGTTGAAATTCATAGATTTCTGAAGGTGCTAGGGTCATGTGATTAATGCAGGCTCGCAATATACAAAAGGTTCTACCCATATAGGGTCCACGTGGCAGCCCTACATATTTTGAAGATTACGGCCCTTCCACATGCTCTCTTAGTTACACCGTCAAGGCACGTGGCATCATCCATGGGCCTGATCTATTTCCTTTGTATTCTGCCTAAGCCCATCTTGTTAACGGAGAAACTATGTGTGACCCTGGACACATGGAGGCTCAGCTCACATTTGGGACCTGCCTCTAGATTTTGGTTTTGAAGTTGTGTAGACGAGGCATGTGGAGGTTTCTACTGACCTTGTTGCACTTAGCCTATTCGGGCCTACTCTTCCCCCCTTTTGACTCTAACGATTGTGGCGATCCTACACTTGTTTGAGGACAACCTCTAGATTTTAACCTTGAGGATGCGCTGAGCTGACGCATGGAGGCTTCCACTCACTCCTTTATACTTAGCTGATTTGGGCCTGCTACTGATTTAGGAACAATTGTTGGACCCTAGACACATGAAGAGCTAGTGCATGTTTAAAGAACACTTTTGGATTCGCCTCTTGAAAGAGCACTGAAGGGACACATGGAGGCTTCTGCCTAACTTGAGACTTTTTAACTACTTACTTTTTCTCCCTCAGGCCATGGCCATGTGGAAATCCTGCGCTCATTTTGGGAGTACCACTTGGGCCTGACCTTTGGAGGTGTGTCGTTTGGAAACATGGAGCCTTCTGCTTCACCTGATAATTTTCAACTATTGACTCTGTCTCCCTTAGGCCATGGACACATGGGAATCCTACGCTCATTTAGGGACTGTCCCTTGGGCCTATCCTTTGGAGTTGTGTCATTTGGAAACATGGAGGCTTTTGCTGGCTCTTCTATACTTAGTTGATTCAATGGCCGGCTCTGCCCCCCTTTTTGACTTCTGGACACGTGGCAAGCCTGCACTTTTCTGGGGTATCCATTTTGGATTCTACCCTTAGAATTGCATCGATGAGGCACATGGCACCTTCCACGATTCTGTCACTTGGCCCTGGGTAGAATCATATGTGAAGTCTGAGAACTTCGAGTCCTTTCTCCAATTATTTCTTATTGAGCCTCTAGTCTCTTTTGACATCGTTTGCCTCCTTTGCTGACACTTTCCCTTCATTTTTGGATTTAAAATGTGGGCTCATGTGATTGAACTGACCCTTACAATTTTCTTTTGTGCGGGGTCATGTTTGACTAGTTTTGTTGAGGGGGAAAATTGGGATAACAAATGTACTTGAAAAAAGGTGAAATTTAGGTCATTCTCTTATCATGTTTAAACCATCTTGTGATGAGAAACAATACCCACGTTGTGTAAATTCTAATGTGAACCTTAACCCCTTAAAATGATGAGCTACTTCATTTTACTCTCCCACTAGTCCTATTAGGTAATGAATGAATGATGTGAAATTAGGTGATCATGTACTTAGAGACAAATCCCCTAAGATAGGCATTAGTGGTCTAATGAGAATACAAATGTCCATATTAATAAATAGGTTACACAAATCATTACGAAAGGCATATGAACCTAGTTAGGGAAGTACCCTCTTAATTTGGTCATAAAACCATACTCAAGAAACCTAATCTAGAAACGAAATGAGGAAGTATGTTACCTTGTTAAGTGCCTTCGAAACATTAACTAATTTTTGAGTCATAAATATCATAACACTATAATTGAGGCTTGTCCTTGCTAAGTGTAAGTGTGCAATGTTATTCCATAGAAAAATTAAATTATGATCTTCCTTGTAATGTGATTTAACCCTCTTGGTATGGATAAAGAACCTATTTCATAAATAATCCTTAGTGGGTACTAAATCAATTATAAATTTATAAATGAGTGAACAAAATGCGGCCCTAAATCCTTACAAAATAAACATTAACTTCTCATCCTTTGGAATTACACTTGTGCCATTTTGTAATAGAGGTATGATATAAAATCAAAATGCATACCTTAAGAGTGAAACCTAGGGATAAGACCTAGTAGCCTTGTGTGTATGTAAATAGTCTTGTTTGTAACTAAATACGTTAGTAATAAACGAGTGAATTAAACAAGTAAGTGAAATTATATAGATGACCCTTAATCAATGAGACACGCCATAAGTTAAATGTTAAAAAATATAAAGGAAATATCACATATGGAAAAGGAACGTACAATTATCTTAGTATGATATTTTTTAGAACCTAAGTTAAGGATTGAGACATGATTGTAGTAAATGTGTAATCCTAAAATTATCATGTTGTGAGAAGACCCTACATATAATTTTATAGTTTAGTTGAATCGTTATGTTGTTCCTTGTTATTTGTGAACAAAAAGTGCCTTGATGTGCATCACGTGTTTTCATGTTATCTACGTGAATTAATTTATGTGCCAAAATATCATGTGTTGTACAAGATCATAAGTGATACCCTGTAGTGTCGTGTGTACTACAATGTAAGTCAAAAAAAATATTCTAGTATTTTTACTGTTGTATTTATGTGTGTAAGAAGTGGGTGTTACATTTGGTATCACAGTGGAGCTTCATGCTCTCAAAACTCTACAACAAATTAGAGTTGTGATTATTTTTGCATGGTGGTGGTGAAGCTAGGAAGAGTAACGTGATATACGTTGTGATGTGACCAATGTTGTAATTGTGATATTATGAACACACATGTTGTGCACGTCACTTGGTGCCTATTTTTTGTCCTGTTGATGTGCTTGTGATGATAGTATTCACTCTCCATTTCCTTGATTCAATGAGGAGTTTACGTGGGATGTGCCATCTTTATGTGTGTGAAAATAATGATATTGTGGATTGCGGATTGTTGGAGTATCCTATCATTTTGTGATATGTAGGTGTGCTGATTTGTTGTATGAAAATATTGGTGTATAGTGAATTAAATTACATAGTGATTTCTCCACCATATTGTGATGAATCATGTGTGTCACCATGTTATATTGGGATTTGACCATATGCTGTAATGTTATTCACAATGTTCATATTACATATAATTCATGTAATATGTGATGGTTCATGTCCTGAATTATGGGCATACAGTGATCGGATGACCCCTATTGGCACCTTGAGTGCATTATATGGAAACGTGATGTATTGTAACTCGTGAATGTAATGATTGTGTTATACCTTGTATATATACCGTGTGTAAGACCGTATCATTAATGTGTGTAAATCACCATTTTGTTAGTAATGTAGTTATGTGTTTCGTTGTGAACCTTACACTAACCAACCCTAAGGAGAGAAATCATTAAGAGTGTATGTGTAGAGAGGATTCATGGACTAAGTTTTACTAATGTTGAGCTGAGTATGAGTTAGGAAATGGAGTCTTATATAGATTGAAAAATGAATTATATCAGTTTAGTATACTTCTAGCTCGATCAATATATTATGGATGGACACCACCTTAGGCTCAACTTATAGAGACTAGTGTCCCCTTCTCTCTCTTATTGGTTTTTCAATTAAAAAATATTATGTGATTTTGACTATGATGAGCCTTGTGGGAGTATGGAGGGATTATTTAGTAAGAGATTATGACAGTTGTATTATTTGATATGTTTCTTATGAGTTGGGGCTCGATGTCTGAGTGCTAACAAATCTATGAGTACCCCTTTGGTGGGTGTATTATGCCACATAGTGATTGCGATATGTTATTTCTATATATCTATTTTATTCATAAATTTGACTTTTTTTTATCTCCCTTCTGGAACTAACAAAAAAATTTCTATTTATATTTTAGTTGAATTGTTGTAATTTTGGGCATTTTGTCTGGTTATTACACTAACATGTGGATTTTCCACTAATTATAGGTATTTATCTATTTTTTTACTTGTATGGATTTAAATTTAAGTTAAAATGCTACCTTGTGTATCAATTTATTTTCTTGCTTGGCCCAAAGTAGTTGGATTCGATGCCACTTGGAAATTATGTTTATTATTTTGGCATGTTGGTTTTAATGTCATAATGTGTTGAAATAGGGTCATGAGATTCTCCATGGAGTGGTTGAACCTATGGACCCACTTCATTATATAAAGTAACGCCCTCAACAATTTGACACTAAAAATCAAGACAACACTCATTAATTACTTACGAAAATTATGGTAATTTTTTTTGGTTTAAAACAAGGTCTCAAGGGTGATAATTATTAATTACTGTCAAATAATTGAAAGTTTATTAACTTCTACACATTCATAAGTTAATTGGAATTAAATTAATAATCAAATATTATTAATTTAATTCTAGATGCATTTCGGAATTTAATCCTCTTCTAAGGTTTTCCCTTTATTTTTTAAATTTAAATCACGGCTATTTTAATCACATTGCTTTACCCATTCAATTTCATCGAGAGTTCATAATTTAATCATTTACCAAGTTGATCTAAATCTATTTCACGTATTAACATTAGCACCCATGCCCATCATTAACTATATTTACCATGCATTCTATTTTTAATTAATTTAATCCCCTTTTAGATCATTATCTAAATAACCATGCACAATAATATTAATTTATTAATCCAAAAATAAAAAGGGCTCACAACTTGGTCTAACCATATTAGTGGCCCCATTAACCAATTATCAATACACTTTATTTAAATACCATTCCCATGAAAATGCCTCAAACTTAAGATTGTAGCAACAATTCTCCACTCTTAGACTAGATTAAAATGGACCCTTGGATCTTAGGTTTTCGAAAATGCCCTAAAATCCTTATCATTTCTTTATTATTCCCTTTTCCCCTAATTTTATTTTATTTATTCTTTGGATTTTTGTAGGTTTGGAAGAAAGGAGGCCATAGAGCTTTGCAATGAACTATGCAGATTTATATGTTTGCATTAACATATTGGATGGATACACATAGATTTGTATGCTTCCATTTCCTCTCTCTCCTAGTGTTTTCCATGTATTTCATTTTGTATTAGTATTTTGTGGAGAGTTTACCCTATTTGGGTTATGGACATTATTTTCTCATTTTATTTTTAGTTAAAAATGAGGTATATTCATGGATGTAAGATTTTGTGGGTATAAATACATACATACATACATATATACATACATACATACATACATATATATACATACATACATACATATATACATACATACATACATATATACATACATATATATATATATGTATATATATATATATATATGTATATATATATATATATATGTATATGTATATATGTTTATGTATATATGTTTATGTTATTAAGGGTTTGGGCGATTATATAAAAATACAACGCAAATCATAAACATTGGCCGTGGCTATTTTTTTTTGGGGTTATGTGTATATGGGTGGGCCACCACCCCACCCTACCCACTATGCCATTCCTTAAAGATCCACACAGGCCCATACATGCCGTAACACTTATAAAGAAACCATTTTCTTTTTTATATTAATTAAAAAAAATTATTAGAAGCCTTCTACCAATTATAATACATAGTCTTTCAATATTAAAAATAATTTAATAATCAAATATATATATATATTATATATATATATATATGGGTATATAAATTTACATATTAAAATTTTAATATAATTAAACATAAATATTCCTCTTTTCAAACATATACATTTCTTGAATAAATAGTACAAATAAAATTTCCATAATACATAATAAAGAAATCTACTTTATAATGCATGTTACAAAATTCCTCCACTTAAGTGGTGAAAACATGCCAAAATTAAAAAAAAAACCTTCACCTTCTTTGTCTTCAAAAAATGTAACTATGTCCAAGGCTTCAACTTGAGGTTCACCATTTTCTTCAACTTCAAAACACAACAAGGAAGGGGGAGTAGGCAACGCTCTCCTCCCAACATATATTCCTATGAGAAGGGGAAGCCTCACTTTTCATTGGCCCCCAACCCCCAACAATGAAGCAATAAGGGATATTAAGAAACCATGACAACGTTTACAAATGAATTTAAAAAATATCCATTCACAACAAGACTTACAACACAACAAGCACAATATAATAATGACAACAACATATAATTTTCCCAAGCGCAAAGGCCTAAAATCTAAGCCAAGGGAGAAGAGAAATATGGGGAATCCATTATGCCTCCCAATGGGTTAAGTGTCTACCTTAAAGTCCTCCAAAAACTTCATCCACACAACCAAAACAAAACTCTTCTCCCTACCTCAGACTCTTATCTCTCTGTCAATCTCTTATCACTCCCTCAATAAAACATATCAAAATAAGCAAGAAATCTTTCTTATTATCATAAGGTGGGAGACTTAACCTAGACTCCCTCCAAATGCATATACAAAATTGTTGTCCATCTCTCAAAATATCCCCATTTTCCTTCTCCCACAACATCCTTGAGGTCATATTACCCAAATACAAAACAACACAACTTTCATTCATTTTACAAGTAAACATACAAAAAAATAAAAATCAAATACAAGGGTGTAGATCCTACCTTGCAATAACAGCTTCAAAAAATCTTCTAGCACAACTTCTATCTTCTCCCAATCCAAGAAAATCCCAAAATTCAACTCCAAAATCTCTCCCCATAAGAAGTCCAAGAAAATTCGTAAAATTATGCAAGTGTAAAATCATAACAAGTAACCCAAAAATTTTTTAAAAATCATTCTCATAAATAGAAAAAGAGGAGATGAGGGTGAGGTGGCTCTAGTAGGATGCCACATCACTCTCCTAAAACTCCACCTCACATGGTCAAACACCAAGCATAAGGCTCATAAATTGGTGGGACGTGAGAATATGAAACATTTTCCTTCCACACGTAAACCACTACTCCATACTTCTAAGGACAAAATTAAATGAGTTGTCATAAAGTGAAATTAATTGCCATTTTCTACTATAAAAAACATAATAAGGCCTAAAATAAGCCCCCCCACCATCATAGGTGTAGTTGGTGGGCGAGTTTAGAAGGCATGGGATAAATCTAACTTGTCCCACAAGCCTCCAAACGTGGCTTTAAAAGCCAAAATTCGAGTTTGGAAAAGTAAGGTTGAGTACTCAACACCAAAATCAATAGAATATAACTCAAATCAATAAAATCACAAGGGACTATCTACCATATTAATTTCCAATTTGTCACATCTCACTTATCTCAATCACATGCTTAATAAACTAAAACAAGCACATTACTTAAGTAATAATAAAGTGAACAAATATTACAATAAATGAACCACATGCACAACTAAACAAATGAAAAATAAATGAATTAAAAACAACATTAAAACCCCTTGGTCACACATGAGGGTACCCCCCCATGGGGACCTCGAAAATAGTACAACAAGACACATACACAAAGTTTCCAAGGTTACCTTATTGGAAATATCCAATTTTCCTCCATTGTTAGTCTCCTAACCCACATCTTGTTGTCGTGATGTACTAAATTCCTATAATAATCAAACAATACCCGTTCGGCCCCCAAGGCCACATTTAATACATCAAATAATAAAACATACATACACATCATTCGATAACATGATATACTTAACTATATCATCATTAGAGTTAGGTGATTTTGTTAATTATTTACAGTTTGTAAATATTTCAATTTTACCATTTCATAAAAAAAAAATGAGATCACAAGACTATCTATATCATCTAAAAAAATCAATACGTCCAAGAATCCAAATTATCAGTATATATAAAGTAACCAACACTATATTATCATCAGTATTGGAACATCTATCCATGCCTCGAGAAGTCCATATAATCAAAAATATAAGTCATCACATATTAATAATCAAAATATTCATATTTTCTATCAACATGCTAATCAAAATATAATAACAATGTCCATCTATCAATGTCTACTGATCAAATATGATAACAATGTCCACGTCTCTAGTCCAGAGTACATAGTAAGATAAATGTAGAAGAGGAGTGAGCACTACATCCCCCTCCCCTTAGACATGATTTAATCCTAGAAGTCATTACAACAAGTGTGGGAACTGGGCTTGTAAATGTGTGGCATCCTCCAAAGTATTTTTTGTCTCATCGTACCGATCCCACTGAATGCACACCTGATCAATCTCATGTTCTCGAAGTCCTACGGTCCTGCATTCTAAAATGTGCATGGGACCCACCATCACTTGTCCTTGCTCTATACCTGCAATGCAATTCAATCAAATATATGATAAGGATTAGGTATGTATCTCCTAAGAACAAAAACATGGAGCACATCATGGATGCGAGATAAGATGGGAGACAAGGCTATGTAACTACGGTATACTCTCCTCTGATATATATAATTATTTTTCCTATCATGTACCTCTTATAATCTCTATCTAATCAAGGTGACATACTACTTCATAACTTATAACATGAATTGCATAATATTCACCCTATCATCTAGCCTATCCAAACACAATGGACTCTTACACTCTCTGCCATAAAAAGATTTTAATTGTTCCATGCCGATAGAAATCTGGAAGTTGTTGTTGTATGCAAACTCTAAGAGATATAGATACTGATACCAATGTGACTGATGATTCATGATGTACATCTAAATCATGTCTTCTAAAATATGGTTCACTCACTCCATCTGACCATATCTCTTGAGGTGATAGGATGTACTAAAATTGATGTTTTTCCCAGGAAAAAATGCACAGTAGTCCAAAATGTGATGTGTATAAGGGATCATTGTCGCAGATAATATTTTGTGAAATCCCATGGAACCTCACTATCTCATCCAAATACACTTGAGCCATTGCACTAGTTGTATAGGTTATCTTCATTGCAGAAAAATGAGACACCTTTCTCAATTTATCCAATGTGACCATGATGGTGTCATGGTGATATCTCAACATATGTATCTCTACTATGATGTCCATAGAAATAGTGTCTCATTTCCACTTCAGTATAGCATGAGGATATAGAAGGCTAGTTAGATGTTGATGCTCAACCTTCACATTCTGAAACTCCAAACAAAGAGATACAAATAGAGCTATACCTCTCGTAATCCCTCTCCAATAAAATAGTTGACTCAGTGTGGCACGCATCTTCTTCACCCCTGGATGGGTTGACTAAGGTGCACGATGTGCCTCTGCTAGAATGACCTACCTCAGATATCAATCCACAAGAACATAGATCTATCCTCTATTTCTGATAAGTTCATCTAGCTCCAGTGTCAATCCCTCAAACTTTCCCTTAAGGGGTATTTGAGACTTAATCTCTACTCTAGTTAAAAGGTATAAGTTACCATTTGGAATCTGCTACAAAATCCTGCTTCATAATTCTATATCCACTGAAGTAGTCATAGCCAAATTCCTCTAAGAATCTATAACCACATTCTCCTTCCCCTTGACATGTTCAATTTCCATGTCATACTTGCATAAAATATCCATCCAATGTCTTTACCATTTGTCGAGATTATGTTGTGTGATGAGATGTTGTAGGCTCAAGTGGTCTGTGCTTAGAATGAACCTCTTTCCTATTAGAAAACGGCACCACCAAAAAAAATTACGAACCAATTCCGTAAGCTCAAGGTCATGAGTCAGATAATTGAGCTCATAATCCTTGAGTTTGCAATACTCAAAGGAAACAACACAGCCATCCTGCATAAAAAAATCCTCCTATCCCTACCAATGAAGCATATGTCAGAAAAAATAAGTCCATCTATGGATCCGACACTAATAAAATAGGATTTGTACTGAGGAACTCCTTTAGTGTCCTAAAGCGTTGCTCACATTTTTCTGACCAAATAATCTTATTCCCTTTTCCCTGAATGGAAGTGATCGGATGAGAAATGCGTGAGAAGTCCTGAACAAATTTCTTGTAGTACCTTGCCAATCCCATAAAGCTACGTACCTCATTCAAAATAGTTAGCAGTGGTCAATGAATAATATCTCTAATCTTGGAAGGATCTATTGTGATACCTTCCCCATATATCATGTGACCTAGATACTGAACCTCTTTTAGAAAGAATGTAAACTTCTCGAGGTTCCTCTAAAGTTGCTCCTCTTGAAGACACTACAGAACCTATTGAAGGTGGTCCTCTTGCTCCTCATGGGTGCATGAGTATATTAGTATGTCATCTATAAATATGAGCATGAAGTGGTCCAATAATGTCCTGAATAATGCATTCATAAAACTCATGAATAATGATGAGGCCATGAATTGGCCACAAATTACCATTATTTTGTCCTTCCAAGTTATCTTTGAAAGAAGATTTAAATGTAATCTAGGATTTTATAGTTTGCTTAAGATAGAATATAGGATATATATGTTGTTCATTATTTAGAAATATTTTTTAATCTATTTTGTTGACTAATACTATCGATTATTTAGGAAAATATGCAAAGTCTTGTGTATGAATGCCAAAAAAGAAAGATAATGTTAGTATTGGGAAAATGGAACTGATCATGAATAATACATATGAACTTAAATATGATTTCATATTCATATTCCTCTTGGAAAATTATGCAAGTCCAAAAGAATAATCATCTCAATCCGAGTTTTCATGCAAAATTTATAGTTGTTTTAGTTAGCTCCAGAACCATTGGAGTTAGCTCATGAACCTACAAAGTTAGCTCTGGAACCTGCAATGTTAGCTATAGAACCATTGGAATTACCTTCAGAACCTATAATTTTAGCTCTGAGACCATTGGATTTAGCTCTAGAAATTGCATCAGTAAAGTAAAGTTAGCTCAGGAACCATTAGAGTTAGCTCCAGAACCTACATCAATAGCGTAACGTTAGCTCCGAAACCTGCATCAATGGAATGATAGTATTTGAGGAATTGTGAAAAATCAGAGAATCCAATAGGAAATATGAGAGAGGTTTTTTTTCATATCAATGTTTTTAACAAAAACCTCATTCATATTTTCTACAGGTTTTACCATTAAAGAGAAATCTAGCTTTCAGTGAGCTGTAGTCTAAGGAAAAGTGTATCAGACTCGCACTAAAAGTTCCATAAAAAGAAACAAAAAATTAAAATGGAAAATATGAGAGAGCTTTTTGTTCATAGAATTTTTTTTTAAGAAAAACCTCATTCATATTTTCTACAGGGTTTACCAATGAATATAAATATAACTTATAGTGAGCTGCAATCCAAGGAAAAGTGTATCATACAAGCACTAAAAGCTAAATAAACTGAAACAAAAAAGTCAAATAGAAAATATGAGAGAGGTTTTGTTCATATAAATTTGTTTAACAAAAAAATAATTTAGATTTGATATATCTTTTACCAATGAATGTAAATATAACTTTTAGTGAACTACAATCCGAGGAAAAAGTGTATCAAACAAGCATCAAAAGTTCCACAATAAAAAAAACAAAGTCAAATGGAAAATCCGGGAAAGGTATTCAGTCAAAAATCATCTTTTAAGGAAAAAAATCCTTCCAATAATGCAGGAGAATAAAATCATTGTGATTCTTGTTACTAAAAAGCAATGAGAATATTTGGGAGTAAATCTTTCTAAAATAAGTAAGATAAGATTTGACTCCAATAGTATATCTCTCTCCATATTTTGTGGAGATGGAGATCTTAGTTGTTAGGATTGGAATAAAAATAAGATCATATTGTATTTCCTAAAATAATAATTTGGTTGTATTCATGAATTATAAATGCAACCTTCTACACTGAGATATGTAATTTTTTTCCCCAGGAAATAAAGATTTGTTGTTTCTTTCGAATATTTTGAAGTAAAGTTATTCTACACGTTTTGAATTAAAAGTATGAATTAAGTCCTCTTCCAAGGAATGATCTAGCCAATTATTCCAAGGAATATAGATCAATTTGTTAATGTTTATTTCTTTATTTCTCAGTTTTCGTTTTGTTCTACATTTTTGTTTCTTTATGTTATGTAATTTCTTTTGTGAACCTACACGTATCTTTTCCTCTTTCCTTTATTTTCAATTAAGAAAATTTCTTTATGCAAGTGTGTTTACATTTTTTTCAAGTGTGATTTCCTTTATGCAAGTGTATTTACATTTCTGTAAGTGTCCCTTTAAATTTATGCATGTGTGATTTATTTTATGCAAGTTTGGATTATAATTAAAGGAGATGATTTCCAATATATTCTTCTCTTAATACACACAGCCTTCAGACACCAACCTGGATTGACACTATTAATGAAGAGGATTAATGACCCTCATCAAATACTGTGAGGGAACTCCTCAAACCGAATGATATAACTTTAAATTCGTAGTGGAAATATCTTGTATGGAAGGATTTCTTATGAATATTCCCCGCCACAATCCTCAACTCATGAAAAATGGAATTAAGATCTATCTTGGAAAATGCAGTATTCCCCTTCATTTGATCAAAAAAATCATTAATGTGTGGAAGGGGGTAACGATTCTTGATCATTACTTTGTTCAGTTGTATGTAGTCAATACAGTCTCAAGGATATGACCTTCTTCTTCACACAAATCATTGATGCACCCCAAGGGGATACAATAGGATAGATTAGGATGTTCTCAAGAAGGCCCTCTGGCTACAACTTGAGCTCAGAAAGCTCAGGTGTAGTCATCCTATTTGACGCACATTTGATACACTTTTCTCTAGGAACCAAATCAATGTATAAATCTATCTCATGTGGGGGAGGGAGGCTAGGTATCTTTTTGTGAAAAACATATGACAACTCCTATAAAATGGGGTGATCATTAAGTAAAGGCCCACTAGATTCACCCTCTGAGTTTTTGCTGACTATAATAGCATATGACCGAGGTCCCTAATCCACACACGACTTAAGCTACATAGCAGATATGGTGTGAATAGAAATATGCCTCCTAACCTCAACTATCACTGACTCAACCCCCAAATAGTATGCACAATATATCACTTTTTTATAACAATCCACTCTAGCTCTATGTGCAAATAACCAATCCATACCTAGAATGACTCCATAAGAACCCAAGAGAAGGATGTGCAGATTAAAGGTCTTGGTGAAGGGTCCCAGGTCAATTGCACACTCTTTAACTAAGGATTCCACTAGGAGCTTGGCTCAAAAAGCCAACTCAATGTCCCAACAATGACCCTTCCTAACTGCCACCAAACTTCATCACTCTACTAATGATGGAGAAATAAAGGATTCATACGAGCCTGAATCAAACAAGATAGAGTTAGAAATACCACTGATGCTTTTTAAAGTCTCAATCATTATACCCTAGTGCTCTTCCTAAAAGACCACTGCATATATCCTATGTCTTTAAGCCATTTCACTAACTATTGGCTCTGAAATGGTGCTCTTACCCTTGTTATTAGGGTTATGCAGACACTCTCTCCAATGATGTCCCTATACTCCGCATTCGTAACAAATACCAGGATCCCTCCAATGAGAAGCATCTCCCCATGATGATCTAGTGGACTGTGTTGTTCACCTTGATGATCCCACCATGGAATGTTGTGGCTTTTGTTGGATGAGCTCCAGATGATTGATCTCTATGTGGTGCATGTTTCATGACAGGCCCTCTAGGAGGAGGCCCCATACTCCATCCTCTATATGCATCAAATCTCTGTGGATGTCTAAATGGTGGACTGGTCTATTACTATTGCTTCTTTTGTTGATGGTGTGGTGGCCTAAAGGAAAACTGTGTGGATTCATGTCTACGAGGAGGATGAGGGGTCACCCCCTTCGACCGATTGTCCTATAACTACTAATACTACTCCTCACCCTATCTTTTTCCTGTTGTGTCTTACCCCTATTCTCCTCAGTCATATAGGCCTTCTCCATGTCCTTAGCTAAAGTTTATAGACAATGCATGTGAACTTCCACTCCCAAATCTAAGTTTAGGCCTTTGATGAACCTTTGAATCCTGACCTGCTCATCTTGCATGTAGTCTACATACTGAAGTAAGTCCAAAAATTGATCTCATGCTCATCCACTGTCATAGATGTTTGTCGTAGGTCATGAAACTCATCAATACTCTATTGAATAAATCATCTAGATAAGTATCGGCTTCTGAATCACTCCTCAAAGATCTCCCATGTCATAGTCTCTGAATCCACATGGAACTTCTCCTCCTCTATCATCTACCAAATATTGGCCCCGTCTCTCAGCAAATGAATAGCAACACGAGCCTTCAAGTTGCTAGAGCACATACATAGCTTCAAGCATCCACTCAAGCTAACTAACCATGCCTCCTCCTGAAACCCTCCTATATATTTAACAAAATGAGATGAACAAAGCTTCAGAATCTCTCAGATATGATCGTCCATTAACATTTTCCTTCCTATATATCTCTCCTCGCGGTAATATCTTTGTTTAGGTCTACTAGATCTCTCTTTATGTCCTGTGAGCCCTATCTCCAAATCCTCCCTGTTGTGAATTTATTCTAACTGAGTCCACATAGGAGTTCTCTGCCCTATACTCCTCACTATGTCTTGAAGGGGAATGAGCCTCCACTGATGGCTCCATATCATGCCGGATAGGTTTCCCCATAATGATCCTCTGTGTATAAGAAAATTGACCTCTTGTAAGGTATGTAAAATCTGCGGTAGTATAGCAGTGACCACCTACTCTGGGGGTGGTATATCTAAATCCAGGTGCAAGAACCCATAGTCTGATCTACATATCCTGCATAGAACAAGGAGAGAGTTAGTTCATCATCATCTAGGTTTGTTTTTGGTTTACTATAATTTCTACGATTTAAAATATCAAGAAATGTTGTGTGTTCTAGGTGTAGGTTTTGTTAGGTTTACTTGTTGTGTTTCATGTTGGCCCAGGATCTAAGTGTTGAACCCATGAATATGATACCAAGTTCAATGCCCACAAAAATTTGACGCTAAAAAATAAATACAACACTCATTAATTACTTAGGAAAATTACGGTAATTTTTTTTGTTGAAAACAAGGTCTCAATGATGATAAATATTAATTGCGATCAAATAATTGAACGTTTATTAATTTCTACACATTCACAAGTTAATTAGAATTAAATTAATAATCAAATATTATTAATTTAATTCTAGATGTATTTTGGAATGTAATCCTCTTATAAGGTTTTCCCTTATTTGTTTTTAATTTAAATCATGGCTATTTTAATCACATTGTTTTACTCATTCAAATTCATCTTAGATTTCATAATTTAATCATTTCCCAAGTCGATCTAAATCTATTTCACCAATTAACATTAGCACCCATGCCCATTAATTACTATATTTACTATAGATTATATTTTTAATTAATTTAATTTCCTTATAGATCATTGTTTAAATATCCATGCACAATAATATTGCCTTATTACACCCAACATAACAAGGGTTCACAACTTGGTCTAACCCTCTTAGTGGACCCATTAACCAATTACCCATACACTTTATTTAAATTTCATTCCCATGAAAGTGCCACCAACTTAAAATTGTAGGGAGACTTCTCCACCCTTAGATTAGATTAAAATGGACCCTTTGATCTTAGGTTTTTAAAAAATCCCTAAAATCCTTATGATTTATTTCTTATTCCCTTTTTTCCCTAATTTTATTTTATTTATACATTGGTGTTTTGCAGGTTGAGGAAAAGAGGCCATGGAGCTTTGCAAGGAGCTATGGAGGTTTATTTGTTTGCATTAACATATTGGATGGATACACATTTTTTTATGATTCCATTGCATCCCTCTCCTAGGGTTTTCCATGTATTTCATTTGATATTTGTATTTTTTGGAGATTTTATGGGAATTATTTGCTCCATTTTATTTTTGGTTTAAAATGAGGTATATTCATGGATGTAGGGTTTTGTGTGTTTGTACACACACACATTACTTTTTTACATTTGTTTAGAGTTCTTTTTTTTTAAATGCCAAATTAATATATGCTGGCCTGGTATAAATATGTGTGTGAGTGTGTGTGTGTGTGTGTGTGTGTGTGTGTGAGAGAGAGAGAGAGAGAGAGAGAGAGAGAGAGAGAGAGAGAGAGAGAGAGAGAGAGAGAGAGAGAGAGAGAGGGTTCGATCGATTATACAAAAACACAACACAAATCATAAAAAGTGGTTGTGGCTATTTTTGTTGGGGTTATGTATATATGGGTAGGGCGCCACCCCACCCTACCCATTGTGTTATTCCTTAAGGGGCCACGGAGGGCCTTACGGGGACAAACACTTATCTTTTTTTAAAAAAAATTAAATAAACTTTGATTTATTAGAAGCCTTCCACCGATTATAATACATAGTATTTCAATATATATATATATAATTAATTATATACATAATTATAATTTATATGAGCATATAAATTTATATAAATCTATATAATTATAATTGTTTATTATTTTTGTGTTTTATTTTATTTTAATAATCTATCAATTCGGATTGATATTTACAATAGAAATATAAGGGCATAAGTAGTTGCTATATATATAGATATATTTGTGATACAGTTGGATTACTAGCCCTTTTTATTCAAACTAATTGCAAGTAAATGAAATGAACATATTTCTTAGGTTTGATAAAGATCATTTAAATGCCTATATTTTCTAGTTTACAATAATGAGAGAGATATAACAACCATAGTAAGATACTGTTACTTCAAGTAGCACTAAAAGAGAAAGAACAAGAATATGAAAGTCAACCATGGAGAGCTTCTTATTTTTTTATCATATAAATGGAACATTACTAGATTATTTTAAAGAAACCACCAAAACATACACTTGTTTATAAATCCATTTCAAATAAGGATAGTTTCCATTGATAAATAAAATGCACTCTTGATATAATTTACAAGTTTGAAGGGTATATAATACCACACAAGTTGCAACTTCACATGCCTCTTTTCTAGCATATACATTTCTTGAATAAATAACAGAAATCAGATTTCTATAATACATTTCAAAGAACTCTATTTTAAAATGAAAGTTACAAAATCTCTACACTTAAGTGGACACATCATGGAAATTTTTATAAAAATAAACTTCTCCTTATTTGTCTTCTACAAATGCAACTATATCCAAGGCTTTAACTTGAGCTCCACCATTTTCTTCAACTTCAAAACACAACTACAAGAAAAGGGGAGTAGGAAAAACTCTCCTCCCAACCCATATTCCAACGAGAAGGGTAGGAATCCCTTATCATTAGCCCCTAAGCCCCAACAATGAAGCAATAAAGGATATCAAGCAACCATGACAACTTTTACAAATGGATTTAACAAATCTCTTTTCACAATAAGACTTACAACACAACAAACACAATATAATAATGACAACAACATATAATTTCCCAACCAAGCAAAAAGCTTAAAATTTAAGCCAAGGGAGAATAAAAATATGGGTAATCACTTATTCCTCCCAATGGGTTAAGTTTCCACCTTAAAAGCCTTCAAAAAAATTATCCACACAATCAAAATGAAACTCTTATTCCTCCCTCAAACTCTTATCTATCCCTCATTCTCTTATCTCCCTTAATAAAATATATCAAAATAAGAAAGAAATATTTATTATTATCACATCATGGGACACCCAACACAAAATCCATCCAAATTCATATACAAATCTCTTATCCCTCCTTTAAAATATCCCCATTTTCCTTCTCTCATAGCATTGTTAAGGTCATACTACCTGAATCCAAAACAACACAAGTTTCATTCATTTTACAAGCAAACATAGAAGAAATAAAAATCAAATGCAAGGGTTTAGATCCTACATTGCCATAATAGTTTCTGAAAATCTTCAAGAATAACTTCAATCATCTCCAAATCTAAGAAAATCCTAAAATACAACTTAGAAATCTCTCCCCACAAGAAATCAAAGAAAGTTCTAAAAATTATGCAAGTGCAGAATCAAAACAAGTAACCCAAAAATTTTCAAAATCATTCTCATAAATAGAACAAGAGGAGAGGAGGGTGAGGTGGTTCCATGTATGTTGCCACAACACTCTCATCAACTCCACCACACATGGTCAAACACCAAGCCCAATGCTCAGAAATTGGTGGGTGATACTATAAAATGTTTTCCTTACACACACAAAGCACTACTCCATACTTCTAAGGACTAAATTAAATGAGTGGTAAGAAAGTGCAATTAATTTCCCTTTTTCTCCTTTAAAACACATGATAAGGACTAAAATAGGCCACCCCACATCATAGATGTAGTTTGTGGGTGAGTTTAAGAGGCATGGGACAAGTTTAACTTGTCCCGCAAGCCTCCAAAAGTGGCTCTAAAGCAAAAATCCGAGTTTTGAAAAGTAAGGTTGAGTACTCAACACCAAAATAAATAAAATCTAACTCAAATCAATAATATAACAAGGACTATCTAACATAATAATTTCCCCATTTGTCACATCTCACTTATCTTAATCACATGCTTAATAAACTAAAAAAAACACATTACTTAAGTACTAATAAAGTGAACATATATTGCAATAAATAAATCACATCCACAACTAAAATAATAAAAATAAAGGAATTAAAACCAACATTCAAACCCCTTGGTCACAGATGAGGTTAAACCCACCATGGGGACCTCCAAAAAAATACAACAAGACACATACACAAAGTTGCCAAGGTGACCTTATTGGCAATATCCAATGTTCTTGCATTGTTAGTCTCCTAACCCCCATCTTATTGTCGTGATGTAAAATCATGCAATCATAAAACAATACCCCTTCGGCCTCAAGTCTGCATAAAATACATCAAGGATTAAAACATACACACACATCAATTTGACAACATCAGATACATAGCTATATCATCTTCAGAGTTAAGCAATTTTTATAATTGTTTACAATTTATTAATATTTCAATTATACCATTTCATCAACATCAATGAGATCACAAGAATATCTCTACCATCTAAAAAATTCAATATGTCAAGAATCTAAAGTGTTAGTGTATATAAAGTAATAAAACTATATTATCACTAGTACTGAAACATCTATCGATACCTCGAGAAATCCATATAATCCACAATATGAGTCATCACATATCAATAATAAAAATATTTGTACTATTTATAAACATGCTAACCAAAATATAATAAGAATTTCCATTTATCAATGTCTATTGATCAAATAAAATAAAAATGTCCATGTCTCTAGTCCATAGTTAGCAAAATCATAGTAAGATAAATGTCGAAGAGGAGTGGACACTACATATGGGGGTATGCCCCAAGGAGTTATAGATAACTAGGGGGTTTTTGAATATAAAATTTTTATGTCACTTGGGTTAGGGGTGTCTTGAGTCTATGTGCCTGGCGCCATAGGGTGACCAACCTCTTTTATGGAGCTAAAAGGAAATTTTATCTTTCTTTTATTGCTTGGGAGGTATATGAAGTTGTTTTCTAATGCTTTGCGAGGTATATAAAGTAGATTTGTGATGATTTGGGAGGTATATGGAGTTATTTTGTGATCTTTGGGAGATATATGAGTTTTTTTTGCGATGCTTTGGGAGGTATACCGGATTTTTTTTTGTGATGCTTGGGAGATAGATGCAGTTGTTTTTTGATGTTTTAGAAGTTATACAGAGTTGTTTTGTGATGCTTGAGAGGTATATGTTGTAATTTTTTTATGCTTTGGGAGGTATATTGATTATATTTTGATGCTTGGAGAGGTATATGGAGTTGTTTGATGATGTAATGGGAGGTGTTTGGAGTTGGTGTTATGATTTATGTGTACTTATGTGAGTTTGATTATGTTTTTTTTATGTTGAGGAGTGATGCTCTTCATTAATGGTAAGATGTTGATCCGATCTTAACCCTATTTAGCTATAATTATTGTTTCGAGTTACGTGAAACCTTAATATATGTACCTGTTAAGAATTCCATGTTGTTTTAGTCCACTTATGTTAGAAATTACTTTTGTGTTAAAGGAATGTGTGACAATTATTGTGTCAGTAGGGCTATGTATGTTCTTTACATGGTCCGGGTGAGTTCTTATGATGTGATATAGTTGCAAAGGTACATATCATGATGTCATGTAAACCCTTCGTGTTGTGTTCATCCTTGGTGTGGTATTGTGATGTTAGTTTCTGTTGGGAACCCACAAAAATAAGTAACTATTAAAAAATTAAATTTTAAGAGCTTGAAATTCATAAATATTGTTAAAAATAAAGATTAATTAGGTAATAATGACAACTAAAAAAAAATCAATCTTCCGAGAACATTAAGAAATTATCAAACTCTTCCATCTTCCGTAAGGTCATACTTTTGCAACAAGTACCTATTTTCATTGGTGGCACCCTCTTCTAACCTTGGCATTGTGTCCCATCAAGGATGATGCTCTTATAAGGGGAGGGATATGTAATGCACCAATTTTCCGAGGGAATTTTTCAACAAGGCATGTATACAAAAAAATTATTATATAAAGAAATAAGAAGAATCTCAAAATAATTGTGCGAACTTTTTACATCGGTGGCGATCCCGAGTGGGTCGTATTAAAATTTGAACCTAATAATAATAATTACGTAGGAAATATATATAATAGTAAAATATATTAAATAATTGAATGTTTATATTATAAATAAATAAATAAAATAGTAATAAAGTAAAGTTTGAATGCTCAGGAAGGGTGTGGTTGGAGAGGATGCCATGTGCAGACTGTTGGTAGTAGGGTTATTGAAATATATTGGCGACATTTTACCAAATGAGTGTAACAGCGTGAAGGAATTTCCTTCCAGACGAGCGTATAGGATCTTATACGTCCTTAACACCTATCATTGCTTTGCATAATAATACAAGAACTTTATTTAAGACCCAACAACATAAACATGGTAGAAACCCAAGTTAACATTGTAAATTAATTAGTAACTAAACGTACGTGGAAGTGTGCTAAATCAATCTTTAGTTTTATATGTCCCTAATCAAATCCATTTTGGGTCAAAACATCCTTACGTATATAGATAACCATATAATACTAATATCTCCTCACTTTTTTGTATACACATTGATTTGATCTGGATCTGTATCCGCACTAAAGAAAGTTGAATTATCTCTGAGAGGACACAACTTTCTACTGCTGTTATGTTTGTTGTTTGGGGTATAAGAATAAAGGTTGGAGATTGAAGGATAAGAGGAAAAATGATATTTTTATGGAATCGGTTTTGAAGTTTTGAAGAATCTTGTGGGAAATATTGAATAGAAACTTAAGGATCTGGGAAGAAGTTTGCAGGAGCCCTACCAGGCATGATAGGCTCTAACTCATTATAATAACTTTCTCTATTTTTTTATTTCAGCAAAAAGAACTATGTTATTCACGTGGAATCGTATTTTGAGTTCTGGATTATGCAGTTTAGTATTATTTACTATTTTCAGGTTTTCTTTTTGCATATGATTTAAATCTGGTTTTAAGTTGAATGAAACGACTCTAGTTACATCCATGGATTTTAGGAGATTTGTGTGAAGAAACAGTGATTTATTTTTTGTTGGGTTCATATTTGTTAAATTCATTCATTTTCATGCAGGGTATACTTTTTGGATTTATAGAATCGATACCCACAATAATGTAAGACTGAATTCTTTTACAAACCTAGAAGTTCATAACAGAAACCCATCTTTGTTGGGTTAGTGTAAATATTGAACTAAAAGGTTTAATATCTGGTTTCTTACCAGTATGAGTATATACATTTTATGTGTTTATACGCTTTTAGTTTTTGACTATCTACTTGGCACAGGGTTATCGAATTGACCTCTAAAGACTGTATATGGTGTTTTTAGTATGATTTTTCTTTAAGACTAAAATAATGAGTTGATACCTTATTTGGTTATTTGTGCTTTGAATCTTGATAAACTTCTGGTTAGGTTTAGCAATTGTAATGAAGGTTGTATTTCGAGTCATTTGTATCTTAAACTGGGTTAATGAGTAGATGATACATATCTATTTAGGATCGTGAGCAATAGTAGTCTTAACTAACCTTGTAACTTCATCCTCTTCTGTTAGCAATTATGTATCATAAAATTTAGGCCATCCTCATTCGATGTACACTGATTTTGGATATCTATAAACATTAGACTATGCTTGTCTTTGTATCCCTATTCATTCCACTTCGTGGATGTAATTTTGTGTTGAAATTTTTAAGTGGTTATCAACCACTGAGATTTTTAATCATATGTTTAGACGGTAGTAGAATATGATAAATGAATTCAAGAGGGGTCAACTCCATAGTATCAGATGGTTAGACTAGTGTTTATACCCTTAAGAGAGGTTTAGTATTTCATAAACCCATGCCTTGAACCAAATTCGATACTGATTGTGATTTCCTTAAACTTGTTCAATTGTTTAAGTTATATTATTGAAATTCGATCAATACCATCAACTGACAATTATCTTTCCTTGGGTTTGTTGTGAATTTTAAATGAATTCTGAGTCGGCGAGGAAGATTGGAATCAATGTTTCATAAGTTATCTTGTTGAAAACTATTAATGTATATGTGTATAAGAATTTTGTTATTTCTATCAAATCACTTCATGTTGAGTGGTAATGGAATTTGATTTGTTACTAAGGAACTCTTTAAATTCTTCAGATAAAATTTGATATAATTCAATTAATTCTAAACCAACACTAATTGGTAGTTGTATATTTATATCAAATTATGTACTTATAACTTATTAGATATAACACGAAACGGAAATAAATTGACTATTATACCGAGTTATATTGTTGTTTAAATGTACAATATTGTTCAAATAAAATAGAAGGATTCTTTAATTAAATATTTGTAAACTTGATTGATGATATTTAAAGTTTTAGTCATGTAATTATGGGATTATATGAATGCAAATTTATAGATCTTATTCTTCTTATATTGAATAAGACACTATTTGATTCCTATTGTGGACTGTAATGTAATACTTAGATAAGTAAGATATTAAAATTGTTAAACAACATAAATTATTTTAGGCATATAAGAATGGGATTATATGACTGAAATAATGTTACACATGTACTTCTAGTTTATGATTGAATTGGATCAAATGTACTTGTCTTGTACCTTAAGTGAGTGAAATTTATTATTGATAGAGAAATTGTGATGAAGTGTATGACTTAAATTGGCTTATTTTATGGTTTCATTTATCATGATTGTTCGTAGCATGTTTAAGAAATAGTTGTTTATTTTATTTTAACCTTGGTATGATTTCTTTAAAAAGCAAAACTAGTTTATGAAATTGTTAAGTTAGAGCATATTGTTATGAATATTTAGTACCTGTCATGCTCAATTTAGATGAACTAAAAGATATTAAAAATCTAGCACATGAATTTGTGAATTATGAAAGATGGAATACGTATTAAAGTTTCATTTCTTCTTTTGATTGAAGAAAGTTGAATGAAATAATTGATTATTGTATTCATAATTGAATTACTTCTGTATAGAAATGAGAAAGGCCTTATCTATTTATTGTAATTGTTTTGAAAGGAAAGATTATGATCAATTTACATAATTTAATACCTATATCTAGAAAGTAGTAAATTTAGTATACGTGTTATATATTATTGATTAGAAAGGATTGTTTTGGAAAGTGATGAATTAATTACTTTGCATTCTTGAAAACAAGGGTTAGATATATATGATAAATGAAATTGAATTTAATATCTTATAGTACATATTCATTGTGCAATTTGATGATTAAATAATTGGTGTTGTGTTACTTACCTTGAAAATGTAATAAAGAAATCTAAACAAAACAGGAAACCCTAGTATAAAATTCATGCATAACTATGCTTCTTATGTGATTCCTTTTAGTATAGAAAACTGAAATATTATGATGAACTCAAATATTTACACTCGATGGCACCATTTAGCTTAAGAAAATAAATGCCTAAGTTTTATTCAATCAACATAGCTTGCATGCTTAGTGACATCATCTTGAACCCGACAGTTAGGAATGACATGGTAAAACTTTTTCTTAAGTTGTAGTTCCCTCCTAGGATTGGTATTTGTGTGTGTAGTAAGGAGAATGTGTTCTCTGAAGGTAGTAATCCATTGGAAACCAAAATTAAAAATGATGAATAACCATCTTAGATTGACACACATGTTTATTGAAGGGTGTTGGGTGGAAAAGAACACCAACTACATTTGAAAGTATCCTTTAAGAGTTGGGATCATAAATGAACTCAATAACCAATTTCATCTATCATTTGTGTTTTATGGTACAATACTATGAGTAAATGGTGAAACTTAACAACATTTTAATTTATGATTAGTTGGTGAAAATATAACCAAAGATGATGTACTTAGAAAAATGTGAAATTTAGGTGATTCTCTTATTGTGTTTAAACCATCTTGTGGTGAGAAACGACACCAATGTTGTGTAAACTGTATTAGGTAATGGATGACTAATGTGAAATTAGGTGATCATGTTCTTAGATACAAATCCCCTAAGATAGGGACTATTAGTCTCATGAAAATACACATGTCCCTATTAAGAAATAGGTTACACAAATCATTATGAAAGGAATATGAGCCTAGTTGGGGAAGAACCTTCTTAAGTTGGGCATAAAATGATACTCAAGAAGCCTAATCTAGAAATAAAATGAGTAAGTTTGTTGCATTTTTAAGTGTCTTAGAATCCTTAAGTAATTCTTGGAGCATAACTATAATTGATGCTTGGCCTTGGGAAGTGTAATTGGGAGATTCTGTTTGAAAAGAAATGTGAAACATGATATTCCTTATATTGTGATTAAACCCTCTTGATGTGGATAAAGAGCTTATTTTGTATACATTCCTTAGTGTGTACTAAATAAACTATCAATTTATAAATTTGTGAAATAAAATTAACCATAAATCCCTAAACAAAAAATGTTAACTTCTCATCCTTTGGACTTAACATTTTTCCGTTGTGTAACAGAGGTATGATATAACATAAGGATGCATTCTTTAGGAGTGAAACCTAGGGATAAGACCTAGTAGACTTGTGTGTATGTAAATAGCCTTGTGTGTAACTAATACCCTAGTAATAAACGAATGAATAAAAAAACTAATATAAATAATATATATGATCCTTAATCAATGAGATACACCATAAGTTAAATGTTAAAAAATATAAAGGAAATCTCACAAAAGGAAAATGAGTGTATGGTTCACTTATTTTGAGCCTTTTAGAACCTAACTTAAGGATTGAAACATTATTGTAGTAAATATGTAATCCTAAAAATATCGTGTCATGGGAAGATCCTTCCTATAAGTTTATAGTAGGGTTGAATCGTTATGTCGTACCTTGTTATTTATGAACAAGAATTTCCTTGATGTGCATCACATGTTTCCATATTATCTATATGGGTTAATGTTTTTACCAACATATCACGTGTCATAAAATATCCTAGGTGATCTCCTATAGTGTCTTCTGTACTACAATGTAAGTAAAAAAATTTATTCTAGTATTTTTAGTGTTGTATTTGTGTGTGTAAGAAGTGGTTGTTACATTTGGTATTAGAGTGGAGGTTCATGGTCTCGAACCTCTGGGACAGATTGGAGTTTTGATTTTTTTTCATGGTGGTGGTGAAGATGGGAAGAGTAATGTGGTATATGTTGTGATGTGACCAACATTGTAATTGTGATATTATGAATGCACGTGTTGTGCATGTCACTTAGTGCATATTTTTTTATCTTGTTGATGTGCCTGTGATGAGATTATTTTCTCTCATTTTCATGGATTAAATTAGGAGTTCACATGGTATATGCCACATTTTGGTGTGTGAAAAAGAATGATATTGTGGATTATGGAGTGTTGGAGCATCCTCTCATTATGTGATATGCAGATGTGCTGATTTTTTTATGACAAGATTAGTGTATAGTGAATTAGATTTCATCGTGATGTCATTACCATATTGCGATGAATCGTGTGTGTCATTTTGTTATATTTCGATTAACTGTATCTTGTAATGTTACTCAATGTGTTCATTTTACATATAACTCATGTAATATGTGATGGTTCATGTCGTGAATTAGGGGAATACGGTGATCATTTGACCACTATTTTGGAGTACTTGAACCTTGATTGCATTATATAGATACATGATGTATTGTAACCCATGAAAGTAATGATTGTATTATGCCTTGTATATATAGCATGCGTAAGAACCTATGGTTAATGTGCATGAATCACCATTGTGTTAATGATGTAGTTATGTTTTACGTTGGGAACGTTACCCTTAACTGACCCAAAGGGGAGAAATCATTAAGAGTGTATGTGTGGATATAGGATGCGTGGACCAAGTTTTCATATTCTTGAGCCGAGTACAAGTTAGGAAGTAGAGTCTTATATATAATGAGAACCCACTTCTATCTATTTAGTATACTTCAATATTGCTCATTATATTATGGATATGCACCACCTTAGGCTCAAATTATGCAAACTAGCATCCCATGTTCTCCCCTATTGGGTTTTCCATCGAACAATCCTATGTGATTTTGACCACGATGAGTGTTGTGGGAGTATGGAGGGATGAACCAGGAAGAGATTATGATAATTGTATTATTTGATATGTTTTTTTACATGAGATGAGGATCAATGTCTGAGTGCCAACTATTCGATGAGCACACCTTTGGTCACCATATAGGGCCACATAGTGATTGTGATGGGTTATTTCTCTATGCATAATTTAGTCATAAATTTGAATTTTCTTTCTCTCCCTTATGGAACCAGCAAATGTTTTTTCTATTTAAATTTTAGTTGAATTGTTACAATTTTGGGCATTTTATCTGGTTGTTACAGTAACATGTGGATTTTATACTATCTACGGCTAATTAGACATTTTTGTTTACTTGATCGAAGTTAAATTTAAGTTAAAATTCTTCCTTGAGTTTCAATTTATTTTCTTTCTTGGGCCAAAGCAGTTGGATTTAATACCACTTGACAATTTTGCTTATTATTTTGGCATGTTGGTTATGATGTCGTAATGTGTTGGAATAGGTTCATGGGATTCACTATGGAGTTGTTGAACATATGGACCCACTTCATTGTATGGGAGTATGCCCCAAGGAGTTAGAGATAACTAGCATGTTTTTGAACCACAAGTTATTATATCACTTGGGTTAAGGGTTTCTTGACTCTACGTGCCTGGGGCCATAGGGTGACTGACCTCTTTTATTGAGCTAAAAGGAAAATTTATCTTTATTCTATCACTTGGGAGGTATATGTAGTTGTTTTGTGATGCTTTGGGAGGTATATGGAGTTGTTTTGTGATGCTTTGGGAGGTATATGGAGTTATTTTGTGATGCCTAGGAGATATATGTGGTTATTTTGTGATTCTTTAGGAAGTGTATGAATTTGTTTTGCGGTTCTTATGGAGGAATAAAAAGTTGCTATTTTGATGTGTGGGAGGTATATGTGGTTTTTTCATGATTCTTTTGGAGGTATATCGAGTATTTGTGATGATTTGGGAGATATATGGAGTTTTTTTTATGTTATGGGAGGTGTGTGGAGTTGGTGTTATGATTTATATGTACTCATGTGAGTTTGATTGTGTTTTTTATGTTGAGGATTGATTCTCTTCATTGATGGTAAGAAGTTGATCCCATCTTGACCCTATTTAGCTAAAATTATTCTTTCGAGTTGCGTGAAACATTAATCTATGTACGTGTTAATAATTCCATGTTGTTGTGGTCTACTTTTGTTCTAAATACTTTTTCGTTAATTGAATATGTGACAAGTACTGTGTCAGTAGAGCTATGTATGTTGTTTCCATTGTTCGATTCAGTTATTGTGATGTGATATAGTCACGAAGGTACATATCATGATGTCATGTAAATGATAACTGTTGTGTTTGGCCTTGGTGTGGTATTGTGATGTTAGTTTCTGTTGGGCACCCAGAAAAATAAGTAACTAAAAAAATAAATGTTAAGAGCTTGAAAATGATGAATACTATTTAAAAATTTATTAATTAGGTAATAATGACAACTGAAAAACTATCAATCTTCACAAAGATTAAGAAATTATCAAATGCTTCCATCTTCCGTAAGGTTTCACTTTTGCAACAACTACCTATTTTTATTGGTTGCATGAACTCTTGATCATTTTCCTCCTTGCTTATGATCACTGTCTTCTACCCTTTGAATTGTGTCACTTCGAGGATGATGCTCTTATAAGGGGAGGGTTATGTAATGCCCTGATTTTCCCCCAGACATTTCCAACAAGAAATGTCTACAAAAAAATAATTATATAAAGAAAGAAATAAATAAGTAGAAGCTCGAAATGAATTTGGGAGGTTTGACATCGGTGGCGATCTTGAGCGGGTCATGGGAAATATATAGAATAGTAAAATAATAATTATGCTTATTATTTTGGCATGTTGGTTAAAATTTCTTAATGTTTTGAAAAAGGGTCATGGGATTCTTTATGGACTTGTTGAACCTATGGACCCGCTTCATTGTATGGGGGTACACCCCAAGGAGTTAGAGGTAACTAGCGGGTTGTTGAACCACGAGTTATTATATAACTTGGGTTAGGGGTTTATGAACTCTACATGCCTAGGACAATAGGGTGACTGACCTCTTTTGCTGAGCTAAAAGGAGAAATTATCTTTATTCTATCACTTGGGAGGTATATGTAATTGTTTTGTGATGCTTTCAGATGTATATGGAATTTTTTTTTGATGCTTTGGGAGGTATATGGAGTTATTTTGTTATTCTTGGGAGATATATGTGGTTGTTTTGTGATTCTTTGAGAGGTATAAAAAGTTGTTTTGTGGTGCTTTAGGAGGTATACAGAGTGATTTTGTGATGTGTGGGAGGTATATGTGGTTGTTTTGTGATGCTTTGGGAGGTATATGGAGTATTTCGTGATGCTTTGAGAGATATATGGAATTTATTTGTGATGTTATGGTAGGTGTGTAGAGTTGGTGTTATGATTTATGTGTACTGATGTGAGTTTAAATGTGTTTTGTTATGTTGAGGATTGATGCTCTTCATTAATGGTAAGATTTTGGTCCCATCTTGACCCTAGGTAGCTATAATTATTATTTTGAGTTGCACAAAACCTTTATATGTGTACCTCTTAAGAATTCCATGTTGTTGAAGTCTATTTATGTTACGAATACTTTTGTGTCAAGGGCATGTGTGACAAGTACTATTTTGGTAGGGACATGTATGTTCTTTCCATTGTTCAGTTACATTCTTGTGATCTGATATAGTTGTGAACGTACATATCATGATGACTTGTAAACCATTAGTGTTGTGTTTGGCCTGGTGTGGTATTGTGTTGTAAGTTTCTATTGGGCACCCGCAAAAATAAGTAACTCAAATAAAAATAAATAAAAATGAAATATTAAGATCTTGAAATTGATAAATACTATTAAAATAAAGAGTAATTATGCAATAATGTCAATTGAAAAAGGATACCAATCTTCACAGAACATTAAGAAATTATCAAACTCTTTCCTCTTCGATAAGGTTCCAGTTTTGCGAAAAGTACCTCTTTATGTTGGTCACATGAACCATTAATCATTTTCCTCCTTGTTTATGTGCATCCTCTTCTAACCTTGGCATTATGTCTCATCAAGGATGATGCTCTTATAAGGGAAGGGAGATGTAATGCCTCAATTTTCTCGGGATGTTTTCAACAAGGGATGTATACAAAAATATATATATAAAGCAAGAAATAAATAAGTAGAAGATCAAAATGAATGTGGAGATTTGACGTTGGTGGGGATCTTGAGAGGGTCATATTAAAATCTGATCCAAATAATAATAATAATAATAGTAATAATAATAACGTAGGGAATATATAATAGTATAATAAATCGAAGAATTGAATGTATATAATTACATATAAATAGAAATAAATAATAATAAAGTAAAGTTTGAATGCTCTGGCAGGGGGGTTAGAGAGGATGGCTTGTGCATACTGCTAACAAGAAGGTTGTTGAAATGTCTTGGAGAAATTTAACCAAATGAGTGTGACGGCATAAAGGAATGGCCTTTCTTGACGAGTGTATAGGCCCTTATACGACCTAGAAACCTACCATTTCCTTTCATAATAATACAAACACTTTATTTGAGACCCACCAGCATAACCATAATAAAAACCAAACTTAACATTAAAAATTTAGTACCAACTTGATGTTCATAGTGAGTGCAGAAGTTAGAGCTCTCCTCTGTACTCTCATAATTAGAGAAATTGAACATTCATGGAATTCTAATAAATGCAGCTTTTGTTGTAGCTTTCCTTAATCAGTCTCATTTTGGGTCAAACTAGCCTTGGATATGGAGATAACCATGTAACCCTAATATCTCCTCACATTTTTGTAGAGACATTGATTTGATCCATATCTGTATCTGCGTTGAAGCAAGTTCAATTGTCTCTGACAGGAAACAACTTCTTGTTGCTCTTATGTTTTGTTGTTTGGATAAAAAGAAGAAAGCTTATGAATTGAAGGGGAAATGGAAAAGATGAGCTTTCCGTGGAATCAGATTCAATGTTTTATATGGAATTTTTTTCGAAATCATGGATAGAAATTTTGGAATCTTGGAAAACGTTTTTTAGGATCTCTACCAGGAATAATAGGCTCTAACTCATTATAATAACTTTCTCTATTTACATTGTTTATGGAAAAAGAACTATGTTCTTCTTGTGGAATCATAATTTTGAATTCTAGGTTCTGTCGCTTTTAGTATTATTTTAGTGCTTTCGAGTTTTATTTTTGCATATGATTTCAATCTAGTTTTAAAGTTGAATGAAACGAAGCTGGTTACAAACATGGCTTTGAGATATTTGTGTGAATAAATAGTGATTTTATTTGTTGTTGGGTTGTGCTTTGTTCAGCTCATTCATTTTCATGTAAGGTATACTTGATGGATTTATACAATTGAAACAAAACAATAATGTAAAACTTAGTGTTTTTCAAAGCACTGTATGTTCATAACAGGAAACCCACCTTTGTTGTGTTGGTGTAAATCTTGAACTATAAGGTTTACTATCTATTTTCTTACTAGTCTAAGTATATAAATTTTATGGCTTTGTTCGTTTTTTATTTTCGGCTATTTATTCGGCTCAGGGTTATCGAATTGACCTGTAAATACTGTATATGGTGTTTTTAGTTTGATTTTTCTTTAAGACTCAAATACTGGGTCAATACCTTATTTGGGTATTTGTGCTTTGAATCTTGATAAAATTCTGGTTGGGTTCAACACCTGTAATGAAGGTTGTATTTCGAGTCCTTTGTATCTTAAATTGGGTTGATGAGTAGATGATACCATACCCAGTTAGGATCTTGGATAGTAGTAGTCATAATGAAGTTTGTAACTTTGTCCTCTTGCGTTAGCACTTCTGTAGCATAAAATTTTGTTCATTTCTTATCGGTTGTAGGTTAATTTTTTTGATCTATAAACATTGGACTCTGTTTAGCTTTGCATCCCTGTTCATTTCACTTTGTGGATGTAATTTTGTGTTGAAAGGTTGAAGTGGTTATCAACCACTGAGATTTTGAATCATCTGTTTCGACAGAAGTAGGATAGGATAAATGAAGTCAAGATGGGTCGAATCCATAGTCTCGGATGGTTATAATAGTGTCTTCACCCTTAAGATAGGTTTAATATTGCATAGACCCGCGCCTTGAACCCAATTCAATACTCAATGTGACTACCTTAAACTTTTTCAATTGTTTAAGTAAGATTATGGAAAGTTGATTCATAACATCAACTAATAATTCATATTCCTTCGGTTTATTTTGAAGTTTAAAGGCATTCCTTGTCATCCTGACATATTGAATTAGTGTTTCGTAAGCTAGCTTGTTGATCACTGTTAATGTAACTGTGTATAAGAATTTAGTTGTTTCTATCAAATGGCTTCATGCTGAGTGGTAATGGAAGTCAATTTGTGACTATAAAACTCTTAAAATTATTGATATGAAATGTGTAATAATTCGGTTCATCCTAAAACAACCTTGTATTATTTATATAAAATTACCTACTTGGAATTTAGTAGACAGAACAACAGAAAGAAATAAACTTGACTGTTATACTAAGTTATATTGTTGTTTACATGTATAATGTTGCTCGAATAGAATAGAAGGATTCTTTAAGTAAATTTGTATAAACTTGATTGATGATATTCAAAGTTTTAGTAATATAATTATAAGATTATATGACTACAACATTATGGATATTATTCTTCTTATATTGAATTAGAAGCTATTTGATTACTATTGTGGATTGTAATATAGTACTTAGATAAGTAAGGTATAAAAATTGTTAAACAAGGTAAATGATTTCAGTCATATAAGAATGGGATTATATGACTGAGAGAATGTTACAACTACACTTCTGGTTTATGATTAAATTGGATTAAATGTACTTTTCTTGCACCTTAAGTGACTAAAATTTATTATTGATAGAAAAACTGTGATGAAGTGCATGACTTAAATTGGCTTCTTTTATGGTTTCATTTATCATGATTTTTCATATCATTTTTAACAAAGAGTTATTTACTTGCTTTGAACCTTGGTATGATTTCTTTAAAAAGTAATGCTCTTTTATGAAATTGTTAAGTTAGAGCATGTGGTTCTAAATATTTAGTATCTATAATGCTCATTTTGTATGGACAGACAAATGCTAACAATTATGCAAATAGACTTCGTGAATCATGAAAGAAGGAAGACATATAAAAGTTGCATGTACTCTTTTGATTGAAGAAAGTTGAATGGAATAAAATATTATTGTATTCATAATTGAATTATTTCTCTATTGAAATGAAAATTTCCTTGGCCATTTATTGTAATTGTTTTGAAAGGAAAGATTATGATCAATTTTAAGAACACACTTTAATACCTATTTCTGGAAATTAATAAAGTTAGTATACTTGTTATGTCTTATTGATTAGAAAGGATTGTTTTCGAAATTGATGAATTAATTACTTTGCATTATTTAAAAAATAGTTAGATATATACGTTAAGTGAAATTGAGTTAATATTTTATAGTTCATATCCATTGCACAATTTGATGTTAAAATAATTGGTTTGTGTTCCTTACCTTGAAAATGTAATAAAAAATATAAACAAAACAGGAAACCCTACTATAAAAATATATGCATAACTACCATTCATGTGTCATTCCTTTTTAGCATAGAAAACTAAAACCTTAGCATGACCTTAAATCTTTACACTCGATGGAACCGTTTAGCTTTAGAAAATAAGAGCCCAAATTTTAATGAATTATCATAGCTTGTATGCTTAGCGACATCATCATAAACCTGACGGTTAGGAACGGACATGGCCAAAATTTGGCTTGAGTTCTAGTTCCCTCCTAGGATTGGTATTCATGTGTGTAGTAAGGATACTGTGTTCTCTTAAGGTAGTACTCCATTGGAAACCAATATTAAACATGATATAAAACCCTCTTGGACTGACACACATGTTGAGTGAACAGTGTTGGGTGAAAAAGAACACCAAATAACCTATAAAGTCACCTTTAAGAGTTGGGATCCTAAATGATCTCAATACCCAATCTCATCTATCATTTGGATTTTATGGTGCAATACTATGAGTTAATGGTGAAACTAAGAAACATTTTAAATTATGATTTTTTGGTGAAAATGTAAACCAAGGATGATGTACTTAGAAAAAGGTGAAATTTAGGTCGTTATCTTATCGTGTTTAGACCATCATGTGGTGAGAAGTGGGACTCATATTTTGTAAACTCTAATGTGAACATTAACCCCTTAAAACGATGAACTGCTCCATTTTTCTCTCCCACTAGTCCTTTTAGGTAGTGGATGACCGATGTGAAATTAGGTGACCATGTTCTTAGAGGACAAATCATGTAAGATAGGGACTAATAGTCTCATGAGAATAAAAATGTCGGTATTAACAATTAGTTTACACAAATCATTATGAAAGGCATATGAACCTAGTTAGGAAGGAACCCTCTTAAGTTGGTCGTAAAACCAATACTCAAGATACCTAATCTAGAAAAAAAATGAGGATGTTTATTTGTTAAGTTCCTTCGAATCCTTAAATAATTTTTGGAGCATAACTATAATTAACGGTTGTCCTTGGGAAGTGTAATCATGCTATGATATTCCATAGGGAAAGTGGAACATGATCTTCCTTGTAATGTGATTACACAATCTTGTTGTGGATAAAGAACCAATTTCGTATATAAACCTTAGTGGGTACTAAATTAACTATCAATTTATAAATGAGTGAAAGAAACACGACCCTAAATCCTTCAACAAAAATTGAGAACTTCTCATCCTTTAGACTTACAATTGTTCTATTGTGTAATAGAGGTATGATATAAGATCAATTAGTTGCATTCCTTAGGAGTGAAACCTAGGGATAAGACCTAGTTTCCTTGTTTGTATGTAAAAAGCTTTGTGTGTAACTAAATACCCTAGTAATGCACATATTAATCAAACAAGTAATTGAAATAATATAGATGATCCTTAATCAATGAGCTAAACCAAAAGTTAAATGTTAAAAAATATAAAGGAAAATATCGCAAAAGGGAAACAAATCTATGGTTCACTTATTATGAGCCTTTTTAGAAGGTAAGTTAAGGATTGAAACATGATTGTAGTAAAATTTGTAATCCTAAAAATATCGTGTCATGGGAAGACCTTACCTATAAGTTTATTACTGTAGTTGAATTTTTATGTTGTGCCTTGTTATTTGTGAACAAAAAGTGCCTTGATGTGTACCATGTGTTTTCATGTTATCTATGCGGGTTAATGTTTGTGCCAACATATCATGTGTCGTACAATATCCTAAGTGATCTCTTGTAGTGCCATGTGTACTACAATGTAAGTCAAAAAATGTATATTCTGATATTTTTAGTGTTGTATTTTGTGTGTGTAAGAAGTGGGCATTACAAATCATTTGATATATCTTGCTTATACAAATGTAAATTATCTTTAAAAATAAAATAATCCTATCATATTCTAGCTCTAAATATAGTCAATTGGCTTATATCCTCAATAGTCAAATGCATGATATAATATATACTACTAACATGTTATAATTGAAGTAAATCTAAAATTTGATGGAGCATTACGTCACAATATTTACAAACAATTGTAATCTTATGGATTATACATAGCAAAAAATAGTTTTTAATATGGTAACTATATTGACAATATCATTTTATGTAAATGTCTTAGTTCGTGGTAGCAATAACATATTTAGCACACCTCCCACTTTCACTAAAACAAGCTATATAATCTATCGTATACATAACATTAAAAGCTAAGCTATAATTACATTAAACGAAAAACTTTTAATATCTCAATCTTAAAACCAAATAGCTCCTAACATAGTGACTTATCGTATTCCCTCCAAAGTATGCTATAATATTACAATCGTATTAACAAATGACTTTATTTATACTAAGCTTAATTAGCCCCATCTAGCTCCTAACATTATGACCCATCATATACCCTCCGATACATTCAATAATATATATTAGTTATATTTGTATCTTATTATATTCTCTTACAATATTTTGACTAAAGTTTCATAAAAATATATTTGTATAATGAGCTTAGTCGAACCCGCTAGTTAGGAATGTTATCATAACTCGGGTTAGATCTGCAACAAGATATTCAATCTATGGCATGAAAAATAGTAAAGTTTCTATGGAAACATACCAAGAAACTATAATTTGGTAAAACCATAAGTTAGGATTACATCCCACTTCCTTAGAAACTTACAATTCCATTAATACATACCAATTGTATGAAATATTAAAATTTTCTTTACAAGCATAACGATATTAGAGATTACTAGATTTGTATAAGGTCAACGACATTATTCCCTCCAATGTATGATATAATTTTTTTGGTATATATTTAGCATACTTTCCCACTATCTCTACAACAAGTAATATAAGTTTTTCTATGTAAAATAGTAAAAGCTAAGTTGTGGTTAGCTCTCCTTCACTAATAAAATTATAGCTGCATTCACAAATATCTTCCAAATATATTGATCTTAGCTCCCACTACTTCCTGAAATATATACCCATTGTATGCCCTAAAATTTATTATATAATATGTAATAATAATATTTTGTACGATATTGTAATTTCTCGCCTCTACTTTAATTGCATTCAAAAATAGCTTGTATACCCACTGGCTCCGAAAACTTTGAATGACACATGTTATCTCTTGAACAAGTTGCATGATCTACTGCATTTAAAATAGCACATTATCTGTTGTATTTTTCAAAGAAATGATATATTCAATATAGAATGGTGAGTTGAAACTACTGTACAGGATTCCTTACAAACTTATAATTACACTTAAATATATCAAGATTATTAAATAACAAATTCTCTTTTCTAGTATCTTCATCTCAGTGATCTCTAGCTACAAACATGTAACTTATATTATGCCCTCCAATGTATATTAGATTATATATATGATTTCTGGGTTATCACTGAATTTAATCTTATGCAACAAATTATACTCGTATGGCTTATGCTCAGCTCACAATAGTCTGTTATAATGTAAGTATATTTGTAGTAGCTTCGTATTTACAAATCTTAGAAACAGCTATCTCTATTATATTTAGCATACCTCTATTTTATCTCTATACAATATATCATATACAAAATAGTAAACGATATGTCGAGGTTAGTTAGAATCACCTCAAATACTTATAATTACATTCAGAAATAGATTTCAGCGTACCGAGTTTAGCTCCCACTCGTTCCTGACTTAATTGCCCATTGTATTCACACTAATATATAATAGTAATATTGTATGATGTAGTACGCGATCCATATATTGTAATTGCGTTCATAAAAAGCTTTCCATATACTGAGCTTAGCGCTCGCTATCTCTAAATATTTAACATACTACACATTATCTCTGCAACAAGTTATATAACCTATCGAATATGAAAGAGTAAATTATCTGGCTATCTAACCAAGTAATTTTAAATTGTAAAAAGGGTGAGTTGATAAATTACAACCTGCTACCTTAGAAACTTATAATTGCTCTCAGTTACACCAATCTTACAAAATTATAATTGATAAAAGAGAGAGTTTTACAAGAAGGTATGTTGATCTTACGACTCATTTCATGTGAAACTTACAATTTCATTCACAAAAATATTCTAAGATATTTATCTTAGCACCCCCCCGCTAGCTCCTAACAAGGGATCCATCGTATGAGCCTAGATGTGCGATAAATTATATATTAGTGATGTTGTATCATATCAAATGCCCCCATAATATTGTACATGCATTCAAAAAGATCTTCCTATATTGAGGTTAGAAACCACTAGCTTTGAATATTTAGCATATTCAGTGAGTCTTATAGATAATTCGCTCTTAGAGACCCATCATTTTCCCTATAATGTATGATATAAACTTATACTATGCCTAGTTTTCACTTATTGAAATCTAAATGTAACACAATAAACAAATAATTTCCTAACTTCCCTTTTTATCATAAATGGATATCAATATCCTCACTATATTATAAATGAATTAAAATTTGTCGATACTCTCAACATATGACTAAATCCTAGTGATCACTAGTGCCTTAGAAAGTGACTTTCTATAATATATTGAAATAAAAGGATTTTTATATAACATTAATACACATTTATTTTCATAGAAAACTAGTTATAGTGATAATAGATATTATTTTTAATAGTAAGACTAGCAATCATACGATAAGTGTACAATATAAACACCGAAGGGGATAGAGGGAAGAATGAAGAAATAAAGAAGTGGAATAGAGGGAAAGAATGAGGGGTGATCAAGAAGGGATTCGATGGAAGTGGAGGACATTGAGTTCCAGATCTAATCTTATAGGTATTATTCACAGCTGTGCAATATGTGTTTGATGAGGACAAAACAAAAAAATGGGAAAATTTGAAAAAGTTCCATGTTTGGGACTCAACTGAAATGCATGCATCGTACATGTTTCATGGGTCAATGTCTTTGTAGTGAATTTTTTGAAGTGAAAGTTTAATACTGAGACTCCATACACTTGCATATGTTGTTGATTACCAACTACTGTTTAATTTAGTCGGAGGGTATTTTGAAAATTACCACTTTGTTATATTTGACTGCAATGCACTGGGGTGTTTGGCCATACAAAAAGAACCATTAATAATCACTTAAATCAAATGTATTTACGTCCAAAATAGCAAGCAATTATTCGATTCACAAAACTACAATATTGAATAAAAATCCATTGTCCATTACTTTGTATTGGATTTCCATAACTTGTTCGTAAGATGCCACTTTGACATGATGGAGAATGATTGCAAAGGCTACTAAGTTTTCCTTTGCATGTGGATTGCATTTGTTTAGGATTTTTAAAGCTTTATCAAAAAGCTCAATTTTTGGTCTCTGTTCAAAACATTTTACCTAGAGAAAATAACCCAATTTCCACATTCCCAATATTCCCTTATTGTAAAAGATTCCAATCAAAAATCTTGGTCAAAACTATTATGTGGAATTCCTTCACAATTATATTATGGTTGGTATTATTTTGAACATCATACAAAAGGAAAAGTGTAGTGAAGATCATTACAAGAAGTAGTCAGTTATAAATTATGATGAAGAGTCATTATATTTTTTGAGATATAAACAAATCAACATTGGTAAGCCTCGCACTAGACCTCTACTTCTTCAAGTAAATATCATGTGCTCCTAGATATTGGGAAAAATTAAGAATGTAAAATAAAATTCAGAGATTCCAACTACTTCTAATATCACTCTTTACTCACCATAATTTTCTTATTTAACATACCAAATCCTTTCAAGTTTTATTTTTTGTGAAAGGCAAGAGGTTTCTCTTCTATAAATTTTGATATTGCAGCCTACACCTACGTAAGCACCAAAGCATTATGTGATCTTAAAGGATCCAAGAATAATGTTATAATCCTGCAAAAAGGTGATGCATTCTATAAGAGCAGTCGACGAGATTAATTCGTTGTTACTATTACATGACAGGTAAAAATATGTGAAATGCAAATGTTTATGGTTAACTTCTAACATAATTTGTAAATCATAAAGAGTTTCATTTCTTGGAACTCAAATAGTCAACAAACTCCTGCCTATGTACTTAGAAACTTGTGTCGGCTTCTTAATAATATAAAGTTGCTATGAAAAATAATTAGAATTCAATAAGTGTTTGAAAAGAATGAATGCAAAGGGAAAACTTAATAAATAAAAGTAGTGATTCTTATCTTTAACGGTTTGAAATAGAAATGAGTTAGTCGAATTATTGTACAATCGTTTTTTGCCTGAACATCTATAATTATAAAAGATATCTTATGTAAGAACACCAGAGAAAATATATTAGTAAATAATAGGCTTGCAATTTTTGTTCTTTTTATATGTCTTATGTCTTTTTGCTGACCTTGGTCTTTGTCGGTTTCCTTATTCACCTACTGAATCTCTTTCTTTCAGGTTTCCTAGGGGCAATAAGGAATATGACCAATCTTTTCTCTTAAAACAAGTCATGTGGTGATATGGTTGCCCTAAGTAGGTTGGCAAATCAAATGAGTTTTATGAAGAAAGGTAGTTTTACTGCAGGGCTTTCATCTAAGTTATGTGATATGAGCATGCTATAAGTTTTTGAAAAAGTTAGTATGCCTGCGGGATATTCGGATGAGAGCTTGGGTGGGATTAGCTTGGATGATGGTAATTTAGGCAATGGGAGTGGAGTCAAGCCTTATATTCCAGGTTTTTAAGCTCAGTCCTAGGACGAAGAAACAATTGTTTCTAAGAGATTTGTAGACATGCAAATAGGACATCTTTTTCCACAAGAATTTTATGCATTATATGAATTTGTAATCTCTGAAGTAGAAAATAAATGTGTTTTCCAGTACTTGTTGGAAGTGATGATTGCATGTTGAAAAAAACAGGCATAGACAATCGAGATAAGTTTGTTCCTCATTCTACATAGAACTTTGTTTGTAACTGTGATTGAATACGAGAAAGAGAGTATGAAGAATATGAAAATAGATGATTAACATTCATATTGATCGATATAATAATAGTGAAAACCTAATATAAACTTCGCACTGGATAATGGTCTTTCCAATTTAGAACCCATGGATTACTGTGAAACCCACTTTAGGCTTGAGACCCACTACATCCTATCCTAATTCCACATTCTTCTCAATGTTTTTCCATGCACACCTCAGATTAATCGATGTCCTTTATGACCTGAAAAATGTTAACCCTGGTTCAAAGCAAAATGCTAATATGCAAACAAGCCAAACATGTTTTGTTAGATTTAAAAACGCCTGATAGAAAAGGGTCTTTGGATTCCCACTATTGAGAACATGATTCCTCCTATCTAAATTCTCAAAAAATGACTCCTCTATCTTTGGATGAACAATATGAATATACTTAGTGTGATAGAACTTGCCAAAGAGAAAACAGGATAGGCGATATTAACCTAGTCACATAAAATTGTTGACTCTTGAACCCACCAAAGATTATTTGACACACATAGGATACAAAGGAATATTTCTTGTGAGCTCTATTTGCATAATGTGCCCCTTACTTTATAGAATTGGCAGTTGCATCAAAATCCCACTCTGCAGTCTTCATCATGCTTATCATCAGCTTCGTGAAATCATGGGACACCTTTCCTACTGCTTGCACCATGGAGATAAAAAATCTAAGGGGTCAGAAGGTAAGATGAATCATAGGTATCTTCATCAAAAGACTTTAAATATTCCTTGAAGCTTTTGTGCCTCTATTTATTTTCAAGCTTAGTCTTTATTCTCAACAACTTCTTTTAGCTGGTGGCATAGCATTTCAATCTCAGAATTTGTGCATGCATGTAACAAAAGATAATATAAATAGTGACAATTACCATTTCCCATGGCCTTCAGACTAGAGATTCCCATTTTTTCAACCAAAACCTTCATATATCACAACAAATGGAATTGTATAAACAAAAACGTTACAGGAAACTATACTAAATGGAGTTTTCGCTAATACCCATCCTAAAATCAGCATCATTATTGGTTAACTTAGACCAAAAAATGGAGATAAATCTGTAACCCTAATATTTCTTGCTATCATTTTTTTTGTTGCATGCAGAAGAAGAAAAAGATTGAGAATTACGAGGCACTTCATTCGAGCGTGCCACATAAATTTTATTGATTTTGTTGCTTCTACTTCTGAGAACCTCCCACATGCATTGTAACCACCCATGGTGCATGAACTGTAACCATATGTGCCACATGCCATGTTGGGTGAGACGTGTTTATAGCCACGAGATTTCAATGCACATCTTCAAATTTCACTCTATGTCATCCTCCTTTTCCATGTTTCGAAGGCAGCAGGTCTCAGTTCAATTGTAAACGCCTTCGGTGTAAAAATTATAATTACTTTTTATAATGTCGGCATAATTATTTTCTTTCATTTCTATAGTTGCATTATTTAAATAAAATATTAGTATTGTTCTCATCATAGTATTTTTTAAAAAGAGTATTAGAATACATAATTATAAAAATTAATCTTACCTACATCCCAATGTAAAAAATAATAATATATATAAACAAAACATTTATAAAAAGTGAAAATTTTTACTATAAAATACAAAATATTAATATTGATGAATATTTTAAATACATAAAAGACAAAACATTATTACATACAAACATTTTAAAATTAGAAAACACGGAACATTAATAAAAAGCAACATTTCAAAAAAATAAAATAAAAACATATTAGTAAAAATGAGCATTTTTAATATAGAGAACAAAAAAACAATAATGAAAGAGAACATTTTCAATACACAAAACAAAAAACATATAATAAAATTGAAAGTTTTAAAAATGAAAATTACAAGACAATACTAAAAAGGACGTTTAGAAGTTGATACTGGCAATACTTCATCTAGGCAAGATGATACGTCCAATATTCAAGATGAGAAAAATGGTGAAGAAAATCCCTCAAACCTGGTTAAGCATATGGTAGACATTAAAGTGAAGGAGAAGGTAGCTAGATACCTCAACCTTCAAATCCCTTGATGATCCATAGTCCAAAAAAAGGAGAAATAAGTAGTTCTTTTACCAATCCTATGAGATGAGAATGCTGATTCAAATATGTAAGAAAGATGGACAAGAGTGAACAAACAAAAGAAATTCAAATCTTTTAATGAACCTCAAGTTTTAAAAGGGGGAGAACCATGGAAGTGAGGAAATTTATTAGTGGGAGGTCAAGTAGCTTTGACATTCCTGCCTTTGGGCCTTTTTTGTTTTTTGTGTGTTTTTCTATTGCTGTTGTAGTTGGGTTGTTTGTTGATTTCTTGATTAGCTGTGGTGGTTGCTCCACTTTGTACCACTCTTGAGCCTGGATGCTTGTCTTTTAGTTTGGAAAGCGTTTTTTGATCCCTTAAAAATCAAATGTTTTTTACCATTCAAAAAAAGAAGTAATATTTTAAATAAGAAAATTACAATATATTATTGAAAAAATATATTATAATAATGAAAATTACATGACATTACCAATTAAAAATACCTTTTAAAATATAAAAAACATAACATTAGTTTATAGTTACATTTAGAAAACTTTACTTCATCATCATTGGATTCCATTTTGTATGAAAAATTAAAGAAGCGCCGGTAATATGCACAATATGGGAAGGGCAATAGAAGATATAGAGGATGCTGGAGAGTAATTGAAACCATTTGCAGCAAAAGATAAGAAATATAGATGTAGCCGGCGTGCGAGGACGATGAAAACAACTAGCAGAAAATAGACAAAAGCAAACAATGATGAAAGAATAGAAGAACAAGTGAAACTGAATAATATATAAAACAACATTAGAGGAAGAGTGTTATTTCAATACAAAACTAATACATATATTACAAATATATACATCGGAACTTATACAGATTTATTACATAAAAATACATTTGTAATTGTGAGATAATATGCGTTCTTTACTTGTTGTTTTTATGGCTTTCCTATTTGTCTTTATGTATATGAAAATATCTTCAAACACTTTAAAATTATCTACGAATTTCATAGCGACTATTTCTACAAACATTCATTTCTAAAATTATTGGTGATAAATGTCACTAATTTTATCTGTTCCATTTTAAATATTGCAACTTTACAAATATTCACCAAACCCTATAATTCTCTTAATTTAGTCACATCAATTTAATAAACTTCTTGTGGTGCTCTTTAAAATATCTGTCCATATTCAAATAGTGTTCGCCAACCTCCTGTTTACAATTCCCATTGTTATTGTGAATCCTATTTTCTTCGGAAATGGTTTATTTATTTTATATGTCCTCCTCATTCATTTTCCTAAAACAAAGGATATCAAAATAATAAACTTGTTTGTACAAAAGTTTTTTTAAGGGAAGATAATTCTTGTTGAGTGAGAATTAATTTTTAAAACTTTTCCCTCCCGCCAAACAATTTCTTAGAATGATTAAATAATGGCATTGCGCCAACCACCAAATAACTATTTAAAATGATCACATGTTTTATTGGCACTCCCCAACCAAATTGTCCCACAAAGAAAGGGAGCTGGCTATGTAGGCGACAAAATCATTGGGCCCCACCGAATGCCCCCATATATGCTCCTTCCCAACCATGTGCAACTGGACCCATTGTGGCATATATAAAACCAACTAGTTATATATTTTTTGGTTTTGTGGTATACACACATTGTGTATACAACAAAAAAAATTGTGATTTGAACGTGTGACCTTTTACATACAAACACATAGGACTACCAATCCATCTAGCACCTGCCAAATGCTACCACTTGATTTCATATATATTTATTTTGATGTTTTATGAAATATGTGTATACCACACCGATGGGACCCACCTATGCATTTATGGGATGTGGCTTATATGGGGCATAGAGATTTTGTCACCTGGATAGCCACAAACCAAAGGAAGCAGCACCAATGTAGCTATTTTTCATACTTAAATGAGACTAAAATACTTGACATTCCCCAAAAACAAATGACATATGACCTAAGAATAAATGACATATGTCAGACAAAAAAATGTCATTAAGATGTTACTACTCATTTTCAAACTATTCCTCAAACTACAACGAACATGGAATATTAATCAGAGGGCTAGTAGCTATTAGTTTTGAAAAATAATTTGTAGATAACATTTTTGGTTGTTTTGAACTAATATGGATCCAATTAAATTACAGATATGAAAATTGGAATAATTAATGCTACAATCCCAAATATTTAGTATTAGAGAACACCATTTAGAACTAATGGTTTCTATTTTTAACATAGGTTTTTAAAATATATAATATACAATTATTAACATATGTTTTCCTAATTAGAAATAAGATAAGCAGATTTTTCTTTTGCAATTATAAAATAAACTACTAACCAATCATTAACATTATTTAAAGCTATTAGATGTTATATCTAATATAGATTAATCTCTATGTTTTAACTTTTTTTAAAAATCAATTTAGTACTTTATTAATATTGAAATTTATTAAGACTCCTCTCAAGCCACTTCCATTGCCTTCTTCATGTCGCTGCAAGCTATCAAGACCAAGATTGACAGAGTCGTCAAGTAACGGGTTGTTGTGATGCTGCTTTTTGGTTGCGATGTAGCTGTCATCTGGCGGTTCTGGAGCTGTTTTTTTTGGCGGAGCTCTATATGTTGTTTCTCTTTTGGTTTCTTTTTGATCTTTCCTTCTTTCTTTTGGATCTTTGTACGTTTAGATCCTCTTTTCACTTATATTGTAATATTTGGCTGTTGAGCCCTTCTTGGTTCACTGTTTTGCCCTTCTCTGGGCTGTTTCTCTCATCTTCACTATCTGGATTTTGAGCCCTTTTGTATACAGGGTATAGTCCCTTCAAAACTATTTGTCCTTAATAAAAAAAAATATTGAAATTTATTTTCATAATTAAATTTATTTATTGACAATATAATTTCATACATAGACACACAAAGAATTTTATAGTTCTAACATAATTTGAATCATAACAATGAAAAAAGAAGTGGACTCTTATCTCTTAATACACCAATATCTAGGTAATGTTAGAATTAAACTATACAAATATCATCAAAGTATAGTTTTTAGATGAAGGGCAGTAGTTACAATGATATGTTTCATAACAGATAATGTATAAAAAAAATTTAATGTTAAATATGTCTCGAATCTAAATATTAAGTTCAGTAGAAAAGATATGAGATATTTTTCATATTTTATGTTATAGGCGACATATCGTGTGTTAAAAGAGATCCATTTATAGAAAAAAAAATTATTAATGGATTTTTTTTTTTGTTGAAAAAAGTGAGATTAAGAATGCTTTTTGGTGGTCTATTTGTAGTGATACTTCCACTAACATATTTGGCTATTCTTGTTAATAGATGTGAGGTACAAGAAATGTGTTTCATGTTCATGTAAAGGTATTTGGTTGTAACACCTTTGACAAATTGTTATCTCTCCTCTTTTTTACAGCAAGCGTTGACATGTGATTTTATTGATAAGATGTGTTTCCTTGATTGTTAGAAATCATGCTTGCCATGGATAATTCATTTGTGCTCTTGATTTCATTAGGCTGAAATGTAGTAGCTTGCAAAGAATCCCTTATCACTTATGATAGATGAGTTGTAATCTAGTAATGATGTTGCAAACTTATCTCTATTTAATTAACACATCCTTAGATCAATTGCATCGATCCAAGGTATTTTTTAAATATTCTTACCTGATCTGAATGGTAAACTGGCATTCAGAGGTTGAAGGGCATTATGGACTAAACTTTTGTATGTTTAAAAATTCTTTTATTTTTCTTGTGAGATCGTGCCTGCATTCCATTGTAGTTTAAGTGCTCAGATATTCTTGATTGATTTCTTCAGGATGCTAATGTCGTCAAGTGCTATGAGACCTACTTAAGGACTATGGAGGAAAAAAATAAAAATAAAAACTAAGTCCTAGGCCTGTGAGATCTATTCTAACGGGATTCTATAATAACATAAATGTACCTATCTTTTATCTATGCCTATTCGAGATAACATCTTAACCTAGGTTGCATGTTTTAAATTGGGGTATGCGAGAAATAACCTAAGGTGATGTTTTACTTATTTCTAACCTATACCTAATACTAAATAGCTATGAGCTATGACCTAACCTAAGGTGGCAATTTACCTATTGAAATGTTTTTAAACCTAAGGTAAATACTTCTAAACTATCCTATGGTCATATCCTGAACTAATGAAATGTGGAAAGGGCACCTAGAGGGTCATATGGCATGTGGTAATCTGGCAACGAATCCTAATCTATTTATGTGTTTTGAATTTTGTAATAAATAACAACGAACTGTCAGTTTAGGAAAAATCATGAAATTTGGTGGAATCCACATGGAGTCATCACTAAGGTTTGATGATGCATGCGGAAGTTGAATTGGGTCTCACCAATTTTGGATGGTGGTGGCGAAGAGAGATAGGTGAGAATTTGAGAATTAATGGTATTAATGATTCTCGTTTTTGGCGAGGAAACCGCATAGGAAACTATGCAGGTGGATTTGTTGGAGGTTGTTTTTTCATTCATGAAAATTTGATTTTGTCTCTGCATGGAGCTATTTGGTTCTTCGAACCAGTAGTTCTATTTTCATTTTATTGTTATTTTTGAGCTCCTTGGTCTATTTTCGATTCAAGGAAAGTATATGAGACATTGGGGAAAGGGATTCTTGGTTGTTGATCTTGCTTGGAAAAGAATAAGAGTTAGAAGCTCAGCTGGAAGTCTTCCTCGAATCGGCAGAAGAACTGTTAGTCATGATTGGATCTATCCATTAAGATTTCTTGCATTTCTCTAATTTTTTTCATTAAAACAACTCTACTCTCATGAGATAAATGTTTTCTATTTTTGGTTCTAGTTATTTGCTTTCTTGTTGAAAGAATCTCTACATTTTTGGTTTTGGAACCCTTGCATGATAATGCAGTTTTTGGGTGTTTTCTCTGAGTGAGTTAAAATAGTGAAATGCATTTACAACTGTCGAGACTTTAGTGTTTTGATTGTATTATTTACTCTAGATTTTATTCTTGAAAAAGAGTTTCAGTAGCTAGTTTTTGTCTTAAGCTTCGAGCTGGAAGTCTCTTTTGAAAGTAGTATGTACATGGGTACTTTTCTCTGATGCATCTCTAAGTTTTAAAGTTGTAATAATACTTCTGCGATATATATGGATATATGTTTATCTCATTTTATGAACACGAACGTGCGTGAAAGCGAGGAATGGACATTATTTTTGTATTTATACTATTAAAACTTGCATTCTTGTATTCAATGCCTTTGCTTATTTTGAAAGGTAAAAGAATACCCTTTTTTAATTGTATCATGTTCTGTTAAGTTTTATACTCCTTGTTCGGGACTGTATTTGTATACTTTTCTCTTCAGTCTAAACTCAAACTAGCTTAAAATAAAAGGGTAATGGGTGTTTGAGGTTTATGGAATTGTTGGTGCTTTGCACTTCAACTTATGTAAGATCTTAGAAGAAATATCATGTTCTTATTTTATTCTATCTAAATCTCATGTTCTTCAAATCGTAATTCGATGGGAGTTGGGTAAATTTTGTAATTTGGAATTACTGTTTAGTTGAACTTGTAGGGAGATAAGAATGAGAGTTGTCTTACTTGGGTTGTTTGTTATAGGAATTATCTTCTCCAAAACTCTATAAGGTGATTACTGGTTTATTGAAATCTAGAAGATGAGATGGGTGTCTTGGTTGAAGTTCCTTTTGATATTGTGATACTCTAGTAGTTAGCCTTATCCAAGCCGTTATGGTGATTATCTCTTAGGTTTGTTCGACATTCTTAAGTTCATTTTTCTATCCTTTTTAGGCTTGGGTGAAATGATGAAAAGTTATTCGTTAGAGTTGGTAACTTCCTTGTAGTGTGTTAACTCACATGTTATGAGCTGATTATGTATGTTCATGTGAATCATTGAATGTATAATCAACTTCTGGATTGTTAATTTTGTTTATTGAACCAACCAAACTATTTTGGTCTATAAGATTTAATGATCTCTTTTTATTTGTACTGAATCGAATGTCTTTTCAATTCATGACAGTTTACAGCTGAGCATGTCTTGTAGAAAGGAAAACTTAACCATTTATTGAATGCTTGTTTTTCAACGGTTGAGTCATGCATCATTATGAAACTATTTTCATATGGACTCTTCTTTATGCACACAATGGGTGATTTCTTCCTTCTTTGTTTAGTCTTGATGAAGATGTGAACTTTTTATAGTATTAATTCATTTTGATGGAATAAATGGTTTCGAATCAATGGCCGACATATTCAAAGATATAGAAATATTCATCAAGGTTGCAAGTAAGTTAATAATTGTTTTGTTGGGTAGGACGTTGATTCTTCTTTTCTGAAGATGAATATGAGAATTCGGTTTAACCGAGTGATAAGGAAATTCTAACTATTTACTCTTCAGCTCGTTCTCCTTTCTTTATACAAAACCTATCATAGGTATAATTGAATCAAATGTATTACTTTTTTAAAGTAATTAATTAGTCATTGTTACTAATTACTTCTCTAATTAAATTATATTTAAGGAAATAATAATTGTTTCAGTTAATTGAAATGAAACATTGTTGCTGGGAAGTACTTTTCCATTGATAATATGAGGCCTAATTTGAGAACCTAGGTTATAGTTATTTGATCAAGAAATAGTCTTTCACATCCGAAATTGTGAATCTCTTATTTATTTGAGTTGATGGTTGACTCATCTTTAAAATGTAACGATGCTGATATGAACTTGTCTTCACATGTTTTTTGGATACTTGGTAAAGATGAAAAGAAGGTCTTGATACTAAAAGTTAAATTTTTTGTTTATCTATTGAAGTTAAAATTTATATTTCAAATTTAGAAAGAATTATGAAATAATTTAATGTTAGGAGTTGTTATTTGATATAAATGAGTAATTGTTTAGGACAATACTTATTTGTTATAAGGAAGTAGTTTGTTGATTATATTATGATCTTTTCTTTAAGTAAATTCAGATTATTATTTGTGCTTCTTTTATGGTTGTTATTACTTATGATTTATTTTGAAGATTACATTAATTGTTTCATTAAATCAGAGTTGTTTTAATGGAACAATGAGTTGAATGCACTTTGTTTTAATGCTTAGTGCTTATCATGCTCAGTTCAATGAACTGACCTGTGCTAGTAATTTTGCAGATGGACTTCGTAAGTGATAAAAGAAGGCAATAACTTTTATGATGTATTGGCTGATTTAAAGTCTGGCTCTTTTAAAGAGAACTCCGATTCACTCTTGAGATGTATTGAAAAGGAAAAGTTTTATTCTTTAATGATCTTAGTACTGATTGACATGCAGTTTGTTGGAGATGCATAGTCTTGTAAATTGTGTATTTATCATGATGAATTGAAAATGTTGGATGTTCTCTTAATATTGTTGTGTAATTACTCTTATACATTTTATGAAAGTAGTTGGAATACTATCTTGTTGATATTTGACATACCTGTTTGTATTCTTATTTATGTTCTCATTTTATAAGTTGGATGAAGAGAAATAGTTCAATCTCTCTCTTAATTGAAAGCAACTTGTTAAGTTGCATAAGATTACGTTCTTTATCTAAATAATATATAATGATAATGGGATGTGTATTGAATATACAATTAAACTATACAAATTTTGAAAGATATAAAGGGTATGATAAACCCTAACACATAACCATGTAGAGAGGAATATTCTACCTCTCTCAAAAGAATGGTTTTTATGATCGTTAATCACTCCGAATTCATTTTCTATGAAGTCTACTCTAGTTGAACCTGTGTGGTTGTTGCACCTTATTTGCATAGTTGAGTTACATTAATTTAACCTTGCAATGTATGTTGTTCTATTTTTGGATAATTGCCAGGCATGTCATAGTTACCGAACATAAAAGAAATCATGAGTTAACGAAGTTCTTAAATATTAATTAAATCAAATATGGATGAAGAACTTAAGGGGTGTTGGATTTAGGGTTTGGAAAGGTTTCCGTAATTCAAATCCTAATAAAAAATCAATTAAGTGTTAATGACCTCGTAGGGGTATGTACATCGTGATGATGTAGTTTTGTCGGATGTTGGCACACACCAACTATAGAACTGTACCTGCATGAAGACTAAGGTCTTCACAAGGATACAACGTTACAGTTGACTTGTTACAACAACCTTCTACATTACTTCATATAGATCTACATACATGTAGACTTGAACTTAGTTTCTCTCTAGGCCAAGCTAGCACTATGAATTGGAATAGAAAGTAGCTTTCTATCACTCAGGGTACCTTGGCACATTCGGTCGACTTAGGTCGAATGAGTATACCCATATACCCTAAGTCATCATGAGTGTCTCTCTATAATAAAAATTATGTCGCTAACTTGGGTTAGGGTCAAACCTTGGGCAAGTGAACTGACAGGAGTCAGTGAAGACCGTTCTAGATAACAAAAGAGTGAGGTGAAGGTTGCATTTCAATTTGATGAGTATGTCATCTAGGAATAGTAACATGGACAGTATGTTAGAAATCTTTGGCTAAAGTATCACAAACAACTGTTTTGCATTTTCCAATGTCACCTAATTTAAGGAACATGATTTCAGATGAATATTGGTAAGAAATATTCAGATAGGTTCTTTGAACAGGTCACTCAGTACCCAAATTAGGGTAAGAAAACCAAGTATACGTAAAAGTATTCAATACTTAGAGACAAACATGAGAGATTGGTTAGAGACCGAGTCATGTAATGAGAGATCAGTAATTCACCGAGTCATTTATAATTGCATATGGTTATCTGTTATGAGATTGATTGGCATGGAATGTATTTTCTAAATTATGTTTTATTTAGAATAGAGAACATTTTATAAAAAAAAAATTCCCTTGTTTATAAAGTCTTAAAATGGGAATGTTACATATTGGTATTAGAGCTAAAGGTTGGAGCTCTTCGACCTATTTTTTCCATCATCTGATAAAACTTAAATTTTCATGTTAATAGAAAATGGTTAGAACAAGAGGAAATGTTGCAAATAATCCTCCACCTGAGGAAGGAGTAGAAACTGCCCAAAAAATCGATGAGATCCTTACTGCGTTATTGGACATAAGAGATCATTTGGATATACTTGAATAGAAAGTAATGGGAAATAAGGAGGAAGAATATGCTAGTAATAATAATCAGCCACCTCTTGAGGACAACGCCAATTTGGGAGCTGATAATAACAATCTGAACATGCCTGATCAGCTCGAAAAACAAAAAGGATAGGCTGGGAGCTGAACTCACTAATGATATTAAAAGTATAAGTCCATCTACATTTTATGCCACCACATTAGGAGATGGAGCTAAGAATTGGCTCAGTGAAATGGAGAAGTACTTTGTAATAAGGAACTTCTTGAAAGATACAAAGACAATTTGGGGTATCACATCAGCTTTCCCAAAAAGCATCTTCATGGTGGGACAACCATAAGGTTGACGGTAATATTGATGAAACTAATATCACTTGGGATCAATTTAAAGGTTACTTTAGGAAACGTTAGCTGCCACAACTTTATTATGATAAAAAAATGATTGAATTTCTGAACTTAGTGCAAGGAAAGGTAACTGTAACTGAGTATTGGGAGTGGTTTACTAAACTCCTTAAGTATGTACCTTAGTATCAAACTGACAAGAAGTTCAGGATACGGAAATTCATCATGGGGTTGAACCCCATTATAGGAGGAGAGGTGGATGTTCATAGCACAACTGCTATGGAAGGGGTTGTTGAAAAATCCATATGGCAGGAATAGAAATTAAAGGCAATTTCTGCTTATAAGGAGAAAGTGAGGAAGAAAGTTCCCAACTCCTCTTCATCATCTCTTGCACCTAAGAAAGCACCATGGAAGAAGTTTGGTATGAAAATTAAGTTTTTCAGCTGATAATAATAAGAAAATAGTAACGAATAAGTTTGTTGGAAATCCACGAAACAACTTTATCAAGAATAATAATAACGGACATAAGTCCTATGGAGGTCAGAATGATAACTTTAAGGATGGAAATAAATCTGAGCCTAAAAAGGGACCTATAGGAGGCTATTGTAACTGTGGAAAGGATCATTATGCAAACTAATTTCCTTTGAAAAAGGATTATCACAATCAACAACACAAGATACACGTTGTAGTAGTTGTCAAACAGGCTGAAAAAACAAGTCACGCCCATAGAAGTTATGGGTAAGTTATTTGGCATACCTATAACTATTCCTTTTGTTATAGGAGCTACCAAATGTGTTATTTCTAGTAAATTAGATTGAAACTAAAAAAAATCCAGAAAAATGGATAAAACATGGACTGTACATTATGGAAAAAATGTTGTTCACAACAGTTAGTATGTGTATTTTGGGGGCAATCCTTGACTTACCCCCAGTTTTTCCACTGAATTTGATCTTTATGTTGCTCCTTTGGGATCTTATGATGTAATCATAGGTGTTAATTGGTTAGTTGAGCATAAAGAAAAAGTGGACTGTTTTGAAAAAATATTAGTTGTTTAGATGATCTACAAAAAATAGCAAAGATTTAGGGTGTGAAATGTGAGATTTCAGTTAGGAAAGTGTCCTCTATGAAACTTAAAAAGGCCACACTACTACAACATGGGCTATTTAGAGACGTATATTAGAGACAAAAAGTACAAATTCGTCTCTAAATTACAAATTCGTCTCTAACTTACCTTTTTGTTTTCAATGTATTAATTTTATTGTGGTCTTTTCTATTTTTCTCGCCTTTTGACCATGCACTGTCACAAGAAGGGAATGGAGTATTTGGGGAAAAACAAATCGAGGGTTTGTAAAAAAGTTCGCAAAAAATTTTTGCAAGAGAAGAGGGAGGTAAAGGATTCACGACATCACTAGACCTTCCATTCGATGTCTCACCAGTGGGTAGGCATCACCATTATCTCTCCAGCAGGGTATGAAGCAAGCATATCAATGGCTTTATATACGAAGACAAAAGGGACTTTTTCTTGTTTGATAATTCCATCAGGGATGTCATGAGGTAAAATGAGTATGTGTGGTTGAAGATATTGTTTATGCCCTTGACAGTAAGGCGGGGACATTGAATGACATCAGCGAAAATGCAGTACGAAAGATGCCATAGACGAGGGCATAACAGACGTTTAGTTTCCTCCACCCAGTTATTCCGTCACTCCTCAAGGTAAGGTATTTATGGCGCTGGTGACATATACGGGAATCAAATCTAAACGCATTAATTTTGGTGTTTACGGTATTTACCAGGGAAGCTGTATGACCCTGGAATCGTCGAAATAAGGAAGTCTAGGTTAGCTCAAGCAGGCGGGTGGAGGCATTCTGTCAGAATGGAGTGCGGGTGCGTGGTCAACATTGTCATAAAACCACAGGACGGGATCAAAGTTGGACGACAATGGAAACTAACGGCAGAACAAACAACGAGCCGACTGGACTGGGGTGCATGGGCCATTGCTCCCAACAATAGGTCTTACCCGGCCTGTGGCTCTGGTAATGCCAAAATGGGTAAATACTACGAAGCAGATCCCGACCTAGACCACACAAACCCTCGAGTGTAAACGGAGCATTCCGACTTGATGAATTGACTTAAATCAGACATCGGCTTCGACGGCTGGAGATTTGACTTCGCCAAGGGATATGTCCGGAAACCTGCTAGGCCTGTATGTGTGAAACACTAGCCCCGTGTTGGCCTTGGGGAGAGGTTTGGAATGGCCTCTCTTTTGGAAATAACCATGATATTGTATGGGTTTTGATGTCTATTTTTTACATCGTTGTTTTGAAATAACCCTTTTGTTTGATAGATATATGGCATTTTCAAATAAAAAGAGAGAATGGACTCGAGTATGCAGAGGCATGGCCTATATCAACTTGAAACAGAGTGGCATGGTCTGTATCAGGTTGAAACAGAGTGTAGAGGAAGGGTTTCTAGGAAAATAATTATAACCATTCAAGATCTATAACGATTATAGCATATACAAAAATGAAAAGGAAGAAATATGGAGGCATCAATGGATCACACTGACTAATATTTAAGGTAACTTAGGTTTTTTTTTGTTGATTTGGGTATTGATATCCTTTAAGATTGCTAACACGAAATAGGATTTCCTTTCTAAACTGTTGTTCTACAGGATTCTCATGTTCCATTTCCTGTGTGGTGTTTGTGGTTAGATGTGGGAATCCATGCTGTAATGTACATAGGTGTTTCTACTGGAAGCTACTTTAGCCATGTTCTTGAAAAAATCATTTGGAGAGAGTCGAGTCACAGGGCTTCAATTTTCTTATTCAGGTATTTTTCTTTCTTTTTTATTTAATGTATACAAATCCATGGATTTTAAAAAATAATTGAAACTATGTTTGAATCCTTTGCTTTTTTATTTGTGAATATTGTCATGTTTGCATGGTACCGTTGTTTAACTTGGGAAAATTTTAGTACCCCTGTTGAACTAGGGAAAAATTTTGTAGCCTTGTTCTAAGTATAATAAGTCATTTCTTCCAAATCTACACAGATCTCTTGTGTTTGTGGACGGGTTTACTCATCGAGTTTAAAATTATAAGGAATTCTTTAATGGGTATGCGACTAGATTTAGGTACAAGTCTTCCTCATATGCAAATAACCAACATTAATAGATTAAGAATTTAGGCAAACATACAATTTCTTTGCATGAATTTTTAGGTAGTGGTTGTGGAAAGATTTATCCCATATTTAAAAATATTCATTACTTAGTATATTTGGAGTATTCAGATCCCTTCAAGTCAAACCTAAAATTTTGAAACTCATAAAATAAATGAACAATGAAATAAAATTTGGAAATTAACTCAAATAGTTTTTAGATCACATGCCGCTTCGAGGGGGCAACCTCCTTTAAACAAGCTCCATACAATAATATTTGTAAATACATTTCATGGCATAAACACTCCTTAATATATTAGTTCTATTCTAGAAATGTGAGATAATACTTAATAACTTACGAGACGACTTACAACGCATATGCATATATACTAAATTACTAAGGAAAGGAGAAAGGTAGGACGAATGGTCTTAACAAAAAGAGGGGTTCGAGTAAGGACAAAGATGGGGACTTTGACCCCCTTTATTCTAATAAAAACCATCAAAACAGGTAAGCATGTTAGAGTCCTTCCCCTTCTTCTTGGGATCCATTGCACATGCTGCAGGACTGGATTTTCTTCTCTTGAAGTCATCTACCATCACATACTACCCAAGGTAAGGGCTGTGGAAGCTTTAGTCTTCAACCTCTTAGTCCCCATTTTAGGCTTGCTAAGGCCAGCCAACTCATCAACCAGTTTAACAAACTATAAGACACAAGGCTCGTCAGCAGTCTAAGTTGTAAGATGCATACATTGTTCTTTCTTTGTGGAAGGTGTAGATGGTGGAGCACACAAGTGGAGACCCATCCCTAATAAAAGGAGAGAAATCGGGGGGCGAGGGTGTCAGGGTACGAGGGTTAAGCTAGTTCTACCCTAGAGGAGCACATTTAGAGCATATTCAACGGGTTTTTAATCCAAGCTACTGCAGCAATAACAACCCAACCTTGCCACCATACCACATCCCAAAGCATATTTTAGTAATTCAAAAAAATTCCTACCAACAATAAATCATTGCATACCCTATGAGCCTATCTATCTAAAGCATTTAACAAGCCCCTAAGAGCAATCCACTGTATCAAAGCTCTGAATATTCAGTCCCAATGCCATCCCAGGATCAGAAGAGTCGGAATATGTAAAATATTAATTCTCACACTCCCATGAATTTTAAATGGATGCCAAATTCTTCTCCAGAACAGTTTAACAAGTACCAGTTTAATTGGGGCAAACTTGTTAATGGCTCAAGCTTATTTATCTTGGCAACCAACAAAGAGACCATATGACACAATAGACATCACCAGTGGGGACGAGAAGATTAAAAGGTATCCAAAATAAGTTGGCAGCTTATGATGCTCAAAAATAGGTAAGAGGAAATTACAGGTGGTAATGTATCAGAAGCACATTCGTGGTTTGAATCCACAGGTTTCTACCAGGGCACAAATCAATAAGAAATTAAAAGAAGCAGAATAAAGCCAAAACCACAACAGATATGATGGTAAAAATAAATCAAAATGCTATACTTAGGGAACGAAGGCATTATAGGATGCCAATAGGCTACTTACCATGGCTAATTATTAGGCATGTTCAGATATATATTTAGGTTGTTGTCTTCTCTAGCTTATTTGTTTGTTTGCTGACTTTTACCCTTGGTTAGTGTGTTCTATTAATAGATTCATTTCAGACATGTTGTAGTTTACCCCGATGCTTCATTGGAAGCTAGGCGAGTCTCAGTGGTCTTCAGATGAGGATTTTTGGGTGCTGTCCTTCTATAGCTTAATTGTTTGTTTGTTGATTTTTTAGAATTAGTATGTTTTCTATTTAGAATAGTCATATCGGACACATTGTATTGTCATGATTATGGGTCTTAATCAATGGTTCTTAAAACATCAGGGATGTCTGTTTCTTTGAAATAGAGGTACATCCAAAAGCTTTGGTTAACATTTTATATGAATAATTGGCCACCAATTCTGAAAGAAGAAAAACAAAATTATGTTAAAAAATACACCTATTGGAAAGAAAAAACAGCTCACAATTTTTTTTCCCAACTATATGCATCACATGAGTATTACTTACAGTATAAACTTTCTAATTCTTATTAAAATTTTCATTGCATACTCCATCTGAACTTTTGAGTTCATGACAAGGGGACTGTTAGTTGTGGCACTATAATAAGTGCTCATCAACTCTTAAAGTTCTGCCATGCCATTCTATCAAAATCAAACCACATTTGATTCAGTCAAACTTTCTTGGTTTGAATCCAGTTTACAAAGTAACCAACGGAATGAGGAATTTTAAATTTGACGTAAATATTTTTATAAATCTGAAATATAAATAACGACATACTCAGCCCCATATACCTTCCCCCCCCCCCCCGCCCCGCCCGCCCCCACCCCAAAAAAGTCCAATTTTATATTATTCTCATCTTGGATCAGCCAGGCCTACATAAGTTACCCAAATCAATTTATTTGTAGCTATGTGAATTCACCAATCCACAAATGACAAAATTCACCGTCGCCATTCAAGTGACACGTCACATTATTTTAAATCGTAGCAAACAACAATCAATAAACTGATCTGGCATTAAAAGAGCCTCATTACTCGAATTTCATTCAAACGTTGAAAATCTAATCTGTGGATAAGAAGTGCCTAATTATTCAGATTTCAAAGATGTACTTGGTTACATAGTTTGCATGATTGGAATTTTAAAATAAGAGAATACTTCCTCAAATAAAAGGGGAGTTCAATAAAAAGAATTGCATTACCTGTAAATGCAAATCCACACCAAAAGACTAAAACTGGGGATCTTGGGAAGGCGCTTACAATTTTCAATTTATTGTGGCCTCTCTTATGCAGGAGGTTCCAAAAGAAGAGTTTTATAATTCATATGACCTACCCATTACATCACATTAATAAAGATTATATGGTGGTTACATGTCCAAACCCCAATGCTGCTATTATCTGATATACCAGAAGAAAACAAAATAGAAGAAACACAAAACAAAAAGATTATAGCATTTGTCACAACACGGGCATTCATTTCTGGATACTGATAATACAAGTGTCTACTTAAACAATGGATCTTATTAAAGACTTCTTGTGAGGAAATCAGAAAGCAAATAGTTGTAAATCAACAAGCCTGCATCAAAAAGTTGACACTCGGTGTTTTAAGTTCAAAAGATACAAAAGCAACCAAAATGAAAAGTCTGAGCCTAAACTGCAAAAATGAGATGGCCTGATGAAGCTGTAGTATATGCTGTTCATCTTTATTTCCTCTGGCAATGATGAGTTGAAAGGAATGAATTCAGGCAGCAGCACCTGCTTTTGCTTGCTTGTTTGCAAAAGCAATCCCCTTCTCAATGCTTCCCTTCAATTCTGGCTTAAGTGCTTCTAAAGCATTCTGTTCATACTCAGTCAACTCCTCAAGAATATCAGGTAATACTGCTTCAACACCTTCTTTTCCAAGTTTAATCCTAGATGCAAAGAACGGTAATTCTGTCAATTCAGATTGAACATAGGAGCACTCATACACCTCTGGATCACCATCAAGCGCGTGAAGAGAAGATTCGACAAATCTGGCAGCAGCATAAGCCATGGAAAGAGTTGCAGATCCAGCACCTGCTTTTGCTTCAACAACTTCAGTTCCAGCATTTTGAATTCTAACTGTTAGCTGTTCGATCTCCTCTTCAGTGAAGGTTGCATAAGGCTCGGTTTTTGACAACAAAGGAAGGATGGTAATTCCTGCATGACCTCCAACAACTGGAATATCCAACATAGCTAGCATTAGATCCTTCTTCTGAGCAACAAAAGTGTTCGCTCTGACAACATCCAAGGTTGTAACACCAAACAATTTTTTTGGATCATAGACACCTCTCTGCTTGAGAACTTCAGCTGCGATGGGTACAGTTGAATTCACAGGGTTACTGATGATGTGAATGAAGGCATTGGGGCAGTTATCTGCAACGGCTTCTACCAAGGACTTGACAATACCCGCATTGATGTTGAAAAGGTCATCACGCGTCATCCCAGGTTTCCGTGGAACTCCTGCAGGGATCACTACCACATCTACACCCTTTAAACAATTTCCCAACTCAGTAGGACCAGTAAAGTCTTGAACCTATGCAGGACTGTTGCAGTGGCTTAGATCTGCAGCAACTCCCTTCACATTTGCAATATCATAAAGATTCAAACCAGAGACCAAAGGAAACATTTTAATCAATAGCGAGAGGGGTTGCCCAATCCCTCCTGCAGCACCAAGGATGGCAACTTTAAACCCCTCAACTGATGACGGAGCCTTACCGGCCTTCATACTAACTTGTCTCTTCTCTGACATCCTTGGAATACCTAAAGAGGATCTAAGAACTGCATTTGTCTCACGAATTAAAAGAGCTGCCTCAGATTCGCAGGATATACCAGGTTTCAGCCCACTAAAGGCCTTGAAAGACATTTTTCTAGGAAACTTGACTGCACAAGCCTGTAGATGTGATCCAACCCCAGATAAACGGGGTTCAGAAATGGATGGTAAAAACCCAGAGGCAGAAACCTTGGACATTGATAAAGTTGCAGATGCCATTATGCTCCTCGCCACCTGAAAAAAAGTCAAGATTTCCTACTCAGTAGATTAAAATCATGTAGCAATCCCACACAATGCCTTTGACTCATATAGTTTTTGACCGACAGAAGAAACTGGTGACTATAATAGTCATTTTAGGATTCATTCGAAGTGACTGAATGGAGAGAGAGGGATTCGAACCCTCGGTACAGATAGTCTATACAACGGATTAGCAATCCACCGCTTTAGTCCGCTCAGCCATCTCTCTGAGATGGAAGATATAGAATGAATAGAGCTAAAATTTTGAAGCTAAAGACCACGAAAATACAATTGTATTGTTCATTCCGTTCTAAACGACTCTTCGCTTTCTCTAGCCCGGCCAGTATCTGGCCAGGCTATGATCTTCCCTATATCAGGAATAATTGAATAAATTATTAATTATTAATACAGTGCTTTACCTAATCTGAAAGCTAAAATGCTTGTTATAAAGGCAGCAAAAAGGGCTATCAAAATTTGACCCTCTGATATCATTTCTTTATTTCCTCTCCAATAACTTTTTAATTCATTATTTAGATAGAGCCCTCTATTTGTTATATTATTTTAATAATACCAGTTGTTCAAGGCTATAATCTGGATGAAATGTTGTAGATTGAAACTGGATAGATCATATTAGGATGATAAAAGATGATAAAAAAATAAAAAAAAGAATAATAATTATTTTTGACTTGACCCCCACCCCCGCTTTCTCTCTACCATGGAGGAGCCAAATGAAATTTTCATGTTCGTTTCTGAATTAGAGGCGTTAATCGACGCCGACTATAACCCCTAGCCTTCCAAGCTAACAATGCGGGTTCGATTCCCACTACCCGCTCATATTGCTTATTCAAAGCATTTTGTCATAGGTAGCATTTCACTCGAAATTAATTTTTGATGCCCTACTATTCTTTCTCATACAGAAAGCATGGATCTTTTAGTGTGTGGGTTGAGTAACAAATTTCAAGTACTCTAGGAAGGAATGAGAAATATAGTAACCTATAGGTTGGCATCTGCTTGTGGAGTAACATTTAGAAAATAAAGAAACAAATTAATCGAGAACAAAATCTAGTAAAGCAAGACAAGACAACGGGTAAAACATTCCCAAAAAAATATTAAGTATAGGATACACATTTTGTACTGAGTACGAAATAACAATTCACACTTCCAGCGGGAACAATACTAAATAAAAAAGGGGTCCTAAGAAAAGGGCTACTGCAACTATTACTTTTTCCCAAGGTAGTTAATACATGCAGCCAATTAACAATAGCTTGGGAAGACTTGCAGGTCCCAAGCTAAGCCAGCAGCAAGTTTTGTTGTCTCTACTTGGGCAGCTTGTGAGCATGATAAGAGACTCACAGATCTTACCCATTTATGCCATCGTTGCAGATTTCACAGATGGTAGGCCGTCTCTATCTGAAAAAATCAAAACTTAAAAGAGTAACATAGAAAACATAAATGAACATAAAATCTGTTATTTCATTTTCAGTGCTCACTTATTTGGCAGAAGCAATTTGCTTAAAAATTCAATCCATCGATGACCAGAGAGTATGCAGCTTGTTGCTCCATCAACAATATCATGCACAAGGTTAATTGTGTATCTTATTGATGCTATTCTGGTATTAAATGCATAGAATCAAATTTATTTGAGTAAAATATGTAAAATTTATGGTCTTTTACTTTGTCAGAATTATGCCAAAGTTTTTGCCCAGTCCTACTCCATACCTAAAATGTACCTTCCAAACCCTAGCAGGCATTAACATCAACAACAGCAGAAAAATATATCTTTGCCTCCAAATGCAGAGTCCCAACTGTTAAGGAAGAAAATTTAGGGAGCATTTTAGGAGGCCAAATGCTTTGCAGTGTCTACTGAGAATTTCAAGATGTCAACTGAGCTTGCATCCAACCAATTTTTTCATTTTTTTGTAAATTATTTTTTTCAGTAGGAGACTCTTAATTTTTCAACATCAGCTATTTTTGGAACTCATGGGCTAATTTAGATGCAAAAAGACAACTAATTTATCTCTATAGCACAGGCTGAAATACATCAGAAGTGCTCCCTCCATGGGACTAGGAAATAAGAAACACAACTCGTAAAATGCTAATACAAAGATACGAAGGTTTACAATAAGCAGTATGAAGGTAAAGGTAATTATTTACAGTGTTACATGGACGCATCCCCTATAGATGTTCCAAATGTCCTCATGGTTCCAAACATTTCTGAGGACTTGAGGACTTGGAAAGGGCTCCCCCAAATTTTTTAATTCTTATAAAAAAATTGATGCTTTCACTTTTTAAAAACTATTATTGTTATCAAAATAGCATTAAATTCTAATCTTCAAAATACCTAACAAACATTAAATGCAGTATAGACCCCCTAAATTTCATTAAATAAAGTTAAAATATTTAAATATTAGTTTCTATATATTATTTAATAGTCGTCCCCCTGCTGTCCCCAAAATATGGGTAATTTTTTGCTGTCCTGAAAGCCATGTCCCTCCGTCCCACTGCCCCCGAGACAAAGGTAAAAATGATTATCTGTCACTGTGTCGTACCCAAACTTTGTCAAATTTTCAATGTGGTCCATAAATTGCCAAACTTGTGCTCAAAACAAGAGTCCTTCAAAGACAAACGACTTTGACCAAAGAAGCATCATCAAAAAATGAGTTTTTTAACCCCAAAAAGTAAAAGGAGCCTCTAAAGAGGTAAAGTCATACTGCACCAACTGCACCAAGGGCACCTCAATTTTCTAAGTGGTCAAAAGTTTGTGAGTGAGTAGTCAAATAGAAGAGGAAATTGAGGCAAACAATTTTTCTCAAAAACATTATTGTAAAATGTCATTTTGGCCCTTAAAATTCTAGACGCCCCTAACACACCACTTTCATAGTTTCACACTATGAAACACGCCTAGGGGCACCTCACCTTTTTGGCTTCAAAACACCTTTTGTTATGGAATTGGGTATGAAGGGAAAAGGTTTTACATCTGGAAAAGAGAAATGGTTTGACGTTTAACTTTTCGAAAAACAATTAAAAAGGGAAAAAATTTCCCCCAAAGGACCCCAGGTGCCCCCCGGCTTGCATTTTCATAGTAGAACCAAACTACAAAATGTTCCTCTTAGGGGCATCTAAAACGCCTAGGGCACTTTTTTCCCCAATAAAGTGTTTTTCAACACTTTTTGACCTCTCGTTTCCTCACTTCTCCAAACGCAAACCCCCCCTCCTTTGCGCATTTTTCAAATTACTTTGCACATTATCTAGATTTTCCGTACCCTTTTTTCATCCTCCATGTGCCCATGTGCTTAGTTTTTAAATCCACTCGTACGTGGTTCATAAGGTGTAATATTTACTGAAAGTTTTGCAGATGGGGTAGAGTAAAGTAAGCAGATTTTGATTGTGGGAGGAACTCCATGGTTAAGCACACATGAAGTAGAGTAATTTTGGTATGAGTGACCTCTGGGGAAAGCCCTTGTACTAATTCACCCCTATGATCTTCACCCAGATGTATTGAATGCCAATTGCGTCATTCATACTTGTGAGAGTGACTGCTACTCATGAAACATGGGTCAATGTGGGAATCATCTCACTTAATTTGATGGAGGCCAAGATGATCAAGTCAAGCCTTCTTTGCTTAAACAGAGGAATGAGTTATTGATAGGATTTTAGATCCCAAAGTCAGAAGGTCACTGTCACAGGGTAGAGTTATAGGGGTTTCAAAGTATTAAGCTCTCCAAACATACTCTTAGGCTTATATTACATTCCCTCTCAAAAGTTCTGATGGAGGCCTGTATGATGACAGCAAGGTTTTAATGCTACAGTTTCCAAAATCACAATTTGTAACCCTAAGCACATGTTTATTAAGAACAGGACAGAGCATGAGAGATTTAAGAACCAGTGACTCTTCAAGAATATACAAAGGATCCTACAGTTACTGCCTCGTTCCAAGACATACATCCAAAAATACAACTTGTAGTCATCTAGATATCAGGGGAACATGTAAGAATGCTATACAGACCTGTATCAGCACAGGAAATCCATAGGATTATATGACAGTCAAGGCAGAATATAAGGGTTGTCGTAAATATCGACACACCAAGAATATACCGAGGTTCCTACCAAATTCTACATGCCTCCATACGTACAGCAAACCCCTAACAAGCTATTAGCATCTCGATATAAAAAAAAAACATATGAAATCTCAGTACAGTCTTGAAAATTCTGGAAAATACAGAGTTTCATAAGATTTGAGGAATAGTAACTGAAAAAAGGAGAAATTATAATGTCATGAAATTTGTCTTCATCTTTATTAAATACCTAACACCCTCATACCATTTGTTGGGAGCTCAAGAATACAAGAATCAAATGCAAAACCTTGTTTTTTGGGTTCTTCTCAGAATTGAGACAACATATCTCAAGAAACTTCTCACCTTTGGCTTTCGAATTACTCCTTGCATTCTAAGCTCTGCCACATCCTTCTTGAATTCTCTCTCTTTTGAATGAATCCTCCCACCATTATTTCTTGCATCATATTTCGGTTACAAAGCCTAACCATACTCACTTTCACTAAGGAATTCACCATCTACCATTCCAAGTACTTCACAACCATGTTCATTCATATTAATTTAAAGAGTTATTTAGAATACATTTGCAAGTAATCACAGTATTAAGTAACATATGGCAACATAAAGACTTACAAGAACAATCTCTCTTTCATACTGAGCTATGCAAAATAGATGCACACTTATTCTTGCATACTGAATGCCTCAATTGTAGGGATGGATGGGTCCAAACTACTCTATTTCTACTGCTTGTGCAACAAGCACTTTCTATTTCATAGGTGCTGCAAATCATATAATTTGGGGTGAAGCTGTAAGTTATTTACACTTATCTTATTACTCGTTGTTTACAAAAGAGATACATTTCATTACGGAGGCACTAAATCTACATGTTTTCAATTTGGGTTTGTTTTTAAGATGTCATGCTTTCGGTGGCTCTAATGCTGCTATTATTCTAATAGGTAAAGTCAAGTAGCATCTATTTTCTTCTTGTATTTTGGCTTGTGACTCTGAGTTATCTTTTACAGGATTATGATATGATTGTATAATAACCATATTCATATAATTACTTTTACCGGGCTTCACATGGTCACCGTCTGCAAGTACTCTTTGAGTTTTGATCTGGTGAACATATGTTTGCTTGCAGGTCTTGGGGGATTTGTAGCTTGCGGGGCATTGTCAGAAAGGAATGATGATCCCACAAGAGCATCACGTCCATGGGATGAAGTATGATTATTGGTCCATTATGATGATCCAACAAAAGAATAATGTCATTGATCTCCTTTTGCGTTTTTCTAATATCAAAGCATCTCATACTTGATTTTGGGACAACTTTTCAAATTAGCTAAACTAATTGCTCCAGTTTTTGACAGGATCGTGATTGGTTTTTCATGGGGGATGGAGCAAGAATTCTGCTTCTTGAGGAATTAGAACATGCAAAGGTACATTCTTTGTCAAGAGGCATCTTTTGCTAGTGACTGAAGTTTAAGGCTATCTAGCTTGTATTTTGAGGTTTGCAATTGTTATATGCTCTAATAGATATGTTGCATTCTCGGTCAGGAATATTTTGCTTTGGCTACTATAAATTTTGTGATTGTAGATGTTCTTTGTTATGAATTATATGTTAATTGGTTTTTTCTATGTGCAGGGAGATATCTAATCACCCAGAAGCATATGTTAGAAGATCATCTCTTTTTTTAGCATCTCGCATATTGATAGCTCTCCATCCATAATTTATAGCAAAATATTTAAGTGGCGGTGATGTTGAGATTGCTAAAGCGCTGGAATGGATTCACACTTGGGCTCTTTGTGTTGTGTAAGTTGATTCTGACTTTGAGTGTTATGCGGTATGTACCATATATTAAGTTTAGCGGAATGATTAGTCTCTACTATAAGTTACACCTTACAGTTCATGAACATCCATATTTATTTCACTATTTATTTGATAAACAAATAGAAACTGAATGTGTTTATAATTATTGGTGATTTTAGATATAAAAACTTTTCTGAGGCATATATCATTTAACATTTAGGATTTATTATCTTAACAGACCACCTTGGAGAATTGAACCGATTGAGGAAAATACCAATTAATTATGTACTCCATATGTACTATTTTAGACCGTTTGGGGTGATGACAAAAAAACATCTGCAGAACAGTGAACAGTATGCAAAACCATTTTTAATGTCATCCATATTCGTCTTACAACAACATGTTCAAACAAGTCTGCATAGTCTGCACCGCTGCAACAGTTGAACAAGAGTTTCCTTAAGGACATGTTAATAATGTATGTTATGTAATTGGCTTAAAGTAAATGTCAGTCTTGAATTAGCAGAGTCAATCTGAATTATCTATGGCGGTAACTAGCTTCTCTCAATATTTCTCTCCCTACAGTTTGAATGATTTTTTATTCTTATCATCATTGCCATCTTCTTTTGGGTCAATGATGGAGGAGGAAACTTGAATATTGCTGAAATTTTAAGGTCATTGTAAAGAGTGGATAAATTGTCTATGTTCATCTAGGATAACATGTTCTTACTAATGTCGTGCAGAAGCACTTTAATATGTGCCAATCAGCGTCTTCTTTGACTGGAATAAATACACCATTACTTGTTTTGCATATTGTAGGTTTAGTAAATGCTGGAAATTGTGTTGAGTTGGCAGCACATCTTAATGTTGATGGATTTCTAGTCGGAGGGGCTTCTCTGAAGGTTGGCTGCAAACTATTTTACCCTCTTTATACCTTTTCACTGAAGTTTTTCAAGCTCTCCATATTGTTTACTTCAATACAAACTTTTCTCATCCTGGCCTACGAAAGCTCGTGGTCAAGTTATGCTTGGAGGTGACTATACTCTTTTTTATGTGAGCTCGTATCATCAAAATAAATTCAAGTATAAGAGCAATGTTATTATGTATTGTATTTTCAAGTTACCTATCACATTATGAAAAGGCTCAGCATAGACATGCCTTGTTATTAAAGATGGCCTTTTTTATGAAAGGTTGATGGTTTCTTGTTATATGTTTAATTCAACCTCAGTATTTTAATGAGATGTTTGTTATAAATTTTCAAGTGATAGTTGATAAACGCAACGAGTCATTATAATCTTTGTTTTCATGAAGACTAAAGATGAGTTGCTTGGTGCTATTGATAGTAGAGAATTGTATCAAAGTTGAGACAATCAAAGCGAAGAACATGAAATGACCGCTGCCGACAGAGAGACACTGACTCAATATTAAAGTTAAGAAAAAAAACCTCAAAGTAGCACTAGGGAAGCAGACAGATCGCTTGAAGCTGGGGGTGGAGAGGTGTTCATATTGTATGCAAAGGGTTAACGGAATTTAGGCACCCTTTTGTATTTTATCATTGTATTTAAAGGGTTAACAGTATTTAGACACCCTTTTGTATTTTATCATTGTATTTAAAGGGTTAATAGTATTTAGACACCCTTTTGTATTTTATCTTATTTGATATTAATAAAATGTTTGTGGACCCATTTGTTGGGCACAAGATTCAAATCAAATTGTTTTTAATTTATGATATTCCTTACCGGTCTACTCTAACATCATAGATGATATGTAGCCGTCGATTGCACTATATGATATTTGGTTATTATTTATTCTTGAAATTCATATTTTTCATTCTTTAAATTCGTATTGTCTCTAGAGAGACAATAAAAATTGAAATTAGTATTGTCTCTAGAGAGACAAAATCAGTATTTTGTATTGTCTCTAGCGAAACAATACAAATATTGTCTCTAGAGAGACAAAAACTATATTGTCTCTCAAGATACAAAATATGTATCAACCTATATTGTCTCTGAAGAGACAATAATTAGAGACAATATTAGAGACACCCGCTTTGAGACAATAATAGAGACAATATACAACTTTTTTATTGTCTCTATTTGAGACAATTTGATCAAGTATTGTCTCTATTATTGTCTCAAAACACCCCCCCTTGTAGTAGTGCCAAAAATAAAGGTTGTACCTTATATGCAAGAAATTGTTTTGAATCCGCTGATAAAAACAATGATTTCTTAGAATGATATCTACTATAATGAAAATATAGTTATGTGTTTCCAGAATATTTACAGGTCTTCCACCCAAAAGAGAATTTTATTTCACAATTGAAATCAAGCCTGGAACTGAGCCTATTTATAAGGCACCTTACCGAATGACTACTATTGAATTAGTAGAGCTTAAGACACAGTTGCAAGAACTTTTATGTAAGGGTTTGATTAGACTATGTGTTTCACCTTAGGGAGCACTAGTAATCTTTGGGAAAAAGAAGGATGGAATAGTTAGAGAGTACATTGAATACAAAATGTTAAACAAAGCAACAATCAAGAACATTTATCCGCTCCCTATAATTGATGATATATTTTATCAGATGCATGGAGCATCGGTATATTCTAAGATAGATATTCAATCTAAATATCATCAATTATGGATTAAGGATGAGGAAATTCATAAAATAGCTTTTAGAAAAAGGTATGAACATTACAAGTTCACAATTTTACCCTTTGGATTAACAAGTGCACCTGTAACTTTATGTATTTGATGAACAATATTTTTCAAGAATACTTGGAAAAAAAAATTCTTGTATTCTTTGGATGACATTATCATATATTCTAAAAGTATTGAGGAACACCATGAACATTTGAATATAGTTTTGGAAATTTTGAGAAAGCGATGGTTATATGGTAAGTTATCTAAATGTTCTTTATATGACACAGAAGTGCACTATTTGGGCCATGTTATAAGTAAGAATTGAATTTTTATAGATCCTTCTAAAATTGTAGCTATAACTGAGTGGCTTGCACCAAAGAATGTACATGAAGTTAGAGGCTTCATGGGTCTTGCTAGTTACTATAGAAAATTTGTAAAATATTTTTCCAAAGTTGCTGCACTAATAACTTCATTGTAAAAAAAGGATAAGAAGTTTGTTTGGAATGAGAAATGTGAATCTGCATTCAGAACTTTGAAGGATCAGTTAACTTCAACACCTATTTTAGCTATACCAGATGCTAATGGAGACGTTACTGTTGTAACGGATGCATCTGAGGAAGGTCTTGGAGGTATTTTTTTACAAAATGATGATTTCATAGCTCACGAAAGTAGAAAACTAAAGTTACATGGGTTGAATTATGCTCCACATGATTTAGAGCTTGTAGCCATTGTTCATGCAGCTCAAGTTTGGAGGCATTATCTGCTTGGTAAACCTATTGAAGTAAAAACTGATCATCTTGGGATGAAGTATAATTTCACTCAACCAAATCTAAATGCAAAACAACGAAGATGGTTAGAATTTTTGTCTCAATATGATTTTGACATAAATTACATTAAAGGAAAGGAAAATAGAGTAGTTGAGGCTCTAAGTTGTAGGAAGCACATTTCTGCTCTTGTAACATTAAGAACTCAGTTTAAGGATGAAGTAAAAATTGTTATGGAATCTGATTCTTATTTTCAGCAAGTAAAAATAGTGCTTGTTGCATATCCAAATGATATGTGATATAAAGGTTTTCACTTTAACAATGAAGGAATATTACGATTTGAAAACAAATTATACATACCTTCGCTAAATAATTTAAGAAATAAATTGTTAGTAGAATTTCAAAATTCACCTTTCTCTTCACACCTTGGTATTACAAAGATGCTTGCTGATATAAAACATCAATATTTTTGGAAAGGGATGAAAAAGGATGTTATTGATTTTGTGACACACTGTTTAGAATGTCAACATGTTAAAGCTGAACATATGCATCCAGCCAGTTTATTGTATCCTCACAGCATACCATAGTAAAAATGGAAAGTAATAAGCATGGATTTTGTATAAGGGTTGCCTATGTCAAAAAATAAACATGATGTTATTTTGGTTGTTGTGGTTGAACTAACAAAAGTATCTCATTTTATTGTTGGTAATCTTAACCTAATGATTCTCCTGTTTTGGCAAAAAGGTTTGTATATAAGATTTTTAGATTACATGGAGTACCTAAATTAATCATATCTAATAGACATCCTAGAATGACTTCAAAATTTTGGCAAACTCTTAATGAAGCTCTAGGAACTAAGTTGAATTTAAGTTCTGCGTATCATCTAGAAACAGATGGACAGACTGAAAGAGTTAATCAAATTTTAAAGGATATGTTACGGATGTATTGTATGTATCAACAGTATAAGTGGGAAGAGTACCTTCCATTAGTTAAATTTGGATACAACAATACACATCATTCTTCTCTTAAGATGGCACCTTTCAAAGCATTATATATAAGAAAATGCAAAACCCGTGTTAGTTAGGACAACATTAAGGATAGAGAGGTAATTGGACCTGAAATCCTTACTGAAATGGAACAAAAAGTTAAAATGATTCGTGAATGCTTGAAAGAAGCAGCAGATAGGAAAAAGAGTTATGATGACTTAAAGCCGGTTGATAGGAAATTTGAACTTGGTGAGAAGGTTTTCTTCGGGTTAAACCGAAAAAGAGTTTTATAACTTTTGGTAGGGCTTCCAAGTTATCACCTTGTTTTCTAGGACCTTTTGAAATAGTTGAAGTAATCAACCTTGTAGTTTATCATTTAGCATTACCTCCTGCTTTGTCATGAATGCATGATATTTTCCATATTTCGTTTATTAAGAAATACATTTCAAATTTATCACATGTGTTAAATTAGAATTCATTGCAGGTCCAAGACCCAGGAATAATCATGGTTAGACCCTTGCAAGTGCTAGAAACTTGCTAGTTTCATTTAAGAAATCGTGAAATAAGTGAATGTAAGGTCTATTGGGACCAGTTTAATGAAGAAAGTGCAACCTGGAAAAATATGGAAGATATGAAAACTACTTTTCCATACTTATTTGAAGAAAATTGATTAGATATTGACTGATATAAATTGTTATTAAATGATTTTATGACAATAAATTTGATAGTTTTGGGAAGATATTTATTTATTTTAAATAAACATCTATGTAAATTCTGATTTTTGGAACTTTAAAATTCTGATATGTTATGAACACATTAAAAGAAAGTGGATAAACTGATTGTCCTTGATGCAAATTGATAAAATAAGATAATCTTCAGGACGATGATTCTTTTTAGGAGGGAAGTATGTAACACCTTTGACAAATTTTAATCTCTCCTCTTTTGCATTACAAGCGTTCACATGTGATTTTCTTGATAAGATGTGTTCCCTTGATTTTCAAAAATCATGCTTGCCATGGATAAGTCATTTCTTCTCTTGATTTCATTAGGCTAAAATGTAGTAGCTTGCAAAGAATCCCTTTTCAATTCTGATAGATGAGTTGTAATCTAGTAATGATGTTGCAAACTTATCTCTATTTAATTAACACATCCTTGGATCAATTCCATTGATCCAAGGTATGTTCTAAATCTTCTTACCTAATTTGAATGGTAAACTGACATTCAGATGTTGAAGGACATAATCAACTGAACTTTTGTATGTTTACAAATTCTTTTATTTTCATTGTAAGATCATGCCTACATTCCGTTGTATGTTAAGTGCTCAGATATTTTTGATTGATCTCTTTGGGATGCTAACGTGGTCAAGTGTTATGAGACCTACTTCAGGTCTATGGATGAAAAAAAGAAAAATAAAAACTAATTCCTAGGCCTGTGAGATCAATTATAATGGGATTCTAAACTAAGGTAAATGTACCTATCTTTTATCTCTACCTATTCAGGATAGCTTCCTAACCTAGGTTGCATGTTCTAAATTATGGTATGGGGGAAATTACCTAAGGTGATGCTAGGCTTATTTCTAACCTATACCTAATACTAAATAGATATGAGCTATGACCTAACCTAAGGTGGTAATTTACCTATTGAAATGTTTTTAAACCTAAGGTAAATACTTCTAAACTATCCTTTGGCCATATCCTAAACTAATGGATTCTACCCTAAACTAATGAAATGTGGAAAGGGGACCTAAGGGTCATATGGCATGTGGTAATTTAATGACGGTTCCTAAGCTATTTATGTGATTTGATTTTTGTATTAAATGAAAACGAACTACCAGTTTAGGCAGAAGTATGAAATTTGGTTGAATCCATGTGGATTCATCACTAAGGTTTGGTGATGCATGTTGAAGTTGAATTGGGTCTCTCCATTTTTGGATGGCGGCAAAAAAGAGAAATAGGTGGGAATTTGAGAATTTATGGTATTAATGAGTCTCATTTTTAGCGAGAAAACTACTTAGGAAACTATGCGGGTGGATTTGTTGGAGGTTGTTTGGTCATTCATGCTCTCAATTTTTTTCTCTACATGGAGCTATCTTGTTCTTCAAACCAGCAATTCTATTTTAAGTTTACAGATTTTTTTTTATTTCCTTGGTCTATTTTCGATTCAAGGAAATTATATGAGACATTAGGGAAAGATATTTTTAGTTTTTGATCTTTCTTGGAGAAAAAGAAGAGATGGAATCTCAAATGGAAGTATTCTTCAAATCGGTAGAAGCACTATCGGGCATGATAGGATCTATCCATTAATATTTCTTTCTTTTCTATAATTGTTTCATTAAAACAACTCTGCTCTCATGAGATAAATGTTTTCTATTTTTGGTTCTAGTTATTTGCTTTCTTGTTGAAAGAATCTTGGCATTTTTGGTTTTGGAACCCTTGCATGATAATGCGGTTTTTGGGTGTTTTCTTTGAGTGAGCTAAAATGGTGAAATTCATTTAGAAGTGTAGAGACTTTAGTGTTTTGATTGCATTATTTACTCTAGACTATCTACTAAAAAAAGATTTTGACTAGCTAGTTTTTGTCTTAAGATTCGAGCTGGAAGTTTCTTTTGAAAGTAGTCTGTAAATGGGTACTTTTCTCTTATGCATCTCTTAGTTTTAAATTCGTATTACTTATTTTGTGATTTTTATGGATATATATTTATCTCATTCTGTGAACACGAATGTGCATGAAAGTGAGGAATGGACATCTTATTTGTATTTATACTGTTAAAACTTGCATTCTTATACAGAATGCCTTTGCTTGTTTTGAAAGGTAGAAGAATAACCTTTTTAAATTGTATCTTGTTCTGTTAAGATTTATACTCCTTGTTCGGGACTATATTTGTATATTTTTTTCTTCAGTATGAACTTGAACTTGCATAAAAATAAAGGATAATGGGTGTTTGATGTTTATGGAATTGTGGGTGCTCTGTACTTCAACTTGTGTAAGATCTTAGAATAAATATCATGTTCTTATTTTATTTTGTCTAAATATCCTCTTCTTCAAATCGTAATTTGATGGGAGTTGGGTAAGTTTTGTTATTTGGAATTATTGTTCTGTTGAACTTGTAGGGAAATAAGAATAAGAGTTGTCTTACTTGGGATGTTTGTTACTGGAATTCTATTCTCTGAAACTTTGTAAGGTGATTACTGGTTTATTGAAATCTGGAATATGAGATGGTTGTCTTTGTTGAAGTTCCTTTTGATATTGTGATACTCTAGTAGTTGGCCTTCTCGAAGATGTTATGGTGATTATCTCTTAGGTCTGTTCGACATTATTAAGTTCATTTTTCTGTCCTTTTTGGGCTTGTGTGAATTGATGAAAAATTATTTGATAGATTTGGTAACTTCCTTGTAGTGTGTTAACTCACATGTTATGAGCTAATTGTGGTACGTTCATGCTAATCATTGAATGTATAATCAACTTCTAGACTATTACTTTTTTTATTGATCCAACCAAATTTTTCTGGTCTATAAGCTTTAATGATCTTTATTTATTTGTGTGGAATTGAATTTCTTTTCTATTCACGGAAGTGTACATAAGAGCCTAGCCTGTAGAAAGGAAAACTTAACCATTTCTTGACTAACAATTTTTCAATGGCTGAGTCATGCATTGTTATGAAATTGTTTTCATATTGACTCTTCTTTGTGCACACAACGGATGATTTCTTCCTTGTCTTTTTGGTCTTGATTAAGGTGTCAACTTTTTATAGTCTTAATTTATTTTGATGGAATAAATGGTTTCGAATCAATGAATGAAATATTCAAAGATATACAAATATTCATCAAGGTTGCAAGTAAGTTACTAACTATTTTGTTGGGTAGGATGTTGACTCTACTTTTCTAAAGATGAATATGAGAACTTGGTTTAACCGAATGATAAGGAAATTGTAACTGTTTACTCTTCAACTCGTTCTCTTTTCTTTATACAAAACCTATCATAGGTATAATTGAATCAAATGTATTAATTTATTAAGTAATTGTTTAGTAGAATGTATCTAATTACTTCTCTACTTAAATTATATTTAAGGAAATAATAATTGTTTCAGTTAATTGAAATGAAACATTGTTTTTGGGAAGTACTTTTGCATTGTTAATATGAGGCCTAATCTGAGAACCTAGGTTATAGTTATTTGACCAAGAAATAGGATGTCACATCTAAAATTGTGAATCTCTTATTTATTAAAGTTGATGGTTAACTCATCCTAAAAATGTAACGATGTTGATATGAACTCGTCTTCACATGTTTATTGGAAAATTGGTAAAGATGAAAAGAAGTTATTGATACTAAAAGCTACTCTTTTTGTTTATCTATTGAAGTTAAAATTTATATTTCAAATTAAGAAAAAATTATGAAATAAGTTAATGTTAGGAGCTTTTATTTGATATAAATGAGTAATTGTTTAGGACAATACTTATCTTTTATAAGGTAGTAGTTTGCTGATTATATTATGATCATTTCTTTAAGTAAATTAATATTTTTATTTGTGCTTCTTTTATGGTTGTTGGTGCCATTTTTGAGCCTGCATAGTGTGCACCAACTTTTCACGTCCATTTTTTCTCAGAAACATTTTACTTCTCAAATTGGTGATCTGCAATTTGTCCCCTCTAGTTGAATGCTTCAAAATTTCCCATAAACTTGTTCTTTTGCCCTGGTTTAAAATAAAAATCCATGTGTGCTCTTATTTATGCCCTAGGATTTTCCAATTTGTGCGCTATGTCATTTTCCCTTTGTCGGATCGTGTAAAAATTGAATTTGAACAATTCATAATTGTTTGTACTTGAAAATATGGTCCCTAGGTCGAAAATAATGACAAATCATGCTTCAGTTGATTTAAAATCAAGAAATTTGAAATCCTTGTTGAAAAATTTGATTTCTAGGGAATCTTTTATTTTTTTCATGTTGTCAGAGTCATACGGGTATCATTTTCTAGTCAAATTCATCATAAGAAGGTAATGGCAATCTGGCGGTTTTCTATTGGCTAGGGGATTGGTCGGTGGTGGACTTTCTTTAAGAAATTTTGATTTCATTTTGTAAAATTTTCAAAATCAACATTTGGCCTGATGCCTTGCAGCCAATGGGGAGAGGAAACATGTCCTAAAAATCAAAAGGGGAGAAAGGGGGCGATGGAGGACTTAGAGTTTTTTAGCTCTAGTTTGCTAAAATTGAAACAATCACTTTTATCCATGCTCCAATCAGAGGAAGACAAGTGGCAGTATTTTGGTCAAAGGGCATGTGGATGGCAGGGGAACTTGGAGAATTTCAATGTTTTATGGCTTAAAGTGATAAAGTGAAATTTTGGCATGAAACCCCACAGCCATTCGCAAGAGGACACGTGTCCTAGAAGTTTCAAAATGGAAGTTCGGGCCACGGGGGGACTTAGAATTTTTTGGCTGTAAATTTATAAAGTTTCAAAATTAGTTTTCTCCCCTCTCCAATCAGAGGAGGACATGTGGCATCAGTTTTAGGTGGGTCGACAGCCTGGCACATGAAGATTTGAAATTTTTCCTTAGCAAAAAAGGGGAGCTAAATTTATTTTTTAGTCCGAATCTCCATAACTAATCAACGAAGGATGCATGTCCAAAAGGGAAAAAGGTGGAGGAAGGGGCCGAAGGAAACTTTTATAACTTTTTTCCTTTGTCTAAAAAGTAAAAAATGAAGAGTGGCCCCGTGCAAATCACAGGTGGACACGTGTCCAATAGAGAAAGGCGAGCTGGCAGGTCCATGAAGGTAGAAGGGGATTTTTTCCCTTTTTCACAAAGGGGTTCAAAATCAAAACTTGATGTGATGGCCTGCTAGCGAATCATAAGGAAACATGTGGCAAGGGAAAATCAGAGGTGTTGGCCCATGGGGAAAAAGGTGAAAATTTTCCAAATTTGCAAAAAGGGTCAAAATGCATAGAATTGAAGCACGATCCCAATGGGGCCCACCATATGCCACGTGTCAGCTCCAAAATTCAAAGGCAGAGGGGCGGAGGAAAAGGTCAATTTTTTCCATTTTTTTAAAAATGTCAAAAAAGTCAAATATGTGTTCGAAATGATTTCCAATCATGTCTAGGAACGTGTCCCGCCTTATCCAAAGGTTAAAAAGGTAATATTGAGCTTATTTTTGCATCTCATCTTCCATGTGGAGGGATGATATTAAAAGTTGATTTAAGATTGACGGTTACTATGCATCCATTTTTTTTGGCCGCCATGGGAGCTCCAAGAAGCTTGGAAATCATGTTTTTGCATCAAAGATGATTTTCTGTCATCTTGGCCTTTTGGGATCATTGGTATCATTTTCATGGCTTGAATCCTTGATCTAGAGTTTTTTCAATCTAATTTTTGCTCAGGCTCGTGAAAAAAAGTAAAAGTCAGATCTGGAAATTACAGAAGTGAATTTAGAAAGGTAAAAGGTAAGATGATCATGAAAAGGTGTCTGCATGCCTCAATGATAAAAAATGTGCCTCCAGGATGGATAATGATCGAATATATTTGTAATTATTCAATCCTTTGGGCACTCCTAGTAACATGTGAGTGTTTTTCTGTTTGATGTCATTTTCATTAAATCATGAAGACTTGTTGTAACAGAATTGATCCCATGGAATATTATTTTCTTGGGAAATAAGGCTCCAAGGTGGCATAGGGTATTTAGTGAATTTCAGAGAAAATGTAAAGAGGTAGGGAGTAGAAAATCATGACAAAAATTCTGAGAGAAAGCTCATTTTCTAAAAAATCCACCAAAGAACTAGGTTAATGTCTCATATGTTTGAAATTCATGTATGTGAGTTGGTTACAAGTGTATAGCCATCACACAAATATGAGATTGTTCATGTAACTTTCCCCTGTTGTTGAATCTAACAAGTTTTGAATTAAATATGTGTTTCTCTTTCGGCAATATGATTTCTGTTATCAATTTTAAATGCCTAAAACTAAATTTTGTTGTTCCTGTTGTAATCTTGCATTAAAAGTCTTTAGAAATCACACAAAATCTACATTTCTTATTGATAGTTTAGTGGCATTACAATCTCATGTTCAGATAAACAAATTTAAAATCACTTTACCTTCCTTGACTGTAGAGATTACCTGTAAGCCTTTGGGGGCACCTTAGGCGTGGTTTGATCAAGGATTTTGTGTTTAATTGAGTTATTTACTTCAATCCTTTATGGTGAGTTCTCAAAGATTGTGTGAGGAGTACAACCTGGGCTTCCATTTGTGCCTCTTCTGGTTGAAGGAACATTCTAATTATCTGAGGCATTTCTTCTGATATGTGTTAAAGTATTGTAGAGATTGTCAAAGATCTGATCTATCCCAATTTGTCTTGTCAATCCCCCACCAAAAATCATCTAAAAAATAAAGATCCTATCATGTACTATCCCTAATTTTCATTTTTATACCCACAAAATATAAAATTCCATTTACAAAAGTATGCATAATAGATCAGGATTTCCAATGTCTCCAGTAACCTTTGCCTTGTTTTGAGAACATACCCATGTTTTGAGAAGTGACAACTCGTGAGAGTTCAGATCTGGGGTGTTGATCATGTTTTCATCAAGGTCTCCATAATATAATTTCAACCAAAGAGAAGGACATCTTCATCTCCTTCACCATCACAAGGTTACAAAATAGGTCCTCTTACCTTGTTTGCAAGGCACAACCTAAAATAAATAGGACAAGATCAAGTCCTATCAGAGTGCTATCAATTTCTCCAAGAACTTGAGCATCATCTAGACCATATCCCTAGCTACCAATGACATACAACATGGTCTGATATGTCCTTAGGCTCCATGACATATCTATGGTGCTGCACAGACTGAAAAGGAGAACAAACTTGGATACCAACACGAGTGGCACCGCTTTTGGGGAACTTCTTGGAGATTCTTGGTGTTTTTGAAGTGTTTGAGGAGTTTGAGAATTTGTGTATTCAAGTATTTGATCTGCTACATTGTTAAAATATCATTCTATGCTTTAGATCTGTAAGTTTTTAAACAAGGATTTCAAGTTTTGTCTGTCGTTTTTCCATTTACTAGTAGTTCATACACTTGTCTTGCATTGTGATTGATTGATTTAAGAGGAAGAAGGCCTGATTTATAAGGATTTGCAAAGGTTTTAGTACTAGCAAGCATTTGATAGATTATTTTAGTGCATTCTTGCACAACTAAGGTGAAATTCCTTAGTGGCGACTACATGCTGATTTGATCTAGAAAATACCAGTGTCTTAAGCTTTCAGTCATTTATTTTTGTGTTGTTGATCTCTACAAAACTGGAGGGAAGAAGATCTCTCTTCCTTAGAGAATCTGCTAATAAATTGTTCTCATATTTAAGAAACTCAGAGTTGGAAGGGAGAAGAGTTTGGAAAGTGGTTAAAGTTCAGACATTAGGTAAAGATATAGCCATTGGTGAGAGAGATCAGCCTTTAGTAGAGGATTATCACTCTTCTTCAAGTGATTCTGATTCAATCAATCCTCTCATAAACCTATTCACCTCAGCTAGTGAAGGCCCTTCTGCTGTACCTAGTAAGCTCCTTCTCTAATCTACACCTCTATGTTTTAATTTGAGTAAAACTATCCAAGAAAATCAGCACTTAGAGAATACCAGTCTTGTGAATCACATTCTTGAATCCCAAAGACCTTGCACTCCTAATCAGCTTGTTTCACCTCCAAGATCGCCTCCACCAAATGATATGGATCAGCCTAGACCTCCATTTTTTGTTAACACCTTTGGTCCTATAAATTTTAGAGGAATGGATGGTTACCCGAATGCTGTCCCACAAGATGTCAGAAATAGGTTACCAAAATTCTAGGGTAACAATGCTATTATTGGTGATCAGCATCTCAAGATTTTTGATAATATGATGGAATATTTTGAGATAGAGTTTGAAGATGTGTATATTAATTTGTTTATTCATACGCTAAAAGAGGATGCTAGGGATTGGTACAAGGCTTTACCTGATAATTCTATTGATTCATGGACTGAAATGACAAATACATTTAGGTTACAATTTGGTGATAGGAATAATCCTAGATTTCTTTTATCTGAGTTTGAGAATATCAATAAGAACCCTAATGAATTAGTCCATGACTTCAACACAAGGTTTAACAAAACTTTGAGAAGGCCGCCAGTTAATCTGAGGCCTTGTGATGAATCTTGTTTAATCAAATATGTAGATGCATTTGATAAGAATGTGGCCTATTACTTGAGAGACAAGAACCCAACCAATCTAAGATAAGCTTTCTCGATGGCACTTTAAATTGAAAAAAATATCAAAGCAATTTGGAAACCTCTCAAGAGAGATGGAGTAAAGTTGATAAACCCTGAAAAACCTCAAGCTAGAAAAGGTGTTGATTTAGAAGAGGTTGTTAAAACTTTGGCAGGGGATGTCAAAGAAATCTCATACAAATTAGCCCAAGCTGAGAAGGGAATTGGGCAGAATTCAAAAGGTCAGCCAAGGCAACAAGCACAAGATATATTTGGTAATCATCCTAGGGGTGATCAAAGGGCAGATGATAGAGGTAAAGGACCTATGGGAAGGGGGAATAGACAACCCCAAGCACATGAAAGTAGCTTAGTTCCTTATCCTCTAACTGTCAGGGTTGTTGTTGTTGATGAAGTTGCTGATATGAATTGGTGTGATAGATGTTTTGTCCCTCATCCTCCATGTGAAGTGGACCAACAAGTTGATGAAGTTGATAATGAGGATGGAACTGATGATGATATTTGCATGCTGGGTTGGTCTTCAAACTCATAGGGAGGAGCAACATCTACTGAAGTAATAAGTGCTAGGATTGCTACTACCTTTTGGGATTCCATCAAACAGGTACAAGTTTTTCTCCTCCCCCATGCTCTTGAAGTTTATGTAGTGCAAGCTTTTGAAATTCCTAACAATGACTTTGAATACTTAAGAGCTTTGAGGATTAATAAGTATGATGGTGGTATCCCTTCGGAGGAAGATAGACAATTTTTGACGAATGTTGTTGTAGCTCTAGAGAAGGACTATAACACTAGAAGGAAGGAATATAACACTAGAAGCAAGGTTGTTAAGGGACTTTGGCCTCAAGCCAAATCTAAAACACCCTTTCTCACAAGCATTCAAAAATAAGCTCCTAGGAAAGAATCACTTGCTAAAATCTCTACTTTCCCAAGCAAAAATTACAGTCCTCCTCATGCCCAAGCTGCCAAGAATCCTTTGCCATATGATGACTCTTCTTGTTTCCCTTCCAATGTTGTTTTGCCAAAAAATTTCCCCTATGAAATAGCCCAAGTATTGAGCCAAATTAAAGTGAGTGTTCCAATCATTGAGTTGCTTAGTATTCCTGAGCATAAGAATAGAGCATTTTGATACTTGGGATTGAAAGAAGAGAAGGTTACTCCATGAAGAAATGTGAATGTTGTTGAAACTCCACCTCAAATCATTGTTGAATTTGAAACACCAATAGTAGTTTTTTGGGGACATCTTTGGTTGATTCCAAACTTAATTTTTATCCATTATTTACAACTTTTCTCATAAAAGATAGGCTAGTTCACAATTATATGTTTGATTCCGGTGCATCATGTAATGCCATGCCTCTAGAAGTCATGAATGAGTTGGATATCAAAGTGATAGCTGCCTACGGTAATTTTACTACCATGGATTGAAGGGAAGTGTTGGTGGTTTGTTGTGTGAAGGGTTTGGTAGTGCAACTTGTAGCCTATCTGGGTAAGAATTTGAAACTTGATGTTGTAATTGTTGACTGCCCTACCAAATGGGGTATGCTTCTATCAAGAAAATGGGCTGCAAGTGTTCATGGTAGTGTTCAGATGGATATGTATTTTTCCACCATTCCCATTGAGGGCAGCCATGTCAAACTTTATGGTGAAAAGAAGATGTTGCACTTAATTGAGGATCCCAACAATGCTTCCTATGAAGTGTTGTTTTCTGATGTAGATACTAAGAATTTCATTGGTTTTGCTAATGGAAAAGAACACAAGATGGACAAATCAAAGTGACTTGATATGGTAGGTTCTCCTTGGACCTTGATATTTGATGGAGATTGCTCCAAATTTGGAAATGGTGCTGGTATAGTTCTACTTTCTCCTAGTTTGGAAGATTTTTCTTTTTCCTTCAAACTTAATTTTGAATGCACTAAAAACATTTCTGAGTATAAGGAATTATTGTTGGGGTTAAGGATTGCATGGAAGTATGGAGTTAAATATATTGTTGTAAAAGGAGACTCAGAGCTGGTTGTCAAACAAATAAGAAAGTTGTATGCTACAAAAAAATAGCATATGAAATAGTATAAGCATGCAGTTTGGGATCTAATTGAAATGTTTGATTCCTTTAACATTGTGTATCATGACAGAGGTCTCAATGCTACTACTAACAAGTTGGCAGTGTTGGGTTCTAGATTTGAAGTTTGCACCATTTTACCTTATTGTGAGTAAAATGTTGAAGTGTTGACTAGGCCAGCTGTCCCTAAAAACATCAAGCATTGGTAGGTGTTTGATGATGACTCTCAAGTGCTAAGGTTCTTACAAAATCAATGTGATTTTGAAAATTTGAATATTGATTAGGAGCGAATGGTATGCATGACTGAAGGAAGAGACACTTTTTTTGGAAAAGATATCATCCAATTGAAAACAAACACCATTCCTAGAGGTCTTTTTACACTTTAGTCAAACTTTAACAGTGTTGATTGCATCATAAATAGAAGCATGCCTACCTCAAGGGATGTGAAGGAGCATGACTTGGGAACAATGGATAAACCAAGGAAGGTCTAGTTGGGCAAAAATTTAAGTAAAGAAGAAAAACATTCCTATGCCCAACTCTTGAAAAATATCAAGATTGCCTTGCTTGGTCCTATTCAAAGCTGAAAGCATACAGAGAAGATTTATTTCAGCATGAGATCCCTCTTAAAACAAATGCCAAACCATTCAGGTAGAGGCAAAGGCCAATTAATCCACTTCTCTCCATGAAAATGCAAGAGGAATTAAATAAGTTGAGAGATGGAAGTATTATTCAACCCATAAGGTATTTATCTTGGGTTGCAAACCTTTTGCTAGTTAGAAAGAAGAATGTAGATATCAGACTTTGTGTGGATTTTAGAAATCTAAACAAAGAATCCATGAAGGACAACTATCCCTTGCCAAATATGGAAAATATGTTCCAACTTGTGACAGTTTCTAAGTTGCTTTCTACATTGGATGGTTTCTCCAGATACAATCAAGTGGTTGTTAAAGAATCAGAAAGACTTAAGACAACATTCACTACTACTTGGGGAACATATGTTTTTGTTAGGATGCCCTTTGGTTTGATGAATGCTGGTGCCACTTTTCAAAGAGCAATGGATGTTGCTTTTGCTGGTTACATCAATGAGTTCATTATAGTTTACCAAGGTGATGTGAATGTATTTTCAAGACAGAGAGGTGATAATTTGCAACACTTGGAGAAGATGCTAATCAGATGTAGGGAGTATGGAATTTCTCTTAATCCAAAGAAGTGTCATTTTGGCGTGTAAAAGACCAAGTTTCTTGGTCATATTGTGTCAAAATATGGTGTTATGATAGACCCTGAGAGAGTGGAAGTAATCAGTAAGGTACCTATCCCAAGAACCAGGAAAGGCATCCATTTTTTCTTTGGTCAGATTAATTTTATTAGAAGGTTTGTTTCCAACTTCGTTGAACTGACTCGTCTAATCACAAGCATGTGAAAGAAGGACCAAGTTAGCAAGTGGGAGGAGGCTGTCATTCAATCTTTTGAAGGAATTAAGGATGCACTTAAACATGCACCTATTTTAGCAACCCCAAACTACAAGAGGCCTTTCCAAATATTTTCCTTTGCGTCTAAACATACCATTGCTTCTATTTTGCTGCAAAAGGATGAGAATGAGGTTGAGAGGCCTATTGCCTTCTTTAACAAGGCCTTACAAGTAGCTGAGTTGAAGTCTACAATCATGGAAAAACAAGCATTTGCCTTGGTGAAAGCAACAAAAGTTTTTAGGCCTTATTAATTGAGTTCAAAATTTGTTTCTTATGTTCCCCACACCATGGTGAAAGACATCTTATCATAAATGGAGATCTCAAGTAAAATATGTAGATGGGTGAAAAAACTGCAGGAGTATGATATGGATATCCAAACCACAAATTTGGTAAGAGGTTTGGGTCTTTCTAAGCTCATGGCTGAGATAAAATTGCAGAATGTGGAAGTGAATCAGCTAGAGGAAGAGAGGATAGATGTGCTTGCAAAGTTGGTAGATTCTGAGTGGTACAAGGATGTAATCTTTTACCTTAGACACCTTTGTTGTCTTGATCATTTGAATAAAAATCAGAAAGATCCCTCAAGCTAGCTTCTCAAAAATATATCATCATAGACCTTGGGGAAGAACCCTGAAGGTGTCCTCTTGAAATTCACAACTGAAGATGAAGCCCCCAATATAGTTGATGAATTCCATGGGGGAGTTTTTAGAGGAAACTTTGCTGGGAGAGTAATAACACATAAGATTTTGAGAGCTAGTTATTGGTGGCCTTCCCTCTTTAAATATACAACCCAACTAGTTAGAAAATGTGATAGTTGTCAGCATTTCTCTGGAATACTGAAAGCTTCAGGCTCCCTTCCTTTGCAGCCTGTATCAATTGAAGCTCCTTTCAAGCAATGGGGGATGGATTTCATTAGTGAGATTTCATATCCTTCTAGTGCTGGTCATAAGTGGATTCTTGCGGCCACTGATTATTTTACAAAGTGGGTAGAGGCAATCTCATCTAAAAAAGTAACACACCAAATAGTTATAGACTTCTTGTTCAATCAAATCATATGTAGATTTAGAGTCTGAGTCAAGATTGTAGCTGATAATGCCACGTGCTTTAGATCTAAACCTTTAATGGCAATGTGCAATGAATATGGAATCAATTTTAATTATTCTTAAAAATATAACCCCCAAGGGAATGGACAAGCTGAGTCCAGTAATAAGAACTTACTGAAGATCATTAGAAGAACCTTGGAATTGAATAAGAAGAAGTAGAGAGAACAATTGAAATTTACAGTTTGGGCTGATAGAATAACTCGTAAAAGAGTTACTAGTAAAAGCCCATTTGAATTGGTGTATGGAACTCATGCTTTGCTGCCCTTACATCTGCAACTATCTTCATTTCAGTTTTCCCAACAGTTGGAAGATCAAGATCTTGGCCCCTATGAATCAAGGATCAATCAGATTATTGAGCTTGATGAGGAGAGAAGAGCATCCCATCAAAGGCATGTTAGATTTAGAGAAAAATTGAAGAGATTGTTTAACAAGAAGGTCACTCCTAGAGCCTTCAATGTTGGAGATCTGGTTTTGTTGTGGGATAGTAGGCATGAAGCCAAGGGCAAACATAAAAAATTTGATGCATTATGGATGGGCCCTTATGCCATTGATATCAGAATTGGTTAACATACCTTTTTTCTCAAAGATTTAGATGGGGAATTACTGGAGCTTCCTGTTAAAGGCAGACATTTGAAACATTTCTTGGATTAAACCCCAAATCTAAGGTATGCACAAATTATACAGTAGTATAGACTTTGTTTTTGATTTTTTTTTTTGTTTGTGGTTTTCCCTTTGTTCTTGTAGCCTTTTTGGTTATTTTCTCAGCTCATTTTTGTTGGGTGGTTCTTGTATTTTGGGCCACCTTGTGTTTTGACTCCTTTTCCCAAAGGTATTTTGGCACTTGGTCTACGTTTTGTCCTTGTAGCACTCAATAGGAGTGCCCATCCCCAAGAAAGAGCCAATGTTGGTGCCATTTTTGAGACTGCATAGTGTGCCCTAAGTTTTCATGTCCATTTTTTCTCATAAACGTTTTACTTCTTGAATTGGTGATCTACAATTTGTCCACTCCAGTTGAATGCTTCAAAATTGCCCATAAACTTGTTCTTTTTCCCTGGTTTAAAAGAAAAATCCATATGTGCTCTTATTTGTGCCCTACGTTTTTCTAATTTGAGGGTTGTGTCGTTTTCCCTTTACCAAATCATGTAAAAATTGAATTTGACAAATTCATATTTTCTTGTATTTGAAAATATGGTCCCAATATCGAAAATAATGTCAAATCATGCTTCAGTTGATTTAAAATCAAGAAATTTGCAATCCTTGTTGAAATATTTGATTTCTAGGGAATCCTTTAAATTTTCACATTTTGACTATCATACGGGTGTCATTTTCCAGTCTAATTCATCATACGAAGGTAATGGCAACGTGGCGGTTTCCTATTGGCTAGGGGATTGGCAGGTGGCGGACTTTCCTTAAGAAATTTTGATTTCATTTTGTAATATTTCCAAAATCAACATTTGGCCGGATACCCCATAGCCAATGGGGAAAGGAAACGTGTCCTAAAAATCAAAAGGGGAGAAAGGGGGCGATCAAGGAATTAGATTTTTTTAGCTCTATTTGGCTAAAATTGAAATAATCACTTTTATCCATGCTCCAATCAGAGGAAGTCAGGTGGCAGTATTTTGGTTAAAGGGCATGCGGATGGTGGGGTAACTTGGAGAATTTCAATGTTTTATGGCTCAAAGTGATAAAGTGAAATTTTGGCATGAAACCCCACAGCCATTCGTAAGAGGACACGTGTCCTAGAAGTTTCAAAATGGAAGTTCAGGCCATGGGGGGACTTAGAATTTTTTGGTTGTAAATTTATAAAGTTTCAAAATCAGTTTTCTCCCCTCTCCAATCAGAGGAGGACATGTGACATCAGTTTTAGGTGGGTTGGTGGCCTGGCGCATGAAGATTTGAAATTTTTCCTTAGCAAAAAAGGGGAACTAAATTTATTTTTTGGGCCGAATCTCCACAACTAATCAGGAAAGAACGTGTGTCCAAAAGGGAAAAAGGCGAAGGAAGGTGCTGAAGGAAACTTTTATAACATTTTTTTTGTCTAAAAAGTAAAAAATGAAGAGTGGCCACATGCAAATCATAGGTGGACACGTGTCTAACAGAGCAAGGTGGGTCGGCAAGCCAGTGAAGGTCGAAGGGGATTTTTTCCCTTTTTCACAAAGGGGTTCAAAATCAAAATTTGATGCGTTGTCCCTCTACTGAATCATAAGGAGACATGTGGCAAGGGAAAATCATAGGTGCGGGCCCACGGGGAAAAAATTATAATATTTTCTCAAATTCCAAAAAGTGTCAAAACGGACAGAATTAAAGTGAGATCTTGATGGAGCCCACCATATGCCACATGTCAGCTCCAAAACTAAAATGTGGAGGGGCAGAAGAAAAGGTAAATTTTTTCCATTTTTTCAAAAATGTCAAAAAAGTCAAATATGTGTCTGAATTGATTTCCAATCATGTTTGGCCACATTTCCTACCTTATCGAAAGGTTAAAAAGGTAATATTGAGATTATTTTTGCATCTCATCTTCCACGTGGAGGGCTGATATTAAAAGTTGATGTAAGCTTGGAAATCATGTTTTTGTATAAAATTTCATCTAATCTTATATGATTTTGTGTCATCTTTTCCTTTTGGGATCATTGACATCATTTTCATTTCTTGGTTTCTTGATCTAGAGTTTTTTTGATATAATGTTTTCTCAGGCCCTGTGAAAAAACGTAAAAGTTAGATCTAGAAATTACAAAAGTGAATTTGGAAAGGTAAAAGGTAAAATGATGAGTGAAAAGGTGTCTGCATGCCTCAATGATAAAAAATGTGCCTCCAGCATGGATAATGATCCAGATATTTGTAATGATTCAATCCTTTAGGGACACCTGGTAACATGCGAGTGTTTTTCTATATGATGTCATTTTCATTAAATCATGAAGAGTTGTTGTAACAGAATTGATCCCATGGCATATTCTTTGCTTGGGAAAGAAGGATTTAAGGTGGAATAGGGTATTTAGTGCATTTTTGAGAAAATATAAAGAGGTAGGGAGTTAAAAATTATGAGAAAAATTATGAGAGAAAGCTCATTTTCTGAGAAATCCACCAAAGAACTAGGTTAATGTCTCATATGTTCGAAATTCATGTATATGAGTTGGTTACAAGTGTATAGCCATCACACAGCTCTGAGATTGTTCATGTAAATTTCCCCTGTTATTGAATCTAACAAGTTTTGAATTAAGTCTGTGTTTCTCTTTGGGCAATATGATGTTTGTTATCAATTTTACATGCCTACAAATAAATATTATTGTTCCTGTTGCAATCGTGCATTGAAAGTCTTTAGAAATCACACTGAATATCCATTTCTTGTTGATAGTTTAGTGGCATTTGCAATCTCATGTTCAGAAGATCCTTCATCTGATAAGGAGATAAAAAAATTTAATATCACTTTACCTTCCTTGGCTACAAAGATTGCCTGTAAGCCTTTGGGGGAACCTTAGGCATGGTTTGATAAAGGATTTTTATGTTTAATTGAGTTATTTACTTCAAGCCTTTGTGGTGAGTTCTCAAATATTGTGTGAAAAGTATAACCTGGGATTCCATTTGTGCCTCTTCTAGTTAGAGTAACATTCTGATTATTTGAGGCATTTCTTCTGATAGTTTTTCAAGTATTGTAGAGATTTTCAAAGATCTAATCTATCCCAGTATGTCTTGTCAATCCCCCACCAAAAATCATCTAAACAAAAAAGATCTTATCATGTATTATCCTTGATTTGCATTTGTATACCCATAAAATATCAAATTCCATTTACAAAAGTATGCATAACAGATCAAGATTTCCAATGTCTCTAGTAACCTTTGCCTTGTTTTGAGAACATACCCATGTTTTGAGAAGTGACAACTCATAAGAGTTTAGATCTAGGGTGTTGTTCATGTTTTTATCAATGTATCCATCATAGAATTTGAAACAAAGAGAAGGACATCTTCATCTCCTTCACCATCACAAGGTTACAAAATAGGTCCTCTTACCTTGGTTGTAAGGCACAACCTAAAACAACTAGGACAAGATCAAGTCCTACTGGAGTGCTATCCATTTGTCCACAAATCTGAGCGCCAGCCAGACCATATCCACGGCTACCAACAACATACAACATGGTCTTATCTATCCTTAGGATCCATGACATATCTATTGTGTTGCTTAGACTGAAAAGGAGAACAAATTCGGATACCAACAATTTTTATTACTTATGATTTATTTTGATGGTTACATTAATTGTTTCATTAAAGAAGAGTTGTTTTAATGGAACAATTAGTGGAATGCACTTTATTTTAATGCTTAGTGTTTACCATTCTCAATTCAATGAACTGACTCATGTTAGCATTTTTGCATATGGACTTCGTAAGTGATAAAAGAAGGAAATCAATTTTATGTTGTATTGGCTGATTTAATGCCTGACTCTTTTAAAGAGAACTCCGATTCATTCTTGAGATGTATTAAAAAGGAAAAGTTGTATTATTTAATGATCTTAGTATTGATTAACATGCAGTTTGTTTGAGATGCATAGTCTTGTAAATTGTGTATTTTATCATGATGAATTGAAAAGGTTAGAGGTTCTCTTCAAATTGTTGTGTATTTACTCTTGTAAATTTTATGAAGGTAGTTGGAATACTATATTGTTGTTATTTGACATATCTATTTGTATTGTTATTTTTTTTGTCATTTGATAAGTTGGATGAACAGATATAGTTCAATCTCTCTCTTAATTGAAAGAAACTTGTTAATTTGGAGAAGATTGTGTTCTTTATCTAAATAATATATACTGATAATGGGATGTGTATTGAATATAAAATTAAACTATAGAAATTGCGAAAGATATAAAGGGTATGATAAAAACTAACACATAATGGTTATCTCTCGAAATTGCACCCTGTAGAGAGATGGATGTAGGTTTTCTAAGCTTGCACAAATTATCTATATCTTTTGTAGATACAATGGAAACACCTCAGGTCTGTGGGTATACCTATTTCAAGGTGATTCCCTAGTATCAAGGCCAGTTCCTTATTGGTGTACCCTAAACTACTTTCTAGGAATTTGAGAGTAAAAGATGACTGTAAAAATGATTAAAACTAAGGTGATACACAAAATTTGTATGAGGGATTTGACTGAGTATATGCACGACTGATTTGTGAAGGATTCTGATGCACGAGCCAGTAGTTTTTTTACAGAATATCTAAGGGAAAAACACTTGATTGTACTGAGGGAGGATCACAACAATACTAAATAAGTTAACATACCCATTTAAAATTAAGCAAAAAGACTAAATTTGCAGTACGGTAAGGTGGTTGATAAGGGAATTTGCATTCACAAGATAAATATAACATACACAAGATTGCAAAATAACTTGAGAAGGCATAAAACACTTCACACATAGAGGGAAAAATTGGCAAAATTTGCTTCAGTACTCATATATCCGAAAGTCCTCCAGAAGCTCCCTTGTGCTTTGCAAAGGCACAAAATATATAGAAAAATTAATATCACCCCCTTCCTAAAAATAGCCTAAGGCTTGTACTTGCCCATGCATCCTAATTTTATCCTTTATTTAGGGATAAAATAATACAAACTAGTATAAGATGCATTAATAGCCTTTGATTACATCTCAGTCAACTGAAGTTGATTGTTCTATTTTTAATTAAGCTGGGTGAATAATTTTTCCAAAAATAAAATTGCTAAATAAAATTGATTGCTAGGCAAGTCTCTCTCCATGACATGCAACTCTGTCTCTTCTCTATTCTGTCTTCTTATGAAGCATGCAACAAAATTAATTCTATGCATGTGAGTAAATAAATGAAAATATTTGTAATATTTGCAAAACAAACACCTAATGTGGGGCCATCTGCCATGTGCACATATTCTGATGCTGACATCTCTTTTAGCTCCAAAATGTCACAACAGTGACATACTGCCAATTATATCCTTAAAGTGGGGACCACCTTCCTATTACCAGGTTTTGCTACCGTTGTGGACTTTGCAAGTATGAGGTCAACTAGTTTGTTTGATTATCTTGTGAACTTTATGCACACCACGCTATAATATATCACCTTGTGGACTTTGCATATTACCATGGTTCTTGATGTAAGATGACGGGACCACTTTTGATAACACACATGGCAATTACATATTCAGATTTACATATTTATTTGGTATATAGTTTGATATCTTAGGTCTTTTCGGTGATCATTGTGGCATAATTTTGTTGGCATTGTTTGTTTTGGATGGACTATAGTTTAGAATTTGAAATTCTTTCTCAATGATTCAAATTGTGGACACGTGGCCTGGCCCCTTCCCTATGGTGACTCACCCCTCATACGCTTTTTCGATGGCATTTATAACTTGAGTTGAGTTTGTTAAAAAATTGATGATCATCCTGGGCCATTGATCTTTGTACCTTTTATATTCAATGACATTGATCCTTGACTGTGATTCGGGTTTTGAACTAGTAATTAATGTGTTTGGTGGCAATCTGATCATGGTGATTTTCTTCAAAGTTTGAGGATCCCTTTTCATGATTGATCTTTGCATGGACTGATCTTTTCTAGTGAAACATTAACTCAAGTTGAATTAGGTTTTCTAAGCTCAGGTGGGTGATTTAAAACAACTCGAACTCCACCATTTTGGTCATTTTGCATTTGCTTGCTGAGAGCGGTGAAGCCCTGTTATCCCAATTCAGCCCCCAGGGTTAATTTGATAACATGCATCAGAATTCTCAAGTTCCCAAGCAAGTAGATTGATTCAGAAGAAAATTGTGAAATTGGCTAAGTCCTAGTCCTCGCAAGCAGTTGGGACATTTGGGACGTCGGGGCGCGAATCGGCCAAAAGGGTGCCAGGAAGTCTACAGGGAAAAGAAACATCCAGGCCGTCAGGACACATGGGACGCGGAAAGTCGGTTCGGCCAAAGGAGAATAAAATTGACTAACTGCTTTGGGACATTTGGGACAAATGGACTCGAAGGAAGCGAACCGCACAGATCGGCCAAAAAGGAGAACTTTTGCACCAAATAGTCTGGGACATCTGGGCCATGAGGACATGAAGGATGCAAAAAGGCGAAGCGGCCGAGAGCGAAGGAAGCCCATTTTGGGCGGTTAGGAAGAATTTGTCCCAGACAGTCCAGGACAGTTGGAACAAATGTACGCAAAGGACACGAACCGGCTGGTTCGGCCGAAATGGGGAACTTCAGCACTGGGACAGTTGGGACAAAGGGACGCGTGGGACGCGGATAGCCGAAGGAGCCGAAAGCCAATCAAGCAACACCACGTGTCATCGGCCGAATGAGGGGTAAGGAAGCCCATTTCAAGCGAATCAGGATTTTTTGTCCCAAACATTTTGGGACATCCAGGACAGAGGGACGCAAACGGCGGGGAAATCCGGAAGGCCCGAGAACCAATCAAATCACGACACGTGTCACAAGGGAGAAATTCCAAAAGTTAAAGGGCGAAGTTTCAAGCACTGACCCGAGCCAATAAAAAGAGGACATGTGTCTAATGAAGCAGGAAAACCCATGAGATAAGGAAGGAGAGATAATTATGCATCCAATCAGTGCTTGAAATGTGTCGTCTAGGTGGCAGAGCACGGGAAAAGATATCAAAATCTGTTTTGGCCTGTTTCGTGCCCTAAATCTTCAGATCGACATATCTTTTGATCCAGAGCTCGGATTTGCACGTTCTTTATATCAACGGAAAGCTTATGAAATTCTCTACGTGTTTCTAGGGTTAAACTTGAATTTTGGTGAAGTTTAGAGAGAGAAAATTGAGAAACGGATCTGACACGTGTTCATGGCCAAAAGTGACATTTCAACGACCAGATTTAATGCAGAATGGGTCGCATTCCCCTGTAATTCGGTCAAAATGACAGGGTATGGGTTTGTAAGGTTCCCCATTCTATTTTAATACATCTGTAGTGAATGAGGAATGGGTTTGCACGTTTTCCCATGTATCTCTCTCCTAGGCTCGACCCATGTAATGTAAAAGTGAGATTTGGCTCATTTCAAAACAGGACAATGGTTCATCTTTTCTGTTCGGCCCTCCCTTATTTTCTTCTCCAGGGTTGAAAATGGAGTTCGAACCTCCTCCCTTCTCTATAATGGCATTTTTTTCCTTTTACTAATGAAATGATGTTCTGTGCAAACTTCTGGAGCAACAGAAAACGTGTCTTGTGATGCATCTATCCATCCTTGCTCGTTCTTTACTTGTTTTCTTCTTGCCTTTCTTCATTACAGGTATTTGTGCACGTTTGAATGTTCATTAAAGGTCTGGAGCTATGTTCATGGAGTTTTGGGACATTTTCTGTGTGAAATCTATCCTTGGGCCTGTGATGCATCTGTCCATCCTTCCCATTGCTCACCTCTATTTGTTCCATGGCAGTTTTGATAGATGTTCAACATTCTCCTTCTCTGGTCTATCACCGTTTTAGTGTAGGCTTTTTGTTATTTTCCTTTCTTTCTCCCTCTTTGTCTCCTTGGCATGGTTAGATTAGGATTAGATTAGCTTTCCTGCACTGGAATATCTTGTGGCAGGTAGTTTAGGAGTAGGAACTAGCCTTCTCTGGAGATTCCTTTCTCATTTTACAGGTCCCACACTTGGAGAAAGGATTCAATGTTATGCAATCACACTGGATGATAGTATGGTCAACCCAGAATCCTGACCTACATCCAGGGGTGTTGTGATCTTGCAACAACAGTTTTGGCACACCTGGTGGGACCTTAGAGGTCTTCCACTTCATCTTTTGCAGATTAGTGTGTTCCTGTGAAAATTTCAGCCTTTGGAGGCACTTACAAACACATCTGGCGACTCCATCTGATTAGCAACTAATTTCTAAAGTTACAGACCCATTTTCCATCCATTTCCTTCCATATTTCTTTCCATCTATTTCATTCTTTTCCATTCCATGAAGTTGTACAATCATGACTTCATTTCCATCATGGATTTCACATTTTCAACAATAGCAGTATATTCCACCTCCAACATGTTTTACGAATCCTCCAAATCAACATTTTGAGAAGATTCAAGATCAATATGCATACCCATATGAGCAGCAGTGCCAAAGTTAGTTTGGCTATGGAGCTTTCCAAGAGCAAGAGTATGCATATAATGAAGACCATCAGATCCAAGATGCTGGTCTGTTGGAGAAAATCCAAAAGATGGAGGTAAATATGGTTCAGTCCAGGGTTCAAGCACAAATGAAAGCATTTGGAATCAGTTGTAGAGCACCTTGTCCATGGGGAGGCCCATTTCCAAGACACTTCAGCCCTCAGGAGAAGCTGGACTTCATGATGAAGATGCTGCCCAAACTTGCACAATGGACAACAGAGATAGAGGCCTATACACTTGTTGTTGAACAACCTTGTCAATGGGTAAGTTCTACACCATCATCTAGTTTTTCTCTTCCCATTACTCAAGCAGCATCATCTCATTTGGACTTGCAAATTCTAAACTCTCCATCTACTGTCCCAATCTCAGTCTTCCACCAAACCTCAATTCTTCTTTCCTTTTTTCTTCCAAAACAGTCATTCCCTCCACAAGAGCTAAATGAAATACCTCCCACTCCAAAGAAACAAGAGGTTTCACCTCCTCCACCACCACAAGAAATTGTAAAATTAGTTGAGTTACAACCCATACCTCCTCTTGCATTCCCAATTCCATGTGGGGGAGAAGAAATTGCAAAGATCGGCCATGAAGGATAGTAAGAAGAGGAGCCCAACCAAAAAGAAATGACAGACAACTTGAGGAGTTGGGGTGCCAAATTTGGGATAACAAGGATCCCCTTGATGGTTAAGCCTGCAGAAGAGGCTAAGGTTGAAAAAATGATGGTCATGTCTGATTTTGTTGCAGCAGAAGAATTTCTTGTAGTCCCAACTTGTCCTCTAGAGCAGCAGATTGAAGAGTTTGACTTGAAAAACTTCATGCTAGAGGAGGAGTTCATTCAAGAGCAAGATTGTCTTCGAACATTGGAGGAAGGAGAAGCTGCTCCAAATCCAGCAGTAGAGGATCACATTCTAGCTGTGGAGGAGAAAGTTGTAGATCCAAGGGCTTTGAGCACAAAACAGGCTACAGGAGAACCTTCAGTTATTCTTTCTACTTCACCTCTCTCAAGTTCCAGTGCTGAAGAGGAGTTTGACCTCTCAAACTCAATGTTGGAGGGAGAAAGAAACCATGGTGGTCAAGTTATAGATCAAGAGGACACCATGGAAGAAGTTGAACATTTGCAGCAGAACAGCCATGAGGCAGTTTATTTGCCAGATTTGGAAGACTGTTTTGATGGAGAAGAGCCGGTTGAGTTTCCACCATTCTCTCTTCCATCGTCCATCATCCAAACACTTGAGTCTACTGTCATGAAGGAGAACATTCATTTGCAGTAGCCTGCATCTTATAACAACTCTTCGGAATCAAGATTGGAAGATTTTAATCTTTCATGTTCTTCATTGGCGAAAGAGAAAAGACAGAGGAATTTCACCATTTCTTCCACACCATCCATTCAAGAGGGTCTGCAAGAAGACTTCATTTTTGGAGTTGAAAATCAGAGCTATGGGCATATGAAATGGATCAGACCCTGCCCAATCAGGTATTTGGCTTCGTTGGAGTCAAAGGAGAAGCCACAACTAGTCATGCTTGCTTTTGAGCATGAGCGTGAGCTACAAAGTACCAAGGATCAGCTGTCATACCTCTTCAATCCAAATACAGAGCAACTAAAAGAGGTATTGGATTTTTTTTTAGTTGACACCTTGATGATTTGGGTAGAATACCAGCTTCTTGTTGATTTTCCACTCATCCTATCAACCATACTCAGCTCCAAATCATTTCAGAGGCATTTTGGTGAGAACGACTCCATTTCAGTGGGTTTCCAAGTAGCTCAGAGGGAGGTTTTCAAAGTTCAGATATCAAGTTGGTTTCAGGTTATTGCTTATGACTCCATGCCCAATGGATTGCTAAAAGGACACTGATCTTCTACCTAGCAGGCAGGTAACCCCACTGAGTCACCAATTGTTATCCGAATTCACCTGCCAGGGTTAATTTGATAACATGCATCATAATTCTCAAGTTCCCAAGCAAGTAGATTGATTCAGGAGAAAATTGTGAAATTGGCTAAGTCCTAGTCCTCGCAAGCAGTCGGTACATTTGGGACGTTGGGGCATGAATTGGCTGAAAGGGATCCATGCAGTCTGCAGGGCAAAGAAACATCTGAGCCGTCGGGACACGTGGGACGTGGAAAGCCGGTTCGGCCAGAGGAGAAGAAAATCAACTAACTACTCTGTGACATTTAGGACAAATGGATGCGAAGGACGCGAACCACCCGGATCGGCCGAAAAGGAGAACTTTTGCACTAAACAGTCTGGGAAATCTGGGCCACGAGGACACAAAGGACGCGAAAAGGCGAAGCGGCCGAGAGCGAAGGAAGCCCATTTCGAGCGGTTCAGAAGCATTTGTCCCAGATAGTCTAGGACAGTTGGAACAAATGTACGTGAAGGACGCGAACTGGCCGGTTCAGCCGAAATGGGGAACTTCAGCACTGGGACAGTTGGGACAAAGGGACGTGTGGGACGCGGATAGCTGAAGGAGCCGAAAGCCAATTGAGCAACTCCACATGTCATCGGCCGAATGAGAGAAAAGGAAGCCCATTTCAGGCGAATCAAGAGTTTTTTTCCCAAACATTTTGGGACATCCGGGATAGAGGGACGCGAAGGGCGCGGAAATCTGGCAGGCCCAAGAACCAATCAAATCACGACATGTGTCACAAGGGAGAAAGTCCAAAAGTCAAAGGGCGAAGTTTCAAGCACTGACCAGAGCCAATAAAAAGAGGACACGTGTCTAATGAAGCAGGAAAACCCATGGGATAGGGAAGGAGAGATAATTACACATCAAATCAATGCTTGACATGTGTCGTCCAGGTGGCAGAGCATGGGAAAAGATTTCAAAATCCGTTTTGGCCTGTTTCGTGCCCTAAATCTTCAGATCGACATATCTTTAGATCCAAAGCTCGGATTTGCACAATCTTTATATCAACGGAAAGCTTATGAAATTCTCTACGTGTTTCTAGGGTTAATCTTGAATTTTGGTGTAGTTTAGAGAGAGAAAATTGAGAAACGGATCTGATGCATGTTCATGTCCAGAAGTGACATTTCAACGACCAGATTTAATGCAGAATGGGTCGCATTCCCCTGTAATTTGGTCAAAATGACAGGGTATGGGTTTGTAAGGTTCCCCATGCCATTTTAATGCATCTGTAGTCAATGAGGAATGGGCTTGCAAATTTTCCCATGTTTCTCTCTCCTAGGCTCGACCCATGCAATGTAAAAGTGAGATTTGGCTCATTTCAAAACAGGACAGTGGTTCATCTTTTCTGCTCGGCCCACCCTTCTTTTCTTCTCCAGGGTTGAAAATAGAATTCTAACCTCCTCCCTTCTCTATAATGGCATTTTTTTCCTTTTACTAATGAAATGATGTTCTGTGCAAACTTTTGGAGCAACAAAAAACATGTCTTGTGATGCATCTATCCATCCTTGCTCGTTCTTTTCTTGTTTTCTTCTTGCCTTTCTTCATTACAGGTATTTGTGCACATTTGAATGTTCATTGCAGGTCTGGAGCTGTGTTCATGGAGTTTTGGGACATTTTTCTGTGTGAAATCTATCCTTGGGCCTGTGATGCATCTGTCCATCCTTCCCATTACTCACCTCTCTTTGTTCCATGGCAGTTTTGATAGATGTTCAACATTCTCCTTCTCTGGTCTATCACCGTTTTAGTGTAGGCTTTTTGTTCTTTTCCTTTCTTTCTCCCTCTTTGTCTCCTTGGCATGGTTATATTAGGATTATATTAGCTTGTCTGCACTGGAATATCTTGTGGCAGGTAGTTTAGGAGTAGGAACCAGCCTTCTCTGGAGATTCCTCTCTCAATTTCACAAGTCCCACGCTTGGAGAGATGTTTCCATGTTGTGCAATCACACTGGATGCCTGAGTGATCAACCTAGAAGCCTGATTTACATCCAGGGGTGCTGTGATTTTGCACTAACAGTTTTGGCACACCCGGGTGGGACCTTAGAGGTCTTCCACTTCATATTTTACAGGTTGATGTGCTCCTGTGAAGGTTTCAGCCTTTGGAGGCACTTGTAAACACATCTGGCGACTCCATCTAGTCAACAACCCATCTTTGAAGTTGCAGACCTTCCCTTCCATTCATTTTCATTCATCCTCCATCCATTCTTCCTTCCATCTCTTCCATCTTCTTTCCCATTCCATGAGGTTGTGCAATCATGACTTTATTTCCATCATGGAATCCACATCAACAACAGCAGTATATCACACTTCCAACATGTTTTACAAATCCTCCAAATCAGCATTTTGAGCAGATTCAAGATCAGTATGCATACCCATATGAGCAGCTATGCCAAAGTCAGTTTGGCTATGGAGCTTTTCAAGAGCAAGGGTGTGCATACAATGAAGACCATCAGATCCAAGATGCTGGTCTGTTGGAGAAGATCCAAAAGATGGAGGTAAACATAGTGCATTCCAGGGCTCAGGCACAAATGAGAGCTTTCAGAATTGGTTTACAGGACTCCTTGTCCACGGGGAGGTCCTTTTCCAAGAAACTTCAGCCCTCAAGAGAAGTTGGACTTCATGATAAAGATGCTACCCCAACTTGCACAATGGATAGCAGAAATGGAGGCCTATACATTCGGTGTTGAACAACCTTATCAATGGGTAAGTTCTACACCATCATCTGGTTTTTCTCTTCCCATTACTCAAGCAACATCATCTCATTTGGACTTGCAAATTTTAAACTCTGCATCTGCTGTCCCAAATGTTGATCCCATGTCTCCACCTCTCAGTCTTCCACCACACCTCAATTCTTCTTTCCTTTTTCCTTCCAAACAGTCATCCTCTCCACAAGAGCTAAATGAAATACCTCCCACTCCAAAGAAACAAGAGGTTTCACCTCCTCCACCACTGCAAAAAATTGTAAAATCAGTTGAGTTTCAACATATCCCTCCTCTTGCATTCCCAATTCCATGTGGGGAAGAAGAAATTGAAAAAATCAGTCATCAAGGACAGCAAGAGGAAGAGCCAAACAGAAAAGAAATGACAGAAAAATTGAGGAATTGGGCTGCCAAATTTGGGATAACAAAGATCCCCTTGATGGTTAAGCCTACAGAAGAGGATAAGGTTGAACAAATGGTGGTCGTAACTGATTTTGTTGCAGCAGAAGAAGAGAAAAAGGAAGAAGCAGATCAGCAATCAGTTTGCTCAGAATGTAGTGTCCATGTTGGCACTCTATTTGAAGGAAATGTTGATCCAATTCAAGTTGCACAATCAGCCATGGAGGAAGAAAGCTTTGAAGAAGAACTTGCAGTCCCAACTTGCCCTCTATAGCAGCAGATTGAAGAGTTTGACTTGACAAACTTCATGCTAAAGGAAGAGTTCAATCAAGAGCAAGATTGTCTTCAAACATTGGAGGAAGGAGAAGCTACTCCAAATCCAAAAGAAGAGGAGCACATTCCAGCTGTGGGGGAGAAAGTTGCAGATCCAAGAGCTCTAAGCACAAAGCAGGCTATAGGAGAACCTTCAGTTCTTCTTTCTACTTCACCTCTCTCAAGTTCCAGTGCTGAAGAGGAGTTTGACCTCTCAAACTCAATGTTGAAGGGAGAAAGAAACCATGGTGGTCATGTTACAGATCAATAGGACACCATGGAGGAAATTGAACATGAGCAGCAGGACAGCAATGAGGCAGTTTACCTGTCAGATTTGGAGAACTATTTTGATGGAGAAGAGCCAGTTGAGTTTCCACCTTTCTCTCTTTCATCATCCACACTCCAAACACTTGAGTCTGCTGTCATGAAGGAGGGAATTCATTTACAACAGCCTGCATCTTATAATAGCTCTTCGGAATCAAGATTGGAAGGTTTTAGTCTTTCATGTTCTTCATTAGAGGAAGAGAAAGGAAAGAGGAATTTCACCATTTCTTCCACACCATCCATTCAAGAAGGTCTACAAGAAGACTCCATTCTTGGGGTTGAAAATCACAGCAATGGGCATACTCAAAGGACCATACCTTGCCCAATCAAGTATTTGGCTTCATTGGAGCCAAAAGAGAAGTCACAACCAGTCATGCTTTCTTCTGAGCGTGAGGGTGAGCTACAAAGTACCAAGGATCAGCTGCCATACCTCTTCAATCCAAATGTAGAGCAACTAAAAGAGGTATTGGATTTGTTTTCAACTGATACTTTGATGATTTGGATAGAAGACCAGCTTCTTGTTGATTTTCCATCCATCCAAACAGCCATGATCAATGCTAAATCAATTGCATGGCTGCCACTTTTGAGAAAGGGAAGCTATTTCTCCCAACCAATTACAGGGTTTGTTTAGCTTGCTTTTGCTTCGAGTTAGAGTAGAGTAGGTAGGTTTTCTTTCAGTAGAAGAAGTGCTTGTGCACACTCTGCATGTTCCATTTGGGACATGTATGATTTTCAATTTTGTACATAGTTTTGGTGTTATTGGTTCTGCTCTTGCACAGTTCGTTTCAGTGGCATCTTGGTGAGAACACTCCATGTCCAGTGGGTTTCAAGTGGCTCAGAGGGAAGTTTTCAAAGTTCAGATCAGTTGCAGGTTACAACTCAGGACTCCATGCCCAATGAATGCTTCAAGAAACTGGTAACTTCATCTAGCAGGCAGATGACCCCACTGAGTCGCCAAATTGTTATCTAAAATTCACCCCCCAGGGTTAATTTGATAACATGCATCAGAATTCTCAAGTCCCAGGTAGATAATTGATTCAGAGAAAACATCATGTTTTTGGGGTTCCCTCAGATTTTTTCTAACTCCCCTGACCAAAGAAGGAATGAGAACAAACAGTCCGGAAGCAAATGGGACATTTGGGCCGCGAGGACGTGAACCGGCCGAATCGGGCGAACCCGAGGAATTTGTCCCAGACAGCACTGGGATATCCGGGACAAAAAGACGTGAAAGGCACGAAAGAACCGGCAGGCCCGCAGACCAAATCAAATCATGACACATGTCGCAAGCAAGGCAATCCAAAAGTGAAAGGGTGAGGTTTCGAGCACTGACCCGAACCAATGAAATGGCACCACGTGTCCAAGTTTAAGGGGTCCACAAGGAAATTTCAAAAGGAAAGCCCATGAAAGGAAGAGGAGAGAGAATTTCTCATCCAATCAGCACGTGCCACATGTCATCCAGGTGGCAGAGCGCGGGAAAGATTTCAAAACACGTTTTGGCCTGTTTTTGCCCTAAATCTTCAGACTGCCATAACTTTCGATCCTGAGCACAGATTTGCACGTTCTTTATATCAACGGAAATCTTATGAAATTATCTGCATGATTCTGGGATCAATCTCGAATTTTGGTGTAGTCTAGAGATAGAAAATCAAGAAATGGCTCTGACATGTGATCATGGCTAGAAGCAACCGTTTCAACAACCAGTTTTAATGCACATGGGTCGCATTCTTCTTCAGCATGGCCAGAAGTAATGTCTCAACCACCGATTTTAATGAAGAATGTGTTTCGGTCAATGGTTTGGCTGCTTACACATTTTCCTATGTTTTCTGTCTCCTGGGCTCGACCCATGCATTGTATAAATCCAGATTTGGCTCATTTTAAAAGATATAACAAGTTGTTCATCTTTTCTGCTCTGCCCTCCCTTCTTTTCTTCTCTAGGGTTGAAAATGGAGTTCAAACCTCCTCCCTTGCTCTGTAATGGTATTTTTGCCTTTTACTATTGAAATGATGTTCTGTGTAACTTCTGGAGCAACAAAACGTGTTTTGTGATGCATCTGTCCATCCTTGCTCGTTTTTGCTTGTTTCTCTTCTTGCCTCTCTTCATTGCAGGTATTTGTGCATGTTTGAATATTCATTGCAGGTTTGGAGCCATGTTCATGGAGTTTTCGGACATTTTCTATGCGAAATCTATCCTTGGGCCTGTGATGCATCTGTCCATCCTTCCCATTGCTCACCTCTCTTTGTCCCATGGTAGTTTTGATAGATGTCCAACATTCTCCTTCTCTGGTGTATCACCGTTTTAGTGTAGGCTTTTTTTCTTTTCCTTTCTCTCTCTCTCTCTCCTTGACTACTTGGCATTGTTAGAATAGGATTAGATTAGCTTTCCTGCACATGAATAGCTTGTGGCAGGTAGATTAGGAGTAGGAACCAGCCTTCTCTGGAGATTCCTCTCTAAGTTTCACAAGTCCCACGCTTGGAGAGAGGTTTCCATGTTGTGCAATCACACTGGATGCCTGAGTGATCAACCTAGAAGCCTGATCTGCATCTAGGGGTGCTGTGATTTTACACTAACAGTTATATATTTTGATCCAGGATACAGAATGTAACACTTTTCATGTTGAACTGATATAGCAATTGAGAACTAAAAAACATGATAGTTGTTTCTCTTGATCATGTTTTCTACTTTCTATATCACTTGTTTGATTTGCATAGTTATTTTAAAAGCATGTATTAATTGAAATACCATGATGAAAAGTCGTAAATGTCCATTATACTTGGCGAAGCCTTATAAAAAATTTTCCCAAAATCTTCTCTCTCATCCTATTTCAACTGTAATCCTTTTTTGCTTTTAGCTTCAGCTTCTTCAAATCTGATTCTCCCTCTTCTTTACAAACTGAAAAATGTACTTCTTTCGTCCATTCTTTTTCTAACGATATACTGTATTCGCCTTCATTACAGCTCTAATATGTATGCTGAAAAATCTGAAATATTGATTTTATAAGGTGAAGCCCTGACAAAAAATTTTCAGAATCTTTTCTTTAATATATTTTCAGAAATAGTATTTATATATTCTGATCCAGGATAGAGAAAGTAACACTTTTCATGCTAAACTGATATAGCAATTGAGAAACTAAAAACATGATAGTTGTTTCTCTTGATCATGTTTTCTACTTTATGTATCACTTATTTGATTTGCATAGTTATTTTAAAGCATGTAGTAATTGAAATAACATGATGAAAAATTGTAATTGCTCATTTTACTTGGTGAAGCCCTATCAAAATTTTCCCAGAATCTTCTCTCTCATCCTATTTCATCTGTAATCCTTTTTTGCTTTTAGCTTCAACTTGTTGAAATCTGATTCTCCCTCTTGTTTACAAACTAAAAAAATGTACTTGTTTCCTCCATTCTCTTTCTAAGGATATATTGTATTTCCTTTCATTACAGCTCTGATATGTACGCTAAAAAATCTGAAATGTTGATTTTATAAGGTGAAGCCCTGACAAAAAAGTTTCAGAATCTTTTATTTTATATATTTTCAGAAATAGTAGTTATATATTCTGATCAAGGATAGAGAAAGTCACACTTTTCATGCTTAACTAATATAGCAATTGAGAACTAAACACATGATATTTTTTTCTCTTGATCATGTTTTCTACTTTTTGTATCACTTATTTGATTTGGATAATTATTTTAAATCATGTAGTAATTGAAATAACATGATGAAAACTTGTAAATGTCCATTTTACTTAGCAAAGCCCTGTCAAAATTTTCTGAGAATCTTCTCTCTCATCCTATTTCAGCTGTAATCCTTTTTTCCTTTTAGCTTTAGCTTCTTGAAATTTGATTCTCCCTCTTCTTTAAAAACTAAAAAATGTACCTCTTTCCTCCATTCTCTTTCTAAGGATATACTGTATTTCCTTTCATTACAGCTCTGATTAGTATGCTGAAAAATTTGAAATGTTGATTGTATAAGGTGAAGCCCTGACAAAAAAAATTCACAATCTTTTCTTTAATACATTTTCGGAAATAGTAGCTATATATTCTGATCCAAGATACAGAAAGTAACACTTTTCAAGCTCAACTGATATAGCAATTGAGAACTAAAACATAATAGTTGTTTCTCTTGATCATGTTTTCTACTTTCTGTATCACTTATTTGATTTGCATAGTTATTTTAAAGCATGTAGTAATTGAAATACCATGATGAAAAGTCGTAAATGTCCATTATACTTTGCTAAGCCCTGTAAAAATTTTCCCAGAATCTTCTCTCTCATCCTATTTCAGCTATAATCCTTTTTTGCTTTTAGCTTTAGCTTCTTCAAATCTAATTCTCCCTCTTCTTTACAAACTGAAAAATGTACTTCTTTCCTCCATTCTCTTTCTAACGATATACTGTATTCCCCTTCATTACAGCTCTGATATGTAGTCTAAAAAATCTGAAATATTGATTTTATAAAGTGAAGCCCTGACAAATAAATTTCAGAATCTTTTCTTTAATATATTTTCAGAAATAGTATTTATATATTCTGATCCAGGATAGAGAAAGTAACACTTTTCATTCTAAACTAATATAGCAATTGAGAACTAAAAACATGATAGTTGTTTCTCTTGATCATGATTTCTACTTTCTGCATCACTTATTTGATTTGCATAGTTATTTTAAAGCATGTAGTAATTGAAATTATATGATGAAAAATTGTAAATGTTCATTTTACTTGGCGAAGCCCTGTCAAAATTTTCCCAAAATCTTCTCTCTCATTGTATTTCATCTATAATCCTTTTTTGCTTTTACGTTTAGCTTGTTGAAATCTGATTCTCCCTCTTCTTTACAAACTAAAAAATGTACTTCTTTCCTCCATTCTCTTTCTAAGGATATATTGTATTTCCTTTTATTATAGCTCTGATATGTACACTGAAAAATCTGAAATGTTGATTTTATAAGGTGAAGCCCTGACAAAAAAATTTCAGAATCTTTTATTTTATATATTTTCAAAAATAGTAGTTATATATTCTGATCAAAGATAGAGAAAGTAATAGTTTTCATGCTGAACTGATATAGCAATTGAGAATTAAAAACGTGATATTTGTTTCTCTTGATCATGTTTTCTACTTTTTGTATCACTTATTTGATTTGCATAGTTTTTTTAAAGCATGTAGTAATTGAAAAGAACATGATGAAATTTGTAAATGTCCATTTTACATGGCGAAACCCTGACAAAAGTTTCCCAGAATATTCTCTCTCATCCTGTTTCAGCTATAATCCCTTCTTTCCATTTAGCTTCAACTTCTTGAAATTTGATTCTTCCTCTTCTACTGAAACTAAAAAAAGTGTTTATATCTTCCACTCTCTCTTTTGTACTAAAATTTCTTCCATTTTATAATAGCTATTGGAAATTTGAGTTACATTCGTCCTTTTCTTGCATGCACTTATGACTTGTCTATTTTTCTTTTTGGGTGCAACCTATACCTACACACTTAGGAAAATAGTTATAAAATAATTAGGCTTTTTGGGCTCTCTTATGTCTATGTTTTCATTTTTATTTTCATTTTCTTCTTGCTGAGTGAATAAAGTATACATGCAGTTTGTCATTCAAGTAGAATACATCTCCTGCTTAGGGGAAGATTCATATGCACGAAGTAGGATAGTGTAGGAATACGATTTTATCCCTGAGCTCATAACTGATGCTTAAATTTTCTTCTTTTCAGGTACAATGGCTTCTATAATGAAGATGAAAGAGAAATGAAAGATGGAGATGAAGATGCTTCAAACGAAATAAAAAATCCCTAAGACAATGATGGGTTCACTCATACTCCTTTGGTTTCTCTTTCATGCATGTGTATCTTTCTTTTCAGTAGTTATATTTTAATTTTTAGTTACATCGCACGGCTTGTGTGGGAAATATTTGATCTCCTTGTGAATAAAGCATTGAATTATGTAAATGAGTTGTATATCTATTTCTGCATTTCTACTTTCTGTATGGATTGTCTAATGAACTAAACAACTCAGTAACATAATTGAATGTTTTAATCATGAAGGAAAGACATTAAATAGAACTTGTAACATTCAGTAATGAACTATGATTCTTTGTGATTTGCACTTATGTTTGTTGTTCCAAAACTTAACACTTCACCTACTCTATAATTGGATGTCCTCATCAAGACAACACAACTATCCTTCAGGGCTTTTGTTATTTTGTTGAGGATGGTCATGAAATTACAGACTATATGATATGTTACATTTTGTAACAGTACACATAGTTGTAGATTTAATGTAATCTTTCAAATAAATCAGCATTAACGACATAATCTGATGTGATCTCCCCTAGCTTAGGTATACTTCACCAATGTTCTCCATCATAACAAAGTTTCAAGTTGCCTATTTTTGCACAAGTGCATAAATTGTCAACATTTCTAGTGATCCTGCGAGGAAAGCTACCTACTAGCTTATATACCAGTGCCTTACTTTTTTCCATTGGGCATGGAGTCTGAAGCATATAACAAAAATCTTCCTTTTCCAAAAGGTCCAACCCTTCCAAAAAAAACTAAAGCTGGGAAAGGATCTGGTAAAATAGATCACGTGCACGAATGCACTTATTGAATTAAAAAATGAAGCAATGTGGAGAAACTACACTTATTGAAGGGAAATCCTACTCTAACAAGAACTGTAATATTTTCAATAACAGTGTTTGACAAACATACCATTCACAGGAATGGGAAGTTCCTCTCCATTCAGCTTTGAAAGCTAAAAAGAATTGTGTTCCTTGCAAGCTAAAATCATGTAAGGACCACTCCAAAGTGTATCAAACTTTGATTTTCTTCCTAGCTTTACACGATTAGCATCCCACTTTAACACAATATCTCCTTCATTGAAGACTCTGAATTTGGATTTCTTGTCAAAAATCTTCTTGATTTGTTTCTGATTCTTTTCCATATTAAAATGAGATTGATCTCTTAGCTCTTGTAATTCCATTAACTCTGCATAACGAACCTACAATGGTTCATTCTCAAGTATCTCCATTTTATGCAGCAAATCAAATGTGGGTAACTCAACTGAAATAGGCATTCTTGCTTCTTTTGCATACAAAATTTTGTATGGTGAATTTCCAACTGATCTTTTAGGAGTCACTCTGTCAGCCCAAAGTGCAGCATTCAACATCAGATGTCAAGCTCTTTGATTATCCTTGAGTTTTCTTCTAATGATTATTAACAGATTCTTGTTAGTACTTTCAGGTAAGTCATTACCTTGTGGGTAATAATTAGATGAAGAACTTAGATATATTCTATGGTTGACAGTCCAATCTGTTATATTTGCACCAAGGAATGCTAAAACATTATTTTATATGATAGTTGTTGGAACACCAAGTTTACAAACTATTCCTTTGTAAAAGTATAGTATTGAAGCTTCATTAGCATCTTTCAAGGCTATTGCTTCAGTCCATCATGTAAAATAGTCTATAGCAGTTAAGATCCACTTATGTCCTTATGATGAAGGTGGGATTATCATGCCAAGAAAATAAATACCCCACTACATAAAAGGCTGATCAGTGGAAATAGGTTGTAAAGGTAACGAAGCAAGACGTTATTTTCCAACAAAGAAAGAAAATTTCTTACACTTTCTAATCCATTCAAAATATTCTTTGAATATTCTAGTCCAATAGTAACCTGCTTTCATAATTTTTAAGGCTATAGTACATGCTGAGAAGTGACCTCCTATAGGTCCTTCATGGAATTCTGATAATATTTTTTGAATTTTATCATAATCAACACATCGCAACAAGATCTCATTTATATCCCTCTTTAACAACACACCATCAACAAAAAGATAAGGAATAGCTTGTAATATGAAATATCTTCGTTTATGCTTATCCATACCTTCCGGATAGGTGCCATGCTGTAAGTAATTAACCAAATCAGTCATCCACCTTGATTCTTGGATCTCTCGAACAAGTTCAGGTTGCTGATTTTCTATTTGGACCATGATATTTGATTGTTGATACGTAATTTCAGAATGTTGTTTTGAATCTTCAGGTTCTGTAGCTTGTTTTTTTTCCATATCAGCAATTAGATGTTCACATAAATCTTTACCTCGAATCATCTTAGCAACCCGGATATCAACATCAAATTCCATAACCTTTGTTATCCAACCTGCTCTTTTCTCATTTAATTATTTATTTAAAAGGAAAGCTTTCACACTTGGATGAGAAACAAGAACATGAATTTTATTATTTGAAAACATGTACTTAAAATTCTTTAGTCCTCTAACTACTGAAATTACTTGTTTTTCAAGAAATGTGTACCTTGTTTCGTAATCATGCAAACTCTATCCAAAGAAAGCAATTGGCTGCTCAATATTTTCATCATTACCCTAATTTAAAATAGCTGAGATTGTTTAAGCTCCCAAAAGTGCATACCTTATAAAATCTTTAACAAAATTTGGATTTGCAAGAGTAGGATCCTGAGAGATATCTGTTTTGATTCCTTCAAAACCTTCTCTCCCTTCACTTGTCAAAGAGAAAATTTTCTCTTTCTTTAACATAGTTGTTAACAGTTTAACCAATGCTGTAAAATTTGGAACTAATCTTCTAACAAAGTTGATTTTTCCAAGAAAACATTGCAATGCCTTCTTCTTATGATGAGGAAATGATAGCTTTGATATAGCTTCAATTCTAAAAGGATCAATTGCTAAAAAATTCTTAGAAATAATATGGCTGAGTAATTTACCTTGATGTACTGAAAATATCAACTTCTTGGGATTCAAATATATTCCAACCTATCTGCAAAGTTGAAAATTATGCCTTAAATGCATTAGATGTTCTTCAGAATCTTTTGAAAATACAGTCACATCATCTAAATAGAAAAGGATGCATTTATTTAATAAGCTGTGAAAATCCATGTCCATTGCATGTTGAAATGTTACACCGGCATTTGAAAGACCAAAAGGAATTCTTTTGTAAGCATAGGTATCCCACTTCATGGTAAAAGTTGTTTTATATATATCTTCTTCTCGGACTAAAATCTGATTATATCCGCTGTAACCATCTAGAAGAGATAGTATGTCTGAACCTGAGACTGTTCTCAAAATTTTATCCATGTTTGGTAGTGGGTAATGAACTTTTGATGATGCTTTATTAAGATATCTGAAATCCACACATAATCTGATTTCTCCATTTTTCTTCCTTACAGGAAAAGATTGGCTACCCAATTTGAATGCTTAACTAGAAAGATAATACCTGATTCAACCAACTTGGATAACTCTTTCCTCATAAGAGGTTCTATTATGGGATTTACAGGCCTTTGTTTCTACCTAACTTGTTTAGAAGTTGGATGCAATTCGATAGTATGTTGTGCTAAACTGGGATCAAACCCTTTCAGGTCTTGGTATCTCCAAGCGAAAAAATATTTAAATTCTCTACAAAGATTAATAAATGAATTTTTTCAGCTGAGGAACATACCTTCCCAAGAAGTAAATTTTACCCTTCATCAATTGAAATCTCTTCATAGTTATCAGCATGTGTTGATAGCTTAGTTTTATCTTTTCTTAATTGATCATCAGTACTGAAGATGTCTTCCAAAGTGACAAGTCTTCGAGGAAATTTATTTATCTTTAGTTGAACAATTTGATCACCGTATAAATGTTGTAACTTATCCTAATTTACTAGAGAAAATTCAGCTTCCTGCTACAAAAACCTACAGATTTGATCATCACTTTCAAAAACCTACCTATTTAAATCATTATCAGGTATTGAGGGCCTGACAATTAGGTTAATATGAGGTTGAATTTTGTTATTTTCCATCTGTTCTAGCACTTCGAAACTATCACCAATTGCTGCAAATTTAACTGCATACTTGTTCTCAGATCTAGGAATATACTGAATATTAATGGCGTTGAAATCTTCCATTAGTTCTAAAAATCTATGTTTGGAAGACTTCATTACTAGATTCTTACAAACATTAAAGTTTTTTTCTTGATTAATAACCAACTCAGAATCACCAAATATTTGTAATGTGCTGATACCTTTCTTTCTGGCCCAAAGTAAGCCATGAATTAATGCTTCGTATTTAGCTACATTACAAGTGCATGTAAATTAGAGACTGAAATATGAGAAATACCTTTCATTTTTTGGGGAAGTGAGCATCAAATCTACTCCCTATCCTTTCTTGTTCTTAGCTCCATAAAAATGAAGCTTCCAAATCCCTCTGCTGAATTTTTTTGTTTTAGACAGCAAGGGAAGTCGTGTATTTTCTTTATGCATACAATACACACCAAAAAGATGTTCTTCAACTTCCTTAAAAGGATCATGAGCATGTTCTTAAAATATTTTTTCATCCATAAATAGGTTAGAAACACCATCTAATGCTGAAACCTAAGCTACATCATCAAAATTAGATTGCTCTAAAGTTGAGTAATTAGCTACTGCATTTAGAGAATGAGGCTTAATATGGAATCTAGCCAATGGTTCTGAATTGATAGTAACCTTAGTTCCATAATGTGTAGTAAAAAATAAGGACCAATCTGAAGAGAGATAACCCCTATTTTCACTGTGAAATCTCTAGATAAGCACAAGGCAAAGTATGGAGGTAGATCCAAAACAGTAACATCTTACAGAATAGAAACATTTGGGCAAGCATGTAACGTTACCTCTAAATTTTTGATTATACAAACCATATTAGTTTCGGTTCCATCACGCTGTTAGAAACTCTTTTTTATAGGCTCATACTGCAAGCCTAATTTTTCTGCAATCGCTTTTGGCATAACTATGCTACTTGCACCACTTTCCACCATGCAATTATGAACTAGATTTCCACCAATAATCAGTGATAAATAAAATGGTGGTGGTTTCTTGATGTCATGAGCATTCAGAAATTTCTAAATCATCCACTTAACTTCTTTAATATGGTCTTGCTCAAAAGTTCCAAGAACCATGTTTGTCTTCTGAACTTCCTTTTCTACTATACTTGAAGAAATCTGCAGCTTAGCTAGTTCATGAGAAAGTAAATCTTGTTGTCTAGGAAAACATAGAGTATCCCACATTGAGATCTTAACATTATGCTTTTTCATTACATCAAAAATGTTAAAAGAAGCAACTGTCTTAGAGTAGGCCTTAGCAAAAAATGATTCTGCTTCAGTTGCCTTGGATATCTGAGGTATAAACAGTCTTCTTAGATCATGTTGTAGCTATCTTTGATGACTTTTATCAATAGGGAAACTTTCTGATTTTTTAGGAACAACAGGGTTGTTAGTTGACTTTGGAGCTATAGATGTTGTCTTGTCAGTGATAGCAGGCAGGATAGGCCTATTTTGTTGCTTTTTATTTTCAACATCCCTCCCTTGAGCCCTAGTAGGGACTGCAATGAAATCCTCCTTATTAAAACTGACTAAATTCTATTTAGTTGTTTTCTAGACATGAGTCTCTTGCTTCCCAACATCCATTTGAGGCATAAACAATGTTTCAGATTGAGGTTACACAACAAGATTCAAATTTAGAAAAGAATTTGGGCAAGTTGCAGCTGAATGAGGTTGATTACAAGGTTGACACCACTCTTCTATAACCATATTAGCTAGAACTAAATCATTAGAGGATCTAGGAGCCTTTAGGTCAAACTATCTTTGTTGGTAAGGCTGCCTATAATTTTGATTTTGTTGATAGGGCTTCCTATTTTGTTGATTCTGTTAGTAGGGTTGATAAGGAGCATGGTAGGGTCTGCTAGGTAATGCAATTTTGTTCTCAATTGAAGTCAATTTATTTCCCATAGTCTGAAAAGCTTTGAATACATCATCTGATGGAGCTACAACAATGGGATCTATGATTGTAATAGGCTAAGGAATAGGTGCTAAATCTACTGTAAAAGGCAATTGATGGCCTTGGGTGCTAATTTTCTAGCTTAAATTAGGCTATTTTCAGCTCAGATAGCAATATCATAAGCTGCTAAGAGTGTATCTCCACCCATTGACTGAATCATAGTTGAGATATCATTGTTTAATGTTCTAACATAATAAAGGAAAGCGTGATCAGCTTGAGGATTAACACTTGCTCGGAATTATCTCCCAAGTTCTGGCAAAGATGGATATTAAAACTAGTACATAAATTCATTTGGAGCTCTTTTAATAGTAGACAATTGTTTAATGAGAGAAAAATGATCTGAATTATCATGGAACTATTTTAGCAATTTTTCACCTAAGTCATCCCAAGTTCTTATGCTACCAATTTCTAGGTTTCTATACCATTACAACACTTGCCCTTTAAAAGATGCAGCTAAAAGTATTAAAGCCACATATTAATGATTGATATTATGGACTGCACATAGGGCTGCAACATCTTTGATATGTTCAGCTGGTGTAACTTAATTTTTGCTTGTGAATGATGAAAAAAATTTTCATGGTGGCATTATGAATGTAATGGTAAACTGGGATTACTAATGAGTTTCCATTAGTAAAGGTCACAAATATTCCTAGGAGATTGGATAGCCATTTGGAAAACTAGGATGTTATTAGAGAAATTAATATGTGGTGAAGGAATATTAGGAGGATGGTTCCCAAAACCAAGTCTATTATAAGGTAAATTATTACCAACTCTTCTCCTTATAGCAAAATTCAAAGGTAACGAAACAAATTCAGAAGGAATTCCTCTTACCAATGATCTTGTAGCCACTTTAGGCATGGAACATGCTACAATACTGGTCTGAAATTAGCTTTACGGAGTTGCCAAAAGATCATAAAATCTTTAGAAAAAATTAGCTGCAGTTTCCTCTCGAAAGTGACTTTTAATTTGTTGTAAATCTGCTATAGATCTGAAACTTGCATGCTGATCTGATTTGTTGTTCCACCGATCATGCCAAAAACTATTATCTCTCAAAATTACACCCTGTAGAGAGATGGCTGCAGGTTTTCTAAGCTTGCACAAATGATCTCTCTGTTTCATAGATACAATGGAAACACCTCATGTCTGTGGTTATACCTATTTCGAGGTGAGTCTCCCGTATCAAGGCCGGTTCCTTATTGGTGTATCATAAACTTCTTTCTGCGAGTTTGAGAGTAAAAGATGACTGTAAAAATGATTAAAAATAAGGTGATACACCAAATTTTTATGAGGGCATTGACTAAGTATATGAACGAATGATTTGTGAATGATTCTGATGCACGAACCAATAGTTTTTCTGCATAATATCTAAGGTCAATACACTTGATTGTATTGAGGGAGGATCACAACAATACTAAATAAGTTAACATGCACATTTAAAATTAAGGAGAAAGACTAAATTTTTAGAAGGGTAAGGTGGTTGATCAGTAAATTTACATTCACAAGATTAATATAACATACACAAGACTGCAAAATAACTTGGAAAGGCAGAAAACAGTTCACACTTAGAGGGAAAAACTTGCAAAATTTTCTTGAGTACTCATATATCCAAAAGTCCTCCAGAAGCTCCCTTGTGCTTTGTAAAGGTACATACTATATAGCAAAATAAATTTCACCCACTCTTCCTGAAAATAACCTAAGGCTTGTACTCACCCATGTATCCTAATTTTATCCTTTATTTAATAATAAAATAAAATGATAAAATAACAAAAACTAGTATAAGAGGCATTAATAGCCTTTTATTATATCTCTGTCAACTGAATTTGACTGTTCTATTTTTAATAAATCTGGGTGAATAATTTTACCCAAAATAAAATTGCTAAATAAAATTACTTGCTAGGTGAGTCTCTCTCCATGGCATGCAACTCTGTCTCTTCTCTGTTATATCTTCTTGCGAAGCATGCAACAAAATATAACTCTCTGTTTGTGAGCAAATATAATCTACATTAATTGCAATAATTTGCAAAATAATTCATCCAAATATAAATCTGACTTGCACCTGCCATGTGTACATATTCTAATGTTGACACTCACTCTATTTTGGCTCCAAAAGTGATTACATAAAGTGACATTTTACAAGTCAACTCTATCTTCCTTGAATTAGGGACCACCTCCATATCTATTTGGTTTGGCCACCTTTGATCGAATTAGCAATATATGAGGGTCGACCATTTTTTTCTACCATCTTGTGAACTTTATGCATGCCATGCTATATTTTGCCACCTTGTAGACTTTGCATATTACCATGGTTCTTGATGTAAGATGACGAGTACCACCTTTGATAACACACATGGCAATTACATAGTCGGCTTTGCATGTTTATTTGAAAGTGTATAGTTTGGAAATCTTACCTTTTCAGTGATCATGGAAGGCATAATTTGGTCCGCATTTGTTTGTTTTGAGCATGCACTATAGTTTTTAGAAGTTTAACGCAATGATATTTTGCAACGATTTAAATCTAATGGACACGTGGGTTGGCACCCTTTACACAATGGTGACTCACCCCTTATATGCTTTTTCTGTGGCATTCTGTACCTAGAGCCAAGTTTGTTTTGATATTGGAAATGGAACTTGTGCCATTGATTTTTGTATCGATTGGATTTAATGCCATCGATCCTCTAACCTGTGATTAGGGTTCAGGCTTGAACTGGTTAATTACATGTCAGTAGGTGACTAATCTGATCATGGTTACTTGTACTTCAAATCTCTGTGCATAGATCCCTTTTGCCCTTTGATCTGTGTACTTGGCCTGAAGCTTGATCCATTGATGCATTGACCCAAGTCGAGTTAGATTTTTATTAACTCTCCATTTGAGTTGGTGATGGTAAAACAACTCGAACTGAACCATGATGATCATTTCACATTCGGATTTGGTTTGAGTGGCAAAGCCATGGAAATTTTTTGGCTTGACGCCATTATTGAAGCCGTTCAAGCTCAGATCTCTTGCAAACAAAATGGTTTTTGAATATGGTTCATTCGTATTTCATGTTTGTTTCTTTGGCAAGCTCGGCTCTTGTGCAATATTTTAAGTGTGTTTTATCCTCTATTAAGATTTTTGTGAGATCTTGAGGCCGCCATTTCTGATCGTTTGGTTTTACATCCAAGCATTCTCCTTTTCCTCGAGGTTGTGTGGGTGTCAAATCTTACACTTGGCTATGGTATTTTAGATGAAGTATCCACCATTGTTTTGATCTCGAGCTTGCATGTTTTATGAGTGGCTGGTACGGTTTAGATTTTGAGCTCTTGGCTACTTCTTCTGAGAAATATTTGTTTGATCTTTTATTAGCTATCATCATTTTAGAGCTCTGTTATTCTACAAAATGGTCTCTGTAAGATTGTGAAGCTCTGTGAATTCATGCATCTATTTTTTCGAAGTATTTTTGCGTAAACCCTAGTTGATGTCAACTTCTACGAGTGTTCATTGGTGAGTTAATTCTACTTATGCACACGTACATTCCCATTTCATCTTTCTTCCTTAGATATATTTCTGAAACTTTCAAGATGTTCTTGAATTCTGTAATTTCTTGATACCCATCCATGGGTTTTCCGACTAGTGGCCTGGATCTATACTCTGATATTGAAAATTGAATATTATTTTAATAGGAGAGACGATTTTATTTGAAATACTCAAACATATTTTAACTTGGATATGCATGTGTTTCCTGATTTGAAGATCCTCCCCTTGATTTTTGGTCTGAATGTTATTTCAAACTCTGTTCATCTGGTAATTGTTTTATTTGGTCTCCTCCTTGCACCTCATGTGATCCCTGAACTTACCCTTGGCCATTTGATTTCGATTATATGTGGTCAAGGTCTTTAAGTTTGCATCCGAGATTTATCTGAATGTTTGTCCTTTTTAATTCCTCATAGATTAATCTTTGAATGTTGATTGTTAACTCAGTATGAGTTAGGTCAAACTGTGAAGCTCGACTTTTACATATTTGATCCCTGTAAGTCTATGACTTGGTATTTTTTCTTGAGATTTTTGGAAGTGCCAATATATTTACATTTTTTAAATCCATGTGCGAGCTATTAGGAGGATTTTGATATCATGAATTTGATATTTCAGTGGATGCTTCATGTAACCGAAAAATTGCTTTAAATTTCTGTGCAAAATTAGTTATGAAAACTGTAGATATAAAAAATAAATTATTCTGATTTGTTTAAATGTCACAAAAAAAGAGAAATTATACTCCTATAGAATTCTTTAATTGAACTCATCCCATTGTAATAATGATCTTGATCTATATCATTTCCTTAGTATGACTCTTTCAATTCTTAATGTGCATGTAACTTTGATTTAAGGTTTTCCTTTGTAAGCTTGTGATCAGAATGCTTATGTGGTACCTCTTTTGAACTGAAATGATTAGACCTGAAGGCTCATTGATGTGAGTGATTGGACTTCTTCATTATTTTACATTCTTGCAAATTTCATTCCCCTTATCACAGTCGCTTGGTTAGATTTGCGAATAATTTCTATTCTGAGATCTTGAGTATACAATTGATCCACTATTGTATTATAAATCTGTCTGTACTTTTGTCACTTGGTAGTAGTCTGAAATGAAATATACTTCAGAGCATCTGTGTTTTACCTTGATAATCCTTAGATTTGGACCTTCTTCCCGAGTGTGGTTATGTTCCCTTTGCAATAATGAACTCAAAGTAATAAGTTTTTCTTTAAAAATCTATATCATGTTTCCTTGCATTCATGTATGTACCTTTTGATACAACATCATTTATGATGTTGATCATAGCTCTAATTTGAAACTTGTGAGTACTATTTCAGGCATAAGCCTTGTTTCCAATGCTTTATTTCCTTTCTGCAACTGTTTCTTACTTGGATGCTTGCTAGAAAATATGAAATGTTGATTTTTATGGAAAATCCCTATCAAAATTTTCCTAGAATCATTCTCTATGATGTCTTTTCCAGAAATAGTAGTTGTATTTTCTGATCCAGAAAATAGAAAGTAACACTTTTCTTGTTGAACTGATATAACAATTGAGAACTAAAATCATGTTAGCTGTTTATCTTGATCATGTAATGCTTTTCTACTTCCTATATCACTTATTTGATTTGTATAGTTCTTTTAAAGCATGTAGTAATTGAAAACAACATGATGAAAGTTGTAAATGTCCATTTTACATGGTGAAGCCCTGGAAAAATTTTCCCAGAATCTTCTCTCTCATCCTGTTTCAGCTGTAATCCCTTCTTTCCATTTAGCTTCAACTTCTTGAAATATGATTCTTCCTCTTCTGCTACAACTAAAACAAGTGTTTATATCTTCCACTCTCTCTTTTGAGCACTGAAACTTCTTCCATTTCAGAATAGCTTTTGGAACTTTGAGTTACATTCTTTCGTTTCTTGCATGCACTTATGACTTGTCTATTTTTCTTTTTGGCTGCAACCTATACCTACACACTTAGGAAAATAGTTAGAAAATAATTAGGATTTTTGGCCTCTCTTATGTCCATGTTTTCTTCTTTCTTTTCATTTTCTTCTTGCTGAGTGAATAAAGCATGCATGTAGTTTGTCCTTCAAGTAGAATACATCTCCTACTTAGCGGAAGATTCATATGCACGAAGTAGGATAGTGTAGGAATATGATTTGATCCCTGAGCTCGTAACTGATGGTTAACTTTTCTTCTTTTCAGGTACAATGGCTTCTATAATGAAGATGAAAGAGAAATGAAATATGGAGATGAAGATGCTTCAAACGATGAACAAAAACCCCAAGGCAATGATGGGTTCACTCATACTCCTTTGCTTTCTCTTTCATGCATGTGTATCTTTCTTTTCAGTAGTTTTATTTTACTTTTCAGTTACATCCCACGGTGTGTGTGGGAAACATTTGACTCTCCTTGTGAATAAAGCATTGAATTTTGTAAATGAGTTGTTTATCTCTTTCTACATTTCTTCTTTCTATATGGATTATATAATGAACTAAACAACTCAGTAACATAATTGAATGTCTTAATCATGAAGGAAAGAACATTAAATAGAACTTGTAACATTCAGTAATGAACTCTAATTCTTTGTGATCTACACTTATGTTTACTGTTCCAAAACTTTACACTTCACCTACTCTGTAATTGGATGTCCTCATCAAGACAACACAACTGTCCTTTGGGGCTTGTGTTCTTTTGCTGAGGATGGTCATGAAATTGCAAACTATGTGATCTGTTATATTTTGTAACAGTACACATAGTTGCAGATTTCATGTAATCTTTCAAATAAATCAGTAGTAATGACATAATCTGATGTGATCTCCCCTAGCTTAGGTATACTTCACCAATGCTACCCATCGTAACAAAGTTTCGAGTTGCCCATTTTTGCACAAGTGTAAAAATTGTCAAAAATAACCATGTAGAGAGAAAAAATTTGCCTCTCTCAAAAGAATGTAAACTAAAAGAATGGTTTTTATGATCGTTAATCACTCTGACTTCATATTCTATGAAGTCTTCTCTAGTTGAACCTGTGTGGTTGTTGCACCTTATTTGAATAGTTGAGTTACATTAATTCAACCTTGTGATGTATGTTGTTCTGTTTTTTGATAATTTTTGGTCATGTCATAGTTACCGAACATAAAAGTAATCATGAGTTAATGAAGTTACTAAATATTAAGTAAATCAAATATGGATGAAGAACTTAAGGGTTGTTGGATTTAGGGTTTGGAAAGGTTTCCGTAATTTGAATCCTAATCCAAAATTAATTAAGTGTTAATGACCTCCTAGGGGTATGTACATCGTGATGAAGTAGTTCTATCAGATGTTGGCACACGCTGACTATAGAACTGTACCTACATCAAGACTAATGTCTTTATGAGGATATAGTGTTACAGTGGACATGTTACAACACCCTTTTGCATTAGTTCAACTAGATCTACATACTTCTCGACTTGAACTTAGTTTCTCTCTAGGCCAAGCTAGCAATATGAATTGAAATAGGAAGTAGCTTTCTATGAATCAAGGTACCTTGGCACATTTTGTCGACTTAGGTCGAATGATTACGCTTATATACCCTAAGTCATCGTGAGCATCTACCTCTAACAAATTATGTCGCTAACTTGGGTTAGAGTCAAACCTTGGGCAAGTGGACTGACAGGAGTCAGTGAAGACCATTCTAGATAACATAAGAGTGAGGTGAAGGATGTATTCTTATTTGACAAGTATGTCATCCATGAATAGTAACATGAAATGTATGTTGTAAATATTTGGCCAAAGTATCCCAAACTACTAGTTACGTTGTCCGATGTCATCGTGAGCATCTGCCTATAACAAATTATGTCGCTAACCTAGGTTAGAGTCAAACCTTAGGAAAGTGGACTGACAGGAGTCAATGAAGACCATTCTAGATAACATAAGAGTGAGGTGAAGGATGTATTATTATTTGATGAGTATGGAATCTACGAATACTAACATGAACTATATGTTGTAAATCTTTGGCCAAAGTATCGTAAACTACTAGTTCTATTGTCCGATGTCATCTAGTTTAAGGAACATGATTTTAGATGAATATTGGTAACAAATATTCAAATAGGTTCTTTAAACTGGTCACTCAGTACCCATATTAGGGTAATAAAACCAATTATATGTACTATACATAAAAGTATTCAATACTTAGAGACAAACATGAGATATCGGTTAGAGACCGAGTCATGTAATGAGAGATCGGTAATTCATCGAGCCATTTACAGCTACATATGGTTATCTGTTACGAGATTGATTGGCATGGAATGTGTGTTCTAAATTATGTTTTATTTAGAACTGAGAACATTTTGTAAAAAAAAAATTCCCTTGTTTCTAAAGTCTTAAAATGAGAATGTTACATTGGTGATCAAACCTAGTGTTTACAAAAAGAACACATTGAAATATTCTTGAATGTATGAATATAGACTATTCCAAAGTCATCACATTAATGAATATCCTCCCCAAATTTATAAGAACTATTATTAACATTACAAGGAGGATCTTTCTCAATCTCAAGATCAAAAATAGGTTGAAATAAATCATGGTGTAAGAGAGATGATGTGATCTAAATAAACAAATATGGTAATTTTTTTGTTTTGTAAGTTCTTAGAACTTCATTAGCCTCATCACCATCTAAGTCAACAAGACCAATGTTAATGTTAGTGTTATAGTAGTATAATTCGTCATGAGGGACACTATGCTTTTTTGGCATAGTATGATTATAAAATGTATTTTTACCATTAAGGATACAAATTTACCAAATGTAGATATCTCCCTCATGCTTGTATTTTCAGTATCATGGATGATTTGAATACATTATATTGTAGATGGGAAACCAATCTCATGAGATGTGTCAATGGATATACCCTAAGAGAATATTATAAGATAATGGACGATAAAGAACAATGGCCTATGTTCAAGACATTTAGTCCCCCAATGATGGGGAGCTAAATAAAATTATGGAATTTTTTATGGGTTTTTTCACATACGTGATACAAAAGTCATGCATGTTTGAGATTGTGCCTTATAAATTCTAGATGCTTTCAGATTATCAAAATAATGGTCATAACATTATTCAATTATTCTAAAGAGTGTTTCAACGTGTACCTTTTATGGATTATGGATTCTTCTATTTTTTCCTTAAGGATGATTCTAATGATCTTCAACAAGAGATTTAAAGTTCTCCTAAAATTATTAAATTATAATTTTGGGTGTAATTTTTTAGAAAAAAAAATGTAGATTAACCAACATCATGAATTTTTTTTGTTATAATTCCCCATGTTAGCATGCCAATTATGCAATATGTTAGGGTTATAAGAAGTTGTAAGGGATTCATAATAATCAATTTGAATGATTTTCGAAATTCCATAATTTTTTAAATTCAACGGTGTCTCTAAGGGTGCGACTGAATTGTTTAATAATATAAAAAAAAATTATTGGTATTGGAGAAGTAATTCAATCCAATAAATTTTCCCTTCATAAGACGCTTTTATTTTGGGATGGATCAACCACATTAGTGGTTTATTTAAGTCAATATATAAGTGTTATTTTAGGTGTCAAGTTTTCTTTCACAAGGTAATATTTTCTATCAAATTGTTTAAATTTTCCATTTAATTTCTTAGGGGAGAAATACTAAAAATTATATTAGAGATTAGGATTCAAATATCCTAAGGATGAGTTGAGATAGATGTTAGTGATAAATATTTTGATTAGATTTTATTCCCATTATTTTCTAACCCTTTATAAAATCGTGTATTATCTCAATATGAGATTGTTTCATGTCAACAATCATATGAAAGAGATTTTCAGGAAGTTAAATATGGAAAAAAAATCCTAAAAAGGATTATATAGTCCATTAAATTAAGTGGTTGAATGTTGAGGAAGTTACTTAAACCATTCAAAATTGTCGACCATTATATTTTTAATCAACTAAAATTAATTAAATGAAAGGGCAAATAGTAATGATAGTTAATCTAAGTAGGAGGACTAAAATGTCATAAAGATGTAATAAAACAGTATGGAATAATCCTAAATAATTACTCTAAGTGAAATAAAACCCTAATATGCAAGAGAGGAGAGGAGAAATGACTTAGCTAACTAGAGATAAATGTTGTGGGACTGACAGTGGATTAAATAAGAAAGAACGATCACTAAGAGGTCCTGTGCAAGTCATATCTGGAGAATCTAAGTTGACTTGTAGTCCCCACTTCTCTTTGACACTTATTATTTTTTGATTTCAATCACTGTTGACTATAGACATGGATGTTATCATATCATTTTGGTTTAGCATGATGTTAGATGATAGAGATATTGTGATTATTGATGGATTATGATTCATAGTATGATTGTTTGGATTCTTAGATACATAGAGAGAGAGAGAGAGAGATTCTATATTGATGATGATTATGTGTTCTTAGAAAATATATAAATATATATTACTGGCATTCATAATTCTCATCGTGTTGACTATGATATAGCCTTTCAAACTAATCTTGTAATCTTGTTGATATTGATCAAAGATAGAATTGAGATGTTGAAATTTTAGACAAATGATAACATTGTTTAGTTGAGATGATGATTTAGCTATATGAGGATGTTTATGGATTGATATGCGTATATTTTATCTTTGATTTTCTCATGCGACCCCTAGGCTGAAGTATGTATTGTGTGATTTTTGCATTTAATTAAATCACAACAATAAAAAGTGGGATTGGAGATAAATCACTGTGGGGTTCTAGATGGATACAATGAAGGTCACCATGTGAACTCGTGTAATGTGTTATGTTTTTTTATTTTTTTAGGGGGTTGCCATGGGGGGGTGACCTCCAATTGTGACCATGGGCTTTGTCTGTAATTATTTCACTTTTTCTTTTATTTATTTTAGAGTATGTGATTTATTTGGTGATGTAAACTATTTAATCATTGTTGATTAATGTCCCTTTATTAAGTAAATTAATCATGTTATTAAGTGATATGGGGATGTGAAAAATGGAGTCATTTACTAGAATTTTTGGTCTTTTAGACTATGCGATTTTGATTGAGTGTAAGTGACTTTGAGTGTTGTACACTCTACCCTACCTTGGAATTTCGGATTTGGGCTTAAGGGCAATTTTTGTAGACTTTTGGGACAAGCTAAGCTTGTCCCACACCACTTAATTTCATATACCAACCCTACCTATGTATTGGGGGGTCAAAACTAGACCCCATTATATGTTTTGTAAGAAAAGAAAGTGGCATTTATTGCACTTTTCTATCATGGTTTTAATGTTTTCCTTGGGGGCTGTGGGTTTGAATTGTGTGTGTAAGAGGCTTGTCAGTTCTCTCAACCACCAATTTATTGTGCATTGGGGTGCAGGTTTGAATTTTGATGTGGATTTGAGGATGAATTATGTGGCATCCTAAATGGAGCCACCTCACCCTCCTCTCTCCTTTTTCAATATATGTAAGTGTAATTGTTTATTTGGGGGTTACTTCATTCATTTGTGCTCTTGTATTTTTTGGAGTTGGATGATTTTGGAGTCCTTGTTGAAGTTTTGGAGCTTGTTGGAGTTGGATTAATCTTGTAGGATCTTGGAGGGTGATTCTTTGGTCAAGTTCTACCATGGAAATGTAGGAACTACACCCTTTTATTATTTGTTTTCTTTCGTATGTGTATATTTTTATGTTAGTGAATGGTTTGTATGCTTGTTGGGTTCTTAGGTAGAATGACTAAGTATGGTGTAGGAGAAGGCTATGGGTATCGTATATGTGGGGAGGCATAAGATTTATTTAATTTTTTGGGAGGGAGTTGGGTTGGGTGCCCCACCTTGGATACGAAAATTATTGCATTTCTTACTTGGTTCTTTTGAGGGAGACATAAGAGATTGTAGGGAGGCATAAGAGAATGTGGAAGGTATAAGAAGATATTTGAGGGAGGCATAAGAGTTGTGTAGGAGTTTGTGATGTGTATTGGAGGGATATAAGGTGGGAACCTAATCCCATTGGGAGGAATTAATGATCTCCCCATAGATCCTTGCTCCATTGGCTTTGCATTTCAAACCTTGTGTATTTTGAAACTTGCATTCTTGTGTTGAATGTGTTTTATATGGTTGTGAAATATTTTAATGTGATGTTTAAGCATTTTGTAGTTTCCATGAGTTGGATCCATCTTTGATTGCATTTTCGCTGGGGCTCGAGGGCCAAGGAGGAGGATAGCTTCTTGTCCTTATTGAAATATTGGTTGGGTGGAGAGTGTTGCCTCTTCCCCATTTCTTTTTTTGTGAGCAAGTGAAGAAATGATTGAGATTTTATTGAAAAATTGGCACTTTGAAATTTTGTGAAGTCAATAAATCCTTCTTTTTGAGAAAACCTTTCTTATTATTCCCACTTAAGGTGGAAGACTTTTAGTAGTGTATTTGAAAGAAAGGTTGTATTGTATATTTTGTTCATCAAGTTGTAATACATTTTTGAAAAGGAAGTTCTTTAAATTGTAAGAAATGAGCTTTGCTCAAAGAAGAAAAAGATCATTATTATTTGGGGAAGTTGCATTTTTGTAAGAATGAAGGGAAACTTAAAAGTTGTAAATCCTTAATAATGTATTCTTAGTAAATTCTTAAATTTATAATAGTTGTTGTGTTTTCCTTGAATAAGTGGTTGGAGTTGAAAAAAAAGAAAGATACACTAAGTTAAAATAAGTTACCTTTTTTTAGAGTGCACTTGAAGTAAAAAGGGAAAAATAATGATACTTACAAATAGGTTAAGTTTCATTTATTCTTCCTTTGAAAACAATGTTGTTAGAAAGATAATCTTGTAGTTGTGTTTCTTGTTACTATAGAAATCATGGAGTTTAGTCATTTTAGACATGGAATGAATAAATGGTCAAACCCTCAAACTAGAGACCTTAGGCACATAAATTCATCTAAGGATAAACTGCAAAACACTCCAGTAAATTTGGTTTTTGGGAAAACTGTAGAAATAAAGGTTTTATTTTCGAAAACAAGACTGTCACCCTATGAAGAGAGGTGGTCTATAAACTGCCACTTAGGAAACGTAGCGGTTTATTAATTGTCACCCAGGAAGGGTGGTGGTCCCAGGAGCATTTCCCTGTTTTGGGTGGTGCTTTCATAAATGACAACAGAAAACTAAAAATCCACATCTAAGAAAATTTAAAATTTGTTTAATTAAAATTTCAGCCTGTAAATTTTAAAGAAGAAACCTCTAGCAAGCAATAAAGGAATAGATTCAATGTTCTAAACTTGTAAATCTTCAAATGGGTATTAAAAGGCATTCAATATCATGGATTTAAAATTGAAGTATGGTTTTTTTCCCAAATAGAAGAAAAAAAATGGAATTAACTAAATCACAATTCCATATTTGGAGTGGAAACCCCTTCAATCGTCAAATTAAAGACATTGCAATAATAAATCCAAAACCTAAACTATACTAAGCTTGATTTTGTTAATTTATTCATGGCTTCTTCCTTCCTTTCTCCCATGGGTTCCATTCCTCCAACCTATAAATGTTACAAAAGGAAAGAGACAAATGAGGAGGCTAGGGTAAAGAAAAAGGTTTAATAAGAATTCATAAGGATAGTTAGGGTTAGTATGGAACCCTAAGATCTAGTGGCCATAATTGATTTCATCCAAGGGTTCAAAATAAACCCTACAATTATTAGGTAAGATTAAATGTTATGGTTTTTTTAGATAATTTAAAGGTATGTGTAAATGGGTGAATGGATCCATTTAATACCCTTGTATGTTCAGTCATTTATTTAGTTCCTAGTGTGTTTTAATAATTATTTAAATTGACTTTAAGGAAAATAATTTAAGAGAACTAAGATAACTATGGATAAGATTTGATTAAATGTGAGCTGAATGCTAATTCCTAAGAGGAAAAACTATTTAACCTAGTGAAAGTAATTATTGAGAACTTACCTAGTGATGTTAATTAAATTGAATTTAGAACTAGATTAAGAATATTTAATTCATAATCTAGACTGGATCTAGCCTATGAAATGTAACATTGCTTGTAGGAATTAATTAAATGGATATAAGGGTTTTACACCCTTGCAAGGTGTAACTTAAAACAAAAAAATAAAAAAAATTGTCGCAACCTTCTGGATAATTATTTAAGGATTAATGTGATTTTGAAATGTCAAAATTGTGGGTGCTACACTTGGTATTAGAGCCACGGGTTCAATGCTTGGACCTCAGGAACACTTGGAAATATAAGACATAACAATGAAAATTAGCGCAACTCAAAACCTAGATCACACAACTTGCATGATGTTTTACAACGTAGAAAATTGAAAACAAAATCTAGAGTAACAAAGTAAATATCACCTTAGTTTGTGTAGGAGGCGCGGGTAAGATGAGGGGTTCTTGCATGTGGACCTAGACTTGCCACCTCCACTTTAGGTAGTAGAAACCATATTGCTTCAGATACTTCAAACGTTACAGGATGTTATTACCGATATACACGGAGGATCCTTGGAAGGGAGACACAGAAGACAGGAAAGAGAGACATCAATAGAGGCTCGTGTACCTTCCCGAGATAGTGATGAGCATAGGGAAGAGAACTCCCATGTGGAATCAGTCAAATGAGATTCACCATAAAGAGGTCATGGAGATATGGATATAGGACATAGGGATAGATCTAGAAGCCTTAGGCAGTATGATGATCGTGTCAAGAGACCTAGGGAAAAACAATCTATAGAATTAGATCACATTAGAGAGATCCTAAAACTCCTCCATCTCATTTTGTTGGGCACACTGGAGGATTTCAGGAAGAGGCATAGTTGGTCAGCTTGAGTAGATGCTTCAAGCTATGTCCGTGTACCAGTAACACGAAGGCTCGTAGTTTATTCCACCTCTTGAGAGACAGAGGCGGGGTTTGGTGGAGGACCAAGGAGTAGAAGCTCCATGTGGATTTTGATATAGTCACTTGGGAGCTCTTCGAGAAGCGATTTAGGAGCAGATATTTATCCAGGAGGTTTTTTTATTAGAGGATAGAAGAGTTCCAAGACCTTCATTAGGCATCTATGATAGTGGCGGACTATGAGAGTCACTTTCTATATTTTGTCCAGTATGTGTATTATATGCAAGATGAGCAGATGATCCACATGTTCATTAGGGGCCTGAACTTGAACATTGGAGGGACAATGCGCATTCATTACCCTAGCCTCTAGCAGAGGCCTTTGAGAAGGCATACATTTCAGAGGAGACCAGGGGATAGAAACAACAGGCCAGCGATAGGGTGTGGAGTCATATCTAGTAGATGCAGGATATCATATTGAGGGGATCATCTCCTCCTCCTCACGGTTGACATGGTTATGCACAATCTTCTTTCAAACCACCATAGTAGCCAACTCAGCTATAGAATTTCCATCGATTTAGGCATCCACAGATATTTTATGCTTAGAGGAGATGCAATATGGGGCCTCCTCCTAAGAGACAAGTCAAGACTTAGGTACCACCTAGAGCTCATCCAACAAGATATTTTCAGCAGCGACCATAGTAGCCCATAGTAGGATCATCAGGATCCATGGTATAGACCATTAGAGTGCCTACAATATCTACTTCTCATTGGAGGGGACTTGGTAGTTGTTATGGGTGTGGAGTACTTAGGCATCATTGGAGAGAGTTCCCTCAAAACACTAACAACAAGGGTAAGGCACCAGTTTTAGACCCTACAGTTGGCAACATGGCTAGGAGCCACAGGATATATGCAGTTGTTGAGAACCACTAGGCAGAGCACTAGAGCATGGTGATTGAGATGACATGTAGCATTGATGGCATTTTTATTCCTATTTTTTTTACTCAAGGTCCTCAGATTATTTTTTTCCCACATTTTTAGTAGAGAGATGTAGGAAGGTGGAATTTAAGTAGACCTGTAGTTGGGATGTGGAGATGGCTTCTAAAGCCAAGCTCACAATGGAATTCTTAGTCAAATAGTGCATAGTTGACCTAGGACTCTTTTCCATGACCTTGGATCTTCGTATCCTTCCGTTGGGTTCCTATGGGATTATTTTGGGGCATGGATTGGTTTTCTACACATAGGGCTAGGTTTGATTGTTATAGTATGGTAATATCATGTGGAGATGATTTGAGAGTGTAGTCATTGATAGTTAGAGTCGAGATACCCACCTTTATTCACACTATATCAGTGATGCAGCTTAAGAGGTGTGCACAATGAGGTTATCAGTTGTTTACTATGACAGTTAGAGATAGGTAAGAGGATTAGTCTTGTGGGCCATCACTTGATGATTGTCATATCTTGAGGGATTTTTCAGATGTTTTTCTAGGGGAGCTTCCAGGGTTACCTCCCCGATGTGAGATAAATTTTCACATTGATCTGGTTCCAGGAGTAGATCATATCTCACGAGCACCTTATACAATGGCTACCCCTGACCTCTGTGAGCTCAAGTTGCAGCTAGAGGGCCTTATAGAGAAAGGCCTATTCCGTCCTAGGGTATCATTTTGGGGTGAGTTTTGTAAATAATAAGGACATATCTATGTGATTGTGTATTGATTATCCTAAGTTGAACAAAGTAACAATCAATAATCGTTACCCTCTTCCACGTATTGATGATTTGTTTGATCCGATGAAAGGGGCCAAAATATTTTATAAGATAGATCTTAATTCTAGATACCATCAGTTGAGGATCAAAGACACAGATATTCATAAGATAGCCTTCTGTATGAGATATGGCCACTACGAGTTCACAGTAGTTCCTTTTCGTCTGACGAATTCCCCTTTAGTATTCATGAGTTTGATGAATGGTGTATTCTGGACATTTTTGTATCACTTCGTGTTCATTTTTCTTGATAACATTTTGATTTACTCATGTACATGTGAGGAGCATGAGAAGTACCTTCGATAGGTTCTGGAGTGTCTTCTTCAGTACCAAATTTATGGGAACCTAGAGAAGTGTGCATTATTTCAGTCAGAGGTGTTGTACTTGGGTCACATAATTTCTGGGGAAGGTATCATAGTCGATCCTTCCAAGACTTGAGCTATTATGTATTGTCCCGTGCTAACTAGTGTGACCGAGGAGCACAGTTTTATGGGTTTGGTGGATTACTACTTGAGATTTGTTTAGGAATTTTATCAGATTACACACCCCATCACTTCCCTTCAGTGGAAAGGGAAGAATTTTTTTGGTTTGATTGATGTGAGCAGGCCTTCAGTATACTTAAGGGATTCCTTACGTTAGCATCAATCCTTACAGTGCTAGATCCACATAGAGAGTTTTTATTTTTTGCAGATGCTTCTTTGGTAGAACTAGGTGGTGTTTCGATGCAGGAGGGCCATGTGGTTTCCTTTAAGTCTCGCAGACTCAAAGATCATGAGGTCAATTATCTGATTCATGATCGTGAGCTTGCAGCAGTTGTGCATGATTTGGTTCAATGGAGACATTTCCTTCTTAGCAGGAGGTTTATTCTCTAAACAAACCATTTGAGATTACATCACATCTTCACGTAACCCTATCTCAATGCTCATCATTGGCGTTGGATGGAGTTTCTATGTGAGTATGACATGGAGATAAAGCATGTGAAGGGGAAAGACAATGGTGTTGTTGATGCTCTGAGTAGATGGATACATTTACTTTTGGATACTTCAGTGGGTACAGACTTGCGGAGTAGGATTTTACAGTAGCTTCATCATGAAAATTTCTACCTCGCGGCTAGAGTTGATATTGAGTCTCAGAGATCCCTTGAGGGAAAGTTTGATGGTTTTTCATTAGATTCAGATGGAATTCTTAAACACAGAGGACTGATCTATATATCAAGGGATGGAGGTTTGAGACAAGATATCTTTGAAGAGTCTCATTGTGCACGTTATTCAGCCAATCCAGGAATGAAGAAGATACATGCCACCTTCAGACAACTATAGCTATACCATTGGAGAGGCCTTCGTAGATATGTAGCTTAGTTTTTATTGCATTGTTTAGAGTTTTTGAGGGTGAAGGCTGAACATAAGCATCCAATTGTCCTTATTTACCCACATGCTATACTGGAGTGGAAATAGGATAACATTTCCATGGATTTCATAGTAGGGCTATCGACGTCGAGATAGATACCACCATGATGCCATCATGGTCATGGTAGATAGATTGACGAAAGTTACTCATTTTTCTATGGTGAAGACCACCTATACAATTAGTGCAATAGCAAGATTATAGTTGGATGAGATTGTTAGATTACACGGGATTCTACGGAATATCATTTATGATCATGATCCTTTGTACACATCATACTTTTGGACTACCATGCAGCAGGCCCTTGGGATGAACATCAAATTCAACACAACATATCATCTAGAAGAAGATGGTCAAATGGAGCGGGTAAATAATATTTTAGAGGACATGCTTCAGATGTACATCATGGATCATCAATCAAGGTGGGAGGATTACTTTTATTTAGTGGATTTTTCCTACAACAATAGCTTTCATAGTTTGATTAGCATGGCACCCTTACAGGCACTTTATGGTAGAGAGTGCATGACACCGTTGAGTTAGGACATATTAGATGATAGATTATCTCTTGTACCAGATTTGTTACATGACATGGAGCAACAAGTTGTTTTGATTCGTCATAGGTTACAAGAGTTAAAGGACATGAGGAAGAACTATGCAAATCAGAAGAGAGTTGACCGTAGTTATGAGGTAGGCATGAAGGTGTTTCTTCGTGTCAGACCTCACAAGAGTCCTATCCATTATGGAAAAGGCTCTAATTTTCATCCTAGATTCGTGGGTCCATTCAAGATCCTAGAGCAGATCGGTCCCTTAGCTTATCATCTATCCTTGCCACCTAGATTGTCTCACATGCATTATTTGTTTCACGTATATGTTCTTAGGAGATATATGTCAGATCCATCTCATGTATTGGATTGGACCGCATTGACAGTGTAGAAGAAGGGGCAGATGATGATGGATCCCATGTGTATTTTAGAGCACATGACCCTAGGCCTTCAAGGCCAAGATATTTATCAGGTGCAAGTCCAGTGGGATGGGTATGGTGAGATTGTTGCTACATGGGAGGATGCTACATTGCTATGAGTCTAGTTTCCACACCTATTTGAGTGACTTCGAGGTGGAATTAAATTCTAAGGGGAGGGGGATGTAGTTCTAATTTCTCTTCAACACTTATTATATTTTGATTTCGATCACTGATGAATATAGACATGGATGTTATCATATCATTTTGTTTTAGCATGATTTTAGATGATAGAGATATTATGATTATTGATGGATTGTGATTCATAGTATGATTGTGTAGATTCTTAGATACATAGAGAGAGAGAGAGAGATTTTATATTGATGATGATTATGTGTTTTTATCATATATATATATATATATATATATATATATATTAATGATATTCAAAATTCTCATCATGTTGACTATGATATAGCTTTTGAAATAATCTTGTAATCTTGTTGATATTGATAAAAGATAGAACTGAGATGTTGTTGAAATTTTAGACAAAAGATATCATTGTTTAGTTCAGATGATGATTTAGATATATGAGGATGTTTATGGATTGATATGTGTATATTTTATCTTTGATTTTCTCATGCGGCCGTGAGGCCAAAGGAGGTATTTTATGATTTTTGTAGGTAATTAAATCACAACAATCAAAAGAGAGATTAGAGATAAACCACTACAGAATACTAGATGGATACAACGAAGGTCACCATGGAAACGTGTGTAATGTGTAATGTTTGTTTTATTTTGTTAGGTGGATCTTGTGGGGGGATGACCTCCAATTATGACCATGGGCTTTGTGTGTAATTATTTCCCTTTTTTATTTTATTCATTTTAGAGTATGTGATTTATTTGGTGATGTAAATTATTTAATCATTGTTGATTAATGTGTCTATATAAAGTAAATTAGTCATGTTATTAAGTGATATGGGGATGTGAAAAATGGAGTCATTTATTAGAGTTGTTGGTATTTTGGACTATGTAATTTTTATTGAGTGTGACTTTGAGTGTTGTACACTCTACCCTACCTTGGAATTTATGTTGGTGTGTGGGATCCTATGTTTCCTCCACTCACATATGGAGGGTCCTCTCACACGGGTTAGGTTTAGGGTTTTCTTATGTGTCATGTACTAGGGTTACTCAGCACCCTATATGTACCCTTTTATTCCTTATTTATGAGTATGCTAAGACACTCTATTGTCTTTCTTCTATGTGTAATATTTATTTATGTTGAGAAAGTTCTTCCATTGTTGATCGATCCTTGCGATTATGTTGGAGCTATCACGATTCCATTTGAGTGCAACTACTTTGTGGTGCATCATTTATGATTCAATTCTTGCAAACTCATTCATTTGATTAGAGCTAAGATTAGGTAAACGTGAATTCATCATTTGAGTTGCGATTACTCTTGGTCTCTTTTTTTACTCCTCATGCAATTTTTTCGATCTTTATATTCTAAAAATGTATTGCTAACGTATTTAACAAGCTATTCTTGGAAAGTTGTTTTTTTATGTGTTCTTCATCCATGTGCAGGTATTCCTAAAGCTTTCAAGGGTTTTACAGCTAGATTTAGCCAACTACAGCTAAATCTAGCAGATTAGTTAAAATAGAGGATTTTTTTGGTTTTTTTTACTAAACTGGAAATTTTTCTAAATCTCTATTTTCTGGTTTCTCTTTTTTTATGTCTTTTAAAGAACACGGGTTCAAATTTTAGGTTGAAGGTTTTGTGGTGTTCAACTCCACTGTGCTACATCTTCTTCAAACCAAGCTCACCCGACGAGTCATTTATTATCTTTGGTAAGTTGTGTTGTGGGCGTTTCCTAGCTTGTTCACATTTTTTTCTCGTGTGGATGTGTTTATTAATTTCCCAAGTCGTGTTCTTCACCCATGGGCATGCATTCTTTCCCCAATCTGCGTCTATCCCTCCCTGCTTCACTTGGAGATTTCTCTTCTTTGCGTGGTGCCCTCCCTGCTTCACTCGACTTCTTTCGCTACCTCGCCGAGTCTTCCCTCGCCTCTATGCATGAACCCTCATGTTGTTCCTATCAGACCCATATGTGTTGAGCCCATCCTTCTCAGTGCCCACATTGTCGCTGCCTCCAATGGATCTCCCAAGCTCCTTCTCTTCCTCATGAGCCTCTACCTCAGGATTTTAGATCCCGCGTGCCACTCTCATGCTGAGTCTTCCTCTGCACTTGCCCCGAGCCTCGAGCCTATCCTCCCTAATCCTTCTCCCAACGATGTCCAGCATAACGTGGGATCATCCACCAAACTCGGGATCCATGCCCGAACGGTCTCCATTCCCAACGTGGGATCCTCCACACAACTCGGGATCCACCTAAATGGTATGTTTTTTGGTAAGTCTTTTTAAAATTTCATGTTTTTGTATAGGTCTTTTTAAAAAATTCATTTTTGGTAAGTCTTTTTTAAAAAATTCTTTTTTGGTAAGTGTTTTTTAAAATTTCTTTTTTAGGTGGAATTTTTTTTTCGGGGGTGTTCAATTTTTTGGTGGGAATTTCTTTTTAAAAAAAGGGAAATATATTTAAATATATAATTAGGATTTAATTTTAATTACATCTTAATTAGTGTTTCTTTATTATTCGTAATTAATTATATTTAATTATATTAAATCTAGTTTTATTAATTACGAATCTAATTTGTTTATCTTTTACGATTAGTAATAATTTAAATCATATTTTAAAATTAACATTAGTTGTCATTTTAAAAAACTCTAATAGCTCTAAAATTAGCCAAATTGGGTGTTTCAAAGTGATTTTTTTAGGAGATAATGTCATTTTTTTACTGAATTGTGTGCTCAAGTGTGCAGTGACACTCTCAGCACCTATTTGCCTTTTGAGCACTTTTTCGGCATTTTGAAGATCATCAGGACTCATCTTGAGTTCATCTAAAAAATTGTATTTACCCTTATTATTGCTTGCAACTAGTGAGCGCATCCACCACAGTTTGTAGCAAGGGGGTATCCTTTGCGACGTGAGATTCTCTTTCTCACAATCAGGATTTGATTTCACCTCCTTCTTAGATTTTTGCAAGTTGTGCTTGTATACGAAGTCACTTAGATGTACGCTCCGCAAAACATGATTGTGGTCACCTCTCTTGCGCGTTATTATGTTGATTGCAAGGTGAGTTACCAACTATTTTAAGATTCATGCTCGGATCCGATTGTATTCAACGTACTAAAGTATAAAGTGCTAAAAGTAGGGGTGTTATTATATTGTCCTAGGTGTTTGTGATTCTTTTTTGCATTCCTTCTCTCTCTTCACAACAGATTTTTATTCACTTCCTTCTCTTACAACTGTTCAAATTTTTCTAGTGGAGATCGAAAATGATTATGAAACTAAGGGGTAAAGGGTTATTCCGCATCACCATGGGAAGTGAGACTGAACCAGATGACAACCCTGAAAAATCTAAGTGGTTAAACCGTAGTGATGAAGTTTTAGGTATTCTTTGCATTTATGTTTATTTTGACTTACTCTTCCACATTGAATCATCCGAAACACCTAATTTTGGGTGGAAAACATTAGATAAAATGTTTGGACAACAATACGACATGAGAGTGCATGAGTTAGAAAACAAACTACTAGGGTTAAATCCTAGTGATTTTGAAAACCTACAAGCATACTTCTCTAAGTTTGTCCACGCTAGATTTTTGTTAAAGGAATACCAAGTAGAGAAGAAAGATTCTCAACTGATCTTGTCGATTCTCTCTAAGTTAGGTCATGAATATTCTGTCTTTGTGTCAAATTTTTATGCTACAAAAGTTACATTGGGAAAATATTTGCAATATGCCCTCCTTTGATTGTTTCTCATCTGAAATCATTCCAGAATAGGAACAAACTCATTCAAATGGTGTCTCTAAATTCCAAGTCACATGCCCTTGTAGCAAGTACTAGTAAGGAAAAGAAGACTGAAAAGAAGAAAGAAAGAAAGGATTAACCTAAGAAGGAAACCAAGACCAAAAACTAAATTTAACATGAACGCTTCGAATTCTGAGCCTAGAGCACAAAAAGACAAGTTTTTTTGTTCCTATTGTAAGAAGCCTGGTCATAAAGAACATCTATGTATGACAAAAGAAAATTGACCACGTTACTCATTTACTTGAGAAAAATCAAATAGGTGTTCCTGAGTCTATCAGACAAAATGCTCCAAAGGACGATTCTTCTACTGCAAAAGGGTCTAAATATGATAAGAAGAAAGGAAAGGACCTTGTAGCTAAAGTTGCTCCTTCATCGACATGGATTATAGATTTCGGTACCTCGCACCACATGGCTTCTTCGCATGTTGAGTTATCCAACATCGATCCTTGTGGTATGTCCTAAATCACGATTGGTAATGGCATCGACAGTGTTGGTTTCTAGTAGTGGATCGATAGAGATGGATGGGGGAACATTCAACCAAGTATTGAGTGTTCCTGATCTCTCTACCAATCTCCTATTGGTTTACTAAATTACTCACCTTGGTGAAGGAATGCGAGTGGAATTTGGTCCTAACTCGGTGATTATTCGTGAGCTTAACAATAACAGTACAGTGGCTAGGGGAAAGGCGGATTACCGTTCACGGTTGTGTAACTTTTCGCACTTTACTTCTAATTCTATACCCACTTCCTTGCTCAATCATGTAAATGAGTTTAGTAAGCTATGGCATGAGCATTTCAGACATCTAAATTATTTCTACCTTGATCAATTAATCCAAAACAAAAAGGTCAATGGGTTACCTCACGTCAAGTTTTTTAAGGGTCTTTGTGAGGGTTGTACCATTGGAAAGCATCCAGAAAAGAACTTTGACAAAGGAAAATATTAGAGAGCTACTCATCCCTTGGATCTTGTTCATAGCGATATTTCTGGTCCATTTCTATCTCCTTCATTTAATAGAGCTCTTTATGTGCTCACCTTCATTGATGACTAGTCATGATATACTTGGGTATATTTTCTTAAGCTTAAGTCTGAAGTCTTTGAACATTTTTTAGGACTTTAAGGCTCTTGCTGAGAAATAGGCAGAATAGTCTATCAAGGTTCTTCGAATCTGAAAAAGGAGGAAAATATGTAAACAATAGGTTCATGGATTTCTTTACTTTTAAAGGGATCTCTTTGCAGTATACAGTTGCTTATAGCCCTTCACAGAATGGAGTAGAAGAAAGAAAGAACTATACTCTTAAGGAGATGGCCACTTGTATGATTCACACGAAGTCTCTTGCTCCGCAGTATTGGGATGAAGTAGCTGAATTGTGCTAATTACATTCAGAACCATGTTCCACACAAGGCAGTAAAATGGGATGACACCCTTTGAAGCTTGGTTTGGACGCAAGCTTGATGTCGAGCACTTTCGAGTCCTTCAGATCCAAGGCTATGGCTCGGATTCCCAAGAAGAAATGCAAGGTATTGGAACCATAATCAAAACCTTGAATCTTTGTAGGGTATAGTGAAGACATGAATTTATATCAATTTTTGAATCCTACTTCTCATGAGATTTATATTGAGTGAAGTGTTAATTTTGATAAGTCTTCTTTGACTTTTACTTCTCTACTTATTGAGGTTCTTCAGCTCACTGATTCAGATTTTGACTCATTAGATGATGATGTTGTTGAGTGTGCTCCTCTTCTTGATCCTCCCAACCATCAGACCTTTGAGTCTTCTGATTCTTGATAGTAGTGACGATGAGGACTATGTCCCTTCTCACTCAAGTGAAGAATCTTCTGACTTTGAGCCTAATCCTCCTAGTCCTCTTTAGGCTAGGAAAACTTTACAAAATGCTAGAGATTTAGTTGGAGATACTTTGGATATGAGACGTACTCACTCATATTTTGTTGGACCCCACTCTTTCTTTGCCTCTGCTTTTGATTCACAGTCTTTCTGGGAGGCTTCTGGTATTCTTGAGTGGGATTCTTCCATGGATGAAGAGTATTCCTCTCTCATGACGAATGATACTTGGGATCTCACCCCTCTTTTGAATGGAAGAAAAATCGTTCGGTGTAAGTGGGTGTTTCTAACAAAGTATGGAGTAGATGGAGACGTTAAAAATTTTAAAGCATTATTAGTAGCTAAGGGTTTCTCCCAAATAGCTAGGGTTGATTATACTGAAACCTTTTCTCCAGTTGTGAAGATGACTTCTATTCGACTGACCCTTACCATTTCCGCAGCAAACAGATGGAAATTCCATCAAATGGATGTTAAGAGTGCCTTCCTTCATGGTGACCTAGAGGAAGATATCTACATGGAACAACCTGTGGGTTATGTCCATGATCCCTCCCTCATTTTTCAGTTAAAGAATTATATTTATGGCCTTAAAACAAGCCCCTCAGGCTTGGTATGCCAAGATGGACTCCTTTTTACTTACATCAGGGTTTACTAGATATCGCTCTGATCTAAATGTTTATATTCTACCGATTATATGAATCCATAATCATCCTTGTTATCTATTTTGATGACTTTTTGATCACAAGAAACTCTTCCTCTATCATTGATTCTGTGAAGATCACCTTGGCTAGTAGGTTTTCCATGATTGACCTAGGTCTGCTTCATTACTTTCTTGGGATCCAGATTTCACAATCTAACTCAGTAATTATGATTTTGCAACCTAATTATGCTCTTGAATTTCTTTCTCATTTTCATATGTCTCAATTACAAGTCTTCTCATACTCCTTTTCTTTCCAAGGTTAAGTTGGTTCCTGATTTCTCTACTCCCTTGGTTGATGGTACCCTTTATCGACAGTTTTTGGGGAGCTTGTTTTTCTTGACTCACAGTTGACTAGATTTATCTTATTTTGTTGGGATTGTGTCCAGCTTCATGCAGGAGCCACATGAGATACATTGGAAATAAGCTAAAGGGATCCTTCATTATGTTTGTGGAACCTATATTGAAGGCATTCACTATTATGGAGGGGTGGATATTGACTTGATCGGTTTCACATATTCTGATTGGTTTGGTGACTTAGATCATCAGAAATCTACCTCTGGCTACAATTTCTCTCTTGGTTTGGGTCCTCGTTAGTTGGTCTAGCAAGAAGTAGAATGCAATTGTGATATATTCTATAGAGGCAGAATTCAGAGGAGCAGTTAACACTACCAAAAAAGTTGTTTGGCTACAGGGTATTCTGACAGAGTTTGGCATCCACTTTTGGTCAGCCTACCATTATCTATTATGATAACATGAGAACTATCTCAATCAGAAGAAATCTAGTTCAGCACCAGCAGACGAAAGCACATTGAGATCCATATTCACTTCATAGAAGATCTTGTTCATGATGGTATCATCGACATTCAATACATTCAGACATCTGATCAGATTGCAGTTTTATTTACCAAGCCCTTCACTAAGGTGAAGTTTCTTCACTTGTGGTCTCTTCTTGGGATGAAGTCTTATGCAGATCCTCATCTGCTTCAGGCTATATAGTCCTTATCTTCTTATTTTAGGAAGATGTTGTTTGTTTACACATCTTTCTTAGTTTTCTAAGAGTGTCTTCCTGTTCTGTGTGACTCATCATACCCACTACCCCCAGCTTCTATGAAGGGGGATGTTGGTGTGTGGGATCCTATGTGTCATCCACTCACATATGGAGGGTCATCTCACATGGGTTAGGTTCAGGGTTTGCTTTTATTTCATGCACTAGGGTTACTCAGCACCCTATATGTACCTTTTTATTACTGATTTATGAGTATGCGAAGACACTCCAGTTTTTTTCCTTCTATGTGCAAGCTTTATTTCTATTGAGCAGGTTCTTTCATTGTTGATCGATCCTTTCGATTACGCTGGAGCTATCACGGTTCCATTTGAGTGCAACTACTTCAGTGGTGCATCATTTCCTTTAGGGACAAGCTAAGCTTGTCCCACGCCTCTTAATTTCATATACCTACCCTACCTATGTATTGGGGGGTCAAAACAATACCCCATTATGTGTTTTGTAAGACAAAATGTGACATTTATTACACTTTTCTTGCATGGGTTTTAATTTTGTCCTTGGGGGTGTGTGTTTGAATTGTGTGTGTAAGAGGCTTGTCATTTCTCTCAATCAAAAATTAATTATCCATTGGGGTTGAGGTTTGAATTGTGATGTAGAGTTGAAGATGAGCGATGTGGCATCTTACATGGAGCAACCTCACCCTCCTCTCTCCTTTTTCTATATACGTAAGTTTAATTGTTTGTTTAGGGATTACTTCATTCATTTGTGCTCTTGTATTCTTTTGGAGTTAGATGACTTTGGAGTGCTTGTTGAATTTTTAGAGCTTTTTAGAGTTGGATTGAGCTTGTAGGAGCTTGAAGGGTGATTATTTGGTCAAATTCTACAATGGAAAGGTAGCAACTACACCCTTGTTTTATTTGTTTTATTTTATATGTGTATATTTGTATGTTAGTGAATGGTTTGTATGCTTGTTAGGTTCTTGGGTAGAATGCCTAAGTATTGTGTAGGAGAATGATATGGGGGTCTTATATGTGGGGAGGCATAAGATTTTATTTCATGTTTTTGGAGGGAGTTGAGTTTGGTGCCCCACCTTGGATAAGAAGATTCTTGCATTTCTTACTTGGTTCTTTTGAGGGAGACATAAGAGTTTGTAGGGAGGCATAAGAGGATCTTGAGGGAGGCATAAGAGTTGAGTAAATGTTTGAGATGTATATTGGAGGACTTTAAGGTGGGAACCTAATCCCATTAGGAGGCATAAGTGATCTACATATAGATCCTTGCTCCATTGGCTTTGCATTTCAAGCCTTGTGTATTTTGAAACTTGCATTCTTGTGATTGTTTTCTTGTGTTGAATGTTAGGAATAAACTTAGGTTAATTCATCATTTACTAAATTATAATTTTAAAGTAATTAAATTTAACTACTTTAACTTAGTTAGTTGTTAGTTAGATATTATCTAGTTGTCACATCCCTAGATTAGTGTGGGTTATACTATTGTTAGTTTACTACTTTGGAATGTTCCCAGATGTTCTTGGATGTGATTAGTTAGGGGCAATATGATATTTCTACATATTTTCCATAGTTAGTATATTTGATCCACTTTCTATGGATGTTGTTATAGGTTTTCAATGTCTATAAACATTACAGCTTCTTCATTTGATAATATAAAGGGTTTCAAGAATATTACATTGTCAAGATTTGGTACCAGAGTTTAGTTGATCCTAGTCTCTGTGAGGATCCCTCATCCTCTAAGGAGAGTGTGTTGCAGAAGGTTAAGGGTTCATTGTCTGCAAGTTTGAGCTTGGAGGAACCATATCTTTCCCCGGACTCTTGGAAGCACCTTCCCTGCTTCATCGTCCCTAGAGTTCTGCACATAGTGTTTAAAACTCTACAAATTCATTTGTACCAACATAAAATCTACAGTTTTTTTTTAAAACATTTGACAGTGCAACATAGCAGACTGTTGAAGAGTTTTCTTTACTCTACATTGATCTACAAGCATTGACTTGGGGCTGTAGAGATGCCTTCACAGCCAAGTTGGGGTATCTGAGCACATAGGGCTCTACAATTGATCCATTGGAGTTGGAGTTATTCACTGTAGGACAACTAGATCGGGTTTTTGCATTGAATATTTTTGGTAGAAAGGGCAAGCTAATTACATTTTGCATTATTTTATTGATGAGTTTCTAGAAGGGGGCATTGTCCACACAAATATCCCCTCCTCCATGCACAGATCCACATATCTATGTGCGGCCAAATCTGTTGACTCCCTTGCTTTCTATTGTTACGTATGGTGGCTGAGTCAACCTCCAATATAGACACCACTCCAAGAGACCTTTTGAAGCCTGCAATTCACTTATCAAATGACCTGTAGAAAAATATGGTGGGGAAAAAAAATAAAAAAAACTACGGCCAAAGAAAAAGTGGCACAGGAGAATTAAAAATAGAGGTGTCTACTAGCAAAGAACAAGAATTGGATATGTAAAAGCAACAGAGAAACCAAGGCCGTGTCGTAATCCCTAATTAGGTTGATTATTTCATTTTTAAAAACCAGCTTTCAAAAAAAAATTCCATTTTTTGATTTTGTGAAAATTATGAGAAGCAGAGAATAAAAATTTCCATTTTTGGAAAGGGGCCCCGGAAAGATATTAAAATAAAAATTTAAACAAGTCATAACTTTCAACTAGTACCTTGAATTGAGGTGCCATTTTTTTGAAAGTGTATGAGTTTGTGATATCTACATATTGGTCTAGATCTTAATAAGCTTTGTATTGAAAAAGTTTAAATAAAATTAAAATGCCTGAAATAAGCTAAAAGAAGGTATAAAATTTGTAATTTTGTACTCACAATGTATCCTAAAAGGGAAATTTTCCACAAAAGAAGAAACAAATTTGTTAATCGCACTATCATTATAAAGTGCCAAAAATGTTTTCATTCCCATGGAGCTAGTTGTCTTCTCTTTTCACTCAGAATTTAGGGGGGAAATATGAAAGACTTATTAATTCTTCATTGATCACTCAAAAGTGGTCTTCCTTGCAGATTAGAGAAAAGTGAATGAAGGATATTTTTTCATACCAGTTCCAATTTTGAGCTACGAGAAAAATCAACAGATTTTTTATTGATCCAAGATCCAACCCAACAGAGGTTTTCAAAATGTTCAGAGGTACGCGTTTGTTTTTCAAGCACATGTGGCAACCCAAAACAGGTTCCAGACATCCAGAGACAATTCCTGATCCTATTACATCTCTTGCACACCGTTAAGAGGAAGTACCTTCATCCAACTACTCCTATTCAGATGAGATCCAGAGAGACCATACTGAATTAATGGGGGGAATGATAAAGTCATTTGATTCACCTTAGAATAGGCTTCTTTTAACATGTGTGTGCTAATACATTTTTACCTCGTGTAAACATATTTTGTTTTAGAGTTTTTTCTCTCCCATTCACTTTAGACCATGATGAATTAAAGGGGGAACGATAGGAATAAACTTAGGTTACTTCATCATTTATTTATTTTTAATGTTGAAGTAATTAAATTTAATTTTTTTAACTTAGTTACTTGTTATTTAGCTATTATCTAGTTGTCACATCCCTAGATTAGTGGGGGTTATACTATTGTTAGCTTACTGCTTTGGAATGTTCCCAGATGTTCCCGAATGTGATTAGTTTGGTGCAATATACTATTTCTGCATATTTTCTCTAGTTAGTATATTTGATCCACTTTCCATTGATGTTGTTATTGTTGTTCAATATCTATAAATGTTACAGCTTCTTCATTTGATAATATGAAGGGTTTCTAGAATATTACATTACGTGTTATATGGTTGTGAATTATTGTAATGTGATGTTGAAGCATTGTGTAGTTCCCATGAGTTGGATCCATATTTTATTTCATTTTGGTTAGGGCTCAGCGGCCATTGAGGAGGATAACATCTTCTCCTAATTGGAATATTTGTTTGGTGAAGAGTGTTTCCTCTCCCCCATTTTGGTTGGTGTGAACAAGTAAAGAAACAGTGGAGCTCTTATTGAAGAATTGGCACTTGGAACTTTTGTGAACTCAATAAATTCTTCTTTATGAGAAAACCTTTCTTTTTATTCCCAGTTAAGGTGGAATACTTGTAGTATTGTATTTGAAAGAAAGGTTGTATTATATATTTTGTTCATTAAGTTATAATACATTGTTGAAAAGGAAGTTCTTTACATTATAAGAAATGAAATTTTCCCAAAGAAGGAAAAGATCATTATTATTTGGGGAAGTTGTATTTTTGTAATAATGAAGGGAACCTTAAAATTTGTAAATCTTAACAATGTATTCTTAGTAAATTCTTAAATGTATAATAGTTGTTGTGTTTTCCTTGAATAAGTGGTTGTAGATGCAAAAAAACAAAGATGCACTAAGTTAAAATAAGTTACCTTGTTGTTAGATTGCACGTGTTGTAAAAAGGGAAAAACAATGATACTTAGAAATAGGTTAAGTTTCATTTCTTCTTCCTTTGAAAACAATGTTGTTAGTAAGATAATTTGGTAGTTGTGTTTCTTGTTACTATAGAAATAGAAAACCATGGAATTTAGAAATTTTAGGGATGGAATGAATAAATGGTCAAACCCTCCAACTAGAGACCTTAGGCACATAAATTCATCTAAGGATAAATTGTAAAACACTCCAGTAAATTTGGTTTTTGGGAAAAGTACAGAAATGAAGGTTCTATTTTTAAAGAATAGGATTGTTGCCTTGTGTTGAGCGGTGGTCTATGAATCACCACTCAGGTAAGGCGGTCATTTATGAATTGCCATGTAGGTAGGGTGGTGGTTTCATCACTAACAGAGAAAAAATATAAATCCACCACTGAACAAATTTAAACCTTGTTTAATTAAAATTTTATCCTGTAATTTTTAAAGAAGAAACCTCCGGCAAGCAATAAAGTAATAAATTCATTGTTCTAAACTTGTAGATCTTGAAATGGGTATTTAAAATCATTCAACCTCATGCATTTAAAAATGATGTAGGGTTTTTTTCCCAAATATAAGAAAAAAAAAGAATTTAAATAAATCACAACTCCAAATTTGGAGTGGAAACCCCTTCAGTCTTCAAATGAAAGACATTGAAATAATAAATTCAAAACCTAAACTAAACTAAGCTTTATTTTGTGAATTTCTTCATGGCTTCTTCCTTCCTTGATCCCATGGATTTCATTCCTCCAACCTGCAAATATTACAAAAGGAAAGAGACAAATGAGGAGGCTAGGGAAAAGGAAAATGTTTAATAAGACTCTATAAGGATAGTTAGGGTTAGTATGGAACCCTAAGATCTAGTGGCCATAATTAATTTTATCCAAGTGTTGAGAATAAACCCTACAATTGTTAGGTAAGAATAAATATTATGTGTTTTTTTAGATAATTTAAAGGTATGTGTAAATGGGTGAATGGGGCCATTTAATACCCTTGTATGTTAAGTCATTTATTTAGTTACTAATATGTTTTAGTAATTATTTAAATGAAATTTAAGGAAAATAATTTAAGAGAACTAACATAACTATGGATAAGAGTTTATTAGATGTGAGATGAATGTTAATTCCTAAGGGGAAAAACTATTTAACCTAGTGAAAGGAATTATTCAGCACTTACCTAGTGATACTAATTGAATTGACTTTAGAACAAGATTAAGAATATTTAATTAATAATATAGAATTTCCGCAACCTTTTGGATAATTTTTTAAGGATAAATTTGGTTTTGGAACATCAAAATTGTGGGCATTACATGACTGAGGTGTCCTGGAAGGTATTGGAGTGTCCTGAGGCACCTTGGTCTATAGATTAGGTACCCGGATATGTGTAAATGCTTAGAATATGAATTTTGTATGGTCGGAAGATGATCTAACATACTCTCTATATTTTACATTGTATCTGTGAAGCTATAATGAATGTATTGAATAATGACATGATGACCTGTAAGAGAAAAGTAAGTATCAAACCCTAGTAAAAATAAAAGATGTAGAATGAAAGGGTCAGACTCACCTCAGCCACTAAACTTGTTGTCTTATAACTGATTGTTGCACTACATTTCAGACGTAGATGTATTTTTGGTGTGTGTGTCATGCCCTAGTTGATCTTATACAAGTCGCACTTTGTGAAGTAGCAACCAATAGTAACTATAGAAAATGTACTAGAATGTGTACATGAAATAAAATAGAATACCTACCCCTATGTTGTGTGTGTTGATGTAGATCTCCTAGACTTGATGCATAACACTATGTGGATGCAAGTGATATAATGCATGCAATTCTAGAGGGAGTGATAGTAGTATGTGGTTGTAGAACCCTCATTATGGTCTCATAACTTTATATTTATAGGGTTCTATTGTTCAAATTTCGTAATTAACCCCAACATGGTAAAACATAAAAAAGATAATGATGGGAAACGGATAGAAAAATCCCAAAAGATGTGTGAAAGTGGGAAAATGGATCAAGGTGCCCAAGTATAGCCCTGCGTGCCCGGATTTAGGATAAACTACCAAGAAAATGTTGAAATGGCTAGACTTGTATGTGGAAATGTGTGGGAAAAATGAAATAAAATATATAGTAAAATGGTGAAAAGGTGGGCTTGATTAGTACTTTATTCACTTAAAAAACCCCTCTAAATAGTAATTTGAAAACCGGGCTAAATAATGTGTTATGTGCAAGATGTTTTGACTACATTTTCCCCCCACTTTATTTTGGTGAGCAAAAATCTCGATAACATAAAGTAAGAAATGTGTACCTGATATCTACAAAGAGTGTAGAAGAGACATGTTGATGGACTAGACTCAAGCATGGAATGATAAAATGAAAAATTAGAGGAGCATGGAATTTTAAAAATGAAAATTTTGCATGAAAAGTGATGAGAGTGAACCTAGGGAAAATCATGTGTGTAGTTGTTGCAATGTGTAGTGCACCTGCATGGTTAGTAAAAGCAAGTGTCTGTCACAGTGTGTTGTTATTGCACTATCGTTGTCATTTTTTTTATTGTTGTTTCCCACAATTTAACTACTTGTTTCTTATATGACTAGACCTATAAGGAGAAAACGATCGAAAATTCAATATATATGTTAATGTAAAATACGAAAGTGTAAAATATGTGAAATGAAAATGTAAACGGAACATGTGCCCTTGATCCATGTCAAGAAAAAGGGTGTAGAAGGATATCCTATACTTTTACAAGTGTTTCGAGTGATCTCACGCCACCTTGACTGAAGAATTATATGAAGGAAATGTTATGTTTCTTCCAACCTTTGATTTCTTCTACTAAAATGCTATGAAGAGATATCTATACCATCCTGGTTTATTGGGTGATCCAACACCAACTTGCTGAAGAAGTATAGAGATGAAATGCTTTGTTTCATCCAACCTTTAACTACTCCTTAGAAATGCTAAAGAAACCATGTCCTGTAAAAGCCATTGTGTATTGAGTTCGTAGATTGGTCTAAACTCACTCATTATATGTAAACACACAATGCCAAGGGTGGAAAGTGCATTGTACTAAACTAGTGTAAATATGATGGGTTAGTGTGAGAAAACCCTCAATGATGCCTCCCCTCTTTAGGTGCACATATGAAAACTCTGAAAGGAGAATGTGGCCCCAAAAGAGGACCTACTCCAAACTAACCTGTAAAACTCTACCTTGCAGGGGGAAGGGAAAACACTTGGTAGAACCAAAGTGCACACAAAATGGGAGGGCTAGCCAAAATAAGTGATTGTCTAAAAACGCATGCATGCAATAAGACAAATGTAAGAAAATATAAATACTTCCAAGCGTAGTAGTGTAAACATGCAAGAAAACAAGTAGACCACACAAATTGGATTGAAAACATGTGACATAACTCACAATGTCGCAAGACACATAAGGTCATCATGGCCACAAATAACATCCAAGTGTACACACAAGCAAAGGGAAAATCCAATGTACAATGAAAAAAAAAGTAGACAAGTGTAAATATAATCAAACAAGTAGTCATGGGAACATGTAATCCTAAAAAAACAAGTGTTGCACATGGAACACCTGTTAGAATCTTGGAGAAATAACTAACATGTCAGAAAACATATGATTAACTAATATAAGATGCTAAGTACAAAATGAAACAATAACACCTATATGATACAAATGTGGATGCTCCCATCAACCAATATAGTAAGGGTATAAGGTGAGCATCCATTCCACGTGTAAATTTCTTATATCTACGATCACACTTAACAAACGCATGAATGCACATGTGTGTATAATAATGACATATAAGAAATAAAACTAAAATTTGTAATAAAATGATCATATTAACACTAGTAAACAAGAGTAAATGCCCCCAAGACAATACAATATGATGTGGATGGATGTAATGGAATGCAATATGGAATGATAGGAGCAACGTTCCCCCTGATTGTATGGAAATGTATGTAAGGAGGTTCACTTTATTTTCCCCCTCAGCAGTCTAGAATGAACCATAAATGAGAGTGAGTCATTGGGAAATGGTCAAATGGTGTATTTTGTGTATGTCTAACTCACTATGATGAGTGTGTATGTGTAGTGGTGATGAGATGCGACATGTAGAATAGATGTGCGTGAATCCTATAGCTGAAGCGTATATCACGAATTATTGAATGGGTGAGTGATGAGTTAGCATAAAGAGTATATTACTATATGATGAATAATAAAGGGTGGTGATTTAGCACTAAGCCTATACCACTATAAACAGACTTAAAAAGGTGATGATTTATCCTATAACATATGTCACTACGAGATAAACAAAGGGTGTGTTTATTTAAACTAAGTTGTATACCACAACAAGATGATATCAAAAATGTGGTGATTTAACCTAAAGTGTATACCACTACGATTCTGTAATGATGAGTGCGGGTGATGATTTATCCTATAACATATATCACTAGCCCTATGATGAAGTGTCGCATGGTGAGTGTAAGTTCTATTTGATTTTAAACCCTTGGCAGTCGAGTATAGACTGAGGAACTAAAGTGTGTCATAGAGTGGTGAGTAGAGCATGTAGAACAATGTAGTATATGTGACCAAATGCAATATATGGTGTGTGAATGCATGGTATGAATAATGTAATATGGAATATGTAAGATGTGATGATGGGTGTAGATAGACATAAAATATGTGGTGATAAAATGTGAAGCTAGACTCCTATGTAAATATAACATAGCGTAATATGTAAAATGTAGGTAATGGATAAATGTGCAGTGTATAAGGTGACTAAATGTGTAAATACACTAAATAGGTGGAATGTGTAGAACATAATATAATGTAGAATGTAGAATAAGTGTAGAATGGATAATGGATGATGCGAGATGAGAAGATACACAATGTATAATACCTAGTGTGGTGTGTGTGGTTTAGTGTAATGGTAATCACTCAATAGTCAAGTGTGAACTGAAGCACAAGAGTGCATCATCAGGTGATGACAGTGTTATGATGCATGATATTATATTCCCATAGGAAATGAAAATAAATGATAGATATGGAATGTGTGACATAAGACTATGTAATTATGCTAAAAGTGTGGGGGGGGGGGGATGTGTGATTACTATGCCCTCCAAGCATGTATCAAACGATAAAATAAATGATGAGAGTAAAGGAAAAAGGTCCTTCAACTGATGGATCTTAGGACGAATGTGTAGGAATGTGACCTAAAAGTGGTGGTATATGAGATAAACATTATGTTGGTGACTGAGGCCTATATGTATGTGAGGGATGAACATAAGATGAATAGTGAGGTGTAGTAGAATGTGTTGGTGATGGGAATTGATGTGATGTGGCACGAGATGGAGATGAGGATCCACGTGGATTAAATTGAGGTGGTGATTAATGTCGAGATAATGTGGTTGTCTTAGGGATAGGCCTATGCCAATGTGTAGGACTAGAAAAATGATTTGGTCATGTATGTGGTATTTGAGTAGGTGGACTAGGAGTAGACTATGCTTTGAACAATAGAGAATGTGACGTGTTAGTAGATCTGGATGAAACAAAAGAAACTATATGAGGAGAGGTCAATAGTGGGATAGAAGGAGGAATACCATTAATAGAGATGATGTGATAATTTTAAATAAACTTAAGGCATAAGTGAGTCATGGAAATAATAGATTAGGACAAGGAGAGTGAGAGAACCAACAATAAATTCACATCCCTCAATGGTACGACCAAGGAGGAAAGGGACAAAGAGAGTGAGAGGACCAATAATAACATTTAACTTGAATATTCCATAAGGTTTGTTGAATTGGTAGTGCATTTGTGATGCAGGAAAGCTGATAGCTCGTAGGAGAGAAAAATAACACGCACTAATGGGAGACAAGGGATCAACCTTGGTGTTGTTCATATAGGTTGATCCAAGAGATACTTAGATATGTAAATGGTCAGATGTGAATGTAGCATGATTATTAGCATGACAAAAAGGAATAAATGGTGGTAAAGTGTCAATGTTAGAAACGAATAAATCAAGAGTTCTTGATGGATAAGGTGTGGCATAAATTGTAGAGAAATTTGTCAATTTTGTATCATATTTGGGTAATGAGTTTTTAAAAATATCAATTTTATGATTGTCATTAGTAGGTGAGGATGTTATAGATTCAAGAAGTTAAATTTATTTGTTGTCAAGAAAGTCTTGAATGATGTGTCATAATAAAAAACATCAATAAGTGAAATGTCCTACACATTGGTGATAATCACAACAAGAGATTTCATCAAAGTTATTCCCTTTAGGCCGAGATGGATCAAGTTGTAGAGGTGATGGTAAGGTGATCAGATTAATTTTTATAATTTGTAGTAGAAAAACACTCGTAGTTGTAGTAATCTTAGCAAGAGTGCGTCAGTATGGTTGAAGTCAAAGCTCCTGAGGAGTAGAAACAATGTTAGTAAAATATTATTTTTCCACAGTTTTAGGGGTAAACTCTTTGGATGGTTTTTTTATTTGGAGCACGAGTGAAGGATGAGGCATGTTCTTGATACTTAATATTTTCGATGGAAATAATATTATTCATCTTGAGACCGTGACCGGGTTGGTCGAAGGAGGTGAATGTGTTAAAGAGAATGCTCTCTTCAAGTGGGTAACAATAAACTATGAATCAATATATCTTGAAGATCAAAATACGCAAGGAGATTACTCATCTTAGCTAAGTTATTTTTATAACGCAAGACATAATCAAATAAGTGTTCATTGGGTCCTTGTTTGAGTTGTGTGAGTTGGGAATAAGAAATATTTGAGCCAATTTTAATATAAAAATGTGTAAGAAAGGCATCATCTAGACGCGTGAAAGAGATGACTAAATGAATGGGTAAGTCATAAAACCAACACATTGCATAGTCTTGTAAATTATGAGGAAAGATCTTAGCAAGAATGGTATGATCATTTGCATAATCGAGACATGATACATGAATATCATGCATATGCTCTTGTGGGTGACCATGGCCTTTAAATATGGTTAATTTGGGAGAAAGGAAGCTGGGTGGAAATGCATATGTGGAAATAGCTGGTGCAAAAGGGGTATGTAACAATGAAGTGGAATATAGATATGGTGATACTCAAGAGGTACCAAATTGGAGCTAAATTTTTTTATTTTTTGAATCCTGATATAACAATGTTAAGTCAGGAGTGTGTGAAGAGGATCCAAGTTGTACATTAGAAGTACCATGGTTAGTTATGGGGGCGGGTAGTTGTAGGGATAGGAGTGAAAACATAAATAGGAAAAGTGGAGATTATGGGAGCCGAAGAAGCTAAAATAGATGCAGAAGCCTCTCGCTCTGTTTGAGTGGAAATGAAAGCATGCAAGACATGTAGAAGATGAGTGGGGTTGTCACGCAAGGATTGATGGAAATCAAGAATGACTTTAAGTTTCTCTTGGTCAACATTAGTGTCCTCATCGTAGGATATTTTACTATAAGAGGTTTTGATGTCATGGAGACAAACATAGTTAGAGTTAAATATAGGTTTTTAAAACATATAGGTAGTGGTATCAGCCCATAATCTAAAAGGATGATGAGAAACTAAAGGGAGTCCATAATATTGAAGAGATCCTAAATGATTGCTACAGGTGACGGGCATAAAGAAGAAAGTGAACAAAGAGAAAATTTGCAAGTCGGCTTCACCAAAATGATTAAATAAAATTAACTAAATGAAAGGGAAAAAATTAATGATAAAAAATCTAATTAGGAGGACTAAAATGCTATAAAGATGAAATAAAAAAGTATGGAATAATCTTAAATAATTATTCCAAGTGAAATAAAACCCTAATATGCAATAGAAGAGAGGAGAAATGACTTAGCTAATTAGAGAAGACTGTTGCAGAGTGTCGTGGGGACTGACAATGGATTCCAGAAGAAGGAACGATCACTCAGAGGACTTGTGAAGGTCAAATGTAAAGGATTTGAGTTAAGTGCGGTGCCCTGGAAGGTACTGGGGCACCCCAGGGTGCCTTGGTCTGCAGATTAGGCACCTTGATCTCTGTAAACGCTCAAAATATGAATTTTGTATGGTCACAAAATGATCTGAAATATTGTTTATCTATCACGTTAGATTTGCAAAGCTATGTTGGGTGTATTTAATAATTATGTGTTTACTTGCAAGAGAAAAGGAAGTATCGAACCCTAGGGAAAAAAAAATGTAGAATGAACGGGTTGGACTAACTTGAGCTGTAAAAATTGTGGTCTTATCACTAAGTGCTACACTAGATTCCGGACCCAGATTTAGTTTTGTGTGTGTCTGCATGTCGTGCCCTAGGTGCTCTTGTGCTTGTCACACTTTGCAAAGTAGCAAGTAATAGTAACTATAGAAAATGTACTAGCATGTGTGAATGGAATATAATAGAATCTCTCCCCCTTTGTTGTGTGTGTGTTAATGTAGATCTCCTAGCCTTGATGCATGGCACTATGTGGATGCAAGTGATGCAATTGATGCAACTCTAGATGGAGTAATAGTAGTATGTGGCACTAGGAATCTCATTATGGTATCATAACTTTATATTTATAGTGTTCTCTTGTTCTAATTTCGTAATTAACCCCAACATGGCTGACCATGAAAAAGATAAAGATGAGAAACAGTTAGAAAGATCCCAAAAGAGGTGGGAAAGTGGGAAAAATGGATCGGGGCACCTCGGGTGGGACCGGGACGCGACGGGGTGCCCAACGAGAGACCTAAGTGCCTGGATTAAAGCTAAATTGTCGTGAAAATGCCAAAATTGTTTTGCATGTATATGGGAATTTTCACAAAAGATGAAATAAAATATAAAATAAGATGGCCAAAAGGTGGGATTAATTTGTACTTTATTTAGTTAAAAATCCTCTAAATAGTAGTATGAAAAGCAAACTAAATAATGCCTAATGTGTAAGATTTTGTGACTATACTTTTTACTAATTAGTTATTTATTTTCATGGGTATTAGTTTGGATCATTACTTTTATATAAATGTTTGTAGAGGCCTTAAGACATGGATTTAGTTGAAAAAATATAAGATACAAATTTTAAATATCTCGAGTCCATAAAACTGATGTAAGATATTATCGGTCAATTTTATGTAATTTATAATCACTTCATATTTTTAATGTTGGTATTGTGTTCTGTAAGGCATAAAAAATTGATGGACATGTATTAGTTTGATTAGTACAATCTTAAAATTTTATCAGATGTTTTATATCTTATTTATAAAATATGGTCTAACATTTGGGTCAGGTTTTGATAAGTTGGTTCTTATAACTGAGCTATTTTCTCAAACATTTGAGGGATCATAATATTTGTTTCAATTAGTGAAGTTAGGATATAGGAAAGGAGAGATTTTGATAAGAACCTTGCATATAATAAATCAGTAAATTGCAGAAGATAATAAAACACAAGAGATATGGGGGACCAAGATGCCCTAATATCAATATATGTAGAATAATACCCTTAAGGTAGGGCAACACCATACAATGCTTCTTAAGGAAGGAGTGACTACAAAATCTCCCAAGATGGGAATCCACTTGGAGGAGGACACCTCCAATATACCTCTACCAAGTAGAAGACTCAACTCATACAGACATTCCCCCCTCATAATGATACTCACATCCTTTAAATAGGATGGGTAACACCTAATCCCAATGTAGGCTGACCCATTACCCAATATAATTAATTCCTATGTGAGCCCATATAACTAACTAAGGGGATGTGTGCCACATGTCGGCATCTCCATCAACCCATATACATTATATTATCATATCACATGTGAACCCATACATATAACTAAGGGGGATGTGTGCCACATGTCGGCATCTCCATCAACCCATATATATTATATTATCATATCCCAAGGTATATTGCATTGCCTCCATCTTTGACATGTTTCGTCCCCGAAACATAAGAAGAAGCCATATAATGAGTGTGCTTTAAATTATTGCACACTTGTCGTCATGCTCAATCATCTAACCACCCATATGAAATCCTAGTGGGTGATGTTACTCCAAACATGATTCCATATTCCATTGTGCTCATCTGATTCCATCCTGGTCCATATGTGTTCCTCATTGGCATCCATGCATATCCATAATTATTATTCATGTGATTCCATGACATATAATTATTGTTCCATTGATTCCATGTATAGCCAAAATTATTACTCCTCCAATTCCCTGTATATCCATATAGATTGCTGCCCTTGTGTGTCCTAGCATGTTTCCATGATTTTTTCCTCTCATGATGATGTGGGTGTCTATATGGTGCAACCTTAGTATGCTCAACCTTATCAATCTTTTCCTCCACTTTCTTTTCCTCTTCCAACTTGTTTGTTATTTCTTTTTTCTCTTGACTAGAGAAACTATTTTTCAATTTTTCATCATGTTCTTCATCCTCTCCTTCTAATTCATCCTTATTCCCTTCTTCACCATCTTCAAATTCATCTTCATGATTTAATTTTACATTACTTTTTTCCTTTCTAATTGTGATATCTTGTAATGTAATTTGGGACATGAGGACGCGAAGGGCGCGAACCGCCCAGTTCAGCTGTGATATCTTGTAATGTAATTTTCTTTATCTTGTACCATAATTTAATGAATTTCTTTTGTACATTAATATTAATTGTTCCCAATGTCTCTAACCAAGGATATCCGAGAACAATATCCATACCATCCATATCTAAAGCATAATGAGAACAATATCCATGACCATCCATATCTAAAACATAAAATTATCCAATGTAGAAACATATTTAATCTTCAAAAACTTGAATAGATGCTTAAATCCATTCATTTGAGATTCCTTGAATATGCTTTGTTTTCACATGTCAGATTTTGAGCTAATTTCCTCTCTTTTCCCTCTCTCATTCCATATTGATGATGCTTATGTTTTCACATGCTAGGGTTTATGAGCTACATCCATATTGATGAAGTTACCTATTTTCTGCTAGGAATGCACCCTTCATGGAACTAAAATATTGAAGCTTCCTTTTCTTTGAGATGCACTATCCTGTGTAGTAACTAAAATCATTGAAGCATTTTCTTCTTTTGTCCCACCATCTTGGAGATTTTCTATCCTGTCTAGTAACTTCATCATCAACATTCTTCTTCTTCTGATGTACCATCAAAATTTTGCTTCTTCTTCTTCTTCTTATTCTTCTTCTGATCTTGTTTTAACAAAATTGTGTCTTCTTCTTTTTGTTTCTCATCTAGCTAAGAAAATATCCTCCATTTCCTTCCTTATTCTTCCAATCCCAATCTTTTTTAACAATAGATTGTGTTTCTTTTTTGTTTCTCATCTAGCTAAGAAAATATCCTCCATTTCCTCCCAATCCCAATCCAATAGATCGATATCCGAATAAGAATACCAATGTCATGCTTTCCCACCAAGATGAAGATAAAAACTAACTCATACTAAACATTCTTCAAAATACATTTGTTTAAATTGTATCCACCATTTTTTGCATCAATTTCCCCATTACCATAGAAAATTGGTATATCCATGATGCATAAAAATTAGGGTTTCACAAACTTACTCCTTTTACCAATATTTTACCTGATGGTTTAGTCAATCATTAAACCTCAAATCTGAAACCACAAAGAATTAACCCCTACTAAAAGTTTGAGGGATTTCCGAAAATGTAAGAAATTCAGGAAAATTCCTCAAATTGCAGCCTATGGAGCTAAATAGTGAAAAAAGAAAAACTGAAATAACTCTGTCAAAAAATATTCACCAATTCTGAAATTTCAGTGGTAGCACCATTTAATATATTACCAAAACCCCAAAAAAAAAACTTCCTAATTCTTCATTATTCGGAAGATACAGATGAAACCTTAGAACTAGGGTTTCAACCCTAAAATAGACAACTTTTGCAAAACAGCTCCAAAAAATCTGAAATTTGGAAGGAAGATTACTTGAACTATGTATCCACTTCCAAAAAAAAATATCTAAAAAATTCCAAGTCTATCTCAAGATATAGATGAATCACCAACATTAGGGTTTCATCCCACAAATTACCTGGATCACTGCTCTGATACCACTTGATAAGAACCTTGCATATAATAAATCAATAAACTGCAGAAGATAATAAAACACAAGAGATATTGGGGCCAAGATGCCCTAATATCAATATATGTAGAATAATACCCTTAAGGGAGGGCAACACCATGCAATGCTCCTTAAGGAAGGAGTAACTCCACAATCTCCCAAGATGGGAATCCACTTCGAGGGAGACACCTCCAATATACCTTTACCGAGTAGAAGAATCAACTCATACATACATCCCCCCATCATAATGATACTCACATCCTTTAAATAGGATGGGTAACACCTAATCCCAATGTAGGCTGACCCATTACCCAATATAATTAATTCCTATGTGAGCCCATATAACTAACTAAGGGGATGTTTACCACATGTCGGCATCTCCATCAACCCATATACATTATATTATCATATCCCATGTGAACCCATACATATAACTAAGGGGATGTGTGCCACATGTCGGAATCTCCATCAACCCATATATATTATATTATCATATCCCAAGGTACATAGCACATTTTGTAGTATTATTAGATGAATTTTAAGTTGCATGTAAAATTTTTAAATAATTAAAATGATTAAATTGAATATATAGATGATAATATAAATAAATTTCAATATTGAAAGATTTATTTTCAAGTAGTTCATTAAAAATATTATTAGAATATTTGAGTAGAGGATTTGAAGTTGTGTAATAAGATGTTGAATATTGAGACATATCATTTTGAGGAGTTGATATGAATAAAATATAATCAATGGGAGTGAATTTATCCCCAACTTCCAAATTACTACAAAGAATATCAAGAACTACTCTTTTGATTCAATATATATTACATTTAATGTTTAATATTGTTTTTGATTTGGAAACAGTATACCATGAATGATTAATGGTCATGATAGGGAAAAATAATCAACAAAAATAGAATCTAAATGGTTTTAAGGTCATTATACAAACCCTATGATAAGATTACATGTTTAAAATATTCTTATAATGAAATTTTTATGAGGATATTTGGATTAGAGTAGATTTTGTAGGATAAGATTAATTTATTAGGACTCACTCAAAGGTTAGACTAATATTCACATCATGTTCACAAAAATGAATTCAAAAATTATCCAATTTTGGTTCATTAAGTTATATTACATCTAAATCTTACCCACTATGACTATTATATTTGTTTATGTTTCTTTCCTAATGTCATCTACCTAGGTTTATATATTTCTAACCTAATTATTGCTACCTATTTGTTTTCCAAATATGATTGTGGCTTTTCACCTTTAGGATATTATTACCTACTTTATTTTCTATATTTCCATCTCTTTATTATAATGTCTTTATTTTGCATGGTAATAATGTTTGACCCTCCTTAAAAATGTTAATCACCTATGATTACCACACTTCTATCTTTACCTTAGCTACATGTCCATTTAGAAAGGATTATAAATGGTAGATATAATTATTGTTTCGTGTTGAGTAAGTCCTTCTTCTCGTTGCAAACTCTTGAATTACTATCTTTCATTTATATTTTAATCTTTCTTGAGATGGAAGTCTCAAATAAATATGTCAAATTGTATCATCAAATTATTTTAACATCACACTTTTTCCATCCCATGAAATATCTCTCTTTTCTATTTCAGTATACACTACATATTGGTACCACCAAGTTTGATTTTAATATAACTCTCATTTCTATAATGAATTTCAAGGAGTATCTAAGCATCATAGTTTGTAGGATTTCCTTCATAACAATTATGTGTTGGATATCAGTTTGTATTCATCTCTTACATCAAATTGATTTAAAAATCAAATTGATATGGAGAAGGAATGTTAAAAACCAAAATAAATGACAAACTATAAGCCATGTTAGCAAAAAAAATTTAAAAAAAGGAAATAGAAAAAGGTAATTATTACAAGAAATAAACTTAGGTCAAATACAAAACATATGTGATGATTGGAACTTCTAATTTTATACTTGACATATCAACTTCTGTAGATGGCCTCATTAAATATACCAAGGTCTACTTGGATGTAATAGGTTCTTTTAATAGAGTACAATGTCACATATCTATAAATTAATGCACCTACCTTCTCAAGACACAACCTATACCTTGTATTACACCTACAGATATTTAATTGAGGTCAAGGCAAATGTTGAAACTATAATGTGGAGGTAGAATTCATTTTTAGTATGATATAATATCATAAATGATATTGGATATCATTATACTTATAGAGGATAGTGACCCTAATCCTAGGATTGTTTTAGGTTTCAAAGACCTATATGTAAGATAAAGATAGGTATAATAATAACATTTAGTATAGGAGTGAGTCAAGAGATAGTTAAATACAAGGGGCCTAATATAATAAGACAAATCAATAGATAAAATTATATTTACATCTACTCTAATCTATAGAAATGAATGATCAACCAAAACCACAAGAACAATATAAAAGTTATAAATGATGCTTGAAAATATAATTAATATGCACAAGAACAAAAAATAGAAAATAATTTTGGCATATGAATTCTTTAAAATTTTACATGATAGATTGTGCTAGAGAACCAATCATGTCTTATCTGTAAAAACATATACCTAGTCTCATTTTAAAATTTGTTAGCATAATGGTTATGAAAATGAGACCTGGATAAAAAAAAATTATTGACCTTCTATATAGGGCCCGATCTTTATGAAATTTTAAAGTGAGGCCTCAAAGGCTTAAAATACAAAAAACTAAGAATGGTGTGCAGAAGGTGATGTTTTATTAAAATTTATATTTTAAATAAGATAATTTCGTATTGAATTAGTAATTTCAGACTCCATCGATGCAAAGATTTGAGAAGTAATATCTCATTAGTTTTAATAATAAAAAAGATAGAAAATTTGTGTAATGAATGAACATTTTTATTACATTCATATGTGGTGTGAAGAAAATGGATGATAAAATTTGTATTATAATGGACAAGCGGGATAGCATGATAATGAAACAAAATTTTAACTTCATTCTTTAGGTAGAATCATTGTCAATACATTCTAATCTACAACAAGAATGGTTGAAAGTGAATTAGTCTTGTTGGTTTTCAAAGTAATTTTGAGATAAGTTTAGATGAAAATATCTATAGGAGCTAACTATATTGTATGAATATTTTCATCATTGTTTTAGGCTTATTAAGGAGCATAGAAGGATGCTTTAAAAATTGGTTGAAATATATAAAATAATATAATTATAACAATAAAGTGTTTCATTTATGTTTAAAGTCCAATATTATTGAGATATAGGGATTAATTTATTCACACTTACATTATATTTTCATGATGTGAGAGATGAAAGATAACCTGGAAAATAGAATTATAGGAGTAAGGAGACAGTAGATCACTGAAGAGAATAACATAGGAAAAACATTATAATCCAATAATTTCTTAATAAACTACATAAAATGATCCTTCATAATTACTTAATGTATTAGGTGGAATAATTCTAAGCTATGTAATTATTGTTAAAATATACAAAAACATTCTAAGTATATCATTAAATATATATGATTCTTAAGTAAGAAAACTAGACATTGAAAAGACTTAATTTACTCTTACATTTCTTTATTCCCTTTTATACTCTTATCATTTTATTTTTGGGGATGTATACTTAACTTTTGGACAATGGAAAACATGTGACCCATCTATCTATTTTACTATTATATCATTCTAGCATCTCAGACAATACCACCCATTAGAGCTAGGAGCGCCAAGGAGCTACTGTCCCCTTTGGATGCTTTTGTCCTTTTCCCTCCTTTTCTCAAATTTAAAATTCCACATTTTTTTTAATATTGGTAAATAGTTTTTTTGAAAGGGACTATACCCTTGTGTACAAAAGAGGGCCTAGAATCTAGAATAGGAATGAGGACCAAAACAAAAAAGGATCAAGATCCATTTGAGACATAGAAACCCCCAAGCAGTCCAAGAGCAGTTTACCCGAATGAAACAAACCAGAACGAACACTGCTGAAGAGCATCCCAAAAACAACAAAAAAACAACAAAAAATACAGAGAAGCGCAACAAGAAATGTCTAAGAACAAAGTAAAAGGACCATTGAAAAATGCCACATTATGTTTTATCTTTTCTTAGACATTTTCTCATCATTTTTGGGTCTTCATTATTGATTGTTAATGATGGTATTCAAATAAGGGAATCATGTATATACATTTATTACTCACTATTATTAGGGGATGGAAAAGTTGGACTATCACTTACTATCAAATACTTGGTAACAGATTGTTGCATTATTCATTACATAGGAGGAGATATTTTTGAATTCCATCTAACACCTTCATCATGGGGGGAAAATAGTTGAAACCCACTATTTTGGTATAAATGACACAAGGAAAACCTAGCTTTAAGGGACACAATTCAATCTCATACAGGTACTTGAAATACATAGTGTCTAAAATATAGGGTAGCCCATAGTGACAATCAAATTGGGGTGACCACTAAGTTCAGTTTGACTCCAGAATATGCATTATTTATTTCATCTATTGTTTTATTCATCCTTGTGCAAGTTGATAGGGTTTTATTTTGTATTTTCAGGTGTGATAATAAAAACCTACAACAAAGCTAGAGAGACAGAGAGTGGAAGAAAGATATTTTTAGACCCTCAAAATATCATAAATAGAGAATTTTCTAGGACACTACTGCCTAGTTTAGACACTAGCACCTAGGGCATTTTTGTTCCCTTTTAGGCATTACTGTCTGAAGGAGTTTTAGATTACATTATTCCAAATGAATGTTACTCATTCTAGATCCATCTTGTTCCACTCATTTTTCATCCCATAATTAGTCAAGTTATTTTAATACACCACTAAATAACTCTTATCTCACTATTGATCACACTTACTTGTTTCTTTCATGATAGATATTCCTTATTATTGTTATATGTATTTGATATCGTTACTCTTTTATATTTAAATTTTTACAATCATTTGGTGAACTTGATATTTTAAATGCCCATTATCAGATCTATCTTTCATGCCCATTACGTATAGTGGTTTCTTCGGTCTCCCACAACATACAAAGTTTCTCACATGGAATTGTACTTGATCCACCAGTGTGGGCTGAAACTATGCATAATAGTCCCCTCTTCACTTCCCATCACATTCCACTCAGTGACATAGAATCTTATGATATTTAACATTCTTATATGATGAATAAAATAATTTGGATCAAGAAAAAATGGATTATATTACCACTTTTTGTGATATGTTACGTGACAATCCTGGCCATGTTGCATATGTTATTAATGATTTATTAGACGCTCAAAATTCCCATCATAATATTTTTAATGTCATTATGGTTTATACCTTGAAAATATATAATTCTATCACCTCTTACATTCTACTTTCTTCTTTTGCCTGTCACTTTGGGGATATCCACCATTAATATGCTTATTTCCACACATAATACTCAATTTTATATTCTCTTATTATATCACATATCCAACCTGTTAGCATGTGAGTTCTTGTATTTTTTTCATTGATAATAAATGGATGTACTCAGTAAACAAGGATAGACAAGGTGTTACTTGTTTGCAAGGGTGAAGACAAGAAAATTGGCTTAGTCAATTAGGCCTAATCCTTAGGCATAGTAAGTAGGATGACTTAGAATGCTAGAATGAAGGCATGAGACAAATAGATAAGCATCGTAAAGCCTTGGAGAACATGAAGAGGGTGTGTTAAGTCAGGTCCATGAGAAAAATAGGGAAGGTTCATGGATTATGATATGAAACAATCTCAACTATGCCTAATTCAAAGACCTAGTGTAAGCATAACATGGAGTATGAAGAAAAAAAGATAATTAAAAGTAATGCAAGTATGAGGAGTGTGTACTGAGATGGTATAAATCATTAGGAAGGTTATAAATGTCACAATCTAGATGTAGAGGCATGTATGAGGTATTTTGGAAGCATGTCCTTAAGAACAAGCTAAGTAAGCATGTACAGATCAAGGATATGGATGAGGTTCAGACAAGTGCAGAGATAAATGAGCCTTGATACATGTTAAGTAGGGTGTGTTAGTTCTTCAAAAAAATTATCATGTCAAAACTCCAAAGAACATGAAATAAAAATGATAATTAGTCCAACCGAGCTCTTAAAATGATCATTTCCATCTCAAACGGTAAGTTTGAGATGGTCATTGGAATGTTAAAATTTTGCATAGTGGTTTGGTAATTTCATCAATTTTGTAACATTGATTGTAGAAAATTTTCTAGGAAGAATGAGTTGGAATGATTACTTGTGCTTTATGAACGATGTTTAACACGCTGAGGAGGTATTAAACCCTCCTAAAATCCTACCTTCAAAATGATGGTGAAGAAATAAATAGTCAAGTCATGAAATAGATTTTGGAGGCTGATGTGATTATTTGGACTTGTAGAGGACTCCTTCTACTTAATTTTGGTGGTTGTCTCATTATCCAGGTCAGCTTGTAAGGCACTAATATATGCTTATTTATAAGAAATTTGATGGTAAAGTCAAGTGATAGAGGTTTCATGTTGAAAATATTGATGTGAGAGAATTGTTATCTCTGAATCACGACACCCTTTGGTTTTCAGAAGTGTGTGTGCTTGAGCTCATGGTGTGATTGGATAACATGGGTACTATCTCCAAGTTGTGGTACTTGCTACTTGAGATAGACCTCCAGAGAAATTTGGTTCTTTCTCCTAAACTACCTGCCACAATCTACACTAATGTAGGAAAAACTATCTATCCTAATCTAACTTTCCAAGGGACCATGGAAAGAGGATGTATTAAAACAGAGCCTACACTAAAGTGTTGATACACCAGAAAAGGAGGATGTGAGAATAGTATCCAATTTGTCAAAAAGATAATTAAAGTGCATACTAGAAGGGATGATAACAGTTCTCCACACTCCAGCAAATGCATTCACAATGATATTCCATACAATCAAAATGAGAATGAACCCCTACAAAGTATGAAGTAGAAACAATATATATCTAATAAGTTTGAAAGGGAAAGAAAAATGCAAACAAACACAACAGGGGAAAAAGTATCCACAAACTTGTATTTAGTGCTTCATGGATATGCACAATCCAATCTATTACATAATAAGGTCTTGGATCACCATGCAAGGAGTCCACTACAAGGGCCTGTAGCACATTGGCTTCAAAAAACAATTTTGATAGAGTTTTTCTATTGAAAACTATCTCCCTTTATAATGAGCCCAACACTCCAATTTATAGAATCTGATTAGAGAGAGAGAGAGAGGGAAAATGAAAATCCTGAAACCTATCCTTCAACCACTTGAAAAGGAATTTAACAGAGTGAACTGATGTTCTTTGCTTGCAACAGGCCTCCCATACTGTCCCATAACATTTTGTAGTGAAATATGTTAGCCCACGCTTCATTGAATTCATTCCAACTACCAAATAAAACCATTGTCCTGAAATGGGCACGTTTTCTAAAAAATAACCATATATTCCTTATTAAATTTTTTATTTCATGAATACCCAGTTGAGAGTGTCTCAATATCCCTTTAATGTTGGTAAGTGTTTTACAAAGGTGTGGTTGTATTCAAATAAATTTCTCATTATGTAACTAAAAGTTCAAAAATCAAGTATTAATGTGTTTTTATCCAGGTGTAAATAAGATGCAAAAGATGTTAAATTTATAGCTCACCAATGAAGGAGAAGTAAGTGCTCTTATGAGATCAGTGAACAAGTTCAAGCATACTCCAAGATTTATTTATGCTCATTCATTCATCTATCAATATTTCTGAAGAAGAAAATCATAGAGTCAAATCCCCCAAAAATGTTAAGATAAATCCTAATAAAATGGTGAATGGTATTCTCACACTATAATGCAAGAAATAAAGGTGTATCGTCTCAGAAATTATATCTACAAAGCTCCATGCAATTATGAAGTCATTCAAAGTGTTCTTGGATCATTAAATCATGTTTTTTGATCACTGAAATCATCATGAGGTACATTTGTGATAGTTATTATCTTATATCATCCCATGAAGAAGTTAGATATGTTATCTGAGTTTGAGTATGAAGAAAACATTGCAATTAGGATTTTTCATGTTGATTCAAGTAAGCAAAGTGGTCAAAGAGTTTCTAGTTGTGTGATCATGGTCAGGTATTGATTCTATCTTTTCATTACATTCCCCAAGGTCTACAAGAAATTCTTAAAAGTGATAATAATAATGTGAAGAGTGAAATCATGTTGTTATTTTTATTGACCAGTTATCATATCTGTGGTTTTCAAAGTGTTGCAAAGTTGGTTAGATGTGTAGGGGTTTATCATCATCTTGAGAGGCTTGAAAATATTGTAAACTATGTCATACCATTAAAAAGAGTGTTTTCTATGTGAAAACTTAGGTATTCATGTTAATGTCTAAAGTTTTGTGAAAGTGAAGTTTGCACTCTCATGATATAAGGATGTTGGTCTCATGGAGGACACAAGAAGAATGATAAGGTTGTGTTATGACTAAGAATGAAGTAGTTATGTTTCAATGGTATACATTGATTCAAAAGATGTATATAGTTTCTTAAAGATGTGTAATAATGCCTCAACTCAGAGCTTAGAGGGTTTATGAAGGTGTGAAGGGAAACAAGTTTTTAATGAATTCAAAATTAAATGAAAAAAGATAGCTCAGTCATAAAAGCATGAGGTGCAAGAAAGAATGAGGTATCCTAGGTATTTTTGTGCACACTAACATTTGTACTTATGTTATGAATTAATTATACATCAGTGGTGTAAAAAAATTCCTTCTCATGAATTAAGAGTTTTTATATATCATAGAGGTTGTGTGGAGGAGTATGAAACTTGATCAGGACTATGAAGAGTAGAGATGAGATTCCCCAACTTGTATACATGTTTGCAAGAATGTATATAGGAAAAGTGGACTTATGGTGATGTTTCTAGCAAGTGTATGGGTATTCAAGATGATGTGTAATCCTATATTGAATGTGGATAGTAAATTTTTAGAGGAACTTAGAGAAGTAACACAGAAAAAGACCATGAACTCAGTCTAGTAAACAAAGACAAGACAAAACATGAAAAATTAGAATATTGAAGATTGAAACGTATTTGCACATTGAAAATATCTTAATTCAAGTGGGAAAAGGTGATATATGGGGTTTTATCACTTTAAATAAGTTGATTAATACCAAACCCTAGTTTTCACTATGAAATCTTAGCACGGAGCTTGAAAACCCTAGTCAATAGGAGAAACCTAAGTTGGATGTGATCAATAAGTAGTTGAGAAATAACATTTGGAAAAAATAAATATTTTCCAAAAGGGTGTCAAGAACACTCTTTAATTTTAACTGGTTGTTTGTAGAATTCTCCCAGTTTCAAGATTTTTACCTTTAGAGGGATAGTTATAAGGCCAAATTTGAAATGGTAATTAGATGATACAAATGTACAGAAATTAAATTTGTTTTTAAAACTTTGGAATCTTATAAAAGAGGATAAATTGTACTCAGAAAATTTACTAGTAAGGTTTAAGTGTGAAAATTTTGTTAAATACATAAACAATCTTATTATTAAGGGTTGGTACCAAATTGAGAGGTCTACGAGGAAAGCATGTGAAAATAATGTGTGAAATATTTTTAGATGGAATAACATGTTGGTCTAGTGTCATTTATTAGGGGATAAGATTCTTAACTCTTGATTCAATAATTTTGTGAAATATAGTGGTTTAGGCCAATGTAGGCTATTTAACAAGAAGGAAAAAGTACTATATTGGTGAATTTGATAAAAAAATTCTATTAAGTGTTGACATTTGTTGTTTTTTCAAACGATATTTGTATCATAGTGACTCTCTCTACAGGTGTTTTCATTATTAATGAGGCTATACAGTAAGAAGTAAGTGATGTTTACAGACATGGGGAACAAATATTATAACTATAAAAGTCACTATATCAAGAAAACAAGGCTATAATCACTTAAGAAGAAACTCGCGGAAGAGTTAGAAATGTTTGTTCCTTCATATGACATATGATCATGTTAAGAACTTGAATTCTTGAATGGAATTATAAAGTTATATGATATGTGTTATCCAAAATGTACCCCCCTGCTCATTTTGTGGCTAACTCCTCTCATTCTTCCCTCTCTTGTGCCTCAGTCACAAAATTTTGCTTTTCAGGCACTCAAAACCTTCTGGAAATGGCACCATTGGATGGAGCTCTTTCTTAGCTTTCCAGAAAGGTAAAGTTTTCCTCCTAACTCCATGTATTTTTCAAGTTATGGCTCAGTGAGTTTTTGTGGGAAATTTTCCCCTAGAAGGCCCGCAGCCAATTAGAACTCGCCATGTGTCCAAGCCAAAAATATCAAAGCGACCCGATTTGGCCCTGTTTTGCCCTAAAACTTCAAATCACCATATATTTCGATCCAGAGCTCGGTTTTTCACATTCTTTATATCAATGGAAAGATGGTAAAATTATCTACAATATTATCGGGTGTTAATTTTGCATTTTGGTGGAGTTTGGAGAGAGAAAATCAAAAAACAATTCTGGCACGTAGTAATGGCCATAAATGACGTTTCAACAACTAGTTTTAATGCAAAATGGGTCGCATTCTTCTTCAGCATGGCCAAAAATGTCAGGGCATGGGTCTGTAAGGATGCCCATGCTATTTTAATGCATCTTCATTCAATGGGGAATGGCTTCCACATTTTTTACACGTTTTCTCTCTCCTGGGCTAGACCCATGCATTGTAAAAGCCAGATTTGGCTCATTTTTTGAAAAGGAACATTTTTTTGGATAGCAAGCTTCTTCTTTCACCTTCAACAAGTGATTTTTGCAAGTATCAGACCTTCTTCATGATTGTAACAGGTTTCTATCTCTTTGATGTTGCAAATGCAAGGATTTTGACAGTGAAAAATGACAGTGCAGACTCTGTGATCAATTTTCAGTCCTTTGTTTGTATTGTCTTACTTCATTTCAGACCTCTAATTACATCTTATCAGCCTGTGTATGATGTTTCATGTTGCATTTCATGAAATTGTGTCAATCTGCATGAACAATAAGTGTTCACCACTCCTTTGGTATATCACCTATTAGTTTAGTTTCAATTTTTGGACTTTCTATCTCTGTCTCCTTGGAATTTAGAGTAGGATTAGGATTCAAACCTCTGTAATTGTGCAAATAACAGATCTGATCAGAGGAGTTTGAGGAACCAACCTCTAATCTGGAGACTCCTCTCTCATTTTACAAGTCCCACACTTGGAGAGAGGTTTCAATGTTGTGCAATCATACTGGATGCCTGAAACATCAACTTAGAAACCTGATTTGCCTCAAGGGGTGCTGCTGATTTGCAACAACAGTTTTGGCACGCTCGGTGGGACCTTAGAGGTCTTCCACTTTATATTTGACAGGTTGCTGTGTTCCTGTTAAAGATTCAGCCTTTTGGAGGGACTTTCCAAAGCACATCTGGTGACTCCATCTGGTAAACATACTCATTCTCTAAGTTTACAGACCTGTTTTCCATTCATTTCCATCCATTCTTCTTTCCATCATTTTCATTCTTTTCCATTCCATGAATTTGTGCAATCATGACTTCATTTCCATCATTGAATTCACATTTACAACAATAGTTTATCACACCTCCAACATGTTTTACAAATCCTCCAAATCAATATTTTGATCAAATTCAAAATCAGCATGTATACCCATACGAGCAGCAGTGCCAAAGTCAGTTTGGATATGAAGCATGTCAAGCACAAGGGTATGCTGGTTGTGAGGGCAATCAAGAAGAAAATGCAAATCTGCTAGAACAAAATCCAAAAGATGGAGGCGAAGGATGGTGCAATCAAGAGCAACAGCTCAAATGAAAGCTTTCAGAATTGGTTGCAGGACTCCTTGTCCATGGGGAGGCCCTTTTCTAAGACACTTCGGCCCTCAGGAGAAGTTGGACTTCATGATGAAGATGCTGCCCCAACTTGCACAATGGACAGCAGAAATAGAGGCCTATACACTTGGTGTTGAACAACCTTGTCAATGGGTAAGTTCTACACCATCATCTGGTTTTTCTCTTCCCATTACTCAAGAAACATCATCTCATTTGGAATTTCAAATTCTAAATCCAGTCAATGCTGCCCTAGGAGTTAATTCCATTTCTCCATTTCCTTAGTCTTCCACCACATCTCAATTCTTCCTTCCCCTTTCCTTCCAAACAGTCATCCCCTCCACAAAAGCTAACGGAAATACCCTCTCCTCCAAAGAAACAAGAGTTTTTACCTCCTCCACCACCACAAAAAATTGCCAAATCATTTGAGTTACAATCCACTTCTCCTCTTGCATTCCCAAATCCATGTTGGGAGGATAAAAATTAGAATGCCAGTTAAGGAAAACAATAGCAAAAAGAAAAGCCAAACAAGGATGAAGAAATTTGAAGTCTCAAGAGTTGAGCTCTTAAATTTGGGATGAAAAATATCCCCTTGATGGTCAAGCCTTTAGAAGAGGTTGGAGTTGGAAAACAAGTGGTGGTTAGGACTGAATTTTCTGCAGTAGGAGAAGAGCAAAAAGAAGAAGCAGATCAGCAATCAGTTTGCTCAGAAAGTAGTGTCCATGTTAGCATTCTATTCAAAGAGAATGTTGATTCAATTCAAGTTGCACAATCAGCCATGGAGGAAGAAAGCTCTGAAGAAGATCCTATAGTCCCAACTTGTCCTCTAGAGCAGCAGATCGAAGATTTTGACTTAACAAACTTTGTGCTAGAGGAAGATTTCTATCAAGAACAAGATTGTCTTCAAGTAGTAGAAGAGGGAGAAGCTACTCCAAATCCAAAATAAGAGGAGCACATTCTAGTTGTGGAGGAGGAAATTACAGATGCAAGGGCTTTGAGTGCACAAGGCAGGCTACAATAGAACCTTCAATTCTTCTTTCTACTTCATCTCTCTCGAGTTCTAGTGCTAAAGAAGAGTTTGATCTTTCAAACTCAATGTTGGAGGATGAAAGAAACCATGATGATCAAGTTACAGATCAAGAGGATACCATGGAGGAAGTTGAGCATTTACAACAGGACAACAATGAGGTAGTTTATCTGTCAGATTTGGAGGACTGTTATGATGAAGAAGAACCAGTTGAGTTTCCACCATTCTCTCTTTCATCTTCCACGTCCCAAATACTTGAGCCTGACTGTCATGAAGGAGAGCATTCATTTGTAGCAGCCTGCATCTTATAGCAGCTCTTTGGAACTAAGATTGGAAGATTTTAATCTTTCATGTTCTTCATTGGAAGAGGAGAAAGGGCAGAAAGGTTCTACCATTGCTTCCACATCACCCACCCAAGAAGGTCTACAAGAAGACTCCATTTTTGGAGTTGAAAATCAGAGCTATGGCCATATCAAACAGATCATACCTTGCCCAATTAAGTATTTGGCTTTATTGGAGCCAAAGGAGAAGTCACAACAAGTCATGCTTGCTTCTAAGCATGAGGATGAGCTACAAAGAACCAAGGATCAGCTATCATACCTCTCCAATCCAAATGCAGAACAACTAAAAGAGGTATTGAATTTGCCTTCAGCTGACACCTTGATGATTTGGGTGGAAGACCAGCTTCTTGTTGATTTTCCATTCCTCCAATCAGCCATGTTCAATACCAAATTAGTTGCATGGTTGCCAATTTTGAAGAAAGGAAGCTATTTTGCACAACCAGTTGCAGGGTTTGTTTAGCTCACCTTTGTTTCCATTAGGGTAGAGTAGGTAGGTTTGCTTTCAATAAAAGAAGTGCTTGTGCACACTCTGCATGTTCCATTTTGGAGCATGTATGATTTTTAGTTTTGTACATAGTTTTTGTGGTGCTGGTTTTGCTCTTGTGTACAGTCCATTTCAGTGGGTTTCCAAGTGGCTCAGAGAGGAGGTTTTCAAAGTTCAGATCAGTTTGCATAGGCTACAACTCATGACTCCATGCCCAATGGATGCTTCAGGAAACTGGTAACTTCATCCAGCAAGCAGATGACCCCTCTGAGTCACCAAAATTTTTATCCAAAATGTGCCCCCTGCTCATTTTTTGGCTAACTCCTCTCATTCTTCCCTCTCTTGTGCCTCAGTCACAAAATTTTGCTTTTCAGGCACTTAAAACCTTCTGGAAATGGCACCATTGGATGGAGCTCTTTCTCAGCTTTCCAGAAAGATAAAGTTTTCCTCCTAACTCCATGTATTTTTCAAGTTATGGCTCGGCATAAAGTTTTTGTGGGAAATTTTCCCCTAGAAGGCCCGCAACCAATCAGAACTCGCCACGTGTCCAAGCCAAAAATATCAAAGCGACCCGATTTGGCCCTGTTTTGCCCTAAAACTTCAAATCGCCATATCTTTCGATCCAGAGCTCGGTTTTTCATGTTCTTTATATCAATGGAAAGATGGTAAAATTCTCTACAATTACGGGGTTCAATTTTGCATTTTGGTGGAGTTTGGAGAGATAAAATCAAAAATACAATTCTGGCACGTGGTAATGGCCATAAATGACGTTTCAACAACCAGTTTTAATGCAAAATGGGTCGCATTCTTCTTCAGCATGGCCAAAAATGTCAGGGCATGGGTCTGTAAGGACACCCATGCTATTTTAATGCATCTTCATTCAATAGGGAATGGCTTCCACATTTTTTACACTTTTTCTCTCTCCTGGGCTCAGACCCATGCATTGTAAAAGCCAGATTTGGCTCATTTTTTGAGGTGGAACATTTTTTTGGATAGCAAGCTTCTTCTTTCACCTTCAACAAGTGATTTTTGCAAGTATCAGACCTTCTTCATGATTGTAACATTTTTCTACCTCTTTGATGTTGCAAGTACAAGGATTTTGACAGTGAAAAATGACAAGTGCAGACTCTATGATCAATTTTCAGTCCTTTTTTTGTATTGTCTTGCTTCATTTCAGACCTCTAATTACATCTTATAAGCCTGTGTATGATGTTTCATGTTGCATTTCATGAAATTGTGTCAATTTTCATGAACAAGAAGTGTTCACCACTCCTTTGGTGTATCACCTATTAGTTTAGTTTCAATTTTTGCACTTTCTATCTTTGTCTCCTTGGAATTTAGAGTAGGATTAGGATTCAAACCTCTGCAATTGTGCAAATAACAGATCTGATCAGAGGATTTTGAGGAACCAGCCTCTAATCTGGAGATTCCTCTCTCATTTTACAAGTCCCACACTTGGAGAGAGGTTTCAATGTTGTGCAATCACACTGGATGCCTGAAACATCAACTTAGAAACCTGATTTGCATCCAGGGGTGCTGCTGATTTGCAACAACAATATGTTCTTAGGGGGAGGCATAACGCGGAGTCTTATGTGATTAGTGACCTCCAAAAACATGAAAATGTTTGACAATAATGCATTAAATGGATGTCTTATGGAAGTAGGTACTAAATTTTCTAACAACTAGTGTATGATAGAGATAATTCCTCTTGATGATTATAGTCACAAAATCATGCACTTTAGACATTTATTTATCTTGGTCACATACTACTATTTAGAATGTTCCTGAGTGAAGAAAGTACTAATTAACTCCATCTTTTAGGCATCTTATTTTACTTGTATTTTATCCTTACCGCAGATTTTTATCAACATGCCTAATTTGTTTTAGAACTTTCTTTCCATTTTAGCATCAGCTAAGGTGGCCAGGGTAGTATTGGGGTACCCATGGGTGCCCTAGTCCTTTTTCTACTTTCTTGGCACTTTTTGCGCTCTTTCTAGTCAATTTTCATCCTTATCTTTTTCCTAGTTGTCCATGTTAGGGTTAATTACGAAATTAGTTCAAGAGAATCCTATAAATATAAATTTATGAGACCATAATGAGGGACCTAGCATCATACTACTATCACTCATCTAGAATTACATCCACATAGCTCCATCATCAATAAACAAGCTAAGAAGGTTACATCACACTTCATAGGGGGGATTCTATTATATTCCATGCACACAGACTATTACATTGTTTTACATTTAGTTATTGCTCGCTATTTCACATAGTATGCCTTGCATAAGAGAACCTAGGGTATGACATGCACACACACACACCAGAACTACATTTGGGTCCACAATTTAGTCCAACGCTTAGTTTATTAATCCCACTATTGCGGCAAGTCATGTCAGTCTAACCTATTCATTTTTCATATTTATTTTTAGGGTTTCAATACTCCTTGTCCTATTACAAGTCTCTACATCAGCTTGGATTATTGGTGACATACAATGCAGGACAACGAACTTAATGTGACATACAATGAGGGTTTCATACCAACTTCCAACCCTATAAGAACTAGTTCTAGAGCTATTTAGCAGACGAGCGCACCCAGATTGCATACCAGAGCACTTGTGGGCACCCCAGTCCACTTCTAGGTTCCCTAGTCCACTTAGGTCCTTAAAATCGATCCTTTTTGGAACCTCTACAAAGTCACTCCATTCTTTTCTCCAATTATCTTTATGTCACTTTGCGACAGTCACCTCTTATCTGTTGAGTTTTTTCTTTATCTTCTTATTTCATATTAGGGTTTTATTTTATTAGTTTAATCATTTGGTAATTTCACTATAGTATAGTTTTTACTACATTTTACATCCTCCTAGATTAGATTAACTACCCCATAAAAACCAATTTTATTTACTCATTTTGGTGAACCCAACCATTGACTCCACCTTCATTCAAGGGATTTTCTCATCTTTTATACCATGGATTCTAATGCATGTCAAGTATATTTGGTTCAATTGATTCAAATTCTCTTCAAAAAACCCTATAAATTATGTGTCCTTCCCATCAACATATTACCTACCCAAGTCAACATTATTTTTGGTCATGTTTCTACAGACTCCTTTGATTCTAATTCCAATCAATATATTTTCAAATTCATTCAAGATCTTCATTATGTATTTCTGGAAAAATTTCAAGCTCTTAATTATATATTTCAAGATAAATTTCAATCTATGGAATCCAAAATCACATCTCTTAAATCTAAAATTCAACAGCTTAAGGATACTTCTTAGGCTCACAATTATTCTTGTTCTCATATTCATTCTATGTCTGCTACATGGGATCATATTAACGAAACTCAAATATTTCCACTACCTGAACCTCTCAAGTTTGCAATCAATGCTACACAACAAGATGTTCTTCCCAAAATAATAACTCATTAATTAATCAACTTGTCATCTACTCATTTTTATCCTCCTTATCAGCTTACAAAATAACATTTCCTCTCATATTATAATTATCATCAAATCAATGGAAATAATGACAATGATTGTTATGATTTAAAAATGAAGAATTAAACATCTTGAGCATCAAGGTTTCATCTTATTCACCACATAATGTTCTATTACATGGTCATCTCTACTTGTTACATCTCAATGGGTTGTTAAATCTGCTTCGTCTAATGAGCATCATGTCAATACTTCTAAGGTAATTCAAGAGCTTGCCTAAGCAACCACCCCTCAACATCAATGCACCACCTCTTCTTAAATCATGTCTGGCATCACCAAGTCAACATAAGAAACCTCCTCTTAAGAATGATCTCACTCATCTTCCATTAAAGGTATTGATCACCTCACCAAGTTATATGTAACAATTACCACTTAACGTAAAGCTTGAAATTCCTATATCCACTATAGATCCTATATACATTGACGATTGGGACCCAAGTGACAATTACTAGGATGATGAACCATTTGATAGTCACAATCCTCTATCACATCCAATCAGTTTTGTCAAAGATACTACTATTATTGATGAAGAAGACATATCTAAAATTCCTGCCACCATCGCATGGTCCTATTGTTGCTTCAACCTACCATTTATTAACTAAAATTGGACTAAGTGCGGGGAAATAGTAATCCTAGTTAATCTAAGAACGAGGAATAAAACACTAAAAAATAAACTAAAGTAGTATGAAATAAATGTAAATAAGTTATTCTGACTGAAATAAAACCCTAATGTGCAAGTGAAATAGGAGAAATGACTTAGCTGATAACATTATACTGTAGCAGGTATGGAAGTGAGACTTGGAAGTACAGATGAATACTTAGGGTCCCAACGAATGGTAGATCTGTGCTATTTGAGATGACACAAGAACCTTGAAGTGTATTGGGGTGCCCTGGGGTTTCCCTAGTCACTAATCTCGGTGCTCAGAATAGTTTAAATACTCAAAACCTATAACTGGTATGGTCATAAGTTAGTTCTCAATGCTTCCTTTATATCATGCTAGATTCATCAAATGTACTGTAGAATGACCCAAAATTCAAGGAGAATTACCCAAAACTCTAGAAAAAGGAAATATGCATATGAATGGGTCCAGACTTACCTCAAATTCCAAACAATTAGACTCATTATTGAGCGCTTCTCTACATTTTAGTCAGTGCATGTGTGTGTGTGTTGTGCCCTAGGTTCTCTCATGTCAGTCACACTTTTTTGAAGTAGTGAGCAATAATAGGTATATAAAATGTATATATAATGTGTGCATGGAATAAAATAAAAATCCTTCCCCCCATGCAGTGTATGTGATGTAGATATTCCTAGCCTTGATGTATGGTGTTATGTGGATGCAATAGATGCAATGGATATTAGCCTAATGGAGTGATAAATAGTAGTGACATTAGGACCCTCATTATGGTCTTCTAATTTTTATATTTATAGGGATCTCAAGTCTAATTTTGTAATTAATCCTAACAAGTCTGACTAAGAAAAAGATAAACATGAAAAATGGCTAGAAATGACCCAAAAAGGAGTGAAAGGGGATTTTCATAGATTGGGGTGCCCAGAGTGGGACCAGGGCACCCTTGTACATGGTGGTGTGCCCTAAATTAGAGCAAGAATATCAGGTAAGTTATGAAATGCATGGATAAATGTTAGAAATTATGAGGGAAGTACGAAATACAATATAAAATAAAGATGGCTAAAAGGTGCAATTAATTAGTACTTTAACCAATTGAGAACCTTCTAAATAGTAGTATAAGACCGGGTCAAATTATATATAAATTGCATAATTTTGTGTCTACATTTTACCCCACTTTATGTTGGTGAGAAGAAAGCTTGGTAACATAAAGTAGATAGAGATGCGTACCTAATATTTGTGTAGAGTGTAGAAGATAACATGTTGATGGACTAGACTCGAGTGTAGAATAATTAAAAGGAAAAAGATGGAGGAGTGTTGATTCTAAAGATAAAAAATGTGAAAAAGTAATGAAAGTGAACCTAGGGATGAATACGTGTATAGATGTTGTTGTGTGTAATGTACCTATATGGTAAGTATGGCAAGTACATGTCGCAATGTGTTGTTTTTTTCATTGTCGATGTTTATTGTTGTTGACCCCAATTTGACTACTTGTTTCTCATATGGTGGACCTGCAAGGTGAAAATTCTCAAGTATTCAAATATGGATGTAAAAACGTTGTGTAAAATACACAAATGTAAAGTATGCAAATGTAAAATATGCTATAAAAGTGTAAATGGAACATGTGCACTTGATCCATTTCGAGAAGAAGGGTGTAGAAGGATATCATGTATTGTCATGAGTTTTTTGAGAGATCTCACGCCGCCCTGGCTGAAGAAGTGTGGGGAGGAAATACTTTGTGTCCTCCAACTCTAACTGCTTCTACTAGAATGTTTTGAAAAAATATTTGTACCTCACTGGTTTTTTGGGTGATCTGACGTCACTGGATGAAGAAGTGTAGAGAGGCAACCCACTATAACCCATGAGCATATAACTGCTCCACAGAATTGCCAAAGGACACCATGTCCTATTATGGCCACTGTGTTTGGAGTTTGTAGACTTGTCTACACTCAATCTCTATGTCTGAACTGATATAAATACGTTGTATTAGTAAAAAAACCCATAATGATTACCCCACTCTTTAGGGGTGCATGTGACAACCCTAGAAGGAGATTACGTTCCCAAAAGAGGATCAACCAAACTCTGACCTTGTAATCAACTCATCCCTGTAGAGGGGAATGTAAAGTTCTTGGTAGATACCAAGGATAACACACAAGGGGGATGGCTAACAAAAAACAAGTGTTAGTCTGTAGGTACATGCATGTAATCAATGTAAAAACATGAATAATATAGAAAACCTACCAAGAAAAGTAGTGTAAACATGAAAGAAATATCAAGATGGCCACACAAAGTGGGTTACAAACAAGGGACATCACAATAATGTCTCAAGACACTAAAGGCCATTATGGCCACAAACAATAGACAAGTGTGCACACAAGTAAAGGGAAAAGCCCACATATAATATTAAAGAAAGTAGACAAGTATAAATACATAAGTATTCATGAAAGCATGTAATCTTGCAAAACAAGTGTTGCACATGGAACACCCATTAGCATGTTAAAGTGATAAATGATATGCAAAATATGTGTATGAACAAGTAGTATAAAATTTCCGAGTACAAAATGAAATAAAAACACCTGTATGAGACGAAAGTGGATGCCCCCAATGACCAATATAATAAGGGTAGAAGGTGAGCATCCATGTAGCATGTAGAGTCATGTATCTGTGATCATACTAGATAAAGGAGTGAACACGCATGTGTGTATGATAATGACATATAAGAAAGCAATCTAACATGTGTAGTGAAGTGAACATGCAAAACACTAGTAAGAAAAATAAATTCCCCCAAGATAATGTAATATGTTGTGGATGGATGAAATATAATGAAAAATGGATTAATAGGGATAACGTGCCCCCCGAGTGTAGGGAAGTGTATTCCATGAGGTTTATTTGTTTTCCCCCTCAGTAGTCAAGAATGAACTGTAAACAAGTGTGGGTTATAAGGACATAGCCAAGTAGTGTTGGTTGTATCTAGCACACTATTGTGAGTGTGTATATGTAACGGTGGTGAAATGTGACATGGGGAGATGATGTGCGTGGACCCTATAGTGAAATTGTATACCACAACTTTTTTTAACTGAAGAGTGATGATTTAGCCCTAAGAATATATTACTATAGAAGATGTGTATGGTTAGGATACGTATAGAAAGATAAGTGTGGACCCTATAGCCTAAGCGTATACCACAATGTGTTGAATAGATGACTGTTGATTTATCCCTAAGCTTATATCACTATGGGATGAGTGATAAAAAGTGATGAAGTATATGATTGTATAATGGATGTATGGAATGTGATGAATGGAGGAGTGATGATTTATCCCTAAGCGTATATCACTACCCGATGGAAGGAGAAGGTGATGATATACCCTATAGCGTATGTCACTTACAAGATGCATGTCTAGGGTGGATGAAGTGTATAGGATAAGGAAGTGGATAGCAAATGGTGGTGATTTATCACTAAGCGTATACCACCACGTGATGAGTAAGAATGAGGTGATGATTTAACCTAAAGAGTATACCACTATGTGATGCATAAGGTGAGGGTCATGATTTAGCCTAAAACATATACAACTAAGTGATGTGTAGGATAGATGATGATGTATGAAAATGTTGTATAATGGGGTAGTAGAATAGGTGATGATAGGGATGTAAGATGAAAATGAGAATTGGATTAAGGGAGTGGTGATTTAACCTAAGGTGTATACCACTACGCGGTGATTAAAGGTATGATAGTATACTAGAATAATTTTGTAATTGATAAATGGAAGAGGATGATATAATAGAAGATGATAGAATGATGTAGCTTTAATGGAAAAGGTGGTGATTTAACCTAAGGTGTATACCACTACATGATGATTGAAGGTATGATAGTGTAATGGAATAATGTGGTAGTGAAGAAAATTATAGGATGATATGATAAGAGGTGATAAAATGTAATAGAATGGTGTAGAAGTGATTAAAAGGAGTGGTGATTTAACCTACGGTGTATACCACTATGTGATCATGGGTGTGGGTGACGATATAGCCTAGAGATTTATTCCCTAATCAGATGAATGTGGTATGATGGCATGTCGCATGTAGGTAAGGTCCATTTGATTGGTAAACCCTCGAGGTAGTTAAGTATGGACCGAGGAACTAGTGTGTTTCATAGGGTAGTGAGTGCAGTGCATAGGATAATCTAGTTTAGGTGACCAAATGGTGAATAGGATGTGTAGGTATGTGGTATAATATATAAGGTTTGATGATAGGTGTAGATATAAGTTGTAGTGATGATAAAACTAGACCCATAGGTAATGGAATATAGTGTAGCATGTAGAATGTATATGATGGATAGATGCGTGATGTAACGCATGTAGCATAGAAAATGTAGGGTGTGTAGAGTAAAAAATATATAAAATGTGGTGATACATTTAAATAGAAATAGAATGTGTAGTGATGGAATGTAAAGTTAGATCCATGGATAATGTTACTATTATCCAATTATCTCTCCTAGCAATTTAGGTAACTTACATGCACATTCTAGCTCTAACTTATTTATTGCAATATTACACGTGTTCAAGATCACTTGGCACTTTCCAGTGGTCATAGTTTCCCTACGCGCCCCCTTCCTTTCTCTCCTTCCACTTCTCCCTTACACCAAGCTTCTGTGCATTCACCTTCTTCCTAATATAGTTTATTCTCTTCCCGCACGCCTCACACTTGTTTCTATCAGCTAAGTCATTGGCCCCTCGCATGCCGCATTCATTACTTTGTAATAGTAACACCTTGACCATGCATTCTTTGCTAACTAGTTTTCCTCATTTCCTTGCACACGTCGTGTGCATCCCTCTCTGCATCTTCCTCTATTTTATCCATGTGCCCTTCTATTCCAAGTCATTTTGTTTACATGTATGTGTGTGTCACACGCAACCAGTCAAGTGGACCAAGAGGTTGCATCGAATGCTTGAAAAAATTAGCAAGAGACATATGGTAAAAATGAAAAATATTCACACAATTGGCCATCATTTCAGCTAATCCACATGCGCCACATGTTTTATGTGTGCTAATGACTCTGACATCTTTTGACAACTGTATATTTTTCTACAGATCTTAGATCAGCACGCACTTGGACTTGTCAAAGAGCTGTTGACATCAACTATAGTGCCAGAAATTCAAATTCAAATTTTGGCGGATATGGTACATAAGAAATGGGAAAACATATTTCTAAACATTAATGAGAAAATATGATTGCTCCAACCACCCAATTTTGTATGATCCACCCTACATTTTCTTCAACACGTCAAATAGGCATGGGGAGGCATATTTCAAAGATCTTCAGGTTGATTTGTAGGCATTAAATGCTTTTTATGGGTGGTTGCATTTCAAATTCAAGTTTTCCCTCCTTACCTTATTCCTTGATGGATTCATCTATAAATGTAAGAGAAAGCCTCATTTGTTATGTTGGACACTCTGGATCCTTATACATTTTTCTAAGGAATTCATATTTTTTGTATTTTGAGTTGCAAACCTCTATATTTGGCTCTTTCATGCGGATATCGGCCTCCTTCATCATTGTAATAGCTCTATCCATTTCTTGAAGTAATAGAATCATCATTTTGTGACTATTATTTATCCTAATGTGTTCACATTCCTTCTTCTTTCCTTTTCTTTTCCGTTGTGTGATGGTTGTGCTATTTTAAGTCCCTTGCAGTTCCATATTTAGTTGTGTTCCATGAGAACGATCTAGTTAATATGTATTTCATTGTGCTACTCATGCCTAGCCTACTTTCACGCATCCCATATCATTCTCACTCATAAATTATAGTGTTCATCCCTATTTTTTGGTGTTATCACCTTTTAGTTTAGTTTCCTTCCATGTTATCCTTCTATCCATCATCCCTTGGTATTATTAGCTTAGTTTCCCCTTTTCAGCACTAGGAGTAGTAGTAGTAATAGAAATGATAGAGGAACTAGTCTTCTCCGTAGATTTTTCCCAAGCTCGTAAGGTCCCACAACTTGGGGATGGTTCCATTGTGGTCTCAAACACCTCAGCCCTTCTAAGATCTAAGATGCAAGTGAACATTTGAGAAACCAACATTTTCTGGCATGCCCGATGGGACCAGCATTAAAAGCTCAAATTTCATCTCTCTAAGTTCTGGTGTGTGGACTTAGTGTTTCAACCTTTGGAGGCTCACTTCGACACATCTAGCGACTCCTAATATTTTAAAATCTATGTTTCAGCAATCCTCAGTGCCTTTCATTAGAAGAGTGCACACAAGCAGAAGTGCAACAGCTGAAAAATCTTTTGAGTACCTCTAGCTATCCCAAAGAAGAGTTCATTCCTGAAATATCACGTGCATCTCTATCTCTAGTGCACCATGTCCACTCAACTCCTCCTCAAAATAGAAAACTTGCATGCCCTACAATGGCACATCAGCAACCTCCTCTATTAAGGAACTTTTCAAACTTTGCTGGAGGGATTCCCTTGTTGGTGGCTCTACAACATGATATGTCAAATGGCGCGCTCAAGAGTATTCCTTACTTTACTAGTGAAAATCAAGTCACCCCTTAGGAGCATATCTAGGATATAGCAAATGTGTGTTCACTCTATTTGATCACCACATGATGATGTAGCAGATCAGGTTACTTGCAGCCTCTTTCAAAGGTAAAGCTCTTTAATGGTACCAAGGATTGAGACTTGGATCTATCACAACCTAGGATGAACTGGGAACAGATCTTTATAATTACTTTAAAGATAAGTCAGATCACATATCTCTAGTGGAGTAACTAAAAACTATAAGGAGGGTGCACCTAATGAGCAGATGATTTATTTCAACATCAAATTTCATAAGACTTGGGACAAAATCCCTCTTATGGTAAGACCTACAGCCCAACATGCTTTCCTTTATTATCTGAAGGCGCTCAAAAGTGACATTTTAGTTATGATCCAATATATGGGAGGTAGGACCTTACCAGCTGCTTATAATATTACAGTAAGGGTAGAAAATAGTCTTATTCAGGAGGGAAACTTGGCTCCTAGACTGCCAATTTCCTTGTTCCTAGAAATTTCACAAGCACCCCAGCCTTCTATGTCCCCTATTCCTGTTCCTGAGAAAATAACACAACCATTTGCCTCAACATCCTACTCTCCAGTAAGCAAAAGGAAGATGAAGAGGTGAAGGCCTTGATTAGAAATTTATCAAACAAGGTCATATCATTAGAAAAGAAACAGACATAATCCTATAGAGGTAATTTCAATCAGACGCATAACCAAAACAATCAACCTTGGCGAAATCAATATGGAAATCAAATATACGCTCCCAACTAGTAGAATGATAGATGGTAGCCTAATGCACATTTTCCCTTGGAATTTTTTCCTCTCATGCCTTCTCTTCCAGTAACCAATGCGAGTCGGGTGCTTGTTCCAGTCCAGAGAAAATTGGCAACTAGAGTTAGAATGACGCTTCCCTTGCAACATGCCTCATAGTCAATATCATTGTGCCACCACTGCACGTGCCCAAGCCTTCATGATCCAGAATTCTTCGACCTGTGAGCCTTTAACAAGTGCCCCTAAAGAAGATAACCTAAAAATACTAGAAGCTCCTCCAGAAACAAATTTGATGTTCTTTAGCATGGAGGAATTTTGTGCAATCAATCAATATGTAGAAGATATAAACATACCACGTGCCTAAGTTGTGGAAAACACAAGATATAAGAAAAGAATGTTGGAATCAAGTGCACAGGTCAAAATCTTAGAAACGTAAGAAGATTCTCAAAAGAAAGAAGTAGACAGTACCTCTTGAAGTAAAGGTGCTCAAATCCCCATGCAAGAGGCCCTACATAAATCTCCTCCTGAAGTAGCATGAAACCCTCCTTTGGTAGGTCAAGCCTCTTCTCCAGCTAAAATTGAGGATTCTATTCCTGAACAGTCAAAAAAGGATGTCATTCCCCAAATGGACAAGATAAGGGGGGCTTCCATTTAGTATTGTTGACCAGATGAAGAGAAAAAACATAAATGTCACAATGTGGGATGCCCTGACCATTCCATCTCAGCAGGATCTGTTGCATGAAGCTCTGGCATAACTCTCACGTGTTGATCCAGTTATGCAGAAGCCACTTGCTTCTATCATAGTCTTCCAAGAAGAGGAGTAACAAGTAAGTAAAGTTTTTAAAACCCCACCCTTCTATATGTCCTTGATCATAGGAAAACACCTAGTGCATAATTGCATGATTAACTCAAGTAATAGTACTTCTTTCATGCCTAAGAAAATGGTCGATGTCTTGGGTCTGAAATATAACCCTTTGTGTAAAGGAGTCCTGCAACTTGATGGCTCAACTGTTTTCACCACCTTAGGATTCATCAAGGATCTTGAGTTAACCCTTCATGCATGTCCAAGCCTAACAATTACTCAAGATGTGTCAGTCATTGACCTACCTCCTTTGTTTTCCTTATGTCTATCAAGATAATTTACTACTAAAGTGGGTGGTTACTTGTCTTCTGATTAGTCTCATATGTTACTCAAGACAAGGTATGGTACCAAATTTACTATACAATTTGAGCCTATATTTTCCTGTCATGGAGAGTCATATGTCCCATCCTCTCTGCAAGCCAATTGTTTGATCCAAGAAGAACAAGTTTCAGTTCTTGAAGATCAGTCTCTTCCACCCTCTGTTCGAGACCTAGTGTTTGATGAATGGGTAGAAAGACATCACAAGTTTGATCCCTATGCTAAAGAAATGGAAGCTTATGAAACTGGGCTTGGTACTTATTGCATTCTAGAAGAAGATGTTATACTTCCACACGTGATAAAGAAAGAAAAAGTTCAATCTTGTCTATGGAAGCTGTACTTTGATTAATCCTGAAGCAGAAACGGCACAGGAGCAAGAGTGGTTCTCATTTCCCCTAAGGATGAGAAATTCTTCTGGTCACACAAGCTACATTTTACATTCTCTAACAATGTGGCAGAATATGAAGCATTGGTGCATGGATTTCTCATTACTGATAAGAAGAAAATTAAGACACTTTATATCTTTGGGGACATAGAATTGGTTATCCAATAGGTTACCAATAAATTCAAGACAAATAATAAGCTTCTTAAAGCTTATAATTACAAAGTGTGCGACCTCCCTAAGAGCTTTGATGCTCTTAATATGTAGTTGACTCTGCACAGAATGAACAAGGAAGCTGACCAGATGGCCACGCTCGGTTCACATTTTTCTCCTACTAAGAAATTTGTCAAAGGAAACACTCAACACATTAAGATGGTGATCATACCATCCATTCTAGATAACAACACCAGCTAGAAAGTGTTTGATAATGATGTGCATATTGTCTAGTTTATCCAGAATGAAGCGAAATTGCATGATAGCTATGGTGACCAAGTGATACAGCTGAAGAAAAATAAGTTTCCTAAAGGTCTTTTCACCTTAGAGAAAATGTTTAGCCTTGATGATGAGTTCAAGGGTTAATAAAGGTACATGCGTGCCACATAAGAATATTGTTCCTCCATTAATATTTTACATGGGAAAGAGCTATTGCTCAACAGGACTTGTGCGCATGAAAAAAAATAGGCCTTTATCTCTCTCTATCAAGAATACAGTGATATCTTCTTATGGGAGTATGAAAACCTCAAAGGTTTTGATCCAAGTGTTTCTCAACACTCCATTTACCTTGATCCTGGTATCAATTCCATTAGGTATAAGCAGTGACCAGTCAATCCAAAGATATCCCCTCATGAGAAAGGAATTATCAAAACTCATTGAGGAAAAAATTATTTTTCCTATCAAATAGTCCACCTAGGTCGCAAATCTGGTTATAGTGTGCAAGAAGAATGGTGAAATCATACTCTGTGTTGATTTCAGAGATTTGAATAAGGCATCTCTAAAGGATCATTATCTTTTTCCTTTAATCGATCAGATTCTGCAGACTATGGTTGGCACGCAGACATTCTCTGTGCCTGATGGGTACTCTGGTTTCAACCAAATCCTGGTAAAGGAATAGGATCAATTCAAAACAACATTTATAACCTAGTGGGGAACATATGCATATTATAAAAATGCCCTTGGGTCTATCAAATGCAGGTGCCATATTTCAATGAGCTATGGATGTTGTCTTCAAATGATATATTAATGAGTTCATATTGGTTTACCTTAATGATATAACTATCTTCTCAAAGAAGAGTGTAGATCACATGACGCACCTAGAGATGGTATTTGAGAGATGTAGAGAATTCTGGGTGTCTCTTAACCCTAAGAAGTGCAATTTTGTTGTGGCACAGGGCAAGCTCTTGGGCCATGTGGTTTCAAAGGATGGCATCATAATTGAACCTGAGTACATTTCAGCCATCCTAGCTCTTTCCCTATCAGCACATAAAAATTCCCTATAGTCCTTCCTTGGAAAGATCAATTTTGTTAGGCATTTTATCCCTAACTTTACAGAAATGGTTTGTCCCATCACCTTGATGCTCAAAAATGACATAGCCTTCAGATGGACAACAAAAGGAAGAGAAAGATTCAACAAAATCAAGTAGGAAATTGTTTGCACACCAACACTTATCAATCTGGATTATTCAAAGGATTTCATCACTTATGCTTATGGTGTTGATGCAAGTGTGGTTGTTGTCCTAACATAATAAAATGGAAAAGGGATGGAACAACCAGAAGCCTTCTTCAGCCGGACGCTAATGGATTATGAACTAAAATATAGTCACACAGACAAGCATGTCTTTAGCATCATGTGCGCACTCAAGAAATTCAAGAGTATGCTCACCACCAATCATATCAAGGTGTTAGTATCCCACTCTTCAGTCAAATATTTCATCATGGGAGAAGAAACTAGTGAGAAAAGAGCATGAGGGGTGACCAAAATCATGGAATACGATGTGACTATCAAGGCCAAAAATATGGTGAGAGGTAACGCACTTTGTAAGTAGATTGTTGAGGATGCGCAAACTGAACCTGAAGCTTCATTATTTTTAGATGAATACCTTCCACATGTAGAACTAGAAAAAAATACATATCCTGACACACATGACTGGATGAAGGACATGATTACATTCCTTTTCAAGGGTGCATACCCTCTTGGTTTAAATAAAGCAAAGAGAATACATCTGAGGTTACAATTTGTCCCTTGTGTGTTAATTGATGGAATTCTCTTCAAAAGGAATCTTGATGGTATGTTGTTAAGATGTATCAATGGCACGCAGACTGAGAAAGTGTTAATAAAATTTCACGATTGAGTCTCTAGTGGAAACTTATCTGCCAAAACGACAGCAATAAAGATCATAATCTAAAGGTATATTTTGGCCTACTCTGTTTCCATATGCACACAGGTGGGTCAAAATATGCAAGGAATGCACTTTATTTGAAGGAAAGAAAATATTTTTTAGTTCTTCCCCTCTGACCAATCCAAATGGATCAGCCTTTTACACAATGGGGTCTCAACTTCATAGGCATGATCAATCCACCTTCAAGAACTAGACATAAAAGGTTGTTGACAGCTATAGTTTACTTCACTAGATGGACACAAGCTATCGTGCTCAAGGAATCAACTGAGGAATTCATCCTTGACTTTCTTGAAGGTATAGTCACAACGTTTGGCATCACTCAAACCATTATCTCTGATAATGCAAAGGCCTTCCTTGGTACTAAAATCACTAATTGGGATCTAAGTCAGCACATTTACCTGAAGCCTTCTTCCAACTATTACCCTCAGGGAAACGGTCTGGTAGAATCAACACAAAAGAACCTGGTCAGAATCATGAAGCATAAAATGAACATCAACCAAAGATAGTGGCATAAAAAAGTCTCACACGTGCTCTAGGCAGATAGAATCATAGTAAAAAAGGAAATAGGAACTTCAGCTTACAAGCTTGTCTATGGCAAGGAAGCTACCCTTCCTTTGACACTAGAGGTGAATTCGTTGGCGCTTTCCCAATAGATGGAATTAGAAGGCTTGGATTAGAGAGAAATCAGAATGGAAAAGCTAGTTAATCTTGAAGAACTCAAGAACTTTTTCCGTGATCAAGTTAGAAAAATATCAACAACCAACAAAGAAATGGTTTGACAGAAACGCTAGGCCTCAAGATTTCAAAATTGGGGACTTGGTTCTAAAATGAGACGTTGATAGAGATAAAACAGGGCACCATTCAAAGTTTGATGCACTTTAGAGTGGCCCATACATCATCTATTCCTGTAAAGAGGATAACTCTTTCGAGTTATCTCATCTTAATGGAGACACACTACAAATCCCAGTAAATGAGATTTATCTCAAACCACTCCATTAATTGTGTTACATCATGTTGTATATATTAGAGTAGTTTCAATTCCTCCAAGTTTGGTGCATGCACATTGTTTGTTTGTACATAGTTCTTTCTTCTTGCATGCTTACTATGCATACTCTTTCATTGCTTCTAGAGTGTAGAGCTTCTCTCAGCAGTTGCAAGATTCAGGAAATGATTCTCAGGTAACTACAAGGATAGTTTCCTGATTACACAACAAAATCCATGCCCAATGGATGCTTTATGCCACTAATCTCTTTCATCTAGCAGGTAGATGGCCCCAAAATTTGCCAAAACTGTTATCCAATTATCTCTCCTAGTAATTTGGGTAACTTGCGTACACATTCTAGATCTAAGTTATTTATTACAATATTGTGCACACTCAAGATCACTTGGCACTTTCCCTTGGTCGCAATTTCCATGTGTGCAACCCCCTTCCTTTCTCTCCTTCCACTTCTCCCTTGCACCTAGCTTCCACAAATTCACCTTCTTCCTAATCATTTTCTTCCCTTCTCACACACCCCACACTTGCTACTATCAGTTGAGTCCTTGGCGCCTCACACACCATGCTCATTACTTTGTAATAGTTTTGGCTTGACCATGTGTTCTCTTCTCACTAGTTTTCCTCATTTCCTCATGCGTGTCGTACGTGCCCTCTCTACATCTTCCTCTATTTTCTCTGTGCACCCTTCCCTTGCACCCTTCTGAGCCAGGTCATCTTTTTTGACATGCCTAAGTGTGTCACATGTAACCAGTCAAGCGCACCAACAAGGTGTTGAATCCTTGCAAAAAATGAGCAATTGAAACGAGGAAAAAATGACAAATATACACATAATTGGTCATCATTTTAGCCAATCCACATGTGCTACATGCTTTTTGTGTGCCTACGACTCGGAAATCTTCTAACAAACATACATTTTTCTACAGATCTCATATCGGTGCATGTCTGGACTTTTCAGACAGCTACTAACATCAGCTATAGTGCCAGAAATTCAAATTCAAATTTTGGTTGATCTAGTAGGTAAGAAATGGGAAAACGTCTTTCTGAACATTAATGAGTGGATCTGATTGCTCTAACCACCCAATTTGGTATGATCCATTGTTATTTTTCTTCAACACATCAAACAGGAATGGGGAAGCGTATTTCACCGATCTCCAAGTAGATTTGTAGGCATTGAATGCTTCTTATTGGTGGTTATATTTCAAATTTGGGTTTTCCCTCCTTCTTCCCTTCTTCTTCCATGGATTCATCTATAAATGTAAGAGGAAGGCTCATTTTTTATGTTGGACACTCTGGATCCTTACGTGTTTTGCTAAGGACTTCATTTTTTTTGTATTTTAAGTTGTAGACCTCTATGTTTGGCTCTTGCATGTGGATCTCGGCCTCCTTCATCATTGTTAAAACTCTGTGTACTTCTAGAAGTAATAGAAGTATCGTTTTGTGACTATTCTATGTCTTAACTTGTTTGCATTCCTTCTTCTTGCCTTTTCTTTTACATTGTGTATTGGTTGTGCTATTTCATGCCCCTTATAGTTCCAAATTGTGTTGTGTTCCATAAGAACAATCTGGTGAATATGTGTTTCATTGTGCTACTCATGCCTAGCGTGCTTTCACGTATTCCCTGACATTATCACTAAGAATAGATAGTGTTCATCCCTCTTTTTTTGGGCTATCACCTTTTAGTGTAGCCTTTTAGTGTAGTTTCCTTCTATGTCATATTTCTATCCTTGGTCCTTTGGCATTATTACCTTAGTTTCCCCTTTTTCAGCACTAGGAGTAGTAGTAATAGTAGAAATAGATAGAGGAACTCAGCCTTCTCCAAATATCCATCCCAACCTCGCAAGGTCCCACAACTTGGGGATGGTTCCATTTTGGTCTCAAACATCTCATCCCTTTCTGAGATCTGAATCACATGTACACGTTTTAGTAACTAACAGTTACCTAGTGTAGACATAGGATGTGTGAATGGAATAAAAATACGACTCATTTAATGATGAATAGTGTAGTGTCTATTAGATAGATGACATAGAAATGAATAGTGGATGAGGTATTTATAAGATGATGTAGGATGTGGTGTGTGGGGTTCAGTTTAATGCTAATCCCTCAATAGTCTAGTGTGAACCGAAGCACAAGAGTATGGCATCGAGTAAGGAGGGTGTTAGAATATTTGAGATAAAATTGATGATGGAGGATGATACAAATATGCTAGAATAGAGAGGGGGGAATATAATGCGTTATGCCCCCCATAGTGTGTCAAAAATGAGGGGTCAACCAATAAGGTTTAGGTACAGAGTCCCACTAATTGGTGGTGAGGATGATGACACCTTAGGATGACAGTCGAGAAAAGGTGGTATGTGAGAGAAATGGTGCATGGAGGAATGTATGAGATATGCATGTGATGGGTGTATGTAAGACCAATAACAAGGTGTAATAAAGTGTGTAGGTGATGGAAAGTGACACGAGATCATGCATGTAGAATTATATGATCCATGTGGAATAAAGGGAGGAGACAATCATCGGTGGGAGGTAGTAGTAGTCCTAGGAATGGGCTTATGATGGTGTGTAGGACTAGTAGAATGGAGTGGTCACGCATTGGCCAGTTGATATGGTGGGGTATGAATAGGATGTGATGTAGGTGGCATCAGAGGAGCTGGGTGAGGGATGGGAGGAGGTGTAAGAGTTACAAAACTAGAATATGATGGTGCTGAACATGAAGGAGGCATGACATCAATGGAGATAACTTAGTTGGCATAGATAAACTTAAGGCACAAGTGATTTATGGAGACAAAATCTTGAGATTTACAAATCCAATTAAGACCGATAAGTAAATCACATCCTTTTATGGTTTTACCTGAAAAGGCAGGTGATGGGAAGAGTGAGAGGACCAATTGTGATATGTAACTTAGCAACACCATAGGGTCGATTTAATGGGTAGTCGATTTGCGATGGAGGGTACCCGATAAAGTGTAAAAAGGATAGGGAAAATGTGCTAATGGGGGAATATGGATCAACCTTTGTGTTGGTGAGTACATTGGAACCAATAGAGGCCTGTATATGTAAATGGTCGAATGCGGATGTAGTATGATAGTTATCATTAGAAAAAGAAATAACAAATGGGGTCATATTAGTGCTATCAACTAGGAAATAGAGTGCTCCCATATCTGGAGGTGGTATGGCATAGTATGTGTGATTAGATGAAGATTTTCTGGCCTTTTTATCACGTTTGTTTGATTATTTGTTGAAAAGTATGACTTTATCCTTGTCCTTAGTGGGAGGAGGGCTAGTAGGTTTTGGGAATTGGAGTTGGTCATTGTCAATAACATCTTGGATGATTATATGAAGTTTCATACAACGGTTAGTAGAGTGGCCTACTCAATGATAATATTCACAACGAAATTTTTCATTGTAATTGTATCCTTTGGGTCGTGATGGATCTAATTCGAGTGGTGGCAGGAAGGTGATGAGATTGCTATCGAGGATTTGTTGTAATATGAGGTGTGGCACCATAGGGAAGTTGGTGAAAGTGTGTTTAGGCATTTGGTAGGAAACTTCCTTATAAGGTGTAATATCTTTGATAGTGAGTTTAGTGTCGATGGGTCTAGATGTAAAGGGTTTGAATGGAATTTTAGCATGGAAATGATTAGACGAGGATGGTTGGTGTTGGTACTTGAGTTTTTCAATAGATATAAGCTTGGATTCATAGAGCTTATGTGAGTATAACAAAGTTGATAAAAAGAATAAAAGGTCTCCGAGAGAACACTTTCAGAGAGAGGCAGTAGAAGTATTTATTTGAATAGGCCATGTATTTCAGTGTCGATACGAGGAAATTAGTCATTTTGGCTATATTTTTCTTATATCTTAATACATAATTAGAAAATTTCTCATTAGAACCTTGCTTAAGTTGCACTAGCTGAGTATAAGATATTTTTAGAGCTGATGTTGATAGAAAAGTGAGTGAGGAAGATCTTGGCTAAATGGGTTGAAGAAGTGATTGAATAAACAGGAAGATCATTAAACCATTGCATGACATAGTCATGGAGGCTATGAGGAAAAATTTTAGCTAAGAGGAAATGATTATCAGAAAAATCGAGAAAAATAACCTGAAAGGTGTGAAGATGCTCTTGTGTGTCACCATATCCATTAAAAATGGGAAATTTAGGTATGAAAAATTTAGGAGTTATAGAATAGGTGGAGAGGATTGGACAAAAAGGAGTGTGTAAAATTAGTGTAGAATCTCAGGATGGAGATGTGGTGGTTTTTTGCAATTTGTGTATTTGGGCCTGAATATCGTGATAGAAAGAGGTTAGATTTGGATTGTTACTTGACGAGGATTGTCATTAATGTGAGACCAAAGGAGGAGTGAAGTAATTTGTTAGAGTAGGGATTGAAGGTATAATTATAGATGTAGGTGTAAGTGTAGACATAGGGGGTTGAGTGGATATAGAAGTGGGTCAAGAAACAAAAGTATTAAATTTCAGCTAAATTTGTAGCTTCTTCACAAGCTACGTGCAGAAGTAAATCTAAATCTTTTGGGTGTTTGGAAAGTTGGTCATTGACATCCTTAATGTGGGATTTAGTAAATACCTCAGAAGGAGAATCCATGGGGAAGGGGTGGAAAAACCCTAGAAGATGGGAGAAGGAGATGTCAAGTTCACCAAAATGATTAACTTAAATTTGACTAAGTACGGGGAAATAGTAATCCTAGATAATATAAGTAAGATGACTAAAACATTGCAAACAAACTAAAATAATATGAAATAAATGTAAATAAATTTTTCTAAGTGGAATAAAACCCTAACATGCAAGAGAAATAGGATAAATGACTTAGCTGGTAATAGTAGACTATTGAGGGTTGTTACAGTTCTCGAAGCGGGACTCGGCAGTGTAAACAAACACTCATGGACCCTGCGAAGGGAATATCTACACTGTCTGAGATGATATAGGCACTTGGGAGTGTACTGGGGCACCCCGAGGTGCCCTGGTCTACAATCTAGGTGATCAGAATATTGTAAATGCTCAAAACCTATATTTGGTATGGTCGCTAGTTGGTTCTGAATGATTCCTATCTATCACAGTGGATTTTTTGGATGTAATGTACAATGACCTGAAATGCAAGGATAAATACCCAAACCATAGTAAAAATAAATATGCATATGAATATGTCAGACTGACCTCATCCGCCAAACTAGTGGAAGTATTGTTGAGCGCTTCACAATATTTCAGACGTGGATGTAGTTCTAGTGCGTGTGTACGTGTTGTGCCCTAGGTGCTCTCATGCAAACCAAACTTTGTAAAGTAACAAGAAATAATAGCTATAATAAATGTAAAAAGAATGTGTGCATGTAATAGAATAGAATCCCTCCCCCTATGTAGTTGGTGTGATGCAGATATTCCTAGCCTTGATAAATGGTGTTATGTGGATGAAATAGATGTAATGGATGCATACCTAATGGAGTGATAGATAATAGTGATTCTAGGACCGTCATTATGGTCTTATAAGATTTATATTTATAGCTCTCTCAAGTCTAATTTTGTAATTAATCCCAAAAAGGCCAATTGAGAAAAAGATAAATATGAAAAATGGCTAGAAGTGACCCAAAAAGGATCGAAAGGAGATTTTCATAGATCAAGGTGCCTAGAGTGGGACTAGGCACCCCTGTACATGTTGGGGAACCCTAAATTAGGGATAGAATGTTAGGGAAGTTGTGAAATAGGTGGATAAGTGTTGTAAAATATGTGGGAAGTACAAATAAAATATAAAAGAAAGATGGCTAAAAAGGTGGGATTAAATATTACCGTAACCAGTTGAGAACCTTCTAAATAGTAGTATAAGACCAGGTCAAATTATGTGTAAAGTCCATAATTTTATGTCTAAAACCATTGTGTTGGCCCTCTCTCTTATCACAACACTGACTACACTCTCCCACAATGGCATGGAATCTCTCATGTTTCTACATAGTTCTCCATCATCATAGTGCATTTGGGGGACATAACATGTAATACACTCACCCCCCTCACTTACACATCTCTATTTCTTGCATTTTCATATAGGAATTTTCATCACACGTTTAGCACTATCATTACCTAATGACGCACTGTTGTGGTTTGGTTCACACTTGAATGTTGACGGATTACTATTACATTGAACCCCACACACTGCTCTATAGACATTATATATTTCATTTCATCACACATATCACTATATACACCAATACATAGTACACTTAGTCTACATTATACTATTATTATACATGCATCTTACTTCATACCTAGGTCATTATATGTATCATATATCCTAGTCATTCTACACATTATGTACTTTATTAGGCTATCTACATACATAGTCCAATCATACATTGTGTATACCAACCTCATACACATTCTACATACTCCACTAGGTTACATTACATGTGAGTCTATCTTTACATTTCATTCCTTAATTCTACATTACTACACATGTTACATCGTGTATTATGTATTACATATTGTTTAGCTTTAGTATCACATTTTACATACCTTGCATTTACCTACCCTACTCACCACATGGTGGTGTATTATGTACACGCTACACTCACTAGCCTATGACGTAGTTTAGCTCCTCAGTCCATACTCGACTGCCGAGGGTTTATAAATCAAATGGAACTTACAACCAACATGTGATATTTCATCATGTGACATTCCTAGGCTAGTTACATAAGTTGTAGCCTAAATCATCACTCGCATGTTAAGTCTAGTAATGTATTGTCCTGTGTTTTTGCAAGGTAAAAATTCTATAGAAAGTAGGACAACGATGCCCCTCTGTAAAAACTTTCAATTCTTACCCTTCCAAGACACCCAATGTCTACCAATTATTAAAAAAAATTCCTACTCATTCCATGTAATGGTCCTTAATTATATTTCCATCCAATTCCCCTAGGTGAATTAGGAAAGAAAATTCAGTACCCCCTAGGTGGGTTTAGGAGCTTTTGGAGAATCCCAATTTTTGAGTAGTTTTGGGAAGGGCTACCATAGGCCTTCCCAGGACTAATGCACCACCCTGGAGTGGAACAAAGGATTAAAAACATAAAGATTGATATGTATTAAAGTTCCAAGAACATCCATGAAAAGGTTTTGGGATATTTTGGAAATATCTGGAGGTATTGGAGTTGCAATTCAGCAATAGTGATTTTTCGGGCCTAAAGGAGAAAACAATGCGAAGGAGTTCTTGAACTTAAATAAAATATTATGAGAGCTTCGTAAATATTAAATATACCAAAAAATTACCTATTGAATTTATCTTCCATGCCTTAAATGGTGTAAAATATGAGACATTGCAAAATATCACACGCTTCCCTAGGTAACTCATTCTTTATTGATGTTATTCCTAAGAAAGAAGGGGTCATTTGGAGGTGATGCAGTAATAATTGAAGATTTAAAACATAAAAATTAAAGTTAATTTGTAACAGTTTCTAATTAATTTCATATAACATTTCACATCGAAACTCATTCAAGAGCTCAAGATATCGCTATTGCAAGTTGAGCCCAATGTAAGAGTTCTCGCAATTAGTCTTTTTTCAAGTGCACACGTGTTAACACCAGGAGCCTGACAGTATTTCATGACCCTTTTGTTCCTTAAAAAAAGGTACATAGGCAACAAATTTTTAAAAGGTAGATCCCCACTAACTATTCCTTTTGGTTCCCCATATGCCCAAAACTTAGCTCTCATGTGCTTGATCTCAAGCTTAATCATTCAAACACTACATCCAGTTTAGGCATTTCTCTGAAGTTGTCACAACCAAGATGAGAAGGGGATTTCAAATCCCTTTGTTCCCTAAGAAAATTAGAAATTTTTGACACAAACATTACACCTATCCCCTACAGATTTATTTTTGGAATGACCTAAAATATAGGACTTATCCAATTCTTCATCCTTTCTGGGGCAATTCATCCACATGCCTCTATGCCCTGGTCGAAATGTTGATCCAAATTTTTCTAGAATCTAATTCAGATCTTGAATGAAAATAGCTCACATACATTCCTTAGAACCATCTAATAATATAAAATATTTTAATATATAATGGATCTAAAATGGTTTAGAAATTAAAAAACAAATGATATTTTTCACGAGATAACTATGAAAGTCACCCAATAAATACCTTCATATCATGCATTAATATACAAGTCCATCTAATGAGATGAAGTATTTTTCAAACTTCCTAATTTCGTTATAGATGAATTATAATAAATAAATGGAAGAATTAAATAATGCCATATATTCTATTTTTGTCATTAAAAATGAAGAATTTTAGCCCTATCTAACATTAATTAGATTTCAAATCAATCTTGCTAATGGTATCAAGCTAGAAATTTGCACATATAGATTTCTCTTGAACTGAAAAACCTATCATTCAATGTGAGGTAATCTCATCAAAATTGTAGGTAATCTTTCACCAAATCTCCTGAAACTTTTGAGTTCCATTAATGGCCACCATGACATGTATTTGTCACCTGATGCCACTCACCAAGTGAAAATTTCCAAATTTTATTTCCAAGCATTCAGCATGGGTGAAATCAAGTAAAATTTGGGGTTCCTGAGATCATGAAGTTTGAGACGAGTCCAAAAACCTATGGGTCATTGAAAAATGAGCACCAAAGATGCACTTTTCAAAAATTGTAGGATTTACTAGATGATTATTTGCTACTTTTGGAAATTCTTCATCATTTTGGAAGTATCTGGTGGATTAATGCAATGTACCAAGATAACCCAAAGGTAAGACATAAGTGTTGAGAGTAGAAAATAGTTTAAAATTTGACCACATAGTAAAAGTAGTAACAGTGGTCTCATAAGCACCTACATACTCTAAATTAGTTACAGTTTTCTAGAGGGATATTTCACAAAGGGAGCATACGGGGATTGGACATTCAATTTAGCATCATCGTCTAGAGTTTGAAGAGGTTGATTATGACATTAGTAACCCAAAAATAGTAAACTCCCCACTTTGCACACTCACCATTAATTGTTAGCCACATATTAAGAAGCAATGTTTTACAACAATTGTAACACTAGATAACACATAATTTTCATTTTCTCTAGGGTCCAAGAATGACAAGGTTCTTAGACACTTACTCAAAAATTCAAAGTTGTGCTCTCTAAAGATAGTAAGTTTCAATAGATGATTAAATCATTCAAGGTTACAGACTATGGGCATTTCTCACTTTCACCTAAGGACACATTTCCCTCATTTAGGAAATATCATTGCCTATCTTCTCAATTTACCATAAACAGTATTGAGAGTTGGTCAAAACATTGTCACAAAGATCATCTTTAGCATGTCAGCAAATGTCTATATTTTAGACCATATTTTAGGATAATTCCATGGGAAAATGTTAAGTGGTGAATATTCTTTAATTCATGAAATATTCTAGATTCATTAATTTGAAATTGGTGAAATTTTACGCGTATGAATAGGGACTAAAGTCATATTCAACATTTTGGGTACAAGTTTATTTTAGGGGTCGGTTTAAGCAGTTAATCACTGACACCCCGACTATTATCATTAAAATCACATCTTACCGCTAAATTGGGTAAATCTTGTCACATTCACCATATATATATTTTTACTTTTTTAAGTATTTATATTACATTTATTATTCATAGTTCTAATTTCTAAACATCAAACTTTGGAACCTCCCATCAAGTTACCTTAAACACTGATTACTAAATTATTCCCTTTAGAATTTATTCTTTCAAAGTTTGAGGACATGGATTACCAGAGGATGAGACTCGAGAAGGAAGTCCTATTTCATACCAGTCTTTCAAGGGTTACTTTCAACATATTGCATGCTACAGTGGTACCCACTACTTGATAGCAGTACTATAATGCTACTCCTTGGTAGCATATTATAATGCCCCTATTAGTATGAAGATTCGACCAAGGTAGTATGTAAATGTTTCCAGCTGGTAGCATATACATACTACCTTCTGACGTTATTTTGCATTTTATCATCCAGTAGCATGCAATTGCTACTGGAAGGTAGCATTCAACATGGTTATCAGTCTAGTAGCATACAACTATGATATCATCTGAGTAACAAATTACATGCTACCAGCTGGTTTTCCATGTAATATGATACTGACCGGCATGTATACTACATGTTTCTGGCTGGTAACATGCACTTCATACTACCGGCTAGTAGCATGCAACCTATGCTACCAGGTCAACATACAATATAAGTATGCTCATTTGCTTGAATTTACAATTTTTGAACTATTTACATAGGATGATTATGTCATTTTTTAAGTTTAATCACTTTCCCCTAATATGTAAAATGGCTCCTTTGTTCTGGAAAAAACAAATGGTAAGGGAATCACAAAAACATAAAGGTATGCATATAATTTTTGTTCAACCATGCATGAAAAAATGCATTTTCCAAGATACTACCACTGCAAACATTAACACATCGATGCTGGTAAGTTTGGAACAAATTATCAAGACCTTTTCCACTAGCTATTTTGATCAGTTCAGTGTAATTTTTTGTAATAAGGAGCATTTGTAAGATTAAAGAAATCAATTTTTCAAAATAGATAATTCCTTCAGATCTGTTAATATTATTCAAATGAAGCATTAAACCAAGACATAAACCCTTATGAAATAATTTTCTCATTTCAATAGATGAAATTATTTTATTGACAATGATCTTTTAGAGATAACTCAGATTTTCCCTAATGCACACATGTAATGATTTCTAGATGAATGGAGGTTTTTTCATGTTAAATATTGGCCTTGCAGAAGATGATAATGCCAAATTTGACCTTTAAAATTATATTGTATTTGGGTAGAAAGAAAGAAAAAATATGCACAACTTTCTCCTTGAAGGTCATTTTCAAGTAGATTGATCTAGCAAAATATTGTCCCATTTACCGAACTTCTACAGTTTTATAATGGTAATCTTGCTACTACCAATGGATCAATGTAGATGTATTATTTTTTATTGTAAATTAGGTAAAGAACATAGAATGTGATTTAAATTGGATACTATAGTCAGAATCATTGTGGACAAACTATTTACACAGTCACCATTGACAATTTGATCGAAAAATAACCTCACATATGGAAAACTTTTTTGAATGCATGCAACTTAGAAATAAGGAGAAGTATGAAAATAAAATGATGCATACAATAAAAAAAATTTCACAAAGGTGTCAGGAGGAACCATAAATGCCAATTTATGGACAAAGCTGTAAATTCAAGTTTGATCAACCAAAACCACCCAGTTTTCAGCCCGCTATTCTTTATTCTCAACTTGGGAAGACCAATTAAATGTTTTTCAAAATATCAAAAGCATTGTTCATCTTCTTTATGGTTTTCCAAACCTTACAAATTCACTTGGTCAGAGAGACAGTTCCTAGGAGATGGAAAATGTGACTACCAATGATTGACTCAAGAATATTCAAAATAAAATGTCAGGAATGCAAAATTCATCTTGCCCTTTCAATTGACAAGGTTACAACTATTGACAATGCACTGTTAGCAATTGGGTTTGTAAGCATGTATCATACATTTTGGAACCATGTTTGAAAATTTCATGTATTGGTCGGTTCATAAAATACAAGAAAACTATGGATGAATGGAAATGAGATAAGAAGATTGTTCCAAGCCATGATCTTAGATGATAATAGCACACCACATTAGATTTGTAAAAATAGAAGAGCTAAAATACCATATATAGAAATCCATCATAATCCATAATGATCAATACATTACAATACAATGACTTGAATTACTCAATAAGAAATATGTACATATAGGAGGAGGGAAGTGAAACTACTACCTAAATCAGTGGTGAAGATACTCCCACTAACTAATACTGGTAGTTAAGTTAACTCCAAAAGACTAGTAAGTTAACTCCACATAACTAAGAAGCTAACTCAACACAACTAGTAAGCTAACTCCACACAACTAGTACACCTAAGCAAGCTAACCCAACAAGTGTAGGGCTAACACAAGTGTAAGAATTATCCTAATAAATAAATAAAAGGATAAATAATAACCTACACTAACACCCTCCCATAAGCATAGCTTAGGTTGGTGAAAAAGAAGGTGGGTCCCAACAACAAGGCCTGATGAGGTACCCACATACAATAACTAGGAAAATTGGACACCACAAGGTACCCAAACCCAGTAATAACAAAGTAGAGAGAGAAAAATCCCACTGAAAGATATCCTAAAAATATCGGCTCCAAAAACTCATACAATGCTGAAGAAGTTTGGTGTATGCACTATGGTCTGAATCCACTGCTTGATCATAGAACTCAAAAACAACTGACACTGGGCTTCACCAGAATAGCTCCATGCAAGGATGCTTGTCAATAGAGTGATGTCAAAAGTGCAAAAAAACACCAAACATAATTTGATCAACTGCTACAAATAGGTGTGCCACAATCCAAGAACAACCAAGGAAAAAAGGCAAGGACACGAGATCCAAATAAATAGGAGTGCCATGATCCAAGAAAAGTCAAGGTAAAAAGGCAAGGACACAAAATCTGAAGAAGCAAGATAACTTACTATAAATAGGTGTGTCATGATCCAACAACAATAACCAAGGAAACAAGGAAAGAACACAAGATCCAAATAAAAATGAGTTCCATGATCCAAGAAAAGGTAAGGACATGAAACCCAAAGAAGAAATATCAACATGTAATAAGGAAAGGACACGAAACCCAAAGAATCAGTATCAACACCACACACTCTATACTACTGAATGGGTAGAGTGACACCACAAATCTGTATGAGTTTCCAAAATCAACTACTCAACACTGAGAAACTAACACTAGGATTCAGAATAGCTCCCCCACAAGAGAGACTATCAATATGCCAAAAAAAGTGTCAAAAATACAAATCCAAAATATCTCAACAAACAAGAGATATAAATATATACACCCATAGATACAAGAATGCAACACCCAAAATTTTAGGACGTCGGGCTCAACTGAAATTGCATCCACAAGTGATTACAACACCCTCCCAAATTTGGCACTTTATAATTGAGTGCATGTAAATATTACAATGAGTAAAAGTACCTTTTACATTTGAAATATGTGTATAAAAATTTCACCAATGTGTAGATCTTGAAAAAATACACAATTTCAAAAAAATGATCACCTTAATCCGAGCTATGGATCAAAATTTATGAGCTCTAGAAGGTTTTGCTATTAAAATAATATTTTAATGCTGATGTTTTTTTAAAAGGTACACATGACACCCAAATGTCCAAAGGGTAAAAGAGTACATCCACACGATATACAGGCTTGTGACCAAAGGATAAAATCTTGCACCCAAAACCTAAATGTCCAGAGGGTAAATCATTGCATTCAAGAGGGTACACGTCAATATCCAATGGATAAAAGAATGCACCCTGAGGGTACGAATCTGCATCTAGTGGATAAAAGACTACATATAAAAAAGAAATATCCAGAGGGTAAAAGAATGCATTTGGAAGGTACACATTTATATACAATAAAAAAAATAATGCACTGAGAGGGTACATATCTGTGTCCAGTGGATAAAAGACTGCATCCAAAACATAGAAATATCCAGAGGGTAAAAGAATGCAAGGTACATGCTCATATCCAAGGATAGAATGCACCAAGAGGGTACAAATCTACATCCAGTGGTTAAAATACTGCATCCAAAACCTATATCATATCAACAGAGAGTAAAAGAATTCATCTGAAAGGTACACACTTATATCCAATGGATAAAATAATGCACCCAAAGGCTACAAATCTGTCTATATTTGACTGTCTCAAAACATAGTCAAGTTTACAGTCGATTATAGGGTTTTTATACCTTCCAAATCTAATGGTGCACTTCATTTTGCATAAAAATGCATGTTGCAGAAAAGTGCTAACAAATTCTACGAATACATGAAAATAATAAACCTTTGCTTGCAAAGAAAAACTTACAGATGGATGTCTACATCATTTATTGCTCTGATACCATGAAAGGAGAGATAAGAAGATTGTTCCAAGCCTTGCGATCTTAGATGATAATAGCACACCACATTAGATTTTCAAAATAGAAGAGCTAAAATACCATATATGGAAATCCATCATAATCCATAATTCTCAATACATTACAATAAAATGACTTTAATTACTCAATAAGAAATATGTACATATATGATGAGGGAAGTGCAACTACTACCTAAATCAGTGGTGAAGAATATCCCACTAATGGATACCGATAGTTAAAATAAATCCAAAAGACTAGTAAGCTAACTCCACATAACTAAGAAGTTAACTCAACACAACTACTAAGCTAACTCCACACATCTAGGTCCTCTAAGTAAGATAACCCAACAAGATATAGGGCTAACGGGAAAAGTATAATAATTATCCTAATAAAAAATAAAAGGATAAATAATAACCTACAGTAATAATTGTAATGCTGGAATATTTTTTTCGAAATTGGTCATATCTAATTTGAAGAACATAGCAGGAATGGATAACTATTCTATAGTGACAAATCTGATTTGTGTTCATGTAGATGGTGTGTTAGTGATGGTAGGGTCACATAAGTGGTCCATGTGTACGTATTTAAACATAATTTTCTCCTTACATGATTCTTATCCATTGCATGGCTAATAGGATGAATCTTGTATATAGGATAGTAAGCACATTAGAATGTGTTGAAAAAGTTAAAGGACTTATCCATGAAGTGCATGCCTATATGTCATGCAGTCCAAAATTATATCTTGTGTTTCATAAGTTTTCACTTGGGTTCATAGAAGGTAAGAAACTTCTTACAAATGTTGATACTAGATGGATATCTATGTATGAGCACAACATACATAGTTTTTGAGAAATATCAATCTTTAACTGGTATCATGTATAAGAAACGTAGGAAATTTGGTAGGGAAAAATATTTCTTTACCACCTTACAAAATTTGAAACATTGTTAACACTTTGTAGAATTCTTCCAATGTTGCATGAGATGAATTGCATAACAAAGATTGCACAAAAATGAGTCCATATATATAGCAGACTTCATGAAGTTCAGGAAAAGGATGGGTTAGAATCTACCATATGTTATATATGTATTATGAATGATTCAAAGGAAATTTATTCAGTCACTGGAAAGATCTGACAGATTTAAAGGACCCTAACTGTTACTTCAGATTTAATATATGTCACCTCATTTGTGTATTTTTGTTAACGGGAAGGAGATAAAAATGCATACATTCAGAAAAATGAGTGGATATGTTGCTTCAGAAAGTGGAAAAGTGCCTATTACACGTAATTAATATGATGTTCTTATATCTGAAACAAGAATAAAAAATGGAGAAAATCTAATAGTGCTTATCTAGTGACATCAGAGATCATTTCAAAAAGGATAGCTTCTTGAGGCCATGGAAGTTGTCAATCCTAACTTTTGGAATCCTATAGGAGAAGGAGCTTCAAATGATTCATTTAAAAGACACATGGGTGCTATAATTAAACATTTTGGACAATCAGTTAAATTCCAATAGAATTCAGATTAATGGTATTCGTTAAAAGGAAACTCTTGCATTGCAATGCAAATCAATTCAGATCGGTAATAAAGGAAAAATTTGATGAACTAAAAGATCCAAAAGAGAAGGGAATAATAACACTTCTATGGAAAGTTTGTATCCTAGTTCAATCCTTCATGAAAACATAAGTGAGTGTTTCAGAATTGTATGAACTGTGTTAGAAAATGATATTGGGATCAGTTGAAGATGAAAGAGTTTTCACTCATATTAACTTTCATAAAATTAAAATATCATAGACAAACTTGATAAAAATATTGAGACCTACTTCGGATTGTACATTTCACGATATAATGTGGACACATTTCCTTATGAACGGATAATGGTTGTATGGAATTCTCTTGCAGAGAGAAGAGGGGTCAATAACACTAATACAGGGACTATAAATAAAAAGTCACAGTATAACTGAAAATATTTTTGAAAGAGTAGATAAAATTATTGGCCAGAAAATTTCTCAAGATATGTTTGGATTTAATCTAGCTGATATTGAAATTGAATAAAGAAAAATATCTATAAAGTTTTACTATGTAAATAAAATTTCATCAGGAATTAGTATTCAGATTATTATTATGGCTACTATTGTTTATGTTATACACCTGTTCATTTTTTAATAATATTTTAAATATTGCAATGTGTTCACTGTTTAGATTTTCTCAATGTGGAATGTCATACTTATTGTTCTTTGTTTTTTAAATTGGAAAATTCTACTCCCATTTACTAGAGAATATCCAGTCTTATGCATGAATATAGTAAATATAAAAAACAACATACATTTTTTCAATGGAAAATATTTTTAGATAAGTTTAGTGTTCGTTCTTTGAAATATAAATGCTAATTGTAGTTAACTGATCAGTTCACAAAGTATTTGAAAATGATAATAGCAAGTAATGTACCATGTAATAATTATATAAAATGCAAATGAGAATAATAGTCACATTAAATAAAATTCAACAATCCACATAGATTTTAAGTTTGAAACTTTAAATATTGTAATATAATTTCAAACAGTTTAAAAAATAGATTCTACAATAACAATTATATAAAATGCAAATGAGAATAACAGTCACATTAAATAAAATTCCACAATCCACATAGATTTTAGTTTGAAACTTTAAATATTGTAATATAATTTCAAACAGTTTAAAAAATAGATTCTACAATAACAATTATAATTTCACAAAGTTTTTGGTAGCTTCATAGTTTACAGTTTTAGATAATTTCAGTTTTTATTCTTTGCAATATAAATGGTACTTGTAGTTCACTGTTCTGTCAACAAAGTATTTTAAAATGATAATATTTATAAATTTACCACATAATAAATATAACAAATACAATCGAGAATAACAGTCATGTTCATAATTAGTTTGAATAGAAAAACAGTCACAATATAACATTAGTAAAAGTAAAATGCCACAATCCACATTGATTAAATTTTTAAACATTCGTTATTGTCATATAATCTGAAACAATTTTATAACAAGATTCAACACCAACAATTATAATTTCATAATGTTTTTTTGCATATTCAAATTTCAACCTTGATAAGATTCTTGTCTATGTGATTCTCCCTCCTGCACTAAAGAACTTTCTTTGAGATCCCAAGACTTAGCTAACTCCTTCACTGCAGCTTCAAGATTCGAAAGAATAATTTTTTTTGGTTTACCACTTCACAAGAAGACAATAAACTTTGATCCTCTTTAGCTTGCTTATTCAATAGTATCTATGGATCCATTCCATTTTCCTTTATAATTCTTCTCAAAGTATTATTTTTTTTGTTTAAAATAACAAGATTCTCTTTCAATTCAATAGCTCCATTTATACTTTTCCTTGCACTTTGTAAATGCAAATTAAGCACACTAGCCTCATTATTAAAATTTACGTAATTCAACTACATTTCACAAGAGAAAAAATATTAGAAAAATTTCAAAAAATTAAGATAATATTTCATTTCATAATACTTGAAAATTTAGTAATACTTACCAATGCTTTATCTCGTTCCACATTCGCAATAACAACAAGGCCATGTCTCTTGACCACGTATTGTGGTACACTTGTGATTTTGCATTCAAATTTTCTACTCTTTTCAACATAATGATCAACATTACATCATCATAATTACTATCAAATGATACAGAACTAAACATAGCTTGATTCATCATAATATCAATCATTCCTTGCTCATTCTGATGTGAAGAATACAAAATATGTCTTTGATTGTGATTTTTGTATCATGAATTTATTTATTTTATCATAATTTTTTCCCTAAATTTCCACAATTTCAATTCCTCAAACTCCTTTGAAATATTATCAATATTGTCTTCTGTGTTATCATCCAAATTAGCATCGATTGGAAAAGTAGTTTTCTGGTCATCAGATAAGATAGTGCCAACGTGTACTGGAGATGGTGTTATTGATCTATCCACTCTTCTTGGAGATGGTTTTCTTACCACATGAATCATTTCTTGGGGATTAAATTTTCCATGATGTTGAAGTGCGCTTTCATTTTCAATCCAAAGATAAACATCATCCAAACTAATATTGTTCAACACTGAATCACCCTATCCACTAGTTAAATTTCCCAATGACAACATTGGAAAATTAGAACCAAAATTAAGTGTTCCCTTTCTTGCCGCTTTCCAAGAAAATTAAATATTATTTTCATTGAATATTGTCCTCATATTTCTTAGTGGGAATGGTGGAGGTGGCATCAACATGAAAGGCCCTGAGACATTGATTTATAATTTTGTAAATAAATCAACGAAATTCAAAATTGAAACATAATAGAAATGAAAAATAAATACATTCGCATAAGATAACAAAAATTACTTTGTTGAGAGGATTTTTGCTGTGGTAAAAATGAATAAATATTATGTTGATTTGGTGGTACTCATTGTAGAGGAGTTGGCTTAAAATACTGGTGTGTATGATCTAAAAAATAATTAAGAATTAAAAATCTATTAGAATGTTGAATTTTGTATCATAAAATATAAGAAAAAATATTAAAATAAGAGATTCAAACCTAGGGCAATAGGATGAGGTGTTGAAGATATTTCCACATCTTGTGTTTGAGGCTGATGATACGATCCTATTCAGATGGTAGTTTCCTGAGCAAAACAATATAAATTTCAAGAAATTTTAAAACACATACAAGTTTTATATAATTAATTACATTTGTTATCAAAAATACCTGCGACTAATGCCTATGGTATTTTGGATGCTTGAGTATGAGGGTTTAGGGAATTCATCATCCTTTTAACAGGTGGAGTGGTATCCTCGTCTATTTGCTAATTGTCATAAACAGTAACTGAATCTCCTAATCTTGGTAGCAAGTGACCTCTTATTTAACATCCCTTTGTGATGTAGTCGTAGCTATGAAATTCTATTATAATTTAAAAGTAGATTGTTAATTCATTTAAAATATTAATTGTAAGAGATAAATATTACAATATGAAAAATTATAATTAAAAACCATCAAATAACAAATTGGGATTCTCACCTCTTGCTCTTCAACTGATAATGTTAAATTCAAATCTGGTAGCTTTGAATTATTTGTTGTTAGAGGAGGGGTTCCGTGTAAATTATAGAGAGACTCAAAATAAAAATCAAGAATAATATTTGTTCAAATGATGGTGACATTCTCATTCAAATGAATATTTTCCAAATCAGCTCTTATCCTAGAGGATAAGTAGCTGCACTAATCAAATTTCTTCCCATTTAAGGTATGGAAAATATATGTTAAGGCCCAGCAAGGAATATCATTATATCGACCTTATAAAATAATTATGGCATTGAAGAACTACACAATGGCCTAGAGAAATGGGCAATTGAAATCCTTTATTTAAATCCATCTTTTTGAAGGATTTTTTGAAGCTATGATTGCCAATAAAATAAAGAGAATCATTTTGTCAGGAAATTTGAAACATAAAAATCTTTGTTAAACTGAAAATAATGAAAACGTAAGCTTATAATACATAAATTAAACTTATAAGTAGAAGAAATTGCACATGAATCAATAAAAAACTAAAAATTAGACTCCAAATACTTGCATTCTTCATCTGATAATACGACCTTCTTCGTGTCAGGATCAAAATATTTTTGTGGTAGTCCTGTGAGATGCTCAATGTCATCAGGTGATGTTCCAAATGACTCTACATGGGATGCGAGTGTATAACGAAATGTGAAAGTGGAAGTGTCGTAGTTGAGTAACAAATTGTTAAGTGCTCTGTTATCTATCTTAAAATGGGTCATATATATTAGCCCTTTGAAACTAATTTCTTTGATCCAATCTGAAAATGTAGTTGAATCCTCTAGATATCTATAAAATTGAAGAAATACCAGGCTCCTGTACAAAAAATTCTTCATATTTTATTTTGAAGCAACTAGGCTCTTTAGCTCATTCGATGTGTCTTTATTCTTGGTATTTTTTCAAAACTATTAGAAAATTGTTGGTTGTATGTTTGAGGTTATTTGGAACTTAGGGTTTTAATGCTTTTCCTTGTATGCTCACAGCTCCAATTTCTCTATCTTATCTATTGGGTGGAGTGAAAATGACCACCTTTATGTATTTATAGGCATGAAATGGACCACCACCAACATTAAATATGTTTTCGGATGATAGCATATATTATGTATCAATCATATTTACACTATTGGTCGGTAGCATACAAAATGCTATTGGATGGTAGCATTATGCATGTTGTCGGCCGATAGCATGCTAAATGTTACCGACTAGCAGCATTGTGCATGCTACTGAGTGATAGTATTCTGCATGCTAACGGGTAGTAACATACAAAATTCTACATATCAGTAACATACAGAATGCTACTGGACATTATCATTCAAAAATGCTTCTGGCCTATGGAATTTCTTTTCTCCAAACTCCCATCCTTTGCCAAAAAGTATTGCAAAAATTACCTCCTGCACGAAATATTTTTTCATGTAATTTGTCATTAAATCGAAAGTGGATTTACCAATATTCACTAAATATTTTCTAAGGATTTTCATTGAAGGGCCCTTTAAATTTTCCCTAGATACCCCAACAGTGTCTTTCAACACTCACTACATGGGTCAGGTCATAGATATATCATGTGCAGGGTTGAAGTTGCAATCATCAGCAAAACAGTTCATTTAAGTTGACAAGACCAGTTTTGAGAAAAGGATCTTTATGAGTCAGTGTTCATGGTCATCAGTGAAGTAATTTAACAAAAAAAATTTAACACTTAACCAAAGGTTTCGTTGAACCATCCAAAGGAGATTCTCAGGGAGCAAATAGTTCAGGGATTCAAATATTGTCACATTGGGACATTCCATCAAGTCGTCTAGAAGGAGCCATGAACTTTGTCTCGCTTCAAATGTTCTAATTATTTTTTAGGGTTTTCACTTTTATATATACATTTATGTTATTTGAAAAACAACTTTAGAAACATAATGTAAGAGAAAAAGAGATAAGGTAACGGTGAGGATTAATACCTATAAGTGAAGGTGGCAGGTCGAGTGCACACATTCTAATTTCGTGATCCAATGTTGATTGTGAGAACTTCCTTTTTTCTAGGAGAAACTACCTTTGAATACAAAAAAGACCACAAAAGGATTATTAAATAATATATGTTAGTGGACTGCCTAGCTTATGTTAGATCCAGGAAGTGTGATACTTCCTAGATGGTTGTCAATCCACTATTTAAAAAAATTTAATGTAAGAAATAATATGAACCAATAATGTCCTATTGTATTTGATATGATTCAGGTATCTCAATAAAGTACAATAAACAAATCTAATCTAACATGATAGGTTATGATCAGATCTGAAAGTCAGATAGGTAAATAAAGTGATTGGGATAGGTTAGGGTCAAATTTTAGGTGATTTGGGTTGTTTGGATGAAAGGTATGAGGCTACTGTTCTAGGAAGGTTTATGCAATACAAAGACCAATGTCAGTAGGGTATGACCAATTTTGATTAAGAGGAAACCGATGACGGTTTGGGTTAACCAATGTCGGTAGGTTCAAGCTGGTAGAAACTTAGTGAAGGTGGATTTTTGTGATTCTAAGGGATTGCCCAGGGAATGGACCGATCATGGGGAGGTAGATGAAAATGTTAGCGGCTATTCACAGGTGTCTGGAGTCAGGTATGGGATACTAGGAGGTTGTAGATATTTGGGTAAAGGAATTGATAAGGAAGTCAGAGGAGATGTGATGCAAAGGAAATTAGAACTCCCAAAACAGAGATGAAGAAGCTACTCTAAATAAATATGGGAAGGTACAGATTCAAATGTACTTACTAGTGTTTGTAGACCTAGTGGTGGGATGGAGGTGATGGTGTATCCATGGAACCGGTGGTCAATGCCATGGTTGTGCTTCTAAAAATGTTACCATGAATTCTTTCCTTTCTGATTAGTGCTTGGTTGTTAGTTCAAGGTGTCTAGATGTTCAAGAGTGCTCTGGTGTGTGCTTGCATGCAGATCTCTCTTCTCCAAAACTTGAATAATTCTTCCAACCCCTCAAACAAAGTTAACAAATTGAATATATGGTAACCGATGATGGTTTAAGGGTGATCAATATCGATTTAGGGTTGACCGACATCGGTTAAGGTGAGAAATCCTAGGTCTACTAAAAATCATGGATCTTCGCAATATTTTTTTGGCCAGCTCTGTCTATTCTCGCGGATTAAAATAGAATGTTGTGCTTAGGTAAGCGGGAGAATGGTTAGAGGTAGAATAGGCATTTGATTTTAGTTTTGAACTAAGTCTTAGTTAATTAAGGTAGGTATGACTAAGTCTTAGTAAGTTATGGTAAGTGAATATTGAGTCCTAGTAAAAGGGAAATATGCTAAGAATAGGTTTATGATGAGGTGTCTAGGTGAGGTGGAAATTAGTTTAATTAAGATAATTAAATAATGAATATTGTGAGCATGGGAATTAATTTAATTGTGGGAAATTAAATAAATATACATGTGGGGTAAAGGGGGAGTGTGAGCTAAATTTGTTGTCGATAGTTTCCTTAAACCATCCAAAGTAGATTCTCAAGGTGCAAATAGTTCAGGGATTCAAAGATCGTCACATTAGGACATTCCATCAAGTCATCTGGAAGGAGCCATGCACTTTGTCTCTCTTCAAATGTTCTAATTCTTCATTGGGGTTTTCACTTTTATATATGCCTTTAAGCTATTTGGAAAACAACTTTAGAAACATAATGTAAATTAAGTCACCTTGATTATATAAAAGGGACTTAATATTTTTGTAGGAATATCAAGAGTATAAAGTTACAAAAGGCATATGAAGTGTCATTAGAAAGATGAAGATTAATCTCTATTCTATAAATTGTAATGAGCTCCTCATTTAAGATTCTTCATAGCTAGTGATTGATTTTTTAATCTCAAGAGTACGTTGTGATTAGAGAGAATAAATGAGATAGCTATTTTCTTATATCCTTCTCTTGCATATGTTTCCTCATTTTCCCTACTTTGTACAACTTTAATTGGAATGCTAAGTAAGTAAGAATTTTATGTTTTCCAAGTTATGGGAATGTGTCCATCCTTGTAAGCATGGTTTCATCTAGACAGTAGCATAAAATTTTTGAGTGTTTCATCTCATAAATGCATGTGTGGAAATTTCTAACTAGTGTGTGCAAGAATCTAATTTTCAACCGACAACATTAGTTCTCTTACTTCTTTTTTAACTCCCCTTTCCAACTCTTTATAAAAATTCTTCTCTAGCAAGGGATTGCTAGCTTTTACACAGGGTCAGTAGAGTGCCCCTGTTGGATCCTTGGCCATAAGGCAACCAAGAAAATCTACCTTTTCATGCACATGTAAACATGGAAGTTTCATCATTTAACTAGAGGGTACTTTGGTTCCTAGAGAGTTGGTAAAAAACCCACAAATTTTTCAACCTAACAAAAATTCTCACCAATATAGTGGTATATGCTTTAGGCTAGCTCACCAACTCCATTATATCATCTGGTAGTGGTATACATCTTAGGTTACATCACCAATCCTTACCATTCATCTTATTGTGATATACGCTTAGGGCTAAATCAGCACTCATCCTTTCATCTTATAGTGATATATGCTTAGGGATAAATCATCACTTTTCCATTTATCATATAATGATATACGCCTAGGCTAAATCATCAATCATCCATTCCTCAAGTTGTGATATATGATTTGGCTATAAGTTTTATGCACATATTTTCTATATCTCGCATATCATCACCACTACATTCACACTCATTACAATGTGCTAGACACAATAAGCACTACTCAACCATTTCCCAATGATGAAATATTGTTTACGGTTCATTCTTTACTACTGAGGAGAGAGAAAAATGAACCTCATTGCATACACTTCCATACACTTGAGGGGCATGTGGCTCCTACCATTCCATCTTTGATTTCATTCGATCCATCCACTAGATATTAAATTGTCTTGGGGGCATTTATTCTCGCTTGCTAGTGTTTTACATGTTCACTTTATTACACATGTTAGATTGATTTCTTATATGTCATTATCTATACCATCCACACATGTGCGTTCACACATTGTTTTAGTGTGATTGCAGATACAAGACTCCTACACATGGCATGAATCCTCTCCTTCTACCCTTACTATACTATTCGTTGGGGACATCCACATTCATCTCATCTTGGTGCTATTGTTTCATTTTATACTTAACATCTTACATTACTTGATCATACATGCTTTTGACATATTGGTTATTTCTCTAACATGATAACACATGTTCCATAAGCATTGTAGGATTCTATGTTTCCAAAACTCCTTTTTTTTTGGTCTACATTTGTCTACTTATTTTTTTGATTTTCGGTGGGATTTTCCCTATGCTTTGTCTGCACATTTGCTGGTTGTTTGCAGCCATGGTTGCATTGCATGTCTTGCAACATCGTGAGTGAGGTCCCATGTTTGTAACCCACTTTGTGTGACTTAATTTTTATTCTTACATGTATGCATCACTTCATTGTTTGTGTAGCTTACACATGTTTTCTATATACATGCATTGTTTTCTTACACTTGTATTTGGCTAGCCTTTTGGTTTGTGTGTGCCTTGGTTTCTACCAAGAAATTTACAGGGTTTTAGCATGCATGAATTTTGTTCTCTTCTCGGGCCACATGTCTCCTATCAGTGATATCGTAGCTTCCCCCAAAGAGGGGACATCATTTAGGATTTTTACATACTAACATAGAGATTCTACAGTGACATGGTTTAGTTTTCTAAACCGAGTGGTTTTAGACCAATCTACAAACCCCATACACATTAGAGTTTATAGGACATGGTGTCCTTAGCATTTCTAGGAAGTAGTTACCAGATTGGGGGTTATAGTGGGTGTGCCTCACTACACTACTTTATCCAGTGTCATCGGATCATCCGAAAACATAGTACAATACAAATATCTCTTCACACACATTTCAGAAAAAGTGGTTAGAGCTTGGAGGACACATAACATTTCATTCCTACACTTCTTCAACCAGGGTGATGTGATATTGCCCAAAAATACTTGCAATACATGATTTCCTTCTACACCCTTTCTCTCGACATGGATCAAGTGCACATATTCCATTTACACTTTTTTATTTTACATATTTTACATTTGCATACTTTACATATACATTTTTATCTCACATAGTGTTTTAACATAGATACATATTTGACTACTTGATCATTTTCTCCTTACAAGTCCAGATGTATGAGAAACAAGAAGTCAAATTGGGGGAAACAACAACAACAAAAACATTTTGCAATAACATATGCTTTACTAAACATACAGGTACACCACAAACTGCAACAACTACATAGGCATTCTGCCCTAGGTTCACTCTCATAACTTTTTATTCCACAATTTTTTATAGTTCTTGGGCATGTTTCTCCTACACTCTTCATGGGTTTCATGGATGCACTTCTATCTACTTTATGTTACCAAAATTTCAGCTCACCAATATAAAGTGGGGGAAAAATGTAGTCACAAATTCATGCACTTTAGACATATATTTTTCCTGGTCTCATACTAAAATTTAGAAGGTTACTTAATGAAGAAAGTACTAATTAACCCCATATTTTGGCCATCTTATTTTACTTTGTTTCGTCATTCCCACACATTTGTATCTACATGCCCCATTTTATTTTGCACTTTCTCATCACTTTACCCTCATATGGGGAAGCCAAGGTAGTACTGGTGCACCCATGGGTGTCGCGGTCCCACTTGAAGTGCCCCAATCCTTTTTCTGATTTCCGACCACTTTTTGGGCTCTTTCTAGCCATTTTTCATCGTTATCTTTTTCCTAGTCGGCCATGTCAGGGTTAATTACAAAATAAGATCAAGAGAACCCTATAAATACAAATTTATGAGACCATAATGAGGGATCTAGCATCATTATAATACTATCAATCATCTATAGTTGCATCCATCTATTGAATTTGCATCCACATAGTTCCATCATCAAGGCACAAGCTAGGAAGTCTGCATCACACTTCATAAGGGGAGGATTCTATTCTATTCCATGCACACATACTATTACATTTCTTTTAATTTTTTTATTTCTCTTTATTTCACATAATGCGACTGGAACAAGAGAACCTAGGGCATGACATGAAAATACAAACAAAAACTACATTTGGGACCAAAATGTAGTGCAGTGCTCAATTTAGTAAGCCCATTGTTATGGTAGTTGGGGCCAGTCTGACCCACTCATTCTGCATCTTTATTTTTAGGGTTTTAATACTCATTTTCTTCTTGAAGGTCTCTACATAAGCTTGGATTATTGGTAACATACAACACAGGACAACGAACTTGATGTGACACACAACAAGGGTTTCAGACCACCTTCTGACCATGTAAAAATTAGCTCAAGATATTTTTCACATACTAGGGCATCTAGATTGCATACAAAAGCACCCATAGATACCCCAGTCCTATTTCACATGCCACAGTCCACTCAGATCCTCCAAATCCATCATTTTTTGGACATCTGAAAAATAACTCCTATTTTTTCCAGTTATCTCTGCAAAACTCTATGACATTCTCCTCTTATCACATGAGTTCTTTCCTTACCTTCTTCTTGCATATAAGGGATTTATTTTATTGTTTTAATCATTTGGTAATTTCTATATTTCTATATTATAGTGTTTTATACATTTTATATCCTCCTAGATTATATTAACTACCCCCATAAAACCAATTTTAGTTAATCAATGATGTTGTCATCTGAGATATAATAAGGAGGCAGGAGTAATTGTTCATTCTCAAAATTATGTCTGGCATGTGAATATACATCATTATAACTAGAGATATAGTGACCTTAGAGAAAATTTGAAGATACAAACAAAGGAAAAGAAGACAGAAAAATTTTAGAGCTTGAATTATGAGTTTGGTTAATGTTTACAACCATGAAGGGGACCAAATAAGTTGATGAAGAATAAGACCATGAGCTACAAGAATGTACTTTTTTATTAATATCAAAAGGGGGAGAAGAACTATGAGGTTTTACATAAATGAAAATGGGTAGATGGTTGGCATGTGAGTGATTGTAGTATTGTAATTGATGAAAAAGGAGTGTACTCATTAAACAAGGATAAACAAGGTGTTTCTTAGTTGCAATGGTGAAGACTGTGAAATTGGCTTGGTCTAATAGGCCTAGTCAACAAGATGAATTCAATTGATGAAATGAAGGCATGAGATAAATAGATAAGCATTATCAAGGCTTGAAAAATATGAATAGTGTGTGTTAAGTCAGGTTCATGAGAGAAACATGGCATGTTCATGGATTATGGGGTGAAATTGGCTAAACTAGGTCTAATTCAAAGACCTAGTACAAACATAACATGGAGTATGGAGAAAATAAAGATGATGATGAGAACTAGAAGCATGAGGAGTGTGTTATAACATGGTATAGAGCATTAGGAAGGTTTAATAGGTCCCAATAAATATGGTAGATGCATTTATTATGTATTTTCAAAGAATATTCTAGAGAACATGATAAGTAGGCATGTACAAATCAATGATATGGATGAGGTTCAAACAAGTGCAGTGATAAATGAGCCTTGGGACATGTGAAGGAGGGTTTCATAGTGCTCTGGGAAAAGATTCGGGTAAAAAATCCAAATAAGAAGCAAGTTAAATTATTTTTAGTCCAATTGAGCTCTTAAAATTTTCATTTCCAACTCGAAGGGTAAGTTTGAGATCCTCGTTATAATGTTAAACTTTTCCGCGGTGGTCTGGTTCTTTCAACAATGTTAGAGCATTGAGTCTAGATCAATTTTTAAGAAGAATAAGTTATAAAGATGTCATATACTTAAGGAGAGATGTTTAATAAGTTAAGGATGTTCCAATCTATCCTAAAACCATACATTTAAATAGATGGAGAAGAAATGAATAGTTTGGTAATGAAATCACTTGTGCATCTTGATTTCATGACTTAGGATTGTAGAGGACTCCTTCTAATTAATTTTTTTGGTGGTCTATTTCTCCATATTAACTAATAAGACACTAAGATATGTTTCTTTTCAATAAATTTTATGGTATATTCAATTGATGGAGTTATTATGTTGAAAATATCTATGTAGGAGTAATATTGGTATGTACCCCAAGTGTCCATGAAGAGTTCAAGTTATTGTCTTTGCGTAAATTTTGTGAAATGGGTCAACCAATACAACCTACTTATTAAGGGCTAGAAGAGCCCAAAATAACCAAGATTGATTGAAGGGATGATGATCCAAATGCATATTGTTGAAGTGAAATATGAGTATGGATAGATTATATGATTCTTATATTACAAGGTTTAGCTCATGAGTTGATTTTATGAAGTAGTTTTGTGTTCAAATTCAAGTGGTATAAAGTGCCTCGTTAGCCTTGTTTATAAAGTCCGAGTAATGGAAGTGTAAGTGTGATTTTCACCACATAATACATGAAATCGAGTACTTGAAATTGAATTAGTTGATTGTGGCATGTGTTTCATTCTTTGGTTTGTCATGAAAATGTGTTTTGGAGTGATATAAGTCTTTTAGAACAAGACTAGTTTTTAGGACCTAAAACCCAGTTAAAGATGTCTCATAAATGTAAGCAGATTTATGTCAAAAAGGTTGAAATGAATCTTTATGGTAAGTTGAAAATATGCACAAGGAAAAGAGACTTCAAGAAAGGTATACTATGGTACATAAGAGATTATTTAATGGGTAAACTAACTCATATTGTGAGAACTTATTTTATGTGTCTATAACTACCTTTACACCTTGATCTAATCAGTATTACATGAAGTGAATGAAGATGTTTTATCTGATCCAATTTTGTGAAGGTGATGTAGATATAACACTAATTTGTATAATCATCATAATATTTTGAAATATCATACATTGTTTTGATGAATCATTATTGTGAATGGATTTTTGAGTTGTCAAGACTATTAGTATTAAGATGAGAAGAAGAGATGGAATGGAGTATTGAATCCTGACTTGAAGCGTGTTGGTGTCCATTTTTATCCTCTATTATTTTGCCCTAATTTTCCTTTCACTCTGCATCTCTTGAAATGTTTTCTATAGTTTTTATGGGTGAAATGAAGTTGTTGCCTCTATTCCCATGCTTTATTCCATTTAAAAATCATTTTCCATGTCTCATTTTCTAAGAAATGCCCAAGTTTTCCATATTCTGTGCCCTAACTTTTCCAAATCCATGGGCCTTGTCATTTTTTTTTCCATTTTTTCAGCTTGTGGAGCTCAAATTTGTTCGTTTCAACCATATATTCCTTCAAAAATCCTTTCCCATGGTCGAAACTTGCATAAAATCAACTTCCCCTTATTTTTAGAGCAAAAAATCCATCACCCACGAAGAAAAAATCAAATTCGGGCATCTCTGGTAAATTCTATGTTTTTGACAGTTGTATGGGTGTCATTTGACCGTCAAAATTAGGCTCAAAATTCTCCTCCTACGTGGCCACTTCTGGTTGGACAAGGATCGATGGGTTTCTTTGAAAAACTTAGCCATTTTTGGCTTTGGGAAAAATTTCAAAACTCCCCCCGCAACTCCGTGAGGGGACACGTGTCATGTTCTTATGCGAAGGTGTAGTGGGAAGCCGACGGGGAACTTAGGAATTTTTCACCATTATTAGCGAAGGGAAAATGGTGTGGAAAGGCCCGTGGGTCCAAATGGAGCAGGGGGTGGACACATGGCGAAGGCATAGCAGGTTGGTAGGGCGATGGAGGTAAAAGGAAAATTTCCCTTTTGTAAAAAACACTTAGGGTGAAAGTTTGAAGTGCTGGCCCATGAACAAATCAGAACAGGACACGTGGCGAGGATGAAATCGGAGGCGTGGGCCCATAAGGAAAAAAGTGAAATTTTCCCAAAATTTCAAAAAGGGTCAAAATGCACAGAATTGAAGCACGATCCCAATGGGACCCACCATGTGCCACATGTCATCACCAAATTTCATGGGCGGAGGGGTAGAGAAAAAAGTCAAAATTTTCCATTTTTTCAAAAAATGTGGAAAAGTACAAAATGATCCCAATTTCATTCCCAATTATTTTTTGACACGTGGAGGGCCCAGACTGAAGGAGAAAGAGTAGATCAAGGGTAATTGTACATTTTTGTTTTGGCCACCATTTTTGCTCCAAGAATCTTGGAGATGTAAATTTTGCATCCTTTTTCATCAATTTTTTGGTGAATTTGTGTCCTTGGTGACTACAAATATTAATGCAAGTGGTTTTAGGGATTAATTTGTAGATTTGATGTGTTTCTGAAAAAAAAATTGCTTAGGCCTGTGTAAAACGTGAAATATCAAATTATAAAGTTGCAGAACCAAATTGGGAAAGGATAAGATGAAATAATGAGAGGATAAGGGGACTGCATGCCTTGAGGTTGAAAAACATGCCTCCATAATGAATAATGATGAAGGATTTGTGATGATTCACCATTTTTGAAACACCTGGCAACTTTGGTTGCAAATTTGTTAGATGTCCCTATCTGCGAATCAGGTTGGAATTTTGTAACAAACTTGATCCCTTGGCATATGCTTTTCTTGGGAAAGAAGGCTCCAATGTGGCAAGAGATATATAATTCATTTTTGAGAAATGCAAATGGTTGAAGAACTTAGAAATTCATGGGAAAATATTGGAAGAAGCCCATTCTCTGATGAACCACCTGAGAACCATTTCTAATTCCTTTTTAGATCATATTTGTATCATGCTGAGTTGGTTTCAGTTATAAAGCCATCAACAAGCTCTGAGATTATTTTCTATAACATTCCCCTGCTAATAGATTTGAGAATTTCTTGATTATTTTGTGTGGTCTCTTGGTAAAAATTTCATGGACTTATGTTTCAGAATGTTTTCAATTTTTTTTTCTTTCTCCTGTTGTAGTCTTGTGTTTAAAATATCTCTTGATCATACATGGTCTCATTTCTTGTTGATAGTTTAGTGGCATTTGCAGTCTCACATTCAGAAAGAGCTTTCATCTGATAAAGAGATAAACAGATTTACAATCACTTTACCTTCATTGAATTCTGAGATTGCTTGTAAACCTTTGGGTGCACCTTAGATCATGGTAAAATAGAGATTTTTGGATGCTTTGTTGGTTCATCTGCTTTAATATTTTGTGGCAGGTTGTCAAAGATTGTGTGGAAGAGTGCAGATCTTGGCCTCCATTTGGTGCACATATCCTGGTTGAAGGAGTACTTTAACCCTTTTGAAGCATTCTGTTGTGTGGGTCTTACAAATTTCTTGCAAATGTCCTCAAAGAATTTGGCAAATTCTAGTTAGTCTTGTCTAAAATCTCCCACCAAAAAATTCATTTAGAATAACCAATTCTATCTATACCACCCCTGCATTGCATTTTGTGTCAACAAAAGAATCTAACCCATCTACAAAAATGCACAAAGCAAATTAGGATCAGAGCATGTCTCTAGTAGCCTCAACCTTGTCTTGTAAGTATTTCCATCATTTAGTAGTGGCAACTCTATTAAGTTTGAATAATGGAAAATTGATCATGTTTTCCCAATGCCATCTCCACACAATATGCACAATATAAGGATATCTTCAACTCCTTCACAAAACAGAGGTGGCAATATAGGTTCTCTTACCTTGGTTGAAAGGTACAACCTAAAATAGTGAGGATTAGATCAAAATCCTTTCAAGGTGCTACCCACTCCTTCAAATCCTGAGTGCTAACAAGTCAGATAAACTGCTTCCCCGGATACAAAACCACATATAAATCATTTATCTACCTCTGAGTGTCTTGTAAAATCAATGATGCTACTTAGGTTGTGAAGGAGATTAAATCTGGGTATCAACACTTTTTGGCGCCACTGCTAGGGACTTGATTTGAATTCCTGGGAAATCATTTGCACTCCTGAGATTGATTTGTTGATTCATTTTCTAGTCCATGTCTATCTAGCCCATCAACAACACCAGGACATTATTCAGTATTGCAGTATTTCAGATCCCTAGTAATACTTCTTGCGTGATATTATGTGTAATTACAAATCTGAGTATCATCTTCTGATCAGATTTATAAGGTTGGAATGAAGAATAGAGTTCTGAGTTTGATATTCTCTTAGTTCATTATGATCCATGTGCATACATATTTGAGATATTTGAATGCAGATTAAACCCTGGTGATGTCCTTTGTAAGTTCTGCCTGTAAATTTTATCATTTTCCAGCAGTTGTTGCACTTCATTTGCATTTGTGGCTGATAGTTTCAAGAAGAAGGAAGGTCTGATCTGTAAAGTTTGGCAATATTTTTAGTGCTGGTAGATATTTGATAGATTATTTTAGTGCATTTGCACAACTAGGGTGAATGTCCTTAGTGGCGACTCCATGCTGATTTGATCTTGATAAAATACCACTGTCTTGCATTTCTGTCATTTATTTTTGTGTTGTTAATCTCTACAAAACTTGAAAGAAGAATATCTCTCTTCCTAAAAGACTCTGCTAAGAAATTGTTTTCAAATTCAAGGAACTCAGAGTTGGAAGGGAGAAGAGTTTGGAAGGTTGTTAAAGGTCAGACATCAGACAAAGATATATCCATTGGTGAGAGAGATCAGCCTTTGGTAGAGGATTATCACTCTTCTTCCAGTGATTCTCATTTAGGCAATCCTCTCATAAACTTGTTTTCCTTAGCTAGTGAAGGTCCTTCTGCTATACTGGGTAAGTTCCTTCTCCAATCTACACCTCTTTGTTTTAGTTCAAGTAAAGCTTTCCAAGAAAATCATCACTTAGAGAATACCAGTCTTGTGAATCACATTCTTGAGCCCCAAGGATCTTGCACTCCTCATCAGCTTTTTTCACCTCCAAGATCACCTCCACCAAACAATATGGGTCAGCCCAGACCTCCATTCATTTGTTAACACCTTTGGTCCCTTAGACTTTAGAGGAATGGATGGTTACCCAAATGTTGTCCCACAAGATGTCAGAAATAGGTTGCCAAAATTCCAAGGTAACCATGCAATAACTTGTGATCGGCATCTCAAACTTTTTGTTAACATGATGGAAGATTTTAAGATAGAGTTTGAAGATGTGTATATTAAGTTCTTCATTCATAAACTAGAAGAGGATGCTAGGGATTGGTATAAGGATCTACCTAATAATTCAATTGATTCTTGGAATGAGATGAAAAATGCATTTAGGTTGCAATATGGTGACAAGACTGGTCCTAGATTTCTCTTGTTTGAGTTTGAGAACATCAAGAAGAACCCCAATGAATCAGTGCATGACTTTAACACAAAGTTTAATAAAAATTTGAGAAGGCTTCCAGTTACTCTGAGGCATTGTGAAGAGTCTTGTTTAATCAAATATGTAGATGCATTTGATAAGAAGGTAACCTACTACCTAAGAGACAAGAACCCTACCAATCTAAGACAAGCTTTCACCATGGCACTTCAAATTGAAAACAATATCAAAGTAATTGGGAAACCTCTCAAGAGAGATCTGGTAAAACTGATAAACCCTAAAAAACCTCAAGCTAGCAAGGGTGTGTATTTAGAGGAGGTTGTTAAAACTTTGGCAGGGGCTATCAAAGAAATCTCATATAAGTTGGCAAGAGTTGAGAAGAGAATTGGGAAAACTTCATAAGTTCAGCCAAGAGCACAAAACCATGACATATTTTCCAATCATCCTAGAGGTGATCAAAGGACTGATGATAGGGGAAAAGGACCCATGGGGTCTAAAAATAGACATCCTCAAGCACGTGAAGGAATAGTGTTGCCTGATCCCCTAACTGCTAGGGTTACTGTTGTTGAAGAAGTTGCTGATATTGATTGGTGTGATAGGTGTTTTCTTCCCCTTACTCCATGTGAATTGGATCAGCAATAAGGTGAAGCTAATAATGATGATGGTACTGATGCTGATATTTGCATGGTGGGCTGTTCTTTAAGATCACAAGGAGGAGCAACATCTACTAAATTGATAAGTGCAAGGACAACTGCAACCTTTTGGGATTGTATCAAATGGGTACAATTCTTTCTTCCCCCTCATACTCTTGAAGTTGATGTAGTGCAATCTTTTGAAATTCCTAACAATGACTTTGAATACTTAAGAGCTTTGATGATTAAGAATGTATGATGGTGGTATCCCTTCGAAGGAAGATAGACAAATTGTTGATGAATGTTAGTTGTAGCTCAAGAGAAAGACTATAACACTAGAAGCAAAGTTGTTAAGGGAGTTTGGGACTCAAGCCAAACCTAAAACACCCTTTCTTACAAAGCATTCCAAAAGAAGATCCTAGGAAAGAAGCACTTGCCAAAATTTCTTTTGTCCCAAACAAAAATTACGACCCCCCTCATGCCCAAGCTGCCAAGAATCCATTGCCATCTAATGAATCTTATTGTCTCCTTTCCAATGTTGTTTTGCCAAAGAGTGTTCCATATGACATAGCCTAGGTATTGAGCCAAATCAAAGTGAGTTTTCCAATCATTGAGTTGCTTAGGATTCCTGAGCTTAAGAAGAGAGCATTTGAGTACTTGGGGTTGAAAGAAGAGAAGATTACTCCAGGAAGAAATGTAAATGTTGTTGAGATTCCTCCTCAAATAATTATTGACCTTGAAACACCACCAGCAGTAGAAGATCTTGGAGAGACACCTGAGGTATATTTTGGGACATCTTTGGTTGATTCCCAATTGAATGTTGATCCATTCTTCACAACTTTTATTATAAAGGATAGGCTACTTCACAATTGTATGTTTGATTCCAGTGCATCATGTAATGTCATGCCTCTAGAAGTTATGAATGAGTTGGATATCAAAGTGACAGTAGCCTATGGAAATTGTACTACCATGGACTCAAGAGAAGTGGCAATTGTTGGTTGTGTGAAGGGTTTGGTAGTGCAGCTTGCGTCTTATCCCGGAAGGAATCTAAAATTGGATGTTGTGATTGTTGATTGCCCTGCCAAATGGGGTATGCTTTTGTCAAGAAAGTGGGCTGCAAGTGTTGGAGGGAGTTTCAAAATGGATATATATTTTTCCACCATTCCCATTAAGGTAAGCCTTGTCAAGCTCTATGGAGAAAAGAAAATGTTGCATCTAATTGAGGACCCAAAAAATTCTTCTTATGAAGTATTATTTGTTGATGTTGATGTTCATAATTTTATTGGTTTTGTTGATGTAAAAGAACACAAAATGGATTAGTTAAATTTCCTTGAATAAGTATGTTCTCCTTGGACTTGCTATTTGATGGAGCTTGCTCCATATTTGTAAATGGTGTTGGTGCAATTCTGATTTCTCCTAGCTTGGAAGAATTTTTTTTTTCATTCAAGCTTAATTTTGAATGTACTAACAACATTGCTGAGTATGAAGCCTTTTTGTTGGGAATGATAATTGCATGGAAGTATGGTGTCAAGGACATCATTACAAAAGGAGATTCAGAGCTAGTTGTCAAACAAACAAGAAAATTGTATGCTATAAAAAATCAACAGATGAAGCAATATAAGCATGCAGTTTGGGATCTAATTGAGATGTTTGATTCCTTCAATATTGTGCACCATGAGAGAAGTTTGAATACTACTGCTGACAATTTGGCAGTGTTGGGGTCAAGATTTGGAGTTTTTACCATTTCACCTTAGTGTGAGTACAATTTTGAAGTGTTAACTAGGCCAGCTATCCCTGACAACATCAAACATTGGCAAGTGTTTGATGATGATGCTCAAGTGCAAAGGTTCTTACAAAATAAAGGCGATTTTGTAGATCAACATATTGATTAGGAACCAATGGTATGTATGACCGAAGTAAGAGAGACATTTTTTTTCGGAAAATATATTATCCAATTAAAAACTAACACCATTCCTAGAGGCCCTTGTTGCTCTTGAGTCTAATTTTAACAATGATGATTACATCATCAATGGAAAAAATATCTGCCTCAATGGATGTGGAAGAGCATGACTTGGGAACAAAGGAAAAACCAAGAAATTTTTTGTTGGGCAGCAGTTTAAGCAAGGAAGAAAAACAATCCTATCTTTAATTGTTGAAACAATATTAAGACTGCCTTGCCTGGTCATATTCAGAGCTGAAAGCATATAAAGAAGACTTGTTTTAGCATGAGATCCCTCTTAAAAAAAAAGCCAAACCATTCAAACAGAAGCAAAGGTCAATTAATCCAATCCTCTCCATGAAAATGCAAGATGAATTGAAGAAACTGAAGGAGGGAGGGATCATTTAGCCCACAAGGTATTCATCTTGGGTTGCTAACCTTATGTCAGTCAGAAAGAAGAATGGAGATATCAGACTTTGTGTAGACTTCAAAAATTTTAATAGAGCTTCATTGAAAGACAATTATCCTTTGCCAAACATGGAGAACATGATGTAGTTAGTGACTAGATTTGAATTATTTTCCACCTTGGATGGTTTGTCTGGCTATAATCAGGTTGTTGTCAAGGAGTCAGAAAGATTTAAAACTACCTTTACCACTCCTTGCGGAACATATGTTTATGTGAGAATCCCTTTTGGTCTCATGAATGTTGGAGCTTCCTTCCAAAGAGCAATGGATGTTTCTTTTTCTGGTTATATAAATGACATTCATTGCAGTTTATTAGGATGATGTGACTGTGTTTTTAAGGAGCAGAAAAGATCAACTTATAGCATTTGGAAAGAATGTTAATTAGATGTAGAGAATATGGCATTGTTAGTGCAAAATCACAGCACCACTAGATGCTGGTCAGGTTTCTAGGTTGACCATACTATCATCTAGTGTGATTGCATAACATTCAATCCTTTCTCCAAGTGGTGGGACTTGAAAGTGAGAAAGGATTCTCCAGAGAACGCTGGTTCATATTCCTCTATTCAGATGCACACGAAATATGCAGAGGTTTTTATCGAAACCTAATCTAGTCTGCCAAGGAGACAGGGTAAGAAGATGCATAAAAATAAATCTATGCTAATAGAGGTGATGCACTGAGGAATGAAGAACACCTATCTTTCCAGTAAACACAGACCATTCAAATGTGATATAAGATCATGCACAGATAACAAAACTTGTAGTGAAAGACCAGGAGGATGCAAAATGAACACAGAGAGGGTTGAGAATCATCCACAGACATGTATTACTTGCTCCAAAGATTGATACAATACACTACAGAATGCCAAGAGGCAGAGTCATATTACAGTTTCAAATGGGAGGTTCGAACTCCACAAATTCGCCTGATAGGAGAAGAAGGGAGGAGCAAAACAGAAAATGTTTGACCTTTTGAAAGAAGCTCCTCTTTACAATATATAGGAAGAATGAGAGAGGGAAAAGAGAGGAAATTTAGAATCTACCCCAACCACTTCTAGGTTGTATTTTAAATCATCTCATTATGGTAGAAGTGGTAGATCCTGGCAAAATGGCGAGCTGTCTAACAGAAGCGGCGAACTGTCTGCTGCATTAAAGCTGGTTGTTGAAGCGTCACTTCTAGCATTACCACATGTCAGGGATGTTTTCTCAATTTTCTCTCTCTATACTGCACCAAAATGCAATATTGACCCCGAGATCAGGTGGAGAATTTTGACAACTTTCCGTTGATATAAAGAACGTGCAAATCTGAGCTCTGGATCGAAAGATATGATGATCTAAAGATTTAGGGAAAAAACAAGCAAAAATAGGTCGGCGGGAAAATATTTGAACTTTCCCCGCACTCTGCCACTTGGATGACACATGGAAGGCTCTGATTCGCTAAGTAATTCTCTCTCCTCCACCTTTCCGTGGGATTTCCTTTGAAATTTCCTTGTGGGCCCTTAAACTTGGACACGTGGCACTATTTCACTGGTTCGGGTCAGTGCTTGAAACCTTACCCTTTGACTTTTAGATTTTCTCCCTTGTAACATGTGTCGTGATTTGATTGGTTCTCGGGCCTGCCAGATTTTCACGTCCTTCATGTACATTTGTTTCGGATGTCCCAAACTATTTGGTAATAAAACTCCCGATCCGCCCGAAATGGGCTTCCTTATCCCTCATTCGGCCGATGACACGTGGCATTGCTTGATTGGATTTCGGCTCCTTCGGCTATCCGCGTCTCACATGTCCCTTTGTCTCAGCTATCCTAGTGCTGAAGTTCCCCGTTTCGGCCAAACCAGCCGGTTCGCGTCCTTCACGTACATTTGTTCCAACTGTCTCAGACTGTCTGGGACAAATTCTTCCGAGCCACCCGAAATGGGCTTCCTTTGCTCTCGGCCCCTTCACCTTTTCGCATCCTCGCGGCCCAGATGTCCCAACTGCTTACTGCGAGAGTTCTCCTTTTTGGCCAAACTGTGCGGTTCGCGCCCTTTACATCTTCATGTCCCAAATGTCCTAGAACAGTTAGTCGATTTTCTTCTCCTTCGGCTGAACCGGCTTTCCGCATCCCATGTGTCCTGACGGCCCGGATGTTCCTTTGCCCTGTAAACTACCTGGCGGCCTTTCGGTCGATTCGCGTCTAGATGTCCCAACTATTCCAAAGGCGGCTTGGAGCAGGACTTAGCCAATTTTCATGATTTTCTCCTGAATGAATCTACTTGCTTGGAACTGAAAAATTCTGATGCATGTTATCGAAATTTACCCTGGCAACTCAAGTGACATGGGAAAGATTGCTTCTCTTCCATAGACAAGCCTGAATGGAGAGTTACCTGTGGATCTCTTAGGAGTTATCCTATCATCCCATAAGGCTGATTTTTGTTTAGTATGCCAAGCTCTCTGATTCTCATCAAGAGTCCTCCTAATGATCCTCAACAAGTTCTTGTTTGTAGACTCGGCCTGGCCATTACCTTGAGGGTAATAATTTGATGAAGTGCTTAGGTAGATCCTGTTCTTGACAGCCCACTCAGTCATCTTAGATCCAATGAATGCTAATGCATTATCAGAGATTATTGTAGCAGGTATGCCAAATCTGGTAGTTATCACCTCATAAAAGTCTAAGATGCTAGACTCATTTGCCTCTTTGAGTGCTATTGCTTCTGTCCATCTGGTGAAGTAGTCTGTGGCTGTCAAAATCCATTTGTGCCCTTGGCTTGAATTGGGATTAATGAATCCAATGAAGTCCAAACCCCATTGCATGAATGTCTGGTCAACTGAGATTGGATGTAATGGAAGGGCAGCAAGTCTTTCTTTTCCTGTGAAGAATGCACAATTCTTACACCTCTTGATCCATGCATAGCAATCACCGAAGATTTTAGGCCAATAATAACCAGCCTTCATGATTTTTAGAGTTGTCACTCTTGGTGCAAAATGACCACCAGCTGGTCCACCATGAAACTCTTCGAACACCCTTTGAATCTGATTTGTGCTAATGCATTTCAGCAGCACTCCATTCACATATTTCTTGAACAAAACTCCATCAACAATGGAATACAGAATAGCCTGCAACCTGAATTATCTCCTCTTCACTTTGCTCATTTCTGGAGGGCATAGGCCTATCTGTAGGAAGTGTATCATACTCTGAGTCCAACAGGGAGTGGGCACATTATCATTTTCCTGTTCTTGACCATCCTGTAGTACCAAGACATCATCTTCTTCATTACCTGCTTCAACTTGTTGACTCAAGGCTAGTTGTTCGCATAGTCCCTTCCCACATACTATTTTGGTGACCTTGATCTCGATGTCATATTCCATGACACGGGTTATCCATCCTGCACGTTTCTCATTCAGATCCTTGTTTAGAAGGAAGTCCCTGACTCCCGCATGAGAGACCAATAATTGGATTTTGTTGTTTGAGACTAGGTGCTTGAATTTCTTTAAACTCCTGATCACTGCAAGTACATGCTTTTCAATGAAAGAGTACCTAGTATCGTATTCCTCCAAGCCTTGACTGAAGAAAGCAACTGGTTGTTCTAATCCTTCTTTGTTTTGTTGTGCCAAGATTGCAGAAATTGTCTCTCCACCACCAAAGGCGTATAACATGAAATCCTTGGAGAAGTTTGGATTGACGAGAGTTGGAGCTTGAGATATAGCCTCTTTTATTGCCTCAAAACTTGCCTTGCCTTCAGATGTCCACTTAAATGCCATGCTCTTCTTCAACATTAGTGTTATTGGCTTTACGAGAGCTGCAAAGTTTTGAACAAACCTATGGACAAAATTGATCCTTCCTAAGAAGCTTTGAAGAGCCTTCTTATGACTTGGCAGTGGCAACACTTGAATTGCTTCAACTCTTTCTGGGTCAATCATCAATCCCTCATTTGAAACAATATGGCCAAGAATTTTTCCCTCATGAGCCAAGAATATGTATTTTTTGGGATTCAATGATACCCCAAATCTTCTACACCTCTAAAATACCTGCCTCAGATGAAAGAGGTGATCCACTGCATTTTTGGAGAATACAGTGATGTCATCAAGGTATATCAAAACTATTTTATTGATCAACCCCTTGAATGCCATATCCATTGCCCTTTGGAAAGTGGCTCCAGCATTTGATAGCCCAAATGGCATCTTCTTGTAGGCATAGGTCCCCAATTTGGTGGTGAAAGCCATCTTGAACTGGTCATCTTCCTTCACCATTACCTGATTATACCCTGAGTAGCCATCTAGGAGAGAGAATCTCTCCGGACCGGATACTACTTGCAATATTTGTTCCATTGAAGGAAGTGGGTAATGGTCTTTGAGAGATGCCCTGTTTAGGTCTCAGAAATCTACACACAACCTGATTTATCCGCTCTTCTTCCTGACCGGAACCAAGTTTGCGACCCATCTTGAGTGCTTGATCGGGAATATAATGCTTGCCTCTATTAGCTTATTTAGCTCTTTCTTCATCAGAGGCTCAATGTGAGGGTTGACTGGTCTCTTCTTCTGTCTGATGGGCTTAGCATCTGGATCCAATTCTATGGTATGCTGAGCCAGGTTGGGATTGAAACCTTTCAAGTCTTCATAGCTCCAAGTGAAGACATCTGGAAATTCTTGGCAAAGTTGTATGAAATCTGATTTCTCCTGTTCAGTGGCTACCTTGCCAATTTGAAGTGTTTTGTTTTCCCCAACTGGAATTGGCTCTGAATCTTCTCTTTTGACCTATATGTTAGCCTTTTCCTTACAGAACTGGTCATTAGGGTTGAAGATAGACTCCAATGTTACTAAAATTCTAGGAATCTTGTTTGTCCGCAGCTGCACTACTTAATCCCCATACTGCTGCTCTAATCTGTCCTTATTCCTAGCTGAGAATTCAGCCTCTTCTTGTAAGAAATTGATGATCTATTGATCATTCTCAAACACCTTCTAGCTGGTGTTATTATTTGGAACTGCCGGCCTCACAATCACATGGACATGTGGTTGTGTTTTTTCCCTTTTGATGTTATCAACCACATCAAACATTGCTCCAACAGCTGCGAGCCTATCCATGGCTTCATTTTTTTTTCTAGGTATAGATGCGATATTGAAAGCTTTGAAATCCTCAACAAGGTCCCATACCCTGTTCTTGTAGTTCTTTAGCAGTTCATTCTTTGTAGCATGTTTTCCCCTAACTTGATCGACGATTAGTTCACTGTCACCAAAGACTTGAAAGTTCTTTATTTTCTTCTTGATTGCCAATGTATCCCTTGCACCAAGGCTTCATATTCAACAGTGTTATTTGAATAGGAAAACTGGAAACGGAAGGATGAGTAATACCTTATACCTTGTGGTGAAACGAGCATAGCTCCTCCTCCTACACCTTGTCTACTCCTTGATCCATCAAAGAACAGCTGCCATACTTCATTCTTGTCCTTATGATCTGGCTTGGTGATGCTGGGGAGAGGCTGATCCTCTTCATGTAAACAATAAACCCCTAGCTCAGATTCTTCTACTTCTTGATAAGGATCAAAATCATGCACCTTGCTTGCCCATTCATCAAGAGTCAAATCTGGGATACTTCCAACATTGGTGTCAGCCTCGTCAGTGCTAGGGTGATCTTCTTGATCAAATGCTGAGAAATTGGCATTAATCTAACTTGGAGTGTAAGGCTCAATATGGAAGTTTGCAATAGGATCAGACCTAATTGTAGCCTTAGTTCCATACCTTGTTCTAAACAGCATGTGAGACCAATCCACCGAAAGATAGCCTCCAATTTTAGCAGTGAAGTCTCTTGACAAGCATAATGTAAAGAGTGGTGGAAGGTCTATGACTGATACATCTTGTAAAACAACAACATTTGGACATGCATGCAAGGTAAGACTCAAATTTATAATCACTCCAACTGTTGCTATTGCTGTCCCATATAGCTACACTACCCCTTTAGATGTTATTTCATACTGGAGCCCTAGCTGATCAGCTATCTGTTTAGGCATTACTGAGCTACTTGCCCTGGAGTTTATCATGCAATTATGTACTAGCTGATTTCTAATGATTAACGAAACATAGAAAGGGGGGGGCTTCAACATTTTACCTTGTTGTGCTCCATGACTTCCTTTAGGCTGGGCAGCATTTGTAAGCACTTTTTCTTGCATCTGAACCTGCTGATTCGAAGTTGGCCAATCCTTCATGGTAGCTTGCAGCAGATCTATTTGGCCTGGGATGGATAGGGATTCCCACATAGATATATTGATGTTCATCTTCTTCATCTGATCAATGATACTGAATGGTGATGAAGGATCTCTTTGTTGTCCCTTGGTTTGCACATTTACTCCTTGTATGTGGGCAGCAACAGCTGGCATTTGAGTTGGCCTGGGGGCTGTTCTTGGTTTCCCTTGTGCATTTGAAACAGGAATTTGCTTGCCAATCATTTCTGGAGTCATAGAAGGTTGTGGGCTGGTTGGAGCTAGTGGCTGCTTCTCACCCAAATTTCTCCTTTTTGACCTTGTGTTGGCTGTGACACCTTGAGAAACTGCCTGATTCATGCCACAGAAATCCTCTGCTTGCCAGTTCACCAATGTGGTGTCATTTGGGGCTGATTACTGTTGGAATGTTTCTTGTTGTTGGCTATTTCCTTGACTGCCCTCGCCCTCCACACCAGTAGTTGTCACCATCAATGCTTGGTTGAGAGCACCATTGAAACACATGGATTGGTTATGAGGCTCGTTGCATGGAAAGCACCAATCATATTCCTGAGCAATGTTGTTCTATGTTAGCACTAATGCCTTAGAGGCAGATATGGAATTTGGATTATAGGGCTAGACTGGTCTATTGGCAGGAGGCCTTGTTTGATTCATGTTTGCAACTGGATTAGGGGACCTTTGTGGTTGGTATGGCTACCTATTAGGTTGAGCTTGGGGTTGATAAGAAGGTCTGAAACTTTGGGCTTATTTCCTCTTGAGAGTAACTAGCTCATTGCCTAGGTTTTGCAATTGCTTCATGACCTCTTGAAGCTCATTTGGGGCACTTGGAGATGAAGTGGAAGCTTCATTTGAACTCTGATTTCTAGGAGTGGGAGAAGGAGCCAAATTAGGTGCTTGACTAGTGTTTGGACTCTCTAAACTTGGAAACAATGGCATGGGAGGTCTGGGGGCAAGTTTTCCAGCTTGAATCAAACAATTTTCAGCCCTAATGGCAATGTTATAAGCCATAGGGATTGTTGTGCCTCCCATGGACTGAATTAACATAGAAATATCAAAATTTAGAGCTTTGAGATAGTAGAGAAAAGCACCTTCTGTTGTTGGCCTGACTGCTACTGGAATCCTATCCCAAGACCTTTGAAATCTGAAGTTGAAGTCAGTCAGCTACTCATTGGGAGCTCTCTTGATGGTTGTCAGCTACTCCAAAAGAGACAAGTTGTCTCCCTTCTCTCCAAATTGCTCGTGAAGTGCTATACACAACTGATTCCAATTTGTGATAGAACCAGCTCCAAGGCTCCTAAACCATTACAATGCTTTACCCTTGAATGAAGATGCTAGTAACTTGACAGCCAATTACATTTCATTGATTTCATGAATTGCACAAAGATTGGCAATATCGTTAACATGATCACCTAGAGTAGTCTGATTTTCTCCAGTGAAGTAGGGAATGTTCTTCAAGGCTGCAAAAGGAACTGGATGTTGTGCATTGAGAGCAAGTGGGCTGCTTCCTGTGAAGTTTACGTAGGGATTGTTTTGAGCCATTATGATTGGTCTTAAAACCCTTGTTGACTGAATGAAAGGTTTACCAGGTGGAGGAGTTGAGAGAGTTCTGTTTGGTGGAGATGGAGACCTCTGAATCCTTCTTCCTCTTTGCCTTCTTCTTGGAGATAATTGTAGGTATTCAAACAACACTTCTTCTTCTCCAACTCTTGACCTTGTGGTGATTCTACTCATGAGTTTTCAGGCCTGCACTGCTGAAACAGTTGATTCTTCCCCTTAGAGTCGCCAGATAAGAAAATAATAGCTCTTTTTAAGCAAGAAAAATGCAGCATATGCACATCAACCCTACTCCAATAAAAAAAGAGACCTCTAGTCCCACCGGGTGTGCCAAAACTGTTAGTGTAAAAACACAGCACCCCTGGATGCTGGTCAAGTTTCTAGGTTGACCATACTATCATCCAGTGTGATTGCATAACATTCAATCCTTTCTCCAAGTGTGGGACTTGAAAAGTGAGAAAGGATTCTCCAGAGAAGGTTGGTTCCTATTCCTCTATTCAGATGCACACGAAATATGTAGAGGGTTTACTCGAAACCTAATCTAGTCTTCTAAGGAGATAGGGTAAGAAGATGCATAAAAATAAATCTACGCTAATAGAGGTGATGCACCGAGGAATGAAGAACACCTATCTTGCCAGTAAACACAGACCATTCAAATGTGATATAAGATCGTGCACAGATAACAAAACTTGTAGTGAAAGACTAGGAGGATGCAAACTGAACACAGAGAGGGTTGAGAATCATCCACAGACATGTATTACTTGCTCCAAAGATTTATACAATACACTACAGAATGCCAAGAGGTAGAGTCATATTACAGTTTCAAATGGGAGGTTCGAACTCCACAAATTCACCTGATAGGAGAAGAAGGGAGGAGCAAAACAGAAAATGTTCAACCTTTTGAAAGAAGCTCCTCTTTACAATATATAGGAAGAATGAGAGAGGGAAAAGAGAGGAAATTTAGAATCTGCCCCAACAACGTCTAGGTCATATTTTAAATCATCTCATTATGGCAGAAGTGGCAGATCCTGGAAAAATGACGGGCTATCTAACAGAAGTGGCGAACTGTCTGCTGCATTAAAGCTGGTTGTTGAAGCATCACTTCTGGCATTACCACGTGTTAGGGACGTTTTCTCAATTTTTTCTCTCCAAACTACACCAAAATGCAAGATTTACCCTGGAATCATGTGGAGAATTTCGATAGCTTTCCGTTGATATAAAGAATGTGCAAATCCGAGCTCTAGATCGAAAGATATGACGATATGAAGATTTAGGGAAAAAACAGGCAAAAACAGGTCGGCGGAAAAATATTATAACTTTCCTCGCACTCTGCCACTTGGATGACACGTGGCAGGCTCTGATTCACTGAGAAATTCTCTCTCCTCCACCTTTCCACAGGATTTCCTTTGAAATTTCCTTGTGGGCCCTTAAACTTGGACACATGGCACTATTTCATTGGTTCGAGTCAGTGCTTGAAACCTTGCCCTTTGACTTTTGGAATTTCTCCCTTGTGACACATGTCATGTGATTGGTTCTTAGGCCTGCCGGATTTTCACGTCCTTCGCATACATTTGTTCCAGATGTCCCAAACTATTTGGGACAAAAACTCCCGATCCGCCCAAAATGGGCTTCCTTGTCCCTCATTCGGCCGATGACACGTGGTGTTGCTTGATTGGCTTTCGGCTCCTTCGGCTATCCACGTCCCATGTGTCCCTTTGTCCCAACTGTCCCAGTACTGAAGTTCCCCATTTCAGCTGAACGGGCCGGTTTGTGTCCTTCACGTACATTTGTTCCAATTATCCCGGACTGTCTGGGACAAATTCTTCCGAGCCACCCGAAATGGGCTTCCTTTTCTCTCAGCCGCTTCACCTTTTCACATCCTTCACATCCTCACGGCCCAGATGTCCCAACTGCTTAGTGCGAGAGTTCTCCTTTTCAACCGAACCGGGCAGTTCGCGTCCTTCGCGTCTTCATGTCCCAACGGCCCAGATGTTCCTTTTCCTTGCAGACTGCCTGGCAGCCTTTCGGCCGATTCGCATCCAGATGTCCCAACTGTTCCAAAGGTGGCCTGGAGCAGGACTTAGCCAATTTTCATGATTTTCTCCTGAATCAATCTACTTGCTTGGAACTGAAAAATTCTGATGCATGTTATCGAAATTTACCCTAGGGGGTGAACTTTGGATAACAGGCATTTCTCTCAATCCAAATAAGTTTCACTTTAGGGTGAAAAAGGAAAAGCTTCTCGGTCATATTGTTTTAAAGGATGGTGTCATGATTGATCCAGAGAGAGTAGAAGCAATCAACAGGATTGCAATTCCAAGAATGAAGAAGGGCATCCAATCTTTCTTTGGGAAGATCAATTTCATTAAAAGATTTGTGTCCAATTTTGTTGTGCTGACTCTTCCTATCACATGCATGTTAAAGAAAGATCAAGTTATCAAATGGAAAGAGGTTGTTGTTCAGGATTTTGAAATAATCAAAGAGGCACCCAAACATGCACCTATCTTGGTAGCTCCGAATTATAGGAAGCCTTTCCAAATCTTCTCCTTTTCTTCTAAAAATACTATTGCATCTATTTTTCTCCAAAAGGATGAATATGGGGTTAAGAGGCCTATTTCCTTTTTTAGCAAGTCTTTACAAGTTATTGAGATAAAGTATGCAATCATGGAAAAACAAGCATTTGCCTTGGTGAAAGCAACAAAGGTTTTCAGGCCTTATATCTTAAGTTCAAAAATTGTTGCTTATGTTCCCCACACCATGGTAAAATACATCTTATCAGAGATGGAAATCTCAAGTAAAATATGTAGATGGGTGAACAAACTGTAGGAGTATGATATAGACATCCAAACCACAAATTTGGTAAGAGGTTTGGGTCTTGCTATGCTCATGGCTGAGAGCAACCTATAGACTATGGAAGTGAATGAAGTAGAAGAAGAAAGGGTAGATGTTCTTGGGAAATTGGTAAGTTCTAAGTGGTACAAGGATATAATATTTTACCTCAGACACCTTTTTTGTCCTAATCATTTAAATAAAAATCAGAAAATATCCCTCAATCTAGCTTCTCAAAAATACATCATCAATGACTTTGGGCTGGCTTGGAAGAACCCTGAAGGTGTCCTCTTGAAGTGTGTAACTGAAGATGAAGCTCCAAAAGTAATTGCTGATTTCCATGGGGGAGTTTTTGGAGGACACTTTGTTGGAAGAGTTACACCACACAAAGTTTTGAGGGCTAGTTATTGGTGGCCTACTCTCTTCACAGATGTAACCATGCTGATTAGAAAATGTAAAAGCTACCAATGTTTCTCTGGAAGAATGAAAGCTTCATGCTATTTGCATTCTGTATCAATTAAAGCTCCTTTCAAATAGTGGGGGATGGACTTCACTGGTGAGATTTCAGACCCTTCTAGTGTTGGACATAAATGGATTCTTGTAGCCACCGATTATTTTACAAAGTGGGTAGAGGCAATCCCCATCAAGAAAGAAACACACCAAGTTGTTATGGACTTCTTGTTAAATAATATCATATGCAGATTTACGTGCCAGTCAAGATTGTGGCTGATAATGCCAAGTGTTTCAGAGCTAAACCTTTGATGGCAATGTGCAAGGAGTATGGAACAAATATGACTTATTCTTCAAAATATAACCCCCAAGGGAATGGACAAGATGAGTCCAGAAATAAGAATTTGTTAAATATCATTAGGAGGACCTTAGAGTTGAACAAGATAAAATGGGATGAACAATTGAAATTTGTAGTTTGGGCTGATAGAATTACTACTAAGAGAACTATTGGTAAAAGCCCATTTGAGTTAGTGTATGGAACTCAAGATTTTCTGCCCTTACATCTGTAATTATCTTCATTTCAGTTTGTTCAACAGTTGGAAGATCAAGATCTCAGTCCATATGAAGCAAGGATTAATCATATTGTTGAGCTTGATGAGGAGAGAAGAGCATCTAACCAAAGGCATGTCAGATTTAGAGAGAAGTTGAAAATATTATTTGAAAAGAACGTCACTCCTAGGGCCTTCAATATTGGAGATCTAGTTTTGTTATGGGACAACATAAATGAGGATAAGGGCAAACATGGAAAATTTTATGCATTATGGATGGGGCCTTACTCCATTGATATCAGAATTGGTGATCAGGGGATCATTTTTTAAATTTCCCAAAACATCCCTAAATGGTATCAATGTAGAATATCATCTCGAGAGCTTTCCAATGACTGTAAGAACACGACAAACGGACATCGGGAGCTCTAGATATGTTCAGTCAAAGTTCAGTCAATGGGAAGTCAACTCTGGTCAACTGGTCAATATTGGACCAATGGCACTGTGACACGTGGCGAGAAGGCAAAAAGGAGTTGTTTGTGGGTTTTTGATCACCGGTCTTCGATGAGTGTAAAAATGGTACACGGGAACAAGAGGCTCAACTTTTATTACGGAGGGGAGCCCGGCCGCCATGTGGACTATGGTATTATCGCCAACGTGGTGGGTCCACAAGCCACCACGTGGCTTGCCACTACTCATCGAATTCGATCAAATTGCCTATCGGGAGACAAAAAAGTCTTAATTATTTACATACCACATTACATGGGTCGAAATTATATCCAAAGTCATATTACATTTCCTACGCATTTCATGTATTTGCCACGCCTTATTTCCAAATGTCATGCATTGCATTCAAATATTTTATAACCTGATCCACGCATTATCCTTGGCATTTTAGGTGCCTAAAAATAAACATCCATGTACCATGGTTATCTAGCCAAGAAATTTTCCCACTCCTTAGGAACTATGGTGGCTCTTAAGCCAATGCAAACAACCATCTTTGGCATTATTAAATGCCCACCTTTTTGCACGCACCCACAATGTGGGATAAAACCCTTAAAAAACGCCTAAGGAGAAGGAGGAGAAGTGGAGGGGATTGGAACAGCTGACCTCCCATGCAAAATTTTAGGTGCCTAACCATTGCGCCACTTGTTTAGAAACAATATAAAAGGAGCCTTATTGTATTTGAATAGTATTGGTGCGGGTCTGTGTAAAAGCCAAGAGGAGGCAGTTTCAAAAAACGCTATTTTTGAAGGCCTTACACTCAAAGTAAAAAGATGAAATGAAGGAAATTCTGAGACAATTCCAACAATGTAAGATTTGATATTTTTTGTTGAGTTTTAACCTATTTTTGGAAGCTTTGAATGCAGTTTTTTAACAGGGATCTACAAGACAGCTAGTTGGAAAACAAGAATTTCAATGCACTTCTGGTCCAAAATGTGACTTGGTGTAAACATGAAAAGTGTTCAGAATTTAGAGATGATCTAAGATATATGATTTTTTTTCATATATATGTTTTTAAATCTCCATTTGTAGGTGTTTTTCTAACACAGTTGTAGGGAGATCACATTGTGAAAACACTGTAGGAGCCACAGATCATTCTTGGGGACAGTTTCCTGCTATTTTTCAGAGTTCTTGGGACATTGATCAGCTCATTTGTAGGTTTTGATTCATTATTGGTTGTTTGTAAGAGTTATTGTACTTACATTTCAATATTATTAATGGATCGGTTCAATCTGAACCTCGGGGACGTAGGAATTTCCAAACCCCGTAAACAATCTTGTTTGTTATCTGAATGTTTTCAGTTTTCTGATTATTTATTTGCTACACAAATTTTTTGCACTTCCATGGATGCATAATAATCAGAATTTAGTCAATTTTTGGAGTTCAAGAATACTTAAAATTGGTTAAGAAAATCATGATTTTTGGAAACTTTTAAAAGTGTTAAAAAAATACAACACACGTTTTTAGATCAAGTTTGGTATCAAAGCAGTTAGATTGCCGGATTAGCCTCTAATTGTGTTTGGAAATTTGGATTCTAGTTTCAATATTGATTTCAGTCTTCAGTGTGTAGACATTTTTGGGGCTTGTTAATCTTCTTTTGCAGTGTGCAGTTTTGGAAGTACAGGTTGTGTTTGCAGGAACTGAGGAAACATGGGCAAGTCATCCAAATAGGAGCAACTGGATGAGCTTGAAGCCATAAACCGCCAACTCCAAGAAGAAAAATCTTTCTTGAGAGCTATATTTTTTATTCCTTAGAAAGAGGAAATAGTGCGGTTAAAATCTGAGCCACAATCCTCTATAACCAAGAAAGAGGAGTATGTTAACAAGATGTTTGAAGAGAGCAAGAAGTTGATGGGATTTGTTAAAAAGTTGTAAGAAGAAATACGGACCAAGGATGCCCTCTTGGAAAAGCTGCAACAAGGTGAACATCAAGAAGGAAATGCCTTCCAAATCAGATGCAGGTACTATGACAGAAATGCACTGTAAGTTGTTTACATTTTAATTCTTCCTCTCATTTAGTTTCAGATGTTCCTTTAGGTCAGTTTGAAAAACACACTAAGGGAATTGGGTCTAGGCTAATGGTTAAGATGGGATTTAACAGGAACGGGCCTTGGTAAAAATGGACAAGGTGATGCTAACCCAGTACAGGTAGAGGATCAGCCTCAGTTTGTAGGTTTGGGTTATTCTAGTGGGAAAATGGAAATTGGAGAAAGTTCCAAAGCAGCTAAAGGAAGACAAGCTTCCAACAGCCAAGGATCTACGCCACTAGAATTACAGGATTCCGCCATCAGGAGGAACAATGAAATGTGTAAGAAAACAGGTAAAAGAGGTAATCATATTCCACCCTCCTTCCACTTACACTAAAAATATCACTAAGAGAAAATCAAATCCTAAAACTTCTAATACACTCTTTCAGTTGGAACAATATAGCTTTGGTAGGCAGAAATATGCTTTCCCTTGCACATTTTGTGAAGGTACTAATCATTTTGTTGCATATTGTTGGAAGAGGAAAAACTTTTATTAAGAAATTAATGCCTTTTATGAATGATAAGGTAGGTGCTAAAGACCAATCTCACCAAGGAAAGGCAAGAAATGGCAAGAATGTTACCTCTCCTAAACAGGAGAATAATTCTCATAGACAGAATTCTGAGAATGGTAAAATGGGTAAGATTCCTAAAAACAGGGAAGTTAAATTTTGTTCCCATTGTAATATGAATGGTCATGATGTTAAGGTTTGTTGGTTTGTTTCTAAACAACAAAATTGGAAAGTTGTTAAAAAGAACAATATTGTAAAACCAACAGTGTTAAACCTAACTAAAACTCATTGTGGTACTGAGAAGGTAAAACAACCAAAACGGAAAAACCCAAGTGATTGGTTTGGAAAAACACTCCTCAACTTTATATTTGCACTACATTAAATTGTTGATAGTAGGCAAGCAAAATAAAATTCTGAGCTATATTTTAGGGATTCTTGTTGATTGATAAGGATTTGTTCCTAACTTGATATTTAAGCTTTGAAAATGAATGGAAACAGCTGAAGAGAAGATTTGAGTGATAGGTTCATCATACTCATGTTTTGTTTTCTCAGATTGGTTGGTAGTTCCATTGTTGAAAACACTATACAGGGATAGGAATCAGTAGCATGTCTAAGTTTGAAACTTGCAGTTGTAATCAGCATAATCACAAAGTGTCAGTTGAACACTAGCTTCTGTTATAGATGGGTGTTATTATCTGACTTATTAATTGTGATGTCGATACAGTGTTTTGGCATATTCATGTTGATTCAGTTGTTGACTATAGCTATTTTTAGGTGTTGATACTGTCTATTATATTCTGATAGTGAATACTTGTAGTTGTTACAGTTTCAGATGAGCAGTGGGCACTAGCCTAATTGGGGGCAGTTTAGATGTCTTGTATACTGATCTGTGTTATGGAATTGTAATTTTTGGTAATCAGCGGTATCACAAAGTGACAGTTGAACACTAGCTTTCTGTAATAGAATGGGTGTTATTATCTGGTCAGTTATTTGTGATGGCATTACAGTGGGGTATGATAGTTCACAGTTGTGCGTAGAGTTAACAGGGTTGTAACGTTTCAGTTGAACACTAGCTTAATTGGGTGTTATTATCTGATCGATTATGTGACTAGCTAATCAACTATTTTCATTTTAACCTATAATGTTATTTTGGGTTCTTGTATGTGTTTTTGCAATGCAGGAAGAGATAGCATGTTTTTGTGGGTTGATACACAACTTTTGTGGACAAAAAGCCTTTCTCAGTGGGGACGTGTGATCAGGGGATCATTTTTGAAAGTTCCCAAAACATTCCTAATTAGTTTCAGTGTAAAATATCATCTTGAGATCTTTCCAACGACTATAAGAACGTGAAAAACGGACATCGGGAGCTCTAGATATGTTCGGTCAAAGTTCAGTCAACGGGAAGTCAACTCTGGTCAACTGGTCAATATTGGACCAATGGCACTGCGACACATGGTGAAAAGGCAAAAGGGAGTTATTTGTGGGTTTTTGATTACCAGTCTTCGACGAGTGTAAAAATGTTACATGGGAACAAGAGGCTCAACTTTTATTACGGAGGGGAGCCCGGCTGCCGTGTGGACTATGGTATTATCGCTAACGTGGTGGGTCCACAAGCCCCCACGTGGCTTGCCACTACTCGTCGAATTCGATCGAATTTCCTATCGGGAGATGACAACTGTTAATTATTTACATACCACATTACATGGGTCAAAATTATATCAAAATTCATATTACATTTCCCACGCATTTCATGTATTTGCCACGCCTTATTTCCAAATGCCACGCATTGCATTCAAATATTTTATAACCTGATCCACACATTATCCTTGGCATTTTAGGTGCCTAAAAATAAACATCCATGCACCATGGTTATCTAGCCAAGAAATTCGCCCACTCCTTAGGAACTATGGTGGCTCTTAAGCCAATGCAAACAACCATCTTTGGCATTATTAAATGCCCACCTTTTTACACGCACCCACAATGTGGGATAAACCCCTTAAAAAATGCCTAAGGAGAAGGAGGAGAAGTGGAGGGGATTGGAACAGCTGACCTCCCACGCAAAACTTTAGGCGCCTAACCATTGCACCACTTGTTTAGAAACAATATAAAAGGAGCTTTATTGTATTTGAATAGTATTGGTGTAGGTCTGTGTAAAAGCCAAGAGGAGGCAGTTTCAGAAATTACCATTTTTGAAGGCCTTACACTCAGATTGGGAACTCGGAGTAAAAATATGAAATGAAGAAAATTATGATATGATTCCAACGATGTAAGATTTGATATTTTTTGTTGAGTTTAGCTTGTTTTTGGAAGCTTTGAATGCAGATTTTAACAGGGATCTTCAAGACAGCTAATTGGAAAACACGAATTTCAATGCACTTCTGGTCTGAATTGTGACTTACTGTAAAAATGAAAAGTGTTCAAAATTCAGATCTGATTTAAGATATATGATTTTTTTTCATATAATTTTTTTAAATCTCCATTTGTGGGTGTTTTTCTAACACAGTTGCAGGGAGATCACATTATGAAAACACTGTATGAGCCACAAATCATTCTTGGGATAGTTTCTGCTATTTTTCAGATTTCTTGGGACATTGATCAACTCATTTTCAGGTTTTGATTCATTATTGGTTGTTCGTAAGATTTATTGTACTTGAATTTCAATATTATTAATGGATCAGTTCAATCTGAACCTGGGGACGTAGGAATTTCCGAACCCTGTAAACAATTTTGTTTGTTATCTAAATGTTTTTCATTTTTATGATTATTTATTTGCTACACAAGTTTTCCGCACTTCTATGGATGCATAATAATCAGAATTTAATCAATTTTTGGATTCAAGAATACTTAAAATTGGTTAATAAAATCACGATCTTTGGCAACTTTTAATAGTGTTAAAAAAATACAACACACGTTTTCAGATCAATTGGTGAGAGTACCTTTTTTCTCAAAGATTTAGATGGGGAATTCCTTGAACTACCTATTAATTGCAAGAATCTGAAGAATTTATTGGATTTATCCCCAAATTTTAGGTATGCACAGCTTGTACAGTGTATAGTGTTTGGTTTTTCACTCTATTTTTGGTGTTTTGTCAGTTTGTGGTTTGCCTTGCTGTGTGGTAGCCATTTTTGTCAGGTTCTCTTCTAGTTTTTGGTGATTTTGACTCATGACTCCTTTTCCCAATGGATTATTTTGGCACTTGGTCTACTTGTTGTTCTTGTGGCACTCACTGGGAGTGTCCATCCCCAAGCAGGAGCTGATGTTGATGTCCATTTTGATCCTCTATTATTTTGCCCTAATTTTCCTTTCACTCTTCATCTCTTGAAACATTTTCTACAGTTTTAATGGGTGAAATGAAATTGGTGCCTCTATTCCCATGCCTTATTCCATTTTAAAGTCATTTTCCATGCCTCATTTGTGAAGAAACACCCAAGTTTTCCATATTCTGTGCCCTAATTTTTCCAAATCCATGGGCCTTGGTCATTTTTTTCCATTTTTTCAGCCTATGGAGCTCAAATTTGTTCATTTCAAGCATATATGCCTTCAAAAATCCTTCCCCATGATCGAAACTTACATAAAATCAACTTCCCCTTGTTTTTTGAGGAAAAAATCCATCACCCACGAAGAAAAAATTGAATTCGGGCATCTCTGGTAAATTTTGTGTTTTGACGGTCGTACGGGTGTCATTTGACCATCAAAATTAGGCTCAAAATTATCCTCCTACGTGTCCGCTTCTGGTTGGACAAGGATTGGTGGGTTTCTTTGAAAAACTTAGCCATTTTTGGATTTGGGAAAATTTTCAAAATCCCCCTCGTAACTCCGCAAGGGTACACGTGTCATGTTCTTATGCGAAGGCAGAGTGGGAAGATGGCAGGGAACTTAGGCATTTTTTGTCACTTTTGGCGAAGGGAAAAATTGTGTGGAAAGGCCCGTGGTTCCAAATGGAGGAGGGGGTCGACACATGGTGAACACAGAGAAGGTTAGAGGGGCAGTGGAGGAAAAAAGGAAATTTTTCCCTTTTACAAAAAAGACTCAAGGTGAAAGTTTGAAGAGCTGGCCCATGAACAAATCAGAACAGGACACATGGCGAGGACAGAATCAGAGGCACGGGTCTACGGGGAAAAAAAAGAAAATTTACCCAATTCCAGAAAGGGTCAAAATGCACAAAATTGAAGTGCGATCCCAATGGGACCCACCATGTGCTACGTGTCATCACCAAATTTCATGGATGGAGGGGCGAAGAAAAAAGTCAAAATTTTCCATTTTTTCAAAAAATGTGGAAAAGTAAAAAATGATCCCAATTTCATTCCCAATTGTTTTTTAACACGTGGAGGGCCCAGATTGAAGGAGAAAGAACAGATCAAGGGTAAAAGTACATTTCTGTTTTGGCCACCATTTTTTCTCCAAGAAGCTTGGAGATGTGAATTTTGCATCTTTTTTCATCAATTTTTTGATGAATTCATGTCCTTGGTGCCCACAAAGATCAATACTAGTGGTTTTAGGGATTAATTTGTAGATTTGAGGTTTTTTTGAAATATTTTTTACTCAAGCCCGTGTAGAACGTGAAATATTAAACTATAAAGTTACAGAACCAAATTGGGAAAGGATAAGATGAAATGATGAGAGGATAAGGGAACTGCATGCCTTGAGGCTAAAAAACGTGCCTTCACAATGAATAATGGTGAAGGATTTGTAATGATTTGCCATTTTTGAAACACTGGGAAAATTTGGTAGATGTCCCTATCTACGAATCAGGTTGGAATTTTGTAACAAACTTTATCCCTTGGCATATGCTTTACTTGGGAAAGAAGGCTTCAATGTGGCAAGAGATATATAATGCATTTTTGAGAAATGCAAATGGTCGGAGAAACTTATAATTTCACAAGAAAATATGGGAAGAAGCCCATTCTCTGATAAACCACCTGAGAACCATTTCTAATTCCTTTTTACATCAGATATGTATCATGTTGAGTTGGTTTCAGTTGTAAGGCCATCAAGAAGCTCTGAGATTATTTTCTATAACATTCCCCTGATGATAGATTTGAGCATTTTTGGATTATTTTTTGTTGTCTCTTGGTAAAATTTGCATGCACTTATGTTTTAGAATGTTTTCAATTTATGTTCCTTGCTCTTGTGTTTAAAATCTCTCTTGATCATACATGGTCTCATTTCTTGTTGATAGTTTAGTGGCATCTGCAGTCTCACATTCAGAAGAGATTTCATCTGATAAAGAGATAAACAAATTTAAAATCACTTTACCTTCCTTGAATTCTGAGATTGTTTGTAAACCTTTGGGTGCACCTTAGGTCATGGTAAAATAGAGATTTCTGGATGCTTTGTTGGTTCATCTGGTTCAATATTTTGTCACAGGTTGTCAAAGATTGTGTGGAAGAGTGCAGATATGGGCCTCCATTTGGTTCACATATCCTGGTTGAAGGAGTACCTTAACCCTTTTGAAGCATTCTACTATGTGGGTCTTACAAATTTCCTGCAAAGTTCCTCAAAGAATTTGGCAAATTCTTGTTAGTCTTGTCTAAAATCTCCTACCAAAAAATTCATTCAAAATAACCAATTCTATCCATACCACCCCTGCATTGCATTGTGTGTCAACAAAAGAATCTAACCCATCTACAAAAATTCACAAAGGAAATCAGGATCATACCATGTCTCTAGCAGCCTCATCCTTGTCTTGTAAGCATTTCCATCACTTGGTAGTGACACCTCTGTTGAGTTTTAATAAATTAAAAATTGATCATGTTTTCCCAAGGCCATCTCCACACAATATGCACAGTATAAGGATATCTCCACCACCTTCACAAACCAAAGGCTACAGTATAGGTTCTCTTACCTTGGTTAAAAGGCACAACCTAAAATGATGAGGATTAGATCAAAATACTTTCAAGGTTGTACCCACTCCTTTAAATCCTGAGTGCTAACAAGTCAGATAAATGGGTTCCCCGACTACAAAATGACATATAAATCATTTATCTTCCTGTGAGTGTCTTGTAAAATCAATGATGTTGCTCGAGTTGTGAAGGAGATTAAATTTTGGTACCAACAAAGTGTACCAAGAATTTTATGATGTACTAAACATCTTGAATATACCTCCATCCTATTTACATTTCATGATTTGAAACTTTGAGTGATTACATGTATCCAAGTTGAAGATTGGTTTTTGGAGACCATACACCTAATTGATCATATGAGCTCTAATGGAGATTTGTTTTTAAAATGATGAGTTGGAGAGTATTTCAAGGCTTTAAAATACAATTAGAATACCATAGTAACATTATCTTACACTCAATAACACTTGGCATCAACCTGAATAAGAAGACAGAAAAAGGTGGTAGTTACAAATGAAGATGTCGAACTCAAAATTAAATATTTTTCAATTACTTCATAGAAGCAGTAATTTGAGGAAGGTTCTCCAAATCTTTATAAATGTCATATGTGTCATGATAAGCCACAAAATAGTCAGTAATTCAAAGTGACATGTTGGAGATGTAATTATTGGATGGTGGTAGTTTTTTATGATGTCATATACTACCTTGTGAAACAATTTGAGGAAGCTAAAAGGTAAAGTGGTTGGAAGAAAAAGTCTAAGAGGTTTTAGAGAATGTAATCCTTATGCATATGTATACCTTAGTGTATATAAAAATAAGCTTTTGATGAATATTCTTTTGAAGTATTTTGAGGATGTGAAAAAGGATATGAATCAAGAAGTATGAAAAGACTCTCAAGACTGTATTTTTTGTGGAAGTATGAATGTATGAGTGGATGGGAATCATTTAGTGAGAGAGGTGAAAAATGATTTCTTGGTTTGTATGAATAATGGAAAAAGGTAAGTGGATAAGATATGTTATTTAGGACTATGATTGCTACAAATTAAGAATATACAATAATATATGAATTAGGAGATGTGAATGAGAGAGAATAGGAGCTGAATTCTTACAATTTTTTGTATCAGACAATAAGATGAAGGTGATCAAAAATTTTAAGTGTCTAATTTTTTTCCTAGAAAAATAGTGTGTTTAGGATTCCTTGTAAGTTGAAGCTTGAAAAATGTTAAGTGGGTGCTTGTTTGAATTGTTGGGAGTAGTTGTTTCTCTACAAGTAGAAGCTTGTTAAAGGTCAAGTGGGTGCTTGGGTAAATTTTGGAGTGTGACCTTCAAGTTGAGTGGGAGATAAACAAATTGAAATATATACAATCCTTATATTATAATTATACACAATAGTGCATTGATTTCACTAGGTTTTCTCCCTTTAAGGGTTTCCCACATTAAAAATTATCTCTATGTGTGCTTGCAATTTGGTAGGTTTTGTTTGAATCTCCTTGTTATCTCTTGAAAAAAGTTAATTAATATTTAATGGTTTTCTAAGTGCTTGAAATGTTCTCAATTTTTTTGTAACTGTTAATTCACACCTCCCCTCTCAATTCTTTTGCTTTCTAATATAACCTATAAATTATTAAGTCACCTATGCCTTAGGTTATTTTTACATGATTTTTCAAATAAAATGGCACTCTTCCTCTGCTTCTTCATATTCCTCATGCACCTGAGGTTTATTTTTATCCACTTCTTTCAAATTTTTATTCACCTATGTTTTGTATTTTTGATGGCCATGGAGATACCAAAAAGAACCTTTAATAATTTCATGTTTCATGCTTAGATTATACTTATGATGACTCGCTATTGACCAGGTTGTTTCCTACAATCTTATAGGACAATTCCTTACACTGGTTTGTTAGGGAATGAGGAATAACATATGTGGAATAATCCCTCATAGAATCGCAACAATAGAAACTAATATGCAGAAAATATTACAGATCTCAAATAAAAGTGCATAATAAAATAACACAACATAAAGAGATAGTATTTAACGTGGTTCACCCAATTTGGGCTACGTCCACTAATAATCACTTGCTTAGATTTTATTACAAGCCACCACTCTCTCAATATAATACCCAGATCTATTTGGAGCTATGCTCAACAAACTCTACAGAATTCACACCTGAATTCAAAACATATCTGCAATGTTTTTCATACTTCGATCATATGCATAAAACCATATAAATAGACAACTACTTAAGCAGTTTTACAAAACCGTGGGTATCAAAACCATGGGAAAAAACCATCCCATAAACATATGGGTCAAAATCCCGCCCATATGAGAAAATCATGTTTCCCGATATATCAAACCCCACTTGGGGCCCGGGCCGGCACTGAACCCCAACAAGGATACATGAAAAGTGTACAATATTCTTAGTGTACACTCTTCAACACTTTTAAACATGAAAATAGGCTCCACAACCCAAAACTCTCCCACTTGGAGACTATTTTTCCTCTGAGCAAGCTTCTTAACCCTTCACTAGTTTCCGTGAAGACCAGCCAAAGTTGAAAACAACTTCATTTTTTCCCTTGTGACCACCTTGGTCATCATGTATATAGGATTCTGACTAGTATGGATCTTCTCCAGCTTTAATTTCTCTTCCTCCAAAGTTGTCGTGATGAAATGGTACCTTAACTGTATATGCTTCATCCTATAGTGGAAAGAATAGTTCTTAGCTAGGTGTATAACACTCTGACTATCACTATGTAGCTTTCCTTCCTCCTGCTTATGCCCCAACTCCTCAAGAATTTGTTATAACCAAATCATTTCTTTTCTTGCCTCTATGGCAGCAAAATTATCAACCTCTATGGTTGACAAAGCCACCAGCTTCTGTAGTTGTGAAATCTAGCTCACTGTTGTCCCACCTACAGTGTAAACATAACATGGTGTGCTCCTCCTTATTTCTACATCTCCGACCATATCTGAATCTACATAACCACACAAAGTGGTGTCTGATCCATTGTAGCACAAAACTATCCCCATGGTCCCTCTCAAGTATTGAAGGGTCCACTTTACTACCTGCCAGTGATCTCTACCTAGATCACTCATAAATCTACTCACCACTCCCACTGCATGGGCAATATCAGGCCTAGTACATACCATGGCATACATCAAACTGCAAACTGCTAATGAGTAAGGTACCTTGGAAATTTAGTTTCTCTTCTTCTCTGTCTTGGGACACTGCTCCTTTGATAACTTGAAATGGCCTACCAAAGGAGTCCCAACCGGTTTAACATCCTGCATATTAAACCTCTCCAAGACTTTCTTAAAGTATTCTTCCTAAGATAAATTCAGCTTTTGTTCCTTCCTATCCTTATATATCCTCATACCAAGGATTTGTTTGGCTGCCCCCGAATCCTTCATAGCAAAGGATTCACTTAGCTGCTTCTTGAGTACTTTTATTTCTTGCATGTTTTTACCTGCAACCAACATGTCATCCACATATAGACACAGAATAATATAATTTCCATCCTCAAATTTATTTGTATACATGCAATGGTCAGAATGACATCTAATATAACCTTTCTCCATCATGAAGCTATCAAATTTCTTATACCATTGATGTAGAGATTATTTCAAGCCATACAAGCTCTTCTTCAGTTTGCACACCATCTCCTCTTTACCTTTGACCTCATAGCCCTCTGGTTGCTGTATATATGGTTCCTCCTCCAAATCACCATGAAGAAATGTAGTATTTACATCAATTTATTCCAAGTGAAAGTCTTGTGCTGCAACTATTCCTAGAATAGTTCTAATAGAATTCATTTTTACTACAAGAGAAAAAATCTCATCAAAATCTATACCTTTTTTTTATGCAAACCCCTTGACCACCAACCGGGCCTTTTATCTTTTCTTACCTCCTTCTTCCTCTTTGACTCTGAACACTCACTTGTTCTTTATGTTCTTTTTCCTTTGGGTAGCTTCACCAAATCCCATGTTTCGTTCTCCATGAGAGCCTGATGCTCCTCATCCATGTATTGCTCCCACTTCTTCCTGGCCTCTACCTACATTGCTTCATCAAAGCTCTCTATCTCTTCACTATCAGTGAGCAACAAATAATAAAGATAAGGAGAAAAAAATTCAAGTTCTCTTCTTACCCTAGAAGACCTCCTCAATATAGGAGTTTGGGGTTCCTATTGAGGAGGTTCTTGAACTGATTCATGTGTCACTTTTCCATCTAGAAGATCCTCTACCGCTGCATATTCTTTCTTGGATTCTTCCCTGTTTTCCTGCAACTACTACTTATAAATGACTTTATTATTAAAGACCACATCCCTAGATCGAATTATTTTCTTGTCCTTAATACTCCAACATTTATATCCAAAGTCATCACCACCATAACCAATGAAAGTATATTTTTCTGAGTTAGCCTCTAGCTTGGTCTTATCATCTTTATCTATATGAACAAACACCTCACATCCAAAGACTCTAAGAAATGAATAATCAACATTCTTACCATACCAAGCCTCCTCAGGTATGCATCCATCCAAGGCACTTGAGGGTCCTCCTTTTATCAAGTTCACAATTGTGCTTACCGCTTCTGCCCAAAAAGAAAGAGGCAGTCCTGCATGTAACCTCATACTCCTAGTAGATTCCATTATTGTCTTGTTCATCCTTTCTGATACCCCATTCTGCTGTGGAGTTATTGGAACCATATTTTTCCTATGGATTCCATTCTTAGAATAGTAATCATCAAATTCATTGTTGTAATACTCCCCTCCATTATCTGACATAGGACATTTTAGTTTAAGACCTTTTTCATTCTCTACCAAGGCTTTCCATTTAACAAAAGTGTCAAATACATCAAATTTGTTTCTAATACAATAAACCCAAACTTTCCTTGTTGCATCATCAATAAAAGTACATAATAACTTGAACCCCCAAGAGATGATACCTGAGCCGGCCCCCACACATCAGAATGCACCAACTCTAACTTGCTCTCTTTCTTTGTAGGTCAAACCTTTAGAAACCTTACTCACTTTTGTTTTCCATTTATGTATTCCTCATATAACTCGAAACCTATTTCTCTATATCTATGAAAATCCTTCTTTATGATCTCCATTCCCTTATGGCTCATATGACCGAGCCTATAGTGCCACAATGTTGTATCTACTTTTGAAGCCACGAGATTACAAAAAATAGTGCTATAAGTGGTTAAATACAAGGTTCCAACCTTCTTAACTCTTGCCACCACAAGAGCACCCTTGGTAACCTTCCAAGAGTCCACTGTAAATATCACAATACAACCATCACTTCCCAACTGCCCTGCTGATATCAAATTTTGTCTTAATGTAGGCACATGTCTGACATCCCTCAATAGCCAAGTATTCCCATTTTGCATCTTAACCTGAATAAAACCTTTTCCAACTATGGTGCAAGGCTCATCATCACCATGAAAAACATGCCCAAAATCTCCTTGAATATAATCAACAAAATAATGCCTATGTGGAGAAGCATGGAAAGAAGCCCCTGAATCTAAAACCTAACATTCAATAATATTGTGCAAAGAAAGAATCAAAGCATCCTGACATACATTACCCGTTGCCACATTGGCTTCCTTGTTTTCCTTTTGTTGTTTCTTCTTATCCTTAAGCTCCCAATAGTCCTTCTTTGCATGCCCAAACTTTCCACGGTGTCAACATACTATCTTGCTTTTGGATTTTGACCTTGCTTAATCCTTTGATTTTCTATGGCTTCCCCTATTCTTCTGTCTCCCTCTAGTTTCCACTGTCAAAGCATTCCCTGAAGTAGAACATTCATTAGAGCTTTTTCTTTGCATTTCCTCATTTAGAATCACCCCTACAACATCCTATAACTTCAACTTTGAGTTAGCAGGAACCGAGTTACTTACTGCCATTACTAGGCTATTCCAACTCTCAGGTAAAGAGCACAAAACTAATAAAGCCCTAACTTCTTCATCAAATTCTATTGTAACCGAAGCTAGCATATTTACAACCGTATTAAAATCATTTATATGATCTTCTACTGAACCATTCTCAGAAATATTCATATTAAACAACATTTTCATTAAAAATATCTTATTAGAGGCAGAGTGTTTTTCATACAAATTCCCTAATGCATCCATTAGTTATTTTGTAGTATTTTCCTTTGAAACATTAAATAATACCAAAGATGCAAGACACAGCCAGATTGTCCCAAGTGCCTTCCTATCCAATAAATCCCATTCTGCATCTGTCATGCTCGAGGGTTTGTTCACCTCCTCAAACATTGGAGTATAAAGATCCTTTTGATAAAGGTAATCTTCCATCTACATCTTCCAAAGATTGAATTTTTTCCCGTTGAATTTATCAACCCTAGATCTTCCATCATCTACCATATCTCCCACTCAAGATAAAACATTCCCTACAATTCAACACTTCAGTAAACCAAACCTCACTCTGATACCAATTGTTAGGGAATGAGGGATAAAATATGCAGAATAATCCCTCACAGAATCATAACAGTAGAAACTAATATGCAGAAAATATTACATATCTCAAATAAAAGTGCATAGTAAAATAACACAACAAAAAGAGATAGTATCTAACGTGGTTCACCGAATTTGGGATGCGTCCACCAAGAATCACTTGCTCATATTTTATTACAAGCCACCACTCTCTCAATACAATACCTAGATCTTTTTGGAGCTATACTCAACAAACTCTGCAGAATTCACACCTGAATTCAAAACACATCTGTAATATTTTTCATACTTCTATCATATGCATAAAACCATATAAATAGACAATTGCTTAAACAGTTTTACAAAACCATGGGAAAAAATAGTCCCATAAAACTATGGGTCAAACTCCCTCCCATATGAGAAAATCATGTTTCCCTGCTACCGGGGGCTACTACCCCCGGACCCCGGCTTAGGGCCCGGCCCAGCCCCGAACCCCGGCGAGGATACACGAAAAGTGTACAGTACTCTTAGTGTATAGTCTTCAACACTTTCACACAAGAAAACAGGCTCCACAACCTAACATGGTTTTATTACTTTCCCCTACACTTTGTTATATATTTTACTCCTTTAGAAAATATATATTTAGTTCACTTTTATATGAATATTGTCATGAAGATATTATATTCAAAAATGGACAAAATGAATCAAGGATCTAATGAAAAATTTATTGATTATACTTTGCACTATAAGAATTGAAATATCTTTTTATACAAATCCTATTGCATCTTTTGAAATAATGTGTACTCATAGAATATTTTTACTCATTTGACCATCTATTTCATACTACGAAAAGTCATGACATCAAATAAATGTATTTGAGAAAACTTAAATATGGTGCTACTATTTACTATCAAGATACTAACAAGTTATGAAATAAATATATCTTTAAGGGTAATCCCAGTGAATCTAAACCTACTTTCAAAGCTATATATCATCCCAGGAAAGTCTAAATTCAACATACACACCACATATTTACTAGGTTTCCATATCCACCACATATGTTGTTTCCTCAACTAAGAGAAAGTAATCTGAATTATTTTATGGCTTCTATTGAGATAGATACACATCAACCTCGTGGAAATAACTTTGATGAAAATTTAAGTTGAAATCACCATATTGTAAACACAAAATCTATGCACTTTGGTACATTTCTAGGTCCTGAAGCATACTAATATATAGATGATTTATAATAAATACAATTAGGGGTTGACAACTACTTTTTTCATTTTTACTTTATCTCTTTCCTTTTTTATGGTATTACACATCTTACAAATCTACTGAATCATGACTTATTTATCTTTTATGGCCTTTGATACTAGTGCTTAGTTAGTAAACAAGTGCCCAGGCGGTCCTGTCCCTCTTAGGGGCTCCTAGATTTCTTTTTCCTTTCCTCACCATTTTTGGTATCTTTTACTTATTGGGAATATTATAGTAATCTGGGTTAGTCTTTCCATTGTCAATGATGAAATTCAAACAAGGGATTCATAGATACACTTAGTTACTTCTCCAAAATCAAGGGCCAAACACTAAACATTATCTACTATCACTTAAGCTTGTATCTAAAAGAATAAAGAGAATTATAAACTAGCAATCTAACACATCCATACAATGGACAAGGGTTGCATCACTCTCCGTACACAACATAGGTGGGTAATTTCATTTTATTCCATCTCATACATTTACATACTTGGATCATTCTACATCTATCCAGCTACTACAGTGTAACTTGCACAAGGGAAAACTAGGGAATCATTATACAAAAATTCACACAAAACTACATGAAGCGTGAGATAAAATAAAATGCTCAGTGTTAGGATCACTCTTTGGGTGACCTCCAGGGTCATTCCAACTCCCCATTATGCATCTTATTTATTAGGTTTTATGTGGTTTGTGCGTATGTTCAACTAATTATCTATTTCACAGGTTATACGTGTTATGAGAAAACCTTGAAGAAAAACAAGAGTGAGAAAAATAGTACCAACAATGAAGATCTACCAACCTATAAAAGATAAATAATTTGATCATTTGAGTGGACACTAACACCTAGGAAATCCTATCCTCCCATGGGCACTTCCTTCTTACACACTTCTGAGCTCCATAACCTCTAGTGAGTCTTGATGACAATCTTCCCATTATGTTCAAACATTTCACCATTTCATACAACTTACAAAACATTATATTCTTCTTTATTTATAGCTTAGATACCTTACAATACTACCAGACATGAGTGTCTCCCTCCCTACCTTATTGCAGGACAATACTGAATGTGAAAATAAAATACAATCTTTTTTGTCTAACAATTACAATCATCCTCATAATTCTCCTAAATATGTCTATCATAAATTGACTACAAAATTATCTTTTAATGAAGATAATATTACTTTTACACCTATTGATATTCCTTCTCCATCTATTTTAAATAATTATCCCCCCTTTATATTCATTTTTGTATCAATAAAATGGGGGTTAAATAAGATTTAATTGATAATCGGATCTCATCTTATATTTGTAACCTAACATTTCTTCAGCACATTGGAATTTTTGAGCCTCCTTGATTCATGTTGGTTTCTCAAACATTCACCCGTATCTCATATATCGGAAGGGCCAAGGTTTTTGAGACCACAATGGAATCATCCCCAAGTTATGGGACCTTGCGTGCTTGGGATGGATCTCCGGAGAAGGCTGGTTCCTCTACCTACCTCTAACATTACTGCTACTCCTAATGCTATGAAAGAAAATCCTAGACTAAACATGCCAAGGGACCAGGGATAGAAGGATGTGCAGAAAGGGGAAATCCTAAGCTAAGGAAGGTGATAATGCCAGAAGGAAAGGTTCCATCTCTCTCCACGAGCAGCGAAGGAAATATAGAGTGTGTGGGAGAAGAGGGTAGATGGTGCGTACCATAGATCAACACACAGGCTCGGCCTTCCAGCAAACGCAACACATGAATATGGGGAATACAAGCACAGGAGTACGCAAAACATGCCAAAAAATGCAAACAGAGAGGTGAGATGCAAGAAAATGAGAGAGGGAAGACAAGAGTTCCAAAAAACATGATTTTATTTCTTAAGGGACACACAATCATTTACATTCACGACAGGAGGTGAAATATGTTGCAGAGACCATGCCAAGGTCTGAGATCCATGGGAAGTCAGCCACCATTTTGGCATGGTGCCATTACAACAAGGATGGAAATTCACTGAAATGAGGCGAGAATACATTGCAGATACCACTCCAAGGTCTGAGACCCGTGGGAAGTCGGCCACAATTTTGGCATGGTGATGTTACAACAAGGAGGGATGTTTTTACAAAGAAGAACTCTACTATTTATAGAATAAGAAGGATAGAAGAGAAGGAGAAAGGGAGGGAAGCTTGGATTCAAATATTCAAACCACCAAAAACCAATGATAAATACCTGCAAATCCACCTGCAAGGATATCAGATGTAATTCCCCGTGTTTGTTTGGCGTGTGAAATAAGGAAGAAGGTAATATTTGATAAAATATAGTGGTTGAGGTCGATTGGATGTGTGCATTAATGAGCTAAGAGAGGTTTCCCTACTTTTCACCTAATAAATCCCACCTATATTTGAATTTGAAAATTCCAACATGTAGCTTGCGTCGGCAGTTCTCTGAAAAGTCCAGGCGCATGTCGATTTGAGCTCTGTAGCAACATATACGGCTCTCGGAAGATGTCAGAGCCATCAACTCACGTAAAACCCATGGCGCGCGTCGATTGACCTGAATAAATCGGTCAACTATTCTTTTTTTTTGTCTTTTCTACCACATGTCATGTAGTGGTTGGTAGTCCAGATTCAGCATTCCCTGTTGGCATGCTTTGGTAGGTTGACATGTAGCACACTCAAGTCTGACAGAAGATGATATGGCACAGTGACTGGCATAGAAGAAGGTGCAAGGCCTGCAAGAGCAAGAAGCAAGTGTGCGAAAGGGAAACATAGGGGAGGCGCATGCATGGAAGGAAGGCATACTTATAGAAGGAAAGTATGGAAACAAGACACGAGCATTTAACTAAATGAAGGAACGTGAGGGAACTGATTCTATGTATGCACGTAAGAGGAATGCCAGGGAATTTAATTATTGGAAGGTAAGTCTCTAGAGGTGCACACAAGGAGTTCATGATGGGATAGGCTCGAGAAATCAAGCGCGTGGGAGGAATGCGCGCAAGGGAAAATGGAAGGAGATAGAGGAATGCAAAAGGGAGCAGGAAGGCGCGCAAGGGTGCACAGAGGAACTACAACTATGTGAAGGTGTCAAAAGAACAATATTGAGTGCACGCAACTTGAAATGTGAAACACCAGAGTCAGGATGAGAATATAAGTTATCCAAATAACTAGGAGATTTATTTGGATAATAATTCCCTCATTTGTTTCCATTCGCAGATTTGATAACATTCCTAAGCATAGCCTAGGTACTATCAGACTTCCCATTACTATTTGTCCATGCACTTTACCTATCCCATGTCATGTGATGTGGTAGCCTAATAATGTCAATTATAATCTTCTTCTAGCAATGCACTTGGATCCATACAATTTTTGTGGTCCCTTCAAAAGTTCATACACGTCTTAAATTCCTATATCAAGGTGTAATGTATAAGGCCCTATTAGATCCCCCCTTTCATCATTTGCAACACTATCAAACATTCACATGAAGTGATGATTTCTACTTCATCTCATCCTCATTTCTCAAAATATGGTCTTAACTATCATTATATACTTCATTGCGGTTACACTAACACCGAATTAGAAACATATGGTGAAGGGGTCACTCAATAATTGTCCATTACTATATAATAGAAGAAAAATGGCATTAGATATTATCCTCCATCCACTCATTTAATTCATGTCGCATCTTCCCCTTAGGTTTATAGTATCTTAAATTCTCCTAAATTTCTTGTATTATACCTAGAACTTATTAGAGATCCCAATTCTAATACTTTCCATGAATTGGATACCTTCCCTACAGATGATTCTCTCTTATAATACATGTGGACTTAGGATCATCTGCCCTCTTACCATTAGAAAAAGTGTTTTCTATCTATTCTCTTGCTACTTCTTACTTTGGTGAATATGATTCTTCTACTATCAATATCGATACTCCTGATACCATCCCTAATGATCCATACATAGAAGATGGATATTATCTTTCAATGAGGAAACTATTGAGTATAACCTCGACACCATCAAGAACCCCTGTATGGTTTTTTTGGCTACCTCTCTTACACATTCCTAAGAATTTGATATAAAAAAGTGTTTTATGAATATTTAGAAATATTTGCATGGGATTATGGTGATATGCCTAGTATATATCATTCTTTTTCTAAAAACAATATACCCCTCAATCCTAGTGTCAAACAAATACAAATGAAAATTCAAAAAATGCATCCTAAAGGTGTATTATTAGTTAAAGAAGAAATTCAACAAATTTATAATTTCATTTTCATCTACACCATTGACTACCCCAAATGGGTATCTAACAGAGTTCTTGTTATCAAATGAGATGGAAAAATTTCATTGCTCCATTAATTTTATTAACACTAATAATGCTTTGCCCAATGATAGATTCCCATTAAAAGATATCGATGTCATCAGTGATTCTACTACATACTATGACATTATTTCCTTCATGGATGGCTTCATTGATTATAACCAAATTAAAAGAAACCTCACCGATCAAGAATAGAAATCATTCTCCACACCAATGGAGTAGTGTTTCCTACAATGTTATGCCCTTTAACCTTAAGAATGTTGGGGCTACTTATCAAATTCAATCGACACATATATTTCACGACTATATACATAAAATTATTGAGGATTACGCTAATGACATAATCTTGCAAAATCCCAAGATCGTGCCACCCACAATCAAGATATTCACACAATTTTCGAATGATTTTGAACAATACAACATATGCCTAAATCCAAAAAAGTGAGTTTTTGGTTTTATAATAGGAAAACTACTCAATTACATCATCTCCTAGCATGGAATTTAGATTTATCCTAGAAAGATTCGTGTAATTTTTTACATGCCTCCTCCAAAAAATTTACATCAACTATGTTCCTTACAAGGAAAAATCAAAGCCATTCATCACTTCATTACATAGTTAGCTGAGAAAAAGTCAACCGTTCACATACCTCATGAAAAAGGATACTAAGTTTATTTGGAATGATCACTGCCATCATGTTTTTGAGGCTATCAAAACCTATTTGTTAAATCCACCTTGTCCTAATACCTCCCACGGTTGATCAGCCCTTTTTATTGCACATCTCAGCTACATTCCATGCCTTAGGAGCCCTTCTCTGCTCAAAATGTCAAATCTCAACGTGAACATGTTGTCTATTACATTAATCACACGTTTCATTCCTTTAAGTGCAATTATATATTTATTAAAAAATTATGCCTCGGCCTCATCTTTGTTGTGGATAAGTTGCACCATTAAATTCTCAATAGTGAGATTCATGTTATTACCACAGTTGATCCTTTATGATACATCTTATCCCATATACACCTCTATAGACACCTTTCTCAATGGGTTATATTACTCAAGGAATTTGATTTCAAATTCATCCCAAAAAAATACATCAAGGGCCACATTATTTCCGATCAGTTAGTTAATGACCATGTTTCTAAAATTTCTCCCATGTGTGATACTTTCCGCGATGACTTTATTTCTTACACAATTTATACTAACACTTGGAATATACATTTTGACGGATCGTGTTGTCTCTTGGGCACTAGGTTGAGGATTGTCTTCATCACCCTACATGGTGATCATACCCCCTTTGCATACTGCTTAGGTTTCTCTTATACAAATGGTATTAGCAAGTATGAAGCCCTCATTCTTTGGCCTCACTGTCGCTCATAAGTTACTAAACTAGAAATATCCGTATTTATGGTGACTCTCAGATCATTATTAATCAAGTAAATGAAACATATCAATCCAAAAAATATTTTCATGTCCCATATAAGAACCTTGTATAATATATACTAGCTACATTTGAATCCTATTCTATCACTTTGATACCTCGCAAAGATAATCGTCATGTTGATGTCATGTCTAGTGTTGCATCCCTCATTCCTCAAGACATTACTAATGATAAGGAAACCTTTATAATTATTCATTTACAATAACCATCACATGATAGTCCAGACTTGAAATCATGTGTTGTAATATACAACAATGATCATTTGAAGTGTTTCACACATATTTACAATTTATTATATTGAAAAACCATCCCCAACAACCTTTAACCCCACAAATCATATTATCTGTGAAAATAATCTTGACCAAATTATGTAATTATTGGGGCCTCGTTATTCAAATGATTGTTCAATGGCCATTTTTGGTGATGTTTAAGCACAGATTACATCTCTATGGTTGTATATCAATTCCATGATAGCATGTGTGGTGGAAAATGTTCTAGAAAATATATGTCTCACAAACTCCTACGATAAGCATATTATTATCCTAATATGGAAAAATATTTCTTGTAATATTCCACACACTACGATAACTATCAAAAGAACAGTAATATCCATCATGAAATCACATATGAAATCCATCCTATCACTGCATCTTTGTCATTCTCTATATGGGGTTTTGACATCGTTGGTAAAATCAATCCTGAGATCGGATGATGGTCATTAATTCATTATTATAGCTACTAAATATTTCACTAAATGGATTTAAGTTGTGCCTTTACAAACTACGACTAGTCTTCACATCTGTCATTTTATTACCACCCACTTTATTGCACGCTTCGGCATTTTTTCATCCATTGTCACCAAAAATGGATCTTTTTTCAAAAAAAATATGTCAAAAGGATTTGTGTAATGTAATAAACCTTATCTACTCCTTATTATCCACAACACAATGGCCAAAATAAATACACTAATAATACCATTGTCAAGATATTGCAAAAAATTATTGACGCTAGTAGAAGTGACTGGCATAATCAAAATTTACATGCTCTTTAGGCCTACCACACAAGCATTGGTACTCTTACCAATGCTACACCTTTTTCACTTGTCTACGACACTAAGGATTTCATTCCTTTAAAGCATGAAATACCTTCATTAAGTGTGTCACTCAAAGTGATTTTAAAGAATAATGAATATCATGATAACTGATTGTATGAAATTGAAATAATAGATTATCGTCATGTAAAAGCCTTGGAATATCTCTGAGTATATCAGGAATGCATCACACAAGATGTAGTGCCCCCTTCCCTTTGACACTTTTAGATACTTATCTTGATATTATTGATCATATTATGGACACTATTATGTTTTGTTTTAGTGTGATGGTTAGATGTTAGATCATGGATTATTATTGATCTAGATTTAGTTAGTATGCATGATGGTTACTAGAGACATTTTGATATGTGGATGATGATAGACTGTTGACATGGACATATTATAGATGTTGATTTGGACTTGTGACATTTGATATTTTGAGTAGACCTAGTATGGAATAGTATAGATGATGATATAGTTGATTAATTAATTTAAAATGATATTGTTGAATTCTTGATGTTGTTGTGATTCATGTGTTTAGATGATCTTGAGATGTTATTTATATCATTTTTTAATGTTCTGATATGGCCACGAGGCCGAAGGAGGTATTTACATTTTTCAGGTTAAAATATCACACCAATGTCAGGGGACTGGAGACTATCCATATTGAAATTCTGGGTGAATTCAACAAGGTCACCATGGCAACTGTTGTGTGTGTGTGTGTGTTGTATGTTGTTAACGATTTCCATGGGGTAATTTCCATTATATGTGACCATGGGTTTTTGTAATTTATTAATGTTTTTCCTTTATTAATGTTGCATGTGGTTATTTTGTGATGTGTTACCCTTTTCATTAAGTATTTTATGTTGTGCTAATGTTGTAAATAATCATGTGTTAAAATAAATAAATTAATATGTCATAAGAATGTAATAAATGAAATTGTTGATTTTAAATGTTAATGTTGTAAGAGTGTGTAAGAAATGTGTAAGAAGGTGTAAGGAATGTGTAAGAGTATGTAAGATAGATTTTGGAATTTTAAACACTCCATCCTCTTAGGAATTCGAATTTGTCCTTGGAGGATAAATTTGGAGGCTTATGGGACAAGTTAAGCTTGTCCTACACCTCTTAAAATTATTCACCAACCATACCTATGGTTTGGAGGTTAAATTTAGGACCTTTTAATGCATTTTGAAATGACTCAATATAAGTTTTAATTGCACTTCTCTTACATGTTTTAAATTCAGTCCTTTTGGAGTATGGGTTGTTTTGGAGTGTGTAAGTTAAATTGTCATGTTTATTTATTGTGTTTAGGTGCATGATGTTGACTAACTCTTGGGGTTGAGGAAGAATGATGTGGCATCCCACATGGATCCACATCATCCTCTTCTCTTCCCTCTCCTTTAAAAGTTGCAACTTCTTTCTTGTTTGTGGTTGTTGAAACTTTGGTCATTCCTCTTGGGGCCGCATTTTTGCTTGTTGTTTTGGGAGATTGTGGTGGAAGAAGTTGGCAGTCATTTACATGCTTGACAATTTCTAGTTTTGAACTGTTTTTGGACATTTGGAAATCTTTTGGATCTTGGAACAAAATCCATTATGGAGAGGTAGGATCTTGAGCTTGTTTTTAAATGTTTTCTTTCTCTTGCAGGCATGTTAAAATGGTGAATGTGTTTTGTGTTCTTGGCTGGTTGGGTAGACTGCTTAGGACATGGGGGGGGGGGGGGGGGGGATAAGGAGGGGTTGGGAGGCATAAGGTTTATGGGATTTGATATGTTTATTAGCGGTATGATTTAGGTGGATTCCCAATTCCAAATGGGGAGGCATAAGTAGATTGCCAAAAGTTCCTTGCTCTTGTTGGCTTGCTTGATCAAGCCTATGTTTTATGTGAATGGTTTCCAATTGTAGTTGTGAAATGTTGTCTTTTCTTAGACTGTGTATCTTGTTGATTTATGCCTGTGGAATAATTTTGCTTGTTTTTTGTGGAAGCCATTGTTGTCGTGACTTGATTCTCATTCTCTATTTCAATCTGGTTAGGGCTCGGGGGCCAATAAGGGAGGAAAGCTTCTCCCTTCTCATTGGATGTCTTGGTTTGGTGGAGAGTGTTGTATTTCCCCCTTCCTTGTTGTGATCAAAGGTGAAAAGATGGAGAAACTAGTATGCTGCTGTTTTGGAGCAAGAAGATTATATAGGTTGACAGTCCCATCCTTTGAGAAAGTTTATTGTAATCCTTCCCACCTTAAGTGGTTGAGTTCTATAAAAATTTTAATGTGAAACCATTTGTATTGATAATGGAAGATTGAAAATGGACTGAGAAATGTAAAGGAAATTTATATTTTCTCTCTATTTAGGAAAATAAATCCAAATGATGTTACATGCGTTATATTTGTATCCTTGAAACCAAATGGAAAGGAAAATTTGTAAAGATGTAATTGTTGATCAATGAAGGATTCCATTTTCTAATCAAATTTGTATGGTATATTGGATTTGGATTTGCTATTAAAGCCTGGAAATTGTTTTTTGAAAAAGAAGCATGCATACGAAATAAAAGACATTGTATTGTTCTCTTGCGATGAGTTGAATTTAGAAATAAGGATTTGCATGATTACTATTGAATGTTTTATTGAATTCAATTAATTTTTTTGACTAGTTTAGGAATCCATATGCACATTCAAATGATAAAATTAATAGACAAACTAAAAAGGAATAGTTCAGAGTCATAGACTTCATTCTGGTAATTCACTGTGAATAGAATAAATGGTTTAGAACTGCACTTAGTATTCAACTTTAAAATTTTGTGGATTAGCATGCTAAGACATTTAGGAATCCAAATTGCCAAAGAAAACTTAAGAAAATAATCTAACCATCGCCAAATTTGAATGCAATTCCTCCTTGGGTCGTTTTTCTTTCCATTGTTGGAAAAATACAATCTAAAATTAATTGAACAAATTAAATTAAACCCTCCTTGGACTAGTCCTCCATGTTTGTTTGACATGTTGAGTGAAGGAGGAAACCAAATTTGATCAAATTGAAAAGTTAAAAATTGCTAGTTTGCAAATTAAAAGCTTACAGATCAATTTCACAAAATTTACCACTTAAACTTCATCAAATTCCCAAATTGATGACTTTTGTCTAAATATGGCATCAAGAGATTTCCAAAAAGTCCTCGTTTTCCCAAAACCAAAATCTCTAGCTCAAGTTATGGCCATTTGCAGTTTTACTTCAATTTGGCTTTCAAAAGGTAATAAAATTTAATCTAAATGTTAAAAAAATTTAAATTTTAAACTTTAGAAAAATTTTCCTAAAAATTACACCATGTCGCCATCCCTCAACCAATCAGGATCTGCCAAGTGGCACCTTAGAGGGGCGGGACCAAATTTTTAACTTGTCGTTTGAAAATTTTTCCTTGGGAAAATTTTCTCGTTTTACCCTGCAACCCCATCGGCCTGTAGCCAATCACATGCTACCATGTGGCATGGTGGAAGGGCAGACTCATTCTGAACTTTAACTTATAGTTTTAAAATTTTGACCTCAGAAAATTTTCACTTTTTCCTCTGCCGGCCCGTAGCCAATCGGAGGGTGCCACGTGTCCTCTTGTGGCTACAACGGAGGCGCAGTTTCTTTTTAACCCTTAGTTTTTATAAATTTTTGGGGAATCATTTTCATTTTGGCCCACCAGCCTGCGGCCAATGAGAGCGTGCTGTCATCACCAATCCGGCACTATGATAATTCTTCACCGGGAACTCCTTGTGCTATGATTATTTACTAATGCACAGCCTTTAGTTTGGTGGATGTAATCTAGAAACAAAACAACAACATAACACAAGAATACCATCGACTATGATAAGACAGAATGATGAAAAATCTGAAATATCAAAGTAAATTATAATATTAACATGAAATTGTTACAATCTCACCCATGAGGTACTTCAAGTGTTATTGACTTCACTTGCCTTTCACCAAGACTATGGGAGAAACTTTATAATTACACCTCTCAATGGCTTCTTCAACACACCTTTAAACTGATGGCTTCCTTTACACACTTCAGACAATATTTCTCACTGCTTCCTTCTATGCTAAATGAGGGGGGTGGCCTCTCTATTTATAGAACTTCCAGGATTATCCATCTTATCTCTAAGATAGGATAAGAAATCCACTCTAACGAATCATATTCCATACCTTAACTCTTATCTGTACATGTAAGCTTATCTTTTAAGATAAGATAAACCTTGTCATTTTACATGGGTTCCACATTTTTTAGAATTTTTACAAATAAAATACACAAAATATTTATGACCTCACTCCTTGTCCTTATTACCAATATAATATTTCTAATTCCTAATCATGTATACCCTACTTTTCTAATTACCCAAACTTTGAAATTTTAACATTACCAGACCACTTACGACAAATATTTACTTTTTACAACATTCCTATTGTACTTTGACTGTTACCGTACTCTAGATTATTGGCGGGGTACCGTACTGAAGGTTCCGTTATCTTCTATCAGACGCTACTATTAGTTACACTTAACAACATCCTATTCCTAATACATACATTAATGAGATAGAAATTATGGAGGAAAATTTTAGTGTCGACATCTTCCCCCTTCCTAGCTTCTACTCCGTCCTCGGAGTAGACTATTCTGGTGCTTGGAAAATCTTCAAATTGTCGTGGTTGACCCATTTCGTAATGGGAGTGCCATCCAATTCCTCCAGTCGGTACGTACCATTTCCATGCACAGCTGCTATTTTGTAGGGCCCCCATCCATTTTGGAAGAAATTTTCTCTGTGTTTTTTCTTTTTTTGTATCTAGAATCATATACTAGAACCAAGTCATTCACATGGAATGGAGACCAATGGATATTTTAATCAAATTATTCCTTCTGCTTCATTTTCTTCTTATGGCTTGTATCCTTAGCTATTTCCTTCATTTCCTCTAGAAAATGAAGATGTACCAACCTTTCTTTTACAGAATCACTTTCATCCATCCTTTCATTTTTCATAACTCTCACAGTGGGAATATCAAACTCAATAGGAAGAACTGGATCAATGCCATAAGCCAACTGAAATGGTTACTCTTTGATTTTTGAAACTTTATTAGGATCAGTACCAATACCATCTTTGGATACAACAGGCCCTAACAAAACACCTTTAGAACATCCAAAGACACACTTTGTCAGGGTTTAGTGAGGCTTGTGCTTCATCTAACCTTTGAAATGTTGTCTCCATCTGGTGCAGGTGGTCCAACTTGCTCCCATAGATGTAAAAATCATCCAGAAATACGGTTTGATGAAGGTCCCAATGTAGGGTTCGAACACCCTATTCATCAACGCTGGAATGTTTCTAGAGCATTAAACAATCCAAAAGACATAAATCTATAAGAAAACGTTCCCCAAGGAGTGGTGAACGTGGTCTTCAGCTGATCTTTCTCTGGTATACAAACTTGGTTGTAGCCACTATATCCATCAGCAAAACTATAGCACTCCTAGCCAGCTACTTCGTCTAAGATTTGATCTGAAAATGGAAGAGGGTAATGATCCTTCTTTGTTTCCTTATTGAGCTTCCTGTAATCAACAAAAATGCGTAGCTTCCCATTCTTTTTTATTGAGATCACAATGGGAGAAACCCATTCTGAATTCTCCACAGCAAATATGAATCCTACATCAAGCAACTTATCTATTTCTTCTTTTACAGTCTTGGAAAAATTAGGATCCATTCTATATGGCATTTGCTTTATGGGCTTAGCACCATCTACCAGCTCAATAGAATGTTCTACCCAACTTACTTGACGGAGTTCCTTGTAATCAAAAGTGAATATGTGTATGTACCTTCGAAAGAGCTGGAGGTAGGATTCCTTCTCACTCTCCATCACAGGATCACCAATCTTTATTTGTTAAAGAAAATCATCAACTTCTTCTTCAGATAATTTTATGGGGTCATGAGTTGGTGTGATAGGAAGGATATCCATGGCTGAAACATCAACCTCACTTTCTTCATCTTCAGTGTCCACTTCACTGGTACTAGAGTAATCAGAGGATGTCCAATCATCAGTTTCATCACTTGAATCCACAGGTTCTTCCTTATGATTTCGAGGGATCACATTTATCCTCACCCTCTCTTTACCATGTCCAAGTGTCAGGAAACCTTCATTCCAGTAGTTCCTTTCATGAACTCTCCTTAGCCATGGTCTTCCTAGCAGCATTGGGTACGCAACAGTACCATTTTTCATCACCTAAAAGTCTGCCACACATACAACACCCATAACAGATATTGCCACATTTGAAACTACACCTTGTGGTTTAGTTTTTCCTTTATTTAATGACCTTAACATAAGTGTTGAAGGGCGATCAATTTTTAAACACAACATATTCATTACAGACTTGGTCATTACATTAACTGCAGCACCTCCATCAACTAAGACATCATGAATTGATATACCATTACATAATACCTGAGCTTGTGGAGCATAGGGATCTGCCTCTGCCTCCAAAACAGGGACCTCAACCTCCTTCCTTCGTCGAGCATTGAGTCCACTTCGCAACTCCCACCTCTTCTCAAAAGACATAGCTAAGAGTTGACCATATGTAATATTTGTAGGCCTTTTAGACAAATCTTCTAGGATGGAGTATGGTCCTTGCCCCTATGAAATCAGAAAATCCTGCACACCCAACTTTCTTCTCCTATGCTTCTTATTAGTTTCTCCTTTCATCTTCTTAGGATCATTTCCATCTTGATTATCTTTTTCTTTCTTTTTTTTATTACAAACACATCTCTTTCATTATTTCTGCTCTTATCTACTACATCAAAAGAATTCACAGGTGCTTTTCCTTTATCATTATCTCCTTTACCATATGTAGAAGCTCTAACTGGACAATTAAACTTATAATGACCCTTTTTATAACAACCATAACATACAACTTCAGAAATATTTCTTTTTGGACCTCTATCTCCTCCCTGAGAACTAAATTCCTTTCCTTGAAGAAGATTAATAGTTAACTGACCCATATTTTTGAGCAAATATTCGTACTCAGTAGATGTACTAGGAGAAATATTTGTGCTCACCAGGAGTGGTTGTGGATTCTGGACCAAAGGTGCTGGTGTAGGCTCTACTTTAGCAACAATTTCTTTGGGCTCCTCTTCTATGCTTTCTTCTTGCCTTCTTGCAATCTCCTTTGCTTGTTCAATGGTAGCTGGGCGGTCATACTTCACTCATTGTCTGATCTCTGGCTTCATCCCAAGAATGAAGTGCTTACAAAGGAGATTATCCATGCCATTGATCAACCCATCCGCTAATCCTGCCTTCCAGATCTGGGCATCGAGATTCCTCCTTAGCTCTAGAACACGAGCATGATAATCCCTTATCTTCTCCTTCTCTCCTTGGGATAGCTTTGTGATCTCGACCATGAGATCTGCATATTTCTGTTGTTCACCAAATTCTTCAAGAAAACTTTTAGTTAATAAATCCCATGAATTTTTCACATTATCACCTAGTGCTTCAAACCACCTAAGTGGTGAACCATCCAAAAAGGTAGGAAAAAATTCAGTCCATTTTTCCCTTCTTATAAGGTCATTACAAATACAAGATCGCTTAAACTCTTGAATGAAAGAAGAAGCATCTTCATTAGATTGAGCTGAAAAAACATGAATCTTTCCCATTTTCAAAAGTAACTACCATGAAATACCAACCCACAAGTACAATCAACAAGACTTATGTGCACAATTAATTAGAATCACTATACTAGAACGTGACTTTACACCTTTCTACAGTAAAATAGAAATGACCACGGTAAACTATGGTAAAAATTGACTTATTGCAGTAAAAACTGACTTTACTGTGGTAAACACTATTCACGGTAAAAAGTGAAGTTACTGCGGTAAATACTATTCACGATAAAAAGTGACTTTACTGCGGTAATTACTATTCCCAGCAAAAATGACTTTACCATGGTAACTACTATTCATGGCAAAAATGACTTTACTATGGTAACTACTATGCACAGTAAAAACAAGGTTACCCTCCAATTGATTTTTGACTAAGTGGGAATATCTCTCCAGAAAATCCACCAACGAGGAATGGTCCCGGCAACGGAACCAAATGTCATCACCAATCCAGCACTATGATAATTATTCACTGGGAACTACTCGTGCTATGATTATTTACTAATGCACAGCCTTTAGTTTGGTGGATGTAATCTAGAAACAAAACAACAACATAACACAAGAATACCATTGACTATGATAAGACGGAATGATGAAAAATCTGAAATATCAAAGTAAATTATAATATTAACATGAAATTGTTACAATCTCACCCATGAGGTACTTCAAGTGTTATTGACTTCACTTGCCTTTCACCAAGACTATGGGAGAAACTTTACAATTACACCTCTTAATGGCTTCTTCAACACACCTTTAAACTGATGGCTTCCTTTACACACTTCATACAATGTTTCTCACTACTTCCTTCTATGCTAAATGAGGGGGGTGGCCTCTCTATTTATAGAACTTCCAGGCTTATCCATCTTATCTCTAAGATAGGATAAGAAATCCACTCTAACGAATCATATTCCATACCTTAACTCTTATCTGTACATGTAAGCTTATCTTTTAAGATAAGATAAACCTTATCATTTTACATGGGTTCCACATTTTTAGACTTTTTACAAATAAAATACACAAAATATTTATGACCTCACTCCTTGTCCTTATTACCAATATAATATTTCTAATTCCTAATCATGTAGACCCTACTTCTCTAATTACGCAAACTTTGACATTTTAACATTACCGGACCACTTACGACAAATATTTACTTTTTACAACATTCCTATTGTAATTTGACTGTTACCGTAATCCACATTATTGGCGGTACCGTACTGACGGTGCTGTTATCTTCTATCAGACGCTACTACTAATTACACTTAACAACATCCTATTCCTAATACATACATTAATGAGATAGAAATTACGGAGGAAAATTTTAGTGTCGACAGTGCCACGTGTTACTTTGGGTTGGAGGTGGGAGGGGTGGACCCTCCTATTTTTTTTTGTTTGTTTGTTTTAGCTTTGGGAAAAATTTTAAAGTTCTCCCCGCGGCCCGCATCTCTGCCTTCCCCCCAAAATTTGTTCTTATGTGGGTGTATGGACCCACACATCTTGTTCTTCTCTTTTTCCCTTTCCCTTTTCCGTTTGATGCCAGGACTTGACACGTGTCCACCAAGGACCCGCAGGGGTGGGGAGTGTTTTGTGCCTTTGAGCTATGTGATGGGAAAATTTCCCTATGCTGCCCTGCAACCCGTCAATCCGTTCTAAGTGTTTTCCCCCTCCTCTTGACACGTGTCCCCTAAGGGAATTTTTGACCTTAGAACTCCGCTCACTCATATCTTGAGTTCTGTAAGGAGTTAGGAGGACTTCCTTATATCGCCGGAAAGGTGAGAAAATTTCCTATCCAATGGGAATGATTTAGATAAATTTTGGAAGAGTTAAGTATGAGAAAAATCTAGTTGAAACCCTAAGCCTGTTAGAGAGCAGGCCTAGGGGATATATTACTCCCCGAACCTAACGAAAACATTTAACCTTAAAATTTGATCCTTGTGAACTTGGTATTAGTTAATGAAGGAAAACATATGTTGTAGTGCATTGATCTTGTTCTGGAATTTGTTAGTGAAAACTAATATCTTGCAACCTGGTTGTAGACACTTCAAATCAAAAAGAAATTATCTCATAATTTTCTAGCTAACACTAGGTTATTTCTTGGGCCTCAAGTGGTTGTTCAAACAAGCACTACACAAGATTATAATAACAAATTACACCCATGCAAATGAAAATAACACACCAAAATTTTCAGCCAAATCATAAAGAGATGCTAAAAAAATAAAGACTGATATTCAATAATCTCCATTATATTCAACATACAATAGATAGGCTATTAAATAGCCAAGGATATAGCAAAACAACTTCCTAGTAAATAGGAATGTATACCCTGGAATAGTCACGAGTATCATAATAAGAAATTATATTGTTCTAACCATATAACAATTATGTGAGCATTATAATAATTTCCTAACATTCCCCCCCTTAGTGCACGAACATGAGGAAAACATATCTTTGTACTTGCAACTGCTTTCATGATTACGTGATTTTTACTGCAGGATGATCACAAACCCATTGTATGGTTTTCAAATAGTTGACCACAAACTAAAAAGGGTGGTTTTAAATTTTAGTACCACAAACCAAAAATGAAGGTTTTTAAGTGGTTTACCTACAACCACGTCATGATGTTCCAAGTACTATTATTATCCCTCATCACATTTCACCATACAGAATAACATAGGAATTTTTTCTGGATTCGGCTCGTCATACACACAAACTAAAAACTGGAAATGGAACATTGAATCATGTCCCCCCCCCCTCAATGTGAAATTTCCACTTATTGAAAATAGGAACACTACGAACTACAACATACATCACACAACTAAAGTACACTCAAAAGCATATACTCCACAGTATATATATGCCACCAAATTTATTATGCGGTCCACATCATTGGTAAATGACGAGAGGATGTTGCGTGTCCTCCATCCTCATTTTCCTCCATCCTCCAGTATCATGTTGCTAGCTTAGAAAATGTAGCTTTTCAGGATCAATGCTTGTCAGGATGTTGGGTAACACCGAAAATGCATCCATAAGGAATTTGTTTTTTTAATATTTTCAACTTTTTACTTTTCCAAATTTTGAAAATAACTCTTGACATTGAAAATTTTTGACTTATAATCTAAACCTATGTCACACTAGCCACAAGATACATGTGACTCATTACAAATATATATTTGTTTTGTCATGTAAAGACTATATTAACTAGGTAAAAATATTATAGCAATTGAATATAATTCTCAATTAAAACTAAAACTTATGGACAAGATCAAAAAATTCTAAAAAAAGGAATTACAAACCAAAGATGGAATTTAATAGATATTTAGAAAAACTATTACTAAACTTTATAATAAATACCAATTCCTAAATAAGAAAAAGACTCAAACCTAAAATGTCTTTTCATATAAAAAATGCAAGCTTGAGAAGGAGTTACATATTTAATAGACAAAATACGGCTTGTTTCCAACTCTTTATGCATAGTTTGAGTTGATCCAAGTGTAGAACATGGATCTCTGATGATTTTGAAGGCTCCAAATCTGATTGCATGATAAAAAAAATTCAAAAGATATTTAAGTTGGTTGTTAATAGAGTTGAATGCAGAAGTTATGTGGAAGATCTACTAGTGATTCGGTTCTAAATGATTATTCTTTGTCTGAATACACAATATTGGGACTGTAGATCTATAATTTGGAATATTACTACATTATGCACTTGTTGGACCAATGTAATTTAGTAGATCACACACGCCTACAGGTTTGAACGAATCTCCAAAGGAAAATAAATTTCATCCCTTAAAGAAACTCAATAAAAGGATATTGATAATCAGAATGAGAAGAATTAACTGATGGATATTTGGAGGAATATCTGCATATGTAAACCAATATGGTGATTTTTACAAATATCTAACAATGGAAAATTTTCTACACACATAAATCTCTAAGGAGGATGCTCGAAGTGTAGTGCTAAGGACTGAATAGATTCCAAATCCACACGGTAATCATGGATTTTGCATTGACAATTAGGAAACCCTCTAATAAAAAATGTTACAACAATATTCATGCTCATTTTTTGAAGGATTATCCAAAATTGAGAACAACACCAAATCTTAACGTATGAATATTGGTGTATACTTGAATGCCAAAGAATGCTAAGACCAATCCTTTTCTCCCTAAATTGTATTCCAGATTTACGGCCCTATGAAAAAATTCACATAAAAATACAATATCCTATGCTATAGACTCTTAAGATTTTATTCTTTCTCATTCGTAAGAGTGAATCACAATGCTAATACCCCTATTTTTAATTGTCCATAGCTGCTCTTCCACTCTAAAATAATTCTCTCTTTATTACCAGATGAAAATAACACACCAGAATTTACAGCCAGATCATAGAGAGATGCTAAAAAAAAACCAAGAATGATATTCAATAATCTCCATTATATTAAATGTACAATAGATAGGATATTATATAACCAATGATATAGAAAAATAGTTTCCTTATAAATAGGAACGTATACCCCGGAATAGTCATGAGTAGCATAATAACAAACTATATTGTTATAACCATATAATAATTATGTGAGCACTATAATAATTTCATATGAGTGATCTTGTTTTGAAAGAAAAACACAAGAACACTAATGTTGAAGCTCAATGTAAAGGAAAATTTAATCCTAATTGGTTTGAGCCTTATTTCATTACTTCCAAGCTTCAGGGTGGAGTCTATTGTCTTTTCGCTCTCCTCAGAGAACCACTCAAAACCCTACTTTATGTGATTCACCTAAAGTGATATTATGCATAAACACCTTCATTACCCAATGACATAGTCTATTTCCACAATTCGCACTCGACTATTCAGGTCCCACTTTTTAAATTAACCTCACATCATCTACACTTAATGCTTTATACTTCACCACACATATTTTATACACACTCTTACATCTTTTTTAGATTATACCATCATTATCTGATGACACACTCTTGTTTTATGATTCATACTTAAATATTGAGGGAACATTCCTAAAATAACCTCATCTCACACAAATCCACTGGGGGGAAACACTTATCCTATCATCTTCACGTCTTACATATCGCTGCACAACATCACACTTTCACATAATTTGTATATCTTAGTTACATTTAATATTCTTAGCTTATTCATATTACATGTTACACTTTGTTTCATATGGTAGTTGGATAATTAATATTTCATTATCTTTTTCTATATACATGTCGTACACGTTCACTTGGTATCTTGAGGTGAATACAGGACATTTATAGATTCATACATGATGCATGATGCTCTACTTTACTCTCTTACTAATCACATTGAGGCTTCTAGGGGCATCTACCTTTACTATTTTCATATTGTATTCAAAACTAGGTCCTATTGTTTGAATATTTATTACTTTTTGTTACTATTACTCTACTTTTCGCTAATTATATAAACTCTTTGACATACTACTTATGTTTCTAATATAATAACAGGTTCTTCATGTGTAGTATTATCATTGCAAGATTTATACAACCATGGTTATCTATCATGTCTTTCTTACTATTTCTTGTTATTTTTTGTGGGCTATGCCCTATGTATTGTTTAATCATTGTATGCAAATCACTTTTTGATCTCCATCTTTTCTTCACACTTGCTTGTTACATTGTCTTCTATTTCATGCTTGCACTTTTATATTAATGTTTTTTACTAACATATATTGTTTCAATGTTCCTTGGATTCTACCATTTATATCCCCTATTCCCTAGTAGGTATCTACCTTAAGATATTCATATCAGCTTCAGGTCCTCTCTTTTGGACCACATTCTCCTAAAATCATTGTATGCACCCCAAATGAGGGGGAACGTCTATTAGCTGAACTTATCACCCCTCCAAAAACTCAGAGCTATAGTATATCACAAAAAAATAAAAAAACACAAGAACACAGTCACATATAAGTCTCGAATCATATTTGAACTGAAAACATGGAGCTGACACTAGCACCCAATCTTGGATAGTGGTAGTGGTCACTTGTGTCTTTCCATATGCTTGTGTCCTAGTGGTAAAAAACCATCACTTTATCATTTCAACACAGTTATCTAGTAGTGGTAATTTTCCTCCATTTATATATTACATTCTATCGGTTATAACATGAACAAAATGAATAATAGGTTAAAAATCATGTCCATACCTGTACGGATGAAAATGAACATGTGATCTTCAAATGCACTTGACCCCCCAAGGTCGTGCTGGAGCAGCCAATGTTTAATGTGTGTGGCTAACTATAGGAGGATCAGTGACTAAGATCTGGTAGTGTGATCTCCTGGTAGCTGAGTTGACAAAGGGGATATTTAGATATTATGAATAGGTAGCATAAATTCGCTATGGTTTGTTTACCTAACTTGGATCTAAGTGTTAAACTAGTTTGAAGTGTCTATGTAAAATGAATGAAATTAACAATATATGCTATTGCTGAAAGGAGACTAATCTAAAAAAATCACAAAACTGAAATATTACAATAATAAACAACAATTTGCTTCTATTCTAAATAATTAAAATATTTCTACACTAAAACTAAACAAGCGAGAAAACCCAGTGTGGTTATTCACCTATGCTGAGTGTATTGAAACTAAACTAACTTAAAACAATAACTTTTCCAAATGATCTATGATATGTGGACAACATCCCACAGATATTCTCTCCTTCAGATGCACAGGGATGGGAAGAAGAGGATCTGTCACCAGGGATTGCTATGAAAGATTCAAACCCTCTTGGAAATTAACTAACTATTTGCAAATGAAAGGAAATTGACTTCTACTCTATTTGATATGGCGTAACAATAATAAATCCAACCTAGAATTCATAGAACAGAGGTAAATCTAGTTGTGTAGTTATTGTCCCCTCAGTTTGTATCTTTCTTTCTCTGAGTTTTTATGTGAGTCCAAGGGATTGGGAATGCAAAGAACATAAACAAGAGGATGGCACTTGAGAAATGGAAACTTGGAAGCAATCTGGACACAATGTAAGTAGAAGAGAGATAGCACAAGAGATCTGATCTTGGCTATGCAATTCCTAACGAGATTACGGTAGCAAAATAATACAAGATACACAAAATTCTCAGACCCTTTTGCTTAAATACAAGCATGGAATATATAGGAATAGAGGATGGGAGGTGCCTTCATGTATAAGGCATTAAGCAGTTCCAAAAATTAAATATATTTAAAAATAGGAGGAAGGAGAACCAAGCAATCAAAGCTAATTTTAGACAATTCGGCTCATTGATGCATGCAAAAAGCAAAATTAAGTTAACTGTCGCATGTTAAAACACACGTGAAGAATCTAGAAAAATCAGGTGGGACCACTGCCCTATGCATGGCGGCGGTTTCAGGACCGCTTCCCTATCTTGGGCGGTGGTTTCAAAACCGCTGCTGAGGCAGGGCGGTAGTCCTGGCACTAAAGGCCAAAACTTACACATGATGAGGTAAAAAGCTAGAATAAGTGCAGGAAGGCTAAGTAAATATTTCTAGGAAACAAATATACACTGCGAATGGGAATTGGAACTCAAACGCCTTCTCGAAAGGAAATAAATCATCATTGGGGACTTTTGTAACCATTTTCCTGACAATGTAGCATGTGTAATTTTGGGTGCATATAGTACCATCTGTAGTGGAGCTTATTTTGGAAGCATCATGAAAGGAGAGAAAAAAAGACCTCTCTCCCCAACACTTTTCTCTTGGTGTAATATCTCCCAAAAACTCTCTCTTGACATCTGATCACCCAAAAAATATTCTCTTAACGTGACATCACCCAAAAAATGCACTTTGACGATGAGATTTCCCAAAAACCTCACCATCATCATTTAAATCCACCAAATCAAAGAAAACATGAAAAAGTTTCTATCCCATACTCTCTTACACATCAGGTGCACTCTTTCCTTTACACACTTATTACTTAATTACATATATATTATTCACATATGAAACTTTGACTAATTTCTTGCTCTTCTTTTGCAGGGTCATCCTTAATACGCAACAAGAAACAATTCACATCCACAAGCAAAAGCTCAAACATCATGTTATCGCATACACTTCACCCCTAGGGTCTAATTCCTTTCCCTAGTCTCCATGCTTCACATTGTGATAACTTCATGCTTCACTTGTCCAGTTAGTAAGCTATTAACAACACTGTTCTCTATAATATTACAAGGTATGTATCTTCTAACTAGTTTATGCTATCGAGTATTCACTCAACAACAGAAAGTGGGGGAAATGTAGACACAAAATCTATGCACATGGGTACATTTCTAAGTCCTATAAAATACTAATATATACATGATTACTAAGCAATAAAACTAGTGGTTCATAACTCCTTTTGGCCTTTTTTCTGTAATTCTCACCTTGTTTCTGGTATTGCACATCCTATAACCCTAACAAAACTTGACTTATTTATCTTTAATGGTTTTAGACACTAGCATCTAGTTAGGATAGAAGCACCCAAGAGCTCCTATACCTCATGGGTGCTCCTGACCTTATTTGTCCTTTTCTCACCCTTTTGGGTCTCTTTTACTTCTTATAAATATTTTAATACTTTGGGTCAGCCTTTAATTTTTCTATCAAAAAATTCAAACAAGGAAATCACACACACACACACACACACACACACACACACACACACACACACACACACACACACACACACTTAGTTACCTCTCCAAAATCAAGCGCCAAGCACTTATCATTATCTACTATAACCTAAGATTCCATCTAAACGCATAAAGAAAATTAAAAATCATCCATCTAACACATCCACATAAAGTACAAGGGCTACATCACTCTGCATACACAACATAGGAGGAGAAGTTAATTATATTACATCTCACATAATTACATACTTAGAGAATTCTATATCTATCCCTCGACAATAGTGTAACTTGCAGAAAGGTAAACCGGTGAATCATTTCACACACATTCACACAAAAATACATGGATTCTAAAATGTAGTGCAACACTTAGTTGTAAGATCACTCTTTGGATGACCATTGTTGTTAGTCTGAATCCTTATTCTGCATCTTATTTATTAGGTTTGATCTGGTTTATGGTTATGTGCAACTATCTATTTGTTTTATAGGTTACAGGTGTGACAAATGAGCTTGGAAGAAAAACAAAGAAATAAAAGAGGACTAATGATGAAGATATACCAACCCAGAAAATGACATAACTTGAGTATTTAAGTGGACACTAGCGCTAAGATCATGCACTAGTTCCTGGACGTTCTTGTCCTCCTGTGGGTGTTTTGATACACCCACAGGACCAAGGAGAGAAAGTGCATGAAAGTAAATCCTACACTAACAATGGTGATACACCAGAAAAGGAGGGTATGAGAATAATCTCCAATGTGTGAAAATGGAAGCAAGATGTAGATTAGAGAGGGTGATGACAGTTCTCCATAGTCTAATAATAACATTCACAACACCTTTCCATGCAAACACAATAAAAGTGAATCCCTGTAAGAGAATAAAATAGACACAATATATCTGTAATGAGATCGAAGAGGCAAGAAGAATGTAAACAAACACAGCAAGGGAAAATACATCCACAAACTTGCATCGATTGCTTCATTGATATGCACAGTTCAAGATATTATAAAATAAAGGCTTGGATCACCATGCAAGGAGTCCACTACAAAGGCTTGTAGCACATTGGCTTCACAAAATAAAAATCACAGAGTTTTACTACTCAAACTATCTTTCTGAACAATGATCCAACACTTCAATTTATAGAATTTTAAGAGAGAGGGAGAGAAGATGCAATTCCCGAAATCTACTTTATAACTAATTTCAAGTCATAATAAATGAGTGTGGTTGGTTAATATTGATCTAAAATAGCAATCCCAAGGTATCCCATAACTTGTAGTAGTGAAAGAATGATTTCCCATGCTCATTGAATGCTCGTACACCCACTTTCCAACCACCAAACAAAACTAGGATCATTTTCCTTAAAAAAATCCATCAAATATTCATCAATTTCTGCATTTATTGATTGTTGTGCATCAGTCTTGGAGCCATGGTTCCAATGACACCAATTTTATAAAAATCCGTTGAATATTTCTCTATTTATGACCTTATGAGTGATTGCAACTAATTTGCCTTGCATAGGCATTGTCAAGAATTATTTTATTTCACGAGATTGTGTATTTAATTGCTTGTTGGAAGTGAATTTTAAATATTCTCCCTTATCTAATGTTTCCCATCATAAAAAAAAAAAAGTCTCGGGCCATCTAAGATATGGTGGGCCCTTGGTTACATCTTCATTGTTTGTAATGAAGGGTAGAGGTTGATGTTTGTTTTTAAATGTTTATATGCCAGCTCGGCTAGCTCGGGCGAGCTGGCCCTCCTTAAATTTTCTAGCTCACGTGATGGGCTTAATTCTCCAATACTGACTCCCCTTATGTCTCCTACAAGGAGCTTGGGATAGGGATAACCTCATACTCCATACACCTACCCTTGTCTTTCACCTCGGCATTCTTGTTGTTTTGTTTGGTGCCACGTTCTTGATTTTGGCAAACCACGTCTCGGATGCCTTGCCTTTGAATGCCGGCTCAACAACTTGCTCCCCACTTACAATGTGGGCCCTGACCCTTTTCCTTGTTCTCTGTTTGGTACCCACGTCGACATTCTCACCCGCAACCCATCATCCATCGAAAAGTTTGGGCCTTTGTAGCCCGAATGTCCCGTAGCCCATCTGGGCCTTCTCGACCCATTATACCCGCACTCCCTCCTGGTGACTCAAGCCCACAACCGAGCCAACTCTTACATCACCCGATTCGAGATTTACCGTCCCCGCGTGTCCACTGTTGACTTGGCCATGCGGGATGTTGACCCCCGCTTCTTCCGCATCCATGTTCCGTCGCAATTTCGGGCTCTCCGAGGCCACAATTCCTGAGGGCCACTTGGGACCAACTTCTCTGCCATTACCGCAATAGCCTGTGTGGCATTTTCAAGCTTTTGTCGCACGAACGTCCCGAGTCATTAGGAATCCCTGGGACGTGATATTCCATCTTGGCCGGATTATTTCTCTATGAAAATCGTCGTTTGTTTGGTGAGCCAATGTTAAAACTATTCATCCCAATACATTTTATTATGTCCTTCCACGGCCCAAGCCATTTGAATCCACCATCGAGTTAAACTTGTACATCACCATATCTTGTAAATTCACTGAGTTCTTGCTATTGCAATGGTTTGGTCTTCGGATTTCTCTTTCGTTCATTACTCGGGATAGTTTGACGATCTTTAATGTTTCTCTGGGGAAACTATTTAATTCTTTAATTTGGTTCAACGTTCCCGCAATGCTAGCTCACCCTTGGTGACAGATAGCTCAACTTCCTCCGCAAATACAATCTAGAGATATTTCTTATAGCTCAGTCTGTATGATTTGAACTCAGCAACATTGAATTCGTCCGTCATGGTCTGGGAAATGCAAAGCTTGACATGGGTCCTCGCGGGGTCTCCTTAACTCAGTCATCCCACCATTCATCATTCCTTCATTGTAAGTCTCGACCTTCTAGAGCTTCGAGCTAATCACAACTCGGTGTACTTAGAGATGAACTTGGTGCAACATAAGATTTTCCATCTCGACTCCCCGATGCATGATGCAACTTGGTCTTGCACCCATTCACGTGTCATTGGAATGAATCATTGCACTTAAGAAATAAATCGGTACAAAATGAAAAAGGAGCTCGATTTTCTTCATCTCACCAACTCGGTGAGCTCTTCCAGAGTGAAGGCTAATTTGCCCACTCCTCATTTCCCACATGCATTCCATGTAACCTTTTCATTATTCCAGTGCCCCTCGGGTCCTGAAAGAAGATGTATGGGATCTCCATGAAGCAGTGCACCTATAATTTCAATTTTCTTAGTTTTGATGTGAGCGCCTTCAGTTGTCCAATTTCACCTAGTGGTGAAATTAGATAACAATTTGCTAACTCATGGGACCATTTACCTTCTAAATGAAATATGACCAACTTCCTGAAGCTATCCATTGGGCATGGATTCTACATGATCACCATGAACTAATCTCAACCCTCAATATATTGACCCCATAATGTCGTTGCTCGCATCTGGAATTTCCTTGTGTTTCTCACGCTCTCAACTACACAAAACGACCCTGGTAATGCTTCTTACCAGAATTACGCTGATAATGAAGTAACATCCATACTCCATAATTACTTTCCTTGCATGCTCAGAAATTCTATATTGCCTCCATTCCGGTTTGAATAAGCAAATAATTGGTTCAATGAAAGCATTATTTACTAATCTGATAATTCCATTCAAATTAGTTAATTGCAATTGGGGGAAAATTTCATGCATTGGGCAGTGTTTAAACATCATCTTGTGGTGATAATGTCAAGAAATGCCTATGCGCTGCAACATTATATATCAAATAAGTCATCATATAAAACTCCAAGTCTGTAGTTTGCCCCATTTAAATTTTAGCTGCCAAAGGTGGCCATTTGACCATGAATTGCATCAGAATTGAAAGTAGCCCAACAAATATCTCATTTTCTTTCCAAGATAATCCATATGTAGTTGGAACATCCATTCTTTAAATTCATTTTTAGTCTCCAAACCAGCCATCTGACTTAGGAGCACAATGATATCTTCGACCATCGTCAACGAATTGAGCCCTAACCATTCTTTTGGGGATTTTGGAAAATTCCTTTCTATTGGCAAGGAGCCATTTTGTGTTTATCATCTTTGTAAATTTCTTATTTTTTACTTCATAATCCTCCAAGGAAATTTTAATACCAATAGTAATGGGGTTTGCAATTACAGGTAATTTCAGAATTACCCTTATGGTTTCATGTGTTAATGTCAACACCGCATCCCCACTCCCATCTAATAATTCTCTCTTCTGAGAGTCATAATTCAACGTGCAATACCACACTAAATCTAGGCATTGGAAAGAAAGTGGAATAGAACCCACCAAGGCAATACAGCTATCACAAATTACCTTCAAGGATTCACTCATGCGGGCACTACTCAATCGTTGATCATTCAAGTCGGCATTCATCAAGTATCTATCTATTATCCTGTTGAAGTCACTTGTGACCCCTGATATACCCAAGGAAAAAATTGAAGTAGTCTTCACTTAAGAACCCTAATTTTACTTCAACTAATTTTCTAACGAAAACAAACACAAAACATAGGAGTTTTAAACTCTTACCGTTTTTTTGCAGGTGCCTGAGAAATTCTGATTTAAGACGTCAACTTTTACACTTTTATGGTTTGCAAATTACGCCCCACAATATTTAAAAAGCACTTCACAGATAAAAATGATGAAAGATCATCAAATTAGCAATAAAATATGAATATCTGTGCATCCCCCAAGGTCCTTTGTTTACAATAAGAGCATTAATGGCAGAAAAATTAAATGCATTGCTTTATAGCCATTAGTTGAAGCAAGCCTGGGGGGGCCTTTTTCATTTTATGGCACTTAGAGGACTTCTGTGCTTTTAAACATTCTAGCCCACCCATCCACTTTCAATATAGGTTTAACACGTGGATTTCCTAGGGCACTGGTAGAGTCGCAACTTATTTTTACACCTTTTTACCTTTTCAAAACAAAGACGAACTTTCCAAAATACCTCCGGTGACCCGTTTTCCCGTCTTTGATGTAGACTCAACACGTGGCTTTATCTGGGCACTTGCATGGTTGCGCTTCACTTTTATACCTTGCTCCTTTTTTCAAAACAACACTAAAAGTTCCAAAGTCCTTCGGTAACCCGCCTCCCCGCTTTTAACTTAAAGATGACCATGTGTCCCTTTGTGGGCTCTAGGCATTCCTTTTACACTTTTATGCCTTTCACCATAATGCCTCAAAATTCCAAAAGGGCCCACCTTCTCGTAACTGCTCATCTTATGACACGTGTACATCTTCGGCATCAAAGTAAGAAATTTGCTTTGCTACTTCATATTGTTGAATATCCAATTAGAAATTATCAGAGCCATGAGACCAATTTGGCATTTTTAACAAATGTAACAAAAGTGACAAGTTCACCAAATAGACCCGTTGTGCCACATCCAATTAAAGATGACCACGTGTCCGCAGATGCTGGGACAAAATAACAAAGAAGGCATGATCATGGAAAATAAAAGAAGGGAAAAACCCATCATCTACGACCAAATAACCAATAGGTACACACGGAAAGGGAAACTACAACCAACACAATACTCAACATGATTCACACCCATAGAGAAGGGTTTAAGGACAACAACTTGATAAATATAAAACTTCATGCATCCACATAGGAAGAAAGAGATTACTTCAAACCATACAGACTGAAAAAATTCTGGTCTGAAAGGGGTGAGGTTAAAACCAATCATTAACACCGGCTCCGACTCGGGGATGGGCACTCCTAGCGAGTGCCAAAATAACAACATAATACGAAGACAACAGACCATTTGCCAAAAATCCATTGGGCCACAGAGTCAAGAACCAACCTCCAAAGCAAAGAAATAATAACCAACCTCCCAAGATCGAATCAAGAAACCAACACAAACCGGTCACCAGGGACGAGGAGAATCTAGAAAAAATGTGGAAATAGAACAAAAAAAAATACTATACACTATACAATGACGTGTATCTTGATTATGAGAAATCAGTCAAGGAAATTTTTCAAGTACCTGTCATTAACAGGAAACTCAAGCAATTCTCCATCTAAGTCTTTTAGGAAAAAAGTGTGCTCACCAATCCTAATATCAATAGAATAAGGGCCCATCCATAATGCATAAAACTTTCCATGTTTTCCCTTATCCTCATGTCTGTTATCCCACAATAGCACAAGATCTCCCATAGTGAAAGTTGTTGGAGTTACCTTTTTATCAAATAATTTCTTCAATTTCTCTGTGAACTGCATGTGTCTTTGGTGGGATTCTCTTCTCTCTTCATCTAATTCAAAAATTTGATTAATACGAGCATTATAGGGACTGACCTCCTGGTCCTATAATTGTTAGATAAATTGGTAAGAAGATAGTTGCATATGCAGGGGAATTAGAGATTGAGTTCCATACACTAACTCATATGCACTTTTTCTAGTAGCTCTTTTGACAGTAATTCTATCAGCCCAAGCAAAAAACTTCAACTACTCACCCCACTTCCATTTGTTTAATTCTAAGGTCCTTCTGATTATCTTCAATAAATTCTTGTTGCTTGATTCTGCTTGTCCATTACCTTGGAAATTCTAATTTGAAGCATATGCTAAATTGATCCCATACTCATGAAACATGGCTACCAAAGGTTTGGCTTGAAAACTCATAGCATTGTCAATAACTATCTTAGTAGGCACTCTAAACCTACAAATTATATGATTTAGAATGAAATCCATAACAATTTGGTGAGTAGATTTCTTGGTAGGGATTTCCTCCACCCACTTGGTGAAGTAATCAGTGGCCACTAATATCCACTTGTGGCCTGCACTTGAAGAATCTGAAATCTGACCAATGAATTCCATTCCCCACTGCTTAAATGGGGATTCAATTGATACAGGTTGTAAATGGAGGGAGCTTGAAGCTTTCAATCTTCTTGAAAAACATTGAAAAATCTCACACTTTTTTACTAGAAAAATTGTATCTTTAAAAAGAGTTGGCCACTACTAAATAACCCTTAAGATCTTATGGGTTGTGACTCTTCCAACAAAATTCCCTCCACAAAATCTTCCATGGAAATCATCAATTACTTTTGGGACTTCATCCTTAGTGATACATCTCAAGATAACTCCCTTAGGGTTTTTCCAAGCTAACTCATAATCAGTGATGATATATTTCTGGGAGGATAACTTAAGTGTTCTCTTTTGATTCTTGCTTCAATACTCAGGGCATTATAGATGTTTGAGATAAAAAATAATATCCTTATACCATTCAGAATTTGTCAATTTCTCAAGAATATTCATTCTTTCTTCTTCAACCTCATTTATCTCAACTGTTTGCAAGTTGGTTTTTGCCATTAGCTTTGTTAGGCCCAATCCTTTGACCATTTTTGTAGTTTGGATGTCCATATCATATTCTTGCAATTTATTTTCCCATCATCATCTTTTACTTGAAATTTCCATCTCTAATAGGATATTCTTAACCATGGTGTGGGGAACATAAGCTATGACTTTAGAGCTCAAAATATATGGCCTAAAGATTTTTGTGGCCTGGACCAAAGAAAAGGCTTGTTTCTCCATGATAGTATACTTCAATTCTGATCCTTTTAATGCTTTACTAAAGAATGCAATTGGTCTTTTAGCTCTTTCATCATCCTTTTGTAATAGCACAGATGCAATAGTATTCTTTGAAGTAAAGGAAAACATTTGGAAAGCCTTTTTATAATTAGGAGCTACTAAAACATGGGCATTCTTCAATGATTCCTTAATCCCAGTAAAGGCTTGAATAACTGCTTCTTCCCATTTGATACTATGATCTTTTTTCAACATACTCGTGATTGGGATAGTCAATTTGTCAAATTTGGAAATAAATCTCCTAATAAAATTTATTTTCCCAAAAAAGGACTGAATTCCCTTTTTGGTTCTTGGAATAGGAACTTTACTAATGGCTTCCACTCTCTCAGGATCAATCATGACCCCTTCTTTTAACACAACATGTCCAAGTAGCTTTTCCTTTTGAACCCCAAAATGGCACTTCTTAGGATTCAATGATATACCATATTCCCTGCATATTAACCACATCTTTTCTAAATGCTACAGGTGATCACTTATTTTCCTTGAAACAACTGTCACATCATCTTGATACATGGAAATGAATTCATTTATATATCTAGAGAATGCTACATCCATTGCTCTTTAAAATGTGGCTCTGGCATTCATCAGGGCAAATGGCATTCTGACATACACATAGGTTCCCCATGGAGTGGTGAAAGAAGTTTTGATTCTCTCTAAGTGCCTCACAATCACTTGGTTATACCCAGAGAAACCATCCAAAGTGGATAACAAGTCAGAACCAATAACTAATTGCAACACGTTATCCATATTTGGCAAAGGATAGTTTTCCTTGATTGATGAATTATTTAAATTTCTGAAGTCAACACATAATATTATATCCCCATTTTTCTTTTGAATGGGTACCAGGTTTGCTACCCATGAGGAGTATCTTGTAGGCTATATAATTCCTCCATCCCTTAACTTTTTCAACTCCTCTAGCATTTTTGAGGAAAGGAGGGGATTAATTGGTCTTTCTTTCTGACTAAATGGCTTGGCATTGGCTTCTAGGGGTATTTCATCCTGAAAGAGGTCTTCAATATATGCCTTCAATTCTGAATACGACCATGACAAGAAATCCTCTTACTTTTTTAATAATTGGAGATATGATTGCTTTTCTTATTTACTCAAATTTCTACCCAACCATATTTTCCGAGGTTTATCTTTTATGCCCAGGTTATAGTCCTCAATATCCCTCGAAGCTAACATGTTTCTATTAATAATGCAGTCAACATTATCAAAATTTAATTCCAGTACAACCAAAACTTTGGGAATAGTATTAGTTTTCAATTGGATAATGTCCTTACCAAATAAGGTCTCTTTTCCTTCACCTGCACAAACCATTGGTTCTCAGTCCATACTTTGATTGGAAAATTCTCCTTTATTTTGTAGAAACCTTTGGACCTAGGCATCATCTTCAAACACCCACCAGTGCTTGATATTGTCAGGCACAGACGGCTTGGTCAATATTTCAATATCATATTCTCAATAGGGAGACATTGTACAAATTTCAAACATAGATCCCAATAATTCCAATTTTTCTGCTATAGTATTATACTTCCTATCATGATGTATTATATTGAAAGAATCAAAAATTTCAATGAAGTTCCAAATTGCATGTTTATACTACTTCATTCTTTGATTATTTGTTGCATACAATTTTCTAACTTGTTTGAATATCATCTCTGAATCCCCTTTAACAATAATATCATTGACACCATATTTCTAAGCAATCCTTAAACTCAACAACAATGCTTCATACTCTGCAATATTGTTTGTACACTCAAAATTGAGTTTAAAAGAAAAGTTAAACTCCTCTTGGCTTGGAGATATCAAAATAACACTGACACCATTACAAAATCTAGAACATGCCCCAATTAGACATCAAATTCCAAGGAAAACCTACTTGCTCAGGATACTTGCACTCCTCAATTTTATGCTCCTTACAATCAACATAGCCCACAAAGTTATCGACATCAACATCTGTGTACAATACTTCATAAGAATCATATTTAGGACCCTCAATTAGATGTAGCATTTTCTTCTCGCCATATAACTTCACAAGATTTCCCTCAATTGTTATGGTGGCATATGACATGCCCATTTGAACACTTCCACTCACACTAGCTGCCCATTTTTGGGATAACAACATTCCCCACTTAGTAGGATAGTCGATGATAACTACATTCATGGTCAAGGATTTTCCCAGATAAGTTTCCAATTGCACTACTAATCCTTTGACATATCCAATTACTGGCACTTATCTTGAATCCATAGCAGTACATTTTCCAAAATCCATTGTCACCTTGATATTTAACTCATTCATCACCTCTAAAGGCATTACATTACATGAGGCTCCTAAGTCAAACAAATAATTTTGTACCAGCCTATCTTTAATGATCAAAGTGGTATAAAATGGATCCACATCTAGTTGAGATTTTTAACCAAAGAAGTTATTAGATAAACCTTGGGTGATTCACCCAATTCTTCTAATGCTTGAGGTATTTCCAATTCTGCAATAACAGGAGGGGCCTCCACATTATTAACACTTTTTCCCTGGGTAATATTTTCTTCCTTGAATCTTGCTCGGTTTTAAAATGGTACTTTATCAAAACCAAAGTCAGGGTACATCAAGTCCCTCCTCTTTATGGGAGAGGTTCCCTTATTGAAAGCAAGCAGCAAGGATTATATACAAATGTACAACCTTCATCTTAAGGCTAGACCTCTGACATCTTGAAATGATTTTATACCAAAATAGATCATCAAAAAAAAATGAATGGAAGAACTAAAGAAAGGAAAGAGAAGAATATAACAATACTTTCAGGAAAAATAGATAGCATAGTATGACCCTATATGTACTGAGCAAGAGTGATAAAGAACAGAATCGTTCACATTCACAACATAAGATATCATTCCATAGGCACAGAGTTCTAGAAATCATATCAATAAGAACACAACGTTTTTTATCACAGAAGATAAATTATCCACAAATTTCAGGTAAGGGAGAAGGGACAAAGGAGGAAGATAGAGAAAAGGGTAAAATCCTTATATATTGATTTACTTTGACTATAATTACACTTTAAAAGTATCAGAGTCCAACATTTGCAATGAGCCAAGATATTACATTTATATATGAAGTGAAAACAGGAGAAGAAGAGAAGGAAAGAAATCTAATTTAGAAGCTCAACAACCAACCACCAATGTCCCTGCAAATCCACCTACAATCTGTCAAATTTGGTTCTGCATGTCTTTCATGTGCTAAAGAAGAAGGAAGGATGGAAGATCATATCAGATCTGATCTTGCTGAAGCAGTTAGATCCCGTATTAATGGATTGAAAGACATTTTCCATATTTTCACCCAAATCAATATTTCCAGTTGGCTCTCCATGTCTGTTTGGTATGTTGGAGAAGGAAGGATGGAAATCAAATCAAATCTGATCTGTTTAAAGCAATCAGATCACATATTAATAGTGTGAAATATGTTTTCCATATTTCCAACCATTGAATCCTTCTAAAAACAATATTTTATATTTTCATGGTGTAGAGGAGACCAAGACCTTTCCAACAGTATAACATTTGTCGAATTTTGAGCACTAGAGTGAAAGTTATGCTCATTTGAATATTTGAATCGAATCCATAAAAAAATGGCAAAAATGCAAAAATGGATCCGCGGGCCCGAAATTGAAATTATGCCTTTATCAAAAAACATGCAAAGTGAAAACATTCACCATAGCCTCGCAACCCCGGAACTTCACTTTTGATATAGGTCTAACATGTGTCTTTACCTGAGTGGTAACAGAGTCACAACTCCCTTTATAATTTTACTTCTTTTAGAAACGAGGCTCAAAATCTCAAAGTTCTCCACCTTCCCGCTTTGGCTTTCGACGCAGGATTAACATTTGATTTTTTCCCTTTGTTTGAGTGGGACTTTGGTTCACGTGGAGGTTTCCCACTCATTTAGAGACTCTGTTTGGACCTGATCTTCGGAGGTATGCCAATTGGACACGTAGAGAGCTAGCACTCGTTTGGGACCTACTTTTGGATTCACCTATAGAAAGAGTGCTGAAGAGACACGTGGATCCTTCTATGGATTTTATTTGTTTCTTTGTGTTTTGGCTAAGTCCCTTTTTTTTTGTGGGTCCATATGTCTGACCCTGGACATGTGGAGGATCAACGCACATTTCGGACCTACCTCCAGATTTTTCCTTTGAAGTTATGTCGAGCTGACACGTGGAGGCTTCTGCAAACCCTTCTATACTTAGCTGATTAAAAGGCTATTTTTGTCTCCTTTTTACACCTGGGACATGTGGAAAGATGACGGTCATTTGGGAGACCGCCTATGGCTTCGACCTTTGAAGGTGTTCCGATGAGACATGTGGTTCCATCCACCAAACCTTTTATACTTAAACTGATTTGGGCGCACTCCCCTATCTCTGTTCTTTTTGGTTGGGTCCCTTCTACTTATTTAGGAGTGACTATGTTGGTTCTGGACATGTGGAGGCTTCACACTTGTTTGGGGACTCACTTCTAATGTTGCATCGATGAGGCACTTGGAGGATTCTGCCGACCCTCTTATACTTAGCCAACTCAATAGCCCACTATGTTTCTTTCTCGAACCTAGGACACATGGTGGGCTGGTGCAAGTTTGGATTCTCTGCCTATTTACACCATACCAAAAGTGCATCGAAGTGACACGTGGCACCTTCTGCAGTCATTTCAGACTTAGCCGATTTGTGCCTCAATTAAACACTACCTTTCCTTGCATTTACTTTTGACGCAGGCTTGACATTTGACTTTTTCCCTTTTAGAAACAAAGATAAATTTCCAAAGTGCTGCGATGATCTACCTTCCCACTTTAGCTCGATTCGACCAATCAGGATCCTTCGAGGCCACAGAGCCAATTTGCCACTTTTGAAAAAATAGTAAAAAATGATAAGTTCACCAAATAAACTTTCCATGCCACATCCAATCAGATATGTCCATGTACTCGTGGATGCTAGGGACAAAAATTGGCAGGGAAGATAAGCCCGTCATTCATGACTGTAGAAAAAATGTAGAGGAGGGGAAGCTCCACCATTTATGCCCAAAAAATAAACTGCTCCTCATGGAAAGAAGGATTGAAACAATACCAGGCTCAATGTGATCCATGGCCATAGAAAAAGAATTTGGATGCAATTTCATTCGAATGGAGGAAACAATTTTTCTATTTCTTCAGACTTCTCACTCTGCTCAAACATATCTCAAAGGCACCAACTCAAAATTTTTGAAACTTGACTTGAAAAATGAGGGGAATTTTGAGGGAGACAACAAATGGCTCTTTCTAGGGATGACTTGGCTTGGAAAGAGGAATGAGGGAAGATCAAGAACTCAAGAAAAAATCTGGGAAAATAGACCAGCACCTTATCCATTGGGAAAATAGAGTCAAAGGTAAAATCAATATAGAAGACAACACACACGGAAGGGAAACAAACCAAAAAGGAAAGACACAAACAAAATATAGCATAGTATATACAAAAGGACTGCCTAATCACCTAGGACTTTAACAAATTTAAATATTTCCCACTATAGGGAAGTGGGGAGAGGATCCATCCATATAATCCAAGTAGAAAGCATTTTATTTAGCAAAGTGTTTGATTTTGAAAGGACCAAGCCAAAGAGAATAAAACTTACCATCGCTTCCTCGAGGTTTATGTCTTTTGTCCCGTAGTAGAATAATGTCTCCCACTTGAAAATATCTAGGCCTAGCCTTCTTATCAAACAAAGATTTCACCTTCTATTGATGAGTTGAGATCCTATAAAAAACCTACATCTTGTCTTCATCCAACTTCTGAAGATAGATGATTCTCTTGTCCAGGGAACTGATGAAACTTGAATCCTCAATAGCCTTCATTAAGTGCAAGGCTGGTAATTCTACTATTATTGGCAGCTGAGCTTAAACACCATACACCACCTGAAATGTAGACATCCCAATTTCTCTTTTGGGTGTAATTCTATATGCCCAGAGAGCATCATAGAGCTTTTTGTGCCAATTCCTTTAAGAGTTATTGATAAGATTCTAAACGATGGTTACCAAATTATTATTTGTTGATTTTTCTTGTCCATTCCCTTGAGGATAATAATATGAAGAATGAGCAAGGGAAATTCCCTAGCCATATCATAAATCCATCATCTCAGAAGAAGAAAAATTGGAAGCGTTATTAGTCACAATCTTGTTTGGTACCCCAAACTTTATCAAGATGTTCTCTTTGATGAAATTACACACCACCTCAAAAGTAGTGCTTTTGACTAGAATACCCTCTACCAACTTTTTGAAGTAATATGTAGTAGTTAGCATGTGATTATTTCCAACACTAGAAGGTGGGTTAATAGTTCCAATGAAAATGAATCCCCACTATTGAAAAGGCTCATCAATCACTAGTGGTTTTAGTGGTAAAGAAGACAACTTAGGTCTCCCAACAAAATTTTGATAGGTTTCACACTTACCTACCCATTTTGATGCATCTTTGAACAATGTAGGCCACTAGTACCCTGCACAAAGGATCTTATGGGTAGTGACAGTAGAAGACAAGTTCCCTCCACAAGCATGATTATAAAAAGATGAAAACATCTTCTTTTTTTGCTCTTTGTCTACACATTTAAGGAATCTTCCATCTATGCCTCACTTGAACAAAGCATTTTCCCATAGTATATACTATGCATACGTAAGCTTAATAGATCACTTTTCCATGGCACTAAAATGGGATGGAAATTCTCTATAAGTAAGAAAATGCGCAATATCAACATACCACTCATCTGTTGAATTGAGGAAGAGGACAACAGGGACATCAACTACTTTTGTTGACAATTCTTCATTAGCCCCATCAGTAATAAGCTCACACAAGCCTTTACCCTGAACTAGCTTATTTTTCTTGATATCAAGGTCATATTCTTGGACCTTTGCTACCCAATTACCTCTCTTAGTTATAAACTCTTGTTGTGTAAGAATAGACTTGACGGTTGTATCAGTACAAGCACAACATAGTGAGAACTAAGAATATAAAAATGAAACTGCTTAACATCTTTGACCATTGCAAAAGTATGTTTCTCCATCATAGTATATTTTAATTCATGAGATTTCATAGCATAGCTCATGAATGAAATTGGAAGTTCATGATTCTATAAATTTCCCTGAGTTAGCACAACAACCAAGGTATCCTCTTTAGCATAGAAGTAGATAATAAAATTCTTGCTAAAATCAGAACATGCTAAGATGGGGGGTTCTAGCAATGGATTTCTTGATACCTTCAAATTATTCTTTACCTTTGGAAGTCCAACCAATAGTTTTTCCTTTCCTTTCATCATGCGAGCAACACTCATAGTTAGTTCTATAAAATTTAGGAGTGAATCTCCTTAGGAAATTTATCTTGCCAAAGAAAGAGTGAATACCCTTTTTTCTTGTGGGGATAGGAATCTACTGGATTGCTTCAAATATTTCTTGGATCTATCTTGATCCCTTCTTTGGAAACAACATGACCCAGCAACTTTCCTTCAGTAACAAAAAAGACAGACTTCTTAGGATTGAGGAAAACTCCATGTTCTCTGCACTTTTGAAGAACTGTTTCCAGATGCTGAAGATGATCTTCCCTTGTTTTGGAAAACAATATTCAAATCATCAAGGTACACAATAATACGCTTTCCCTTTAGGACTGTCCAAAAGTTAAAATCCATTTCCCTCTTGAAAGTGGCGCCAACATTGATAAGACCAAATGGCATTCTCTTGTAGGCAAAGGTGCTACAAGGGGTAGTAAAAGCAGTCTTATGTTGATCTGGGGTACTGAACTTCCACTTGAATTGTATCCAGAGAATCCATCTAGCATAGACAACATCTCAGAGCCTGAGACAACTTGCAAAACTTGATCCATCATGGGGAGTGGATAGTTGTCTTTTAGAGAGGCCTTATTCAAATTCCTGAAATCCACACAGATGCAAATCTCACCATTCTTTTTCTAACAGGCACAATGTTGGCAATCCAAGTTGAATGATGTATAGGGAAAATAATCTTGGCTTTTAGTAACTTCTGGATCTCTTTAAAAATAGTATCAAGCAACCTTAGGATTATACTTCCTTTGCTTCTACTTGAAAGGTTTGATCCCAAGTCTTCAGAGGGATATAGTGTTGCATCTCCTTTGGTTGAAAATCCTTAAGATCATCATATGAATAGGCAAGAACATCAACATACTTCTTTAATAGGTTTACTGCTTTCTTCTTCTCTTCTTGAGTGTAGCAATTTTCCAATATTCACCACATTGGGTTCATCATTACTTCCAATATTGACCTTCTCATACTCAACAGATTGTTGAGTCCCTTGAGAAGATTCAGATTTGATGAACCTATCATGTTTTTCAAACTAGATCTTCTAGACTCACCAGTCCTTTAGGAATCTTGTTACCCTTCAACTTAATACAACCATCCTGATCCATTTCTTCCTTGATATCTTCCTTCATTAGAGGGCACATATTCTCTAGGAAGAGTTTCACTTCCTTCAAAATATAACTGATTGAAGTTATCTTTAAGCTCCAAAAAAGAGAGCAAGTGTTGATCATCATTGAAAACCTGCCAGTTTCTTACATTATCTTGGCACACTAGGCCTATGAATCATTTCAATGGTAAATTTCTCTTGAGAGAAATTTGGATGAGGAATCAACAAAGATCCCGAGACAGCTAGAGAATCAGCTCTAGTATTATTTTCTCTTGGCACAACTTCAATTGAGAAAGCATCAAGGAATTCAATGGAATCCCAAACAATATTTCTATAATGTTTTAATCTCCTATTCTTGACTTGGTAAAGATCCCTTACCTATTTCACAATCAACTCTGCATCACCACGAGCACAAATATTCTTTACTCCTATTTCTTTTTCCATGCTCAACCCAAGGATGAGATCCTCATACTCAGTTGTATTATTTGTATTTTCAAAATGAAGCTTGAAAGAAAATGGATGAATCTTCCCTTCTAGAGAGATTAACACCACACCAGCTCTAGAACCAACTGAAGAGCAGCTTCCATCAAACTCCAAAGTCCAAATGCCATTGGGATCATGAATCACTCCCTTAGGAAGTACTTTGCCTCATCCTACTGACATGATCATATAGTTTCCATGCCCTATATCTTCATAGAGTATTTGTGACTTTTGGATCATCAGTCTTTTGCACAATATACTCAATTTTATTTCTCTGGTAACAACTTTCTTATTTTTCCATTGACCGGGATCAAGCATGTGACCAGTCCATCTGAATTTCACCTCCTACCTTTTTACATAAATTCCTACTCAGCAACATACCATATGAGGGAGGAATATCAGCTACCAAAATAGTGGCTGTAGACCCTTTTCTCTGGAAAAGCAACGAAGGCTACTTGTGCATCTTTAATCCTTCCAACCAAAGGCACTTCTCTACTCTCCATGGAATAGCAGGAACCAAAGGCATGTGTTAGATTCAGGACCAAAGCATGAGCTAATTTTGTAGGCATTACATTGTCTGATGCTCCTAAGTCTATAACACAATTACTGAGTTTATGGCCAGCTATGAGGAGAGTCACATAGAATGGTTCAATTTTCTCATTAGGGGAAGTGACTGCAACCACAAGGCTTGGTTGAGGTGAGGAAGAGGGAGTGGGTAAAATACCTTTAGAAGTATTGGATGAGGAATGAAAACAAGATTTGGATTTAGAATTGACAAAGTTTACCATTTTAGCAAAGGCTTTTGGATGGGTTTGGTAAAACCATCTACCTCTGATAATTTGGATTTTGGTCTTTTTGAGGTGATCAATAATATCAGAAGACCTGGAGGTGGATGGGGCATCACTACTAGGAATAGGAGAAAATTTTGATTTATCAACTTTAGGAGTTGAAGGACAAGAACTTTTGGAAACCACAGGTAGAAGGAGGAGGACATAGCATTACTCAACAAGTTTACGTGGAGGCAGTGGGAATAATTAGCTCCTCTTAAATTAGCAACCACTAGAATAGTTACCTACAAACTCCTTCGATTTATTAGCATGGCTGTATCACTTTTTCCTTTTCTGTTCATTTGCTTCTCGAGTCATAACAAGGCATATGACTCACTATTCATCTCTGCCAATCTTTCATCATATTCATCTTCATCATCCATACCTTTCAAAGTGGTACAGAAAATGAACTTGAGATCCACCAAGCTCTTCCAATTCTTCATCAACTTCTTCTTCTGGTGCTTCACTATGAGTCTTCATTAAACTCCTCATCATCAGGTTCTTGAACTTCACAAGTTACATTGACACTGGAACCTTGATAAGTGGGCCTTTAATAGCCAATTTATTCTAAGAAGGAGGTAATTGGTTCCTAAAGCTGAAAATTCATTCACCATGGAATATCTTGATAAGGAGTATAGGTGTGAGCCAATTAAAACCAAGGCTTGATGGCAAATGAGATCCATTTGCCAATTTCTGCACAAATTGATCCAAGAATTGGCTCCAGGGGAAGAGGAAGAAACCCAAAGAAGTGCTTTAAACACCATGGAGGGTTCTCTTTTCAATTTACCAAACATGATTAAATCATCCTCAACCTCGATAGCTCCCCCAAAAGAGTTGATCAACATCCAGAGTTACAAGGTTAGCTCTCCTTAGATGCATAACTTACTTCAAGCAATTGAGCATTGAGGAAGAAGCATTTTTAGATTTAGATCTACAAGAATGAGAGTTCTGTGGAATTTTAGGAACTCGAGCTTGTTGAATTTGCAGCCACAAATGATCACTCATGGGCTCATGTGGTTCCTTCTTGAGTATGAGAAATTTGAGTCAAGAGAGCATGCACATCTTTAGCAAGTTTAAATATGTGCTCAAAAATGGGTTGTCAAGGTGGTCCAATTGATAATTATACCCAACAAGAAGATGATACAACCAATCCAAGCAACATTATCCTGAAATGTTTCTACAAAGATCCTGATTAGAAACATATTCATAATGTTGATCTTGCTTTTCAATTGGTACACATAGAAACCCACATGCCAAAGGGAAAAGAGTGCATCCACACGATACATACTTTAACCTGGGAGTAAAAGCCTTCCCATCAACCTAAAATGTCCAGGAAAAACAAATTGCATCCAGAGGGTACACGTCACTCTCTAATGGGTAACTCAATGCACCCATGGTTGAGGATCTTTTCATCTAGTGGATAAAAGATTGTCATCCAAGGTACTGAAATGCTATCCATTTGAGGGTAAGAGTCTGTGATCTCGAAGACAGGATTTTATCCAAAAATGAATGCACCCAGATGATAGGTAGCAGATCTGCGTCCAGTGGATATCGTTACATGGCATCCAAAATCTGAAAATAAAGGAAAAGACTGCATCCGGAATACACGTTACATAACCAATGAAAAATCTTGCACACAGAAAGATTTGCATCGGAGTGTCTAAAGCATTACTCATACAATGAAGGTACAAAGTTTATCCATATGGATGCAAAGAATGCAAATGAGGGTACATCTGAATCAATAGTGGATAAGACTACATCCTAAACCAAAATATACAGAGGGTTAAAGAAAGCTTCTGTAAGGTAGACACTTACCCTCCAATGGATGTGAAGAACACCTATGGTACAACTCATATCCAATCCCCACCTTCCATCGCCAAAACATGGTCTTAGTTTACAATGGATTCTAGTACAGACTTTGGCACCTAAGAATCTAAGGTGCACTCCGTAAACAACTAATGAAAGATGCATGCTCCATAGGAAAGTGCTAACATGGAAACAAAATACTCATGAAAAAATAAACTCTTGTTACAAAGAAAAACTTAAATATGTCTACATCTGTCTATAGCTCTGATTACCATAGAAAGGGACATGACACATAAGATTGTTCCTAATGCCGGTATCTGCCATGATAACAGCACACCACAAGAAGTTTGCAAGAAGTAAAGAGCTAAAACTACCAGTTATGGAAATCCATCATAATCCATAATGCTCAATACACTACAAGTAGAATGACATGAATTAGCTCTAAGAAAAATCTAATAAAGATGCCAAAGGATGGAAGTGCATACTACTAAACTCAGTGGTGAATAAGGCTCCCACAACAATTGGTAAAAGCATCTCGGAAAGATGCTAAGTAAGCTAACTTCAATAAGAGAGAACTAACTCAAGACAACTGGTTGCACCTAAGCATGTCATAAACCAGATAAGTGTGGGCTAACTGGCAACTCTAAGAATTCTCCTGATAATAAATAAAAGGATGAAATAATAGACCCTAACATGTGGCATGAGGCTCTGGACTGGAATTGACAAAGTTTACCATTTGTAGCAAAACCTGGCTTTTGGATGGGTTTGGTAAGGACATAAACCTGTAAAATTGCTGGATTTTGGTCTTTTTGCCCACCTTCGCATCAAAGGTCAGACATCAAAGGCACACCGGAGGTAGAACTGGGGCATCACGTACTTCGGAACAGGAGAAACTTTATGGGTTTATCAAATGAGATATTAAAAACTCCAAATTTTCAAACAAGGTCAGAAGGAGTCAGCCATTAGAATTACTCACCTTTTGCATGGACCTGTAGTGGGAATAGGATGTCCTCTTCTTGATTCACTGGAATAGCTTCAATTCAAAACATCCTTGGATTTCATGAAACAGGCTCCACAAGTCAAGGGTTCAATGAACTATTCGCCCTTCTAGTGGAAACATAATAGCAATGACTCCTAGAAGTCATCTCTGTCCCTCTTTCATCATAGATTTCATTCTTCATCATCATGGCATACCTGATTGGTAATGGATGAACTTGAGACTTACTAAGTACTTCATCAAGTGCATTTTGAAAAGGGGAAAAATCTTCTAAGGTTCTTCAGGAAGTTCATTCAACTCCCATTATCAGGCTCTTGACTTTTCAACAAGTTATAGAAGACGGATGTTAGATAGGTGGGCCTTAGTAATCCACCAAAGCTTTATTCTGAGAATTTATCAAGTAATCAGTTCCAGAGGCTAAAGAAAGCCAGGGGTCCATTCTTACGAATATCTTTATAAGTCGCAGTATGTCAAGCCATATTGCTTTTTGAGAGTACAATGAATCTATCACTACCAACACTTTGCAAAACTGATCCTGAGCCCAAGGAGGGACCCGCAGGAAGATGAGGATGCTTTAGACTCAGAAGATTCTTTTCCAAAATCACCAAAAGTGATAACTTCAGACATAGATTAACTCATCCGTGCAACATCTGATAGCCAAACATGTGATCAAGCATCCAGAGTTGAGAAAGTTATTCTGGATGGGTGACCATAGCTTACATAGAAATTCACTGAGTCATTGAAGAAGAACTAATTTTTGCACCCTGATCTGCAGATGTATACCTGGCTTCTGTGGAAGGTTATTATATGAAGCTTAGTTGAAGTTTTTTGCAACAAATGAGATTCCTCATCAAGCTAATCAGGTTCCTTCTTGATCCATGAGAAATTGTGAGCCTTGATACCCTGAGCAGAATGACGGATCGTATCAGAAACTGTGCAAACAATCAATGAAACGTTGCAAAATGGAGAATTTAAGGTGGCTCCAATCATAATTGACCAACAAGGAAGATAATTGAAACCAATCAATTTATCATAAATTGCATTTCAGAACAAAGGGGGGGCAGGCATGTAGAGAAAATCTTCATGTCTCAACTCCCAAGAATCCCAGCATGCAATAAATGAAGGTTGTAATGTGTTCATATGGGTGTACCTTCTCATTCACCTGCATGAATTTAAGAAAACCTTTCCTACTAATCCTGGGTAACTCTAACCCATGGTTGAGGATGAGCAAGAGGCTCCAATCCGTTGTCCCCAGGAGGTACACATAGCTACCATATGTCACACCAGACAGTCTGAAGGGGGACTTAAACACCATCAAGTAATACGGAGGAAGAATATTAGGGCTGCGTTATTCTGGAGGAATGCTATTCTTGGAATTTCTATATTTAATAGGAGGTGTGCTTACAGAATGAGTTCTTTTGCTCCTTCTTGTTGTGAAGAAGAGAGAAGTTTTGTTGCTCCATAAGTTGAAAATGAGAATCTTCAAACCCGAGAGCTTTCTTCCCATGTGTGTATCGTAGAGTCGCTAGACCGAAAAAATGATCTTGAAGTTGTTCTTTTAGAAAGGAATACATTTGAAATAAAATACTCGAGTGGAGTTGCACTAAAAACTGTTGGCTTTTAAAATGGTACTTTAATCAAAACCACAGTCAGGGGACAACAAGTCCCTCATCTTTATAGGAGAGGTTTCCTTATTGAAAGCAAGCAACAAAGCTCATTTACAATTGTACTGGTACACTTTCATCTTAAGGTTGGACTTCTGACATCTTGAAAAGATTTGCTATACCAAAATATATTATCACTACAAAGGAATGGAAGAAACTGAAGAAAGAAAAGAGCAGAATATTACAGTACTTTCAGGAAATATAGGTAGTAGAGTATAACCTTAGATGTACTGAAAAAAGAGTGATACAAAACATAATCATTCACATTCACAACATAAGATATCATTCCATAGACACAAAGTTCTAGAAATCATATCAGTAAGAACGGAAAGTTTTTTTATTATAGAAGATAAATGATCCACATATTTTAGGTAAGCAAGAAGAGACAATAGATGAAGATATAGAGAAATGGGAAAATTCATATATATTAATTTACTTTTGATTCTATAATTACACTTCACAAGTATCAGAGTCCAACCTTTTGCAATGAGAAAATCTCTTACATTTATAGATGAAGAAAAATAGAGGAGAAGAGGAGAAGGAAGAAAATCTGATTTGGAAGCTCAACCACTAATCATCAATGCCCTTGCAAATTTTCCTATAATCTGTAAAATCTAGTTCTACATGTCTTTGGCGTGATGAATAAGGAAGTATGCAAGGTCAGATCAAATTTGATCTAGTTGAATCAGTCCTATCACATATTGATGGCACGAAAGACATTTTCTAGATTTTCACCCAAATCAAGATATCTAGTTGGTTCTCCATATCTGTTCTGGTGTGTTCGAGAAGGAAGGATGGAAGATCAAATCAAATCTATGATCTGTTAGAAGCAACCAGATCACATAATAATAGGATTGAAAGACGTTTTATATATTTCCAACCATCATATCTTGCCAAAAATAATATTTTATGCTTCCATGGCATGGAGGAGACCAAGATTTTTCCAACAGTATAAAATTTGTCGAATTTTGAGCACTGGAGCAAAAATTATGCTCATTTGAATATTTGAATCAAATTCGTAATGGCAAAAATGGCAAAAATGGATTTGCGGGCCCGAAATTGAAATTGCACCTTTAGCACAAAAGATGCAAAGTGCAAAAGTTCCTCGCATAGCCCCGTAATCCTGCAAAACTTCGACTTTCAATATAGGTATGACACGTGTCTTTACCTGAGTGGTAATGGAGTTGTGGCTCACTTTATAATTTTACTTCTTTTAGAAATGAGGCTCAAAATCTCAAAGTTCTCCGCCGACCCTCCTTCCTGTTTTGACTTTTGGAGCATGGGCTTAACATTTGACTTTTTCCCTTTGTTTGAGCAGGGACTGTGGTTAACTTTATCACTTTCCACCTTTTATGGAAACAAGGCTTCAAAATCTCAAATTTCTCTGCCGACCACCGCCTTCCCGCTTTGACTTTTGGAGCGGGCTTAACGTTTGACTTTCAGAGGTGCGACCGATTGGACATGTGGAGAGTTAGCGCACATGTTTGGGACCTACTTTTGGAATCACCTCTAGAAATAGCACCGAAGAGGACATGTGGCTCCTTGCGCATGGCTTTTCTCTATTTCTTTGTGTTTTGACTAAGTCCCTTTTATTTAGCGTGGGACCATATGTCTGACCCTAGACACGTGGAGGCTCAACGCACATTTGGGACCTGTCTCCTGATATTCACCTCTAGAATTTGAGTGTCTAAGCTAGACATGTGGCTTCTTCCACAAACTTTTCTCTGTTTAACTGATTAAATAGTTTTGGCTCTAGTCTCCTTTTGTTTGGCAGGGCCATATGGAAAGACCCTGGAACATGTTTGGAGGCTCAACACACATTTGGGACCTGCCTCCAGATTTTCCCTTTGAAGTTACGTAGAGCTGACATGTGGAGGCTTCCGCAAACCCTTTTATAATTATCCAATTCAATGGCTAGCTCTATGTCCTTTTATGGACTTGGGACACGTGGAAAGATGGTGCTACGTTTGGGGGACCGCCTTTGGATTCGACCCTTGAAGGTACGCCGTTGAGATACGTGGAGACTTCCATTGGTCTAATTTTATACTTAGCCAATTCAATGGCCAACTCTGTCTCCTTTTCAGACCTAGGACACGTGGAAAGATTCACACTCGTTTGGGGGACTCGCCTTTGGCTTTGAACCTTGAAGGTGTGTCATTGAGACACGTGGAGACTTCCATCGACCAGTCTTATACTTTTCCAATTCAGTGGCTGATTCTAACTCTTTCTGAGGACTCTGGGACATGTGGAGGGTTTGCGCACGTTTGGGGTCTGTCCAATTTTTGGCACTCACTACCAGAAGTTGTGTTGATGAGGCACGTGGCAGGCTTCCACCAGTCCTTCTATACTTAGCCGATTCGGGCCTCGATTGAACACTGCCTTTCCTCCACTTTGACTTTCGACATGCGAGCTTAACATTTGACATTTTTCCCTTTTGGAAACAAAGATAGATTTCCAAAGTGCTCTGATGATATCCGGCTTCCCACCTTAGCTCGATTCGACCAATCAGGATCCTTTGGGGCCATGGAGCCAATTTGACACTTTTGCAAAAATAACAATTTTTTTTTATAAGTTTGCCAAATAAACCCACCACGCCACATCCAATCAGAGATGTCCACGTACTCGTGGATGTTGGGGCTAAAAAATTAACAAGGAAGATACACTCTATCATTCACGACTGTAGAAAAAATACAGAAGGAGGGGAAGCTCCACCATTTACGCCTGAAAAACAAAACTACTCCTCATGGAAAGAAGAACTGTAAACAATACTAGGCTCGATGTGATCCACGGCTATAGAAAAAGGATTTGGCAATTTCATTCGAATGGAGGAAACATTTTTTCTATTTCTCCATGATGAGTGCATTGTTTGGCTCATTAATATCATTTCTTTAGACTGGAAATACTCTTCGTGATGTGATTTATTTGTATATGGGGATGTTTTTTGTAGTCATGTCTTAGTAGGTTGATGCATTTTCCCTTGCTATTATTTATGAAAACCATTTATCACATGACCTCCTACTAACTGTTTTTATGAGATCAAATGTGATGATGTGTGCAGGGAATGATGGAGGTTACTGGTGGATAAGATGCCCAAGTTTAATGCATGCGGCTGAAGACTGTTTCCATTGAATTGACCTATTAGCTTGGGCTTGACTCTAACAGCCTGTAGGAATCTATGAATTTTAATTGATATTTGATGAAACAGTGTTTAGTGTCACCTGATATGGCAGATCTTGTAACCAACATTATCTATATGAAGAATTTGTCTTCAGAACTTGGGGTACCACTTTTGATTGTTGAAAAATATTATCTGCATACTCTTCTATTCTTTTTTTTTTATGTGTTATGAACTTATTTTGAAGTTAATGAAATCCACGGCATTTTGAGAATTAGAATTTGTTGATCACTCTATCCCGAGGAAGAGCAAAGGCCCACTCAATCGAGGAGATACGAGGTTACTTTGAGTTCATGCATACAATCTTTCAATTAGCCTTACTGCAATTATCATTTGATGAGTTTTACATGCATGCTTTGCTTAACTATCACTACTTTCTCTATTACTACTTTCACTTAGAATAGATGCTTTTGTTATAAAAATCTAGTTCATGAACAGTCTTGCTTTCTACTAAAAATTCCATTTATTTAGTTATGAATTAATTTGTTAAGAATAAGTGTGTGTGTGTGTGTGTATTTTATTTTACAGTAGAAGATTAGCTGCTAAAATTCCTTTCACTAAAAACAGTTGAATTCTGTAGATTTGTATTTAATTTCCATAGATTTTAACTACACTTTCGTAGATTAGTCACAAAAACAAAGCAACCCCCAGCCAAATCAATGTATAACTGGTTCTCCTCGACTCCATTGCATATTGCCTAGGACACAGCCCTGGTTTAGAATGGCACTGGAAAATATCATGTTAATTAAATGATTGGAAGAATACAATGACCCATCATTTTTGGTGCCATTGCCGGGGACAATAACCATAAGCTCCATTACTTTATTTTATCTGCTATGGGTGTTAATGGAGTTCATATAGGAAACCAGTAGTTATCTCGGACCTCAATTTAAACCAACCAACCTAGATGCATAGGACACAAGATAACCAAGGGAGATTTATAGGACATAATATTCAACAAATCTCTTTAGACACTTCACAAGAGAGAAACACTAAGAGTGATACAGATTCCAATTCAACGCCTAGAACCTTTTCTGAGCATTATGTATCCTCTTCACATCATTCTATAATGGGGGAGCTTGGGAATGCTAAATACCAACCTTTAGGAGGAACCTTGACATACCCCATTGTCCTCGACGCAGATGAGGATGAACCCATGAAAAAAATCTCACCATCCATCCTACCCCTCTTTTGAGGAATGACCAAAGAAGACCCTGATCAGTTTCTGTTTGAATTTAAAATCCTGTGCCAGACATATGACTACCAAACTGACAATAAAAAACTCAAACTATTTCCCTCCACTCTCGAAGACTCTACTATGAGATGGTTTATGGGGCTACCATCTAACTCCATTAATTCCTGGGAAGCCATGGAGACATCCTTCCTAGATAAATACCAAGACTATTGTAGGGGAAGGGATAGGAAGGAAGAGTTCTTCCAAATACGACAAAAGGAAGATGAGAATCTAGAGGATTATCTAGACAGATTCCTCTTTCTCCATAAATGCATTGGTTATGAGTTACATGCAGACATCACTAAAATGGTTTTTCTGAAAGGAATGGATGAAGAAATCAAGGACTCTCTCCATCTCATGGGAGGTGGAGACGTGCATAATCTCACCATGGAACAAATTACTGAACTATGTTGAAGATTTATTAGAACATGGGGAGGAATGCGAAGGAAAGAAACATCCAAGTCTTTGGGTACCTCTGAACTTCTAGAAGAAATGGCCAACATGGAAAAAAACATTCTAATGCAATTAACATCCACCATAGATGGACTCAAGGCAAAAGCAACCCCTGCTAAATAACCATTGGACATGTATTTCCCTAAATTTCAGAAGAGACACCCCTTGAGAGAATGTCCTTTGGATGTCATAGATATGTGCTTAATCTGCAAAGTTACTGACCATGACACTAAGCATTGCACACTTCTACCATAGTGGAAGGGTGGTTTGAATGCCATCTCTCAAAAAAGTGCTAAATTAAATTTTTTCCAAAGACCAAACAATCCGGGTGGGTTCCCATCTATACCAACTCAGAATCCTTGGAGAATGCCATGGCCAAATCAAGCCTCTCAGTCTTCTTGGGGACAAATTGAGTGGAAAAACTCAAACTAGATGACTTATCCATATCCACCACCTTGGAAAAATCCCTACACTCAGCTGGGTTGGGCTCCACCACCTGCATCCAATCCTTGGCACAATCAGCAATGGGGTCCTCAACAAAATTTTAGCCAAAATCAATCTTGGGAACCACCACAAAATGGAAATCAACAACGCCAGTTCTAGCAGCCACAACACGATTTAATTCCTCCACCTCAAGCCTACCAAAATTGAGGACAAGCAACAAAAACAAAAATTCCGGCTCAGCCAGTATCCAATCCTAAAAATCGACAAACAACTTCGATTGATGTCACAGACGTAGGTAACACCATGCAGGTCAACACTATTGGTAATTTACGATTACGATCTGGCAAAATATTGAACAATCCTGTTGTTATCATAGAATTTCTTGATGATGCTGATAAGGAAGAAAAACTTGAGGGTAAAACTGGTTCTTCACTAATGCCATATAAACAAGATGATCAAATACCCAAACAGACTACAACCCCTTTTCCTGAGTGATTACAGGACACTCAAACTACAGATGAAACAAAATTAGTTTAGGAATTGAAAAAAGTGCATACTGAGGTCCCACTGTTGCATGCAATAAGGGACCTCCCTGAACTAAACCAAACCATTAGAAACAAATGTATAAAGACACCTGGAAGAAAAAATAAATACCAAAAAATGTCAGAGTCAAAGGGAATTTGGCTGATTTAGTTGCTGACACCCTTATCTCACCAAAATATGGGGATCCTGGGAGCCCTGTCATTACTATTTTTATAAACAATCAATCAATATCTAATGTTTTGGTCACTCTTGGTGCTGCTATTAATGTCATCATAACATAAATGTTTAACCTACTATCCTTGACAGGACTTCAACCAACCAAGACTGTTTTGCAGTTAGCAGATCAATCCATTGCTGTACCTGATGGTGTGGTTGAAGATATAATGGTCACTATTGAATCATGGGAGTACCCAGTTGATTTCATGGTTTTGCAGCCTAAAGATCAGAAGTTGGGATACCCAGTAATCTTGGGAAGACCATGGCTAGCTACGGTTGCTGCATACATCGACTGTATATCAGGCAACATGACAATTCTAAATGGGCATAAATCCAAACACATCTCATTATACCCTCCTGCCAAGCCTTATACGAAAAATTGTGACCAGGTATGGATGGATTCTAACTCTTTGAGTTCCTCTTTTCTGGCCACTATTGTAGTACAAAATCATATGATAGAAGCTGTAGAGTCATATGCGGTGACTGATTCTAAGGACTCTGCAACTATGGAAATCAGCACTACTGCTACATAATTAGACATTACCTCTGCTGAATTTGGTAGGAAACTCTATGCTTATAATTCTGAACATTTTGTTCCTGATTTCTATTGTCCTTTAACTAAGGTTCTATATTTTGATAACATATCGATCTGACACATGCTTTAGCCCCATGCTTGCCCATTGAATTCTCTCATCACTAGTACAGAGCTTGCTCTTGTGAATGATACTAAGCAGATGCTTGTCAGTATGGGTAGGGAGCTGAATATAGGAAGCGGCTTGGAGGTCAATCAAGAAGCTAGGGTGCTTGAGGTTTTGAAGAAACATTCTCATGCTTTATCTTGGGATTACACGGATATGAGAGGAATTCATCCTAACATCTGTACACATCATATTTACACTGATGACGTCAAACCTATAAGGTAGCCGCAACGAAGAATCAATCCAACATTGAGAGACATAGTCAAAAATGAGATTGAAAAGCTCCTAAAGGTAGGTTTCATTTATCCTATATCTGATAGTCAGTGGGTTTCCCCATTAGTTATTGTTCCCAAGAAGAATGGTAAGTGGCGAATATGTGTTGACTACAGGGAACTTAACAAAGCCACCAAGAAAGCTTATTTTCCCTTACCTTTCATTGACCAAGTCCTGGACAATTTGGCTGGTAATAAATATTTCTCTTTCTTGGATGGGTTTAGTGGGTATAATCAAATTAGTATTGCCCCTACTAATCAGGATAAGACTAATTTTACATGCCCTTGGGGTACATTTGCTTACAGAGTCTTACCTTTTGGGCTTTGTAATGCCCCTGCTACATTTTAGCGGGCAGTCTTGGCCATTTTTACAGATCTTTCTAACGACTGTGTTGAGGTTTACATGGATGATTTCACTATCCATGGGTCCACTTTTGAAGAATATTTTAATAATCTTGAGAAAGTACTCAGTCGATGTGAACACCAACTATCTCTGAGTCATGAAAAATTTCTAATGATGGTTGATCAAGGAATTGTCTTAGGTCACCATGTTTCAGCCCAAGGTATACAGGTGGATCTCAAAAAGATATTAGTCATCACCCAATTACCTACACTAGCTAATCAGTCTAACATCAAAATTTTCCTTGGCCATGCAAGTTATTACCGCCGATTCATAATAGATTTTAGTAAAATTGCCGCCCCAATGTTTTCATTGCTAACCAAAGATTGTGTTTTTGAATGGTCTTCTCAGTGTCAACAGGCATTTGATTCTATCAAAGAAAAGATGAAAACTGCCCCTACCTTACGTGGTCCTGACTGGGGACAACCTTTCCATATCCACACTGATGCTTCTAAAACAGCCATGGGCGCTGTCCTTGGACAAAAAGAATGAGAAGATCATATGTATGCAATTTATTTTATTAACAAAAATATTACTCCTACAGAAAATAATTACACTACTTCGGAAAAAGAGTTTTTGGCTGTTGTATATGTTTTGAATAAATTTCATTATTACATCACTAGATATAAAATTTGTGTTTACACTTAACACTCTGCCATTCGATATTTGATTAACAAACCAGTGGTTGGTGGAAGGTTCATTCACTGGTTACTCTTGTTGCAAGAATTCAATATCACTATTATCAATAAGCCTGGGAAATCTAAGACCAATTTCCCGATGAACACTTGTTTGCTATCTCTACTAAGACTCCCTGGTTTGCTGATCTTGCGAATTATTTAACAAGGAAGTTTCCTACCTATTTTACTCCATAAGGAAAGGAAGGCGATTAGTTAGAAATAGTGGAACATATAAATGGTGTAATGGATTCTTATTTAAATTTTGTCCTGATATGGTTCTTCATAGGTGTGTTCAAGAGGATGAGGTACATGACATACTGGCGAGCATGTCATGATGAGCCGAGGAGGTGGACATTACTCAGTGAAATGAACAATTCACAAGATCCTTGGAGCAGGGTACTATTGGCCTTCCCTTCATAAGGACTGTCAAAAAGTATGATGTGGTAGTGTGATGCATTCCAACAAATGGGAAAACCTACACTTTCTACGGAAATTCCTCTGAACCCTCATTTGGTTCTAGGACCATTTGATCCTCCATCTTTTGGGAAGGAGTATCTCTTGGTATAACACAGACTATGTCACCAAATGGGCTAAAGTTCAAGCATTGACATCTGCCAATGAAGATGTTGTTGCTGATTTTCTCTACAACCAGATATTGCTATGATTTGGAGCACCTAGGGCCATTGTATTTGATCAAGGTCCCCACTTTGTTTCAAATATGATTGAATCTTTCTTAGCAATCTATAGAATCAGGCTCCGAAAATCATCACCATACCACCCTTAATCCAATGGGAAATTGGAGGTAACCAATCGAGAACTCGAGAATATTCTAACTAAGGTGGTCAATGCTGATAGAAAGAATTTGGGTACCAAAGCTTCCTGAGGCCATCTGGGCCTACAACATGACCTAGAAAACAACTACTGGTTTCTCTCCCTATGAGCTGGTCTTTGGGAAGAAGCCATTGTTACTTGTTGAGTTTGAGTTGCGTACACTGGTGAACAACATTGGAAGTTGGGATTGATTTGGATGAAGCATAACGTGAAATGAGTGTTGTAGTTGAATGAACTATATGAAATGCGGATGGAGGCACAACAGTAAGACCAAAATCTACAGCATCAACGGAAAACTTGGCATGATGCTCACATCAAAAAAAGGATATTTCATGAAGGAAAGTGGGTTTTTACTCTTTGATTCCCGCTGATTAGCAATTTAAAGGAAAGTTACGTACGCGTTGGTTAGGTCCCTATCAAGTAAATACAAGTGGTTTGATGATGGCTTTATTCGATAGATACCGATTGATGGAGACAAATCAAACTCTTCTAGTGAATGGGCATAGGCTCTGAGTTTATCACCAACCACTAGATAAGTAAACTTTCACCGACGACATTCTGTTACGAACAGATATGCATGATGAGGAGGATCTTTGCCTCTCATGCATGGATTAATCAATCTTTTACAAATTTAATAAAGGAAGATGATTCCATCAGTCAATCTTCTTCCCTTAGTTAGCAGATTTTATTTGTAATTTCCAATAAATGCAGGAATTTTCATTATTTCTACTACCGCTAATCATGTTTCATCCCAAAATTGTAGGGTGTGTAGGAATATAAGGATATCGGATGACTAATTGTGGCATGGGTAAGTGAATTTCAACCTGTTAATGATATTTCTATGTGAAACATTTCCCCATGTATTCATTTGTCATTATGACGCCATCATTGAAATGATTACTATGGTCATTCTGGGTCTCTTTCCAAAATCTAGCTCTATGAATGATGGAATAAAAGGAGTAATGGATCCTAAATCACCACATGCTTTGATGTGTCACACTCTTCAATGTCAGGACAGGTGGTTATTACTCCTCAACCATGGGATATGTGCCACCGTAAAATTCTTAATCTCACATGGGTGGCCGGTCTCATCACTATTTTTGTACCGTCACCCTCACTTGATGTTGCACTACCCAAGGAATATGGTGTCATTTGAAATTTAATTCTTTTGCAACCACTTCTTCCCATTATGGTATGCACATCAGTCACGACTAGTTTTATCAGACACTAGACAGGAAGTGGAAGGGATGCTCAACTCTGGTTTTTTTTCCCACTACCATGTATTTCTCACTTTTTGGCTCAACATGGGACCATGAAAGACATCAGACTCTGCTTTACCTGACGCCTTGCTCCGTAATGCCTCCCTTTCAGAATTTTTTTCATGATTTTGGATGGTTAGATTTCATTCGACAGTTTGAAGGTTTTGATGAGGGCATTGTGCAAGAGTTCCTGAATAATTTTGAGTCCACCTGCTCGCAAGTTGGTAGGTAGAGATTTGAAATTACCATTCAGGTTATTTCTGACTTATCTAGCTTACCAAACTTTGGTTTAAAGGTTATTATGAATACCCCTTTTCCAAGTCTAATTTCTCAGTTCCACGACGAAGGAGAGGCACTCCCAGAGGTCATCCTGACTCCATTGGGTGTACAAAAGGGTGTTAAGCAGACAAGTTTTCCTGGAATCTGGGGTGAGATTGTGAAATAGGTCAACAGGTATTTCATATGTGACGGCCAGGCCTCTATTCTAGGTGGTGATGCACTCAAAATACTCATTCACCTTATAAAGGGACATGTCAACTAGGCCCTTCAGGTGAATCTTCCAGGGTACCTCGCAGAATCCATCATTAAAGTATGCCAGAAACATTGGTCCAGTGAAGGCAAGTCCATGATTAAGTACCCCGGGTTGATCCATCTGTTGTGTTCGCACCAAATCTTTTTTCGACCAAAGTGGAGGCTCGAGGGATGTGCTGGTGGTGAAGGTTCTAGGCCAAAGCAATTAAAATCTGGTCTTTCTTCTGCACCTTGGTCTACCCTTGCATTGGGCCCTTGCCCTTCACATTGCCAAGCTGAGGCAGCTGATGATCCTGAGCATGCCGACACAGTTGGTACTCCTGAGGGACCATCCCCATCCATTTCTGATTCAAAAGGAAAGTGTCCCATGGCCCCATATTCTTCCAAGCAACCATGGTCCCGACAACTTAGCTCATTTTTTCAGATAGGTGGTTTCCAATCGGAGTCCTTTCCTGATGATACCATCCACATTCGGGAAGGACTACATACGAAGGATGACCTGGCTGCTCCATCATCTGTTGTTCTGTCATCTATGAAAATTCACACTAGAACTCCAGAAATTCTTGACACCCAAGTGGAGCCTTCTCACAGCTATCTAGAGGAAATCGCACTACTAAAATCTCAGTTATAAGGTATGGAAGAGACCACCTTTTTATTACAAGGTGAATTTACACAAAAGATAGTAGAAAAAGATCAGGAGATCACTACCCTGCAACTTGAAGTAAGTTGTTTAAAAAGACAACGTGATAAGAGTCTTACCCTCTTGAATAGTTTCCAACAGTTTTCCCTTCAGGAAAGGGAATTGTGGAGGGAAAATAAAAAATTAAAAAAGAAAAGGAATCTATGGAAGAGGAAAAACAAAAAGTAACATCTATCTTAGACTCTGTCTGTCCTTTGGCCATCAAACTACTGTCCTGTAGGAAACCCTCCTTAGTCTACAGCATGTATGTCAAAGAACAATTTTATTCTTGGCAGTTATTTCAATTGTGTTCTCAAGCCCCTCATGAAATTCCCGATGGCCCTAGTTTTTTATCAGTTTACAAGTGCAGTGCTCCGGAAATTCAAAATTTTCTCTGTGAATTTTATCTACATAATATGATAGTGACCAATGTCCCTGATTTCTTGATCAACCTATTCATGGGTGATTTTCAAATTAAATCCTTTTAGTCTGTATTGCAGAATCAGATAATTTGGAGGCAGTAAACATACAGTTTCAATAACACTGCTCAGTCCATCAGATTTTACATTCACCTAACTCATCATACAGATGTCACCTTGTGGAAAAACTTTCGATCATTTTACTATCAGGCAAGGGTAGGGGTGAATACTTCTCAGATTTTGCTTCAGTGTGTTCTTGATTTTGAAAATTATAGTCAGGAGAATTTTGGGGCTGCTTGGTAAGCTTGTGATAGGAGATGGGATACTTTAAGCCTGCCTTTGAAATGTAGGGAGGTTCTCTCTCCCTAGGATTTGAGCTGGAGCATGCGCAAGGCTGATGCTCTCATCACCATTATCAAAAAAACTACAGAGAAAACCAGCCAGCAATACACTGATGAATGGGAAGGCTTTCAAGTATGGCCTCCACTCCTCTTGAGCACTCTGACAAGATGGCAGAATAGTGCAGCATAGTCCCATGACAGTTTCACTGCCTTGGTGGAAATTACCTCCAATACTCAGGGCTACAAGAATACCACAAAGCAATATGTTGATCAATCCGAGGAGTATGACATGGCTGAACAACTTGGAAGGTGAGAAAGGCGCAAATGAGTTGCATTGAAACATGCAACAAGTAAATTTAGGGGGAAAATGATGAGTGCATTGTTTGGACCATTAATATCATTTCTTTAGACTGGAAATACTCTTCATGATGTGACTTATTTGTATATGGGGATGTTTTGTGTAGTCATGTCTTAGTAGGTTGATGCATTTTCCCTTGCTATTATTTATGAAAACCTTTTATCACATGACCTCCTACTAACTATTTTTATGAGATCAAATGTGATGATGTGTGTAGGGAATGATGGAGGTTACTGGTGGATAAGATGCTTGATTTCAATGCATGGAGCTGAAGACTGTTTCCATCGAATTGCCCTATTAGCTTGGGCTTGACTCTAATGACCCATAGGAATCTATGAGTTTTAATTGATATTTGATGAAACAGTGTTTAATTCCACCTGATATGGCAGATCTTGTAACCAAAATTATCTATATGAAGACTTTGTCTTCAGAACTTGGGGTACCACTTTTGATTGTTGAAAAATATTATCTACATACTCTTCTATTCTTGTTTTTTGATGTGTTATGAACTTATTTTGAAGTTAATGAAATCCACGACATTTTGAGAATCAGAAGTTTTTTTTCACTCTATCCTGAGGAAGAGCAAGGGCTCACTCAACCGAGGAGATATGAGGTTACTTTGAGTTCATGCATACAGTCTTTCAATTAGCCTTACTGCAATTATCATTTGATGAGTTTTACATGCATGCTTTGCTTAACTATCACTACTTTCTCTATTACCACTTTCAATTAGAATAGATGCTTTTGTTATACAAATCTAGTTCATGAACAGTCTTGCTTTGTGCTAAAAATTCCATTTATTTAGTTACGAATTAATTTGTTAAAAATAAGTGTGTGTGTATTTTATTTTACAGTAGAAGATTAGCTGCTAAAATTCCTTTCACTACAAACAGTTGAATTTCGTAGAATTGTATTTAATTTCCATAAAATTTAACTGCATTTCCGTAGATTAGTCACAAAAACAAAGAAACCCCCAGCCAAAATCAACGTATAACTGGTTCTCCTCGACTCCATACATATTGCCTAGGACATAGCCCTGGTTTAGAATGACACTGGCAAATATCATGTCAGTTTAAATGATTGGAAGAATACAACAACCCATCACTCCAAACTTTGCACTCTGCTCAAACATATCTCAAAGGAACCAACTCAAAAGTTTTGAAACTTGGCTTGAAAAATGAGGGGAATTTTTAGGGGTGACAACAAATCCCAAATGTTCAAATGCCATTTTCCTATGCTCAGGGATCCTAATTAATTTCAACAATTGGGACGATAACCTTTATCTGGCTTAAGATTTGAGCTATGTCATAAGGTATATATTTGGGTAGGGCTGTATTAGGAGGAAGTCATTATAATTTCATCTGACAGTATGGGGGGTTTTGACAGTCTGGGCATGAGGTAGGAGTACTATTTCTTTTTGGGGAAATTAGGCCTTTTCTTGATGTATCCTTTTTTAGGGGTCTCCTTAGGGATATTGGTAAGGATTGGAATATTTGGCTTGGCTTGTGGCCCTACCCCTATCGACAAAATTACTTCTAGTATTATATTCCTTCTCTTGAGCAACTATTGCATTAATCCTGCAATTGCGTGTCTTCTTCTGAAGGAATTCCCCCATCATATTTTTTTAAATCATCAATACCCTCAAGTATTAAAAATCATGATTGGGAAAATCAAATGCTTGTACCATATCAATTTCAAAAGTATTAATGGGGGGAAGAGGTAATACCCGGTGGAGAAAATCCTAGAAGTCTTCAACAGTTCTTACACATATCAGTTTAGTTGAGGTTGGCCCCTGTTGTGAGCTTACAGGGCACTCCATCATGTACACATCACCATATGCTTCATCTTCAATCATATACTTCCTCAATTTCCTTATTTACATCACATGGGGAATGTGGCAAGAAACACCTATCTCACCATTCCATAACATGGGCCTCTTCCACGGTAGCAATCCTGGTAGTCAAAGGATCAGGAACCAATCTATTTTCCCGTAGTTGAGGATGTCTATTTCCTGACCCCATGGGCCCTTTTCTTTGGTCATCTGGTCTATGATCACCTCTGGGGTTGATTTCCAAATCTCTCCTGACCTTGTGGCTTATATTGATCTTGGGATTTATATTCATATCCCCTTTTCTGATCTAGCTAGTTTATACGATATCTCTTTAACTACTCGAGCCAAATTTTTTTACAACCTCTTCCAAATCCATAGTCTTTCTTGACTGAGGATTTTTTAGGATTGATCAACATAACACCTTCCCTCTTAGAAGGCTTTCCAACTGCCTTGATATTATTCTCATTTTATAAAGCCATAGTGAAGCCTTGCCTCAATGTTCCCAAGTTTTTATCTCTTATGTAATAAGAAGATTTTTTTTATCAAAAGCATCATAATACTTGATCAAACAAGATTCATCACTTGGCGTTAAGATTATAGGTAACCTTTTCAAGGTTTTATTGAACCTAGTATTGAAATCACGTACAAATTCATTTGGATTCTTCTTTATATTTTCAAAATCAGATGAAAGGAACCTGGGGTCTGTCTTTGTCCCTACATTTAAATCTAAGGGCATTTTCCATCTTAGTCCATGAATCTATCGAAATTATCTAGTTAAAGACTTGTACTAGTCAAGTGCATCTTCCTTAAGAGTATGAATAAACAACTTTACATACACGTCTTCAAACTCAATTTCAAAATATTCCATCATGTTTATAAAGAGTTTTAAAATGTTGGTCACCAGTGATGGAATTATTCCCTTGAAATTTTTACAACCTATTTTTGACATCTTGTGGCACCATATTAGGATATCCATCCATACCTCTGAAATCTATAGGTCCAAAAGAGTTGAAAACAAAAGGAGGTATAGGTGGAGGCTGGGCCATATTTCCTTGAGGCGGTGAATTTACAGGAGAATCAAAATGATAGGGAATTGAGGGGTCTTCTAAGAAAAGGAGTATAGCTTTCAAAATTAGATATTCTCTAATGAGTCAGCTTCATGGAAAGCCCTATCAACTTTAGTAGGACACAGGAAAAAAAAATGAGAGGCACACTTTTTCAGATGCAAATTATGGGCCCTCTCTAGTTGGAGAATTCAAAGTTACATGAGGACTGCTTGGTTTTAGAGTCACTTGAATGATGTATGGTAATTTTCAACTACAGGTTGTTCACTTTCCACAATTGGAATCTCCTTTCTTGATTCATGATCTCCTACTACTTTCCAGATTCATCTTCCTTCTAAATTTTCCTTTCCCAGCTATGGAAATAACTTCCTAGTAGGGTCCCTAGTGAATAAATATCTTCTTCCTTCCATCTTTGCAAAGAATTAATGACAAATTTCAACTTGACATGGGATAAGACACTGGTAATTATCAAATTTCAAATCAAAATGGATTCGACACTAAGGATTCTCACCTTAGTTGTGTAAATTCACTATAAGAAACTTGTCAAATGTCTATCAATACTTAATTCCCACAAATCTTAGCATATCCAACCTTCCTTTATCCGTATTTATCACTTGATGATACAAAATTTCTGCAATAACCACTAGAAATTGGAAATATTGCACAATGAAGTTGTGATCTCACACAATTCTTACAAATCTTAACAAAGAATGACTTTTTAAATAACGTCTATGCACTTAAATCATGTAAGAAGCATTACCAGGGTCGGTTTGTGTATGCATTTGTGTCAAATACTTCCCTTGATACGATGCCAGATTGGTGTTGGCACCCAAATTGATTCTCCCTTAGGTGCTGAGCAGCATAATGGATATTTTATCATTTGTAATGATTCTTTTCTTGGCTATTCACAAAATTATTACTCGATGGTATGAAAATGGTTTTCCACTACCTCCTTTCACTAATGAATATAAATGTTATGGGCATGTATAATTTATGACTCAATGTCTCTTTACTGGATCATCCTGATACTATTTCTTATCAATATCTCTCATGGTTCTCCCATTTGGATTTCACCATGAAAATGTTGATCTCCTAGATTATGTTACATGATCGTACTCTTCCTCATACACTTGGGGTAACCATGCTTAATTTCCCCCATTCTAGTATCATTATATGTCTATCAATTCTATTTTCACACTTCAAGCTTCCTATTTCACATCTCTAGACATTAATCTTCCACACTTTTTATACAACTATTTGTATCATCATTACCCTATGATGCATTCTCATTCTTTGGTTCAAACTTGATTGTTGAGGGAATACTATACACATGAACCTCACACACTACACACTTCACACATTAGCACATTCTTCATATCTTTTACTCTCATCCTCTCTTACACATGATAAACATTATACATTTCACACTCATCACATTCACGACGTATCTTTCTTACTTATTATTTTTTCAATCTACACACATACAACATCTCATTATGCACATTTTTCTCTTTTTCTACACTATTATACACATATACTATTACACATCACTCTGTACATTTACAATACACCTTTCATTAATTTTAAATCTACATATCCTACAAATTATTACAATCAAAGTATACTAGACACATCTTTCTAGCATCACACAACATTATAGTACATTCTCTTCATACATCATAGTATTATATTCTACAATTTATGCTTCCCCATCGAACCTATTCTACTGAGGCTCTAAGTCTGAATTGAACCTCACCTAATTCACAAAATTCTGCATCTTACACTTGGTATCCATCATCAATATTTCTAGCATCTTCTACACATCATTCTATATTTCAAGGATCAATATTTCTAGAATCTCATTCACACCTTTCTACCATCAATTATTATAAGGTATCATTCAATCTTTCTAACTTACACATCACATGAAACCATTCTACAATCCAGGATTTTGCACTCTATTGATCGAATATTTCTATAAAACATATCGTCAGAACTCTTTCCTAATGTCACACTCTTGTTCTATGGTTCATTCTTGACTGTTGTGGGGTCACTTATAGATGAACCTCATCTCACTCAGGAATACATACAAAATCAAGGGTCACGTGGCTCCTATCACACTCCCACTCACATTCATTCACATCATAATGCATATCTTGGTTGTACATTGTTCCTACTTGCGTATACTCGCATGTTAAACTTTGATTAGTATGTTAAATAAATACATTGTATGTCATTATATTTTTTAAATTTACATGCACGTTCACAGTCCCTTCTAATTTTTATCATAGACTTTACATACATCATTATATGAAACATGGATTCTTAACACTATACCTTTTACCAATCCTGTAAAAGGATCCTGGGATATTGACTTTTTGGACACATTATAGGTGCTATTTATTTTCTTATATACTACTTCCTATCATTATTTGCACACTACTATATTGGATCATAAAATATTTTGACATAATTTATATATTTCTAACATGCTAACGGGTGCTTCATGTGAAGCATTTTTCTTCCTAGAACTATTTTCCACCATGGTTGTCTGATGATTGCTTACTATTACATATCATTGTATTCCATTTTTTACATGCTTTTCCCTATGTCTTGTCTTGATCACTCCTTGTATGATTTTTGATGACTACATTATTTGACTTGATTATATCTTCTATGTGATTATTAATTTGTAATTAAAAATGATTAAGTAAGTGCATGGGGGATGCTTTATATGGTTATATCCTAGTAAGTTCAATGCATTTTCCTTATTATTGCTCATGCAACTTGTTAACCATATAACTTCCCACTAATTACCTTTGTGAGTGAAATGTGGTAACATGTGAAGAAATAATGATGGACAGTTAGTGCCAATGTGTGGAATTGTGATCAAGGAACTATGTTTATGGCCATCAGCGTAGTGGAGGACTTATTCCAACCGTTTCAACTTTCCTACAAACATGAAGCATGTTTTTAACATTTGTATATTAATAAATAGGATTGTTGATGAACGATTCTAGTGTCTATAACTATGGCATAATGTATAAATTTGTTAAGCCTATATATAGGCAAGATCCTTGAAAAATAAATCAGTTATTTAGTTAATACCAATATGTTTGCAAGAAAATTATTAATTAGTTTTTATATTTCATTGAGGATGTTTAGGAACTTATTCTAAAGCAATACAATCGATGTTATTCTGAATAAACTTATGGTTTTGATTTGAACTCCATCCCAAGGAAGAACAAGGGACCACTCAACCAAGGGCACTGGAGAGTATATATGCTTTACATCTACTAGAAAGTTTAAATTCTAAATTATTTCATTTCAAATAATGGTTTGAAATGTGAATGGTTACTTGATTTCAGTTACTTTCCTTGCTTCGATAGATTTCAGTCATGTTGTTTCAATTCCCACTAAGTGTGTTATTTTAATTCAGCATTTCCATTTATGCTAAGTGTTTTATTTCAATTTAGCATTTCAAATCTAGTTGAGGGTGTTTATTTCAACTCTTTTATTTAGTTTTGGTGTGTGTATGTCAATTTAAGATTAATAATTTCCTTTGTAGCATTTTTATTACAGACACTATCATTTCCATATATTAGTATACTTTTTCCATAGATTAGCATAGAATGAAGGAAAAAATTAACATACAACCCCCAAGAAAGGACCCCAAAAAAATAACTAAATGCATAGGGCTTCATTTCATATAGCGTAGGACACAACCCTAGATTTATAATGACACTAGTAGAAGAACCTGTTAGTTAAAAGATTGGAAAATAAAACGACCATCATTTTTTGTGTTTTTTACAGGGAAACCATAAGCACAACATGCCATTTTTATCCATCATACATGCTATAAGTGATAATGAAGCTAATCCATAGAACTAGTATATGTCCCAAACCTTGTTTACATGACCAATATTGATGCACATGCCATAAGAAAACTCAAGGGAGATTTAATACCTCATAATATTTCAATGAATATCTACAAACAAAGAACTCGTAGGGAACACTAAAAGTGATACTGAATCTAAAAAAATGCCCAGGAGATTTTCTGGAACATTCATCATCATCCTATTTTGAACCAAAATAGTCTTCAAAAATGGGAGACAATGCTAATGATGAAAGACCCATGGGTTAGAATTTTTACCTATCCCATTGTCCTTAATGAAGATGAGGATACACCCATGAAGAATATATCTCCATCCATACTCCCTATCTTTTGAGGAATGACTACAGAATACCCATACCATCTTCCTATTTGAATTCAAAGTTCTTTTCCATATATATGGACTATTGAACCAACAATCACAAACTCAAAATTTTTCCTTCCACCCTCAAAGACTCCGCTATGAGGTGGTTCATAGCATTATACCCTAGCTCCATTCACACATGGGAAAACATGGAAGAAACATTTTTGGAAAAAATATCAATACTACTATAGGGGATGAGATAGCAAAGAGGAGTTCTTCCAAATAAAGAAAAAGGAAGCTGAAAATCTATAATATTATCTCGATAGATTTCTCTTTTTCCATCGTAACAGTGGTTATGAGTTATATGCAGATATCACTAAGAAAATTTTCCTTAAAGGAATTGATGAGGAAACCAAAGATTCCCTCCATCTTTTGGGATGAGGATATGTTCACAAACTTAGTATGGTAGAGATCACCTGAGTTATGTAGAAGTTACTTTAGAACAAGAGGAGGTATAAGGGAGATAAGAACATCCAAGACTAACCTTAGTACCTTAAAACTTCTCGAAGAAAATAGATAACATAAAAACAAAACATCTTGTAACAATTAACATCAACCATTGATGGGAGGAAATCCAAGACAAAATTCTACCAAAGAAGCTTTGGAAATATACTATCCTAAATGTAGAAAAGAAACATCCTCTAAGAGAATGCCCTTTGGATTGTCTACAGACATTTTCTTGATTTATGATGTACCTGATCATGATACTAACCATTTCACTTTCTTTCCTCAATTGAAATTAAAGAGTGAATGGCCATGTCTCAAAGAAATGCATAAGGTACACTTTGTTCAGAGAAAAAATAATACTATTGTGTACCCCTAGACCTACTCAAAATCCCTGGGTAATGTCATGGCCTAACCAGGCTTCCTCAAACCTACTTGGGGATAACCTGAGGGGACACCACCAAACTGAGATGGTTTATCCACGTCCACCACCATGGATGAATCCATATAGTCAGCAAGGTTGGACACCACCAATCAATGCACAACCATGGAAAAACCAAAAATGGAACTGTCATCACCAATCCGACACTATGATAATTCTTCACCGGGAACTCCTCATGCTATGATTATTTACTAATGCACAGCCTTTAGTTTGGTGGATGTAATCTGGAAACAAAACAACAAAATAACACAAGAATACCATTGACTATGATAAGATGGAATGATGACAAATCTGAAATATCAAAGTAAATTATAATATTAACATGAAATTGTTACAATCTCACCCATGAGGTACTTCAACAAGACTATGGGAGAAACTTTACAATTACACTCTCTTGATGGCTTCTTCAACACACCTTTAAATTGATGGCTTCCTTTGCACACTTCCTACAATATTTCTCACTACTTCTTTCTATGCTAAATGAGGGGGTGGCTTCTTATTTATAGAACTTCCAGGATTATCCATCCTATCTCTAAGATAGGATAAGAAATCCACTCTGACGAATCATATTCCATACCTTAACTCTTATCTGTACATGTAAGCTTATCTCTTAAGATAAGATAAACCTTATCATTTTACATGGGTTCCACATTTTTAGACTTTTTACAAATAAAATACACAAATATTTATGACCTCACTCCTTGTCCTTATTACCAATATAATATTTCTAATTCCTAATCATGTAGACCCTACTTCTCTAATTACCCAAACTTTGACATTTTAACATTACCGGACCACTTACGAAAAATATTTACTTTTTACAACATTCCTATTGTACTTTGACTGTTACCGTACTCCACATTATTGGCGAAACCGTACTGACGGTGCCATTATCTTCTATCAGACGCTACTACTAATTATACTTAACAACATCCTATTCCTAATACATACATTAATAAAATAGAAATTATGGAGGAAAATTTTAGTGTCGACATCTTCCCCTTCCTAGCTTCTACTGCGTCCTCGGAGTAGACTATTCTGGTGCTTGGAAAATATTCAACTTGTCGTGGTTGACCCATTTCGTAATGGGAGTGCCATCCAATTCCTCCAGTCGGTACGTACCATTTTCATGCACAGCTGCTATTTTGTAGGGCCCCATCCATTTTGTAAGAAATTTTCTCTGTCTTCTTATTTGTATCTGGAATCATATACTAGGACCAAGTCATTCACATGAAATGGAGACCATCGGATCTTTTGATCAAAGTATTCCTTCTGCTTCATTTTCTTCTTATGGCTTGTATCCTTTGCTATTTCCCTCATTTCCTCTAGCAAATGAAGATGTACCAACCTTTCTTTTACTGAATCACTTTCATCCGTCCTTTCATTTTTCATAACTCTCACAGTGGGAATATCAAACTCAATAGGAAGAATTGGATCAATGCCATAGGCCAACTGAAATGGGGAGTATCCTGTTGCTGACTTTGATGTTGCCCTATATGCTCACAATGCTGCATGAATCCTTTTATCCCATTTATGTACCTGCAAGGCTCATCTTTTGCTAGAATTTGACATAACACAAAAAAAATTCGTTCAACCTGTCCATTTGTGCTTGGCTTGTATTTTGTTGCCTTCCTGTGCTTAATAGAAAACTTATTGACTAGGGCTTCTACCACCTCATTAATGAAGTGGCTTCATTGATGTGTTACGATTTCTAATGGACCTCTATCTCCTCCCTGAGAACTAAATTCCTTTCCTTGAAGAAGATTAATAGTTAACTAGCCCATTTTCCTAAGCAGATCTTCATACTCAGTAGATGTACTAGGAGAAATATTTGTGCTCACCAGGAGTGGTTTTGGATTCTAGACCAAAGGTGCTGGTGTAGGCTCTACTTTAACAACAATTTCTTTGGGCTCCTCTTCCATGCTTTCTTCTTGCCTTCTTGCAATCTCCTTTTCTTGTTCAATGGTAGCTGGGCGGTCATACTTCACTTGTTGTCTGATCTCTGGCTTCATCCCAAGAATGAAGTGCTTACAGAGGAGATTATCCACGCCATTCATCAACCCATCCACTAATCCTTCCTTCCGGATCTGGGCATCGAGCTTCCTCCTTAGCTCTAGAACACGAGCATGATAATCCCTTATCTTCTCCTTCTCTCCTTGGGCTAGCTTTTTGATCTCGATCATGAGGTCTGCATATCTCTGTTGTTCACCAAATTCTTTAAGAAAACTTTCAGTTAATAAATCCCATGAGTTTTTCACATTATCACCTAGTGTTTTAAACCACCTAAGTGCGGAACCATCCAAAAAGGTAGGAAAAAATTTAGTCCATTGTTCCCTTCTTATAAGGCCATTACAAATACAAGATCGTTTAAACTCTTGGATGAAAGAAGAAGCATCCTCATTAGATTGAGCTGAAAATATAGGAATCTTTCCCATTTTCAAAAGTAACCACTGTGAAATACCAACCCACAAGTACAATAAAAAAGACTTATGCGCACAAATAATTGGAATCACTATACTAGAAAGTGACTTTACACTTTTCTACAGTAAAATAGAAATGACCACGGTAACTATGGTAAAACTTGACTTACTGCGGTAAAAACTGACTTTACTGTGGTAAACACTATTCACAGTAAAAAGTGAAGTTACTGCGGTAAATACTATTCACGGTAAAAAGTGACTTTACTGTGATAAATACTATTCACAGCAAGAGTGACTTTATCATGGTAACTACTATTCACGGTAAAAATGACTTTACCATGGTAACTACTATGCACAGTAAAAATAAGGTTACCCTCCAATTGATTTTTGACCAAGTGGGAATATCTCTCTAGAAAATCCACCAACGAGGAATGGTCCTGGCAACGGAACCAAAATGTCATCACCAATCCGGCACTATGATAATTCTTCACCAGGAACTCCTCGTACTATGATTATTTACTAATGCACAGCCTTTAGTTTGGTGGATGTAATCTGGAAACAAAACAACAACATAACACAAGAATACCATCGACTATGATAAGACGGAATGATGACAAATCTGAAATATCAAAGTAAATTATAATATTAACATGAAATTGTTACAATCTCACCCATGAGGTACTTCAACAAGACTATGGGAGAAACTTTACAATTACACCTCTTGATGGCTTCTTCAGCACACCTTTAAACTGATGGCTTCCTTTGCACACTTCCTACAATATTTCTCACTTTTTCTTTCTATGCTAAATGAGGGGGGTGGCCTCTCTATTTATAGAACTTCTAGGCTTATCCATCCTATCTCTAAGATAGGATAAGAAATCCACTCTGACGAATCATATTCCATACCTTAACTCTTATTTGTACATGTAAGCTTATCTCTTAAGATAAGATAAACCTTATCATTTTACATGGGTTCCACATTTTTAGACTTTTTACAAATAAAATACATAAAATATTTATGACCTCACTCCTTGTCCTTATTACCAATATAATATTTCTAATTCCTAATCATGTAGACCCTACTTCTCTAATTACCCAAACTTTGACATTTTAACATTACCGGACCACTTACGAAAAATATTTACTTTTTACAACATTCCTATTGTACTTTGACTGTTACCCTACTCCACATTATTGGTGACACCATACTGATGGCACTGTTATCTTCTATCAGACGCTACTACTAATTATACTTAACAACATCCTATTCCTAATACATACATTAATGAAATAGAAATTATGGAGGAAAATTTTAGTGTCGACAGAACCTTAAAATAATTCTAATTAACAAAGATGTTTTAGCAACCACAACAAGATTTAATGGCCCCACCATGTAATTACCAACAAAAAGGGAAAGAAACACAAACTCAACTTCCATCTTAGTCTGTAGAGAATCCCAAGAATCAACAAATGAATTTAATTAATGAATCAATACAAATTGATACAATACAAGTAAGTTCTATCCATAATATGTGACTAAGGTCTTGGGGAACAATACGTAATCATCCTATTGTTATCACAGAAATACTTGAGGAAAATGTGAGAGAAGAAAAACCTAAGAAAAATAAAGAAAATGACCATGTTCCACAAACAAAAGCCACTAGTAACAATAAATAAAAAGATAAGAATGAAAACGCAACCCATTTTCCTGAACGATTACATGAAACTAGGATTGTGGAAGAAACAACACTAGTTCAGGAGTTAAAAAAGATGAACATTAAAGTCCCACTATTGAGATCAATAAGGGACATTCTTTAGTTAAACCATACCATTAGAGACTAGTGCATAAAGACACCGAGAAGAAAAAAATAAATACCCAAAAATGGTTAAAGTGGAAGGGAACTAATTGATCTTATTGTTAGAAAGCTTATTTCACCAAAATACGGGGATCTTGGGAGTCCAGTCATCACAAATTTTGTAAATGATCAGTTAATCTCTAATATTTTGGTGGATGTTGGTTCTTCAATCAATGTTATGACTAGAGATATTTTTAATATGTTGTCTGTGACAAGATTGCAGCCAACCAATACCATTCTCTAATTGGCAGATCAGTCTATTATTATAACAGATGGAATAATTGAGGATGTAATCGTCATAGTTGAATCTTGGGAGTATCCTATGGATTTCATGGTCTTACAACCTAAAACACAAAAGTAAGGATACCTAGTCATCTTAGGAAGACCCTGGTAGACTATTGTTACAAGATATATTGATTACAGAGCATGAAAAATGACTATTTTAAAAGGGAAAAAATCAAATAATATTTTTATTGTATCCTCCTACCTAGCCATATATGAAATTTTTTGAACATGTATGGGTAGATTTTTTAGAAACTAACAAATTTATTTCTTCATATCTAGCCACTATAGCAGTGAAAAATAACATGGAAGAAATTGTTGAGTGATATACAATGTCTAATAAAGTGGATGTCGTCGATACGGAAATTGGAACTCTGACTATGGAAATTGGAACTGCGGCTAGAGAAACATATTTTTTTGAGCTCAGCCGATAACCTTAGCTTGGTAAGTGAAATTTCTAATGAAAATTGCACATGAACCTATGGTTATCATAATGAATGGATAGTCATTAATTTCCATTGTCATTTAGCCAAGGTTATGTCTCTTGAAAATATGACTATGTTGCACATGCTTTAGCCTCATGTTTTCCCATTGAATTATTTAATTTTTGATGTAGAGCTCACTATTATAAATAGTGCCAAACAAGTGAATGTTCACATAGGGAGAGCGAAGACCATTGGTAATAATTTAGAGGCCCGTTAAGAGACTAAGGTTGTAAAAATTTTGAGGAAGCATTCCCAAGATTTTTCTTGGGATTATACTGACATGAAAGGTATCCATCCAACCATCTGCACTCATCATATTTACACTGAGGATATTAAACCTGTGAGATAGCAACAATGTAGAAATAATCCGGAACTAAGAGACAGTCAAATATGCAATAGAAAAATTGTGGAAGGTAGGATTTATCTGTCCTATATCTGATAGTAAGTGAGTATCACTGCTAGTTATAGCTCCTAAGAAAAATGCGAAATGGAGAATCTATGTAGACTATAAGGAACCTAAAAAATCCATAAAGAAAGACTAATTTCATTTTCCTTTTATTGATCAGGTCTTGGAAAATCTGGCAGGAAAGAAATACTTCTCCTTCTTGAATGGGTTTAGTGGGTATAACAAAATTAGTATTACACTTGCTAATTAGGATAAATCAACTTTTACTTGTCCCCGGGGAACATTAGCATATAAAGTTTGATCATTTATACTTTGTAACCCACCTACTACCTTCTAGAGGGGGGTTTTGGCCATTTTTGTAGAACTTACAAATGAATGTGTTGAACTTTACAAGGATGATTTTACCATCCACGGTTCAAATTTTGATGAATCTCTGGATAATCTTCAAAAGGTATTAACTAGATGTGAGCAGTACCAAATTTCCTGGAGTCATGAAAAATGTTTGATAATGGTTGATCATGGAATTGTTTTAAGTCATCATATTTCTGTTGAAGGAGTATAGGTCGAACCCAAAACAATTAAGGTGATAACCAAATTTCCTATGCCAATAAATAAAAATGACATCAAGAGCTTTCTTAGACATGCAGGGTATTACAGGAGGTTCATTAAATATTTTAGTAAAATTGTTGCACCTATGTTTTCTTTACTGACTAATGATTTTGTTTTTGAAAGGTCTCCTCAATGTCAGCAGAATTTTGAGATTATAAAAGAGAAGTTGACCACTGCTCTAATTTTGAGAGGACCTCATTGGGGGGAAGACTTTCCATATTCATAGTGATACTTATAACTCAGTAATTGGAGTTGTTCTTGGAAAAAAGGATGGGGGAGATCAGATGTATACCATATATTTTATCAACAAGAATCTAACCCCTATGGAGAGAAATTACACCGCCACGAAAAATGAATTTCTAGCTATAGTTTACTCTATGAATAAATTCAGACATTACATTACTGGATACAAAATATTTGTTTATACTAACTATTAGGTCATAAAATATTTAATGAATAACCTAGTAGTAGGGGGTAGGATTATTAAATGGCTAGGTTGTTATGATAATTTTATTTAACCATTATTGATAAGCCAAAGAAGGATAATGTTGTTGCTAATTTTATTTCAAGATTGAATGTTTCAGGTGATGAAGAATCAGTCGAGGACCACTTTCTGGATGTGCACTTATTTGCAGTATCAACTTAACCTCCATGGTTTGCTGATTTTGTACATTACCTAACCAAAGGGAATTTTCCTACCTATTTTTCTAATAAGGAACGAAGAATATTAGTTAAAAATAGTGCAACATAAAAAATCATGTAATGGGATTTTATTTAAATGTTTTCCTAATATGGTTCTTCATTGATGTTTTTGAGAAAATGAAGTATATGACATACTGAGAGTTTTCTCATGATTATCCTGGAGGAGGGCATTACTCAATGAAGAGGATGATTCACAAGGTCCATAGATCTAGATATTACTAACCTTCTCTTCACAAATCCTTTAGGAAATATGTATGGAAGTGTGATGCATGTAAAATAATGGGAAATCCTAAAATATCCATGGAAATGCCTCTCAATCCTCTGCTAGTCTAAGTGCCATTTGAGAAATGGGGAATTGATTTCGTTGGAAATTTTAATCCCCCATCCTTTGCGAAAGAGTAACCGTTGGTGTGAACTGACTATGTTACGAAATTGGTTGAGGTTCAAGCATTGGAATCTACCAATGAGGATGTTGTTGCTGAATTTCTATACAATAGGATAATGTTGAGATTTCGCGCCCCTAGAGCCATTGTATCTAATCAAGGACCTCAATTTATGTATAACATGATCTAAGCTTTCCTAGAAATATAACGATTCAAGCATTGGAAATCATCACCATATCATCCCCAATCCAATGTGCAGGTGGAGGTCATAAACAAAGAGTTTGAGATCAGTTTTGACCAAGGTTGTCAATTCAGACAAGAAGAACTAGGTACCAAAAATCCCAGAAGTAGTGTGGGCCTACAATACAACCTGGAAGACTACTACTGGTTTTTCCCCATATGAAATTGTGTATGGAAATAAACCACTCTTACTTGTGGAATTTTAATTGCAAAGATAGAGAAAAACACTAGAAATCGGAATCGACTTGGATGAAGCACGACGTGATAGAGTGATGCAAATAAATGAATTGGACGAGATGAGGATGGAATCACAAATTCAAATAGAAAGTATCCAACATCAGAGGAAAACCTAGAACGATGCTATTATCAAACACAAAAATTTTAATGAATGATAGTGGGGCCTACTTTTTGATTCAAAATATCAACATCTCAAAGGCAAGCTAAGAACACGATGGTTGGGACCATACGAGATCAAAAACAGTGTTTGGTAATGGCTCAATGAGATTATTTCTGATTGACAGAGACGAAAGAACTCTTCTCATGAATGGACATAGATTAAGGATGCATTATCATCCTATGGATAAGGAAACCTTTAACAAAGATATGCTGCTATGCAAGGAAATAAATTAAGTGGAGGTTCCTGGTTATTCCCGTCAGGAGTAATTATTTTTGAATTTGAATAAAGGAAGTTGATCATGCTTTCTATCTTCTTCCCTTAGTTATATGTTTTGTTTTTAATAAAGGTAGGAATATTCATTGTTAGAATGTACACTAATCACATTTTCTCTATGAGTGTAAGATGTGGAAATCTATGGATATCGGGAAGATGATCTGGAAAGGGTAAGTGCATTTTACTTCTCTATGGATATTGTATTTTGAAGCAATCCCCCACTGAATTTACCTACCATGACTAAATGAATACACATTATTCAATGCATTTATCAGGAATATCATTCAAAATATTAAGACACGGAGTGGGTTGTAATGAGTCATAGTTACCGAGGATACCATATGTGTCGAATTTCTAATAAAAGGACGTAATGCTTTATAGGAAGTTCAAGTGGCATTATTATTCAATATGATAGGGTGTGTGTTGCACCACCAATTAAAACTTCCCATGCATACTTAGTCCTATAAAATTTTCACATCGCTATTTTTTCATCAACTTGAGACAATTAAAAGATTTCAGTGTATTTAAAATTGTCACTCGCTAAACACTTCCTAACATTTTTCTGTGGGTTTGAACACAACATTATTTTTTCTATAAAACTATAAGAATTCGCCTATGCTATGGGGAGAAAGAAGAAATCTTAACCAAACTCCCCAGATCCACTACTATGAAATGTTGTAATTTCCCATGTATTTTATGATGCTGGCTAGCTAGAATTTATTAGAAAATTTGAAGGATTGGATGAAAAACTAGTTGATGAGTTTGTGATAAATTTTGAAGCCACCTGCTCATGAATTAGGGGAAAAAGAGTATAAATAAGTAGTAAAGTTATTTTTTGTAACACTCTGATTTTGTATGCTAACTTGGTGAATGTTTTACATACTGTTATAGCTCTTGAAATGAAAGCAAACATGTTAAGATATGTTTTTGATCTTAAGAGAATGTGTTGCTAATTTGGACTCTTGCATACTGTGGCTTATTGCATGGAAAGAAAATATTGTACTTGTATGTTTGCTGATGTGACGACAGATTGTCGTATAATTGCTTGCTCTTGTGCTGATTGACAGCATACCCTGAATCAATTCCATTGATTCAAGTATGCTGAGGTCCTCTTGTGTTTTCTATGTTAATTCACACTTGAACTGGACTAGGATTATTATAAGCGTGCAACGTCTGAATACAGGTGTGAACAGCTAGCACAAAAATGCCAACGACAGGGGTTCGATTCTTGAACCCTGTACTGTCGAATTCGGGACCTCATGGGGTGAGAAACGCCTGGACACGGGTGGCCTTGGCATGTAATCGGAAGGACGGAACGTCCTGCTCTGCGTTAACGTGGATGTTAGCAAGGGGCTGGAAGGAAGTTGTTAGTGTTAGTGGTTAGTGTGAATTAAACATAAACTAACCCTAAGACCTAACATACATCCTACACTACTATCCTAGTGGATTTTTAAATTATAAAAAAAAGGGGAAAAAATAAATCTAAATCCTAAAACCTAAGGTCTAACTAAGACCTAGGTCGAATGAACTATGTAACCTAAAACTAATCCTAAGCTAAACGGGTACGCAGACCCTTGGGAAGAAAAGGATAAGGATGGATAGGAGGCATTCATTGGCATTTATGAACTGTCCCTTCGGGGACGGCGCCAGTTTTGGCGGGACAGGTAGGAGATAGAGGTATCCATTTGGAAGCTTGGCTAAATTCATTTGCATGGAAAAATTTGAAAATTGGAGACTTGCCAACCCAAGTGGAGGTGGCGTAGAAAATAAGGAAAAAGGGCGAGCCTTTATTGCATTAATGGTTCTTGGTCCTCGCGACCAGCTCGCCTTGAGAAGTGTATGAGGGAATTTTGATTTTCATTTTTTTGTTGATTCGAGCTTTTGCAAAGTTGCTCTGCATTTGGTTTCTTGGTCTGGTTCAGTCGAACCAGCTCTTGCATTCGACATTTTCTTGGAAGTTTTGAGGCTGTTGATCAGCCAAGAAGAAGGAAGAAAGTGCTGGGAATATTGTGTTGCCGTTGTGGAAGAAAAACACGGCAAAACGAAGCTTTCTTCGAGTTCTGGAAAAGAGATTACAGGCATGTTAAGCCCTTCTCTTTAAAATCTTTGCTTGATTTAAATGTTTCATTAAAACAACCCTGCTCTTGGGTTGGGATTGCTTGATTGTTTTTGAGTTGATTTGGAAATGGATTTGTTGATTCTTGCCTTCTTTTCCTTGGAAAATGATATGAAACGGCTCTGGTTGCTCGGCCTTGATTTGTTGTTGCTTAAATTTGGTTGGAATAGGAATTACCGTTGTGGTTGCTGACAGTGTTGTAGAAAGAAATAAACATTTTCTTCCTCTGTACATGTGGTATGGAGTGGACAGGCTGTTTAAACTTTTTCTTATAATGTAATCGTTCTCCTTGATGTTGTGCTTGGAACTGCTATTACATGTGAAGAGAAAAATGGAATTTCAGTCATGTTATGTTGCTATGATTTGGGTTTCCTTCCTTTCTTGCTGTCATTTTTGGAAATAATGGGGTACAGTTGTCCCCTTGCTGTTGTGGTTAATCCGTCCTTGCATTTGATTGGTTGGAAACACTTCCACGACGTGCTGGTTTGTTGACAGTATGGTGTTTGAAATAGATATAATTCTTTCACTGTTCGTGTTGTTTGAAAGTGGAACAGGTGTGTAATCGTTCCTTATGGTGTAAATGTTTTCCATTTAGTGTAATCGTTTCTTTACTGTGTATGTGGATCTGTCTTTGCAAGAAAAGAGGAAATGGAAATACAGTCGCATATATTGCTGTAATTTGGATTCTGTTGAATCTTGTTGTCATTTTGGAAATGATACAAAATACTGTTATTGGTCGCTGAGTTCAGTTGTCCTTGTATTTCTTGAATGAAATGCTTTCCTATTGTGCTGGTTGTTTAACAGTATTGGGAAAAATTGTCATATGTATCACGGGTCTGTATGTGTTAATTGAGTTGTTTCTCTTTTGAAACCATAAGTTCTTTTGCTGATGAACTGGAATGAAAGAAGCGATGGTTGTTGAAGTTGTTTCATATTGAAATTTTTAAAGGAAATAGATTCTCTTCCTTCCACTGTCTTGGATTCTGATGAAAGTGGCATTCGGGTTCTCTACGAGTAATTGAACTCGAATTGAATTCAAGTATTAGCAACATTTCCATGGCTGTGCCTTTTCTTGTATAGAAAATGAGCAATTACGTTTTGGTATCCGTGAAAATAGGAAAAGTAGACTGTTTTTCCTTCTGAAGTTATTGATGGATTATATTTTCTCCTTGCTATGAAAATAGGATGGTTTTATTGTGTTTTCTTGATACTGTTCGGTCTTCTTAATCAGACTATTGACGCAATTATAAACTAGTTTTGTATTCTGTGCAATGAATGATTATAATTTCTTCTTGCTGTAATGAAGGATGACCCCATTGCGTCTGGCAGTAGAAGTTTGACCTTCTGATATTATTTTGTTTTTACTACCTTGAGAATGCAAATTTGGCTGGAATGTTTATTGCTATAGCTTGTTGGATTGCAGCTGTACTGGCTATGTGAGATGCTTATCAATGAGAACGTTTACGCTGTTATCTGTCTAAGTTGAGTTGTCTTGCTTAGAAAAACGTGATTGAATGTTTTTACTTCATTCTGAAAACAATGATTGTTCTTAATGAAATAGTAGAGAATGAATTCTTCTCTTTTTGCTATTTGGGACTCTGAAAGTGACATTGGAATTATAGTGTCTAAGACTCGGTCTTGCTGTAGGTAACAGCCATGTACCATTTGTTATTAAGAACTATATGTGTTCAGAGGCATAAAAGATTATATGAATATATATACTTGCGTGGTTGCAAATTTGTTGTTGGTTAGCTATACAGTGTAAGAAGTAAGGAATCTTCTAGTATAGCAAATACCTAGTATACATATTGATATGGCTTGCTCCACGATAATTATAATGTCTTACTAACCTGTTTGGCATTTATATGAACTGGAAATGAATGAAATTATTCTTGCTGCCAGAAAGTGAATTCCGAGTGGATTTTGTAAGTTTCACTCTGAACTGTTATATTGATTTGTCTTTCGTCTGGATTCCACTGTTAGGACAGTCATGTGGAAAGAGATAGAGATATGAATTAATGTTTTAGAAAGATGATCTTTCTTCTTTCATTCAGTTAGGAACCTGGAATTCGTGAATGAAGAATTTTATGGAGCTTAGATGAGAGCTACTATATGCATTGTTGTTCGCTTTCTTGTTTGTACTTGAATGCTTTAAAACTTAATGTGCTTCATGAACGGAAAGGGAAGTAATGGATTTATATTCAGTTAGTTTCATCCTTTGCATTTGTTATTAATGAAAGGCGTGGAAAAGATAACTGTATGCTGTATAGGCAGCAATCTACTTGAATTCCTAACTTTACAAATTTTGTAAATTGATACTTGCAATGATTATGTGAAAACGGGACAGCAGTCCCTTGGCTGGTTGTGATGATATTCTGATGATTTAGTGGTTATGCTGATCTCTCTTTTGTGCTTTTCGAGATTGATGTTTTGCTGTTGTTTCATAAAAGCAGGGTTCTTTTATTGAAACAGTTAGTTGAAGCATCTTATTTTAAGGATAAGTGCTTAATGTGCTCAGTTCATTGAACTGACCCGTGCAATTCATTTTGCAGATGGAATTTGATTAGAATGAAGACTTGGCTGTCTTCTGATGCCTCTTGATAAAATATAAATTAAATTGTAACTGTTGCTTTTATTCCTCTTTGAGGAATTGTGAAAGAAGAAAATATATTCTTCTGTCCATGAGTTGTATAGATGCTTTGTAAAAACTATACCCAATCAGTTGGATTGGCAAATGTACAAATTATGACTTGAAATATTGAATACAGTTACAAGTGTGATATTTTCAATAATTATATCAGTTTGATATTGTTATATAAATTGGGAATAAAATGTTACTTCTCGATTTGGAATTGTTTTCATAATCCTTGGATGGATGCTGAATTGAAACTGATATCTATTCTTACTTAAATACAACCTTTAAGTTGAACAATGCAATTAATTCATACTTGGGTAAAGATGAATTTTGAATTGACATTAAAAAGGATTAAGAAGAATATGATTTTATAATCAGAGGGTATTCAGGATTAGCTTAGGAGCTAAGGAATATCAATTTAAATTTGGAGTATTCGAACTTCGTTTTCGAACCTCCATTTTTGAACTGATCCCGTTTGATAAAAATTCAGATTAAAGGATATAGGATACATATATCCATAACTAATGATCCTTAACTATATAACGTTAAGGGGAAAATAAATGAGTTCATTTCTTGAAGTTTAGACCTCGTTTGAATGACGTCTAATAAGTTAATATTCTGAAATAAGTTGCAGTTGGAAACATCTTGGTTAAGTTTAATAGGTTAAACTTATTATGTCCGTCGGTACGGACTGCTTAATCTAATGATTAAGAAATAAACCAAGTAAGGAAATGTAGCTCTTCGATACGAAGGAGACGATACATAACGAACTAATGGACAGTTTAGTCCCTTTTAGTTATATACAACTGCAACGGAAACGAGGATCAAGGGATCAGCGTGGACGCTGAAAATTGCTTAAACTATTAACTCGTGGCTAAGTCACTTGGGCAGGATGTGTATTCTCGATTGGGAGGAATTCTGCAGGACATTGGCATACGCCAGCTACAGCAAGGTGTCTTCATGAAGACGGGGTCTTCATGACGACACATTGTTGCAGCTGACATATAGCAATGCCCTCCTGAATTAAAACATTTAGAATACATAGGCTGAATGTGTAGATCTTAGCTGGGGTGGAGATAGGGTATGATTTGGTATACGGAGTGACTCCGGAATACTAAAGATAATCAGACACACGGAGTCGTGGGGTAACGACACCGTATGTCTGCGTATCTTTAGTTACCTGGAGTGCCTTCCTATACCCGCTCATATTACTGGCTGGAATCGAAAGTTTAAAACGGAACTTAAACGATGAGGACTGGTAGGAACCAGGAAAGACCATTCTAGATAACAGGTGAAGTGAAGTGAAGGACGTATTCCGTAGATGTGTATCACATTCAGGAATATGATCATGCAAAGCATGTGAAAATCTTTGGCCAAAGTATCGCAATTGCTGGTTGCGTTGTCCTTATCACTTAATTTAAGATGCAGGATGTCAGATGAATATCAGTAACAGATATTCAGATAGGCTTCTTAAATGGATCACTTCGATAACCGGGGAAGGTTATGAGAACAAGTATATAAAATATACTATGCATAAACAAACATGAAGGATCGGTTGTTGCCGAGTCATGTACATGAAGGATCAGGTTGTTGCCGAGTCATGAAATGAAGGATCGTTGAAACTCCGAGCCATGAAAATGGAAGATCGGCAGTTCATCGAGTCATTTACAGCAGCATATAGAATCTGTTATGAGATTGAATGGCATTGAATGTGTGTTCCATATTGTAAATATGTGAACAGGGAACATTCGTTTTTAAAAGAAATTGTATGATCCAAACTGTGTGGTTTGGGCAGAGAACAATTATTAAATCTTGAACGTGTGTTTGAATTTTATAATTCATAACAGAGAACGTTATATAAAAAAATAAAAAAAAAAAAAAAAAAATTTCCCTTGTTCTGGTGTTTTAAAATGGGGATGTTACATCTTGGTATCAGAGCTGAAGGTTGCAGCTCTTGGACCTAATGAGTCCACGTTATTAATAAAGTTTACATTTTCTTATTGAACAGAAAATGGTCAGGACAAGAGGGAATGCTGCGAATAACCCGTTGCAGGGTGGAGAAGCAGCAACTGCCCAAAAGCTGGATGAAATCCTTGCTGCCCTACTTGATACGAGGGATCGTTTGACTGTACTGGAACAACAGTCAATGGGCAATGAAGAGGAGGGGAATGAAGCTGAAATAAATGATCAGCTGCCTCCTGTGGACAACATCAACGGAGGGAATCCGGGTGTTGATGATAATAACGTAATTGCTCCTAATCCCCCTGAAAATAAAAGGGCAAGATTAGCAGCTGAACTTACGAATGATATAAAGAGAATAAGTCCTCCAAAGTTTGATGGAACAACTCTTGGGGACGGAGCTGAAAACTGGCTCAGTGAAATGGAGAAATACTTTGCAATAAGAAACTTCTCTGAAGAGACTAAAGCGATATGGGGAGCATATCAGCTTTCTCATGAAGCATCATCCTGGTGGGACAACCGTAAGGTTGAGCTGAATATTGTCGAATCAGACATAACTTGGGATCAATTTAAGGGATATTTTAGGCAAAGATGGCTGCCTCAACTCTATTTTGATAGGAAAATGACTGAATTTCAGAACTGGTCGCAAGGAAGGCTGTCGGTGACAGAATACTGGGAAGGGTTTACTAAACTCCTTAAGTATGTGCCGCAGTACCAAGCTGACGAGAAGTTCAGAATACGGAAATTCATAATGGGACTGAATCCCATCATTGGTGGCGAAGTGGATGTCCACGGCCCAACCACCATGGATGGAGTTGTCGAAAAGGCAATCAGACAGGAACAAAAATTGAGAGCAATCTCTGCTCACAGGGAAGAGATAAGGAAGAAGATTCCCAATCCTTCTTCGTCTCTTGCACCAAAAAGGGGACCTTGGAAAAGGTTTGGTGTGAAAAATAAAATTGTTGTAGATAACAACAAGAAACCTGTGATGAACAGACCTGTAAATAGCGTGCGGAACAGCTTCCCAAAAGTTAGTGGCATTGGACAGAAGTCCTATGGAAGCCAAAACGATAACTTTAAGGCTGGTAATAAATTTGAACCTAGAAAAGGGCCAGCTGGAGGATGCTTCAACTGTGGAAAAGACCACTATGCGAATCACTGTCCTCTGAAGAAGGATGATCGCGGACAGCAGCATAGGATACATGCTGCAGTGTCTAACAGACAAGCTGAAAAGCAAGTGACGCCCATAGAAGTTACGGGTAAGTTATTCGGTAAACCTGTAGTTGTACTTTTTGATACTGGAGCTACAGAATGTTTTATTTCTACTGAACTAACTATGAAATTAAAAAGAAAGGCTGCGAGAATGGATAAAACATGGACAGTGCATTATGGGAATAATGCTGTCCATACAGTTGAAATGTGCCTTTTTGGGGCAATTCTTGACCTGCCTGGTTTCTCCACCGAAGTTGACTTGTATGTCACTCCTCTAGGATCATATGATATCATTATTGGAGTTAACTGGTTGGCTGAACATAAAGCAAAAGTTGACTGTTATGAAAAACAAATCAGTTGCCTTGATGACCTGCAGAAAGCAGTAGTCATTCAAGGTGTAAAACGGGAAGTTGCAGTTAGGAAACTGACGGCTATGCAACTAAAGAGGGCCAAAAACAGAGGCTGCACTTTGTATGCGGTAAAAATGACAGAAAATGAAGTGGAAGATAATGATTTCATGGAAAGGTATCCATTGTTGAGGGATTTTCGTGATGTGTTTCCGGAGGAATTGCCGGGTCTTCCGCCCAAACGTGAGTTTGACTTCGCTATAGAGATCAAACCAGGAACGGAACCCATATCTAAGGCACCTTATAGAATGACTACCATTGAGCTGGTAGAACTGAAGGCTCAGTTACAAGAACTTCTGACTAAGGGGCTGATCAGACCGAGCGTCTCACCTTGGGGAGCGCCGGTAATCTTTGTAAAGAAAAAGGATGGCACCTTGAGGCTGTGCATTGATTACAGAATGCTGAATAAAGCAACCATTAAAAATCGATACCCACTTCCAAGAATCGATGATCTGTTTGATCAGATGCGAGGAGCATCAGTCTATTCAAAAATAGATCTGCGGTCAGGGTACCATCAGCTGAGAATAAAAGAGGAAGATATTCATAAAACAGCTTTTAGAACGAGGTATGGGCACTATGAGTTCACGGTGTTGCCTTTTGGGCTGACTAATGCACCTGCCGCCTTCATGAATCTAATGAATAACATTTTTCAAGAATACTTAGACAAGTTTGTGCTTGTATTCTTAGACGACATTCTTATATACTCTAAAAATGTCGAAGAGCACCAAGAACATCTCAGGATAGTGCTGGAAATCTTAAGAAAGAGGAAGTTGTATGGCAAACTGTCCAAATGTTCCTTTTATGATGCAGAGGTGCATTATTTGGGACACGTTATAAGCAAAGACGGGATAGCTGTTGACCCTTCAAAGATCACAGCTATAACTGAGTGGCCTGCACCTAAGAACGTGCACGAAGTAAGGAGCTTCATGGGCTTGGCTGGATATTATAGAAAGTTCGTTAAGGACTTTTCAAAAATTGCTGCCCCAATCACTTCGTTGCAGAAGAAAGAAAAGAAATTTGTCTGGACAGACAAATGTGAATCTGCCTTTAAAAAGTTAAAGGAGCAGTTAACTACAGCACCTATTTTGACTGTACCTGATCCAAATGGAGATTTTATGGTTGTAACGGATGCCTCAGGAGAAGGCCTTGGGGGTATTTTGTTACAGAATAACCATGTTATCGCTTATGAAAGCAGAAAGCTTAAGTTACATGAACAGAACTATGCTCCACACGATCTTGAGCTCGCTGCCATAGTACATGCGCTTCAAATATGGAGGCATTACCTTCTTGGCAAGCCCTTTGAATTAAAAACAGACCATCTGGGGCTGAAGTATATTTTTACTCAGCCAAATCTGAATGCAAGGCAACGAAGATGGTTAGAATTTCTGTCTCAGTATGATTTTGATATAAGCTACATTAAGGGCAAGGAAAATAGAGTAGCAGATGCTCTGAGTCGAAGGAAGCATATCTCTGCTCTTATAACGTTAAGAACTCAGTTTAAGGATGAGGTAAAAGATGCCTTAGAATCAGATCCCTATTTTCAGCAAGTCAAATCAGCACTTGCTGCAGACCCGCAGGACAGCAGGTATAAGGGATTTCGTTTTGATAACGAAGGAGTTCTGAGGTTCGAAAACAGGGTATATGTACCTGTGGCAAATGACTTAAGAGGGAAATTGCTCACTGAATTCCATAATTCACCTTTTTCTGGACACCCTGGCATCACAAAAATGCTTGCTGATCTTAAGCAGCAATATTTTTGGAAGGGAATGAAAAAGGATGTGGTAGAGTTTGTAACACACTGCTTGGAATGTCAGCGTGTTAAAGCGGAACATATGCACCCTTCTGGATTATTGTATCCCCACAGCATTCCGCAGTATAAGTGGCAAGTGATAACGATGGATTTCGTTCAAGGATTGCCTATGTCAAGAAATAAACATGACATTATCCTGGTTGTAGTCGACAAATTGACCAAAGTGGCACACTTCATTGCTGGTAATTTGAAGGACGATGCACCAGTTTTAGCAAGAAGATTTGTACATGAAATCTTCAGGTTGCATGGAATACCGGAATTAATCATATCGGACAGAGATCCGAGGATGACATCAAGGTTTTGGCAAACGCTTAATGCAGCCTTGGGAACTAAATTAAACTTCAGTTCTGCATATCATCCAGAAACGGATGGACAGACTGAGAGAGTTAATCAAGTTTTAGAGGACATGCTGAGGATGTATTGCATGGACCAGCAGTATAAATGGGAGGAATACCTTCCGCTGGTAGAATTTGCTTACAATAACACCTATCATGCCTCTTTAAAAATGGCGCCCTTTGAAGCATTGTATGGAAGAAAATGCAGAACCCCTGTCAGCTGGGACAGCGTTGAGGACAGAGAGGTAATTGGGCCAGAAATCCTTATGGAAATGGAACAGCAAATCAAAATGATTCGGGAACATCTAAAGGAGGCTGCCAATAGGCAGAAGAGCTATGCAGACTTGAAGCGGGTTGACAGGCATTATAAACTTGGAGAGAAGGTCTTTCTTCGGGTGAAGCCGAAAAAGAGCTCCATAACCTTTGGCAGGGCTGCCAAGTTGTCACCACGTTACGTGGGACCTTTTGAAATTATTGAAATAATCAACCCTGTAGCTTATCGTCTAGCATTACCTCCTGCCTTGTCTCAAATGCATGATGTTTTTCATATTTCTTTGCTTAAGAAATACGTGACAGATTTATCACATGTGCTAAATTGGAATTCCTTGCAGGTCCAAGACCCAGGAATAATCGTGGTTAAGCCCATTCGAGTGTTGGGAACTCGCCAGTTGTACTTGAGAAATCGCGAAGTGAACCAATGTAAGGTCCAGTGGGACCAGTTCAGCGAGGAAAGTGCAACTTGGGAGAATCTCGAAGAAATGAGATCTACTTTTCCACATCTGTTTAACTGAATATGAAATTCAGAGAACTGAAAATTTTACCAAATTTAGACAATTATTAGTCTATTGTACAGTTGTCTTAAAACGTTGTTTTTAAGAGAGAATCTGTTTTTGGTATGAACTTATGAATGAAAGGACAATAACTGAATTTTGTCCTATGAACTCCTTGATTTGTAAATCTGATCATCGGGACGATGATTCTTTAAGGAGGGAAGAATGTAACACTCTGATTTTGTATGCTAACTTGGTGAATGTTTTACATACTGTTATAGCTCTTGAAATGAAAGCAAACATGTTAAGATATGTTTTGATCTTAAGAGAATGTGTTGCTAATTTGGATTCTTGCATACTGTGGCTTATTGCATGGACAGCAAATATTGTACTTGTATGTTTGCTGATGTGACGACAGATTGTCGTATAATTGCTTGCTCTTGTGCTGATTGACAGCATACCCTGAATCAATTCCATTGATTCAAGTATGCTGAGGTCCTCTTGTGTTTTCTATGTTAATTCACACTTGAACTGGACTAGGATTATTATAAGCGTGCAGCGTCTGATTACAGGTGTGAATAGCTAGCACGAAAATGCCAACGACAGGGGTTCGATTCTTGAACCCTGTACTGTCGAATTCGGGACCTCGTGGGGCGAGAAACGCCTGGACACGGGTGGCCTTGGCATGTAATCGGAAGGACGGAACGTCCTGCTCTGCGTTAACGTGGATGTTAGCAAGGGGCTGGAAGGAAGTTGTTAGTGTTAGTGGTTAGTGTGAATTAAACCTAAACTAACCCTAAGACCTAACATACATCCTACACTACTATCCTAGTGGATTTTTAAATTATAAAAAAAAAAAGGGGAAAAATAAATCTAAATCCTAAAACCTAAGGTCTAACTAAGACCTAGGTCGAATGAACTATGTAACCTAAAACTAATCCTAAGCTAAAGGGGTACGCAGACCCTTGGGAAGAAAAGGATAAGGATGGATAGGAGGCATTCATTGGCATTTATGAACTGTCCCTTCGGGGACGGCGCCAGTTTTGGCGGGACAGGTAGGAGATAGAGGTATCCATTTGGAAGCTTGGCTAAATTCATTTGCATGGAAAAATTTGAAAATTGGAGACTTGCCAACCCAAGTGGAGGTGGCGTAGAAAATAAGGAAAAAGGGCGAGCCTTTATTGCATTAATGGTTCTTGGTCCTCGCGACCAGCTCGCCTTGGGAAGTGTATGAGGGAATTTTGATTTTCATTTTTTGTTGATTCGAGCTTTTGCAAAGTTGCTCTGCATTTGGTTTCTTGGTCTGGTTCAGTCGAACCAGCTCTTGCATTCGACATTTTCTTGGAAGTTTTGAGGCTGTTGATCAGCCAAGAAGAAGGAAGAAAGTGCTGGGAATATTGTGTTGCCGTTGTGGAAGAAAAACGCGGCAAAACGAAGCTTTCTTCGAGTTCTGGAAAAGAGATTACAGGCATGTTAAGCCCTTCTCTTTAAAATCTTTGCTTGATTTAAATGTTTCATTAAAACAACCCTGCTCTTGGGTTGGGATTGCTTGATTGTTTTTGAGTTGATTTGGAAATGGATTTGTTGATTCTTGCCTTCTTTTCCTTGGAAAATGATATGAAACGGCTCTGGTTGCTCGGCCTTGATTTGTTGTTGCTTAAATTTGGTTGGAATAGGAATTACCGTTGTGGTTGCTGACAGTGTTGTAGAAAGAAATAAACATTTTCTTCCTCTGTACATGTGGTATGGAGTGGACAGGCTGTTTAAACTTTTTCTTATAATGTAATCGTTCTCCTTGATGTTGTGCTTGGAACTGCTATTACATGTGAAGAGAAAAATGGAATTTCAGTCATGTTATGTTGCTATGATATGGGTTTCCTTCCTTTCTTGCTGTCATTTTTGGAAATAATGGGGTACAGTCGTCCCCTTGCTGTTGTGGTTAATCCGTCCTTGCATTTGATTGGTTGGAAACACTTCCACGACGTGCTGGTTTGTTGACAGTATGGTGTTTGAAATAGATATAATTCTTTCACTGTTCGTGTTGTTTGAAAGTGGAACAGGTGTGTAATCGTTCCTTATGGTGTAAAGGTTTTCCATTTAGTGTAATCGTTTCTTTACTGTGTATGTGGAACTGTCTTTGCAAGAAAAGAGGAAATGGAAATACAGTCGCATATATTGCTGTAATTTGGGTTCTGTTGAATCTTGTTGTCATTTTGGAAATGATACAAAATACTGTTATTGGTCGCTGAGTTCAGCTGTCCTTGTATTTCTGGAATGAAATGCTTTCCTGTTGTGCTGGTTGTTTAACAGTATTGGGAAAAATTGTCATATGTATCACGGGTCTGTACGTGTTAATTGAGTTATTTCTCTTTTGAAACCATAAGTTCTTTTGCTGATGAACTGGAATGAAAGAAGCGATGGTTGTTGAAGTTGTTTCATATTGAAATTTTTAAAGGAAATAGATTCTCTTCCTTCTACTGTCTTGGATTCTGATGAAAGTGGCATTCGGGTTCTCTACGAGTAATTGAACTCGAATTGAATTCAAGTATTAGCAACATTTCCATGGCTGTGCCTTTTCTTGTATAGGAAATGAGCAATTACGTTTTGGTATCCGTGAAAATAGGAAAAGTAGACTGTTTTTCCTTCTGAAGTTATTGATGGATTATATTTTCTCCTTGCTGTGAAAATAGGATGGTTTTATTGTGTTTTCTTGATACTGTTCGGTCTTCTTAATCAGACTATTGACGCAATTATAAACTAGTTTTGTATTCTGTGCAATGAATGATTATAATTTCTTCTTGCTGTAATGAAGGATGACCCCATTGCGTCTGGCAGTCGAAGTTTGACCTTCTGATATTATTTTGTTTTTACTATCTTGAGAATGCAAATTTGGCTGGAATGTTCATTGCTGTAGCTTGTTGGATTGCAGCTGTACTGGCTATGTGAGATGCTTATCAATGAGAACGTTTACGCTGTTATCTGTCTAAGTTGAGTTGTCTTGCTTAGAAAAACGTGATTGAATGTTTTTACTTCATTCTGAAAACAATGATTGTTCTTAATGAAATAGTAGAGAATGAATTCTTCTCTTTTTGCTATTTGGGACTCTGAAAGTGACATTGGAATTATAGTGTCTAAGACTCGGTCTTGCTGTAGGTAACAGCCATGTACCATTTGTTATTAAGAACTATATGTGTTCAGAGGCATAAAAGATTATATGAATATATATACTTGCGTGGTTGCAAATTTGTTGTTGGTTAGCTATACAGTGTAAGAAGTAAGGAATCTTCTAGTATAGCAAATACCTAGTATACATATTGATATGGCTTGCTCCACGATAATTATAATGTCTTACTAACCTGTTTGGCATTTATATGAACTGGAAATGAATGAAATTATTCTTGCTGCCAGAAAGTGAATTCCGAGTGGATTTTGTAAGTTTCACTCTGAACTGTTATATTGATTTGTCTTTCGTCTGGATTCCACTGTTAGGACAGTCATGTGGAAAGAGATAGAGATATGAATTAATGTTTTAGAAAGATGATCTTTCTTCTTTCATTCAGTTAGGAACCTGGAATTCGTGAATGAAGAATTTTATGGAGCTTAGATGAGAGCTACTATATGCATTGCTGTTCGCTTTCTTGTTTGTACTTGAATGCTTTAAAACTTAATGTGCTTCATGAACGGAAAGGGAAGTAATGGATTTATATTCAGTTAGTTTCATCCTTTGCATTTGTTATTAATGAAAGGCGTGGAAAAGATAACTGTATGCTGTATAGGCAGCAATCTACTTGAATTCCTAACTTTACAAATTTTGTAAATTGATACTTGCAATGATTATGTGAAAACGGGACAGCAGTCCCTTGGCTGGTTGTGATGATATTCTGATGATTTAGTGGTTATGCTGATCTCTCTTTTGTGCTTTTCGAGATTGATGTTTTGCTGTTGTTTCATAAAAGCAGGGTTCTTTTATTGAAACAGTTAGTTGAAGCATCTTATTTTAAGGATAAGTGCTTAATGTGCTCAGTTCATTGAACTGACCCGTGCAATTCATTTTGCAGATGGAATTTGATTAGAATGAAGACTTGGCTGTCTTCTGATGCCTCTTGATAAAATATAAATTAAATTGTAACTGTTGCTTTTATTCCTCTTTGAGGAATTGTGAAAGAAGAAAATATATTCTTCTGTCCATGAGTTGTATAGATGCTTTGTAAAAACTATACCCAATCAGTTGGATTGGCAAATGTACAAATTATGACTTGAAATATTGAATACAGTTACAAGTGTGATATTTTCAATAATTATATCAGTTTGATATTGTTATATAAATTGGGAATAAAATGTTACTTCTCGATTTGGAATTGTTTCGTAATCCTTGGATGGATGCTGAATTGAAACTGATATCTATTCTTACTTAAATACAACCTTTAAGTTGAACAATGCAATTAATTCATACTTGGGTAAAGATGAATTTTGAATTGACATTAAAAAGGATTAAGAAGAATATGATTTTATAATCAGAGGGTATTCAGGATTAGCTTAGGAGCTAAGGAATATCAATTTAAATTTGGAGTATTCGAACTTCGTTTTCGAACCTCATTTTCGAACTCCATCATTGATCCCGTTTGATAAAAATTCAGATTAAAGGATATAGGATACATATATCCATAACTAATGATCCTTAACTATATAATGTTAAGGGGAACAAATGAGTTCATTTCTTGAAGTTTAGACCTCGTTTGAATGACGTCTAATAAGTTAATATTCTGAAATAAGTTGCAGTTGGAAACATCTTGGTTAAGTTTAATAGGTTAAACTTATTATGTCCGTCGGTACGGACTGCTTAATCTAATGATTAAGAAATAAACCAAGTAAGGAAATGTAGCTCTTCGATACGAAGGAGACGATACATAACGAACTAATGGACAGTTTAGTCCCTTTTAGTTATATACAACTGCAACGGAAACGAGGATCAAGGGATCAGCGTGGACGCTGAAAATTGCTTAAACTATTAACTCGTGGCTAAGTCACTTGGGCAGGATGTGTATTCTCGTTGGGAGAATTCTGCAGGACATTGGCATACGCCAGCTACAGCAAGGTGTCTTCATGAAGACGGGGTCTTCATGACGACACATTGTTGCAGCTGACATATAGCAATGCCCTCCCGAATTAAAACATTTAGAATACATAGGCTGAATGTGTAGATCTTAGCTGGGGTGGAGATAGGGTATGATTTGGTATACGGAGTGACTCCGGAATACTAAAGATAATCAGACACACGGAGTCGTGGGGTAACGACACCGTATGTCTGCGTATCTTTAGTTACCTGGAGTGCCTTCCTATACCCGCTCATATTACTGGCTGGAATCGAAAGTTTAAAACGGAACTTAAACGATGAGGACTGGTAGGAACCAGGAAAGACCATTCTAGATAACAGGTGAAGTGAAGTGAAGGACGTATTCCGTAGATGTGTATCACATTCAGGAATATGATCATGCAAAGCATGTGAAAATCTTTGGCCAAAGTATCGCAATTGCTGGTTGCGTTGTCCTTATCACTTAATTTAAGATGCAGGATGTCAGATGAATATCAGTAACAGATATTCAGATAGGCTTCTTAAATGGATCACTTCGATAACCGGGGAAGGTTATGAGAACAAGTATATAAAATATACTATGCATAAACAAACATGAAGGATCGGTTGTTGCCGAGTCATGTACATGAAGGATCGGTTGTTGCCGAGTCATGAAATGAAGGATCGTTGAAACTCCGAGCCATGAAAATGGAAGATCGGCAGTTCATCGAGTCATTTACAGCAGCATATAGAATCTGTTATGAGATTGAATGGCATTGAATGTGTGTTCCATATTGTAAATATGTGAACAGGGAACATTCGTTTTTAAAAGAAATTGTATGATCCAAACTGTGTGGTTTGGGCAGAGAACAATTATTAAATCTTGAACGTGTGTTTGAATTTTATAATTCATAACAGAGAACGTTATATAAAAAAAAAAAAAAAAATTCCCTTGTTCTGGTGTTTTAAAATGGGGAAGGAATTTTCTAAATGTGTTAAAAGGTAATTCATCTGTGACATAAAACATCTGTGCTTAGAGGGGATTCACTAAATATTTTAATTCATTTGAATAAAGGTTATATAAACCCTACACTAAGGGTGAATTTACTGGAATATTTAGCTGATGCAATCATTAAAGTGGGATAGAAATATAAAAATGGAGGTGGTAAGGATGTGTTAAAACACCAAGGGATTATTAAATTTCTCTACTCACATCAGGTTTTCTACAGACCTAAGAGAAGGATCAAACAAATAAGCTTAGGGGAGGGTTCCAAACCAAACAAAATCAAGAAGGTCCCATCTCCCATTATTGGACCGAAGCTTGAGTCAGCTTCTTGACGTTCACAGGAAAATGTAGAGGAACATGGTAGTCATGGTAGTCCATCTTCTAGGCTACAAAATTCTAAGAGTTAAAGCACCTTACTAGTTTATTCTTATATTTTGTTGAGGACAAGAAGGTATTGTACTTTGCAGAGTTGTAAAGGTTCCCAGCCGAAAGTTTTTCATGATGATTATAATCCCATTAGGGAAGATAAGGAATATGATAGTACCTTAATTGTCTCTAATGAATAATATAAATATGTTATATTCACCACAACCATCCTTGTAACACAGAGTCTAGATATTCTGGCAGCTCCGAAAATTGACTTAGAAGCTCCAAAAATACCTTCACCACCTGAAACACAGACTCCAACCCCAAAATTTTTTGCAATGGAGATTGACAGTCATGGGTTATGTGGAGATGATGGAATGAGGTGTTATTTGGATGAAATTGCCTCCCTAAATTAAAAATTAAAAGGTATGCAAGAAACAAATTTATATTTTCAAACTGCATTCACACAGATAACTGTAGAAAAAGTTAGGGAAATTACTTCTTTGAAGGTAGAGATTAGCAGTCTCAACAGACAAAAATATATAGGCCTTAAATTTTGGGATGATTTAAATCAGGTATCTTGTCATAATAAAGAGTTAAAAGAAGAGATTAAGGCTAGTACAAATGAGAAGAGGAAGTTAGAATCTATTTGTCCTTTGGCCTGTAAAATTTTGTTCTGTATAAAACCTTCTTCTTCCTATAGTATGTTTGTTCAAGATAAATTCTATGCTTGGAAATTATTGAGAATGTGTAGTAAAGAACCTCATGAATCCCCTGACGGAAAACCATTTCTATCAATTTATCAAAATAGTACCCCTGAGATACAAAATCAAATGTGTGAATTTTACCTCCACAACATGCTAATAACCAATGTGTCTGATTTATTTATTAATCTATTTGTGTGATATTTTCAGTTGAATTCCTTTCATTCATTTCTTAGGAATCAAATTACACGGGGTGAAAAAATGGACATTTTAAATCAAACAACTCACACCATAAGATTCAACATTAGGCCTACCATTCACAATAATGTGGCCATGAAGAAAAATTTCAGATCTCTTTATTATCATGCTAGTGTTGGGGAAAATACTTCAAATATTCTACTAAAATGTGTACAGGACTTTGAGGCCTATAGTTAGTGGAATTTTTGTGAAGAAAGACATGCTTGTGATATAAGGTGGGATATCTTAAATTTAACATTAAAAAGGAGGGAAGTTATCTCCCCTCATAATTTAAGTTAGGGTATGAGGCGAGGTGATGCACTTGTAACAATAATTCAACATTTATTAGAAAAGGATGAAAAGGAATACATTGATGAATGTGTAGGAATACAGGTGAGGCCACCACTTTTCCTAATTCCAACTATTACCTAGTAGAATAATGCTTCCTAGTCACATGATAGTTTCACAACTTGGGTAGAGGTGATTTCAAACACTCAAGGATGTAAGGGAGCCAGGAAATAATATTTTGATCAATTTGAGGAATATGACATGGTTCAGCAACTTAGCTAGAAGGCATGGAAAACATGAGTTGCATTGGGACATGCAACATGTAAAGTGTAGGGGGGATGATGAGTAAATTATTTGACTTGTTTATATCATCTATGTGATTATTAATTTTTCAATAAAAATTATTAATTAAATGCATGGGGATGTTTTATATGGTTATATCCTAGTGATTTCAATGCATTTTCCTTCATCTTGTTCATGTAACTTGTTAACCCTATAACTTCCAACTAATTGCCTTTGTGAGTGAAATGTGGTAACATGTGTAGGATAATGATGGATATTTACTACCAATGCGTGGAATTGTGATCAAGGAACTGATTATATCACCATCATGCATAGTGGAGGACTTGTTTCAACCGTTTCAACTGTCTTATAGACACGAAACATGTTTTTAGCATTTTTATATTATTCGGTAGGATTGTTGATGAAGGAGTTTAGTGCCTATAACTATGGCATTATGTATAACTATTTAAGCATATATATATAAAGGTGCTTGAAAAATAATCAGTTAGTTAGCTAACACCAATATGTTTGCAAGCACAATTTTAATTATTTTTATAGGTCTTCAGGATGTTAAATAAAACATTACTGAATCAATACAATAGATGTTGTTCTGAACAACTTTTGGTATTGAGTTGAACTCTATCCCAAGGAAGAGAAAGGGAACAATGGTCCAAGGTAACTATAGATTTTATATGATTTATAGTTACTATCAAGTTAAATTCTAAATTATTTGATTTCAAATAGTGGTTTGAAGTGTGAATGGTTACTTGAATTGAGATACTTTCCTTCCTTTGATATATTTCAATCTTGTTGTTTCAAATCATGATGAGTGTGTTACTTGAATTTATCATTTCTATTTACGCTTAGTGTGTTATTTCAATTTAGCATTTGAATTCTAGTTGAGTGTGTTATTTCAACTATGTTATTTACTTTTGGTGTGTGTACTTCAATTCTAGATTAAGAATTTCCTTTCACAACATTTTTATTACAACACTTTCATTTCCGTAGATTAGTATTATGTTTCCGTATATTATTAGAGAATGAAGGAAAACTAAATAGACAACCTCCCAAAAAGGACACGACAAAATAAACGAATGCATAGGGATTCATTGCATACAACCTAGGACAAAACCCTAGTTTTATAATGGCACTAGCAAAAGAACCTGTTAGTTAAATGATTGGAGAGTACAATAACCCATCACTTTTTTTAACTTCAGCTCTGATTGTCTTGCCACATTGTGAGTGATGTCCCATGTTCACAACCCACTTTTTGCAGTGTATTTTATCTACTTTCTTGTTTAATTACATTGTTTTCTATATGTTTGTTTATATTTTTTGCATTAACAATTGTTTCCAGCCACTGTTGGGATGTGGCTAGGTTTCTACCAAGTACATTCCATCCTACATATTGGCATTAGTTAGGTATGGGCTGCTCTTTTTGGGCACATCCTCCTAGTGACATCACATGCTCCCCAAATGAGGGGGTAATCTTTTGGGTTAATTAGTCACCCCTACCAGCAGTCTAGAGTCATAGATACACATAAATTCAACATAATCTACAGTCTCAAATAGGGCATAGTATCTAACTTGGGTCCTTATTCCAGCATAGACACTAATGCCTAGATACATACTTGGACGCATATGAAATTTTTCCCCTTCTTGAGAGCCTATGAACAAGGCCAGAAACACATTTTTTCTCATATAAACCCAATTGTTAATAGTTCACAGAGTAGTTGACACAGTACATGCACAATCCTCCAATAATTAATACATAGTTTATTTTCCATTTTTTTAAAGATCAAATTGGATCGAAATGGATTGAAATTGAACATGATAGGACGACACCATCTATATTGGTGTATAAATTTGAGGAAGAAATCAGACGATGGAGAATGACACTAGACCCTTCCCCATACACTACTTCTTTCATGGCGTGAGATCGCCCCAAAAAATCATACTTGGCATGAGATTGCCTAAAAAACTTGTTCTTCTACAACATCTTTAGGACCCTTTCTATCTCTTTTAGTCATCATGGATTATGTGCATAGGTTCCTTTTTTTATTTTTTGACCATTTTTCACACTTTTTGCATACATTTTATAAATTTGGATCAAAATTTTTCTATATGCATATATTTGACTACTTGTTTAATATTCTCTTTTGTAGGTTTGTAATTATGGGAAGTGATAATCACATCAATCATACTTTAAGCAAGACATCAACAACAAAAACAATATGACATTGATTCAATAAATTATAATTTATGTTTCTTAAAATCTAAATGTACATAACTGTGGTAAATAAAATACACTGAAATATGATTGTTAAACAATTTATTTGATTTTATAAATGAAGGGAAATAAAAGGGATAAATAACTTATCTTGATTTTCCTTACCTAGAAGTGAGCTAGAACTAAGCCGTATCATTAAATAGAGGAATATACCATCACAAAAAAAACATAGAAAAGTGTTGGATAGGTGGAACCTGATGTACTAGGGCACCTGGAGAAGGATGGGGGTAATTGGGGTGCTATAGTCTGAAATATACGCACCATGGTTTGTAGAAAAGGTTGGAACAGGGTTCTAATATGATTGTTAGGTCTTCACACTTGTTTGCATTTTGACAAGTGTATGTCGCACTTGGATCACCAACATACCTCTAAAAATAAAATGAATAAAGAACATGAAAAAACCTCAAATTTACATCAAATCCTTAAATTTTAAGAAAGTAAGATGCAAAATGAGGGGATATACTATCCTCAGCCACCACAATGGTGGAATTACAATTGAGTGCTACACTACATCTCATATTCAATGTAGTTATGTGTGATGTTTTGTGTAATAGTATTCTTAGTTCACCTCGCACCAATGAAGCCAAGATAGCAAGAAATAGCTAAATAAAAATGCAAATGAGTGGATAAAATAGTTAGAACTCCCTTCCTTTGCATTGTATATGTAGGATGATGGCCTAAATGCAGTCCCTTTAATTATGTAGATAGCTAGTCCTTGATAAGAATAGTACTCCCATATAATAGTATGTATATTGTGTTTATATAGGGATATCTTGTTTTAATTTCGACACTGGTGACCCAACATCCCAACTATTAGCTCAAGAGATGAGATGGAAAATGATAAGTACCAACCTCGAATGTTAAAAATAAAAATCAAATACCAATAGAGCAAGGGTTTCTAGGATGGACAAGAGTACCTGGTGCTATCATCCAACCCTCATCACTAGTGTCTAGAGAACAATGACAACATATGAGTGACAAATGACATTAGGGATCCCTGATGCCTGACAAGAACTATGTGTATGAGTGAAAAGTTTGCAAGAGAAATAAAAACAAAGAATAATAAGAAAAATATATGGAATAAGGAATGGTTCATCAGTGAATAATTTTCTTAAGTAAATTCCATATATAAAGAACAAAATTACTGGTATAAGAATATTAGTAAGTGCGTGATTTTTTGTTTATATTTTCCCGCACTTTATGTTGGTGAGAAAAATCTTTGTAACATAATGTAGATAGAGATCCATACCTAAGAAGTTGCGAGAATCCCATGTCACTAAAGTACGCAAAGAGTGTTGTAGAAGTACATGCCAAATGATAACATATAATATTGGGAACCATGGATTAACATGTTAATCCATGTGGTGTAACGAGACACATGGGACCATTATGAAGAGTGATAAGTGAGAGTGATGATTTTGTTATTGAATGGTTGAATGTTTGAATTTTTTTTATGGAGATATGATGAGGAAGGGAATGATAAGTTCCCAACCCGATTGAATTTTTATGAAAAACTAAGGATTTGGACATCTTGTTACAATAACAAGAGTGTAGGGAGAGATGTTTAGTTGTATTCTCCTACTTTAACTACATCCTCAAAATATCTAGCCAATGTAGATGGGAAAAGATAAAATTTTGTTGATTTTTGGATCCAAATTTTTGATCAAACATGACAACCCATATAGGAGCAATTTAGGAAAGGAAATGACCTCTCATTTTCTCCACTCCAAGGGTTTTTCCAAAATGTGTATGTGTTGGCTTCCATGTCAGGTCATCTAGAAGCACTCGAGAAACGTAGAATAACTTGCCATATTAGGTCATCTGGGAAAGTAGTGATATAACTAAAAATTTAGGTCATCTAAGAGGATAAATGCACTGTACTCATTTCGATTGATTGAATTTATTTCTATTGTTGTAGAGATTTAAGTGTATGTAATTGATTTATTGGTTACTCGTGGAGAGATTTTACAATTATTTCCCCATGGTTAGGTCATTAGGGGGAATTTATAGAAAGTGATGTGAAATGTTGTATGGTTTATAATAATTTTTTATAATGATGGATTTATTACATAGTGGTGTAAGGGGAATTATAGGATGACCCCCAATTGCATTCCCCCCTTTTGGTGAAAGGGGAAGTGATAATGAGAATGAACATTGAGATGAAAGTAAGCGTGTAATAATGTAATGGATATTGCATAAGAGATATAGAAGATGTGTATGTATAATGAGTATAAAATGATTTTAAGGAGAAACATTGTGTGTGTAATTTGTATTATACCATTGTAGGTAGGAGTTTGAAAAAAAAATTGTATATGGGATAGAAATCAGAGTAAGGATGCTCAAGATATGAGTGAAATCATGAGATGGGAATTAGTTGAAACAATGAGTGTGAAGAAAGACTATAGTAAAGTGAATAAAGGAAACTTACCATAAAGAGTAATGTGATAAAGTGATTAGGAAACTCTTTTGTCTTTTGCGCGAGTGTGATAGTGATCTCTGGGTGTGTGAGGATAATGTAAGTTAGAGCACAATGATTGAGTCTATTCAAGATGGTGGCAATAATTCGGGCATCGAGTATCACATCGGAGATGGTAAGCGTGATTTTTTTCGAAAAATGTGTTAATATTATTCATTTTTTATGATTTTTTGCAAAAACATATTTTTAAATTTCTTCGTGTTATGGACTTGGACAAAAGAGGTGTAGGAACTAATGACCTTCAGGACAGGAGTACCAAGACCTGGGCATTAGTGTCATGCTCATGGGCGCCCCGATCTTGCTTTTGCATGCCCGTGTCAAAAAAGTGCGAGTTCAGCTCAGAGTGATGTAGATGTGAAAATTTATGTGTGTTGATGTTATAGGTAGGTGTATTTGGATATGTCTGATCTTTTAAGACCATTTTTTTTATTGTGTGGTGCGCAAATGGATGTTAATTTGAGAGAGTTTCATGGTGGCCACTTTTGGAGCTCAAATGTGCACCCACCCCCGAGTCATTGACAACTCTGGATTTGAGAGAACAAGGGACTATCTCTAAGCTATGAGACCTGAACTTAGATAGACCTCCGGAGAAGGTTGGTTCCTCCACCTATTTCTAATGTTGAAATAACCCTAGGAAGTGAAAGACAACTAACTGCTAATGCCAAGGGACCAGGGCAAAAGAGTGAGTGCATCAAATGAAATCCTAGACTAAGGAAGCAATATCACTAAAAGAAGGGTTGGAGAGATTCTTAGTTAGTGAAAATAGAGGGAAAACGAGGAAATGAAGGGCTGAAAAATATGCCACAATCATAAACTATGTTTAGATTCCCATCTTCATGGAGCACAACAGATATGGATCTTACAAGAGGAAAAGATATACACAATACATCTGTAAATTTAATAGAAGCAAATAAAAGCAACACAACTCAAGATAACATAGAGATAGCCACGAAACACAAATTTTTATTTCTCAAAAGGATGCACAATCCATTAGAAAGTAGATACAAGGAAAGAAATCCTTGCAGAATGGATAGATTTGAGGCCCACAACTCATAAAAATAGTTTATGGAACAAATTTAGTAGAGTTCCTTTATAATTCTCATAAAATCCCCCTGAAAAATGAGGGGTTCCATTACATTGTATAGGAAAAGTTATGCCACCTACCTTCAATTAAATCCCTGACAGGTAGTTGAACTACCTCAACTACTTCCATCAATGTTTTTCTTGCAAGTGAACCACTAGGCTAACATTCATATTTGAGTTAGGAGGCCACCTATCCACTGAGACATAAAAATTGAGTGATTCATCTAACCCCATTACTTTCCAACCTGGGAAGGTACGAATACCATCTAACTTCATGGCCGTACATCACCTTGTGGTCACCGATAAACCTGATGGTTACCATCTCTACCTATGGGCCCTCTAATCAGGGGGTGGACGTCATATATTTATTTCTATTTCAACTAATAGGGTTGGACGCCATCTTACCCTGTGTAGTATAATGTACCTCCTGACCATCCTCGTAGTCAACCAATTATCGGTTCCACCAATCATGCATCTAACCCTGTGTTGTCCAATCTGATGGGGTTGGATGTCATCCAACTTATTTACATAACATCCAAATAGTGAGCCACCACCGAGCAATGGGCCGACCATCCTATGCCATACCTAGGGTTGAATGCCATCCAAACTATGACCCATCAAACCTCGTCTGTATGCTCCTTTGTCAAAAAACCATGCTGACAGACCCACGACCCATCCATCTCGGTGACCCATCTAACAACTATGTACATCTGCCACTCGACCAACATAGGCATCCAACCATACTGACCAACCCACCCGACCAACCAGTTGAATTTTTCTAATTTTATAATGAACCTAACAAACAACTTAACCATTCACCGTGGCTCACCAAATCACCATGAATTAAGATGAATCATAAGCTATATTTCTGTCTAATCTCTGGGGCTGAAATTTGACTGGTGTTTAAACATCACAAGCCTATACTTCAAATTTTGAATAGGTTATCTAAATTTTTATGGATGAAAATTTGGGATAATGGTTTGGAGACCTGCAGTGGACATCTGCCTACTAGATGGAAAGACTAGATGCCTTTAAGTATCCATTGGGCATGGAGTCATCATACATATGAATTTTTTTATCATTGAAAATTATCCCCTATATTTTTTTGAAGTACTACATGGATTGGTACTGATTTAGATCTGCGATAAAACCTTCCCTAAAACAGAAAAAGTGCAAGATCAATGAATTCACAACTATGTACAAACATGAAAGATCATATATGTCCGAAATGGAACATATAGAGTGTGCAACAAAACTTATCTAAAAACATACCCAAACTGCCAACAAAACTATATGTTGTAAGCACTTAGCAGAATTGAAAAATAAATTGTTATGTACAATGATCCAACAAACTATCTTAATGAAAATGCTTAAGCTAAATCCCATTGACTGGGATTGGTAGTTCATAACCATCAAGATGAGTAAGCTCAAAATAATTTACTTCCTTGCAAGCTGTAATGGTATATGGACCACTCCAAATTTCATCAAACTTGGAAAGTCTTCCTGGTTTGGCCTGGTCAGCATGCCACTTCAAAACCAAATCACCAACATTGAATCCCTAAAACTTAGTATTTTTATGAAACCATTTCTTGATGATTTCTTAATGCTGCCCTAACTTAAAATTATTAAAATTCCTTAGTTATTCAAGCTCTAACAACTCCAAAATCTTGATTTCTCTCTGATCAGCCCCTTCAAATTCAATTTGTTGGGCCAATTCAAACGAGGGAAGATCCATTGACAAAGGCAATCTTTCTTCTTTTCCATAAACCAACTTGTATGGTGAAGTACCAATTACCTTTTTCATGGAAATCATGTCAGCCTAAAGAGAATTCCTGACCTTTATGTGTCATTCCATTTTATTGGCATCCATTGTTATTTTCATAATCCTAATTACATTCTTGTTAGTAGATTCTGCCAAACCATCACCATGTGGGTAATAATTGGAATAAGTTTTCAAATAAATACCAAGTCTTAGAGCACAATTAGAGATTTTAGATCCCCTAAAATCCTTTTCATTATTAGAAATTAAGGTTTATAGGACACCTAACCTTTATACTATCTTCTCAATGAAGTCAAGAATAACTGATTCAGTCAATTATTTCAATGGTATAACTTCGCTCCACCTTGTGAAATAATTTTTGGCTGTTAAAACCCATTTATGGCCCAAACATGATGGAAGGTTGACCATGCCTATAAAATCATGGCCCTGCTAAGAAAAAGGCATATCTTCTTGAATTTTATGCAAAGGAAGAGCTGTTAACCTATTTTTTCTAGTGAATAAGGCACAATATTTACATTTTATGACCCATTTGTGACAATCAACAAACAATGTGGGCCATAAATATCCTTCTCTCAGAATTTTCATTGTTGTGGATTTGGTTGAAAAGTGACCATGGGATAAACCACCTTGAAATTCTATCAATATTCTCTTCATATTCTCTCCTTCAATGCACCTGAGTAGGACTTCGTCAAAAATTCTTTCGAACAAAATACCATCCATGAAAACATAAGGGATGGATTGCATCCTTAAACGTCTATTTTTTGTTTTACTCAAATAAATATGGTATGCACCTGTAGATAAAAAACTAATCATCTTACTCATCCAACTATGACCATTGGTTGCATGTTCCTCATTTTGATGAATTTCAACATCATGCAAAGGTTGGTTACTCATAAACGAGGTATCGTTATCACCTTGAGCATCTAAAGCAAGCTTCTCACATAACCCTCTCCCTATTATCAATTTTGTAGCCTTGATAGTCACATCATATTCCATGATCATTTTCACCCATATGGCTATTTTGTCATTAATAGTTACTCCCATTATAAAATCTCTCAAAGTAGAATGTGAGACATAAACCTTGATGTGATTGGAGGACAACATGCTCCTAAATTTCTTTAGAGCTCTCATGATGGGAAACAACTATTTTTTAATGTGATTATACTTTAATTCATATTATTTTCGTGTTTGAATAAAGTAGGTGACTTGATGCTCTATCCCTCCATCATTTTTCTTTGTCAAAACAATATCTATACTAGCATCATCTCCATATGCATACAAAATAAAATCCTTACTATATTTAGGATTAACAAGTGTAGGAGCCTGAGTAATTTCCTTCTTGATTTTCTCAAAACTTTCTTTTCCCTCCACTATCCATTTGAAGGATGCATATTTCTTTAGCATTATGGTGATGGGCTTGACAAGTATTATAAAAATAGGAATAAATCTCCTAACAAAATTTATCTTTCGAAAAAAGGATTACAAATATTTCTTATGAGTAGGTAATGAGAGAGATAGGATGAATGATATTCTGTCTCGATCAATGGATTTTGAAATAATATGCCTAAAAATATTACCCCTAGAAACAATAAAATTACACTGAACTTGGGATTAAGATACACCCAAATCTATCTATATTTCTCAAAAACATTCTCCAAATGACTGATATGATCCTTTCTTTGCTTTGAGAAAATGGTAATATCATCCAAGTAAAAAAGGATGAACTCATTAATGTAACCATTGAAAGCAATATCCACTGCTATTTAAAATGTGGTACCTACATTTGATAAGCCAAAGGGAATATGTACACCATTTATTCATAAATGAAGCTTTAAACTGATCTTTTCCCCTACCCTTGGTTTCATTAAAGCCTGAATATTTGTCCAAAATGGAAAACCTTTCTACCACTGCAACATTTTGTAAAATTATCTCCATAGAGGGTAGAGGGTAGTGGTCCTTTAGGGAAGATTTTTTTAAATCATGAAAATCAACACAAATTCTGATTTCCCTGATCTTTTTCATCACTGAGATGAAATTGGACACCCAAGTAGAATATTTGATTGGAAAAATTATTTTGGCCTCAATGAGTTTGGATAATTCCTTCGTCACGAGGGGTTCTATTTTAGGGTTGACCGACCTTTACTTATTCCTTACCGGCTTGACATTGGTATCAAGGTCTATAGAATGTTGCACAATATTTGGATTAAATTCTTTCAAATCCTCATAGTCCCAATAAAATGCATCGCTAATTTTTGTACACAAGGAAACAAAATATTGTTTCTAATTTTCATCAAATACCTTTCACAATAGAAGATATTTTTCTTGTGTAATGGTGACCAGCTAGAAGTCTTCTTGCTTGGGTGCCATATTCTTTTCAGCCCCCCTGAATTCATCATTTGAGCCAAAAATATGGTCAAAAGTAACCAAAACCTTTGGCAACCAATTTATCTTTAACTGCATAATCTTCTCACCGTAAATTTCCTAAAAATAAGATTGCATATTTGATGAAAACTCAGCCTCATTTTGGATGAACTGAACAATTTTTTTTATCATTATCAAAAACTTTCTAGCTAGTTTCATTGCCTAGAATAGATGGCCTAACCATCATTTCAATGTGTTGTACATTTCCCTTGATCAAACCATTCGCAAGTGAGAATTATGATCTAAGTGCCACCATCTGATTTTATTCTTTGTTTAACTTTATTAGTATCACCTAAAAATAAAGAGTATCAAAGCTCTGCAGAAAATCCTAGACTTTATGCCTATAAGATTTCAATAGATTATTTTTGTAGCACACTTTCCTGTGACCTTTTGAATTACCAATGCTCTATCCCCAAAAACCTGTAACATTTTAATTTTCCTCTTTTCAGCAACAAAAAATTCATGGACCAATGCTTCATATTCTTCCACATTATTGGAACATGCAAAATGTAACCTATAGGAAAAGACAATATTTTCCTCCTTAGGTGAAATCAACACAACACCTTCTCCAAATCCATTCCTACTCCTAGAACCATCAAATTGTTTTTCAACAATCCTGAAGCCTCTTCTTCTCTCTGTTTAAGCATGATGGGTGAGAAAAATTATTCTTCAAGAACAAAGTAAGTACCTAGACCAGTTTCATAGGCTTTAAGTTCTTCATCATAGGGATAAAAAATATTATTCCTTTCATCCCATTCATCTAGCAATAGTTCTGGTATGGGAGGAGGAGTAAGTTCTTCTAAAACTAAATTTGGTTCCTGATTTTGTAGGATTAGATAATTTTATTTGATAAGGGTGGGGTCATATGACTCAATATGATAAGAAAATATAGGTTCAACTTTTATGGTGAACCTAGTACCATACCTAATTCTCAAAAGCATGCAAGTCCAATCTGAAGACAAATAACCACCCGCTTTGGTAGTAAAATCCCTTGAAAAACAAATGGAAAAAATTGGAGGCAATTCAATGACCGATACATCATGGGCTATGGTTAGGCTTGATCAATCATGAAGGGTTACTTTCATATCTTTAGTGACTATCAAAACCCTAACAGTTAAGTCATCCAACTGCAAAAAACCTTTAGTAATAGGGTTGTACTCTAGACCTAAGACATCAAAAATTTTCTTCGGCATAACTAAGGTACTAGCACCTAAATCTATCATATAATTATGGACTAAGTGCTTACCCACTATCAATGACATATAAAATGGTGGATTTTTTAAGAATTTACTTACTTGTTTCTCCTTTGAATGGAAAATATTAACAATAACAAGCACCTTTTGAAAAACTATGTCAACAAGGGGAAACTACTTCAAATCTTCATTTAAGAAGTTCCTTTGTGATGTGATAGCCAAATCATCCCACCTTTTCACATTGACATTCATCCTCTTTATTTAATCTACAATGTTGAAAGGGAGACCCATAGATTTATGTAATTATGGTACGGTGTTCTCCTTGCTTTACTATTGAGATTTTGGGAAAAGCATTTGTGGTTTGGGAGTGAGTTCCTTGCTAGGATCCTTGGTTGTTTTAATTTTTCTCCCATCAACCTCCTTTTCCTTGTTAAAAATATTGCCATGATTAGAGGAAGATACACACTATGATTCAAACATTACGTTCTTAGATTTGGTATTATCAGCAAATGTCTGATTTAAGGCACAAAAATCTTTAGCTCCAAAGAACATAATATTTACATCTTCATTAGCTTCTTGAGCTCCTTCCACATTAGAAGTGGGTGCCTCCACCAATCGATATTTTTGATTGGAAAATATTTGAATCATATATGCATGTACATGCAATTCCATTTCACAAACTTGTTGATTGTGTGGTAGAATGCAACAGAAACACCATTATATTTATTGAATGAAATTATTCGGCATAGGAACTAGAACTTGACTAGAACAGGTAACAGGAGATGGTTAAGAAGTAAATGGTACAAGTAGAAGAAATTTTTTTCAGTCCTGCCACCTATTATTCTACTGATTTTGTTGATTCTACAGATAACCCTAATTTAAGCCTTGGCTTGAAGACTGCCCCTGATTCGAATAAATTATATATGACTGAAACGCTTGCTTCTCTAGTGATATAAAGTTTTGGAAATATTCCTTATCAAGGATTTCATGTCTTTATCCTCCTTTTCCTATGCAGGAGAGTAGAATGTAGATGCGGTGGGCTGGGATTTTTTCTCTAAAATATAGGCAATGGAAGGTTGAGCTGCTTGGGATATCTCAGGGTACAATGGCATAAATGTCCTAGGGGCTAACTTTATAGCTTGAATCAAACACTTTTAATTCCTAATTGCTATATCATATACACTTAACAAGGTTGTGTTTCCCATAGATTGAATCATAACAGAAATATTAGAATTTAATGCCTTTAAAAAATATAGGAATGCACCTTCAGTAGATGGTCTTACTTGGGCTGGAATCCTCTCCCAAGATTTTTGAAATATAAAATTGAAATCTATCATGAGATCATTTGGATCTCTCTTAATATTCGTTATCTTCTCAAGAAAGGAAATATTATCATCCTTTTCTCCAAATTGATTGTAGAGAGTCATCCCAAGTTGAATCCAATTAGTAATTTACCCTGTTATAAGAATCCTGAACTATTTCAAAGATATACTATTGTATGAAGAGGCCAATAACATGATAGATACATCTTGTTCAACAATTTGATGAATAGTAAAAACATTTGCAATGTCTTGGATATGATCTTCCAGAGTAGTCTGATTCTCCCCAGTGAAGAAAGATATGTACTTAAGAGAAGATGTTGGAATGGGATTGTTTACATAGAGGGTAAGAGGACTGCTGCTAGTAAAATTGACAAATCCCAAATTTTATTACTCTGCCTTTAAAATAGGTCTAAGAACTCTAGTAGATTGGAATAAATTCCTACCAAGAGGTGGAGTGAAGAGAGTCATGTTTGGTGGTGAGGGTGACCTCTGAATAGTTCTTCCTCTTCTTCTACTTCTAGGTGATAACTTTAGATACTTAAACACTCCCTCCTCTGCTATTCTGGACCTTGTCTCAATTCTTCTCATGAATCTGTGAACTGACACTGATGAAACCTAATGATTTAAAATATGTATTTGTTATATGTGTCACACAAAGCTTCCAAAGGATAAAACTTAATAAGTCACACACTAAGACGTAACAATGAAGAAGTTATAAATAATAAAAAATCTAACCTTGAGCTCCTACCGAGCATGCCAAAACTATTGGAGCTCAAATGTGCACCGGACCCTGAGTCATTGACAACTTAGGATGTAAGACAACATGGGACTATCTCTAAGTTGTAGGACCTGAACTGAGACAGACCTCTGGAGAAGTCGGGTTCCTCCACCTACAGATAATGTTAAGCTAATCCTAGGAAGTGAAAAACAAATAAGTACTAATGCAAAGGGACCAGGGAGAAATATTGAGTGCATGAAATGAAATCGTAGACTAAGGAGGTGATAACATCAAAATAAGGGTTAGAGAGATTCGTAGTGAGTGAAAATGGAGACCAATCGAGGAAAATAATGGCTAAAAGATGTGCCAAAATCTAAAAACACCTTTATATTGCCATCTTCATGTAGAACAATAGATCTGGCTCCTGCAAGAGGAAATGATATGCACAATACATCTGAAAATTTAATAAAAGGCAAGAAAAACAACAAAACTTGAGTGAGGGTAGAGATAACCAAAAAACACAACTTTTTATTGCACAAAAGGATGCAAAATCCATTACAAAGTAGATACAAGGAAATAAATCCTTACAAAATGGCCATATCCAAGGCATACAACTCATAAAAATAGTTTTTGAAACAAATTTGGCAGAGTTCCTTTACAATTCTTAAAAACCCCCCCCCAATAATTAGGGAGTCCATTACATTATATAGGAAAATTTGTGCCACCTACCCTATATTAAATCCCATATAGGAATTTGAACTACGTCAACTACCGCCATCAATGTTCTACTCGCAAGTGAAATTTTTTTGATGACCCATCTAACCATGAGGCTAGAAATCATATCTGTGTTGGGCGTACGCCTATCCATTGAGCCATCCAAATTGAGTGAGCCGTCAAACTCTGTTAGCATCCAACCGAGGATTTTTGGATGACCATATAAATTCTAGGTCATGCATTTCCTTGTGGTCACCATCTCCATCTGTGGGCCATCCAACTATGGTTGTTAGATGCCATCTATTTTTATCTCATTCAACTGATGGTTTTAGATGTCGTCTAACACTATGTCATACCATGTTCCTCCCTACCATCGTTGTAGTTGACCAAATATCAGGCTGACTAACCATTCATCTAACCTAAGTGCGTTAGAAATCCTTCAACTTGTTCGCATATCAAATAAACATGGAGCTACCACCAAGCAATGGGCCGACCATCCTATGTCATACCTAGAGTTGAACATTGTCCATCTTGTGACCCATCCAACCTACTATATACACAATTTCACTTACCAACCCCGCCAATAGACCCATAACCCATCCATCCTAGTAACCCATCCAACCAGGCTGTACGTTTGTCATCTGACCAACCTAGGCATCCAACAAGACAGACCAAATCAACTGATCAACCCATATAATCAGCCTGTTTAAATTTTTTAATTTCACAATGAACCTGACCAACAACTTGACAGTTCGCCATGGAGATCTAGACCAAGTGGGCTAAGCCAATACATAAACTATCCTTCTCTTTGATCTCTAAGGCTAAAACTTGATAGCTATCTAAATGTCACAAGGCCATACTTCAATTTTTTGATAGGTTATCCAAATTTATAAGGATGTAAATTTGGGATAAGAACCACCATTTGATTACATTTATAGGATTAGGTTTTTCAAACAAGGAGTGGGATGTTATAGACCATGTCAACATATAGAATATAGAAACTATAACATATGTGCCACAAAATATGCCTATGATCACAACTTTGTGTGAGCGGTGGTGTTTAGATACTTACACCTTTTAGTTATCTATGAGGAAGGTGACGGTTACACTAGAGGATGTGTATCACATACTGGGATTACCCATTGTTGGTGAGGGGGTAGAGGTTATGAAATTGAATGATATACAAAGATAGATGAGGGCCACAAGGTGGTATTTTGTGGGGAATCAAGTTCCTATCGAGGCATGTATTATCCTAGATGTTATACTAAGATAATGGGTTCTGTGATTGCAAAATTTTATTAATGTGGTGATAACATCATCGATTACAGTCGGGGGTGGTGGTCTAGGCATGTTTTATAAGATGCATGTTATATATCATTGGATAGAAGAGGAGATTGCTAGGTATGTTTGGGCATGATGTGTATTGGACCACTTGTTCATAGATTTATAAAGGTTTACATAGGAAAAACATGGTCCTGGTATTAGGGCTACAACATTGCTCCACGTATCAGCCTATGAGCATATTGCAGTATTGAGGCTAGTTCCTTGAGATTGTGGAGAGTGTGCAAGGAGAGACATATTTTTCAGGAGGTGGGTAGGTGTGTGTGGGAGGAAGATGGATACAGATACCTATAGAGATATGATAGATCACATGGGTCAAGAGGCCGTGATATGGAGGATCTACCATGATTATGGAGTATGGCCAAATGATGTAGTAATGTTACGATCTATATGATGGAAGATGTCGTTTGAGGATTGATTTCTATGTGTGGATGATTTATTTCAGGTTGAGTTGGTTTCAAAATAGTTTGGTATGTCCCAAGACATGCCCCTAGAGCCATATGTGTGGTTTAGAGATATTAGGGCACCAAGGAGAGTTGAAGAGATACCAGGGCTGATAGGAAAGTAGTTAGTACCTCCAGGCTAAGACAATGTTGATATTGCGATAAAGACAATAAATGTGGATGGCATAGGGTTCACCAAGGTATATATTGCATGGTTGGAATCAAATTAGTGGGTGTATTTATTTCTAGTGTTTAGGGAAGTAGTAGGACCATCACCATGAGGATTAGAGGGGTAAGCACCTACCCCAGGTGGTGTAGCGACAAGAATAATAGATCATGAGTATTTTCATAGTTATGTTGTATGATTTGTTACTTGGTTGTGTAATGGTCAATGTTTTCTAATGTGTTTCTCTTATGGTTGTAGGCGATGCATATTAATTTTTTATTGTGGAAACATATATGCATACATCGATATGGAATGTGCCGACCAACATGCTCGCGGGTGGAGGCATGTTATACCGTGTGGATGATATTTTGGATGAGTATGCCCATTTATTCTATCCAGTGACGATAGTAGAAGTGACATGTTTTGTGCTACTGAGTGAGAGAGAGGTGGCACATGAGGAGACACAATGAGCTAGAGATGTGGTGGTCCTTTTGTGTAGGATGTATTTACACAGTTCGTGGAGGTGCAGAGTCACTTTAGAAATTAGTTGATAGAGGATACACTACTCCGTGGGTAGGTAGAGAGGTATAGAGGTCATGATAAGCAACAAAGAGTGAGTAGTGAAGCTTCTAGTTATAGAACTCTTGCATTTATAGATAGTGATAATGACAATGAGATTTGAAATGTATTGTTGTGTTGATGTAGGGGACCTCTCACTAGTGATGAGATGTTTTGTAACTATGATTGTAAATGATATATATATATATATATATATATATATATATGAATTTATTGGCATATTTTATTAGATGTATATTGATGTGATGCTTATGTATGACTCATTGGCTTGTTGTTTCTTATATATTGCTTTAATTTTTAATTATTGTTCATATTTGATGAATGGATTCATAATGCATAGTTATTGAATAACAAGTAATGTAAATTATAATAGATAATATAATTAATATGATTATGAAAATAATTTTTTTATGAATGATTGATGATGTGTAAAAGTATGATGTGGCCATATATTAGTATGATGAAGATGGGGAGGTTGGAATAGTGATTTTCCCTAGTGTATAGATGATGAGGATCATTTTTATAATACCCCTCAGCAGTCATGAATGAACCATAAAGCAAGATTGCATCATTGGGAAATGATTTGATAATGTGTGCTAGTTGAATCAACAAAACAAGTGAAGTGAAGTTCTTATTGAAATAGATCCCTCAACAGTCATGTAAGAATCATAAGAACATGAGTGCATCTCAGGGGAAAGGTGATAGAAATCACCTACCAAAGAACAAGCTGGGGTGAACTGGTGAAGGCATGTGGAATGAAAGTAGCATGAGTGTATGAGCTGAACTGAATGCTATGTGGAGCAATGATAATGATGGGTGATGGAGTGGGAGGAAACATGAATACTGAGGGTTGTGGAAGCAAATGTGTAGCAAGAGCATGATGTAACAAATGAGATGGTGTAGTGATCAATGCATGAGATGGAGAACATGCATGAATAACTACCTTTGTTGAAGGATGAGAAATGACCTTAAAACTAGATGAAGGAGATAAATGAAATGGAATGACAACACAACTATGAGGTAGTGGAGATTTTGACCACTCATGGGTGTAAGAACCAATGGAAATGACCCCCGTTATCATCTAGTTGTTTCAAGTGATCATGGAGGGTGTAACAGTCATTATTTCTATGGCCATTGATACAGTGATAGTTGCAGTAAGGTTTATCACACTAGCTTTGTAAGCAATGTTGTGGATGGTGCTAGTTAGAATATAATCAAATCAATCACTCATCAAGTAATGTACGTAGCACATCATAAGGTCTAGCATAATGAGAGAAATGTAATGGTCCTCATGAAATAGGTGTAGAACTCTGAGGTCTACCTTGAGGCAGAGTATGAGATGGTGGATGCTTATGTTATTGACTAAACTGAATTTTTTTTATATGGAGGAGATGGAGACCATATAGGACACCTAACAGATTGAAGCAGAGAAGAAATAGATGATGTAACAATAGTAATAATAAGAGGATCTATAACATGTGTAGTGATGAGATCTTGTTCTAGATCAATGACCCTATAGCATAAAAGCGTGAATGATTTGCATGTTTCCTATTGCAATTATTGTTTTTAGGAAAGAATCAAGCCACATAAAAAAAAATGCTGCTCTAAGTCAATAGGATGAAATAATAGCTAGTGCATGTAAACATTGAACTGTAAAATGTAATCCATGATAGGTTCTATTTTGCATTGATTTAAGCTAGGTAGATGATCATATGAGAATATAGGGTCATTGTTTACTATGAATCGACAAAGAAAATATTCTTCGATGTCACATTAGGTACTAATATATCCAAAGGGAAGATACATATACCATTAAAGAGTGTAATTGGTAATACTATAGTGAAAGGATTTGATCAATAGTCAATCATTAGAATATGAATCCATAGCTATATGGTAATGCTTGAGAGGTAAATATGGATTTCTAGTACCATCATAACAGAAAAATGTAGGCATATAGAAACCCTTAGGAAATGATGAGTTGTAAATATTTTTGGGAATAGGGTTACCATGCAATGAATTACTATCTGTGGAATCATAATATTCCTTGTTTTATAATGTGAGAGATTGGACTTGAGCCTATAATTTCCCAACATCATGCATGAGATACAAGATATCCCATGAAGGAATAGTAGATGATGGAAATAATGTGTTAAGTGGTTGAAATTTTCCATTATGAGTAATCATAGGAATATCAAGAGGAGACATAGGATATTTTGATGCTAAGGGTACAATAGATGTCAGTGCCGAATATGTAATATGAGGAGAAAGACATGAAAAATCCATATAAGTAGTAGGACTAGCATCAAAAACATCCCTAGAAAATGAAGTGATAGATGGAGATTATGTGACAGGAGGACATGCACTAATAGATGGAGATGAAGTGATAGGAGGAGATGAATCATGAATGTTATTAGATACAATCTCAGAAGAAGATGAAAATGGAGCAGGGAATTCAAACTCAACAATATGCAAAGAAGTATAATCTTGACTATAAAATATTTCATCAAAATCAAACGTAGATTCAGGTTGAAGGATAATATTAAGTTTATCATCGACATAGAATGAACAAGTAGCGGAACTAATATGCGATGCAATGTGAGAATAAATTTCAGAAATAGGAGAAGTATGAGATGTAGCTATAGTATCATTGTGATTAATATGAGAATCATCATGCACATGTTTATCATCATCAAGACCAAGCATAAAATTTATAATAGCATCATCTAAGTTCTCAATAAAAATATCAAAAAGAGGAGTGTGGCTAAACATATAACAAGGTGTGCAATGAGTAAAACTCATTAGATTAGAAACAATTCCAATGGAAGAATGCTCAAAGCTAGTTGGTATATTACATTCATTAGCTAATATTTGTTGTTAAGTATCATCCAGAAGAGTTAAATTATTATATAGGGAAGTAAGCTCAGCTATGGTTTCTTCATCATAGACGGGATTAATACACACATGGGGCATGATTAAACAAGAAGGGGAAGAGCTATCCTTAGCCTTTATGGTTTTAGTGGATCCTAGGGAAAATTGTTCTAAGCTATGGGTTCACCAAAATGATTCAATAAAATATAATTTATTTTATTAAAATTTAAATGTACAGAACTATTGTAAATGAAATACATTGAAATGTGAATATGTATACAATTTATTTGATTTATAAATTAAGGGAAATAAAAGGGATAAAGAACTTACATTTTTTAATCTTACGTCACAGTGACTTGGAACTGAGAAGTGTGATGAAATAGAAGAATAGACCGTCACAATGAAACACATAAAAGTTTAGCACATGCAAAATTAGCTAGAAGAGGGCACCTAGAGAAGGATGGGGGTGCCTAAGACACTATGATATGAATTCTAGGCACCCTAGTCTATAGAATAGGTAAAAACCTAGTTATGATATGATCATCAAGGCTTCACACTTATTCTCCTTTTATTGGGTGTATATCACACTTGGATCGCTACGGTACCTATAAACCTACACTGAAGAAAGCACCTACAAAACCATAAAATACACATCAAATCCTAAAAAAGGAAAGATGCAAAATGAGGGGTCAACCATTCCTCATCCACCACAATGGTGGATTTACAACTGAGCGTTGCACTAATTCTTAGACCTAATGTAGTTTTATATGCTTGTGTGTACAATAGTGCTCGTAGGTTTCCCTCACGCCAATGATGGAAAAGTGAAAGGAAATAACTACATAAAACTATAATTGTGTGCATGGAATAGAATTAAATACCCTTCCTATGTAGTGTGTATGTAGAATAATGGCCCAAATGCAGTCCATTTCTCTATGTAGATAGCTATCCCTTGGTAAGAATAGTTCTCCCATATAATGGTATGTATGGAAAATTGAAAAGGTCGACCTCAAATGTAAAATATAAATATCAAATAGAAAGATTATAAGGGCACTCAAGATTGAAAAGAGCACCTTGTGCTACTATCCAACCCTTTTAACTAGTGTCCAATGAATAGTGATGACAAATGAGTGATAACTGACAAACAGGGATCCTTGAGAGCTGATCAAAACTGTGTGTATGAGTGACAAGTGTGTAAGAAAAATAACAATAAATACCAACAAGAAAAATGCATGGAATATGGAATGGTTCATAAATGAATACTTTCCTTACGCAAGATCCATATATTAAACAACATACTTAGCGGTATAATAATAATAGTATGTGCGTGATTTTGTGTCTACAAACATCTAAAAATAAACTTTTACCCATAGGGTCATCATCACTTTTTACTTCCTCTTTTGTAGCTTCCACACTTCACTTTTTATCACTCCACATTTTTCTTGTCTCTCGGTATGATCTTCCTCATTGATTTACATGGTAATTAAGTATGCATCCCTATCTACTTTATGTTACCTACCTTTCGCTCAACAATATAAAGTAGGAAAAAATGTAGACATTAAATCACACAGTTGGGAAAATATCTAGATCATAATCACATGCATTTCATTCATATGTTTCCTAAGAGAGAAAATTACTAATTGATCACTATATTTTTCCTCTTATGTTCCTTTCTGGTCTCTTTCTTAACATTTCATACCCTACTTCCTAGTTCTACCCTTGATACTTTACCTTTTCTAGCTATGGACACCACCACGTAGCTAGGACGTTAGCACCTAGGCTTCATCATCCCCTTTGGGAGCCCTAGACATATTTATATCTTTCTCACTCCTTTTTAGGTCCTTTGTAGTTGTTGGACATTATTTTCTCTTAGGGGTTGGCCTTTTAATGATCAATTATGAAATTCAACCAAGAGAATCATATTAATACAATATTATGGGATCAAATTAAAGGGACTAATTTATAAGCCTTTATTATCACCACCTAAGGTTACATACATAAAGCATGTAAAGAGAGTCAAAGTATCCATCTAGATTCACTCAAGGTAAAAGGCACAGGTTATTCTGCATACACTTCATAGGAGTGGAAAATCATTTTTTCCATGCACAATTCTATTTACATTTTCTACATGTAGCTACTTGCTCACTATAAAGTATGGCCTACATAAGAGCCACCTAGGGCATGATTTGACACACACACACACATACACATAAAACTACATTGGGTCTAAGATGTAGTGACGTGATTGTTCATAATTTCACTTTTTTTGATATCCGAGGATAGTCATACCCCAATTTTACATTATTATATTTTTAGGATTTGATGTGATTTAGGGTTTTACAAGTCACATATTTATTGCAAATTATAAGAGACATAAATGCTCATTTTGTTACATTATAGTGATGAACATTGACGGATTGCGACAACTTAGTGACCCTACTCAGATCATTTCTAGGAATTTGTACAGACTCTGGCACCTAAATAAGGATCCTAGTTTCGAGGTTCTGTCAACACTAAATTTTCCTCCATAATTTCTATTTCATTAATGTATGTATTAGGAATAGGATGTTGTTAAGTATAATTAGTAGTAGCATGTCTGATAGAAGATAACGGCGCCGTCAGTACGGTGTCACCAATAATGTGGAGTACGGTAATAGTCAAAGTACAATAGGAATGTTGTAAAAAGTAAATATTTGTCGTAAGTGGTCCGGTAATGTTAAAATGTCAAAGTTTGGGTAATTAGAGAAGTAGGGTCTACATGATTAGGAATTAGAAATATTATATTGGTAATAAGGACAAGGAGTGAGGTCATAAATATTTTTTGTATTTTATTTGTAAAAAGTCTAAAAATGTGGAACCCATGTAAAATGATAAGGTTTATCTTATCTTAAGAGATAAGCTTACATGTACATATAAGAGTTAAGGTATGGAATATGATTCGTCAGAGTGGATTTCTTATCCTATCTTAGAGATAGGATAGATAAGCCTGGAAGTTCTATCATTAGAGAGGCCACCCCCCTCATTTAGCATAGAAATAAGTAGTGAGAAATATTGTAGGAAGTGTGCAAAGGAAGCCATCAGTTAAAGGTGTGTTGAAGAAGCCATCGAGAGGTGTAATTGTAAAGTTTCTCCCATAGTCTTGTTGAAGTACCTCATGGGTGAGATTGTAACAATTTCATGTTAATATTATAATTTACTTTGATATTTCATATTTTTCATCATTCCGTCTTATCATAGTCGATGGTATTCTTGTGTTCGGTTGTTGTTTTGTTTCCAGATTACATCCACCAAACTAAATGCTGTGCATTAGTAAATAATCATAGCACGAGGAGTTCCCAGTGAAGAATTATCATAGTACCGGATTGGTGATGACATTTTGGTTCTGTTGCCGGGACCGTTCCTTGTTGGTGGATTTTCTGGAGAGATATTCCCACTTAGTCAAAAATCAATTGGAGGATAACCTTGTTTTTATTGTGCATAGTAGTTACCATGGTAAAGTCATTTTTACCGTGAATAGTAGTTACCATGATAAAGTCATTTTTACTGTGAATATTATTTATCACAGTAAAGTCACTTTTTACCGTGACTAGTATTTACCACAGTAACTTCACTATTTACCGTGAATAGTGTTTACCACAGTAAAATCAGTTTTTACCGCAGTAAGTCAAGTTTTACCATAGTTTACCGTGGTCATTTCTATAGTAATTCCAATTATTTGTGCACATAAGTCTTGTTGATTGTACTTGTGGGTTGGTATTTCACGGTGGTTACTTTTGAAAATGGGAAAGATTCCTATTTTTTCAGCTCAATCTAATAAAGATGCTTCTTCTTTCATTCAAGAGTTTAAGCGATCTTGTATTTGTAATGGCCTTATAAGAAGGGAACAATGGACTGAATTTTTTCCTACCTTTTTGGATGGTTCAGCACTTAGGTGGTTTGAAACACTAGGTGATAATGTGAAAAACTCATGGGATTTATTAACTGAAAGTTTTCTTGAAGAATTTGGTGAACAACAAAGATATGCAGACCTCATGATCGAGATCACAAAGCTAGCCCAAGGAGAGAAGGAGAAGATAAGGGATTATCATGCTCGTGTTCTAGAGCTAAGGAGGAAGCTCGATGCCCAGATCCGGAAGGAAGGATTAGCGGATGGGTTGATGAATGGCGTGGATAATCTCCTCTGTAAGCACTTCATTCTTGGGATGAAGCCAGAGATCAGACAACGAGTGAAGTATGACCGCCCAGCTACCATTGAACAAGCAAAGGAGATTGCAAGAAGGCAAGAAGAAAGCATGGAAGAGGAGCCCAAAGAAATTGTTGCTAAAGTAGAGCCTACACCAGCACCTTTGGTCCAGAATCCACAACCACTCCCGGTGAGCACAAATATTTCTCCTAGTACATCTACTGAGTATGAAGATCTGCTTAAAAAGATGGGTCAGTTAACTATTAATCTTCTTCAAGGAAAGGAATTTAGTTCTCAGGGAGGAGATAGAGGTCCAAAAAGAAATATTTCTGAAGTTGTATGTTATGGTTGTTATAAAAAGGGTCATTATAAGTATAATTGTCTAGATAGAGCTTCTACATCTGGTACAAGAGATAATGATAAAGGAAAAGCACCTGTGAATTCTCTTGATGTAGTAGATAAGAGTAGAAATAATGAAGTAGATGTGTTTGTAACAAAAAGAAAGAAAGAAAAAGATAATCAAGATGGAAATGATCCTAAGAAGATGAAAGAAGAAACTAGTAAGAAACATAGGAGAAGAAAGTTGGGTGTGCAGGATTTTCTGATTTCACAGGGGCAAGGACCATACTCCATCTTGGAAGATCTGTCCAAAAGGCCTACAAATATTACATATGGTCAACTCTTGGCTATGTCTTCTGAGAAGAGGCGGGAGTTGCGAGGTGGACTCAATGCTCGAAGAAGGAAGGAGGTTGAGGTCCCTGTTTTGGAGGCAGAGGCAGATCCCTATGCTCCACAAGCTGAGGTATTATGTAATGGTATTTCAATTCATGATGTCTTAGTTGATGGAGGTGCTGCAGTTAATGTAATGACCGAGTCTGTAATGAATATGTTGGGTTTAAAAATTGATCGCCCTTCAACACTTATGTTAAGGTCATTAAATAAGGGAAAAACTAAACCAGAAGGTGTAGTTTCAAATGTGGCAATATCTGTTATGGGTGTTGTATGTGTGGTAGACTTTCAGGTGATGAAAAATGGTACTGTTGCGTACCCAATGCTGCTGGGAAGACCATGGCTAAGGAGAGTTCATGCAAGAAACTACTGGAATGAAGGTTTCATGACACTTGGACGTGGTAGAGAGAGGGTGAAGATAAACGTGATCCCTCGACATCATAAAGCAGAACCTGTGGATTCAAGTGATGAAACTGATGATTGGACATCCTCTGATTACTCTAGTACCAGTGAAGTGGACACTGAAGATGAAGAAAGTGAGGTGGATGTTTCAGTCATGGATATCCTTCCAGTCACACCAACTCATGACCCCATAAAATTATCTGAAGAAGAAGTTGATGATCATCTCCAACAAATAAAGATTGGTGATGCTGTGATGGAGAGTGAGAAGGAATCCTACCTCCAGCTCTTTCGAAGGTACATACACCTATTCACTTTTGATTACAAGGAACTCCATCAAGTAAGTTGGGTAGAACATTGTATTGAGCTGGTAGATGGTGCTAAGCCCATAAAGCAAATGCCATATAGAATGAATCCTAATTTTTCCAAGACTGTAAAAGAAGAAATAGATAAGTTGCTTGATGCAGGATTCATATTTGCTGTGGAGAATTCAGAATGGGTTTCTCCCATTGTGATCTCAATAAAAAAGAATGGGAAGCTATGCATTTGTGTTGATTACAGGAAGCTCAATAAGGAAACAAAGAAGGATCATTACCCTCTTCCATTTTCAGATCAGATCTTGAACGAAGTAGCTGGCCAGGAGTGCTATAGTTTTGCTGATGGATATAGCGGCTACAACCAAGTTCGTATAGCAGAGAAAGATCAGCTGAAGACCACGTTCACCACTCCTTGGGGAACGTTTGCTTATAGAGTTATGCCTTTTGGGTTGTGTAATGCTCCAGCAACATTCCAGCGTTTGATGAATAGGGTGTTCGAACCCTACATTGGGACCTTCATCAGAGTATTTCTGGATGATTTTTGCATCTATGGGAGCAAGTTGGACCACCTGCACCAGATGGAGACAGCATTTCAAAGGTTAGATGAAGCACAAGCCTCACTAAACCCTACAAAGTGTGTCTTTGGATGTTCTAAAGGTGTTTTGTTAGGGCATGTTGTATCCAGAGATGGTATTGGTACTGATCCTGATAAAGTTTCAAAAATCAAAGATTTACCATTTCCTATGAATAGAAGTAAGTTGAGATCATTTTTAGGCCATGTGGGTTACTATAGAAGGTTCATCAAGAATTTCTCAAAGATTGCACAGCCACTAACCCAGTTCTTGAAGAAGGATGTTACTTATGAACCAGGAAATAAGGCGCATGAAGCTTTTGGACAACTGAAGGAAGCCCTGGTGTCTTCACCTGTTTTGAAGAATCCAGATTGGAGCAAGCCATTCATTGTGTACACTGATGCCTCAGATGCAGCACTAGGAAGTACTTTGAGCCAAAAGGATGAAAATGGGAATGAACATCCAATTTACTTTGGGAGCAGACAAATGAGCAGTGCTGAGGTAAACTATACTGTAACTGAAAAAGAGGCTCTGGCTATCATTTTTGCTGTAAAGAAGTTTAGAAATTACTTGCTAGGGCAGAAATTTATAGTTGTAACAGATCATCAGGCTCTAAAATATATTGTCAATAAGCCTAACCCATCAGGGAGGATAGCAAGATGGATAATTTTGCTACAAGAATTTGAATTTGATATTATAGATAGGCCAGGAAAGAAGCATGTCAATGCAGATGCACTCTCTCGAGCCTATGATGGTTTAGGATCATCTTGTGATGATGATGATTTTCCCGATGCAGCATTGTTCTCCCTTGACACAATCCCTAGTGAATACATAGATATTTGGAATTATCTGAATGAATTCAAGTTTCCTGATGGTGCCAATGCAAAGACTAAGAGAAAGATTACTCAAGCCAGTCGTCCATATTCTATTCTGCATGGAGCATTATTTCGAATAGGACCTGATGGACAGTACAAGAGGGTAGTTGGACGTGATCAAGGAAAGGAGCTGCTAGAAGAATTCCACAATGGTACATGTGGAGGGCACTTCTCTGGACAACTTACAGCAAGAAGGATCTTGGATGCAGGTTATCACTGGCCCACTCTTTTTAAAGATTGTTATAATTATTGTAAGACATGTGATATTTGTCAAACACATGGTAACCGTAAGACTTCATCAGCTCCATTATGTCCTATTCTTCCACTTGGTCCCTTTGAAAAGTGGGGAATAGACATTGTAGGTCCACTTCCAACTACATCACGCCAAAATAAGTATATTGTAGTTGCCACAGATTATTTAACCAAGTGGGTTGAAGCTAGGCCATTGAAAACAACTTCCATGGATGAAGTGGCAAGGTTCATATATGAACGCATTGTCACCAGATTTGGTTGTCCATTAGAAATTGTAACAGATCAAGGAAGCCACTTCATTAATGAGGTGGTAGAAGCCCTAGTCAATAAGTTTTCTATTAAGCACAGGAAGGCAACAACATACAAGCCAAGCACAAATGGACAGGTGGAACGAACAAATTTTGTGCTGTGTCAAATTCTAGCAAAAGATGCAGCCTTGCAGGTACATAAATGGGATAAAAGGATTCATGCAGCATTGTGGGCATATAGGGCAACATCAAAGTCAGCAACAGGATACTCCCCATTTCAGTTGGCCTATGGCATTGATCCAGTTCTTCCTATTGAGTTTGATATTCCCACTGTGAGAGTTATGAAAAATGAAAGGATGGATGAAAGTGATTCAGTAAAAGAAAGGTTGGTACATCTTCATTTGCTAGAGGAAATGAGGGAAATAGCAAAGGATACAAGCCATAAGAAGAAAATGAAGCAGAAGGAATACTTTGATCAAAAGATCCGGTGGTCTCCATTTCATGTGAATGACTTGGTCCTAGTATATGATTCCAGATACAAAAAAAGAAGACAGAGAAAATTTCTTCCAAAATGGATGGGGCCCTACAAAATAGTAGCTGTGCATGAAAATGGTACGTACCGACTGGAGGAATTGGATGGCACTCCCATTACGAAATGGGTCAACCACGACAAGTTGAAGATTTTCCAAGCACCAGAATAGTCTACTCCGAGGACGGAGTAGAAGCTAGGAAGGGGGAAGATGTCGACACTAAAATTTTCCTCCATAATTTCTATTTCATTAATGTATGTATTAGGAATAGGATGTTGTTAAGTATAATTAGTAGTAGCGTCTGATAGAAGATAACGGCGCCGTCAGTACGGTGTCGCCAATAATGTGGAGTACGGTAACAGTCAAAGTACAATAGGAATGTTGTAAAAAGTAAATATTTGTCGTAAGTGGTCCGGTAATGTTAAAATGTCAAAGTTTGGGTAATTAGAGAAGTAGGGTCTACATGATTAGGAATTAGAAATATTATATTGGTAATAAGGACAAGGAGTGAGGTCATAAATATTTTGTGTATTTTATTTGTAAAAAGTCTAAAAATGTGGAACCCATGTAAAATGATAAGGTTTATCTTATCTTAAGAGATAAGCTTACATGTACAGATAAGAGTTAAGGTATGGAATATGATTCGTCAGAGTGGATTTCTTATCCTATCTTAGAGATAGGATGGATAAGCCTGGAAGTTCTATAAATAGAGAGGCCACCCCCCTCATTTAGCATAGAAAGAAGTAGTGAGAAATATTGTAGGAAGTGTGCAAAGGAAGCCATCAGTTAAAGGTGTGTTGAAGAAGCCATCAAGAGGTGTAATTGTAAAGTTTCTCCCATAGTCTTGTTGAAGTACCTCATGGGTGAGATTGTAACAATTTCATGTTAATATTATAATTTACTTTGATATTTCAGATTTGTCATCATTCCGTCTTATCATAGTCGATGGTATTCTTGTGTTCGGTTGTTGTTTTGTTTCCAGATTACATCCACCAAACTAAAGGCTGTGCATTAGTAAATAATCATAGCACGAGGAGTTCCCGGTGAAGAATTATCATAGTGCTGGATTGGTGATGACAGTTCCCTTGTAACTCCTATGAAAAGAACCCTAGTCGAGCATAATCCCTTGCGCATCAAGTGACAATGAAAATAAGTACTAGTTTATAACACACATGCTTTCACCCCTAGGGTCACTAGTCCTCCATCTTTGCACACTTTCATGATTCATTTTTAAATCAACTCCAGTGATTTTTCTTATTCTTTTGACACTTAGGGTTTCACCATCGATCTACATGGTTATCAGGTACACATATTTTATCTCCTTGTACTATATATTGATTATTCACTCGATGTGACAACTGATAATAGTGCTGTGCAAGGGTTTATAAACTAAGATCATGCACTTGGGTAAATTAGTATCTGAGGGAGATCCTAATCACATACCGCTCATCGTCATATGATTTGCTAAGTGAGAAAACTAGTAATTGAAATCTATCTTTGACCTATTTTCTTTGCATTCTTAATTTCGTTGTCGTCTTACACACCTCACTGGCCCATTTTGACTTTCACTATTTTATATTTCTTGGCTTCGGACACTAGCTCCCATCTAAGATGCCTCTAACACCCTAGTCCCCTCTAGGTGCCCTCGACCTCTTTATATCTTACTATCCCATTTTGGGCATCTTGTTTTCTTAATGGTGTCAATAATGGGAGGTGTCATGGTGGGAAGTGTGTATGTGGGTTATTTAGGAAGCCAAAGAGATGCATTATCAATGTGTGGAGAATGAGATTATGTGGCTATGGGAAGGTCATTTGAATGGTGTGGATGGAAGATAAAATTAGGAGGTGGACTGATGATAACCTTAGGTAGAGGTGAATGACACAAGATAATGGTGGCGGAGGCATGATTATGTGGAACATGAGAGAGAAAGAGCTTGTGAGAGTAGGAGTGAAGAGAAATGACACCTTTATATTCTAATTGTTATAGTCGATCATGGAGAGCATAAAAATCATTATGATGGTGGCCATTTATGTGGTAAAAATAACAAAAGGGATGGTCATGATTGTGGTGCAACTGACAAGGGACATGATGATGGTTGGAAGGAAAATGGATTAACCACTTATCAAGTAAGGTACATAAGAAATCATGTGGTTTAACAACATGTGAAAATTTGAATGGCTTATGGGTGGGACGTGGAGAAAAATTATGTGAATTCCAATGTTGTGGTTGGGAAGGGAGACATTTGTGTGGAGGAGGACAAATATATTGTAGAGGAGGGTCAATAGGTGTACGAGGAGAGGACGTAGTAGGTAAGGGAGGAATAGATAAATTAGAAGGTGGTGTTATAACATGATACAAAATTAAGTCCTTATATAAATCAATAACCTTATAGCACAAAATACTAAATGAATCGCATGTATCATACAATATCCTTTATTTTAATGGAGGAATTAAGCCTTGACAAAATATAAATTAGATTTCTAGATCAATAGGCTAAAAGAATAATTGATACATACAAGAATTAATGCGTAAAATGTAATCTAATATTGGTTATTTCTTTCCTTGATGAAAATAAGGAAAACATTCATATGTAACTTCAGAACCATTTTTAGAAATAAATTGTCTAATAAAAACATCCTCCATATCATAGTAAGTACTAATAGATCCATGAGGTAAATGAGTATACTATTGGAGAGCATGATTAAAAAGGATATTACGAAAGACTTTTAATAATAATTGATCATTGGAATAAGGATCCCTAGTTACTTGGTAAATATTTAGATGTAAATAGGGATTTTATATGCCATCAAAACATGAAAAAGTAGTCATGATGAAACCCTCAGGGAAAGTATAAATGTTAATCTTATTACGAATGGGATTTTGTAGAAGGGAATTATTTTCAATGTAATAATTATTGGCTCTATTCTCAAGGGTAAGGTTATGAACCTGAGATTGAAAATTACCAACATTATGCATGAGTGAGAGGATATCCTATGATGGAATGGTTTATGAAATGAGAGGCACATTGAGGGGTTGAATCTTGCCATTGTGAGTGATCATGGGAAGCTAAGAAGGGGGAGTGGATGTTGAAGGATTTGATGGAGGTTTGAGAGGAGGAGATGGAAGTGGAAGATCTATATATGTACTAGGTGTAGGGTCATGAGACATAGTATTAGGGTAGGATTGGTTTCAAAATTCTTGTCATTAGAAATAACTTTAGAAGTAGAGGATAGAGGAGGTGTATATTCACATTCAAAAATAATAATTGAATTAACATTATCATTAACATGTGTAATATCATTATCACAATCTTAATAACTATTAGTCATATTTCCGCAAGAAAGGATTTCATCAACATATAACGAAATGATAGGAGTGCTAGCATTAGATCTATCACGAAAATAAATGTAAACATTTCTAGAATTAAGAATAATAGGAGATATAGATTCACATTCAACTTCACTAATAATAGGAACATCATTATCCATATTTACATTTACAGTATTCGAAATAGAGTCATTATCATCCATAATTTCATAAGAAAGAATTTCATCATGAAAAGAAACTACATTATTTTGATTATTTTCCATAATATAGGAGGAGGAGGATGGAGGGTCATTTGTGGCTATGGGAAATGATGGAGAATGTGTACTAAAGTTTTTGTCAAGGAAAACTATGCAAATATCAGAGGTTTGAAAACCAACAAGAAGAGATTTTTTTAAGTCAAGGAGTTATTAGAGGACCTTTGGATCATATTAAGAATGGTGAATGAGGTTACAAAATTTAGATTCTTCAATGACATTAAGAAATACTGGATGCATTTGCATATAGGTCATATCCTGCATTGGAGATGAGAACCTATTTTCAGCCATGAGGGTTTTTGATGTTTGGGAAAGGAGTTCAGAAAAGAGAGGGGTTAACCAAATGATTTAATATAAATGGAATTAAATATAATTTTAGAGTAACTTAATAATAAAAGATAATATACAATAACTATATGAGTTTTAAGTACCTAAGCAATGTAGAATCTAAGCATATAAGAAGGATAGTTGAATTAGTTGGTTCCTGCCAATCTAGAGGTAGTCAAAATTATGTATCTACTATATCTTCCTAGAAATGATGCAACAATGGCTATTTGAGAGTTTTGAAACTCTGTTCTGTGTAGGATAAGAGTTCCCAAAAGAGAACATGAGGTCCCAGGCACTATTGTACATCCTTGGCACTAGTTTTTGTGAATATATTCAGGATTTTTTTGGGTCCCAATGTCTTTATTTCAATATCTTCTTTATCACTCCTATTTCATTATTAGGGTTTTGGTTGTGCCTGTAACCTACCAAAAACTCGTCGGTATCTACAAAATATCACGAACACATTAGATATGAATAAAATATGAAATATGCGAAGTTAGATTGACCCTAGTATTCACTTGATGAGTGATGTTAGTCCTGAAAACTACACTACATTTCAGACTCCATGTAGTTCTATGTTCTTGAGCATAAAATAGTGGCCTTTGGTTTCACTTGCACGATTGAGGCCAAGATAGCAGGCTATAGCTAGCTTTGATGTACATTTTTGGTATGTAATTCATTACTTCCACTTCCTAAGGAGTGTATGTAACCCAAAATATAGTCCCTTTGATAGTGGTTGTAGTATGTAGATGTAATAGTCATTTTTTAATTGTGCGCCAAAATAATAGTGTGCATTTTTTTGTATATAAATGAGTCTCTTGTTTGAATTTCCACACTAGTGACACAAAAGGTCAATTATGAACATGGAATAAGGATAATAAAGGATAAAAGGCTAACCAAAAATGTCAAAATGTGTAAAAAAACTAAACATGATGGAAGCGCCCATAATGGACACAAGTTCCTGGGCGCTAGTGTCCAATGTGGGCGCTAGTGTCCAATGTGGGCGCTAGTGTCTTGAGGTAAATAACGAAAAATATGAAAATAAAGATAGACATGGATCCCTGTGACTTGACCAAAAGTGGTTGCAGAAATGAAAAATGTGGAAGAGAGTTATAGTAGAAAATAATCAAAGACATAGATGGACAAGAGATAGTGTCACCAGTGAATACTTTTCTTACTTAAGATTCATGCATATAAAAACATACTGACGACATAGTAAAATAGTAGTATGTGCGTGATTTTATGTCTACACTTACGACTTGTCAAATTACTGTAAACATGGTAAAAGTAATGGATGATGGCATGGTATTCACCTATGACTAAATTTTTTCACATAGACTAAATTTTCCCATCCACAAGTTTTTACAGGATTAGTACAAAATAAAAGAGAGTAAAAATCACATATGCAATTTCCTTTCGTTATCAAGCTAGAGAGAAAAAAACAGATTACCCACAAACTAGTTTGACTGAACAAAACAACTAAATGATTTCTATAGGGTCATGTAATAGTGTTGATAGACTTTCCAATAGTTATCCATCTAAGAGAAGATTCTATGATTGTTTTCTAATATTACAGTAAGTCTATGGTAATGTGCAATTTAGCCCAAATGGCCTAAAAAATGGGTTACAAAAACAATTTATCTGAACACAAACTCACCAAGAATAAAGTTTCATTTATTCTCCTATCTACAAGGAGATAAAAGAAGTTGACAGAACTTAGATTTGGCAACCAAGGTTCAAATGGAGGCCACTTTTCTGGATCTACTCGTGATCGATCTAGTTCAGCTTGTCCTCGAATGACTGCAGGCATACAAAACCCTCTTACAACACAAACTTCCAATGTGATTTTATCAAAAATAAAGTTTGAATATGATTTCCCTCCCAAAATACTAGAGGTATGATGTGATGGAACTTCGTTTCTCGATACAGTGCCAAAATCATGAGCCAAACCCAAATGGAATTCTTAACTCGTTCAATTTGTCCAATGCTGCGATATTGACCAACGATCTCCTAGATGGGTGACATAATTTGTCCAACAACTAGTTATAATCATACTAGGGGTTGATGTGGTATCCCACATCACCAGTTAACATATCTAAGGCATATTTTCTGGACACTAGATTTGGAGGTGGTGTTTTGTGAGTTATAAAAAAATTTAAATTAAATTATTTTCTAAATGTACAAATGGCGAATAAACACTAAATATCAAGATCAAATTTGTCGTTTTGGAGGCTTTCTATTATATTTGTTTATCATCTATGTATTTCATTATTGTGGGGTGTGATTTGTGGCTACATTAAGACTCAAATACGTCTTTTTATTTGTGTATAAAAAGACAATTTTAAATGTTTTTTCTACTACCAAAAATTTAAAAATATAATATAAACAATATTTTTACTTGTTTAAATTGTCAAAATCCACTAAGGATTAAAAATAATAAAATATAAAAACATGTTAGGAATACGAATAAAAACAATTCCTAGTAAGAATGAAGAGGTGTACGAGGATTCCAAGCCAGTTCAAGATGCTCAAGATGTGATTCCACTACAAATGCATTTGTTCACTAGTTCATGTGCATTACATGTGTTTCCTCATCCTGCGTACATATCTAACAGGGCAGTAAAAACTTCAACTAGTGAAAAAATCTGCTTTCCTTTCTTCCTTTGATGGGATTCCATTCATTTCTCTAAGGATCCTTTCTCGAAGTAGGCTCAAAGGATGCTTGCAAAGGTAGAGGAGACTTTTCTTTAAAAGTGAACATGTAAATTTTTAATGATTGAGAGGATTTGTTTACTTTTCCAAAAAAATAGATTTCCTGCCATTGAATTGAAAACATAAGAAGCTTCCACTTCCAATTAAGAAAAGTTATAGACTGTAACCTTAATGTTTTGGAAAATAAAAATGGTTTCTCTCATCTCTTGTTTACTTTTAGTTGAAAGAAAAGAAATTACGTTGTTCAGTGCACCATCCGATCAAGTCTCTAATTTTCATTTTTCTTAAGTCAAACATTATTGAATGTCAAAACTGGGATGAGTGTGTCTATTAATTGTTGTGGGCATAGCAGTCGAACCAATGTGAAACCACAATCACACCACATACTAACGAGATTTATGCATAGTCAGAGATATTGTCTTGTGAGACGCATTCACGAGGATTTCAATATCATTTCAACAAACCCATTTTGAAAATCGCCTCCTTACACCAAGCATACAGTTCTACCCTACCAATATGCATTTGCTCAACCACCGCACACATACATGGAATAATGATGATAAATATTAAGGTCTTCTGAAGATACCCAACACTACCAAGGTGGTCTGATGTGATTTGAGCCTGATTTTTAGAGATATCGTACCTTTGGAATATTTACATCTCTCCCCCCACAGTCATGCGTAGTTAACTGCCAAGTAAAACCAATATGAAGCTTTCACACTCACGGTATGCGTTTACAGGTAGAACAACAGAATACGCATCTTTTCATCGCTTTTTTAAAACAAATCCCCCCACATCTGGCATAATATAGGCTCCCACGCACCTCTTTAAACTCTTATTCTAAACTCCCATGCTAGCACCATATGGAGAGGATGTGGTGGGGTTATTGACTAATATCTACACATACAACAGAGCAGCCGTACGTCCTGATTTCAGGAAAAAACAAATTGATGTCCATACCCTGTTCCAAAGCGTCAAAAGCATGTTTTCAGCTCTTTAAAAAAAAATACCTTATTATGCATAACCTCCATTCGCTTCTTCCACACTTCGCTCTTGATGCGGGTGAGGAATATGATGAAAAGGCCGTGGATTTTGGCTCAAGACCCTGTCAGCAACATCCTGCTAGACTACTAACATGTGATCTTAAGGGATTTTTTTTTTTTGATTTTCTTCAATTAATTAAGTTATGCACGAAGATTTGTAGTTCTCTCTATCATAGTGAGTCCAACCTAAATTTCAATATAATTTTTTTTTTATAGTGTTTTCTCGTGTGCACAAATTTTTTGATTTGATGTTTTATAATCATTTTCATTTTTCAACATTTCCATTTCATTACTTGATTTTGTTTAATAAGAAAATTTCACTATTTTTGTAGGGGTTCCAATGATGTAAGATATCATGAAGTCATCTGGGATCTATAACCATAACACATGCCACTTCACATTTATCATGTTTGCACACTTGAATCAATAACTATAACATAGAACGATTTCTTTCTTATTGAAAAATGACATTTGACACAACAGTTACAATGTGACAACTAACCTACTAGGAAGGGTTTAAACCAAGAACTCTCCTCACTAAGGAAGAACAACACATTAACCAATCATGATTCTAGGATGATGACTATTTCACTATAAAGCACCACATTTTTGACCAAGGATTTACCCTCATAACAAGGAGGAAACATAACATACCATCTAGACCACAACCTATATAACATAAAATACATATAAATAAGTTTATAACATCGTAAATGCAACACCACAATTGGGTTTGAGAAAATCACCTCTATAGTAGGGAATAACAAAAACACATCCATAGTGGGGTACTTAAGACCCAAGATAACATATCTGTCTAGTTTCAGCGCCCATTGAATCCAAGTATAATAATATCTATCAACATATTTCTAGTCCAATATCTCAAACTCACCTTAAGGTAACTAATAGAACAAAATAAAAACATTGTGGATCCCATATGTATGTCTATTTGGGTAGTCCCTTCATACCTAAAGTACATTTCCCACTAGTTAACCATAACTATACAAGAGCGAACCATCCCACACATAATCCATAAATCTTAAAGTGATAACCATATCGATCTCAATGGTGAAGTATATCATCAAAAAAAGAAAAGAGAAGAACAAATATCTCTTTAATCTACTGATCAATATTGCGTAGTATAAAGGCCAATCTACTAATTTGTATTGCATAACATAAAATCTAATCCACTAATCCATACTACATAACATAAAATCCAATCCACTAAAGAGAATAGAGAATCATGCGGGTGACTCAACCAAAGAGGACTGAAGACACAATAGGAGTCTCTCAACCAAAGAGGACTTAAAATCAAGTATGTCACCCCACTAAAGGAGGACCAAATATCACTAGTGTCACTCCACCAAATGAGTATTGAGTTTCCAGTATCAAAGCGAGGAAAGGTCACTCCATGGTCCTAAACTCATAGAGCCCATTCACCTCATAACCAAGGACATGTTGTGCAACCCCAAGAATGTAGTCATGACACCTTGTGCATACCCCCATATGACAAAACAACACAATAAAAACAATATTTAGCCATCTCACCAATAGGCATGAAAATCCATGTAGCATCCTTGATGATAATTTATCAAAGTGTCCTTAAAAACAATAAAGCTTCAAGTTACCAAAAAGAGATAAAATCCATTAAATCAAAGAAATAAAAAATAAATTGCTAAGTACCTGTATTGAAACAACAAAAATATCACAATAAAGCCAAAAAACCAAGAAGATCATCAAATATTTTTAATAAACCAATTAAATAAAATGTTAGTCCTGAAAAGACAAGCCAAGTTTACAAATAGAACACATGAAAAATCCATATCACAATCACTACGGAACCTTTTGTGGTCTTCTTATAGGGGTACTAATCATCGAGTGCACACACACACACACACACACACACACACACACACACACACACACACACACATGTATCCAATAAGATATATATCATGATCTCTTCTCTCCCAGGTTGAAATATGTCTCTAAATCACCAAAAACAATCAATAACTATCGACCACTGTCAAATTTCATAACTATAGATTATATAGGACTCAAAAGAAACTATCCAATCTCCTATTAACTGCCAATTTGTTTCTAAATTTCACCAGGAAGTAATATTGTCTGAAAAGGTACGAAGCTAAGTAAATGAGAAAAAGTTTGTAAATTTCTTTGGGATCTGACACCGTACCAATCCATAACAAGGAACTTGGCTAACCACTACACAACATACTCGTCAAGAGCCACATGCCTAGTTTGACAAGTGGACAAAAGAATATTAAAATAAATTCACTTGACACACTAACTAGACCCAACATGACACTCATGATATGTGTAACAAGCAAAAAGTACATTATACTCATTAACAATTTATCCTAGAGGCTTAAGTGTTTCAACATCTGCTATGATGCCAACTATAATGCCCACTATTTTATCACATAAAATGTATCCAAATTTTTTTTTTTTTTCTGTTATATGAAGTAACATGAGAAAGAAGTTCCACTCATCACAAGACACATAGTATAAATTCATTGAACACATGATTTATTGCTTTACTTTTACATGTATTATATTTTGTTTCTTAGGATTAATAATTATCCAGGAGAACGGAAGAAAGTATTTATAAAACATCACTACAAGTTTCTAACGCAGGTAACTTTCATTCTAGGATCCATTCCAATGATATAATTCCATATTTTTTTCTCCTTACCTATTTCAAAACATAGAGGTCCACTTCAATTCTTGAACATAAAAATGTTAAGACCAATAGAATACAACTTCAGTGAGACCCTTAATTAGCATTATCCATCGCTCAGGACGTGATGCGTGTATGAGTAAGTTACTTATTCCATCGTAGGTTTTCCTATCCACCATTCTTATATGGAGTGAAGATCACATGAAGTATAACTAAACATAGGGAGAATATTGTAACTCAGAACACCTTTCACTAGGCCCACACAACTTTCACCAAGGTAATTTATAGGTACATCAAGTAGGGACAAAAAAATACAAGTTTTTCCACACTACTATGACAAAAATCCCATCCACGGTATAATGTGATAGCTCAACAAACGTTTCCATGAAGGATAAATACTACCAAGGGTATGGAGTTCTCATACAAGACTAACCCAAGATGAAGGGTTATTAAGAGGATCACTTACTGAACCCCTTAAATTTGTAAATAACTTCCTTCTGTGATAAAGGCTAAAATTGGCTCAAAATATTTTACATGCATGACTTTCAACCATCTCATAGCACGTTAGGAAAAATAATGCTCATGTATTCATATATGAATATAGCTTCATTTTATTTAATAATGTTTCCACTATAAAATATACATTATACACCCAGTTGAGCCTAAGTGAAGGCAATATCCATAAATACAAGGGAGAGGAAAGGAATTTATTTTTAGTCATTACTATATGCATATTTCATGACTACATTATATTCAATTACTCATTTGGTGTAAGAAAGGGGTCAAAGGTAACCAAAATTCTTGAGCATGTATGTCCTCACAAAAGAGATGAAAATGTCAATCCACATCCACTCTGTAACATCCCCACTATTTTTATGTGATATGAGTAGTGGATTTACGACATTCCTCTACAGTAGGCCTATAATGTTGTTGGTTACTTTTCATGATCATAGTTTCTTTTCATTGCTTTAACATGCTTGAAATAATTTGATTAAGTCACTAATGGCTAAACAAGTGCGTATAATTAATACTTGGGTTATGTTCTTTACTGTCATGTTACGTTGTTGGATAAGACTAAAAATTTCCTAATTCTATCTCATACCTGAAGAAGTTTCACAAAACATGTTATTCTAGATTTGTTGGGAGACTGTGAACAGTTATAGTATAAAGTTGCACATATCAAGGTATGAATACAATTATTATGTTTTAGTGTCACTTACCTTTCATAGAGATGATCACATTTGATAGGCAATTAACATTCCTTGTTCATTGAGAATATGATCTTGTCTATTTCAAGAACTAGAGTAATAATGGAATTACTTAAGGTTCATGTTATTATAAAGGTACATGAACTAAGGGTGGAAATATGACTCAATGTAATTTTAATATAATCACCATTATTTTTTCTTTAACAAATCTTGGCAATAATAATTTAAGGGCCTAATTAAAGGTTTTAGGTTATTTGAATTATTGTTTTGCAACTTTTGTGTATAAATCATGGTATAATGCAAAAAGGACCCTAAATTTATACCAAACTAAGTTCGAAGTTCCAAGCGTGTTAAGGCTAAGGTACATTTTAAAATCTTGGACATAAATCGTGATGGGCCTAGATCAAAACTAAACTACAATTTATGAATTCGAATTAATCAAAGCATAGATGGTAAGGGTGAATTGGCAACCACCTCTATAATAACATGTAATAAATATGGTATTAATGGGGTGCATTTATCAATCACCACTAACCACCCTTTGGGGAAAATAAATTGTTGGAGGTTCAATTATCAAGGTAACGAACTCTACTTAGTGATCTGTTTGTAAAAGAAAATAGGCTGTGCGAAATTTAAATGAGAACAAGTCGGTGGTGTGATTTAAGAGGGAACTACCACCTCCCTACCATTCATTAATTGTATCGAAAATACCCCACAATCTCCGAGAAAACATCATGTGGTTTTGGAGAAAAAGTGGTCAATTTGGTTGCTATTGTTGTTTTAAATGTTTGAATTTTTGCTTGAGCTTTGCATGCTCGAATCTTGCACTATTCTTGGTTCAGTGTCTTTTCGATCTTGCATGTTATTCTAACTAAAATTGGAAATATTTTTGGGGAAGCATTGATTTCTGGGTTAAAAATTTATATCATGGTGAAGTTAAGAGGTTCTTTTGGCTTGTTGAATAGAATTTTGAGTTGTGTTTGCAAGGGAATCTTGGAAACAGAAGGTAAAGAATAAGGCTCTTGATAACATGCATGATGAGCTCTATCTCTCTCTTAATGGCTTAATCCATTTATTATTTGTGTAAATGAAATCTCTGCATTTGCTTTCATCTGATTTGTGGAAATTGTTTTCTAGGAAAGGTACCATATTGATCATTATGGTTTTGTTTTTGTTATTTGTTTATGGGTTCGAATTGAATCTTTGGAAGGTTACAAATATTTAAATGACTATTGTTTTTATTGTTTGCAAGAGATGAATTCTTATCTGGTTAATAACCTATTGGGATAATGTTATAGTGACCCTCGTAATATTAGATTCTCTGCCGTTATTCTTTTTACCACTCTTCTGATATGTATTCGATATGTATCTGATGCGTGTATTTTATAAATTAATATATATATATATATCCACACACATATACATTTGAATTGAATCTTTGGATTGAAGTGTGCTTATCCTGGTTATTATCGTTCTTTGTCATTATTAAAATTTTGTTACCTTTTGTAAATCTAAAGTGGTTATCATGGCTTGTATTTTTTTGATAAAAGTATAAACCCTAAAGATATGGGTGTCATTGATATAAATACTTATGTTTGTATCAAATCCCCAGATTCAAACCTTGGTATCGCATGGTTCCAAACTCGAATTCCTTTATGTTTTTATTTGATCTTGAGACTTTTTTTTGTGTGAATGGTTTGCAAAGATAGATGTTGTTGTGGCTTCTTCGTTTTGATTTCAGATATTTTCTATGGTATTTATGGATGTGATTTCTATGAATCCTTATCTCTACCTTGGAGATAAGTTGCTATGATCAAAACCCAAAATCATATATAGGCCATATGTCAAAGTGTATAATTTGTTTGAGGATTTTGTTTTGTATGATTATGTACCTTGCTTTTATGGAATGGCCTTAGGTAAGTTGTATTTTACAAAAAATTAAGGAATTACGATCTCTGTGTTTGGTTGATGAATAAACTTTGAAAATTTATTTGTTCCCAAGTGTGAATGTGTTATCATACACATTAATAGGATTACAACTGCATCAACATGGTATTAATGTGTTCATTTCATCGAGTTGTTTCTTCTTTTTAGAGTGGTTGTTTCATTGAGAAGGGAATTTCGTGACCTTGGCTCTTTTGTAGTCATTGAGGTAAATAGTCTTTAACTTAACCTTTTTGAATCTGATTACTCTCTGCCGTGAGGTTATTGATATTTTGATATTAGATAGTTAATTGTTTATGATTGCTAAGACTTTTATGACCAGAATTCTATGATGGATTTGGATTCAATAAGTAGTTGGGTTGACTATAACCCCTTCTTGAATTGATATTATTTTATTGTCATGACATATATGATATGTTATGATGTTAATCATGAAGATATGTATAAGATATATTTTCTAAATATTGACTAGTATAAATGTTACCTTAAGGTACTGAATATATTTGAGTGACTAATACTATTTGATACTTATATAAGTTATTTGGGATTATGTAGCATCGATATGATTATTGAAGTTTTGAGGTAAGTTGATAAAAATCGATTAATACTAAACTGAACTATCTTGTGATATTTATTCTTAAGTAAATAAATTTAAAGGAAGATCAGTAGTAATATGGATGCCAAACATTTATCTTGTTATGCTACCATTGTTGTATTATGTTTTCGCTAAGTCGATTATATGATTTATGTTTTTTGTAACATTTCATTTGTATAAATATTAAATGGCAGAATTCATTAATTAAGGAATATATCTTATCATGCCAATTCTTTCGAACTGACCATTTCTAACATTTTATAGATGGAGTAATTTAAGTATTAAAGGCGAATGAAGTTGAAATAATTTATTTTTCATTTTGATTGATTAAAGTCTACAATGTACTGAAATGTGAATTTGTAATTAAGAGAAATATCATTGTAATAATTAAATGATTAAGAGGAAAAATTATCCTATTCGGTTCACATCCACTTCGGAAATGAAATAAATAAAGATGTGTTCATTTATTAGTTGATTCTTGATTGCATCAGAAATTTATATGAAAATTTTCTTTATATTAATGGAATGAATGTTTGGAAACTTATGGGAATTAATATACTATTATAAGTAACGCATTAAAAAGATGTACTCAAGGAATAATGCGTTCTTATTATCAAGTGATTGTATTGAGTTAAGAATATATTGTTGTGTTTCATAATTAAATATAGTACATATTTTAAATGGTACGTGTATTTGAAGTTATATATGATTGACTTATATAAATGTGGATTGTTGTCTAATATTTGTAATTGATTCTATTGAGTGCTATTCTAATATTAATATAATAGTAGTGTAGACGGATTATATATGATTTGCAGTATTAATGCAGAAGGATGATTTAAATCTATAAATAGTAATTATAATGATCATGTTCAAATGAATCTAAACATTTAATTGATATTTGTGAATCCCTTATTTATATTATTACGTATGAATTCTATCAAGATGAGAGTATCACTAAACCTTAGGAATTGTCATGCCATAACTTAAAAAATTATCTTAACTCTATAGGATACAACATTTCAACTAGAAGAACTCGGCGAGCCAACTCGATATAGCCTCTTCTACGTAATATCCATTTATTGATTAAGGTCATTATTTTTCTATTACGGAGAAGATGATATGTCGAGTTATCATGTCTAGCTCCTCTAATTGTGACGATCATAATGCTTTAAGATGTAAGTGATGTTAAAGGTACAAGTACAGATTGTACTGAATGGTTAGGTACCTGATGTCATCTTATGATGACTACAGGGAAGGAAGTAGACTCCTAATTATGCAAATATTTACGGAGATGCTAACACTCCCTTACTCATCCTTAGCCAGCATAGTGGTAGTTACCCATACAAGTTGATCTGAATTGGTACCTTGTACGTAAATCATAAATGGTTATAGCTACACTATTTAGTCATAATTGAGATAACCAAAATTAATCCATATGGTGTAATTCGAGTTCCTATTTATGAGTGTGTTTTCATGGAACTGAGCATGGCATACATGTCTTTAAAAATTTGGATGAAGTAGTGTAAGATGGTGATTACACTATCCTGATTTCACCAAGATCTACAATGTAGGATACCATATGGGTTTCAGAAATGAATACCTTAGAAAGTGTTACTTAATTATCAATGCCTAAAACATAAACCAATAGTATACCTTGTATACACACTCGCAAAGAGTAATACATAATGGATAAAAATTTATCCAACTCATATAGCTGCACATGGTTAACTCTTATAAGATGGTTTGACTAAGATGATGTTGGTTCCAAATTAAGTTAATTTAGAACAAGGAAACATTGTGATCTGATAAAAAAAATCATCTTGTATTAAAGTCTTAAAAGTGGTTGTTACACACTCAAATGATAATAACATGATACAATGAAGAGGTCTTGATCAAATGAAAGATTAAGATCTTATGACCCTGTATATAGGTTACTGGTATTACATTTTCAAATTTACCAAATTTACTTGTGATTAAACATTGAATCTTTCCACTTATAACATTCACTAAAAATGTATCTTATCCTTACAAGTTACGAGTTTTCTCATTTCATTTGTGTTAAGAAATAAAGAGTACATCTCTTTTACTGTATTTCATATACACGATTTTTAGATATGTTTTTCACTTGACATAAATATTTTTTTGTATAATTTATATTAAAACCATTCCTGATATTTACTCATTTAATTTTTTTCTTCCTACATTTACGTTGTGAAGTTACGTCTCCACTTATCAATTTATGTGGTAAAAAAACTAGTAACTAATACCTATTTTTTTACAACACCTACATCCCATCACGAGTAATAACTATGTTAAATACATACTCATCTAAAGAAAGTCTATATTTAAGGTGGGGTTCCACACTATACATAATAAAAAATTCACATATGTTCCTATTACCACATGGCTATCGTAGGATAAAGAAAATCTTAGTTTAATGTTTATAATTCTTTCTTCTCTGATGAGATATAATCGTACACATACTATTAAATAAATTAAAATTAAACCTTCACAACAATTAAATGTTCACTGTATTTCCATTATTCGAACATCTCCATGATATACCCTTGAAAATCCTACTATTCCCCCCCCCCCCCCCCCCCCCTCCTTTACAGTGGTCAAGTGCTAGCTACCAAGTTTTCATATTGAAAAATTATGTTGGTTTGCATCATCTACTCATGCATTTTCTAAAGGTTTGAGACCCCAAAGGAATCATGAAAATATGTGGCCACAAAAGATAACCTATATGTGAAATATCAATCTGCCACTAATTTATACATGAGTCAAGTAGTTTCAAACGTGAATGGTTGGGTTGTGACCATAGTCAAGGACTATAACAATATTGTTTAAGTTGAATATTAGATAACCAAATTCAAATCTCATTTCCAATAGTGATATAACTCTACAATTGTAATTAACCACCTTCCAATTTACATATTACTATTATAAGTGCTAGATAAAACACTAGATAATTGGATGCATTTTGGTAGAAAATGTATGATTTCAATAACCAAAAAACTAAATATAAAATGGTTCAAAGGTTGGCATGGGTCGTATATAAAAAAAATTTATATTATTTTCCAAGATTACAATTCTAGAGGGGCCAAGTTTATATTCTCTATTCATAATCACACAATTTTTTGAGATTTTACAGTTATCACTCTGAAGTGGACCATAGATGAATAAGTGCAAGAAAGTATTCACTTCATTTGATACAATGGGAACTCTTATAACCCATCAATGACTTAGGTTGAGGATAACTTGTAGAGTGGGTTGTTTCCCTAGGATAGATCACCTAAACTAATTCTCTAGCAAGGTTGTGGGAGAAAAATAAACACAAAATTAATGAAAACATGTAAAATAGGTGATATACCAATGTCTTGGGACCTTTGACTGCACAAAACACACTAGGTTGACTACTAAAGAACAAATAAAATTCACTTCAATTGTTGTTCGATGGGATTTTACACTCATAAAGGAACTAAAATGCACTTAAATTACATGTAAAACCTTACAAAACTAACTTGATGGAGGTTTATTTGAGTTACAACCATACAAAGGAAATAAAAATTCAGTAACACATATCAAAACACATTGTAACACACTTCAAAAAGATATAAATGAAAGAAAAAGACAAATCTTCATTGCTTCAACAAGGTGTTGTAGTATAATCTCTACATAGCCTGATCATACAAAATGGATAAGTCCCCCCTTGCTTTCAATAGAAAGGTATATATAAAAAAGTAGAAGAGGATCTAACTCAAATTTTGTTCCAAAAATAGCAATGTAATTCATGTTTTAGACATAGCTGCTAAAAATAGCCAGCTATAAATAAACCCATTGTAAGGCTATAATTACCCCTCCATGCATAATTACATGCCCTTGCTATAAGAAAATTTCTAATAAAGCAATAATAAAATTCATGATTACAAAAGAGAAAATTCGGCTTGGATGGTCCAAATCCTCTGTTGAGCAGAAAATGTATAAGACTTAGCAAAAGGCATACATAAGATTCGCATGGAAGAGCAGAGCACATTCAAAGATACATGAGGATAGGGAAGGAATTGCGTGCGAAGGATAGAGAGATTCGGGACTAAGCCATTTTCACGATTATGATATATTTTTGGAAGATGGTGTGCGGAGTACATAAACGAGATGATGGCTTGCACGACACATATAGGCTATTTTTGGAGGAGCATCTACTAAGATTTTTACATGGGATCAAACTAATAATAAGATTACTACTTCTAGTTAACTGTGAGAGGTCTATTGTTAGCATTCTTTCATGTGAGCCTATTATTGTAAAGGCGCATGGCTATTCTTAGCATGTGACCTATTCTGGGATTAGATAAGTGGTTTCTTATGCATATAAATAGGATTGGAGGTATCGCACACTTATTTAGACGTAGGAATAATTTCAGAACCTTTATGATGATGATATGATTTTGACGCATGTTGTGGATACATGGTTCTATGGTGTTTTAAATAGCTATATCTTGGAGTACTCAATCTCCACTTATTCGTGCCCAAAGGTAGATGAATTGTAATTTTTATGATATCCTAGGGGAACTTACCTCCAAGGCATTCCACTGGCGATCAAAATTTTGATGGTAACTCGGAACTTGGAGAGAAAACTGATGACTAACCAAACCCCACAACGCACGGTGGCAGGAGTAGGTTTGGTGAAAGATGGCAGACCTAGGGGCAGAGAGGTAGAGAGAAGAAAGGTGACTTAAGTACAATGAGGCATGTGAGAGGGAGATAGATAAGCAAAAGGATGTTCCAGAGTGAATGACGTTGAGGAGAGACATGGCTCGGGAAGGATTTGGAGCTCACATAGAAGGTGTGGAGCTAGAGCATCAGAAACTCCCCCATTTGGGAAAGCATGATAAGGAACTCTCCTTTTCCACAAATGGAATTGTTCCAGCCAAGATGAACTTGGCCATGGGCACACATCTGAGTCTACCTGATAACCTTTCCCTTGCACTTGGTCTTCCAGTATCTAGTACGAAAAACATTTAGCAAGCTGATTTAGGCAGTAGGTGAGAAGGAGTAAGTCATATAGAAAACACATAAATGACAACAAAAATATCTTCATTATTATTCAGAGGTACCTTTTCAGTTCTATCATCCACATAGAATTTAGGTCCGCATAATTTTTAACTCTCTTCTGGGAGTAGTAACACTTTGCAGAGTGTAGGGGTGCATTTCAGTGCTACTATTGGGACACATGGGAGTACATCTTCTAGTATGAATCTGGCTACAGGTTTAGTATTAGGAGGATTAGGTTGCTCTAGTGGATCTGGTGGTTCTAGAGGTAGAGGAAACATAGGAGGTTCCGGATCAGGTGGGCAGGGTCCGCACCAACCCCAGAATATTTACATTGATATGTATCTTCATCTTCCATAATATAGGGGCATAGAAGATGATGTTGAACACATGCAAATGTGTGAAATACTATGGTGGGAAAAAGGAATCAGGGCTTCTGAGTGCAGGGCAAATGAATTTTCCACTATGCTATAAGGGCACCACATAGTTTGTACAGAAAGTTTGAACCTGATCAGACTTGTGTAGACTATGTAGCTTCAAGAGATGTTTTCCTTAAAGAGTTTCACATCCCTAAGTTTGAGAAGAAGATTATAATTGCGCTCAAGGATATTAATTAAGGCACTACTGAGAGTGTCAGAGAGTATGATCCTCATTTCAAAATGATGTTATCTAAAATTTCTTATGATATTAATGCAATCCAGCATGCGCAATGGTTCATTGGGGGCCTTATTACACCTTTTAGAAGGGCGTTATCACATAAGACATACAATGATCCACATGAAGCATGTGAAGCACCTTTACGTACTGAGGCAGTTGCAAGTATAGAAAGTGGGGTGAGCCCATTTTTAGAAGCAGAGATCATAGCTATGGCGAAGCAGTTGGAGAAGCTATCGGTAAATTCAGCACATGAGATGTGCATAGGGATTTTATGCACAGATTGTGAAGTGGAAGGTCACATAAAGGATAACTGTCCCCATAGATCAGTACGCTTATTGTTATTGGACTATGAGATATGTAATGTAAACCATGATGCTAGCTGTTGCCTATTATTACAACGTGTAATAAGGAAGAACGTCTCTTTTTACTGTAAAATTTGTAGGTCCACAACTCATGAAACAAAATACTACCGGCTAATTGGTCAGATCCATCATGCTATAGATATTGGTGTACAACTGACAGGAGTTTCAGATAAATATAAAGGTAAGAATGAGCACCAAGGTCGAGATAAAAATCAAGCGAACTATGATCGGAGTGAAGGCTATTTTGAAGGAGGTCATGGCAGAGGCCGAGGGTACCATGGTGGTGGAAGAGGTGATTTCCCTCACAGAACATGTTATACATGTGGATCTCCTGACTACTATATGCGTGAATGTCCTCATAATATTACTCTGTCTATAAATGCACTACTTTGTCTTCAAATGAGCTAGTCTATTAAAAAATGGTGATTTTGGGGTTTTAAATGTGTTGCTCTGTCTATAAATGCACTACTTTGTCTTCAAATGAGCTAGTCTATTAAAAAATGGTGATTTTGGGGTTTTAAAGGTTAAACAAAAGGGATGAATTATTTTCAAAAGTTCCACGGGGTTTGTAAAAGCATTGTTTCAGGTCAAAATCACTGAAACGGAAGACTGTCACAAAAAATTGAAATTTCAAGGGGTAAATCTCACCAAAAATTTCTCAAATGTGGAAAGTTTGTTTATAATATGAAATGCTAGTAAAGACACTCAAATTTTTTGGGGTTAAGCCCCACCGTGGGCACCAAAATGTATATATGGAAAATATTAGTGTACAAATATGAGAAAATAAGCAAATTTACTTCTCGTAATCTAATCTCTACAAAAATACACCATATAGAGAAATCATTTGAAAGAGGGAGAGAAATGAAATACCACCACTTACCAAGAAGATGGCAAGCCTCTTCCTTTAAGGTGTTGGATTTTCTCTTGATTTTTTTTTATGGTTGCTTTCTTTGCTTTATATTTTTGTATTCATTTGGAAAACATCTCCCCTTTGATTGCACTTGGATTTGGTTGATGATGATTATAGATAGATAGATTGTATATGAATGGATTGATTTAGTGATTTGAGATGAAAGGGATGATTGATAAAATTAGCAAAACTTTGTTCTGGATTTGAGAGATTATTCCAAGATAACTCTCATGGAGGACGAGAGCTTGATTTATAGATTTTGGATGGAGGATTCAATGGCTAATATGAAGCCATGTTGGATTTAGATCAATGGTGGATGTTGTATGTCAGGATTGGAGGATTATAGAGTGGAAGAATCTAGATTTTTCAATTTAAAATTCATGGAGGAAAGAAGCTTCCATTGAATTAAAAATTCAATGGAAGGAGAATGTAAAAGAGGCTTCTAGATTTAGAGGTGAGGATGTGATTAGTATTAGAGTTGTATTAGGTTAATAAATGGTGATTAGGGTGAGGTTACATGGAAAGGCTAGGAATAGCGATGTGTAGGGTAGGTGGGTAGGTAGATGTAGGAATATTAAATTCATAGGAAATGGTAATGAAGAATTAAAATAGGATAATAAGATATAATAATAGAGTAATAAGATTAATGATAAAATGGGATGTAGTAATGGATTTAAAGGATTAGTGATGAAATGATAAAATAAATGATAAATGATAAAGGGTAAATATGATAAAATGGATTTATAATAATAATTAATCTTGTGATTAATTATCATATGGGTGATGTTGGGATATTTGCGGGACAAGTTAATCGTAATTAACCATGCTGACATTTTAGATGTCTACACTTTCCATGCAAGCCTTGTAGTATCATGTGGTATGTGTTTATGTTCATATAATGTAAGTGGAATAAATATGTTATTTCAACTAGGCTTTAAATACTGTGGACATTCCCAATAAAGGAATTATAGATATATTTTTACCTTGTCAAGTAGAAAGAAATATGTTTTGGTTTTACATATGAATTGCAAAATAAGGGTGTTCATTTACTCCAATTTTTAATTTAGTAAGGTGAAGATTCATTAAGTACAAATTAAGTGATTAAATGTGTTACCTAGCATGATATTTATTTGTGAAAGAGAATTTGATGTATGTTTGTGCCAAAATTGAAAAAATTTCTTAGAAGGAATTTGAATGCATTAAATTTTATTGAATGTCTCACTTGTAATATGTATTTAATGCTTGAGTCTATAGTAATAATGAAATGAATTGTGTTGTGTGAGATAAAAATCCTTGTATTATTGAATCCCTAAATGAAAAACAAGTGTTTTGTGAATCATAATTGTTCTAAAAAATGATGTTAATAAGAGATCTAAGTAACAATGTAAATATAATTAGAAAAAGAATAAATGAGATGAAACTATGTAATGATTGTTACAAAAATCATACCCACCCTCAATGATGTCAAACCAACTAAAATTCCTAAGAAAATCTTAAAATGAGTGAAAATAAAGGAGGTCATCATTGTGATCTAAAACATTTTATTAAAATGGGAAATATACAACCTTGAGGTATGAGCACATATTTCATGAACATAATGTGGTTTAAACAACAATGTAAAATGAAATAATGAATATGTAGCTTTAGGACGTAGAATATTTTCTTATATGTTAAATTGTGTTCAATCTATAAGGTTAAAATATGGAATTGAATTATAACAAAGATGTAACCATGAATGATGTGTTGTAGAATATGGCTAACCTTATGATTCTCGTGTCAGATTGAGTCATTGAAATGTGTCCATCCTTTTTTAGTAAATTTGAAAATCATGTGCTCTGGTGTTTTCATGTGGTCTATTTGGGTCCATGCTTGTGTTACTATGCTTTGTGATGTTTATTTACTTTGTTGAGCCCAAGTCGTGTCATATAACAAGCAATGAAAGATAAATAAAAGTATTCTAATAATTTTATTGTTGTTTTGGGTGTATAATTTGTGGACATGCCAGAATTTTTTTTTTGGACCATGAACAAAAAAAGTAAGAAAACCCACCTTAACATGTTTCCATGGACATATTTGAACCCTCAACTACAATCCTTCAACCCATTAAAATAAAAACAAAGCAGGGTCTTGGAATCAAATTTATAAATTGAAACTACATGATATTGATCTTAAATTTTAACAGTTGATTCATAAAAAGAGCGATCCCAAAAAATTCATAAATAAATTTATTCACTATTCCACTTCCACATTCCTTCTTTTAACCCACTTTCTTTTAGTTAGTGCTTTAATTTTATAAATAATTGAAAAAAATAATAGTGAAACAATGATGACTTTACCAAGAAACTGAACTTTCGAAAATTCTATTGACCAAGGATGAGATTTGATGCCTGTCCCAAATGTTCTGGCCTATTTTAATTGTATTTTTACAATTTCAAAAATAATCTTCCGGTCCCTATATGATGTGTAGTAATTTAGTAAAACCATTAATATCAGTATGGAAAATATCAATATAAATTTATGACATAAATATTTTTTTTATGAAAAGGATCTTATATTATATTAATTCAATGCGATACAAGATATATTTCAAAAAAAAAAGCTGGCGGTATGAGAGCATGCCCAAAAACCATGAACAACACAAGAAGGACAAAAAACTAGGCTGAGCCTAGGAGATTACGAAAAAGCATTGCCTAAAAATAGAAAAACAGCCATTTCATGCAGCACCAACAAACATGCCCAAAGTGGGTGGATCATGATCATCTGGACAACCTAAGCTAGGTAATTCTTTGCCAGCATCTGGGATCTCCCAACTAGTAGCAACTTATTTTGAAATATTTTAAATACAAAATAAACTTGTGAGTCTGTGATAGACATGGAAGGCCATTGAAAATTCAGTTGGCATCATAAATGTTTGGTGTGACAGGGTCAACCGTCATATCTCATTCTTGATATCAACCAAATATAAAGTCCAACTAATTATTTGAGTGTGTCCTTTTATTATTAACACTACGTACTTATAATATGTTTATAAACTAGCAATTATACGATGGATCGTGCAATGTGGACGTCGTAAGGGATCGAAAGGTGTATTGTTCCATAATGTCGGCTATATTAGCATTAGGAGAACATGACGTATGTAGGAAATGTATTAGTAACTCTATGTAGATGGATTAGGGGTTTATTAGTGAGGATGATGTATATATGAGTGTATGAATGAATCAAAATGAATATTTGTTAACTGATAGCTACAAACATCTAAACAAGAAGATCGACATTTAAAACCATATAGTTATGAAATCCATGAAGTAAAAGATACATTGCCTTTTTTTTATTTACAATAAGAACTATTTTCTTTGTTAATCAAAGTAACATGGTTTTTACATAGTTGATCACATATTCATTCGGTCTCACTCCTACTCGCATATGAAAGTTACTTCACAAAAAAGAAAATTCAAAAACTGTATACAAATGTTTTTGTTCTTAGGTTTTGCAAGTCACTTCTCCATAGCCTTTAGTGTCTCCATAACTTGATCAAAACCTACAAGCATTTTTTAGAAGGAAAAAATAGCTGGCTACTCAGGATCAGATGTCGAAGATATTCTTGAGAGCATTTGGTGGTATGATTCATAACGCCGCTCTGCTTTGGAGTCATATTTATCAATATACTTAAGGATTGCATGCTTAGAGGGTACAAGCTTGCAATCAACATTGGCTCCCCAAATGAACACCATGGCGGAGTTGTGGATGATTAATCTAACATCATTTCTGGCTAGCATGTATTGGACTTTATGTGTCTCGTTGAGTCCTAGTGATGACTATTCAAGTAGTTCCCAAGGTGCTTTGTACCTGCAATCCATGCCATTTTGGTTTTTCGCTGGAACATACATTTAGTGCATTTGGTATGCCTCTGCACTCGATTTAACATTTCTTCCAAGTCTAAAATAAGATTGGTCACCAATATTTCTGATGTCTTTAATAAGAAGGGATCATCCTGGAGCAGATGGTGAATGTATTTTGACCTGCATGAAATAGAATGGGGATTCGATGTGGAAACAAATTTGTCGAAGTACTCTCTAACTTGGTTGATTGCAAACGAGTCATTCCAGTCAATTTTCTCCACATTGTGGGCTTCTGGAAGCCAAAGGAACCCATGCACGTGTGCGGATCCTCTATGTTGTCATTCATACCTAGAAAGAATTTAATAAGTTGGAGGAAGGTTTGTGTTTCCATTTGTACATGGAAAGAGATGAATAAGTATGAGGAAGATTTGTGGAAGAGGAAAGAAAGAAAGAGACAATTTTTACCTATACCAATAGTCTATTTCTCCAAGTATTTTTGCAAGAACTCTTCACAGAATATTGTGAATCTTTGGTGTAAGTATGCAGAAACTCAATGAGGTTTGGAGACAATTTTATGGTTCCTCCATTATTGTGCTTTGTGAGGATCTACATGGATAATGCTAAGAATCACACTATGCAGGTTTGGCCATTTCATGTCAGCAACACTTAAAGTGAAGAACAAATTCATTGTTCCTCGTTGTCTCAATCATATCATAAACTTCACCTCTGATTTTCAAATAGAAAGACCTAGTTTCACTAAGTGTCATGCTAAACCACATAATATTTTGTGGGAGTGCGTCATTTAGATTATCTTGAAGGCATTGCCATAGTGCACCTATAGTTGTTGGAATGTTTTGAAGGATATCTTGTCTCATGACGCCAAAATCTATTGTTTGGCCATGATGACGCATGATGAGGTTGAGAACAAAATACCTTAACCTTGGGGTGCCCTCCAAAGTGGTTGTCAAAGTAATGGAGCAAGTGTACAGTGTGTATTCATGAAGCTAAACTTCTTTCATGTGATTTTGATTAAACATGGTTGAACCTATGGAAAAAAATTTGGGAATGCCATTAAAAACAAGCCTTCTGTGTTATATTCATTGATTGGAAAAAGGTTGATTTTAGGCCAAGGTAAAGATAACGGTGGACCATTTGCTGAACCAAAAAAGAACCGTTGAATCTCCTCTTCAATACCTAAATTAGGAAAAAATCAGAACAAAGGATGATGGAAGGGATTGAATATTGGGTACTATAAATTCCTCAAGATCATATACAAGGGGAATGCCTTCTTGATAGGGGGAATATCTATTTCAATAGTTTGTAAGATGGAAGAAACATTGGTTGGTTCATCTAGTAAAGAGGACAAGGCATCAAAGTAGATCAGAGAAGGGAAATAATCTTAGGCTACTCTTAATGATCACGCAATTTTGTGTGGTTCCAACCAAAATAGAACCCGTGACCTATTGCCCCCTAATTTGGCGGGCTACCACTAGGCCACAACAGTTTTTCAGCTATGCATTTGGAAAATTTTAATTTATCTATGTCTCCTAATATTTGTGACATTTAGGGTGATCGGTAATATTTTCACTCTATGTAATCATAATTGGAACATCACCGAATCATTGACAATTCAAGGATAGTTTTTGATGCAGTATCACACCCACCTATATAGTTCGCTATGTATTTTGTATTTTTTCCCAATATTGCAATCCATAATAAAAATTATATATTTCAAATGATTACAAGTATGTTACAAATTTAAGATAAGTTGTTTCGACATTATTTTAACGTTTTAAGAAGACCTATATATATATATTATTTTGCATTCATTCATTTTTATGTTGAACATGTGTTCCCGGGAACATAAAATCGAGCTTTGAGTCTTTAAAAATTATAGGCCCAAATAATACGGGTATGATCACCTAATGTTTGAATAAAACCAAATTATTCTCACAACATAATAAATCCAGAATTAAAAAATGATAAAAATAATTGAGGGAAAAATTTTCCGCATAGGAACCCTTGGTGTTATATAACGATATAAAAACAAGCTTCATTGAAAAATAAAATATATCCTTCACTATTCAAAAAATTTGATGTCATTAAATAAAAAATATACCATAGCTTTATTATAAGATAAAATTAACTTGGTAATTGCACTTTGACGTATATTTTTGTGTCTTTGTTGTCCATCACTTATTTCTTGCACATTTTTTATTCCTAATTTTCTCTCATTGCAATGTGTTGCAACCAATGCCACTTCAGCAGTTCCAAGGACTTTATGCTTTAGAGAGGCAATCATCAGTGATTTCCATCCAATTGGAGATTCAACAACTTCCTTATCAAAAATAGGACCCGTAAAGCACCTAGCGAGGACTTCACTGCCCAAAAGTGTCTTATTCATTTGTTTTGTTGGTTTACATCTGCCCTTGGACTACTGTAGATAAATATGGAATTGTCTACCCTCCACTCAATATGCACCACTAGGGTGCATCACAGCCGTCCATGTTCCATTTAAACATGGACGGCTGTGATGCACCCTAGTGGTGCATATTGAGTGGAGGGTAGACATCACCGATAAATATATTCATCTTTAAGAGTTGTTACCAAATTACGATGCATGACTATGTCAGGATATCATCAAATTGGTGAAGTAAAATGTGTGTACAGTGGGGGTAGCTAATGCATAATGTTCCCATTTTATTTCCTTTTACCTTAATTATCATGTACAAAAGTATGTAGCTAGTCACATTAGTTTTGTACCACAACGAACAATAATGTCGAACAATGTAGGGTTATAGTTGAAATTGTCCCTCAATTTTTGTACGGATAGGTGAAGTGCCCCTGCAGAGGACACATCAAAGTCAAAACCAAGATTACTGCAAAAATCTTTCATGTCTTTTAACTTCTGTAAGATGGGTTTTGAATGCCTACGCAACAGAGATAATTTAGTAAAAGCTCTATAAATAAATTTTGTAAATGTCATGTTTGCTAAAAAGCATGAATTCCTCCAAGAGAATGTTTGAAACCTTTTGTTCATAGAAAATACTATCACATCACGTGCCATCCTTGCCTAAAACAAATAAAATCTTACAGCTATCCAATCTTAAAGCCCCATTTCCAAACCTTCTTTCCCTCATCTGCTTGGCAATTTAATGCAGATTTTGAATATCTACAATAATATCATGTCATTAAACTGACTGTGCACCTCTAGGAAACCTGTGTCACTGCTAATTATTTTATTTCATTTAAATGTGCCTTCTATAATCTCTTGTGTATTTTTATATGAAAACTTGCAGTATGATCAAATTACTGCACGTCCAGTCTAGTGATCCAATATTTCACGTAAAGAATCAATATCCCACATAACTGAAAAATCCAACCTATCAACTCCTAGATTTAAGAAACGCATCTATTCACAAAGTAACCAAGGCAACATTGGAAAAATGCACCGGATAACATCGAAAATTGTATAACAATGTTTTTCCTCTGTCTCCAACATTGTATATGGGTGAACAGAGTAGAAAACATCTGCAATGTGAGCTCCCACTCTCATTACACCATTGCCTAAATTTTCAATCGATGGTGCATTATCAATATCACTTGAAGTGGTGGAGTCAAATGAGAATATACAGATCTTTCTTAAGTCTCTCCTAACTTTAAACTCCCATCTTAGTATTTTCCATGGAACGTTGGGGTGTAAGCAAGAAACTTCGAAGAGAAATTGGCACTATGAATGGCATGCTCAAATAATATTGTTGCATTTTGTTCTTCATTTTCTCCACCTTTCCCCAAACTATGTTTTACAATTTCTTGTGAAAGTAAACTCTATGACCTCTATAAATCAATGGAAGCAGACAACAAGCTCACTTTCAAGGGTAAAGTCACCTTCATGCAATCTCTTACTAAGATTGTCTACAAAACTCCTCCCAAGGACATTCACTTTTGGAAATCTTGCATCTGTTGGTACGAACTTGATATATCCTTCCCCAGTATGTGAAGCCAATCCATTCCAATTATTGTGTGGGGAATTCTCACTTCTGCAACAACTGATCGATCCACTATTTCCCTTAGTTACAAGAAATTTAGTGTTTAACTTCAACAAAAGCAATCATTGCGTCACAGCATGGTGATTTCTCAATGATATCTATCAGACTATCTGTGGGCCATCTACTAGGTAGTAAGCTCAAAATCATAGTTATATTTTTTAAGGTCTTTTCCATCGTATGTCGTTCATCATCACAAGATTTTAATTCAAATGAATCATAATTTTCCAAATGTTGCTCGACAATGTCACATGACGAACCAACACCTAATATACCATTTTCAGCTTCATTAGCACACATCCCATTGTATGTACCCAAAGTAGTATGTTCAAGATCTAAATGACTATTTTTAATTTCTTCATCTAAATTTATATTACAAGTTTGACTAGTGTGACCTTTTTTACACAAATGATCCACCCTATAATGAGCTTCAGAAAGATCTTAAGTTTCTACAGAAATTGTGTTACCATTCATATCTGAGATCCTTATCTCCTACTTGCTTCGAGAAACTTTAATTTTGGGCCATGAAGATATTGGATCCATGACAATGGACACCCCATCACCTTCCACCTAAAACAAATAAGAGTAAAATGTAAAATAACTGTTAGATTTGATAGAATAACTCCAGACACCTAATGATATTGGTGATCATGTAGTCATTCTCAAAAATTACAAGCATAGACATAAACCTAGAGAAAAGACAAGATGCAACTTAAAGTACAAGAAACAATATATAGTCTTATGACTAATCAAGCTAGAATTATAAGAAAAATGCCAACAAAAGAAAGCAATGTGGTTGATCACAAAAATAGAAAAAGACTCATCTCTATTCTGTTCCTCTGCTCCACTATTGAGAATGTCAGTCGACACACCATCTAATATGCACAACAATGTAGCTAAACCTGTTGACACTATTTTAAATATAAATATGTAAAATGGACCTTAACCTCATTGGAAATATTCATAACCAATCTTTCTGGAAATGAACCTAAATCATAGCTCCCAATAACATATTGTTCTATGAGAATTTCAAGGGACAAAAATGCAGAGTAAAATCCGTCACCAAAATAGAAGATAATACACACGGTATTCAATGGCAAATCAAAACATTTAATAAAATGTTTTGTAAGAGTAAAATGATGAAATGTTACAAAGCCAACCATTATAGGTTCAAAAACTTGTAGGATATTTCTCTATTTAGTGGATTTCTAGATCATCAAAGAGGATATAACACCCTACAGTATATTTATTCCAGACAAGCACAAGATATATTGTTGTATAACAGATGCACAACAATTGTTTTACACTTTTACATAAGTCATGTACTTACTACTGGTCTGAAAACAAAAATACCATGAATGGAGCCCAAAGACTAGAGGAGGATGTTGCATTGAATAATATTACAGATACCACATAATAAGAAACATAATGTAAATTAAAAAATTCGCAGTCTTGGCTGAAAGGTAAATTCACAATAAATATGGATTAATCCTAAACATGAAATTTTAAAAGTATAAAATTTGATTTACAAGTGTTAGTCCTTTCATAGAATTAGCCTATGAAGTTTCATGAAAATTGGATAAGTTTTGATCACCAATAGCGAGCTGCATCACCATTAACAACCTGTAAACAAGAAATATCAGTCGAGAAGAATTAAATTGGGCTTATCATGCCCAAATGAGTTGAAACATGGTGTTCGTGCGGGAGAGATAAACTGTCACTTTTCAAGTTTCAAAATTCTATCATTGACGATCCCAACAGTGTTTGCAAGATCAGTGAATTAAAAGATGCTAAAAAAATGTCCTTCCATTGAATTTAATGGATTTGTCCCATGCTAAACCCATTTATATTATGACGAAGAAAAAAGAAAACATTCGGCCGATGCCAAACTCATCACAAATTGTCAGTATTGAGGTGGAGCACATGCAACGGACAAAGGTTCGTATTCCATTGACCCGTGTGAGCACCTTTATAGCCTTCTGGCATCATCTATTGCCCTTGGGCCTCCAGATGGGATGGCAGCAAAGGTGACATCTCACACATATTTTGCTTTGTCTCCCCATGGATATTGGAACTGAAACCCTAAACCCTAAACCCTTTGGAATCTATAAATACACTAATTGGTCCACAGTTGATTGTCTAAGTGGGGATAGGTTGTACAATAAATTCTGAATGCACAGAACCACAAAATATTGTGTTAAGGATGATATTTCAAAAGTAAGCATGTTCTCACGTATAGAATTTGGCCTTCTATATGTTGCACACCAGTTGTTTGACAAAATGGATGACTGAAATGAATACAGATATTGCTCTGCTGGTCTCCATAAACACCATCATACAAGAAACAAGGCATGCCCATGTGAGACTAATAAACAACACCAACACACTGGATTTCTTAGATTAAATGTTTTTTGACAAAGGAGAGACTGCCAACCTTTCGATGGTAAAAATCATTTATCTACATAATGATTTTAGATGTTAAAAAAAGCCACTACTCTCAATAACATATTTCAAGGAAGAGTAATGTGATGTTGATGGAAAATTCACGAGGCACAACACAAATAAAAACTCTGGCGCAAAGAATTAAAGATTTGAACTCTCATCCCACTGTGGTTTCGTATCTAGGTCTTTAAAAATTTTACTCTACCAGTCCACCAAAATCAATGAACCCACGGTTTTTGTTCTTTATTGTATTTACCTATTTTTGTTCCAGGATAAAACATTATACAAAGACAAGACCTCAATACCCTGCCACATTCACAAGAATTTCATAAGTTCAGAAGAATATGATCAGAGATCTCTAAATCAACTGGGGTGATAAATCCTTCATCAATTAGTTTGTAAACAAGGCCCTGTTAAAATCCCACTCCTTGAAAAACCCAAGACGAGATTGATTACATTGACCTCTAAAGCAATACCCAAGTGCTGTAGAAACCCAATTTTAAAAATCTAGACAATACCAAAGGAAGTGGGCACATAGCCATCAAGCATCCAGGTAAACACGATCATGAAATAAACAATGAAATCAAAGGATTTTTTAGGCATGCTACAGTACCCATCAGGAAAAACTCCCACAGTGTTGAAGTAGAAATTTTCAGAACTCCAAGAAAAGAAAAACTATAAAAACATTGAGTTAAAAGTATAGATGCCTACTTAATCACCAGAGGGCTGAGAACTTCTCCAGCCAAAACACGATCATGAAAGTAAGGGAGCGGTCCCATGTGGGGGGCAACCGCATTATTTTTGTGCGGCCAGGTGGTCCCATGTGGATCTGCAGTTACAGCTACATGATAATAGGGAATCTAGCCCTGAAAATGTGGAGCAGCACCTGCAAAGGAGAGAATGTTTCAGCTATGCAAATTGATGGGGGGCTGAACTTTCCACAACCTGCATTCCACAATTTTTGGCCAGGTGTTACCAATTTATTGCATGAATCTTTCCCTCCAAATACTTCCCTCCAAATACTTCCCTCCACAAATCTGTTTCAACGCATCAGGGGATTTATTAATATTTTTGCATCATTTTTTTTAATTCTCACTGCAACAAGGATCTATGCTGCACATCAAGGGGCTCTGACAAATCTGAAAAGTGAAGAATCAGGTACCTGTCAATATAAACAGTGATAAATGATTGAAAAAATGATTTAAAATTGATGTATAATTATAAACATTGCTCTGGAAATTGTAGAATCGTGATATTTTTGTTGACAGTTGCATTAGTTTTTATCTTCTTTGTTAAAGTTTATTATCACCCTAAAATTTATTATCACTCTAAAATGCAGTGTTCTTATTGTGCATGGTTGACATATTCTCAATTGCAAACTAGTTTCTTTTGTGGTCCGGTGTCAATTTGGCATCATCCTGTTTACTAGCTACTATGGATTCAGTACTAGACATCTTCACTTCTTCACTAGCTCAATCTTTAAATTCCATGCCCTGTCCAATCTTCCTTGATGTTGATTCTGACCGAGAGCATGATCCAAAATGCTCCTTTCTTTGATTGAGCTATGTAACAGAGATACCAGTCTGAATCTGTGACATTTTTTCAGCTAGTATTGAGTCTAAATCAGGAGACAGACTTGCAAAATCATAGTTGAACTACTTTTCCTTGATTAGACTCATTACATTCATTCTTTCACAACTTTCTAAGGTTTTATCATCCAAGAGAGCTGGACATGTAATTGGTTTCTTGGGTTGGGTAAGGGACATCACATTCTCTTTGGAAGGTTGCCCAATCTGTTATACCGGTGTTTTAAAGTCTTCTGTTACAAGTGTCCTCCCTTCAGTTTCCAGCACAGGAGTTTTGACTCATTCAGTAAGATCACTACGCTGTTTATCAGGGCATATAAGTTTACCAAACTGTAACGAAAATGTTGTGCAGTCCAATGTGATGTCATCTGAAACTGGAGAGAGGCCACTCATTCCAGCGGCAATGTGCCATAAGGAAACTGGCCCAAAATATTCCCTGTCTGCACTGCAGAAAGCCCAGCAATGCTTGTTATACAAAAATTCCAACAAATTTAAATTCATTAAATATTATTACATTCATTCTCAACAAAACAGTAATGAAAATATTAAGTCTCATTATTGTCTCTCTTGTCACTGCAGCAACACTTAGCTGCATCTGTTCACACTTGTGTCAATCCTTTAGATCAACATTCTTTTAGATTTTCTGACAGTTTCGTCTTTTATTTTTTGTTTTATTGAAGCGTTTTGTATGGGGGATGGTCCATTCAGGATAGCAGAAGCTTTTAAGTATAAAATACATGAGAATGTTTTTTATTCACTTTAGGTGAATGTTGGTTGTAGGGGAAAACACAATGTCTGAACATTTGTAGATGTTGTGGCATCACCTACTAGTGAGAGGCTTGACCGTGACCTGCAAAAGTGGGAACACCTTTGAAATCTACCAAACCTGTTCCATGACAAAGATTTGTTGTGACCAAGAAGACTGTTTTACCCTTGATGCAACGTTTGTTGCTTCTTTTTTTTATCTGAGCAATGTCAGTTGAAAGCTCCTCTTGAGGGATAACTTTATATACCATGTGTTTAATTTCGTGGTCAAGTATGCTCTTGAATCATGGTTGGACTACTTTATTTGAGTATCTCACATTGGCAAAAACACAGTAGTTTTAGCTTGTTTTGGGACTTAAGAACTCAAACTGTATATTGCAGATGACAGACACCTGTGATATTTTATGACTTTGATGCAAGTGTTTTTTTAATTTTATTTATAGGATTTATCAGTAAAAATATGTTATGAAAATTTGTATTTGTTTTTTTTTTCTCACAGGGCTTAAAAATCATATCCATGGATAAACGTGTGCATCGCCCAACTCCTATGAAGCCTGGCTTCATAAGATATACAACATTACTTTCTGATAATGAAATACAAGATGATGATTTCTACTTCACTAATTCATCTATACCTGATTTTATTCCAAGTACGCAAGAACACAATGCAGAAGTTGTTTATCCTCCTACAGGAAATATTTTTAGTGATGGGATCAATTATCCAGAGCATTCTACAATGGATGTTGATGATTCTCAATTACCTCAGGGGGATATGGCTTCCAAACAAGCAGAGATATTAAAACACCAATCAACTGTCCTTCCCCCACAAAAGGGTAGAACCCGTTGGAGCACTACAGACACACTTGTTCTAATTGAAGCTAAACGAAATGAAAGAGACACTCTCTTCAATGGTGGTCCAAGGAGTAAAGCCATATCATCTACAGAAAAATGGAAAATTGTGCAAAATTATTGTGCCAGTCATGGTGTTGTTCGCACAGTCAACCAATGTCGTGATCGATGGGAACATCTCCAACCTGATTATAAAAGGATTAGAGACTATGAAAAAAACATTCCATCTGGACATAATAGTTACTGGACTATGACAACCCGAGAAAGAACTGAGAAGAAGCTTCCTGCAAAATTCTCTGAAGAACTTTTTGATGCAATGGAGCTAAACTTTGGACATGATCGAGGTATCAATCCTGGGAATATTACCATCGACACTTCTGAGACAAACCATGCAAATTATGAAGGTTCTTCTGCTCTAAATGAAAATGATCCATCCAATGAATCTGAAACGCCCAAAGCAGCGTGTGGAAGTCAATCCACAGGAAAAAAAAGAAAAACATCACATAAAACATTAGATATCAAAGACACTATTGTTGAAAACAATAAGTTGGTTATTTCTACTCTACAAATCGCTGAGGAGGGGCGAATGAAGCGTCATGAAAAAGATTGTGCTTTGGTTGAACAACGACATGCAAAAGATTGTACTCTCATTGAACAACGCATGCAAAGGGATGATTTGAATGAAGAGAAGATGATCAAGATTGAAGAGCAAAAGATAAATGTCCAATTGAATTTGGTTTCAGCTCTAAATTCTATTGGGCAGGCCATGTTGAAGATTAGCGAATCATTTAGTAATGATAAATGATTTATCTATTGCACTACTTAGGTTAGGTATAATGTTACCAATCATATATTTTTGTAGCCAATCAAATCTTTTTGTATGACATTTTGTATTAAAATAAAGGTCACTATGACCAAAGGTCCAAAGACCAAAGTTTCCAAAGTTGTCAAGATTGTTCAAGTTTACAAATATTATCAAGTTTCGTTCTTGTTTCCAAACATTGTCATGTTGAATTTGAATAATGTATGAGAGCAGTCCAAGTTATCAAATATATCTTCTTTTGTGCACTATTTACTATTCAGTTTTACCATATATGGATTCCATAATAGTCCAAGAGATATGCCATGACTGTGACTTGATCAGTCTTATGTATATTTCTTTATATTATGTATCTAGTCCATTGCTATTTGTAGCATCCACTTCTCTCATTTCATATCTAGTCCATTGCTATTTGTAGCATCAAGTTTCGTTCTTGTTTCCAAACATTGTCATGTTGAATTTCAATAATGTATGAGAGCAGTCCAAGTTATCAAATATATCTTCTTTTGTGCACTTTTTACTATTCAGTTTTACCATATATGGATTCCGTAATAGTCTAAGAGATATGCCATGACTGTGACTTGATCAATCTTATGTAAAATAGATCTTGTATTCAGCTCAACTTCTGATAAATAGTGAATAGTCTAAACAGATTCCTTTTACCACTAAGATCATTGCTTGTGAATACATTGCATGCTGGTTAATTATTCAACTACAGACCTGTGAAAGGAGGTCCACTGTTCGTGGCTCTATTTCATGATGCCTCCTAATATCCTGTTTGTTTGGATGCCTTCTCAGATGGCACCTGTCAACACGACCCAGACTCACCTAATAGAATTGCTATCGTGAGATGGTGAAACAAGCCCAGACATATTTGGTGTGAAGACATCAGATTCAGTTTTGAAATTTTCAAAGGGCATATGGTTTGTGTTTGAGAGTGACATGAGAGGCATTCTCAAACAAGTCAAGGTCCCCTACTATGTTATTCAGACCAGCAAAGACATGGCAGTCCCCCTTGTTGTGTTATTCAGACCAGCAAAGACATGGCATTCCATCTGCCCCATCTTAGCCAACCTTCTAAGATGATTTAGCTTCTTAGGCACATACTGCAGCCGTAATGCATCTATATATGTATTGTATATATACACTCCTATGTTGAGAGACCTCTCTCATGATGTTTCAAACCTTTCCATGAATATTTGGAACATCTCCATAAAATAATTTCACCAAAACAATTGGTTTTCTAACTCTGCATAGGATTGGAAGAGACCTCCAACAAGACTGTCAGCAAATACTCCTCAGTGCATTGATTTTTTAATTTTTTGCAGTCTCTTGCCCTTTTAAAATGTAGAAGGTTTTTTTAAAATTAAGCTAACTAGAAACAATTGAAGGTTATTTCTTTGTTGTATGGAGGAAGTCTTGGGAGATTTATAGTTTGGAAGCCTATAATGCATGCAGTATTATGAGATTTGTTTAAGCTTCCATTGCTGGGAAGCACCGCTGATTTGTCCTGGTCAATGCATTTATTAATAGTTTTTAGAATCAGTTATGTAGCATATGGAAAGATTATAACCAAAGTCCATCTTGATGTGCATTTTGATCTAATTCTGTTGTTTCTACTTTTTCAATGGAATTACTATGCTAACTTGTGCTTTGGATTATTTACTTATTAATTAGATATTGTTGAAAACGAATAAGGGTGGTCTTAAGCTCTGCCACATTTTTTAGGTTTTGGGTCTGCGGAATGGATATCTGCCTCTACTTGTACCACTTATGATAATGCCCTTGAGATCTTTGATTGTTTTTCTTCTTTTATTGTGAAAGTTTAAATTGACCATAAGAATTTTATGCCATGTTTTATACCATTATTATTTCCTAGACTGATTTGATCTTGACATCGATACTAATTTAACATTCAATTGTGGTGTTGTGTTTTATTTTGCAGGGATCAATTTACAATGAATAATAATTCAAGAGAAGCAATAAAAGTCCTCTTAGCATGTGCATCTACAATTGTTCAATTAGCGTTGCAAATTTGGGTTGATCTACAAGATTCAACTAGTATGTGGCATGTATCAAAGAAGCATAAAATACATTCAACTAAAAGTGTAGCGTGTTCAAATGTTCAAATTGAGGATGACGTGAATGTAGAGCTCTATGCCATCACTTCTCAACAAGAAAACATGATCCTTGAAACAAAATTATCAAATTTGCCATGGGGGGTAAGAAATCAAGGCGAATGGTATGTCAAACCACGTTCATTGCATTGGTGGAACCACTACATTTTTAAAGTTAAATATGATGATGAACGTTTTCGCAGCATTTTTAGGTTGCCATATGCATTATTTGAATCTTTGTGTGACTCCTTGCGTGAAGACCTTAGTCAAGGTGACATACCATTTTCATTGGCAAATTCAATAAAGGGTAGGGTGTTTCTAGTGGAGAAACAAGTGGCTATCGCGGTTTTACGATTAGCTTCTGGGATGGCAATGATTAATATTAGTGAACTATTTGGTTGTGGAAAATCAACAGTGGTCAGAGTTGTAAATAAGTTTATTAATGCCATGCATATTCGTTTTCGTAGTCATGTCCAATGGCCAAAGGATAATTATGAAATTGAGCATGTAAAAGAAGGTTTTCACCAGAAACGAGGCTTTCCAAATTGTTGTGGGGCTATAGATGTAACACATATTGAATTTCAACTTCCACCTAACGAGTGCTCTTCGGATTGGTATGACAGAGATCACAACTACAACATGTCTGTCCAAGTCATTGTTGATAGTAATATGCGTTTCATGGATGTATTCGCTGGGTGGCCTGGTTCTGTTAATGATTCCAGATTGTTGCGGAATTCTTCTTTTTACAAATTATGTGAAGGTGGTGAGAGGTTAAATGGTCGCTCAGTTTCCCTTGGTTTGACACACATGAGAGAGTATATTATTGGTGATGGAGGCTACCCACTACTACCATGGTTAATCACGCCATTTTCAGGTGCTCTAACAAATGAGAAAAGAGAATTTAACTTCAAGTTGTCTTCGACACGTATTGTTGTTGAGTGTGCATTTGGAAGGCTAAAGAGTACGTGGCGAATTTTGCACTCCATGATATGTCAACCTAATTTGAAAATGTTACCAAAAACTATTCTGGTGTGTTGCATTTTACATAATATGTTGTTGGCATTTGATGAGGGCTGCGTTGATCCAATTGACGTCGATGAGAATGAATACAATGTGCCAAACATTGAAGAGGTTCTAGGCGATCCTGTTGCAACACAAGCTTGAGTGGCTTTAATGGAATTTGTCAATGGAAGGAATGACATAACTGAATCAGATGCATAGTTGATGTGTCTGTAGCTCATCTATGTTAGAGAATCTTCATATATATTTGGGTAGTAAACAAATTTTTGTTGTGTGCATCTGATGAGCATTATTGTAAAGGTTCAACACAATTTTTTTTTGGCAATTTTTTTGATCAAATTTGTAGAAGGTAACACTGTCAATCTAGAACCAATTTTCCCATTAAAAGGTGTAGATTTTTTAATGCTTTGGTAAATTAGTTGTGTGTTTCATATTTAAAATATTCTTCTGCAATAATATGTGTGAAGCCTAGATTAATAATTATTTGGTTGTCATGAACCTCAAAACGAATAGAGGGTGTAGTTAAGGTTATTGCTGGTACAGTCATTTTGATATTTGTCATCTTAAATGTGTATCTTAAGTTGACTAGAGACCATATTCTAGGGCATGAAAGTTCTTTTGTTTCTGCAATAAAGAAGAAATACCTGCTTGTTCTAATCAAATTGTAATTATCTTTGTTTGGGAGCTTCTTCATATTGGCTCATGGTTGCTGAAGATTTAGGCACATGATTGTTTAATTTGCTAAAGATGCTATATATATATATATATATATAGTTTTAAAAAACATATAGTGTCAGGTAGATTATTTCTTCCTTGTTCTTTCATGGAATCCTGCTGCTATATGATATATATATATGATATATATATAGTTTTAAAAAAACATATAAGGTCTCTTTTACTTTTTGAGAAATGTGACTAATTATGAGAAAGCAGATACCTAACAAAATGGAAATTTGTTTGTATAGAAAGAAATATTGCAATTTACAGTTGCCTCAAACAGCTAGTTGTCTAACAAAATTTGAATTACTATGCATGGTTAAGTTCAGATTCCAGACCCACCTCTCTTGCTCATCATTTATTCTAAGTCATTTCTCCTTTCTTGAGATTGGAACATTATGATATTTGTAAGCTGATATCAGCTAAATCCCAAACTGAACCCATAAAAATGAACATGGCTCTCATTTAAATAGGAAATGTTCCCCAACACTTTTTTTTGGTTCTTAAATCAAATATGAAGCATGGTACAACAATTGACATGAGTTCAAATTGGTAAAATTGTTAAGGATTTTTTAATTTTATGACAGCCCATGTTCAAATCTAGAAGGGCATTATGAAGGCTTGAAATTGGATTTAACACAACATCCAACTTGTTGGGTGTAGATATCGAATGAAATACCACATCTGATTAGTGGGTGTTGAAATTCAATTTGATGGATGCAAAATTGATTGAAATATTGCATCTAACTCACAAAATAGATTCTCCGTTCTACATCTACTTATCTTATTTATTTATCTAGCACTGCAAAGTACTTCAAATTTTCCATGTATCAATTAGAGACATACATTGCTACATTACACTATAGACAAAACTTAAAGACATCTATTATTGGGATCCCTATTTGACAGCTGAAACAAATAATAAAATGTCACCTTGCATCCAACAAAAGTCAATAATACTGTACAGCCCTCCATACTTTCAACAAAGATGCCCTTCTGATAGAAGAACCCAGAAGTTGAACAAATAAGGCAGTATAAAGAGCATTTACAGTAATTCAAATCCTAGCTGTAAATGCAAATCAATTTACACAAAAGTAACCTACATTTATCTGACAAGAAAAAAATGAAGAAATGTCTTCAACCAAACTACAATCTGACACTCTCAAATGTACATGTAACGAACTATGATAGCATACAATTTTTGGGTCCAAGGTGTTTTGGTGCTTCTTACATATTTTTATCCCTGTTGAATCATGTTGCACATAGTTAAACAAGATCTTTTTATGTTTTTATGTCAACTAGGGGAATGCAATATTTGGTGAGTTTTTCTCTCTAAAGTTTTTTGGGCACCTTTTATTTCTCCAAGCCAATATTCGTTGCATAGAGATCAGTGATTATTTGAATTTTTTGCCATTTCTACCAACCACAAATTTCATCTTGCTTCACAGAAAATTGCACATCAGATCAAGTGATATCAAACTGGATTCATAGCTGGCTGGTGTAGCTAGATCTGTAACAGCCAGGGGTCTCAATAAATCTCTGATTTCTGAGATCAAGAATGCTATTGTTTATAAGATGCTATGTCGGACCTGTATGGAAAATCCAGATCTCTTCCCCTGGCGCTCAGTAAGTGACGCTGCTAAAAATTTATGCATTCCATGGGACCGCTGCACTGCTAATTGCTCCTATTTTTTCTTTGCAGCACCTGCTAAAAACTTTGCATTCCATAGGACCGCTGCGCTGCAAATTTCTCCTATTTTTACTCTGCAGCACCTGCTAAAAACATTTGCATTGCCCCCCACATGGGACCGCTGCCTAAGAACAGGGCATTTCACAAACAAGTTAACTCGCGTGGTTTGATCTTCTACCTTGTTTCTCTGCCTTCCACTTCCATTCCAGCATGTATGTGCTCACAATTTTAATGGGTGGCATACCAAGCACGTACAAGATTCCTTGAGCAGTCAGATATTCCTCGCAACTAAGGTACACAACATAATTTTCGAATTAAATTGAAAGTAATCGGTTCAAGTAAAAGTTTATATAGTTAAGGTCATCAAGTGGGGGAAGAGAACCTACTGCCACACGGCTCCCTAAATCTGGAAGATTGAACTAGGACCAATTTTCATCTGCTAAAACTGATGACACCAACAAAGCGATAGAAATAAGCAACTCCACATCTCAAAAACCAAAGCGTGAGATTGAACCCCAGCAGAAATATGAAGCAACTATTATAAGAAAATTGACTTTAGCAGGACAGGGGAGGAAAGTTAACATACATCCTCAGCCCTAGATCATGCAATCGGAGGCATCTTCCAGCCTAGGCTACTGCGGTTCCTCATATAGAAAACCACCTGTCTCGAACTCACACCTGTCACAAATGCGAAAGGCCACTTCGCTCGGGCTTCCAGCAGCCCACTCGTCTCCACCATTGAATTAATCTGTGTGCTGCAATTCCATTTGCCACATCCATACTCAATGCAGGCCATTTGATTTCAACAACAACACGAAATCAAATCTCAGCCGTCGAAAATCAAACATTTTTCAGAGTCTCCAGGTCGCGCCTCACATAGTAACGCCTTACGGCGTAAAAAAATCGTTCGCTTCCGAAAATTGAGCATCGCCACGAAAGGCATTGAATTTTTATTTGTGGGAGATTAAATGCTTCGATACTGCCCTTGCCAAACCAAGAAGTACCCGTGAAATTCTGTGGATTACATTTCCCCACGCAATAATTGGATAACTCGGTGGTCCATGAGAACAAGGGATTTTGCTTTCTTCAAGCACAAAACTTTTGATGCAGTAAGATGGGGGGCTCCAACATTGTATCTAGATATGGTTTTTAATGTGACGAGGATGCTTCTGATTGTTATCTCTTATATATCTTCACAATTGGACGTTAGGCACTTTTGTGCCTTCCATTTATAATTGTAGCTGCAGATGTATGAACCGCGTTCAGGAAAAGGAAACACTGGATTTCTGCAGACTCTCTGGTTCTAGGTGCTCTTGCTCTTCAACTTCTCGTGCTTCAGCCTCCTTAACAATTCTTTCGGATTTTCTGGCAGCTATGGTGGCAGTTTGTAACGGACAGTTCTAAATCTCACAAGGCATGTATAGATTTAAGTATTTTTCACTATTTTTGAGTATAGCTTGTGAGTGGGAGAGTGACTGTGTGTGTGTGTCGACGGGATGTTTGTTACCTGGAGTAGCACGCCCTCTTTCCTCCAATTTGTGGAGTGACACGTCAGCGCTCATCATTAACTCTTCTGTGTCTCTCTTCCAGATTTCATACAAAAGCGCACAGTACAACGGCACAGGCTCCATACAGCCTTTCGAAATTCAGGGGTTCCTCTTGCTTGTGGTGGAATAATAGGTAGGAGTGAATATGATTCTATGCAAAAGGTAAACTTTACAATATTAGGCTTAATTATATTTATGCTTCTTCTTTTGTGTTGTGCTGCTCTGGCAAGTGTCAGTATGCGCCAAATTGTATCTCCTAAAATACCCACCATTTTTTCTATTCCAAATTTCGATACACACTTTACATGGGAAAAGGTGGGGGAGCAACTAACCAAGTCATGGATTGCGATTTGCACTACCGATGTTCAATATATAATTGCAAGAACATGTCTCACTTTATCTGTAGCACATACATTTTCTTTTTACTAATAAAAGCATTAAAGCGCACCATATAATGTACAACGATGTAAGAGGTAATCAAAGGAGATCTGCCATGTTATATTATAACATATAACATCTACATTTTATTATATCATTTAGGTTTCTCTCGTTTCGTTTAAGCAAATGTAATTTGTACAACTAGCAATCGCACTTGAAATGTGTGATGTGAACGCCGAAGGGGAAGTTTAAGATGAGGTTGATTTTAACAAACCAAAACATAAGAGGAAGAGGGTTGTAGAAGAGGGGATTAGAGAGAGGAGAAGGAATTAGGAGAGGATAATGTTGGGGGGAACCATATTGTGGAAGCTATGTTTATTTCGAGGAGGAATAATATATTGTGTTAATCCTAAGGAATATGGAGCAGTCACCCAGTAAGTGTCAATAACTTGTCCATAAGTTGTATGACACCATAAAAATGGTTGTACACAATTGAAAGCATTGCAGAACAAGCGCTTAATTAGCGGAATGGATTCTGGATTTTGTAATCCACGATAACAAAAGGATCTTGAAGTATACTATATATCAATATCTGTATCATCTCAATTAAACATATCACATTACATTTGAAGGACACATCATGTGAGACATATATAAAATGAAAAAAAGGAGAGCCGTAAATGATAATCCAATAATATAACAATAATAATTAATATAAACTAGAACTGTACTAACACAAACAAACCAAAAAAATTTAGACATATCACATTAAATTTGAAGGACACATCATGTGATCATTGAGTTTAAACAAGAATATTGACATGAAGAAGTTAAGAGCATCCCATGAAAAAAAAACATGACCCAAATAAATGTCACATGAGATTATAGAATGAAAAAGTAATGGGGTAAATATGTTTGTCATGAAATATTAATCACTGAAAATCATGACTGTGTGACTAAACATAAAAAAATTGTTGTTACATTAACAAAACACAAATTCCAATCCTACAAATCTACAAAATTTCAGGTAGAATAAGGGAAGTGCTTACTTGTTGTATGTGCGGAAGCTGATATTCATGGGATGAATCTCCATTTTGCCTCTGAAGAGACTCAAATGTCACACATTTTCTTTGGAGAAACCACAAAGCCCAGAGTAACATGGATGGATCTCAAAGACATGCAAGGAGGAATCTGTATATGCTCCACATCAAGACACAGGTGTTTTCACTTAACACCAAAGGTATACATAATTATAGACATCCGCAAAAAAGGCAGTATCACATCCTTGACATCAACATCCTCCAATAAAATATATAAAGCATAAAATTAATCATAATAGGATATGCAACGGAAGGCAACAAAGCCCCTCCACTTTATTTATATCAGAAAAGAAAAGAGAAACTAACCATTGCATGGAAGCAATCTCCATAATCATGGGTGGTTGCAAAAACATGATCTACCCCTCCCCTATAATTCTAGTAAGGGATGACCTCCGAAATATAATCCACAGCAGCGAGTGAGCATGCCCAAAAGACGCAAAACCGTTAGTTGCGACAAAATTACATGAAACACACATGGAAGCGGAGAAAAAATCAGCTTTCAGAGGATCAAACACACACACATAGCTTCCCTAAAAATCATGATGTATAGCAACATCTACGGCAAATAAATGGTTACTTCACATCACTCGACAATCATGTTCTCAAAAGCATAAAATGTCAACTCCCGAGCTTCATTTTTTTGTTTAAAATGTAAAAGGGGGTTCGGTAAAAATATATGCAATGTACACCAGAATCATCAGAAAACACATTTTTTTTTGGAGGTAATTGGAGTTAAAGCTCTCCTCCACCAAAACGCTAGATGTGAGAACACGAGATCGAACCATCAACCTTTGAACGCCCCCTCCGAAATTGCTATTTATTTGTGGATTCCAAATTGAAGTGAATGACAAGCTGCAAACATAGAGGAACAGACAAATCCACATCGTTTACTAAGCACAAAGGACATGAATGGTGACACAAACCGTCAGATCTAATTAAAATATTAATATGTCGACAATGTACTCATGCTAATCTTCATCGTCCACATCATTGTCTGATGTCATAGCGGGTAAGCCTCAACCCAACTGTGAATGCCTTTGGCTTAAAGACAACGAAATGAACAGGGAGGTGGAATTAAAAATGTTGGAGGTAAATACTTGTTGTTTCAGCATAATAAAATAAATGAAAGAATGCAAAATAACATTGAATCACAAGTCAAAACCCATATGTTCAATCCCCAACGCCTTACAAAGAGCTAACAATCAAGATTTGTGAAATATTTGATGGTGAAGATGGTAGATGTTATATGTCGATCTATCTTTACGAAATAAAGGTTGTTGATTAGACGACATTAAATTTGTTACGTGAGACAAATATATGGACGGAAAGTTAAAAATAAAAAGGTGGGAAATAAATAATTGCGACTTAGGTGTAATAAAAATGCAATAATATAAAATAACTTTGAATCGAAAGTTAAAACTTAAAACCCATCTTTTCAATTCCCACCACCTAAAAATCAAGATTTACAAAAGATAACAATCAAGATTTGCAAAAGATTTGATAGGCACAAGTCGATAAAGAGTGGAAAAAAGTTAATAATCTATGTCTAATTGAATAAATCAATTAGGAAACAATATGGTTTGCATGCTAAAAAATGATTTTGTTAGCTTTGAAGGGAAGGATGGAATGCAAAAGTTGAAGGAAGAAGGGAATATGGTTGGGTGACTATGGTGGTTAGAGAAGTGAGAGGTGAAAAGAGGTTGGAGGTAGGTTTCTAACAAAGGAACACAGGTTGAATCCCCATCTAGCACCATCTTAAAAAGGCAATTTGTTGACTTGTTTGTATAACATATATTAAAAATTAAACCAAACATGATGGGGTTCAGGGAAACCCTAAATGAATTGTTACCAAATATTAAATTTAACGGTCAATAGTTGTAAATCTTAAATACTTATAAATTTCAAAAAATAGACATGTATGACTTGAGTATTTAAAATATGTCTTTCATTTTGTATATATATTTATATACAAACCATATAAATATACATAATGTATTTGAAATTTTTGTAATTAATAAAGTTAAACTTTTTAATGTTTTATCAGCCATTTATGTTTAAAGGACAATATTGAAAAAAAAAATTGTCACATAGTAAACTAAATGAATGTGAGTTGGTGCTTTATTGAAAATTTCTCCATAAGCTACCACTCATGGTTGTTATTATGTGGACATTTTAGATCTTTTAGTTAATCAGGAGGTTGCTAAACTAGGTTTAACCAAACTTGAGTTTTGTTTGAGTGATCCAACCCTTGGGTCAATATAATGTTGTATAGGTTAAAAGAAAATCATAACAAAATTGTATTGTTGCCAAGTGGTCATGTGAAGTGGCTCCTACCTTCCCTATGCAAAATATTTGAATTGTTACCCTCCTTATGACAAGGGAACCTTATACCCTTCATGTTCCCTAATATAAACACAGATCTCAATGCACCTGGTTAATATGTACGACTGAACCATATAACTCATGAAGGACCTTCTAAAAGTTAACCACCAAATTAACATCCACTATATCTAATGCAATACCCAATCATTACTTTATACGGAAATCACTGATTATATCAAATACCATCAAACAAACCCATTTATTCCCTATAACACTTGCCAAAAACATCAATATTCTTTAGCTTGAAAATAACTTTGAGGTAATTATCTTCCTCAATATTTTTAGCACTAGACATTTCTATTTTATTTAAATTACATTTACTTTGTCATGCAATTTTATACAACTCTCTTTTAAAAAAGAAAGAATACCACTTACTTTATTTCACATTTTTATAATGTTGAATTCTTGTTCATTTGATAATTTCTAACAATCCGTATTGGAATGGTGTGTTAAATTCCACTAATCTAGAGAGTATACTTTTAGGACATCACGTATTTATAAAATTTATTTTTCAAACAACAAATTTCAAGGAAACAAAATGTTAATTAAAATTAATTTGCATGCAATACTTTATAGCTGTTATAGAAATAGAAATAGAAATAGAAACTTTTAATGTCCGCGAGGCTAAAAATAGCCTATGAGACGGTAAAACCACTTTCTTTACAGTTCACCAATTCAGATCTTCTTTTGTTAATCCTGATGATGAAGTCTCCGACATAACATGTACAAGACTATTTGTCTCATGCGAAAAATAACAGTTGCCCATATTGAACCGAAAGAAGGTAGGAAATTTAATATTAGTTTATATGTGAGATTACATATACACAAACACAATTGTTATGGAATTCTGTTGTCATTTCAATTTAAAAAACACACACATGTTGCATTAATACACAGAAAAAAAATAGGGCAATCATCCGTGTCACCTCTTAGCCCTCTTTGGAGTTCTTTTCAAGGAAGTTGCTGGTTTCTTGGTAGCGGGTTTGACAGCCTTCTTGGCTACAGGTGTCGCATCTACCTTTTTAGGAGCAACCACTACCTTCTTAACAACCTTCTTGTCAGAGGGTTTATTAGTCTTGGCCACTTTAGGCTTGAGAACCCTAACCTTCTTAGCGGCAGGCTTCAGCTTGGAAGAAACGGGATTTTTCAGCTACGCTTTGGGAGCCGCTGCTAGCTTGGCAGCCTTGGGCTTCACCGTCTTTGCTGGCTTCTTCAATTTCACCGTGGCGGGGAGTTTGAAGGAGGCCTTGACCTTTGAAAGCTTGCCAGATTTGGTGAGGTTTAACATCTTTTTATAATTGGCAGGGAGATGTGACATCGTGGCTACTGGCTAGACCCCGTCCGCTCCTTCAACGTCGTAATTGCTTCTGTGATCATCTGCTAAACAAACATAGAGGGTTTCCTAAAATTAGTCCGCCAGATTTTGGCTGAAAATGCCACTTTTTTACATGCAATTAGAATACCTGCAGATACGTGCGATGGGAAGGTGGTGGTTTTGATCCCTTGAAAGTGCATGGTTTCTTCTCCTTAACCGCAATGGTGGCTTCATCTGTTCAAGCCCTCCTTGCGAAAACCTTAAGATATAAAAGAGAGCGCCTCCTTTTCTGAAAAATGACTCCTTTGATCCAAGCTCCCAAACACAGCTGTGTTTTTTTAAATGGAAACGGCAATTGAAATCCATAGCAGCTGTGTTTGTGTACATGTAAACTCACGTCTTCACGCCCAATGTTGTCGTCAGAGTTTTACATGACCAAGCTCTTACAGCCAAAGCCGTGGAAGATGGTTCGTAGAGTTAAAAACCCTCTGGCAGCGTACGGCCCACCTCTTGGAGCTTGCTCAGCTCACTAAAACACGCCGCGAGGAGATCTAAGCAAACCCTGCAAAAACAAGGGTAAAAATCGTCAGATACACATCTGAGAAGGGACGACCAAATATCACCGGAGTAGTATTTGGACACCGACCTGCTGGCCGAAGAACAACTTCATTGCAAAATCCAGAGTCAGATATTTTGGCTTGAAGATGGAAACCAACAAAACAATCAAAAACCGAAAAGGTCAACCAAGGCTGCAAAAACGCCACCTCTGCACATACTATCAGACACAAATCCAGGCCATACATGTCGAAGACGACAGTGTCGAACACCCACCGCCCACCGCCCACCGCCCAAAAACACCTCCAAATAACGCTGATTTCATTTTACTTCGAACTTCAGAATTTATTTCATTACTTTTTAGTGTAGCCTTGCTGTCTATTGTGAACGGTCCTGATTCGATTGATGACTGAGCACGTGGAGGCTCTGGAGTGCCTGTACCGTGACTGCCCAAAACCCACCTCCATTTGCAGGCAGCAACTCATACTGATGCGACCCAAAAAAAAATATTATGTCTGCTGACTGTACATATAATAATCTCACTGATGTAGACCTCCATACCTGCACAAAGATCATCAGCCCTCTTACGCAAGCGAACCGTGCTACTTAGACAGACATTTCCATCTCTTCACAGACATTAACGGCCATCATACGCATCAAAACCTTGGAAACTGCGATCAGTGTAGGGCTCCAGCAGTTATAGGGTTTCCATAGCTATCCACAGGTGCAAGTATGGTGGTTTCAAATACAACTGGGTTCGGTTCAAAGGTCATGGTCATGCCTTTGACAGTGTAAATCCTACCACTGTCAAACTTTTGGCATGGACGGCTGGATTACATCCGTAATCAACGTCCTCCTGTACCATTTCATCTCACCCATCCCTTCTCTGACATGGGTCAGAGCTCCCCCGGCCTCAACCCAATTGTAGATATGCCTTCGACATAAAAATAAAAAAGGGAAAATTTAACAGGTTTTAAGTTCAAAACCCAATCATAATGCTTGTTTGTTATAGCACTTTGTATCCTTGTTTTTCAATTTTAAGTTTGAGAAATGTCAAGAGAACAAGCCATGCCCAAATAGTTGATAAAAATTTGAGCTCCTGCAACGGTTGATCATATAAGTGGTACATAGATTTTTATGTGTGGAACCAAAAAGAATTAGACTTAGAATCTATATGATTTCTTAAATTTTTAAGAGAAAATTGCTCTCTAATTTACAAGGATAATTTTTTATTAATAAAACCATTAAACTGCACTGTGTAATGTATAGGTTTGAAAAAGGTAATCAAAGGAGATCTAGCTATGTTCTATTAAAATAGGAACTAGAATTGGAAAGGGGCTATGCCACGAGGAACTGAGGTTTCGCACATGGGATTTTAACATTACAGTGGCATAGTGATATTTAATGAGGGAACGAATATCAATGCCTATCAAAGCATTGGGTTTACATGGTGTTACAGTAATACCAAAGCAAAGCTAAAACATGTGCACGAGGCGAAGGAGGCAACAACACCCACTTTATAGATTTTAACCTCTTGTTTCAATTCTGCACGTTACGTGCTCCACAACACTCCATTGATATTTTTAATGTTGTTTTGGGTAGAGGGAAAAACATGTCAAATGTTGTGTGGAGTGGAATCGACCTTTACATATGTCGAATGCATTTGCGAGAAATTCTCGAGGGTCTTTTCAACAAACCTATTATTTGCATGTCCACAATCATTGCAATCGATATATTTTAGACATTTTTTCGAACAAATCATGTGCTTCAAATTTATAGACGTATTTAGGAGGGATGTACTTACTATAAATTAAAGCAGTTGATTTCTTGCCAATTCTAGCCATAGAATTCTTGCATAAAAGAATTATTACAAATTTATAAATGGGAAGGTTTTGAACATCAATTATGTTGTATCTAAACGCGATCCCAAAGAGAGAGAACACGTGTCATAAAAATAGCGGTTGGGAAAAAGATTGTGTAACATAGTTTTTGTTGAGTGCCCACAAGCTTCACTGCATGTCGTTAGCCAGGGATTTCCACCTCCACCAAATCTAGCTCCACGCAAATTAAATCTTCTTGAACATTTCATTAACCGTGTATTCCTTTCGCGGTGCAGAGTTTTCCACTGAGTTCCATTTCTCAAAAGCAACTGAAAATAAACAAAAAGAATGTATAAGCCATGTGCAGGTCATAATAGAGCATATAACCCCATATATGTTGGAAAGAAACTGAGATTTATACAAAAATGTGTTACCTTTATTAAAAAAGGTATGAACGAGTAATCGAGCTAAAGAATCCAGTAGGTGGTTAGAGTCCCATTGGAAAAGAGCCTACAATATACATGTGAGGTATCTCAGTGAACTTGGTGGTGAGCGTGATCAAAACAAAATACACAGAACTGAAAGATAAAACACTGACAATTGAAATGAGCTCATTGTAAATACAATCTCTTAAATCCTACAAAGCTGGAGTGAAAATGGATCTTGGCCACAATGGTTTGAGCTTGAATATTAATGGTGGACCGGCGGTACTCATTTGAATGTGTTTCTCACTGGAACACGTTGTCCTTCTCGTTGCAACATCCCAAGGTAGGCCGCAGTATCACCATATGTGGCGGGGTTAAGTATACATAACAATATCAACGATTGTTGTTGGGTCGTGCTTCAACGCATCCGTCCTCACTCGCCTGCCCACCATTGATATGTGTCAGAAGTAAAGACCTTCCTCAGACTCCCCACAGCAATGTTAATGTGTTTGGCATTTGGGTATGTGGGTCTACTCACTAACATCGTCACAATCAATCACAATACAAAGAACAATTGTATGTCGATGTCCTCCTACGCCTCATCTGTCGGATCAAAATAAAAAATAAATTTCTACAAAGCATCGCTATCATTTACACTTTCCACCTACTCCTTTGTTGTTAGAGGGGGTAAGCCTTGGCCAAACTATAAATGTCTTTTGTGTAACAAGTACTTTATTATGCCAAAGGTGTTTCCAGTTGGATCAGGGCTTTAATTACGCAGTATCCAAAATCAACGCTCACGAATGTTTCCGCGTTGATGCACGGATGTTCATAGCTTCCCGATTGAAATTCAGTGAATGCCTTTCTCCACATGTAAATTGCTGATTTGTGGGTTTTTGTCCTTCTGAACCATGACTTTGACTACTTTCAAATGTTCTTTTTAATGGGGAGAGTGTGCGGTGACTCCTGACGCAGTGACGACTGACGAGATCTGAGTTTTAAGAGCATTTTGATGCTCTGCAAAAACATTTTGAGCCTCTATTTCATATAACGCTGATTAATGTATTCAATATAACACTGATTTTACGAACATGAATATTTACCGCTACTTTAGTAGTGGTCAATTTTCCCTTTATAGGCTTGATCCGCCACTAAATCTCATCCCCAAAACAGTAAAATAATCTCTAAATTGACTCCAAAAACTGGCGTACAACGCTAAGACAAAACAATTGACTGCGAGATCTTAAAAACACAGAAATTTCAGGCTTTAAATGTTATGTTCTGACAGAGACAGAAATATCATATCTTATGCATAAGTTCAATGTGCAGCTGGCACCATATATTTTTTTTATTACCCCCGCCGTTATACATATTTGGTAGTAAATTATAATGTAAGTTGTTTTGCAGGTCTAACACTTTTACCAACGCAATATGTAATTTATGTAAGAGATGGAAACCAGCGTAAAAAACTGTGAATGTTAGAATTGTCACTTGCAATTAACAAAAATATGTCACGAGTTTAAACCGCGAGCAAAATTGTGAAAGGCAGACATCTTACATATATGGTGGTCATTTTTCAAATGTGCAAGTTGGACGAGACACTGCTATAATTATTTTACAAGTATTTAAAAAAGAAATATGAAAAATGTGTAAGCGAACGTTTGAAAACCATTAGACAAAAACTCTTTTCTGGTAATCAAATGGATATAGAAATAAAGATATTTAATTTCTCACACTTAGTCTCACAAATAATGTGTCAATATTATGATGTATTCTTTACTATTTAAAAAATAAATTTAAAATTAGATGGGAATTTTAAACAGAACCCGGTACAAATCTTAACTATGGGGCTTGGGCTTGTTTGGAATAACTTTCGCTCAACCGTAACCTTCCTATTGGTTGAATGCGTATACTTTACTGCGTCTCAAAACTTTCTCTATATTTCATGGATATTTTTAAGGATGGCGGGCTTTCACTAATTTTTTAGATCGAAGGCATTTCCCACTTGGATCGTGGGTTCCCTTGTTTGACAATCGTCAGAAAATCAACGGTCATGAATCGCGGAGAGTGTGCGTTGATGCATAGCCGCACACATGCTATGCAACCATATATTTGTTGGCCATTTGAGGAATGTGATCTCTAAAATGTTGTGAATTGCTTTTGTATGGTCTGATTTGGTTTCGAACATGAAACTTTTTGTAGTTTCTTCCCTTTTATATTTTGGCCGAGGCGTGTGTGTGAATAATGAGAGCAATATCTACATACTGGTGTGTGCTCAATCAATATTTTATTTTTTGTCTGGAAGTACGATTTTTCTATTAACCATTACTTAGAAATTGTTAGTGAATATTTTCATGTCGTTCTGCACATGCCTATCAATTAAAGTATCCCAAATGGAAATTGACAGGATGTGGGATGTTTATTTGTGCTTTTAGTCGTATATTATCAAGAAAAAAATTGGTATCCGTTGAAAATGACAGGATGAAAAGTTATAAAATCATATAATTGTTTAAATAGTCTTTTATAAATATAATATACAAATGCATTGGAAGAAAGCAAAAATAAAAGCAGTAGAAAAAATAAAATTTACAATCACATTAAAGAACTACGTTGTCAACAAACTTTGATTTGAGAGGAAGTGATAATTTGAAATTCTATGGCCCGATTCTGGTGAAATGTCTAATTTAAAATACTGCTTAGCTCCATCAATTAGACAGGAAATGCAAGTGCTTAGCTCCAACAGTTGGATTTAAAATACTGACAATATTTAATCCCAAGTAAAATTAGGGGAGAATTGGGCCTCTTCATTACTATTGTCATGTCGTGGATATTGAGGATTCACCGAATTCTGGACCACACATGCGCAACAAACAAATAAATCACCAATATTTTCGTGCTATCGACGTTGACTAATTTCCTTTGATTATGACAGGGCTTTTACACATTTCCAATGCAAAAATTATAAATTACTCAATTTATTTTTTAAGGTGTTCAGGGGTTTCCCCCTATTGGATTCGGGGATGTTTACTCTAACAATGGTCAAAGAGTTGGATGGCTAGCATCTAGTTTGCTGGAACATTGAGAATCCGACTCAATATTCATCATCCACGTATGTCTTGCAAATACAAACCACTTAATTGATTAATCAATGTGTCTCTAGTATGTTTTGTTTGGTTGATGTAAATAAAATCACTCAAATGGTATTTCTTCCCTCTCAAGATTCTCAACACTATATCACTACCCTCCAATACCAGAGCATTATAAGTAATGGTTACGATAATTATGAACTATTTTGGGAAAAGGTAAGAAATTTGGCTATCATCAGACTGTGGGAAAATATGGGAAGGTAGATATATTTTTACATACGACCTGGTACTTATTGTAGTTTATATTTTGTAGGGATCCTGTGTATAATTGTTTTGTATCATCCAATTGTCATTGTGTTGATGGAATGGCTTGGCATTAGAATTTAACATAAGCATCATAAGGATAATGTTTGTTGGATAGCTCGACCGAGAACGTATCCCACATTCAACTTATGGATGTTTGCATTTTCAAGGTCTTTAGGTAGCCATTATGAGATGTCTTCAAGATGCCAAGAATATTTTTGGACCCCATTTTAACACAACTTAAAGTCACATGGGACGTATTATATCTCCCTACTTTTTTTATTTATCCATATTTAAGTGCAAATTATAGTTGCGTGAATAATACAATTAATATTGAGACAGTAAAGTAGAGCACATATAGCTATATTATTTTTGCTAGGATTATTTGAGTCATGGTGGAGGCGTGGGACATGCATGTATTTAATCCCTTCCTTTTGTTAGCATTAGTTTAAATTAAGACATTGTTGTTATGGTGGATAGTGGGACAGTTATAACTGTCTCCTCCTCCCGCATCCTTTATATGGCTATGCTATTTTGTTTGCAATACGCATTGAATGAATATCATTCTGTCTTCTGCAATTGATCTCCGTTCCATCATTGGTATCAGAGCTTATTATCTATCCTTGGCGTGGAGAATTTGCTGAGACCTTCGTGGCATCTTTGGTAGCAATTTTCTTTCTCCTTGCAAAGCGTGAAAGTCAAAATATTTTTAGACGTGGCAGCTCTTCTTCTCAGCTTGGGTGGAAACTTGGCGTGAAGCACTGGTAGACCTGCGACATGTTTTGTCAACAGTTGCAGACCAAGGTAATTTACTTCATCACGGAGGGTTTGTGCAAAGAGTAGAAGCGAGAAAGGAGAGCTTGTGCGAGGAGTTTGAGTTTCCTTCGTCCAAGATTGTGATGTTTATCTAGTTAGTTGGATTCCTGTAATGCCCCGCTGGGAATTGGAGTCTTTTTTCTACCTGCCACCTTGGCCGACCTGGCAGGTCTTGTTGCACGTGGGTGCATTTGGTCACCTCCCAACCACCCTATCTGTCATCTGCATGACTGTCTTGCTTCTGTCCTTGCGTGAGGAGATGGGAGTCGGTGGAGTCCCATTATTTTTCTTCATCTGGATCTCTTTTGGATCCTGTATTCAATGCGAGTGGTTGTGAGACCGTGGAAAATCCCATTTTCCTTTGTTGGGCACCTATTCCCAAACTTTCATTGTTACTTGGTTGCGTGGGCATTTTCTTTTCTTTCTCCTGGCACGTTTCCTTGCCCTTGGTTGCTACGTGAGTCTGGTTTGATGTGGGTGTAGATGAAGCTACAAGATAGTGTAGTTGGCTTGTTACCTCCATTTTCTTGGGCGCTGCGAGGAGTGTTCTGGTTACACATGACCACAGTCGTGACCAGTTGTTGCAAAATCTTACAGCTGTAGTGGAAGCCTTTTTGAGTGCTCCAACAAGCAGGTGGTCCAACTTCGTTGTTATCTGTTCAACATCGACTGCATCCTCAAATTCAAGATTATCCTTCAAGATATTTGTTTCAAAAGCGATTAAGTGACAGTGAGAGTGTTACCAGGAGACCCAATGAAATTTATTACAGAGATTCTCTATCAGTTTCTTACTTGTCTTACGATGTAACTCATGGAAGAGAATATCATAGGCATGGATCTGTTTCATTTTAGTATATTCATGAAGCATGATTTGCTTGCTATTATATGAGCTTCTTCATTGAGTCACTAAGTAGGCAGGCTCTCATGGCGAGGGGTGAAAGGAAAGAGAGGGTGCAGGAAGGAGATCGATGAAGGATAGAGGAGTCAAAAAGAAACTCGGATGTAGTTGGTTTAAAGGAAATAAAATGGTGCATGCTTTTGTGTAGGTGATAGATCACACCCACAGGCACGGGAGATCTATGCAGTGTTGGAGAAAATGTCTTGGGAGCTGTAAGGTGTGTTCTTGTTGGGGATCCACAGCAACTTCCTGCAGCAGTAAATAGCCAGGCAAGCATGCTACAGTTTGGTAGAAGCCTTTGTGAGTGCCTCCAACAGGTAGGTCGTCCAATTATGTTGTCATCTATTCAGTATCAACTGCATCCTCAAATTCGGGATTCTCCTTCAAGTAATTGCAGGGCATGAATCAGATGTCATATTGCAAGCAGGGTATAAATCTACTTTGGAACCAGAAAAGATGGAACTTGACACCCAAAAGGAACACATGGAACATGTTGACTCTGTCCAAAAGAGTCCTTTGGGAGTGCTACAGAGTTCTGAGGTTTTGTACCATGATGGAATGGAAGGTGCAGCAGATGACTATGAAACCACACACACTATTCACAGGTTGAATGAGAGCAGCTTGATATAAGTGCACCAAAAATCCTGGATTCCTCTGCGTGTTTTCAGAAGCCTGGACTTGGAGATGAGGCAGAAGCAAAGCCAGAAAATTCATTGGACAAAGATGAAATGATGATATCGAGTCTCTGTGGCACAAGCATGGTGAAGAAACACTATATTATATTAAGTTCAAAAGAGCCTTCTAGCAGATGTTGACTGCCACACTACAACCAAGTTTATCTCCAAGATTATATTGCTAGAGAAATTGTTGTGGGTAATGCAATCCAACTCTCTCATCTTAAACAATGACAATGTTCTTATGGAGATTATTGGTGCTGCTAAGTGAAGCAAGCTGTAAGCAATGGGCTGCACATTTGCACTATAACAAGGTGCATCATATGAAACTTGCAGCGATAAGAAGGAATCAGACTTTATTTTTCACTTTCAAAAAAAAAAATTCTTTTCTGAGTGTTAAGAGGACTGGACTATGCTGTTCACTTCATCAAATCTGATGTATGGTATGCATCTCTGGGATGAAAAGCAAGAAGAAGAGTAGGTGGAGATTGGGAAAAGCAGGAGAGTACTGCTTGATGGAAATGGAAAGCTACTTGGGCAGAGCAGGAAATGTGAGAAAGAGCCTCCAGTAAATCCAATGCTAGGAGACTACGAGGAGAGCATCTCTTGATATTTCTTTTCTCCAACTTTGTCATTCTGTATGGTTTTTTCTCTGGATTAATTGGGTTGTCTTGTGGCCAAGGACATCGTTCTTTTATTCATCACAGACTTTTTCAAGGAATACTTGGTTGATAACAGCCTTGATGACCTCATAGGACTGCTAAAGCGAGGGAAGATCGAAGACAATCTCCTCGAGTTGTTTCCAGTGCAGAAGCGTACTACAAGGCAGTGTGAGGTGGATTCACGAAAGGACTCAACTGTTAAATTTTCTGCCCCATCTGTCTATCCAGTTATCACTTTTGGCCCTTTGACATCACCAGCAGCAGTACTCACATCCTTGTCTCATGCTATTGTTTTTATGCTGGCCCATGTGGAGTCTGTATGACCTGTTGAAGCTGGAGAAACATGCAAGATATTTCTACACCTTTCTACTGCTATTATATTTACAATTATTGCGAAATCGAACCACTTTTCCTTGCATTGATTTGTCAGTTAGATGTCATGATGGGAGATTTCCCTTTCTGCTTGTTTCTCCTTGTTTTAGCTTTTATGGTTGATAGTATGTGGGTCGAAAGGATGCATGTGCCCTCTCCTCTGAATGTTATGTTTCCCTTACTCGAATGATAGAACTTCATCTGTTTGTTTATGTATTAATTTTTCTCTGCGATTGAGTTGCAAGTTGTTATGTTGATTAACTAGTATTTTCGATATCATGGAAGTAAGTTACGATAACTGTGAAGCTCCTCCCTAGCACCCAAGTTGTCTTTTGACATTTTGTTAGCTCCTTTGCAAGTCCCTTTGATAACCTTTTGGCATCGAGAAAGAAAGGTTGTAGGATTGTGTGATCAAGGCTTGGGGCTAACTAGCTTCAGTTTCGGTATTAAACTTTTTGAATGAAAAGGTTGTGTGCAGTGTGTTTTCCACCTCGCGGGTGTAGACTCTTATACTATCTTTCATCTTGTTTCTAGACTTTTAAGGCCATCCTCAGGAAGTACCTTGACCATCCCTGGAAACTAGAACCATAACTAGCCTTACGGATCAACTACGCTCGAGGTTCTTTGTGCGAATCTGGTACCTCGTTGACACTAAAATAGTTCTGGTCTAATCCCCCTCTCAGAATTATTGTTGATGGCGCTCTTCTGTTTTTCCTAACTGGCATTTTTTTCTCCCTTGTAATGTTAACACTATTAATTAATATTGGTCAATTTTTATGCACGTAATTACTGTAATAGTTTGTGATGGAGATTTCCTTAAATGTGATTGACCTTCGGGAAAAACTCAGCTTTCGTGTGATAATCTTATGAATTCATAGCGGAAGGTTTTGTTTTGATAAAGTCACGTAGAAATTATGTTTGTATCTATTTGTGTGATGGTTGACTACGTTACCAAGGGTTGCCGTAAAATTTGGTTTTTTTAGGATATGTGTAATTTATTTTAAATTAACCAAACATTAGTATTGTAGTGGAGGTTTGCAAATCCTTAGTGTTATAAAATTTGTTGATGACATTATTGTATACTCTTGTGTGATGGAACCCCCTTCTTCTCTCACATGCTTGCTACTAGCCTGTAAGACTTTGACCCTTCCTGGATGATTGGTAAATCTATTTGTAGTTAATGGTCAAAACTAGTATACTATGCCTTCGCCTCGAAACTTATGTTGTGTGTTTACTCTATTTGATTTCCGGTTTGAAACTCATTTATACATGGCTTTTTGTGTTAATTTCTGAAACCCGTGTTTCTCCTTTCTTGGGCCGATCAACTCTTGTTCTCTTGGAAAAATATTATTTTAGCCTATGCGTTTGGTTACTTTGATAAATTTCTAGATGACTGGTATATAGATCAATTCTCAATGTTGTAATTATTATTTAATTACTTACTTGATGGGGACACTATTTTTGCTAGATTGTTTGTTTTCTCCTTATAGGGCCAAGGGCCATTCTCATATGATTGTTACTTTCATTGCATTTGCTCCTAACTGAAGTACAAGGTCTTCTCCTTCTTTGGTTGACATGTTATAAACCTTATTATAACTTGATGTTTTCATAGTGTTTAGAGGTTTGACCCAAATTCTTGTAACAAAGTGTTTCTTTTCATGATATTGTTAGATAATAGTTATGGTGGTTTTGTGTAGCCTTATCTTGCTCAGTTCTCGTGAACTGACTCTTGTAGAAAATTTTTTGCAGATGGATTTTGCGTGTAGATGTGGGATAGAATTGTAGACTGTTGTCATCAACCTCAGTTGAGAAGTTCCTTTGCTCGAAACCTTTGTATGTTGTTCAACTGTAGTTAACGTCTAGTGGAAAGTTTAAAAGAGGATTAATGTCTTAGTATAAAGTATTGTGGACTTTGTCATCTGAACTTTGGAAACCTTGTATTGTTTGACCATCATTGAAATTATAAGAAAATTTGGTTATTTTGGTTGAGTGACTTGTGGAGTATCAGTATTTTAAGAAATGATGTAATCTTGTTTTGTTCTCGCAAATGAGTGTTGCTTCAACTTTTCCTTGAGATTAAATTCTGAGTTAAACCTTGCCATGACTTAGTAATAAAGTGTCATAAGTAAACTAACATGGGATTGTTTAATACTTTAGGAAGTTAAATTAAAAGTTGCATTCAAATAAAGTAACGTAGGGGTCACCAACTTGAGAGCAAGAAATTCTCTAAGTAGACAAGGGCAAGACTATCGTTGCAAGTAGACTTTATAACACGATAACCCTAGCTCCTCTAGTGAACATTATGCCTTTCATGGTAAAATTTGTAAAATGACCCTAAGGTGAAATGAACTGTTAATTGTTTGAGGATAATAAGATTTAATAAACAGGAGAAAACAAATTTTGAAACCACACAATCTATCTCTCAACCATTTGGAAAGTAAATTCTTTTACTTCTTGATATTACTTTTAGCGAAGCCTAAGTAAAGTTGTTGTTAAACCTGGTTAAGAGCCCTAGCTTCAATTTAATACTGGCAATAACTAATGAGGTCCTTAAAATGTTTCATC